>CM048746.1:514545751-515795751 GCA_026315105.1 Locusta migratoria | reverse complement strand
CATGCCCCTTACAGTTGCTTCGATTTTGGCCAGAGACTTTCTTTCGTTTCGGTAGTGATGCAGCATGATATTCGCTAAGTAGATGGCTACGACATCTGCTGTGTAGTTTCCAGACACAGTTGTAGCGGAGAGTTTTGTTGTGGCAGTAAGAGAGCAAAATTAAAGAAGTAACGAGACGAATTGATAATTTACAGATTTTGCAACAAAATTGGAACCGATTTCGAAATGAGCTATCTTTTTAGAAAGTCACCATTATACATCTAAGCATTACTGCTGTAAACCCAACCCCACTGAATTACTCACAGCTGACATCTGTGGGACTTACCTGCTGCGGTTATCAGCCAATATGCTTACAACTGACGTAAACTACATTAATCCAACCTAACACAAGACACACACCTATGCTCCAGGGAGGACTCGAATCTCCGACGACACTCCGGCACTCCGCAGCAAGGCGCCTTAGAGCGCTCGGTCGCTCCTCTGCGGCCAGCTGAGTAGATCGCTTGCAACGAGAAAGAAGTTAGGAGCAGATAATGCATGAGAAGATCTTCTTGAGCACAAATAATGTGAGTTTACTGCCGTAGTGTCGTATACTCTTATGTGAATTGTTCAGAAAATTTAATCGAGATGACCAGAAAAAGTCAACCGACTTTAGATTTACAAATAAGACACACACCAGAGTTGCCAAACAATAACGACACGTTGGAAAATTTTGATTACTCGGTGGTCTGATGCATGCGTTTTCGTAAGTGGTAGGAACCGTAAGACCACTCGGGCACGAGACACTATGCTCTTCAAACTGTAAATACGCCATGCGGACAGCTGTTTTAAAAAGTAAAGCACTCACTGGCTACACCATTAAGCGTAATTCCTGTTTTTGTGACTAGATGTATGGTTGAAGACCCGTTAGGTTTCATCGTTATGTTTACATTGAATCATTAAATAACCAAAGGAAGGCAAATTGTAGCAGAAACGTCTTCTTAAACATTCCATTTCCTTCAGCTTCCTTCGAATTTAATTCCTGATAAACGATAACGTCAGCAGGTCAATATGGAAATCACAAGCGACATTTAATTCATAGATTATCTTGTTACGTTAAGTAGCGTTCCATTTACATCCAAAATTAATTTTAACTTCAACAGTAACTTATGATGACACCAAAATTAGATTTCATCGCAAAGTAATTGTTTTATTCCTTTATATAGTAGAGGAAACTTAAATCGTTGTGGAAGATTATACATCCCAATCTTTGACTTGCCGTAAGTTACATGCATGACATCAGTATCTCTAACTTCCCTATTAATTTACAAAATTGTATCATAATGCTGCAGAGATTCAAAGCTTCAAACAATTTGTACGCTGGTTTCGGCCTAATTGGCCGCCTTAAATATCTTCAGCCACAACGTGATGTGAAAACTATCAGGAGACATCGCTGCATATTAACCAAAATCCGCTACTCCCCTCTGGAAACGCATATGGGCCGAGCGCGGATTTCGCATCGCTTGTAGCTGTAATAGTCTCTCTAGCACAGATAAGAACTGGAACAATCGTTGCTAATGTTGGCGAACATTTTGACAGTGCAGTTACTTCCGCAAGTGCTACTGAATTGTCTCTCTGAATTCGCTTGACATTCCTCATCCATTTCCATGACTCACGCTGTATAATCTTCAAGAGATATGAGAGACTGAGACAGAAATTTAATTTTTGAGCTCAACGAATGCTGTTATTCTGTGACAATTCAGGTTATCTTTCGCGATGTTGCAGAGGCTCAGCTTTTAATATGACAGAGGGGAGAGGGGGGGGGGGGGGTTGGCGGAAGCGTATCGTTGGCTTCATGGTTCCGAATGTGTTGTAAGCTTTGTGTGAGTCTGCAGTTCTAATTACGACAGGAAGCAGTACTGTTAGGAATGGCATTTTATTTTGTTTCATTTAATTGGTTGGAAATTGTACGAAGGAATTTTTTAACATTTATTCTACCAGTCTTTCCAAAATGTCGACTCAAATTTACGGAAATGGTCGTAGATATCTGCTTTCCTTCACTTTACAAACGCCACTGCAGAACTGTCCTTCATCGATACGGATTTAATTTTTATTACACCCTTACAACCCATATGCTAGGGGATTCACAATGAAAGAAGTAAACATAATGATCATATAGTTCCTTTATGCAAAAGAAATGCTGTAGAAATTAGACACGAAGATACGAACTTTGCAGTGTACATGTGTTATTATATAGCATGCATTGAAAGGTATTGACATAATTTATCATACACTTTTACTATAAGGAATGAAATAAGAACACTAAAACATTATAGTAATGTTACGCACTGTAGCTTAATGAAAACATACGAACTAACGATAATGACACACTGCATGAAGAGCTCTAGTAAAAGCAAAAGGAGCAGGATTTAAAGCATAAATAACAGTGTTGACAAACGTACAGTGGTATACGATTGGATCAACGATTATGACAAATTTTTGCCTCCCTAATGTGTTGTGTATTACTATAATGTAATACTCGTAAAAAAAAGGAAAGAAAAGTGGTCTGGTCTGTTGGTAACGAGGGTGAAATACAAATCGCAACCATTTTTGTGGATCACCACTCAACGACACTAAAGCGTTTTACATATCCAGGGCGATGAGCGGTAGCAGATGTTTTGGGCAGAGTGCGAAGTAGCGTAGCGCCGCCACCGCTGCTGCTTCCGACTGACAGGGAGTTGGTGACGGAGAACTCTGACGCGTGCTGCATTCAGACGTAGCAATGTCATTGGGCCGAAATGTTGTACCTAGTGTATTACAAAGTAAAATATGTTGCTGGTATATTTCCATTATACTCGTGAAATCAGCAATGACAAGGGAGTTGAACAAGAACTTTTTGAGCAACTGCTTTCGATCGCCATCCCTAGCCCCAACAAGTCAAGCACTTTACCGTGAATCCACGGACGGATCTGATATAGGCTAATTGTAAGGGAACACTAGACTTTCTGCATGGACTGGAGCAATCTACAGTATTGTCAGATTGTGCAGATAATCTGTCTTAAAGCTTATCGGCGCAGTCAGGTTTATTTGTCCCATTTCGTGCCGTCGGTCATGTTTTTTGTCAGAGAGTGCAGCTGAAATCATATCAAATAATATTGGTATTGCATTAAATTTCACTATTGTACTTTTATTATCTTCTTTTCCTGATAAATCGAGAAGCAGATCGAAAATTATTTAAGTTGTCTCATAACATCAACTGTTGAAATTATTTTCATTAAATATGTTTATATATTTTCGTTGTTTGGATTTCTCTTAGTGAAACGTAAATCTTACATTTAAAAAGTATCTACTAAAACTAAAGTCAGTCGGCCAGACCAAACTACCTGCCCAATTTCCTTCAATTTTCTTTTAAACGAAAGGTATTCAGCTACAAGTTTGTCATGAAGTGTCAGAATTTACATAACTCTCGGCTACCTTTTTCTATACTCAAACGCGATATCCTTCTGTATATTTCTTATGGGGATGTCCTTGCTGTAAACTAAGTCGCTCAGGCCCGTCTATCCGACCGATTTCCTTCAATTTGGCTTTAATGAACGATATTCATTCGCAGATTTGTCGTCCAGTATCAGAAATAACTTAAGTCGCTCCATCCTTTATTTTTATTCAAACGCTGTATCCTTCTGTACTTGCAATGAATAATTTAATCGGTTTGTTTTACGATATATTCGCTTCTAATTAAGGTACGCAGTTCTTTCTTTGATCTAACAACACTCAGCGGATCGAGCTCTTTCTTTTTTGCTTTCACACACTCGCACTGATTGATTCTGACGAAAGCTATGCGTGAACATTTAACTTTCCTTTCATTTTTTACCAACTTTCCACTAACGGTGCGTAGAATTCGTACGTGTCCTCTAGTATCTTTCTAATTCCAGTTATTTCGGTCATTTTTGTTGAAGAACTTTACTAGCAGAAATACTAGGTCACGTTGCAAGCTTTTAGATGTGATGAGAAAACAAAGAAAGGAATAGAATTTAAAACGACGGGAAAACATTTCCTAAAGAGGTATGAGCTTGGCCGGAAAAAGGTTATCTTCCGATGACAGCAAACGCCATGACCAGTTTCAGCTCATGTGCATTACGCTGTACACTCAGAAATGTTGAATCCTACACTCGTCACAATCTATACATCATTGGTGTCATAGACGCACCTGCGATGTGGTAGTCTGCTGATTTACAAGCAGCCGCCCGCGGTGGCCGAGGGGTCTGAGGCGCTCCAGCCACGGTCTGCACGGCCACTAAGGTCGGGGGTTCGAATCCCCCCTCTGGCATGGATATTTGTGTCGTCCTTAGTATTAGTTAGTTTGTAAGTTTAGGGACTGATGACCCCGTAGTTAAGTCCCATAAGCTATACAAACTTTTGAAACATTTGAATTTAAAAGCAGTCACGAAAGGTGCAAACCCTTCCTGCAGTAAATGTTCACCCGGAGGTCGCTCGTGTAAGACGTGATTGATTCCCAATAGTGTCTGACTGTCTGGCACTTCGGCGAGTATCCACAGGACATTTCTGAACTCACCGCTTACACAGAGTCCGGAACTTCCGGGAACACAACAACTCTATGGCACAGACGCACCCGCCTCTTTCTACACGCACCCAGCCCATAACTTGATTGTGGATACGGCCGGAAACCATAGTTTTCAGTGACCAAGGGCAGTTTCGACCTCCAATAACTTCATTGTAGCTCTAGCAAGAATTGAAAGCAAATGTTTGTACAGCTTATGGGACTTAACTGCGGGGTCATCAGCCCCTAAACTTACAAACTAGTTATGAACTAGCTAATACTAAGGAAGGCACAAACATCCATGCCCGAGCGAGGATTCGAACCTCCGACGCGGGAGGCCGCGCGACCCGTAACGTGGCGCTCCAGACCACTCGGCTAATCTCACGCGGCTTTCAGTGAGCAAGACGACACACTATAACCAGCTGGATTTCTTAATAACCTTCTCTGAATACTTTCTAGTATCTGAACTACTGACACTCGAATTTCTTTAAGTTTGTAACATTGAAAAGTACAGGCTGAAATGTAAATAATATTAGGATAGGTAGCAAATCCCCGTAAAAATGATCAATGAGCCACAGAAATGCACGTATAATACAGTTTCATATCGTTACAACATAATTTTTTGGTTAATGAGAAAAACATACGTTTACACAATCAATCAAGACATAACTCGAGCACACATTTCCTCCATTTCTCCCCGCTCCGACACAAATATCTAGCGGAAAGTGAATGTCTATTTTAAGTTTCTGGCGGTTCAGCTACCTTCTTTACAGTGAATTCCTGTCTACCCTCATTTTATTGATATTAACATGGCTTAGTCAACCTATCTGTCGGTATATTACTACGAGTAAAGGTTTGTTCTGTAACAAAGAAAGAGATATTACAGTAGTTAATGAACATCTTTAAAAGTTTTGTTTAGTCAAAACTAAATATGAAATTATTAATAAAGCTTAGTTCATCACGAGCACGTTTATACATTTACGGCCTAAGATTTTACCATACATCGAACTTAGGGACCAAGTCTCAACAGTGTACTGATGGAAATTGTTGTTCATTGTCACAAGTACAATATCAATTTCATTACAATGAATATTGGTAGGTAACCAATCAGATAGCGATTTAGGACAAATTGGTTGAAAAATGTTCTTTCGTGGATACTAAAATCATCGACAATATGAATAAAACATTCCAGATAGCTAAAACTGTTCTTACTTGTAACGTCGTAGTACCATATTTCATCATCAGTTCTTGTAATCTCTGAACTTGTGAAGCATATTTCATTATTAATTATAACATCTCTACCTAGAAGGGACGTCAACTGTACAAGGATAGGATTTTATCATTGACAATCGTTGCATTGGTAGACCGCATACTATTTGTAGCCCTGGGGAGGGGGGGGGGGGAGGGAATTCTTTTGAAATTTAAGAGTACTTGTTTGCTTACGTGTCAGCCCCTACATGCCGCGGCGGAAAAGCTAAGCGCTCTACGACGCCTTGCTGTGGAGCTCATGTTTGCTCACCGTCGGAGAGCCGAGTCCTCCCTCGTATATGGGTGTGTGCTTTGTCCTTACGTTACTTTAAGTTGGTTTGATTAGTTTGTAAGCCTAGGGTCCGAACACCTCAGTAGTTAAGTCCCATAAATTACACCCTATATTAACATTTCTCTTCCCAGGCTATATCTCATCAAACAACAAAACACCTCCGGAGACGTACTAACATCTGTGTTGGGCTGCACATGTGCATCCAAGCTTTAATCTCATTTATTGCTGCTGTTTGATGCAACTTTCGCTGTTAGTATGTTAGGCTTTGTGTATCATAAACCGCTTTACTTTGACTCCTACAATAAACACCACTGACATTCTCCCTGCTAGTCGATAAGTACTGTCCCATTTATTATTTCAAAACTTTTACTTATAGGCTAACTGCAATGGCCACAAAACTATATCGGCTGCAAATACCGGCCCTTGGTTACAATTAAACTACGATAAAACCACAAATACAGAGTGAGAGCCTTACATATCTTAACATTATCGGTGCAGTTTCCAGGTACACTCACGGTGTGTGAGCCATCGGCGACATTATCGTTGTTTTCTACCAAATAATTGAGTTGGAAAAAGACAAAAGAACTTCGACGACCAGTGTTCGATTATCCTTGTAGAACATCTTAACTTTGATATGTTTTATTCATAGCAAATGTTTATTTTCGTGATTTTTAAGATGAGACGGCAGTGAAAATAATACAAAATTAGTAGTATAATTTTAGTTTTTCTGTTTCTTCTTTTGTGTATTGAAGACTCCATTATTCTATTTTTACCTCAACATGGTAAGACATTAAGTGCGTCGCATGCTTACAAGAATGCAAAACAACCGAATTCCGTCCGCTAATCCAGCTAGAACTCATCCTTGTATGAACAAATTTCCCGCCTAGTATGATAGAAAGCACAATTGCGTTCAGCTCAGTTCAAAAAGAGACTTTTTACATGATTGCTTCCCACAGGAACTATGACATCTTGTCAAGTATTGGATCTGACAAATATGTGATAATGAATGCAGTTTCATTCTGCCGTCCTCATAATGGTATTTTAGATGTACGGAACACTTTTCAGCTTCTTAAAGTGCAGAAAAAAATTCTGGATTCAAATATTATCTTAACAGTCTGGAGTCACATGCGTGATTTACTGTTTTTTCATAGGTTACAGTAACATTTACAAGATCTTACAATACCACATTTAAATTTCGCGACAACTAACGCTCTTTGACCACAAAGCAAAATTTATCACATCGATTTGACATATCAGAGTTTTAAATTTATTGTAAATTGTTGCCTTATGGACCTGCTCAGTAGTCGTTTTCTTAATTTGAAACTTTCTTGTGGTTTCTGATGGGCCAAAACGTATCGTAAGGATTTCCTCAGGTGTTACCTTTGACTAGTATTTCGGCAGCACGCCGAAGCTAGTCGACATTTGTGATTCGACCAACCCAGTCTCACCTACTGCAATAGACATTTACTTCCTTTTTTGTCTATGAAGAATTTCTGCATTTATTGCGGCTATAATGCCAATGTATACGCAGTCATACCCTTCACGCCACTAGAAGTAGAAACTCAGAGCGACAGACCTGCAGTAGGCAACGAATTTCAGACGACGCGCGCTTTGACTAATGCTCCATAAATACAATTATTTAAAGTACTCTCCCATGAATAACGCATGTCTTCATTTGGCTGCAGGAACATCGTCTTCTCGAATTCATGCTTGCAAATGACGTGCAAATAGGGAAGACTGACATACACCAGCAGCGGACACGCTCCCTATCGATAGGTTGCGAGAGCGGAAATCACGATGTGTTCCCAACTACTTACTTGAAGACGGGAAACAGATATTGTAATAAGAACTTATTCCACTTTCAAATATATCTGATTGCTCATATCTACCCTTAAAAATGAGATTCCATTACTTTTCATAGAACACAGCATGAAAATTGAGTTTAACGGTGCAGCTGATAACATAATATAACATAATATAGTTTTAGGGATAATTGTAAAGCAAAGCAAAGGATGACATGAAATTACAAAAAGAAACCTCCAAACCGAGCGCTTTGGTCAGTTATTTACCGTATTGTCCTATCTATATTTTTGGCAGTTTTATTTCAATTTCAGCAGCACAATAAATTGCAGTACATTGTTCTGGCCTGTCCCTGTCGCCTTGGTTAATGTCTTGAGCTATCACTATGATATCGGATAAGTTTGAAATCATTTACAGTATAGGCTAAAGATAAACACAGATTTTTTTCTGGGCGTTGTCAAAACTTGCTGTTTTCTGGAACGTATGTATCAGTTTAGAAATTTTATAACGCATTCTCAGAATACGATGTGACTTGTAGACATATAAATTTGTGTGAGCTAGTACGTACCAAAGGTAGGAGTACAGGCTACTGCACTACAGTTGAGGTGGACCGAGATTTATTTGGATTTTCCATACACCAAAGACTTTATTGATTGCTGAAGAAGAAGACATGCTCTAACTACATAGTTATTATTCCACAGGGTGGCGCACGACATGTGTTACGCACATGTGTTACGCACATTAGATATCCCGCTGGGATCTCTACAGCAGTACCAGTAGAGTTTCAGAAAACAAAGGAGTTATGAAATGATGTGTAAATCACGATACTGCCGCTATGAGACTAGTATGCAGCAATGGCTGACAATCGAAGACTGACGACACAGCAAAGATCGGCAATTGCGTTACTTTTTCATGAAACGAAAAGCATTGTTGTGACTCAGACGCGTTTTCGACAACAGTTTAACACACGATGGGTCCCTTGCAAGAAGATCATCCACTGGTTGTACGGTAAATTTGTACAGGAAGGAACAGTATTGGAAGCGAAGCGACGTCTGCCTAAGCCTGTTTGTTCCGCGGAGAATATTGAAGCGGCGCTAGTTGCTGTACAGAGAAGTCCCGGCAAGTCGTCTAGAAAGGCAGAATATCCAGACGCTCCGTTCAACGCATTCTTAAAAGTGACATCCATATGTACCCATACAAGATGACCTGTGCACAGAAGCTCACTGAAGAGCACAAGAGCAGAGACTGCTGTTTGCTCAGTGGACGGAGGATTGGGAAGAAACTCTCAACAACGTTTCGTTTTCAGACGAGGCGCATTTTCATTTAGACGGTGTGGTCGACAGACAAAATGTACGCTTTTGGGGCACTGAAAATCCACAATTGCTTCATTAACAAATAACATTATGCTCCGAGCATTACAGCGTGGGGAGCACCCTTTTTCTTTGAAGAAACTGTGTACAGCAAGCGTTATTTGAGCATGCTTCGCAATAACTTCATTCCACAGCTTCTTGCTACTGCGTTGCCCTTCAGCACGCAGGGGTTCATGCATGGAGTAAGAGCACATACTGCAAACACTCTGTTGGAGTTTTTACACGAGCATTTCGACATGCGGATCATTTCTCTCAGGTTTTCAGGTCGCTTCAATGACGTACAAAATTGGCCCCCAATAGTCCAGACCTCAGTCCATTGACTGTTTTCTTTGGGGGTACCTAAAGGAAAAAATTTTCCCGAAACGTCCACGTCATTTAATGGAGCTCAAAAGACTTCTTCTTCAAGCTTGCAGTGAAATTTTGGGAGACATGTGCCGTAGGGTAATCACCAACTTCAGTGCTCGTTTAAAGGAAGCTAGGAAACGAAATGGCGGACATATTCAGCTTGTGCTGAGTTAGAACAAATCTCCATGGACGGCTCTTCATTGTAGTTTATGTTCCTTTCAGATTGTATTGACGATAACGTTTATATTGAAAAAAAAATGGTGACACATTTCGTGCGCCACCCTGTAGTTGCCATGTAACTAACTAATTCTGACATTACGCGAATTTTCACGTAGTAGTATATTTCAGCACAGAACTGAGAGTTTGCTGCTAATTTCGTTCTTAGTGACACAAAATACATTAGCACATATACAAGCACGATAAAAAGGGGAAAATCTCAGAGGACTTAAACACTTTGTCTGCCAATCACGTCAATTGAGGGTATATGGAAATTTCTGTAGAATGCCGATCACGTCACGTGGCGTGATCTTCGTTTTCGTGCTTTTCAACACAAAATCAAGTTAATTGGCGGGGTAGATCTATCTTAAATGCCTTACTTGGTAAATATAGTGTCTAAAACAGCATATAGGTCCTTTAAATCTAGTTTCTAAATCGGCCGACGTGTCGCATTCATTTTATGAAACGGGGCAGGCAGAGAGTGGTGTCTGCTCGCTCTGAAGGTAAATGAAAAGACACGGCTTCACGCTCCCTTACGCTGAAATTTTGCATGAGTTTGAGAAAGATTATATTGATAATGATAGTGAGGATGACGAAATCGGCAATGCCGTTAATGATCCAGTCTTGGTACAAGACGAATTGTGTGAAATTTCTAGTGAGTATTTCGTGTTTGATGATCCTTCAAACGATTGTTTTGTACGTTCTTTTCTAAGTTTTCTGAACAATGATTTTTGTTTTTTCTTTGTTTTTAAGATTATAAAATGAAGGTAGTGATTCCAAGGTAAATGTTGAACCGCAAAATATTCTCCTTGGCTGTACTGACAGGTGGCGAAGACAGAGGGGCGGCACAGCAACATATCGTAGTGTTCTACAGAGGGGTGGACTTACACAGACTGTTTCCGAAGTGTAGACTTTTTAGTGGGGTCCTAGGCGCCGTATATGAATTAGGTCCTGTGTGTTCAGTTCTGGATTTCTTTTCATGATTCGTAGACAGGGACTGTCTTGCTCAGTTCGAAGACAAGACAATTCTTTATGCCAGAGAGAAGATAAGGAAAGAAAGTGTAGCTCGGCTTACTCCTGCGTGCATAGTGTCTAGCAGTCTAAGGTATAGAATGGTTTACATGGCTGGCAGTCAAGGTGTTAAGAGACAATATGTTCGGAGGTACTTTTACCTGCGAAAGCTTTTGAAGTCTTGCGCTGGTTTCTTAAAAACAAGCTTATATGCCCCCGCGACTCCATGCAGCATTTTTGTTAAACTTCTTTGAATGAAGCATGTTCATCAGCAGCACTGTGCTTTTTCTTATTCATTACATTTTGTTAATTAATAACCACATATCTGCTGACTTTCAAATGTTATTTTACGTGCCTTTTTTATAGAACGTCAATGTTAATCCGTCTTTCCTCGACACAGAACGCCTTTGCATTTCGTGATTGCATTAAATGATTCCACAGATATTTAAAAATATTGTGTTGTTGTCTCTGATAAGAGCAACTTGCAAGTGTCCTATCACTTTGTGCTGTTAAATTCGCCGAAATTAGTAAGAAATTTGTATAAGCTCAAAGCATCTTCTCTACAGCGTGCAATATGGAAGGAAAAAATAGAGTTTAACATTCTGTCGATAGCGTGGTTATTAGAGATGGAGCCTATGATAAGATTATTTTGATACAGATGGGCAAGGAAATCAGCGCTGCCGTTTCAAAGGAACCATCCCTGCAAATGCCAGCAGTGATTTAGGGAAATCAAAACATACATGTTGATGTCCGGAAGCTTATTTCAATCGTCGTGCTCCCTAATGCGAGTCCAATGTGTTAACACTGTGCGACCTCGCTTGGCCGTCCACTAATTATATTGCATTTGAAGCCGATTTTCGTATTAAACCCATCCTTGAGACATATTTTATAGCATTCAATCTTATTGTACAAATGAGTAAAATATCATATTAACATTCAGAAAAACCCCTAGATAACCTGATAAAACTTCAGAGTCATTTTAGCACTATGCAATGAAGAATATTGCAGCTGGCTATAATTAACGAAATATGAAATGTTTAAACGGCCGTATTCGCGTATTCAGTCATCACTGACTAAGAAACCTAGTGATTGGCATTATTTTTTCTGATTTGAAACTGCGACCTCTACCTCTTGAAAGAGCCTCTACTGACAAGCATTATACGTCGAAGTTTGTATAGCTTGTCTTGTTAGTATGAACAAATATTCTGCTCATGTAGGCAATACACTCATTATCAGTAAAAATCACACGAAAAACTAGAGATAGGAAGTTCATATTCGTATGACATGTTCTTTTGTCTTTTCTCAAAAAATAATTGGCATTTGAAGTATTTCGCCGTGAGAGTTCAAGGTCGACATAGTTTTCGGGGCGCAACACGACTTACTAGTTACAAGTGCCTCAAACTCTCGCTATAAACCAAAGGTAACGAATCCGTGTGTTGACGTGCAGGATACCTCGAGAAAGTTGTTCTTTTCGATTCCTTTTCTAGTTCCTGTAACATATCGGATTAAAAAATTGCCTCGGAAGAAATACAAATGCAATATCGCATTAATAATTTGAAAAAAAAAATGTTAGCCATCATTTGAAGCCAATTACTGTCCCTTTGCAAAATTCTGGAGTTTGTAAGCTTTCCTGTGTTACATGTCGTGCCGAAATTTTCCGTTCGTTGTAAACAACCGTTCTTGCCCCCTTAATTCGTCTTTTGCTGACCACTTCTTAATCTTAGGGCACCTTCCCGGTAGTATTGAAAATTTAGAAATTTTACACATAGAGAAGAAGGGGTGGTAGTAGATACTTAGAAGGAATTACAAATTTTCAAACATTTGTCTTTATATGACGGACTTTTTTTAATGAACAATTCAATTGCAGCTACGTGGTAAAAGTTTATTTAAAGGCATAAAGCCGCTGCCTTAGAAAATCAAAAGCATCCTGGACTGACTAATTCTTGCAGATTCCGAGATACTTTTCTTTCTTGTTATCACGTCTGGTATTATTGTTTGTCTAACTTATGTACTAAAATTGGTTGTTTCGTAGCCCTATTCAAAAATTCTGTTTCATATTTTATCAATGTTACTGTGTGTATGTCATACCTTCACCACTTATTTACTTTTATGTAAGCTACCTGCAGTATTTTTTGTTAATTTTGGCCATAAAATGGCGAAAAACTTGCACAGCCACTTAGTACACATGCGAGGCTAGTTGGTTACAAGCAGCCATTCCTGATTGCGCTGACGTTAACACTTTCCATATTAGGTATGACTATCTGACCACGGCAGATATGTATTGAAATTTATTTTCTTTTACGATCTGACATGTAATTTTTAACCTACATCCTATATTGTAAAAAAATATTGTTCTTTGCGACATCGAAACCTAGATTACGTATTTAAATGTAACTTCCAACTGCGGGCTGTATTTTTAAAAATCTATTAAAAGATTGAATTTCTTCTCTCAGAGGTCTACTCTAGTGGGATTACAGCAGCGCCCCTAACATGTTATTCCCGCATTGAATCTCGTCTGTCTCCATTGGTACGTTTTCATTCAGACGTAAGAGACAATACTGCAGAAGTGTGCGCTGTTCAATTTCTCTCCTAAAAGTGTGATCTTGAAGGAAGAAGCAATGAAATAGAGTATGTTAATGGCGAAAAGAAAATATATGGGTATTCTTGCTGCAGGCCATGTTGTAAATTCTGTACAGTTTTGAGAACTGAAAAAGAGAAAAGTGTCACCCAAATATTCTAAAGAAATGCATTTATTTGTTTATGAAAATATATACTTTCAAACACATAAAAAATGGATAAATCGTAGTTATCAGCGCCTTTTTACTTTATTTCTTTTATAATTCTAGATAAGTATCCGTTAATCGAAAATAATGTTTTTCATCTAATAATTATAGGTTTCTCACTGTTGAAATAATTTTCATGGAAACATTTATCTACGTTACTATTTTTGCATAGTGTACGTTTTTCTTTGTTAAACGGCAATAACTTCATTAAAGACATTGGAGACTTTTGTAAGTGAACGCTACTGGAAAAATTCTAGTTTTTTGTTTGTATAGTCTATGGGACTTAACTACGGGGTCATCAGTCCCTAAACAAACAAACTACTTATGAACTACTTACGAACTAGGACGGCACAAATGTCCATGCCCGAGGGGGAATTCGAACCCCCGACCGTAGTGGCCGTGCAGACCGTGACTGGAGCGCCTTAGTCTCATCGGCCACCGCGGCCGGCAAAATTCTAGTGCCTAGTACAACCATTCTAATGTAAATGTACAACATGATTGAACGTTTGGACTCTACATTCGGCACGATCTATAGATCAACAGCGTCATAAAAAGCACTCATGATGTACTATCATGCCAAAATATCAAAACGACCGGAATTGCGTTTTGCCTGATGTGCATATAAGCCAACTATAATGTACCTGTCTAGTGGGCATTCGAATCACTTCGCAGGAATGTCGTTCGATAATACAAAATGGATGTATTACACAAAAATGCTCTTCATTACAATCATTCCGAACGTAGAATGAAACTTTCACTGTACAGTGGAGTGTGCGCTGATATGAAACTGCCAGATTACAATTTTGTGCCGGAACCGGGACTCGAAACTGGAACCTTTACATTTCGCGGGCAAGCGCTCTACCACTTAGCTATCCTGGCGCAACATACGGTTCCACCCCACAACTTTGCAAAGTAGGATGCGAGGTACTGGCAGAATTGAAGTTGTGGGGCAGAGCCGTTAGTTGTGTCGGCATAGCTCATTGGTAGAGCGCTTGCCCGCGAAAAGCGAAGATCCCAGGTTCGAGTCCCGGTTCCGGTACACAATTTTAATCTGCCAGGAAGTTTCAATCCAGACTAAATTAAAACCACGATACTGCAAATAAAAGGAAACAGGGTATTAATTTCTTAACCTTTTCTAAACTCCGCGTTATTACAACAACTGGTATATCAGAAGTATTACCACATTCACCAGTTAGATATAACAAAATCTGTGACATAAAACATTCAGTAAACCGTAGACAACATTTGATATTATTATCAACTACATATTTTAAAACAGAATGGAATTAATAAAGTTGTATAGCAATTCGACGTACTTTTGCTCGCTGAATCGTTTCTTACAACTGAGACACTTCTTTCCTGTGGTGAGCGATTTTTGTTAATTATTATTATTATTATTATTATTATTAACGGTTGTTGAACTAACTTGATAATAAAAACTCGTTCATTAGCAGCAAACACTCAATGCAAACTTCGATATTAACTGCGCAGCACCAACAATTTCTCCGTAGCATTACTGAACAAATGTTTAAACACTAATTTTGAACCTGGAATGAACGACGAACAAACTTCGTCTAGTTCTGGTATCAAACCCATCACCTGGAGTCATTGCTAAGCAAGCAAATTATTCGTGTATTATCGAAACTTAGTCAAGAAAAAAGATCGAGATGTAAAGACGACTCTAGTTCCCATATCCCGATGCGATGTCTTTATCAAATTTCCACTATTTCAAGCAATTCCATATTTAGAAAAACAAATATTACTTTAGAAGCAGTTGTCCAACCGTGAAGACAATTTCCATAGGCACGGAATCGGTAAAATACCTGAGCATTATCAGTCACTTCCATAAAATATGAGAGGATGCCGACATGAAAGCAGCTAAGCAACTGTTGACGGAGGACTTTTCCTACGAATTCCCTATTTACTTTTAATCTGGTTACCTGTAGCCCTAATACAGAAGAGTAAAAAAAAATTGTACTCAAAGATGCTGCTCCAAATGCCAAAGGCACCTTCGCTTCACATACATATATGCTGTCCCAGAGCTAGCGAAGACTTACAGTGTTTGGTGTTTCTTTACTACCTCAATAGTTGATAAACCGGATAAATCAAAACGTGAAAGAATATACTGATTGCCTTATTCCTGTGGAACAACGTTCCTAGACTCAAATACCCGAATTATTAACTGTATGTCACGTCTTAAGTGAAAATCACTCAGATTATTAAATTGTAATAACATGACAAATCAAGTAAATTTATATGATGAATTTTGTACTAACCAGGAAATAACTCAACGCTCACAGAGTTGGCAAACGTACAGTACTATGTTCCCAGTTCTCCACTAAACTAGCAACAGACAAAATACGATTGCTCGTCGTCTGTGTTTCTCGCGCTGCTTAGCGCTGACTGAGATAGCGGCTTCGAAGGCGCGACATTCAGACTGCCAAGGAGGGGAAGAAATCCAACGTGCACTCCGTTTGCTACCGGGAGGAGTCATTTCAGATGTGGAACGGGCCCTTCCGGATTCCATGAAGGATACAGGTTGGAACCAACTGCAGGTGGTGGCTCACATCGCTACCAATGATGTGTGTCGCTTTGGATCTCAGGTTTCGAGCGGCTGTCTGAAGTGGTAAAGACTGCCAGACTTACTTGCAAGATGAAAGCGGAGCTCACCATCTGCAAAAATGCTTGTAAATCTATCGGATCACACCGCGTGATCATCAGTCCATACCTTACAAACTACTTAAAGTAAGGTAAACTAACCTAAGGACAACACACACACACACACACACACACGCACATGTCCCAGGGAGGACTCGAACCTCCGACGGTGACCAACCGCGTGATCAGCAGCAAGATGCCTTAGACCGCTAGGCTACTACACCGCGACGCACTATCTGCAGCATAGTTGACAGGACCGATTGTGGACCTCTGGTACAGATCCGAGTGGAGGGTCTGAATCAGAGACTCAGACAGTTCTGTGATTGTGTGAGCTGCAGATTCCTCGACTTGCGCCATCGGGTAGTGGATTTCCGGGTTCCGCTGAATATATCATGAGTCCACTACATGCAGGAAGGGACTACGCGGATATCGGGAGCTGTGTGGCGTGGACTAGGCGGTATTTTAGGTTAGAGGGCCTCGGGAACACACTCTCTCCCCTATATCGCGATATTTCAAAACGAGCTGTTCTTCTCTGAACTTAAATAGTCCGTCAGTCGCACCTGGTGTGTATCTCACCTTGCGCCGCAGTACTCCAAAATACGCACAAGTGTAGTGTAGGCAGTTTGTTTAGTAGAACTGTTGCATCTTCTAAGCGTTCTGCCAATGAAACGTAGTTTTTGGTTCGCCTCCCCAACAATATTTTTCATGTGTTCTTTCAAAGGTACGAAGAGCAGAGATCTAAAACCATTGGTCTAACAGTTGTTAATTTGTCGTAGCTGTGTGGGGAAAGTATCAGAGCTCCAGACACTAACAGAAAGTACTGAAGCTCAAATCATTATAGGCACCGAAAGCTGGCTGAAGCCGGAGATAAATTCAGATGTTACAAAGGGGCAAATAGATTGAACGAAATAGATGGTGGCGTATTTACTGCTGTCACCAGGGGGTTATCGTGTAGCGAGTGGATTTCTCCTGCGAGTTAGTTTGGGTAAAGGTTATATCTGACAATCAAACTAATAATTGGTTCTTTTTAGCGACGTCCTGATTCAGACGATTCGTATGCTGAAATGATCAAAGACAGCTTGGATCAAATATCAGAAACGTACCCAAAGCTTACAATTGTAATTGGTGGCGGCTTTAACTTAACCTCGATATGTTGGCGAAAATATATGTTCAAAACCGGAGGAAAGCATAAATCATCGACCGAAATTTTACTGTACGCATTCTCCAAAAATTATCCCCAGAAATTAGTTACTGAACCCATTATAATAGTGAATGTTTGTGAGAACATAATCAAAATGTTCAGATGTTTGTTAAGCTTATGGGACTTAACTCCGGGGTCATCAGTCCCTAAACTTACAAACTACTTACGAACTAGGACGGCACAAATATCCATGCCCGAGGGGGGAATCGAACCTCCGACCGTAGTGGCCGTGCAGACCGTGACTGGAGCGCCTCAGTCTCCTCGGCCACCGCGGCCGGCTGTGAGAACATACACAGCCCCTGGTAACAGATAATCCGGAGCTAATAAAGAGCATCAAAACAAACACAGGGATTAGTGAACACAGTTGTCGTACCGAGACTGTATCCATCAAAATTAAAAGAAAAATATATTGATTCAAAAAAGCGGAGATAATTGGTTGAGATGATTGCTACTGCCGAAGTGTGCTAGAGGCATATGCCTAACACTGCGTATTTTCTGTTCGATTTCAGACTATTAGAAAATAGGAACTATTCCAACCCTGAAATGATTGAGTCGCTACATTCTGTACCTAATTTTCAAAATACCATTGGATGTAATCACTCACAACGTAGTTTAAATGTGGGAATACATAAGTTATTTCAGATGTCCAGCAAAAACAAACCTGTGACATTGGAATGGAGTAGTAGTGGTGTGTTTTCGACCCAATATCTATGCGTAAACTTTCAAACCTACATGACATTGAATTAGCACGTAACACCAGTTGTATAAGCAGAGCGAATAGTCGATTACGGTATTACTGTTTATTTGCAGAACTGTAGATCTTTCGCTCTGTCTCTCTCTCTCTCTCTCTCTCTCGCTCTCTCTCTCTCTCTCTCTCTCTCTCTCTCTCTCTCTCTCTCTCACACACACACACACACACACACACACACACAAAAAAAGCCGCGGTGGAGTAGACGCGCGGTCTAAAGCGTCTCGCTGCGGAGCGCGCGGTTGCTCGCCGTGGACGTTCGAGTCCTCCCTGGGGCATGGGTGTGTTTGTTGTCCTAAGGTTAGTTTACCTAGGTTTTAGTAGTTTGTAAGTTACGGACTGATGACCACGCAGTTTGGTCTAATAGATTTACAAACATTTGAATTTGTTATCTGGTGTTCCCCAGGAGTGTTATGGGGCCTCTCCTTTTCCTCTCTCTTTTTTTTTTTTTTTTTTTTTTAGGAGGTACTCTAAAGCACGCTCTAAGACTGTTCGCGGACGATGCTGTCATTTATTGGGTAGTAAAGTCACCAGAAGACTAAAAGCAACTGCAAACTGATGAAGTTATGATATCAGAATGTTGTAAAAATTGGCAATTACCCCTAATAACGAGAAGTGTGCACTTCAGTTAAACGATAAGTGAATCAGAGCTAAGGGCCGTCAATTCTACTAAATACCTAGGAGTAACAATTACGTACTGCACCAGATACGTATATGTTAAGCCGACCGCAGTGGCCGAGTGGTCTGCGGCGTGACAGTCACAGTCTGTACGGCCGCTACGGTCGGGGGTTCGAATGCCTCCTCGGGCATGGATGCTTTTGTCGTCTTTATTATAAGGTAGTTCATAAGTAGTTTGTAAGTCCCTTAAGCTTAACAAACATTTGAACATTTCAACATATGTGTTAATTAATTAATTAATTAATTTAATTACTCCTGCTTGTGAAGGGAGGGATAGAGAGAGAGAGAGAGAGAGAGAGAGAGATAATAATCATGTATATATTACAGGTTACTGATGATGCCTTCCAAATAAACGTGAAATGCATATGGCAGTAAAATCTATTATTAATCAGTTGCATAGGCGTAGAATCTAAATACTCGACTATCACATAATACAGCAACTATGGGAAAAACTGGACAAAAAGGAACTAACAACGTAATATGTCTTGTCTATTCAACTGCTGCCGTGGATGAATAATGCACACAGACTGCATACGCACTTTGTGGCGACGTTGCAGAGCGTAAGATGATCAGGGATGTTTTTTTGTTTAATCGTCTGAGGAGTTGAATGAGACCTAGAATGCTGGCGTATAGCTAGTAAGAAGGACGTCGCTTTGATAATTTACTCAAATTATTGTAAAGCTTAAGGGACTTAACTGCGGCGTCATCAGTCCCTAAACTTACAAACTACTTATGAACTACCTTACACTAAAGACGTCATAAACATCCATGTCCGAGGGTGGATTCGAATCTCTGACGAGGAACGACCTCGCGCTTCGGAGCATAGCGCCTCAATGCACTTGGCCACTCCGCCGCGGCAGTTTGTAAGAAGTGAAGGGTAAATGAATCTGTAATGATAAATTTGCAGCCGGCCGCGGTGGCCGAGGTGACTGAGGCGCTCCAGTCACGGTCAGCACGGCCACTACGGTCGGCGGTTCGAATCCCCCCTCGGGCATGGATATTTCTGCCGTCCTAGTTCGTAAGTAGTTCATAAGTAGTTTGTAAGTTTAGGGACTGATGACCCTGTAGTTAAGTCCCATAAGCTTAACAAACATTTGAACATTTGAACATTTGATAAATTTGCAAAACAGTGATCACATAGCTTTTTCTTCTTGTTGTAAAAGGAATCCAATCCTGAAGTTTTAAACAGTTACAAAACAAAACTACACAAAATGGGGTGAAAGAGTTGAAATTGTGAGAATCAAAATAAAATTACTCAGAAATGTAGTAACAAAAAGCACAGAGTACGTTTTTCCCGTCTGTACTGCAGTGCTGCGGAACAAGAATACAAAGAGACCTGTACGTGCTCGTATTCAGTATAGATACAAAATGATAATGCGCTTTGCGTACACTGTTGGTTGATAATTATACACGGTGAAAAGAAATTTTAATTTAAAATATTACGTTGCAGAATGCTCTCTACGGGGAGCGTCCTTTGAGTTTTGGGTGTGTTCCATCGCAGCCCTGTGTTTATTTGATGCTTGAATTTCGGCGCGCAGAATAACGCACGCTGTGGATTACGAGCGACGGCTGACGCTCGCTTTCCGAAGAGCTGCGATTCAATTTCCGACTGGCGCAGAGCAGCGCTATGGCTGTGGATTAAAGAAGCTCTCTGTTCTGAAAGAGCACCGCTGCAACAACGGATCAGCTGTCTGTGGAAGCCGATGGAGTGCAGGCTTCTCTTCCTTTGTGTTGCTATATGGCGTGGTAGCACACTTTTTTCATACAGACGTACATTTATTTACTTGCTGTTTCTATGCACTGCTTCTGGTAACACTATGAAACGTTCAGAATGAATACGAAACAATAGAAAGTGTGTTTTGTTACATCAGACATTGAAAAATAACAAGTAGTACTGACGTTGAAACGTATGAAACAGCGTACAATATTCTAGACACCATTCTGTTTACTAAAATTTATAAACCTCCTCTCAGAGATACAGATTAATGAGTGAAAAACATGTTGGTTAGAAATTCCATTTCAGTCTAAATAAGTAATTGTTGCTGCGGCGAAGCGGCATAGCGCATTGAGGCGCTATGATCCGATGCGCGAGGCCGTTCCCCTCGGGCATGAATGTTTGTGTTTTCTTTAGTAAATGGTAGTTTATAAGTAGTTTGAAAGTTTTGGGGCTGATAATCCCGCAGTTATGTCTCATTAGCTTAACCAACATTTGAACATTGAAATACCTGTTCGTGTATCCATAGAAGATCATATCAGCTTTACTATTATTAAAAGTATTATATTTCATCTGTTTGATTAGCGGAAAACGCGTACATAAGACAAAATATACGTAACACCTAAGAGCATGGAAATACACAACAATCGCAAAGCAACTTAAACAAGATATCATACACAAAGCACGTTAGATAATTATATGAGTATCATAACGAATGATATACCGCTCGACTCTATATCTGATCTGATATGCCTCACAATTTAAACCCTGGTTCTTAAATACATGTCTTACCACAATAAAATCTATCTGGTACATTCCGGTGTCTCCTAGTCTCCAAGTATACAACCTTCTTCCATGATTCTTGAATCAAGAGTAATGAGTAAATTATGCTCTTGTCCCCTGCGCTGAAGTAGCACGTAGGTCGCGGATTCGTTGCTTTTTGATATGAGGGTGAAATAGTAGTATAACGTGGTCAGGCTTCGATTCATAAATAAAGTAAGTCACATGAAATTTTTGGATACCAGTGGCTTTTCATGTTTTATTTATAATTCACTGTTCCGTTAAGTAAGCCACAACTGTGTACTTAAGATTCATAAACGCTTATCAATATAAAACATTTCTACTCGTAACCCGCACGCGATTTACATCGACTCTTAGGTGTTAACTGTCTGAGGCCTCTCGTTCGACGGACTGCGGCAGGAGTATCGCTCCGCGCCTGTGGCTACATTTTGGCGCCAAGCGAACATTCTAGAGTGTTCCGCCTATCTTCTTTCTACTAAACTAAAAAGAAGACGTAGCAAATGTAGTGGGAAAGACGAACCAGAGACTACCTTTTATTGGCAGAACCCTTAAAAGGTGCAACAGAACTAGTAAAGAGACTGAATACACTACGCTTGCCCGTCCTTTTTTTGGAGTATTGCTGCCCAGTGTGGGATCCTTATCAGGTGGGTTTGACGGAGGACATCGAAAGAATCCAAAGAAGGGCAACGCGTTTCGTATTGTCACGATACAGGGTAGACAGCGTTACAGAAATGATACAGGATGTGGGTTGGGAATCATTACAACAATGGTGCTTATTGTAGCGGCGTGGGCTACTTTCGAAACTCCAATCGCCAACATTCTCCTCCGAATGCGAAAATATATTTTTGACTCCCACTTACATAGAAAAGATCATCAGAATAAAATACCAGAAATCAGAGCTCGAACGGAGAGATTCAGGTGTTCATTCTTGCCGCGCGCTAGTCGAGATGGAATAGGAGATAAATAGACCTCTACCAGACACTTAAATATGATTTGTAGTGTATTCGATGTAGATGCACAATATGCACTGATGATTCAACGTAATTACATATCTGGATTGAAATATATGATCCATTGTAATAACAAATGTGGATTCAAAACATATATACTGCTACCTATACATTATACTAAAACAGTACTTCAGGGAATAACAGAATATAATTCAAATGTTCAAATGTCTGTAAATCTATCGGACCAAACTGCGTGGTCATCAGTCCGTAGCTTACAAGCTACTTAAACCTAGGTAAACTAACCTACGGACAAACACACACACCCATGCTCCCGGGAGGACTCGAACTTCCACGGCGAGTAACCGCGCGCTCTGCAGTGAGATGATTTAGACCGCTCGGCTACTTCACCACGGCAGTATATAATTATACTAAACCAGTACGTCAAGGAATAACAGTACATAAAATGTTAAAATATTTGATAAACTAAGAGAAGCTGCGGTTAAAGGATAAAGATTTTACGAGAAAATAATGCCGCGGTGGAGTAGCCGAGGGGTGCGGTTGCTCGCCGGTTGCTCGCCGTGGGGGTTCGAGTCCCCCCTGAGGCATGGGTGTGTGTGTTGTCCTTAGGTTAGTTTTCTTTAGTATAAGTAGTTTGTAAGCTACACACTGATGACCACGTAGTTTGGTCCGATAGATTTACAAACATTTGAACATTGTTGAAAAAATAATCGTTGGTAGTAGGAGTAAAGAAAATTACAGATAACTGCACGTTCTGGCAGCAATAAGTACCTTTACTGCAGTCGTCATACCGCTGGGTAATTGTATGAAGGAGAATGTATTTTATATATTTTAACTGTCTTTATGTTTAACATAACATTTATAAAAGTTAAAAGATTTATGATTGACGTACCATTATCATATCGTGCGCCTTCACGAAATAGAAAGCTGACGGCACAAGGTATGAGTGGTGTTTGTAAATTTATTGCATTACTGCTGTATTTAGTATCATTGTGTTTCACATAACTGTAATTGAATGTACCTCCCTTTCTTCAGTGACCAGATCATGGTATCTAAAGAGTGCCGAAACCGATCGTCAAAAATAAATTAATTAATTGGGATACTGGCATTTTAATCCTTTAAAACCCTGAATGAACGTATGCCTAGGAGGCTGGAAGCTGTCATCAAAACTAAATGTGGGCCAACACCATACTGAGTTCCAGCATTAGCGATGGATCTTGTAAGTAATTTTCAGTCAGGTGTCAAGAAACTTTAGATCACATAGGGTAATTTATTATTTTATTTATTTATTTATTATTTAACATGCCCCATTACATAGTAATATTACATGTTTGATGGTTAGATTCAGGCGATTACATCAAATATTTTTGCAAACACAAGTACAGTATATAAGTTGACAGGGTTTACAAAGGAGCAAACAATTTTATACATCAGGAAATCTTATTGAATTACAAAAATTGTAAAAGTGTGTAGTGAATTTATGTACTAAGTCATATTTACTGACAGGCCATCCTCCTCCTTTGGCAGCTATTTTTTTTCCTGAGATGGTCCCTCTCTTTCAATAAATTACAGCAGTCAAAATGAACGTGGTCAATAGTTTGGACAGCACTGTTACATGTGCACGTTCTGTCTTCAATTATTTTGAACCGCTGATAGTAGGCTTTCAGTTTCCCATGACCTGTTAACATAGCTGTAAAATTCTGAGATATTGGAAGTTTAATCAGTAAACGTTGTCCGATCGTAGGAAAATACAGTTTAGTGCTTCCCCCGTTTTTTGCTCTGTGCCACTCAATGTCCCATTTGTTCCTAAACTCTTCTCGAAGTTTCTTCTTTACGGCACTTGTAGGTATTTTGTTGTAGCGTCAGTACGCAAACAATTTACCGGCCACCGTAGCTATACTTTCCGAACGCTACACATAGTTTACAGAAGACGAAGAATAGCAGTCCGCAACCTTGCCTCGTGGCCAGAAGATCACAGCTTGTGTCGCGCCACTTAGGTGTATCGCCGGGATTGGGTTAAAGCAGTGGGCCACTTTATTGGCCGGCAGCAGGCGGCAGGCAGCAGGCAGGCACGGCCAGATTGCGTTACGCCGCCCGCGGGGGCAATCACGAGCCCGGCGCCGCCCACTGTGCCACGCCGACCGCACGCCGCCCCGCCGCCCACCGCCCGAGTGCCCGTGTCCCTGCTAAACGCGTTACACGGCCAGCCATCCCCCTAACGCGTATTACACGCTGTAATAAGGTGGCGACGTGGTCCCCCTGCAACTGTCCCGCGCTACCGTCTGGCTAACGTCCTCTCTGAGAGAACCTCCCTTGAACGAAACACTGGTTTTATATACCCATACATGTGTTGTTACCGCTGTAGCTTCTGAATTGGTTTTTTTTTTATTGCTTTAAAATTGGATTCATCTGTACAGGTTATAACGGAACGAGCTATTTGACACTCGATTCTAGTTCTCGATACCATCCTACTTTATTGACTCGTTCGATACCAGTCATATAATATCCAGAATGTGCATTTCCAACTTTTCACGGCGTAAGGAGTAATCCAATAAATTTCGGGCGTGCAGCCGTGCAAATTCTATGTCTTCTACTAATATTTCGGCCGCGTATCGTCCGGCCATCTTCAGAGTGAGTCCCACGACTGCCGACAAGTTTCTTTTTCCTTTATTCTTTTTGAAAGCCAACTGTAAAAACAGCTGGCAGGCTGGCAGCAGCTGCGGTGGCTGCTCTTCAGCCATGTGACATACAAAAATTTGACAAATAAGAGATAAAATATAAAAAGAGGAACAAAATTGCGGAAAGTTAAAACAATTTACACGCTGAGTTTTCGACAGACTAAAACGTACATGGATAAAACGGGACAAACATATATCAGGGAACGATGAACAGACGAAGAGTAATAAAAAACACATAGTCAGTAAAAACAGGTGGCCACGGTGACGAGTTAAAAGTACATTGCAGAAACACTAAGTACAGAACACGAAGACACTGGACGGAGCACAGAATAAAACTTGCGGACGGCGAACACAGAGGCACTAATTTAAAAAAACACAGGACACTGGGCACACTGGCACTGTACATGACGGTAAAAAGTCGAGTCGCCCCCACAGTGGGGTGGGAAGGGGAGCGGGGGGGGGGGGACAGGGATGGGGGAAGTGCGGGGGAGGGGGCCGACAAGTTGCCAGGCGCGGCCTTATATACACCATCGCGGCGTCATTGCGCATGCGGGTCTCAGATGGTGGTCGGCGGCAAAGAGGTACACATGGCACGCAAAGAGGTACACTTAAGAACGCCTGCAGTTTGTAAAACATTGGTGCACAGAGCACACTGTTTATCGGATGGCGAGAACTTGGGAAAAGAGCTCACACACCTCAAGGACATCATGAAAGCGAATGGATAGTCTTAACAACAGATTCGCAGAGCATTCAATGTTAAACCGAGAATGCAAATAGATGACCTGGAGGAAGAAGATAGCGTCAGATCGAGAGCGTTCTTGCCCTACGTTGGTGCTCTTTCTTCAAAGATCGGTAGAATTCTCCAAAAACATCAAGTTAAAGTAATCTTGCGGCCACCTATGAAGATTGAAGAATTAGTCGGATCTGTGAAAGATGATCTGTTGCTTAGAAAGTCTTGTATGTATCAGATACCATGTGGAAATTGCGAGTGTCCATATATAGGACAGACAACCCGCACTGTCCACGAAAGATGTGTCGAACATCGAAGATACACTCGTTTATTACAGCCAGACAAGTCAGCTGTAGCAGAATATTGTTTAGATAAAGGGCACTCAATGAATTACAGTGATGTGAAGATTTTAACACCTATATCTTAATTTTGGGACGCAATTTTTAAAGAAGCAGTAGAAATTAGAATATCTGAAAATTTAATAAACAGAGACAATGGTTTTAATTTGGACAAGGCATGGAATCCTGCACTTAATGTAATAAAATTACAGAGATGTCGACAAGGTGTTGCCACCACAACACACATATCGATAACAGAATCGAATTCCTAATTCCTTTCGCCAGGGGGGGCGCGCGTGCCAAATGTACCTCTTTGCCGCCGACCAGCATCTGAGACCCGCATGCGCAATGACGCCGCGATGGTGTATATAAGGCCGCGCCTGGCAACTTGTCGGCAGTCGTGGGACTCACTCTGAAGATGGCCGGACGATACGCGGCAGAAATATTAGTGGAAGACATAGAATTTTCACGGCTGCACGCCCGAAATTTATTGGAATATCCAGAATATTTCATTTCATCTTCAGCAAAGCTTTTAAACAGTGTTTTAAGATTTATAGTTTTCAAAATGACAAGCCAAGGTCACACTCTAACAATTTATTAAATGACTACCGGTTTCGGTGCACTGTGTCACCATAATCTGGTCTCATATATGTGATAAGCTGGTCATCTTCTTTAAAAAATTGGGTATAAAATAACAAGTGCAACATTGCACTTAGTCACTACATAAAAAAAACATAAGTTAAAAACATGACAGCATTTTTAGTAAATACAATTTAGATTCTTAATTAATTTTGTTTTCTGTGAAATAATTTTAAAGTATGTTTCATAATTAGTGAAAATTAAACTATTTTACATTAAAGCGTGATGAAAATTACAAGGTATCATAAATTTTTGAGTAACGTTTCCAAGGTTTGTTGACACACTAAAAATAAACGTAATCGGTTGTATATTTACGATTCTTCTCATTGTATCTGTGATATCAATGTGCACAATCGCCAAACTCCTCAATGAATGTAAAGTTGTCGTGAGCTGTTTCATGACTTTGTGGCTGACGTGCCTGCAGTATTGACGTAAAAAATCAGCAACATTTCATATAAAGTTAAAGCATAACACAGGTTTAAGTTGTATTGCACGTTCAAGAAGAGATACGCTTAACACCCTGCTTTCATTGTAGACATTCGGGTGTGGTGTTTTTGTGTGACTTCTCCCTGTCGGTTAAATTTCGCGTCTGTTGCACGTCATCTTTGTGGTATACAAATTTTTAATGACCGTGAGTCTAATTCACGACGCAAACTTTAAATTTCATTTTGAGGAGTGAAGCTATTTACGTTACTGTCCTTCTTCTATTACATTGGTGATCGATGTCTCCCAAAATGTGTACCGACAAACAGACGTGGAAATGTTGAACAACTGACCACCCAGGTAAAACTAGAGCCTACCAACCGTATCTCCTCAAGGATCGTAGAGCGAAAGTTTCTAAATATGGATGTCTTCAGCAGGCGCCTATGTCAGGCGGTGAGGCGAACGTTCAAGTTGGAATTTACGCACTAACACCTCAACTGCGCCTCCACTGATTGGCGACTGGTGGCATTTCGGATGAATCGCGTTTTATGTCCAAACTACGTGAAATATTTGAAAGCAAGACAACCTTCAACAATCATCGAACGCATGCACATTATTGGGACAACTGTTTATCGTGAAGAAATATCTACGAATGGCTGGAGCGTTTCATACAGGGAAGAACTTCTGTGTATGACGAGGCAAGATCGGACAGTCCATCGAGTCAACCACAGAATACGATGTGAATGTCGTTGAGGGTATGGTGCCGTAAATTCGGAGAATTACCAGGACTTTAAACATCAGAGTTGTCACGCTGTAGCGAGATAACGCTTAGCCACATTCTGCCAAACCCGGATAGCCGCCGCAAAATAAGGATTCGAGATGCTGGCACATGCTCCATACAGTCCTGACCCGGCCCTAAGCAATTTTTTCATGTTTCGACCGTTTAAGTACTGCGTGGAAGAAGATGAGAAAGTGACAGACGTCACTGTTGCGGTGCAATTTTTTTCCCGAGGAATCAAAAACTTATGAAACCTTGCGAATAGTGATTTGAAATACATGGAGGTTAAGTGAAAAAATAAGGTATGCTTCAATTTTTTTTATTAGAGTAAGTAAGCTTTTGTTAACTGCGCCGTTACTCTTTACAAGCCCCTCGTAACTTTATTACTTTAAATTTCTTACAACGAGAATACGTGCGTTTTGAGCTCCGCGTAGTGTACTGATTACGTTCTTTATGTTCCCTACAGTATAACAGTTTCGGCTAATTATAAAACTAAAGCAGGTTTTTCTACTCAGTTTTTGATACCCCATAAACCTAACAGCCCAGGTGGTGCTGTGGTAATACATTGGACTAACTGTTCGTGATGACGGTGGTTGAGAATCACCTCCGGCCATCCATCCTGATTTAGGCTTTCCGTGTTCTCCAAAAATAAATAAATAAATAATAATAAAGTTAATTCATTTCAAAGGGCACGGTCGAAGTTCTTTTCCATCCATGTCACAAAACTATTTGAGCGTGTATTTCGTCGCTAATGACCCCGATATAGGCGTGACGTTAATATCTAATCTTCCTTTCTTCGTTCGTAAATCTGACGTTAAATAAACGGCCGGTTCTATAGCCGCAATGCTTATCAGATGCGTTAAGAACAATTTTGTACACCCTAGAATCGACAAATTTGCTACACGAACTTCTCCACTTATATTTTAGGCGAAATTTACGGAATTTTGTGACCGTTGATATAAACAAACAAATTTATTCTACTCTACAGGAAACCGTTTGTGATTGCGGCTCTTCTGTAGCTTGTGTATTTGAAGTTAAGTCTCTGAACGTTTTCGAGTTTGCAAATGTGCGTAATCACTATTTAGTTCGAAAGTCACATATATTCCTGTTCCCGCTGGAGGATTGAGTCCTGCCTCGAATATGGGTGTCTATTGTTCTTAGTGTAAATTAGTTTAAGTAGTCTGCAAGTCTAGTGACTGATAACCAAAGTAGTTTGGCCCAATAGGTAAACATTTGAACAAAAACGTGTATGCTGCATTAGTGATAGTTCAGCTGAGTGTGGTAACGTGATACGATGTAATGATAACGTTGTGGGTCCAGCAGTATCAGTGGCTGCACAACAGCGAATTTTTGCTGTATTCGGAGTGTAAATATTTTCTTAACTCTCAGTTACTATCGTGGAAGTCATTTTTGACCCCAGAATAAACATTATATTATTTATTTCTGGAATGGTTCCATGCTTGCTCCAAAAGTTTTATGTTTTGTCGTAGAAGTCAATTCCCTTCAACAAAAAGTGGTAGTGTAAATTGTGACATTGTTTCCTTCGGAGTAGCTTGTTGAATTTTGGGGTCACTGAAGACCCCAGGACAGTACTTACGTGCACATCATTTCGCAATATTCATTTGTGTTTACTGAGTTGCGTGTGGAATCTTACAGTCAGTAGTGAGTCTATTCGTTTCGACGGACATGTTATGCCGGCAGAAGAGCTTATGGGCTGTTTACATAAGATAGAAAATAAATCTGCGAGAGAAAGACGAAGCCAAGAACATGATCCGATGCAAGTGATTCTGAAACTAAACACAGCGTTCATCATACGGAGAAACGAATTACTGATAAGGATGGCTCAGAAGGTTAAATGATTGTTGTAGTTACTACTACGGGAGAAACAGATTTAAATATTAGCACAACCAGCCCATTAGTTCTAGGACGAGAAATTCTAATATTGTGGTTCATGGCTGTAAATTTCATTACTATGTTATAAATAATTACATTTTCCCTTTAATATATTAATTTGGACATTAATTAACAAGGCAGTAGGAGGAAATAAGGTAATAATCCCAAATTGCGATTCACTGTACTAGCTTTAGATGGAAAACCAAAGTGCGGCGAATGAAAATTTGTGCCCGGCCGCGATTCGAACCAGGAATCTCCTGCTTACTAGGCTGACGCGTTGACCACTCCGCCACCGAGGACACAGTGACCAGCCCTACTGCAGAGGACTCTTCCCGGTACGTCTCCCGCCACACCCAAATCTCCATTCGCCACGCTGTCTCTTTTCTATTACCAGAGCCTGGTCACTTTGTACTCGATGGCGGAGTAGTCAACGCGTCTGCCTAGTAAGCAGGAGATCCATGGTTCGAAACCCGGCCTGGCACTAATTTTCATTCGCCGCACTTTCGTAATACATTGAAACCTAGTACAGTGAAGCCATAACTGGTCGCAAATTGCGATTTATTTCATTCATTGAACACTGTAACGTCGTCAAATATATATAAAATATGTTAGTTTAAAGTTACCTATGCATTGAGCATTGAAAATTGTAGACATTAAAATAAACGTGTTTTGTATGAGTATCTGCCTTTCTTTTAACTCATGCAAGTTGAAATGAGTGTGTATAAAATAATTACCATAAAAATGAATCCAAGTAAATGGTAATACCAATAATTTTTCGGGGTTCTAATGATCTCACGATAGTAGTTGTGATACTGAAAAATATCGATAGTAGCTGAGGGTTTGGCAAGATGTCCATTACGGAATATCTGCCACTGCTTAAAGACATTTTGAGATGGTGACAACTTTCAGCGATATTCTGTTTTTAACTAATGAAGTATGTCATCAGCAGCACGTAATATTTGTGTACGTCGACGATAAATTGCCTTTCTGATATGGTTTTCGTCAAACCGAGTGAAACATACCGCAAGCGTGTATTTTGGAAATACATGCGCTCTTTCGTACAATGTTTAACACGGAGAGCTCATTGCAGCTCTGGCTGGTTTATCAGCCGAAATTTGTGTGTATATACCTGCGTCACTCTTGAGCACAATGCCACAATTTTCGCGTTAACTCATACAGCTCTTAATGCTACTGTGATATGTGTCACCGAGGCTGGAATTACAGCATTTGAGTCACCGTCGGTGTTGATAGCGGGCTGTGGTCTGACTGCAGCTGTCAGAGCCACTAAGAGGGGCGGCTATAAATACAGCAGCAGATCGCGGGTTTGCTCACCGGACTGGCAGCCACCGGACACGGATTTCATGCTCTCTGGACGTCGTTTTTCATCGCCAGCGGAAAGGGATTTGAGTGGCCAAAATAGCGCCGTACGCTGCTGCGTTGAATTCTACGTTTTTTGCCACCACGCGGACATGGTCGCGCGCTCTTGCGCCTTGCTGCGAAATGCGTGGCCTTTCCTCGTATGAGGTTCAAGTCCTCCCTCTGGCATGTGTGTGTGTGTGTGTGTGTGTGTGTGTGTGTGTGTGTGTGTTGAAAATGTTCTAATGATTGTAAAGCTTAATGGACTCAACTACGGGGTCATCAGTCACTAAACTTACAAACTACTTATGAACTAGCTTATACTAAAGACGGCACAAATATCCATGCCCGAGGTGGGATTCGAACCCCCGACGGGGAATGGACTCGCGCGTGGTAGCATAGCGCTCTGCCGCTCCACCGCGTCTGTGTGTGTCTGTTGTTTCTAGTATAATTGTACTTTAAGTAGTTTGCAAGATTAGCGACCGATGATCACTGCAGTTTGGTCCCATACCTTTATAAATAATTGAACGTTTGACTACGTCTTTGTTGCATCAAGGAATTGTGGTACCTTTCATTTCCCCTGGGAAAATTTGTTAAACAATTATAGATAAACAACCCAAAGCGTACACAGGGGAACTCACGACGCCAACAGGCACAGAACCCTACTTCAGTGCATTAAATAATAGCCGTGCGTTCACTGAAAGCAGACACTCCAATTGAGGAAATGGGGAAAATCCATTAAGTCTCGTCCCACATTAACACTATTGTGAAAAAAGGGTAATGTTTTGTCGTTCGTGAGTACAGGCCCCAGGTGTACACACGAAATTACTGTGTTTAGGCTGTCGCAAATTTCATACTTCATGAGTAACACAGTGAGGCCAATGGAAACGTCCTACGAAGTTGAAGTACGATTCTAGTCGGCAACCCGGCTAAATTGCATGCAGATTTACCGTGAAATTATGTACCCATCATAATTGTAATACGTGAACGCGACATTCGATGTATTAACTTCTAATATCATTTATACATAAGGACACTGAAATACAAAGATAGAAGGCATTTACTCATACATGCACAAATGGAAACATTATGTGTTTACCTAGATGTCAAGAAAGTAAATGTTTTCAGATCTGCATCTGTGTGGTTACTTGTTCCATTACGTATTTAAATTCCAACAATGACAGACACAGTATGTTGTAATTGACGGCAAGTCATGAGCAGAACAGAAGTGATATCGGGGTTCCTCAGGGAAGTGCTATAGGGCACCTAATGTTGCTTATTTTTATAAATGACTTAGGAGAAAATCTGAATAGCTCTCTCAGGATTCTCGCGGATGACGCTGTCATTTATCGGTTAGTAAAATCACCAGAAGATCAAAACCGCCTTCCGCGGTGGCCGAGGGGACTGAGGCGCTCCAGTTACGGTCTGCACGGCCACTACGGTCGGGGGTTCGAATCCCCCCTCGGGCATGGATATTTGTGCCGTCCTTAGGATTAGCTAGTTCGTAAGTAGTTTGTAAGCTTAGGGACTGATGACTCCGTAGTTAAGTCCCATAGACTCTACAAACATTTGAACATTTTTTAAGATATCTGCAAGGTGCAAAAATTGTCAATTGACCCTTCATAATGATAAGTGGGAAGACATCCATATGACTACTACAAGAAATTCGTTAAACTTCATATGCACGATAAATCAGTTAAATTCACAGGCCACCACAATACCTAAGTACCTAGGAAAAACAATTAGGAACAACTGAAATCTGAAAGAAAACACAGAAAATATTGTAGGTAAGAGGAACCAAAGGCTATGTTTCATTGGTAGAACACTTAGAAAATGCAACAGTTCTACTGAAGAAACTGCTTTCTCTACATTTAAGCGTCCTATTTTGGAATATTGTTCCGCATTGTAGGATCCATAGCAGAAGGGACTGACGGACGACGTAGAGAAATTTCAGAGAAGGGCTGCTCGTTTTGTATTATTGCGATATAGGGGAGAGAGTGTCACGGGGATGATGCACGAGTTGGAGTGGAAATAATTAAATAAATGTGTTATTCGTTGTGGTGAGATGTATTTGCGAAATTTCTTTCACCAACTTTCTCTTCCGAATGCGAACAGATTTTGTTAAAACCCGCCTACAAAGAAAGAGGTGATCATAAGCTAAATGAGATCGAAAACAAAAAGATTCAGGTCTTCCTTTATCAAAAGAGCTATTAGAGAGTGGAACTGTAGATAAATGTCATAAAAGCTGTTCGATTTACATACTGCTATGCACTTAAATGTGACTTGCAAAGTATCTATGTAGATGTAGAATATAAGTGCTACTAACGACACATGTATTGGTCACGTGCTATTACAGAAGTGACACACGCAAACGACAAAGCTTCGTGAAGCAACATTCCTGGTACGTTCGTATTTAATTGGTTCATTATCAGGAGTAGCGCATTCCGGCAACCACATTGTCGGAACTCCCAGGTTGATGAAATTGTCAGCAGCGGAAATCAAAACATCGTGGTAACGAATTGGCTTTGTTATTTTCTTTACCTTTCTGTAAGAGTTGAATTTCTGGTCCATTTCCGTTACCACAGAATCTCATAAGTTCCTAATTTGTAATATTTTGATTTTGAAAATCTACGACAAGGGAAAATGAGTGGACAGCGAGAGGTAGGAAGCGGAGATGGTCGGTGAGAGAACGGAAAATAGATACAATGAAGGGGGGATGGACATTGGCTGGGGATGGATAGACGAAGGAGGAAGAGCAGGAGGGGTATTAGGTAGGTAGAAGGGAACGCGACACAGAAAACAGGAAGGAAGCATAGGGCTTAACGTCCCGTCAACAGGGTCATTAGGGAAGGGGAAATGGACAGAGACAGGGGTTGGGGAGTGGATTAATACCGGCGCCGTGCTGACAAGCGCAGAGATTTTCATACACTCTGTTTCCTCTTCCCTCTTATCTACTGGCCTTCATATCTTGCCTCGAGCTTAACACTCTTGTCCGATCAACATAACAGAAATACACGTTGCAGTCAGACAAAATCCTTTCCGTTCCTATCCTTCACTCAGATCCTTTCTCAAAGTCTTTTTCAGTAGCAGAAACCAGACTCTGGAACAATGTCATTCACCATATCGGAGAACTGATTAACACCGCTAGCTTCAAACGACAGTTAATGGATTATCAACTAAAGTAACAATTACGCGATTCTTTATTCCCCACCGCTCCTGCTACAACGTCACATCCATTCCCAGATATTCTCAGATTGCCACTGCTCTGACAAGGTACAGCTTTCCTAACATCATTTTGTAATAATTTTTCATTTCTTAACCAGTTTCTACATATTCAAAAGCACATTTTGTATCTGCTAATATCAATGTTGTTATTTCTATCACAACAGCAGCAGCAGAAGCTGTCTCAGTAGTACTGCTAGTATTAATCTGATTAAAGTCAATACTATTTATTTGCATCTTTTTGTGTGTATTTTATATATGTCTAAATGATGTTATTAATATCTTATTAATTGCTTATCTATTACAATCATTCTTACGTTATAGGTAACTATGCAACCAGAGATGCAACCAGACAGACAGGGAGGCGAACAGAGGAAAATGGGTGGAATAGTTTACAGAAATAGAGAGAGAACTCCATGGACGGAGAGAAATAGAGGAGGTACGGTGGACAATTTGAAAAGAGAAATAGGGGAAAGTAAGAACTTAGATGTGAGGAGACTGAGGGAGTTATGAAAGGAGAGAGGATGATCCTTTGTCTAGTACTTTTAAGCAGTTATTGAATTCAAGCAAATCCTTTTTCTCACGCGAACAAGATAATTTAATCGAAAGCGGATATCTCAAACTTATGAATGCACTTCAGCCAATCGATATATCACTTTTTTCAAGAAGTGGATGCAAAGATGAGAAGAAGTTAACGTTCTGTTATGCTTTCAAAGAAATGATTATCGTTGAAATATGAAATGATTCCTTAACTAGGCTTTATAAAGATAATCCCCGCGGCGGACTAGCCGCGAGTGCTTGAACGCCGTGTAGCGGTGCGGGCGGCGGGTTGGAGGTTGGAATCCCCCCGCGGGCATGGATGTTTGTGTCGTCTTTAGTATAAGGTAGTTCATAAGTAGTTTGTAAGCTTAGGGACTGATGATCCCACAGTTAAGTCCCTTAAGATTTATAAACCATTGTACATATTTATAAAGGTAATCGTTCGGGCCTTTCCAAAGTCGAATTAAGAAAACCACGGTGTATAAATTTGGACTGCAGGACTGGTGATAAATTCGCACTCTTATGAAGAACAACGAGTGCTATACCTCTCACTGTTGTTGCAAAACATTCACATGTTTGTAAATCTATGGGAATTAACTACACTAGGCTTAAAAATTAATAAAACTGACTTAAGGACAAACTCTCTCTCTCTTTCTCTTTATCTCTCTCTCTCTCTCTCTCTCTTTCTCTTTATCTCTCTCTCTCTCTCTCTCTCTCTCTCTCTCTCACACACACACACACACACACACACACAAACACACGCCCGTGGGTGGATTCGAACCTACGACGGTGAGCAACCGCGGGCTCCATTCCAAGGAACCTTAGAGCGCTTGGCCACTCTGCCGCGGCTACTGTTGCTGCCAATAATGCATGGGTGATGGCCACATACGATTGTGTTAACTAATATACAGGAGAAAACGTTTTGTAAAACTCAAATTTTAATTTTTTATGTCCACTATTGCTTCAAATTAATTCTCTCATCAATGAATTGTATGAACTGATATCACATTGCAAGGTCTCTATATGCAATAAACGTATTTCACTGCTACACCGACAGACATCAGATAAAGTACAATGTGTACTGGACAGGATGTCTCTAAAACGAGCCTTCTGGATTGGTGCGCCATGCCCATTCCTGATCGCCGGTCGCGGTTGAAATCTCTGACGACGGTCGATCTCTGAGGCCATCCTCGTTGCAATCCAAGTATGGAAAACGCTGGAACACTCTCTCTGCAGTCCTGATCTCTCGCCCGTGTGACTGACATGCCTTCGGTCCCTTACAAAATACCATGAATGGTAAACTGTCGGACGAGGATGTGCAGCAAGCGCCGAGGATTTCTTCACACAGAAGAATATGGTGTTGTAGGAAAGCAGTATCTTTTACCTGGTGGGTCGGTACGATGTTTGGCTCAGAGCTGAGGACGATTTCCATCTTATTTGCGTACCGACTCTGGACTACTCGAATCACTGAATCGAAGGCCGGATTGTTTTCTACACAAATATTTGTATTTTGTGAGATTGTCAAATTTGCATAGGAAACGTCTTTCAAGAGAAACACAATGTGAAGTCCGTGAATTGTCTTTTACGACATATGCTGTTGTGGTCTACAGTCAGCAGACTGGTTTCATGCAGCTCTTCGTGCTACCATCTCCTGTGCAAATCTCTTCATCTGAGAAAACGTTCGGCAACCTGTTCATTATCAGACCTACTCCTGAGTTACCTCCAACTGATTTTGTATCTATAACCCTGTACTCACCTGACCACAAATCTTGTTCATAATGCCACCGAACTTCACTAATCCCTATCATATCTAACTTTAGCCTATCTATTTCTCTTTTCAATTTTTTAAACTTACCTATGCGATTAAGGGTTAGAACATAGCACGCTCCGACCCGTAGAATGCCTGTTTTGTTTTCCTTTTTGACGACATCCTCCTGAGTAGACCCCGCCCGGAGATCCTGATGGGGAACTATTTTACCTCCGCAATATTTTCATACATTCATATATTCATACAATAAAGCTGCATGTCCTCTCAGACGTTCGTAGTAACTGCATGGCAAGGCCATGTTAGCAGATGTTACAAGGCCAGCTCAGTCAATCATCCAGACTGTGCCCCTGTAACTACTGAAAAGACTGCTGCCCCTCTTCAGGAACCACACGTTTTTCTGGCCCCTCCACAGGTACCCCTCCGCTGTTATTGCACCTACGGTACTGCTGTCTGCATCATTGAGGCACGCATGCCACCCCACAAAATCAATGTTTGTGGTTCATGGGCGTGTTTACGATATAATAAGTAAAATTAAATTCATCTAACCAGATCTCAGACTGGCAGCTAAAGTTTATAGCGATAAATTTATTACGGATGTATCACTAAGTCGCATATGTTCGATAAGGGGATTAATCACCTGTTCCTGAAAGCTAAATGTAAAATGGCATGCTAGAAAAAGATATGGGCCTCTAAATTACACTATCGCCTAAAAACATAGATATATATGTGTTACAGATAATGCTAATAACTTGCTATTGTAACAACTAAATAATTTTTGGAATGCCTAACACATATTCAAAATTTGTCTCGGAACCAGGCCTATGTAATTGAAAACTGAGTGTTTACCCGAAATCCCCAAATAAAATTATTCCAAAAAATATTTCACTGTCTACTATTGAAATTTGTGACAGACAGAATGTAAATGGTATTAGCACCTGCGTTGGTGGAGAGCCAGTTAATTTACTGCTAGGCCGCAGTGGCCGAGCGGTCTTCGACGTGCCAGTCACTGTCTGCACGGCTGCTGTGGTCGGGGATTCGAATCCCCCCTCGGGCATGGATGTTTGTGCCGTCTTTAGTATAAGTTAGTTCATAAGTAGTTTGTAAGTTTAGGGACTGGTTACCCCGTAGTTGAGTCCCATAAGCTCTACAAACATTTGAACATTTTTTAATTTACGATAACGACGATCATAACATACTTTAAGCTGAAGCAAGACTTTTTGAAACAGATATTACTCCCATAACATAGAATAAAAATATAACTGTTAGGAATTTTAATGTCACTGTAATAAATACATTACAGTTGGAAGTTCTATATAAAATCGGCACGCAGCCGAATCCACGAGGCTAGGTAACAGTTTTAAGTGACTGCCTGCAGAAAGTGGCTGTACTACCTGCAGTGCAGACTTGAGGGCCTCCTTTAGTGCCGGAGACCTCTGAGGCCACACACTGGGGGAGGACGGGGCCAGGCCTGGATACGGGTCATGGCGAGGGCCGCCCCAGCGTATTGATCACGCCAAGGTCCACAGCCAAACTTGGCCCGAGCCGTCACCGCAAAGAGTTACTGCCCTGCCGAACGTCGCCAGAGTGGCAAAGGCCGCCTCTTCTGAGCGATACATCCCACTGTTTCCAGGATTCACGCAAACTGGCCTGCAGCCTCTCTACTTATATTGCCGTACCTTAGACTAAAAGAGCAGAACTGTCTTTGTTGGAACACTCTCCGACATGGAAATTGGTGTGCTACAGGCGACGGGTGCTAGAGGCATATGCCGAACGCTGCATATTTTCTGTTAGATTTTTGACTATTAGAAAATAGGAACTATTCCAACCCTGAAGTGATTGAGTCGCTACATTCTGTACCTAACATTCAAAATATCATTGGATGTAATCACTCACAACTTAGTTTAAATGTGGGAATAGATAATTTATTTCAGATGATCATTAAAAACAACCTGGAAGCAGAGGAGTTTGTATTGTGGGACGGCGAGTAGAGTGTATTAGATTTGCAGACGACATGGTTGTGATGGCAGAAAGTGCAAAAGAGATGGAATAAGTGTTAGATGAGCTAAACACAAAATTAGAAGAATATGGAATGAAGATTAAGAAGAAGAAAACAGAAAGCATGGTAATTGAAGGAAGGAACACAAAATGTCGTTTAAAAATAGGGGGAGAAGAAATAGAGAAAGTGCATAGCTTCAAATACTTGGGAAGTATGATAATGGATGATCTGTACTGCACTGCAGAAATTAAGAAAAGAACTGCCATGGCAAAAGAAACAGAATTTACTTTGCGGACCGTTAAAGAAAGATCTGAGGAAAAGACTTGCCAAGTGTTATATCTGGAGTGTTGTGCTGTATGGTGCGGTGACCTGGACGTTAGGAAGGTAGATAAAAGAAGATTGGAGGCACTAGAGATGTGGATATGGAGGAGAATGGAACAAGTAAAATGGGAAGACCGAATAAGGAATGAGGAAATATTAATTAGAGTTGGAAAAGAAAGAAACATGCTGGAAGTCATTAGGAAAAGGAAACGAAATTGGACATTGTTTGAGGAGGGACTGTTTACTGAAGGAAGCAATAGAAGGAATGGTAAAAGGAAAAACAGGAAGAGGAAAGCCAAGATATCAAATGCTCGACAACGTCCAAGGAAATAAAAATGAAGAAATGAAAAGATTGGCTTCGGACAGAGAAAAGTGGAAGAGTATCAACCCATGACAAGAAGAGAAACAACCCATGACAAGACCTGCCGCAAGGCAGAATACAATTGATGATGGTGATTAAAAACAATCCAGTAACAATGGAATGGAGTGGTGTGTTTTCGACTCAATATCTATGAGTAAGCTTTGAAACCGACATGACATTGAATTAGCACGTAACGCCAGTTGTATAGGCAGACCGAATAGTAGAGTACGGTACTACCGTTTATTTGTAGAATTGTAAATCTCTGTCTGCCTGTCTATTTCTCTTTATCTCTCTCTCTCTCTCATTCTCTCTCTGTCTCTCTCTCTCTCTCTCTCTCTCTCTCTCTCTCTCTCTCTCTCTCTCTCACAGACACACACACACACACACACACACACACACACACACTGCTAAGGGAGGAAAAATCACGGCTTATATTGAAACATACTGACGGTTGCCTTTCCACCGCTGGATTTTGTTGTCAAAGATCAAATGGAATCACAAAGTATTGGTATAATCTATACTTCGCAATGCGGGGTATGTAAAAATTACAATGTTACACTGCTACACTGCTATTCTCTAATTTCTATCAATTACGCCTCTAAGTCTTAATAAGTATCAGCCTCATATTTTGAAGACTGTACCCATTAAGGATGGGAACCGTATGCTTTCATGGAATAGTCAAGTAAAATAATTGGAAATTTCATTTCATTTTAGTCTTCACATAATATTTGATGCAAGTCACAGTGTCAAGCTAAATGTATGACATGAATCGGGACATGAACTCACTTTCATATGATCAGCGCTTGCAAACATTCCCGTGTTGTGATTTGGTTAAGTGAAAAACACATATCATCTACAACCTAAACATTCAATTATCCACTATTATTTCATTTGCACTTTTTTTTTAATTTTTTTTAATAGTTTTCAATAGGATGTAAATCAACTCATATACCTAGAGTTAACATAAGGTTATGTCCTGAGATATCAAAGGAAATTTAGTTTGGGAACTGAGGGAAATAGTAACAGCTGGGTTACTCAAAGACCAGTATGTTAGTCCAGTAACTGAATTAAAATTGATGTATGTTACAATAGCGTCACTGTGATCAAAGGGTATGCACTAAGATCGAACACTGCGTAGAGTTGAATATTTTCCAACAATATACGAAATTGCCTAGGTGTCTCTTAGAGGCGGCAACCTCTCTGTGACTGACTTAGTATACGGTAAGTCGAAAAATAGTTTGCGACTATGTAATTTTCTGTACGAGAAAATAGAAAAGCTTATTCAACAGTGCGTGCTGGATCGAAAACTTATACCAAACTAATAGCACCTGTACCCACGGTGTCCTCTTATTTCGGCGAATAAAGCACTCGAAAGGCACAAACCTCTTTTACCTTATTGTTTTAGTCCTTCTGTATTACTTTCAATGTGGGTGACCTCACGTCACTCCAAACTTATATATTGTGGCGCTGCATTACAAGGAAGCGCCGAACAAAGAAGGCCATGATGCGAACTTCATCTGGGATCAATTATCATATAATTTTCTCTTCTTGTTATTGTAGACTTCAGTCCAGAGACTGTTCGATGCTGCTCTCTGCCCTATCATGTTTTGAGCAAGCCTCTTCATCACAAGAACGGCAACCCACATCCATTTAAATCTGCTTACTGTATTCGTCTCTTTGTCTCCCTTTGCGAATTTTACCCCACCCACTTCTCTCCAAAACGAAATTGGTAATTTATTTGTATCCAAAAAATTGTCCTACCAATCGATCGCTTATTTTACCCAGGGGAAGCCACAGTTTTCTTTTCTCCCCAATTCTATTCAGTATCTTCTCATTAATTATGCGATCTTCACACCTATTCTTCAACATTCGTCTGTAGCACGAAATTTCGAAAGTTTCTATCCTCTTATTTATGTACAAATTTCACTCCCATACAAGGCAAAAACAAAAAAACAAAAAAAAAAAAAAAAAAAAAAAACAAAAAAAAAAAAAAAAAGAAAAAAAGAAAAAAGCCTCCGAAAAATACTTCCTAACACTAGAATTTGTATTTTAATTTTCATAAATGCTTTTCTAACCATTGCCTTTCTGCATTTTATATCATATGTGCTGCGACCATTGCACGATTTTTCCTGTCCTAATACCAAAATTCATCTAGAAAATCCATTGTCTCGTTACCTAATCTACTTCTTCAGCATCTCCTGATTTTCTTAGTTTAAGTTACATTACCCTTCGTCTAATCTTGTTCACGTTTACGTTATATTCTCATTTCAAGGCAATGTTCATTCCTTTCAATTGGTTTCATGTGTTTTTACTGTCTCTGACATAGCAAACCACAAAGTTTTTATTTCTGCACCCGGAACTTTAATTCTCGAAATTTCTTCTAGATTTCTTTTACATATTGCTCAAGTTTGTGATAAGGTTGGTAAACACAGATAATATTTAAAAAATTAAGTTACACATTGCACGTAGGGCCTGACGTGCTCTGCCACGGTGGTGTGACCGAGCGCACTAAGGCGCCTTGCTGCGAAGCGCGCGGTTTCTCGCTATCCGAGGTTCGAGTCCTTCTTAGAGAATAAGTGTGTGTATGTTGTCCTTATAATAAATTGGTTTAAGTAGTTTATAAGCCTAGAGACTGATAACCGCAGCGGTTAAGTTCCTTAGTCTTACAAACATTTTAATTTTTACGTGCCGAGCAAGATGTGTAGCAACTGCCTTGGCTAGTAAAATCGACAACTTACCCGTATTCGAACACTTCTGCGGTGTTGTGGGACAACAACTGAAACGTGCGACTGGTCAACTTACATATCATGCACAACTACACTATTCTCGACTGTATGATTGAACTGATGCCAGACTCAACTCCCAAGCTGCCTTCCGTGGATGTTACACCAAACGTCAGTACGGGTGTTCTACTATAGATTGACAACTGGTACTTCAGTATCACTTAATCTATTGATGTATATGTAATAGTAGTTAATATACTTCATATGTACTGATTTAATAATAAATCCATAATCAGCTTAAAAACGCTAACTTCGCACTAGTTTTTAACTTCCACCGTCGTATATAATTTTTAATTTTTATTTTTTTTCTTCCCCTAGATATGATGGCGTCAGCAGATGGCTTTGTCCAATAAATTAAGTGGAATTAAATTTTCGCCAAAGTAAAGCTTCGACATTTACTATAACTTGGAAAATGGTGAATTGCATCCAACCGAATGTAACAAAGAAACAGTGCATGTCGCGTGAACTAATTCAATGACAGCTACTACTACGTAGTTTTATTTAGTTATATTCACCGTTGACATTATAAACTCCATTTTCATCAGTTGGCATACACGGCAAAAATATTTATATTTTGAAATAATTTTGGTCTTTACTACGGCTGCTGTGTACTTTATGACAAGAATGAAGTTTTCAAAAGAAAATGCTCCAGCACATTTCCTAACAATTAAATGTATGCCATGATTCAAATAAATGTTCAAGTTTTGATATATATGTCATTACACAGGAAACAAGTAACAAATAACAAACACAGTAATTGGGTTGAAAAATTCTAAAATTGAAATAGGGCGTTCACTACATCAGTTTCTACAAAACAATGTTATTCTTCTGTTCGTGTAAACTGCAGATTCGTGCTGCATTTTAAGGTTCATACAAATCTACGTGACTCAGGTATTACTAAAATTTAACGATATTCAGTGTTAAATTCGAATCCCAATTTATATGTTGAAACTATTTTCTCGATATTCAGTTAATTAACTGTAGATTTGAGAGTCTACTATCCTGTTCATCTGCTTCATAAAAACTCACTCACTTGAAACAATAAGCTTTCGGGCTTAGTAGTCTACAGATATCATACATTGTTCCAGCTGACAATAAGAAAATAATTTAGTTCATAATTTTTTACTGAGGCATTCACAGAAATAATTAATTCAGCCTGCGGAAATGATCACGCTGGCTGGGGAGCCATCTTACGGATTGCACGGCCATTCTCGTCGGATGTTCGAGTCTATGTGTGTGTGTGTGTGTGTGTGTGTGTGTGTGTGTGCTGTTCTTAGCATGAGTCAGTTTTAGCAATTGTAACTCTAGGAACCGATTACTTCAGCAATTAGACGCTTGGGATTACAAATATTTGAACATTTTCAACTTTGTTCTCCGTCATTCCAAAGATTTTGTCGTTTAAAGACCTCCATTGGCGGAAATTCGTATAAGCGTCATTCCTACTCCAAACTGTGTAGCAATTACTTGATTTACTTTCCCTCTTATTTTATTAAGGGGAAGAAAATGGCAGCCACTGCGGAATAGCCGTGCGTACTGAGGCGCTCTGCTACTGCATTCGCTGCCGCTCCACATCGGAGGTTCAAATCCTCCCTCGGGCATGGGTGTGTGTGATGTTCTAAGGATAAGTTTAAGTAGTCTGTAAGTTTAGGAACCGATAGCCGCTACAGTTAGGTCCTATAACATAACAAACATTTGAACATATTTTTCGGGAACGGCGAAAGGTAATATTAAATATTTAATAATGTAGCTCGAGATATGAATGAATTCTACTTCTTAGAATTGCGAAATACGATAGTGCAAAATATGCACTCATTACAAAAAACAATATTGATTAGTCTTCGTTTTGAGAAGTAGCACCTGATTACAAAAAATGTTCAAATGTTTGTATAGTCTATGGGACTTAACTAGAGGGTCATCAGTCCCTAAACTTAAAAACTACTTATGAACTACTTACGAACTAGGACGGCACAAATATCCATGCCCGAGGGGGGATTCGAACCCCCGACCGTAGTGCTCGTGCAGACCGTGACTGGAGCGCCTCAGTCTCCTCGGCCAAAGCGGCCGGCGCACCTGAATACAAAGAAACTATTTTCATTTATAAGTATGCCTGCAGTTTTAATTCTTTTGTTTTGGGAACATTTTCCTCTCATAAAAATAATATAGCGATATCTCTGTTGGGATTTCTTACACTCCGAATGATTTTCTTCTGATTGCTGTAAGTGTACCAAGTTTAGTTTGAAAGTGCCGATTAGTGTAGGAGGAGACTAACATCGTAACTTGCACACACACACACACAAACACACACACACAGACACACTCTTTGTAATACGAGGGTCGTGCAAAAGATATGTTCCGTTTCTATTTCCATCCGCGGCACCGCTATGATCGCAGTTCCGAACATGCGCGGCACTTTGACTCAAGCACAAGACATGTACGCCATTTTCAGATCGTTACTGCCGACATATGCTTTGTAGTGCGTCTTTATAAAGTCAGCCGTAATTGGAAATTCCACCGCGTGGGAAATCAAGTCCCTGATTCGTTTTCTAATTGCAAAGAAGGTTGAATCAAAGGAAATTCATTGGTCAATCTGAGAGGTTTACGGACAAAATTCTATGAGTGATCAATGATGGGCAGATGTGTAACACTGTTAAATGAAGAAAGTGATCAAGTGCACGATGAAGAACGAAGTAGATGCCCGTCTTTGGTTACCGATGAACTGCTTCACACAACTAAAGAGAAGAAGATTAAGCACAACGGTAAGTTTACATTTAGTGTCATTGCTAAGGAAGTTCCACAAATCTCACTATCACTAATGAATGAAATCGTTACTGAAAAACTCACGTTGTGTACCAAACATTCTTACTGAACAACACAAAAAACAACTGATGGGCTGTGCACTTCAGTGTTTGACAAGCTACAATTAAGAAGGCTATGGTTTTCTTTGTCAGATGGTCACGGGGAGATATACTTGGGTACCGTACGAAACCCCTGAAACAAAACAGCAATCAATTGAATGGAAGCACACTTAATCCCCAACGAAGGTTAATCATAAGCAAATCTTGACAGCTCGAATAGTCATCTGCACTGTTTTGGGGACAGAAAAGGTTTTTTACTGATTGCTTTCTTACCACGAGGCCAAACAATAAATGTACATGGTTACTGCGTGACCATTAACCCTTTCAGTCTCACATTATTAATTCAGAATCGGAACAATAAAAATTTAGCATGTTCTGTATTAATACAAAGCACTAAACATAAGAATGTGCATGCGCAATACAGACGTTTGTAACGAGGTATTTTATTACTTAGGCAAGCAAAAATTTATGCCCATTATGACAAGTGCCTACAAAATTTCGGAAGCTGTGTTGGAAAGTATTTTAAAAGTTGTAGACATCTACGTCCATACTCCGCAAGCCACCCGACGGTGTGAGGCGGAGGGTACCTTGTGAACCACTATCGGTTCTTCCTCCTATTCCAGTCACGTATTGTTCGCGGAAATAAAAACTGTCCGGATGTCTCTCTGAGGGCCCTAATCTATCTGATTATATCCTCATGATATCTTCGCGAGGGAGCAATATACTTTGAGAATCCTCGGTAAAGGAACATTCTCGAAACTTCGACAAAAGCGTCTCTCCTGCAGAGTCTTCCACTGGAGTTTATCGATCAGCGCCGTAACGCTTTCGCGATTACTAAATGATACTGTAACGAAGCGCGCTGCTCTCCGTTGGATCTTCTCTACTTCTTCTATCAACCCCATCTGTTACGGATCCCACACCGGTGAGCAGCATTCAAGCAGTGGGCGAACAAGTGTAATGTAACCTACTTCCTTTGTTTTCGGACTGCATTTCCTTCGGATTTTTCCGATGAATCTAAGTCTGGCATCTGCTTTACCGACGATTGATTTTATGTGGTCGTTCCATTTTACATCACTCGTAACGCCTACTCCCAGATAATTTATGGAATTAACTGCTTCCAGTTGCTGCCCTGCTACAGTGTAGCTAAATGATGAAGGATCTTTCTTTGTATGTATTCGCAGCACATTACACTTGTTTACACTGAGATTCAGTTGCCATTCCCTGCACCATGCGTCAATTGAATGAAGGTCCTCCAGCATTTCAATAAAAATTTTCTATTGTTACAACCTCTCTGTATACTACAGCATCATCTGCAAAAAGCCTCAGTGAACTTCCAATGTTATCCTCAAGGACATTTATATGTATTGTGAACAGCAACGGACCCACAACACTCCCCTGTGGCACAGCTGATATCACTCTTACTTCGAAAAACTTCTCTCCATTGAGAATGACATGCTTCATTCTTTTATCAATGAACTCCTCAATCCAACCACACAATAGACCATATGCTCTTACTTTGTTCATTAAACGTCTGTGTATCAAATGCCTTGCGGAAGTCAAGAAACACAGCATCTATCTCAGAACCCATATCTATGGCCCTCTGAGTCTCGTGGTCGAATAGTGCGAGCTGGGTTTCACACGATCGCCTTTTTCGGAACCTATCCCGATTCCTACGGAGCAGATTTCTAGTCTCCAGAAATTTCATTATACTCCAATTTAATACATGCTCTAAAATTCTACAACTGAGCGACGTAAGAGATATAGGCCAATAGTTCTGCAAATCTGAGGAGCATCGTTTCAAATCGTACTAAGTCCACCCGTGGATAAAATTGAGTTTGATACATTGTTGTATAATTTACATAGCGATCTTTCAATGTGTAAAATCAGAAAGCAACAAATCGGATTCACTAAGGGCGTAAATTACGTATGTAATGTAGCTGTTGTTTGAAATCGTATTCAGTCCACGGCAGCGTTTGTTTCAAATCAGATTGTGTCCAGCATGAAGCAGTATTGTCACTTTGCTCTGTTGGCTATTCTGACAGCTGGTGCGCTATTTTCAACAATGCTATGTATTTAATAATCGCAGTTAAAGTGTGAGCTCTGTGTAAGATAGTACTTTTTCGATTATGGAGGAAGAAATTGCTGTTGGTGATAAATCAAAGGGAAGCCGAAAGACGAGAAATAAAACCAAACATTTCCATCAATTTAAATGAGGCAGTTAGTGTTGTTCCACAAATAAACAAAAATAAATTTAACACAGTAATCGATTTTTTTATCTGTGTACGTTTTGAAATTATTGAAACAAAGCAGATTGAGTCCAACACATTTTTTTTTTTTAATTTTTTTTTTAATTTGAAGAATACAACAGGAAATTTATTCTACTTTTTCACGTACCTAGAAGTACACCTCAAATAAAACAACTGCCAAAGTTTTAAATTTCAGAAATGTTTTTTAGGTTACAAGTAATCAGTTTTTTGCTTCTCCCATAAAATGTAGTTTTTTGGACATAATACGATTTGAAACGATGTTCGTCATCTGTTGGACGTCCCTTCTTGAAAAATGAATTACCTACGCCATTTTCCAATCTTTCAGAACGCCACGCTATTCTAGAGACCTACGGTACACCACTGCTAGAAGGGGAACTAGTTCCTTCGAGTACTCTGTGTAAAAACGAAATGGAATCCCATCAGGTCCTGCGGCCTTTCCTCTATTGAGCGATCGTAATTGTTTCTCAAAAATGTTCAAATGTTTGTGTAGTCTATGGGACTTAACTACGGGGTCATCAGTCCCTAAACATACAAACAACTTATCAACTACCTTATACTAAAGACGGCACAAATATCCATGCCCGAGGCGGGATTCGAACCCGCCGGCCGCGGTGGCCGAGGAGACTAAGGCGCTCCAGTCACGGTCTGCACGGCCACTACGGTCGGGGGTTCGAATCCCCCCTCGGGCATGGATATTTGTGCCGTCTTAGTTCGTAAGTAGTTCATAAGTAGTTTGTAAGTTTAGGGACTGATGACCCCGTAGTTAAGTCCCATAGACTTTACAAACATTTGAACATTTTTGATTCGAACCCCCGACCGTAGTGGCCGTGCAGACCGTGACTGGAGCGCCTCAGTCTCCTCGGCCACCTCGGCCGGCGATATTTAGTAATTCGGCTTTTAGAGTGTCATCCTCTGTTTCAATACCGTTTTCGTCATAGACTTTTATACAATAAATATTTTTCAGTGTAAGTGCACGTTTGTTTTATATAACAAAACAGAACTGCCTTTGTGGACTTACGTCGTATATTTAGATATATAGTGGCACGAATTCTGAGCCTTGTGTTTACTCACTGTCCTCCGGTGGCGTAGGTAGTTTCAGTGTCTCTCCTCCCTCCACACTGCACCCTACTACAACCTTCCCCCTCGCCACCACTCTCCCTGTAGCTGAGGCAGAGAGGAGGAGGAGGAGGAGCTTCGTGGAGACGGCTACGGCACCCTCTGGCACCTGGCTGGCTGCGTAGCGCCGCCACACAGGGAGGTGTTGTACGCGCGAGGCGTGAAGCCTACACCGGCGTATTTACTGTGTCGCCTGCGGGCAGGCAGCCCGGCAGCGCAGTCGTAACGCGGCTCGTAAAGGCACCACCGCCGGCAGGGGCGGGCTCCCCTAATACCGCTGCCTCGGCGCCACACGTTATATCCGCCCCGGAGGCGACAGTAATTAGCTGTATATCGCAGGTCAAACATCATCTCAGGAACGCTGTTATCATCTCACTGCACATGTTATAGCTTTCCTTCTGTGTGCGAAAAGAGCGAAGATGCTATGCTCCATCTACACGTTCAAATTCTTCGTAAGCCTAAGGCACCAGACTGCCGAGGTCATTCGTCCCAGATTTGCAAACTACTTAAGGGTGGTACAGGCTACTTTTCTGGCTCAATATTATGTAAAAATCACCACCTAATTCTTTCAGGCAATGCTTATAATGCATATAATTTTCCGTTTTTATTGTTGATATCAGGTAAAGCAGCACACTTTTTAAACAAATTAGAAATATTTTGAATATTTTTCAACCTGAAAGAAACTTTTCACTCTGCAGCGGAGTGTGCGCTGATATGAATCTTCCTGGCAGATTAAAATTGTGTGCCGGAACCGGGACTCGATCCTGGGACCTTTTCCTTTCACGGACAAGTGCTCTACCGACCGAGCTATCCCGAGACGACACTTGATTTATACCACTCGTGAGTCGTGTCGGGACAGCTTAGTCGGTAGAGCGCTTGCCCCACGAAAGGCAAAGGTATCAGGTTCGAGTCCCGGTTCTGGCACACAATTTTAATCTGCCACGAAGTTTCATTTTTGAACCTGCTTATGGTTATTTTAAAAAAAAATACAAAAAGAATTTATGGATTTTTTTTCCAAATTCTTCCACAAATTGAGGTACCATTTAATCTGATGTTATACATTTGAAGGAGACCAAATTTTTACCAGATATGTATGACATGTTGGGTCATTTACTACACCTATCGAATTTCACCTATTATGTATATTACAAGGGTAAAAATATCAAATCTTACATTCTAATTTTAATATTTTTTCTCCTAATAAAAAAATATTTTTTTTATAATTTAGTTTATTCTGCAATAAAGCTTAGGTGTACTACATAAGCAATGACTATTGTATGATACAGAAAAAAATTAGAGCAATGCTTGCTAAACTTTGGGTAATATTTGTAACTGAATGCTGAAAAATACAACTTGCAGGAAATTGCGAATGAAGATATGAATCCAATTAATCTGTACCTCAGAACATTCCTGAAGCATATTCTTCATCCTGTAGTATTTCAGTAGCTTCAAGATTCCTCTTAGCATTCCTTTTAGCACTTCTTGGCTTTTTGGTTACTAGAAGAGAGAATATGTCATCTTCATGCACTCATTGTCTGTCACTCGCAAGCAATTGATCTTCCATATTGGAAGATCAAATTTGGTGTACTGTATGAAGTGATCTGTTTCAGTGATAGAGTGATAGGAAGGATGGAAGTCCTGAGAAATATGGAGCCACATTTTACGCCTAAATTTCTCAGGACTTCCATCCTTCCTATCACTCTATCACTGAAACAGATCACTTCATACAGTACACCAAATTTCAATGTATTTAGTCCTATAAAAACATTCCCATAAGCAAGGGTTGAAATTTTCATTTATATTCTAAGTGCCCCCATGAAGACATTTACTAAGCAAAACAGGGTTACTCAGGCCCCTGAAAATTGGTTTCATTTCATTCATAACAGGCTCAGGAAGAAAATTCTTATGATGTTATAGTTGATCACATTCTTTTGCTTTGTTATAACCACACCATTGACCATAACTTTAAGATTTTGTTTGTATAGACCATTTTCATGTGAAACCCTATAATGTATATATCGATATAATCAGGAAACACTACAGAATTTAATAAAGCCATAAAAATAGATTTTTCACCATTTATAAGTACCCTCTATCCTTAAAGGGCAGAAATAATAAGAAATTAAATCTTTTTTTTTTTTTAATTTGCTTTTCTACTGGTAAATATAATTGAGATTATTATCCCAATTTTTTTCGTTCAAATTCGAACTACAAATGGTATAAAACATTAAAACCTTAAGCAGTGTAATGCGCCATGCCCACTTTTCAAGGTACCCAAAGAAAAGTTTCATTGCTCTTATTTGGAAGAGATGTCCAAGGACTGTGATGTTTTCTAATTCGATAGTGAAGATTTCTGCTTTGGAAGCTGCAGCAGTATTTAATGATGTCAATGTAACAAGACTTAGATCCTCAGAAAGTTGGGCTTCTTGCACAATTTTACCTTTGAACCTAAAAATATAGCTTTAGATGGCTGTGATTTCATATACAACATATCAGTGTTGTATAGAAGGCAGTGGAGCCATTTTGTGGTCTAATCAGTGTGGTATAGAAGGCTGTGGAGTCTTCACTGAGCAGATACTGCAGATCATCGATGAACAACGAATCGTGAAGGCAGAGGCTTTAGAAAAGAATATAGAAAAAAATATTCTAGGCAAAGGAAAAGAGGAGCTAAAAGAGGAGCAGAGGATGACGAGGAAGAACTGGAATATGGATAGGAACAGTTTTAGGTAAGGTATAATACGTTTTTTTGTTCATTTCATACAAAGTTTAGAGCGATTTTACTGCAACTTACGGTTTTCCCTTTTCATTTACACATATATCAGCAGAAACTATTGGAAGGATTGTAATCAAATTTGGCACACGTATTCTTTTACATGGAAGCAATATTTACGTTGAACACATTTTTCATCTAGACATTATAAACAGTTTTGTAGTTGATAATATGTTGAAAATATTGCGTGTAAAAATGTTCGGATCTAAATTATCACAGAAAATAATACCATTAAGTGACCAAAAAGTTGCTGCACTTAATCGTACATTCATTAACAAAAATTAGAATTCTCTTTCAGCATTAAAATGTTATTAAATGTCTGAAATTTTCAAAGCATACATAAGTGTGCAAAATTTCAGTGAGATTTAACAAAAACAAGGACAGACATATGAATTTATATGAATTTACAAAAACATCAGTGCAAGACTGCCACCGTCTCCCCTTAAACTAAATTATATCTAAGAACAGCACACACACATCCGTGCCCAAGGGAGGACTGGAACAGCCGAATAAGCAGAAGCTCAAACCGTGATATGGCGCCTAAGCCCGCAGCGCCATTCCTACAAAGCTCTGTTTCTTCCGTATGCCGATGTAGCACGGAAAAATAAAAGGAAACACTATCAATCCTTTGTTATAAACGACGTGAAGTGTAATTCACAGCAACATTTCCAACATTATGTAATTTTTCTAATCTTCTAACTTTTCCGTTCACCTACTACTGCCACCGCCCCTCATGCAATTCTTTCCCTCCAGCTCATCTTACCCGCTTTACTTACCATCTCTTTCTTTCACCTCTCATTTCCTCCCCTGTCTCTGTCTGTTACCTTCTCCCCTCCATGTCTGTCAATCTGCCAACACTCCTCTTGTCCTATCACATTCTTACTCAAACTATTTTCTTACTCTCTTCTCTCCGTCCTCTCCCCCATCTCTCAGAGCATATCAGCCTCCAGTCTATTTTGTTGAAAACAATTTATTTTGTCCGTCACAAATGAACAATTTTGGAGTTAATGACTAGTTTCGGACTCTACCGTCCATTATCAAACCATTAGCCTTTTTCTAACCGTAATAATACAATGCATGTAGCAATGGCTGATGAAATCTTGCACATTATCCACTGTTAATACATGTAACTAATTACATTAAAATTTAAATACCAGTCAAAAGAGGTGATGCATCCACGGGCCTCTAACGTGTGCTGTCAGTGTCAAAATATCACGGCGATCTGTCAAATATGTCATTTCTATAGTTAGTAACGCCAGCGAATGCATTCAAAACTTCTGATTTTGTACTGTTAAAAGAATTTTCATAACATCGTTTTACATGTTCCCCGAAGTAAATATATTTTACAGCCGATGCAACTGTCTGAAGATGATGATATACACTATCGGAACCGATAAAGACAAGTAAAATTTCGATATTGGCGATATTGGCTCAGTTATCTGAAGAAGGCGAATTTTTATTAAAATTAACAACAAATCGCTCTCCACAGTCATAACATGCCAGGTAACTATAAGTTTCTGAACGTTTGCCAACGGGACAGAACTTTAAGAATGTTTGACTTTCGCCTTTCATTATAACCTAATCAATAACTAAATAGAAAGTTCGGAGTTTCAATGTATAATTTGTGGATATAGCTAGTTAAAATAAGTTACTGAAAATTCAGGCTTCTACATATATTAACAAATAAGTTACAAGCGAGTAGCAAGTTTCATGAATGGCTTCGAGAAATGTATGATACGACTGTGATTTTGTCTGTTTTACTCATGCTCGACTTGAAAGAGTAATACCGTGTTCCCAGATTATGCCGTAATAACAACTACTGAAATAAAAGATGGTCTGGAATTTTCATCGTTCTGCTCTCCTGGATCACTACCTCCTTTTGCTATTATTATTCAGTAACTTTTCCGCATAGTTTATGCTGCAGTAGTGCCGCACATCAGTCTCCACATTTGTGTATCATAGAAAACAATAATACCAGCTTCAGCTTCATTTATAATAGTGCTCCATCACTTCGTGACAAATCCGTGATTATATCCTTCTTCTTCGTGTGCAGTTTACAGCCCATATTAACTAAAACGATTGCAGAAACTTATGAAGAAATTTATAAGGCTATTGTACGCTACAATAATTACCAATCAAAAATAATTTATTCTTATGTCATAATGTTTTGTTGGATAATCGACACTATATGTTTATTACTAAATATAATATGCATTCGGTTCTTCAAGCTTCGTCTAAAAGAAGTATTTCCAGAGGCTTACTGAAAAGTGTAGACGATAAGTGCGCTTAAGTCGATTATATTTAGTGACTACAGACTATCAGAGATTTCATAGAACAGATGTCGACATTCATTACATGTAATTCATGCAGGCTTTTCGCCATCGAATGTGCTATGCAAGCTTGGCCGTATATGAATACTGAAGAATCAGTGTCCATCAATTCACTACTTACACCCATACCTTAACGCAGAAGTCGAACCACGTGTCATCTCTAATGACTCCTCGTATCGTATAGAGGTACAGGCTACACGAAAACAGAACAGATTTTGTCTCATCATGGAACGGTCCAAGCTCATTCCTTTACCCATAGACCATTACTGTACTTCTTTTATCAGAGCTTACATCATCAACCGTAAAGGAAAAAGTTCTAAACATTCGAAAACCGAACTTATATTTAAGGATGTCATGTTTTGTTCCATTACAAGGTAAACGCTAATGAAATACAAACTTTGAAGTTTCTTTGTCCGCTTGAAGTACTTTAAAATTTCAATGGTCGGTGAGCGAGTGACAAAATTTCGATTTTCGAATGGCAATATTTCGTAGGTACATAGCGCAAAGTAGTATAGTTTGGTAATATAGCTAAACTATTCAAAACTATTAGAGGATCAGGTGAGATATCCTACACAGTATACAAATGGTAATGCATTTTATTCAAATATTGATTGCAACTGTAATTTACCTTTGATACAGAACGATATTTTACTGTATCATCTCCTTGCATGAGGTTTACGGGTTTTTACTTAGAGCTAGACACCATGGGGCAATCATAATATTGAAAACGTCACTCTCGTTGCCCCCTAATATGGTGTGTAGCCACCTTGGACGACCAGTACATTTGGACACCTGAGAGGCATGAACAGAATGAGGTTTTCAGTCAGCTCTTGAGGGATATTTGGCCATTCTTACAAGAATGGAATATCGAGCTGTGCAACCGTTGTGGGTGGTGCTGATCTGTCTGCAGTGCATCTGCCAAGTGTATTCCACACAAGCTAAATCTGGTTTAACGCCGGGGAACAAGCTGGCAAATCCATTCGTTCAGTTCACTGAACTTGAAGTATGTTGTCCACCAGTTCAGCTCTGTGGAGACAAGCGTTATCGTCCCACAGAAGGAATCCATTTCCTTTGATACCAGCATAAGACACAACAACAGGTCAAAACATGTCGTTTCTATACCTTTGAGCAGTAAAAGCGAGTTCCAAGTTCTCTCCAGTTGAGGGAACGACGATTGTCCGGCTGATCACTCAATCTTCACTCATCCGTGAACAGAACCAGGGCCATTTATTACGGCTCCAATCCTGATGTTCCTCCTCCCAGTGTCTGCGGGCGAAAACGGTATCGTAGTTTTAATGTGGCATATACCAGAGACCTCCGTGCGTAGCGGCTACATTTACAAACGCGACTTCGGGTTGTTTGTGTTGATATTTCACGTCGAGTTCCTACGTCGGTGGTGCGTTGCAGCTGAGTTGATTCAGCCTCCTGTCTTGACGGGCTGTTAACTGGAAATAACGGTTTTCTTTCGCTGGTGTTACCTTTCCTTGGCTCTCAATGCCATCGCTTCGGTTACGACACATTGTTGTTGCTTTGTACTAACTGATAACTACACGATCTGAACCCAACTTCTTAGTGTAAACATAAGTTAACACCAACTCCCTCTGCAATAACGTTATGTTATTATCAATATTTCGGCTTCCGTAATGTTGTTGTCTCCACTCCGTACAGGCGCGGTGGAGTGACAGACGTTCTATGGCGCCTTGCTGCGGAGAGCGATGTTTCTCGCCGTCGGAGGTTCGAGTCCTCCTTTGGGCATGAATGTTTGTATTGTCCTTAGCAGACGTTACTTTAAGTTAAATTAAGTAGTTTGTACGCCTAGGGTCTGATGACCAAAGTAGTTAACTCCCTCAGAGTTAGAAACATTTGAACATTTTGAACACTACGTTCAACCGCCAGAAAGACGTCGAACCAGTTCAGTTCATTCTACCTATGACACACTACTTCAGACCCTAGTTATCTCAGCTGGTCCCCAAACTGTTTTCACCATGAATGATTCCGCAAAAAGAATGATGTGCCTATGCGCTCCACTGGGCGAGGACGCTGCCATGTCTCAGATTGTTCCAGGAGTTTTTATAAAAAGAAATGTCGATTCAGGTCCTTTACTAAATCTCATAATCATTTATTTTGGGAATTAGCCAGCACCGGCTATTGCAAACATTGTCGTTTCTTTACTTGTGAGATATGTGGATGCAATTCTCATAAGCCAACAGTCACTTTTACTGTTCATTACAAACACTACTATTTTCGGCTTATTACGTCCCCATTTAGCAATGTTTATCTTTAATCAAATATTACAATGAATTAATCTTACTGAATATCGAAATTTAAAATGTTATGTGTAGTTCAGTAAACAGATTTTTTACTTTCAAATTGTGGTAAACCTATTGGACCAAACTACTGTGATCATCTGCTCCTAGAGTTACAAGGTAATTAAGCTAACTTACACTTATCGAGAGGAAACACACACACACACACACACACACACACACACACACACACACGACAGATGTCTCTAAACTCCTGCTGGAACGAGGTGTACTCCTGAACGTGGCGCTTAGATCCGCCCGGAAATTCCCAGGCGGCGATTTTTGACTTTTCGTTTATCAGAAGTAACCAAAATTAACTAACGCATGTGAACAATGTGTTATAAATTCAAGTAGCTCAGCTAAACTACTGAATAGTTTAACTATTTTATTTCATACTACGGTTGTTTTAGACTTCATAGTGAGGGTTCTTTTTATCAGGGGATTGAAAACACCGGTACCATCTCTGCAGACAGGGTGCAGATGATATGCGTGAAATTCTTATTGTTTCCCATGACCTGTTAATATTTCTTCAAAAAATGTTTTAGAAATTTCCGGCTATCAGTGCCATCAGTTCTCCCTTTTTTGAATCTATACCTGCTTGTCAGTTCGCTGTCAGACCAATGTTTATTTATGCTACAATGTATTCTCCTGTTTACCTCGCCCCGCCACCTATAATGCTACGGCAAGTTCAAAATGTTCAAATGTTTGTAAATCTATCGGTCCAAACTGCGTGGTCATCAGTCCGTAACTTACAAACTACTTAAACCTAGGTAAACTAACCTAAGGACAACACACACATCCATGCCCCAGGGAGGACTCGAACCTCCACGGCGAGCAACCGCGCGCTCCGCAGCAAGACGGTTTAGACCACTCGGCTACTCCACTAAGGCTAATATTTCTGTGAAATTTGTAGATATTGGGAGTTTAATCATTAAACATTGTAGGATCGTTGGAAAATACGATTTAGTGCTTGCCCCGGTATTTATTTATCCACTCAATCTCCCATTTGTTTGTAAACTCCTCTCGAAGTTTCTTCTTTACAGCACTTGTATACCGCTTGTCGTGATCGAACCGCCCTATTAGCGAGATTGTCAGCTAGTGCATGTCCCCATAGCCTTCAATGTGCTTTACCCCATTCAAAATCCATCTGCCAGTTGTGTGTGTGCAACGTTTCGATTTTACGTCGTATGTCTTCAGTCAAGGAGTTGTGGGTCTTTCGAGATCGTAACGAATCGAAAGTAATACTGCTATCAGTAAGAGTTACTGTAGCTCTTTCAATATTCAAGAGATTGTTTATTAACTCAAGGGCGTTGAAATCGCAAATTGAATGCTTTGGTGAGGCGAGTGTCAACAGCCGTAATATATTTCATAAAATGCATTTTTTTTTAAAAGCCATCAGCTGTTTATTAAAAACCTTATACATCTACCAGTTTCGGTCATAGACCATCTTCATGAATAAAAAGGTGTTAAAACAGAATGGTAAAATGCTTCAAATAAAATACATCCAACTGAGATAAACAGGAGATTTTATCTAAGATGACCACAGTAATTTTTTACACTTCTAGTTATACTGACTCCTGTTTATCTCAGTTGGATGTATTTTATTTGATGCATTTTACCATTCTGTTTTAACACCTTTTTATCCATGAAGATGGTCTATGACCGAAACTGGTAGATGTATAAGGTTTTTAATAAACAGCTGATGGTTTTTTTTAATGCATTTTATGAAATCGCAAATTGTTCCACTTCATTGTTTGAGCATTCATTGGACAGTTTAAGCTGTGTCTGGTAAATTAAATTTTCTCCTTATCACTGTACGATCCCAAGTTGAAGTTGTGTAGATATTTTTGGATCTTTAACTCGACATCATGAAACTTTTGCGAAGGAAATAAATTCATTTTATCTTATTTTGTGTTGGGAGCAAGTTTATAACTGGGCATTTAGGTCTAGACATGTTATTAATTTTTCGTATCTCCCAAACCAAAGAATTTTGAAGCGTAACATATCGGACACGTTTTTACAGACGCTGTATGAAGAAGAAAGAGCTGCAGGAGGAGGTCTCAGCCACAGGTGAAGCAAGGCTGCGCCAGGTGTGAGGTGTGGCCGGCGGCGCGGGCGGTCGATGTGTCGTGGTTAAGGTTGAGGGGGGGGGGGAGAGGGGGGAGACCGCGGCCTGCGGCCTGCGGCTGCGAGGCGCATGCCGCGCGCGCCCGCCGTCTTTTGTCCGATCGCCTCACCCTCAAGGCTAAACTGTTCACTGGGCCACTCCTCACAAGATTTCTTTTTTCTATCGTGCCCTACGGGGCGCGATGCCATGTCACTAAATTTTCACCTGCATAGAATTATGGATCATATGTTGAAACAGTAGACTGGCAGGGCGGGATTAAAATAGGTGAAAACAAAATAAGCAGTCTCGCATATGCTGATGACGTAGTTGTAATGGCCGATTCGATTGACGGGTTGCAAACTAATATGTCAGAGCTCGATCAGAGGTGCAAGGATTATGATATGAAGAACAGTATCCCCAAAACAAAAGTAATGTCTGTGGGAAAGAGATTTAAACATATTTAGTGCCAAATAGGAGGAACAATTTTAGAACAGGTAGACAGTTTCAAGTACCTGGGATGTATTTTCTCACAGCATGGCAACATAGCGAAAGAACTGGAATCGAGGTGCAGCAAAGCTAATGCAGTGAGTGCTCAGCTAAGATCTACTCTCTTCTGCAAGAAGGAAGTAAGTAGCAATACTAAGCTAGCAGTGCACCGCTCTATCTTTCGACCAACTTTGATGTATGGGAGTGAAAGTTGGGTGGATACAGGTTACCTCATTTACAAGGAAGAGGTTACAGATATGAACAGACTGAGATGGTGGGGTCATGTTGCATGCACGGGAGAAGCAAGGTTACCTAAGAGACTCATGAGCTCGACAGCGGAGGGTAAGAGGAGTCGAGGTAGACCAAGAAGAATGTACTTAGATTGGGTGCAGAATGATTTTGAAGTAAAAGGCATAACATCAGACGAGGCATCAATGTTAACATTGAATACGGGATCATGGAGGAATTTTATTTAGAGGTACTATGTTCCAGACAACGCTGAAAGGCATAATCAGTCTCTAATGATGATGATGATGATGATGATGATGATGAGAATTCTGCCACAGGTCTAGAGTTTCTCTGATCTCTTCCATAAAAACCATGCCACCTGCAACTGCCTAGTTTTATCTATATTGTTTATGTTTAGCATGTAAAGAAACTGTCTTATTGTAAAGATACTCGTTAATAGATAATGTTTGATTATTATTTTCTTTTAAGAGGTTAATATATATTTTATTATTTTACTTTTTATCCATTTTGATTTTCGGATTACTTAGTATGGTTTAAATTTTACTTGAAAGTCTGTGATTTGTTCGAGTATTTTTTTACAACACATTTGCACATAATCAACGGTAAAATAACTTTTAATTTTTAATTTGTTGGAAGTTATTTGAAATGCTACTTGTAAACAAACACCTGCAACGAAACTAAGTAGTTTTTTATTGTTTTAAATGAAGATCTTAAAAATTTATTTCACTGTCCACGGTTTGATATCTACACACCACAATGAAAAGTAAATGAAAGTCCCCTCACATGAAAACTAATTCACTATAATTGCTTTCTAAAATCTGCCTATTCAGAAAGTTATTAAATGATTCATAGTTTCAATATGGTCTGAAATATGAGTCACTGTTAAAGTTTAATAACACGTCACAAACTGCATTTCTTCATACCATGCCTTTGTAGTAAAATTATCTTTACCACTATTTTTATAAAAAGCATATAAGTTCACTGTCGCGTCCAGATGAGCTGAAATAAAATTAATAAATTTGGGTACCACGCGAGCCTGATTTATATGAATTACTGTTTTCATTTTTCCATGTAATGGCGGAAGGATGCTGCTATCCAGGTCGATGGCTGCTCGCTGCGACAACTACTAACATTGTTTCTAAAAAAATTCTTGAAATAGGTTAAAATGTTCTAACACTAATTGAAGTTGACAACGTATTGTTTTTACTGCATATATTTTGTATATTTTTCACTTTTTTCATTATTGCACACCTTTTTTTATAAGTGATTCCATTAATATCAAAAAACACCCTAATGACGCAAGATGTACAATTACTTTTTCTCTCATACTTCATACCACATCGACAATGAGACAATCAAACTAGAAGAACAAGAACAAAGAGAACAATTCCTTGGGCAACATACATACTAACTATAACAGAGATATTAATATTTTTATTATAATTACATTATTGTCTTTGCGTGTTAATGACCATAAACGTCTTTGGTGTCATCTTCTGTTTACAGAAGTGGCGCATTTTGAAGTTGTCTTTCATTACATACACAGTTCTATTGTCACAAAGTAATCAAAGCGGAAGGACATTACAGTATTCAATATATGGTTCATATGGATTGGCAAAATTATCTCAGGTGAATATACTTTCAATGACGATAGTGCTTTCGGTTACTAGACCATAAGATTGTCGTTTTTCACTTTTAACATCATTATTATGGTAATCATCATTAGAGACTATGCCTTTCAGCTTTCAGTCTGGAGAATAGTCCCCTTAATAATATTCCTCCGTGTTCCCCTACTCAATACTAATATTGATGCATCGCCTGATGTTAAAGCTACTAGTTCAAAAAGCCTTGCACCGACGGATGTATTCCAGTGGACGGTCTAATTCCTATTGCAAAATCAGGTATCCCATCTCATCTTTAAATACGTCCTCTTTAATAGTGCCTTCATCTACCTTTTCTAAACTTCTGCGCCGTGTCAGATTTCCTTTTTTCGCCTATTACTGGTTGTACAGATGATATTTGACAGATGCACTATCTTAATATGCAACATAGATTGCCATTTCCATTTGGTAAAGTTGGGATCTAAGAAGGTATGAAGTTATGCCTCAAACTTCTCATGAATAATTTGGTTTCACAGCACGACTCCACAAACATAGTTTACAAATTACTGTTTTACTCTGATATAATAATGTTGTGCCCATTATGAGTGACCAGACGCTCACGGTCGCATCCAGTGTACTAAATCGTGATTTCAGAGAGAGAAATGGAACTAGCAGATGGAATTTGATGAGAGTTCTGCAGAGAAATTAATTTGCAGGCTGCCTGCGGACCTGTTGCGGTGAGGCTGTAGATTCACTGCAGATGACATTTGTAATTGTGTGTGTACCTTCTTTTAGAGAGACCCAAAAGAACAGACATATATAATTGGGCACATGCATTGATGCACAGACAATAATTTCAATACACAGTACAGATCCAAAGAGATCGTGCGATCCCTTGCAGAAATAACAATAAAGCTTAAAGGTTGAGGTAAGACTGACGAGGGACGTAGCCGAAGTAGTAGCATGGGACAAATTGAGAAATCGGATGGGAAGCGTGTCCGTAAAAACGATGCGCACGAGAAGCGTATATAAATAAACGAAGAAGGAATTCCTGGTTTTAATACCCTTTTGGAACAAATCAAAATTGAATCATAGAATATCTAAAAACATTTTCAAATTTGTACAGAATATAATTTTAAAAAAGTTTCGCTTATTTACTTAAGAGACCATCATTAAAGGTCATGTAAAGGTAAAATTCAGTAGCTGAATATTCGTCGAAAATCAAGAAGGGAAGGTGACAAGTTTCCCTCCAATACCATATCATCACAATCTTCAGAATTTTCCCTGGGGACGTGGCCATATGCGCAAGGCCGGCATAAATCATGAAAGTTACTGAGGTGACAAGTCATGGGATAGGGGTATGCCAAGAACAGCAGTAGTATCGTGTAAACAAGATTCAAATGGACGATGCATTAGCTCAGATCTCATTTGGATTCGCTCAGGAAAACATCCGTACCCAAAGACTGGAGAGTTTGTACTGGTTACTCTAATATTGAAGAAAGGCAATAGGAGAAAGCCGCAAAGCTGCAGACCTATATCACTGAAGTCGGTTTGCAGCAGGATTTTGGAATATATTCTTCTTTCGAACTTATGATCCCAACACGGCTCATAATGTATAGTTCTTGTGAAACGCAGTTATCTCTTGACTCGCCTGAAGCGATAAGTACTATTGATAAAGGTTTTCAGATCGTTTCCAGGTTTCCAGATTTACAGAAAATCTCTTGAGACCGTACCTCACAAGCGGCTTCTAAGTAAATTGCATGTTTATGGAATATTGCCACAGTTGAGCGATTGGATTAGTGACGATACAGTACGTAGTAAATGAAGAAAAGTAATTGAGTAAACCAGAAGTGATATGTGGCCCCTGATGTTCCGTGACTTTCTAAACGATTTAGAAGATCTGAGGAGCTCTTTTACACTGTTCGCAGAAGATTCTACTGTTTGTCTGTTACTACAGTCACCAGAAGAACAAAAGCAACTGCAAAACGATTTAGGTAAGATACCTGCTTGATGCAAAAATTGGGATTTTACACTAAATAATGAAAAGTGTGAAGTCGTCTTTATAGGTACCAAAAAAGACCGTTACATTTCATTTACACGATAAGTCGATCAAATATAAAGGCCGTAAATTCAACGAAATGACACGGTATTACAGTCACGATCAACTTTATTTGGAAATAAGACACAGAAAACATCGTAGGGAGCACAAACAAAATACAAAGTTTTACTAGAAGATTCAACACTTCTACTAAACAAACTGCTTACACTACACCTGACCCAAGTATATTCGAATATTGCTGCACATTGTTGAATGCCCACCAAGTGGGATTGATGGAGGATATAAAGAACGTTCAGACAAAGGCAGCTCGTTTTGTATTATCGCCATACCGGAGAGAGAGTGTCATGGAAATGATGCACGAATTGGGGTGGAAATAATTCAAAGAAAGGCGTTATTCATAGCGACGAGATCAACTTGAGATATTCTTTCACCATTTTTCTTTTCTGAATGCGAACATATTTTGTAAACATCAACATACGTTAGGAGATATAATAATCTTCATAAGATAATAGGAATCCGATTTAGGTTTACCTTTTTCCCACGAGTCAGAGAGGATACAGTTTGTAGTAATCGATGGTAAGGCATCGACGTAAAAGAGAGGTGATAACCTGCGTTCCACAGGGTAGTGTCATTGGTCCTCTGCTCGAAAATTATAGCCATAACGTCGAAACTAACAATCCCTTTCATACGATTGATATCTGTCAAAAGAGGGGGAATTTAATCTGTCTGCTATACAATGTTGTCACTTTAGGCATCCGTGCGTGCCGATGATCGGCATCTGTGGTATAAATCATACACGAATGTAATAAGGTTGTGCTGTCATACAGTTGTTCTCGTTCAATCACTATCTTAAAAAATATATTAGTGTTACGTACAAGTTTGCTGCGTACTGTAGTAATAAAGTTAGTAGATCACTGAAGTTGGTAGCAGTAGTACATATAGGACACGTTGGCCTTCGTTACACGCTAGGCAAGCCTCGCCCGGTACTTTATACAGTGTGTTGAGCGTGTTTCTGGCTGTAATTCAACAATAGTTCTTCATTGTTACTGTAGGTTAGGTGGTTGTTACCTGAGCAATTATTATTATTATTATTATTATTATTATTATTATTATTATTTTAATTTTTTATTTTATTTATTTATTTATTTTTTTTTTTTTTTTTTTAATTTGCAAGAATTACAGTCGTGAAAGTTGTGCGCGACGCTTGACTAGGCCTCACGAAGGCCACCAATAAGACACTCCAGACAAAGTATCCCGACAACAAGTTAGGAGCCAAATCTCAACTAAACATCGATTATAACTTACAGAAATCCTGGTACCTCTCTTTCTTGGCAAAGTTTTCAGTCTAACTCTCATATTCATTACACAAACTATTGTAAATTTTTAATTTTAGCACAAGTGACAAAAAAAATATGTTCTGGAGGGGGGGGGGTTGAACCCTTCGTCCCCCTCCGCCCGTTGCTACGCCCCTGATTTTACTTGTTATACACGCGTGACAAGGCCTCAACTCGACATTGTTCGTTGTGATAATGTTCTCTTTTAGTACTGTACGTAAACGCTGTTCCTCCTACACTGCATCTGCTTCCGTCAACACGCGCTAGCCATGTACACTTTGCAGTGTGAAATTGAACTATTCCAACACTGTACTGAACTGCAACTTAATTCAAACACCGTGTGGAAAACCGATAGGCCTAGAACGAAAAACTCAAAAAATTCTCTCGTTGACAAAGTTCGTTCTTGTTTCTAATAAATAAATTCGGATGCCGATTTTTTTAAATGTATTAAATAAACAAATAAGTTACATAAACCGTAATTAAACCAAATCGTTAAAAATATTTGGGAGAGTGTAGATGCAAACCTGTTATTTACATCTCTTTTCCTCCACAGCTCGTGACGCCAACCACCACGCTAATAAGTCCGCCTAAAAAGGAAATAACAACGAATATCGGATATTATACTTCAGTTAGTAAGAAAAAAACCAGAAACGTTAAGGAAACAAAACAGGAAAAAATAAAAATATTTCGGAAGGGCACGGATGCGAATCAGTTCCAGTGGTCATATCGGCGCCACAGCCTGCGACACTTCCAACTATGCAACTCCTACTCTTGAGCAAGCACTTCAAAATTTAGGTATACTACGTTTCTAAAACATGTTGTAATATTTATGTATGACATAGCATCACAAAGACGCTTCTTTGATAGAGTGAGTTATACCGCAGCAAAGGAACGACATTCTTTCACATTATACAAATTATAACACTGACACACGTTAAATTCGAGAACCTTAAAGCTATGAAGCCGGCCGCGGTGGCCGAGGGGACTGAGGCGCTCCAGTCACGGTCTGCACGGCCACTACGGTCGGGGGTTCGAATCCCCCCACGGGCATGGATATTTGTGCCGTCCTAGTTCGACAGTAGTTCATAAGCAGTTTGTAAGTTTAGGGACTGATGACCCCGTAGTTAAGTCCCAAAAAAAAAAAAAAAAAAAAAAAAAAAAAAAAAAAAAAAAAAAAAAAAAAAAAAAAGGCTATGAAAATGTTATTTCCGCCAATTTATTGTAATAAAGCATATCTAAAATGACGCCTTTTCAAAAGTTCTTCAATCTCCTGAGTCTTTCAAAAAGATTACATTCATATATCGTACGCTGCAACGAAAGAAGACACGAAATACGAAGTACCGTTTGTAATATGGCGGCTCAAAAGTTCTGCTTGTCACGTGAAAACCAGGCCGCTTCTCATTGGCCACCTTCCACTCCACGAAGCAAAAATCTAACATGGTCTTTCCTTCATTCCACGATTCTCAGGGTAGTGGAACATGGTATTCCACACTGCGGCGTCACCATTTCCTCCTTCACGTGCGTTTCCACGTCCCGTGAGAGGACGGCTTAAGCAATGAAAGCTGTCTATAATAATTTGTTGCTTGCGCATGTTAATGAAAGTTTCTTATGTTTATATGTTCGCAGTCAGCTAGTGGAATGATTGATTTGCTGTGAAACAGTCATTACCTTCCATATTTTAAACTTGTGTGCCCCTGCAAAGTCACTAGAACAAAATGATTCCACAGAATTTTGATAGTTAGATTTATAAAAATACACACAATAAGGACTAAACAATTGTTTCGTACTGTACCTCGTTTTAGAGCTGAAATGTAAGTTGTAAATGCATAATGCTTATGAAAATTAACTCTGTTTATCATTCTTTATTTATGAACTGATTGCAAACGAAAGTACACGTGCAACTGTGTGCAGACGTAGTGATATGTTGGCAATAGCAGCTGGTTTTATTTTTCCTACTTTCGTGAAATTTTATGTTGAACAATTAGAGAGCTATATTTGGTTGATTAGAATGATTGTTCACTCCCTGTATAGCGTTTATCTGCACCTAACGCTGGTTGCAATTATACAAGTAAATTACTTTAATCATTTCATTAGCTGCAAGCTGTTGTAAGTAATTTCAATCCTTGTGTAATTACAGAGAGATGTTACTGGTCAAAATCAAATTAAATCTCCAAGCCACATGAAATTACAGAGCTCACTCAGGTGCAATGCGAGTTCACCACCACACACATATTCAGAAAAGGTAAAGTTCCGATAATTCAATAAAAAGTTAACGAGGGAAGAGAAACCATGTACGCTACAAAAAATTGTGTTAGATTTTTGCACCTTTTTTTTCTTTTTTCATGTTTGAAATCATCAAGATTTATAAAAAACCTGGACAATTCCTTTGCTCGATTTTAAAGTGACTGCAATACATTAAAAAATATAAGTATCATCATTCTCTTAAAGAAAACGAAAGAGATTCCCATCACTATCAAAGAAGCAAAGACTTGAAAATGTCTATCTGGGACATTCTACAAATTGCAAAGATTGCGTACCTTATGTAATCAAAGAAAATAGTCTCTGACGTCATGTCTCACCCAATGTAATCAAAGAAAAACTTCTATGACGTCATTTCTCACCTAAAGAGGTTAAAATAACGGTAGATGGTGCTACTATGAAAAGAAATACAGACCTTCCAGTTAGATTACCTCTGATTTATTAACACAAATTCTTATTCGACGAGTGTGACATATCGAGATAATACTCTAATGCTTTTAAAGAACTGAAATTGTCAGCTGTAGAGTTTAACAGGAAATGTGAAACAAGTTTTTTCCAAAAATGACGGAACCAACCTGTCTCATTTTCGTAAGTTCAACATTCAAGAGACGACTTTTATGTTGAATATATCCCAAAATAAGGTTCCGCCTCATTATATATTCGTATTAAAATTCTGTACCACCAGATCTTTGAAATTTCAAGGCAAGCTATTTTATGTAAAAATGAAAAATTATAAGTCATTGAGGGAAAAACACCGAAACAAATACTAGGTCTAATTTAGCAACAGAATTTTTACTATGAAAAATAGCAGATGAATTTCTTATTCTGCAGCCATACGTAATACAGATAACCTTTCTTTAATTTTTGTTCTTTCGTGATATTGTAATTCTGTCAGAGACAGCAAAGGGCCTGGAAGAGCAGTTGAATGGGAATCAAAAATTCAAATGCTTGTAGAGCTTATGGGGCTTAACTACGACGTCATTAGTCCGTAAACTTGCAAACTACTTGTGAACTAGCTAATACTACGGACAGCACAAATATCCATGCTCAAGGGGGGATTGAAACCCCAGACCGTAGTGGCCATGCAGACTGTGACTGGCGCGTCCGAGACCGCTCCGCCACCGCGGCAGGCGAGCAGTTGAATGGGCAGTGTGTTGCAGAGAGCGTATAAAATGAACGTCAACAAGAGCATAACAAAGATAATGGAATGCAGTCTTAGAAAGTCAAGCGATGCTGAAGGAATTAGATTAGGTAACGAAACAATGAAGGTGGGAGATGTGTTTTGTTACTTTGGTAGTAAAATAAAATATGACGGTCGCAGTTCAGAGGATATAAAATGCAATGGGAAGAAAAGCATTTTTGAAAAAGAGAAATTTGCTAACATCGATTATTAAGTGTAAGGAAGTCTTTTCTGAAATCATTTGTGTGGATTGTTGCCTTGTACGGGAGTGAAACATGGACGATAAACAGTGTGGACAGGAAGAGAATAGAGACTTTTGAAATGTGGTGCTACAGAAGAATGCTGAAGATTAGGTGGGTAGATCACATAACTAATGAAGAGGTAATGAAAAGAATTGGTGAGAAAAGGAATTTTTGGCATACCTTGGCTGAAAGAACGGATCGCTTGGTAGGACACATTCTTAGACATCGAGGAATCGTGAATTTAGCATTGGAGGGAAGTGTGTGGGGTAAAAATCGCAGAGGGAGACTACGAGACGCATATAGTGAGCAGATTCTAATGGATGTGGGCTGCCGTTCTTATGAGGAGATAAAACGGCTTGCTCAGGATAGAGTAAAGTGGAGAACTGCATCAAACCAGTCTCCGGACTGAAGACCATAACAACAAGAACCTCCTTTTTAGAAAAAATACCACTTACAATTCAGAACGTAATAAATGCACACTCGTCACCACAAATGTTATTGGCTGCACAGTATGACGACTGGCTTCAGTTCTTTGGCGTTAACACGTTGGTGACGGCTGACGCCACTGGGGCGTGAGGGCCGCCTTGCCTCTCCGACGGCGCACGCCTGTGTGGCGTCACCCAACTCTCACGTGGCCAGGGCTCATTGACTCGTTCCAGTTTGCAGGTTAAAATGAATAGTATGACATTTAAGAACGCAACTTCTAAGTGGTCTGTGACGCTGAAGTTAAGTGATTCAAAACCTGCCCCTACCTAATTTTTTTTTCCTAAAAGTGTTTCAGACACTCTTATTAATTAATGTTTTATTATTTAGGTCCAAAATGTTTGCAAAAACTTATAAAAACTACAAATCTAAAGTGGGCCGTAAAGCACGTCAGTGCGAATTTTTTTATACTTGTAGGTAAAACTCTCACTTTCAAGTTTTGAACTATGATTTTATGTATGGCATCTTAACCCAATAAAGTATTCATAAAACGTCTACAACTTCTGTGAAATAATTTCGTCACTAAAGGGTTAAAAGGAAATTTCATTTTTATGTCTGTGAAAAGGTATACGGCTACTTGTTTTACTAGACACCACAAAGTAATTACCATACGTGTACGGTAACAGTGTAAATTAAAGGGAGAGTCGAACTGTGCGCTACTAGATCCGTCCGCCGCCGGCAAGAATTCGTGATGAAAAATTCCCTGGGCGAATACAGCGGCGCGGCCGGGCCTTTAATTAAAAAGTCCAACTGAGGCGAGAGCGCGCGTTATGGCGCTGCCCGCTCCCGGAGCACCGGCCACTGCAGTCAAACGCCGCACAAGTGCTGCAGCCGTGCCGTCTAGTTCCAGGCCACCGGGTCCTGCGTAAATCTCTCATTACGACGGACGGCATTCACAGAATCCAGATAAAATGCACAGTACTTATAGTCACACAAACAGTTGCGCTTTCCTGCGACCCAGTATGAAATGAAATGAATAGGAGTGTATATGAACATTGAGTCACCGAGAAACACATCAGTTAGATACTCTGCCATGCGTTAATAGAGCTGCGTTTAATGGAAGATGTCTTCACAGAAATTCACTGTATAGTGCGAAGTCAAAAGCCTCACATTATTTGTGCCTCTGCTTTCAGGATAAATATAAAGAGATGACATTTATCTGAGGAGCATGAGATATATGATTCCGAAAATCACCAGTCCCTTTCACCAGTCATCTACTTCATCCCATTTCACCCTCTCTCTCTCTCTCTCTCTCTCTCTCTCTCTGGGACTATTTCCATTTTCAAATTCAAATGTTCAAATGTTTGTAAAGTCTATGGGACTTAACTGCGGGGTCATCAGTCCCTATTTCCATTTTCCCCTCCGCAATGATAACGCACTGAATTCTCATTTGTGGGTACGGTGGTTCATATCCAACCCCGGCCATTCGGATTTCGGTTTTCTGTGAGTTCCCTAAGTCGCACCAGGCAACTGTCGGGATGGTTGCTTTCTAAGGACACGGCCGATTTTGGCCAACTCCATTGCTAGTCAGTCATAACACACGATTCGTTAGGCGACATCCATCTGATTGCTGTGCGTGTTATCGCGTTTATTTTTGCGTTTTCTATAAAATTTGCACAATTCATAATTCTGCAACCAGACATTCGACCGTGAGCTCCAATAACCTCTCTGTTGACGGGACAAATGCTAAGCTACCTTCCTTACTCCTTCCTTTCCTCTCTCTTCCCCCTCTCTCTGTTAATCTGGGTCTGCACTACCCTGACCTTCCACTTTGCGCTATCTGCCCATGTGGTCTCTCCCCATTTATTTCCGTCTCCTACCTCCGCATATCTACAGATTCTTGAAGCAATATGTGTACCAAGTTTTGAGAAACGCAGAGGCTGTTAACGAGACGTTGACATACGCATTATATCACATTTACTGTACACATATTCACGCTTTTTAGAGTAGTAGTAAATGTAGTACGAGGTAGTAGTCTAGAATAATTGCAATGAAACGTGGCACTCAGACGTTTATTTTAATTTACTTAACCAGTTTTCGGCTTTTAAGGACACCTGAATTGTTTAAAGATGACTTTGTCAGCCTAATACCAGTTAACGAAATAAAAAGATGTTTAGAACATGCTCAACATTGTTATTGTAATTCAATACCATACCACAATCGGACGGAACAATCGATGAAATATGCCTATCTGTCTTTGCTTTGTTTCGGTTATATACTAACAGACATACTTCTGTACCCTATAGAAATTGGACACATGTGATATGACACTTATTGCATTTAGTCTATATTATCCTCTTGTAAAATATTTAGTTTTCCTCGTGAACCACCCTTTCTGCCTTTCTGACGGCTTACACTTATCACTCCTGCCAGATTGTGAAATACGTGTGATATTCAGCCGTGTGGACTGAGGACGAACTATCTCCCATGGTTTCTTTCTCACGTAGCTCGATGTTTCCGACATAATATCTTCTGAAACTTGTACTTAATGTAATAATACAGTTTTATATTATAAGGTATATGTGTATTGTCAAGGAAATTTGTTGACATTGGAGTAAGTAGCAACGAAGTAATAACTAAACGTCACTCAGCTGCAGCAGTTTTTCACGCAGCTCAGTGCTAATGACGTCACATTTCTTGAACCAATTGTCGTCCGTTAATGTAATTTTGTAAGTGCTTTCAGCGGCATATTTGTGTGCTGCTTGCGAAGTAGTTTGGGGTGGGTTACTGTCTTCTTAAATAGGAACCCCTATTTTGTAAAGCAGATTTGGATTCTCCATGTGAGATACGTAACTTTTATATGACACATTTTTGTTGTTTCTTCATAGAAGGCCCTGTAATCGGTAAAAATTAAACTGAGATGGAAATTAATGTCAAACGGTAATATCTCAAACAAAGGCACATCGGAGTAGAAAGATGAAAGTAACGCTTTTGATAATGATCCCACAATCGAATGAAGCATAAACTGTGACATTGTTCTCAGTCTACGGACAGACTGTTGACTGTATTTCAATGATACGTATTGCATACATGTCTACGCAATTGTTCTACCGTCTTAACGATTGCAGCAGATACCTTTTCTTCGTAGTCTGAGGCTCATAGAAAGAGCTTGTCAAAGGTATGTTAATCTGTTTCCTGATATGAATGTTCCTTCTGCAACGACTATTCGCAGAATTGTGCAACTATTTTCCTGAAACTGAAAGTGTTAAACCTAGAGAAAGAGTCCGACCTCTATGTATGCGCTATGCGCTATGTATGATGTTAACGAAAGAAATGTTTCATACCTAAGTTACATGTTTTTTCACGGAAACTTCAAATCTATAATAAAAATAGGGGCTCCTATTTAAGATTTCAAATTCATCCCTACGCTCGCTCCCTGGGATGGTGCAGGAGGGTTGAGTTTTATATTTCTGGTTGTCCGTCTTGAAGGTGGTCTACTTTCATGGTGACGTCTTTTAATCCGACGTGTATTTTTCCAAATACTACGAAAAACGGTTTAAGTTCCTCACCCTGTTGCCTTGTTACGAGCTGTTCGTTGAGAAGTGCTAGAAAGTAGTTTTTTTTCCATCCATTACGTTATTCTCTTGATACTAAATTCTGTCTAGCCTGTCTTTCCATAACTCATTGAAAATCTATGAACTTTACTTGGAACAATATGGCCCGTACTATATTACTAGTGTAATAATCCTGTTGCAAGAAAAAAAGATATTTTTTTTTTCCTTTTGTATCAGCAATCTTCATCGTTATCACACACTTACGATTTACAGCTTAAGTTTTGCGAGTTTCCGAGTATTGCAGAATATGAAACTAAGTGGTATGCAAGGAGGTCTCATCTTCTGTGTGCAACGGATCTGCCATGTTAGTGGCGACTATGCAATTTATTAGTCCAAAGTTCCCACTCACAACTAATGGAAGTGTCACCATCAGATTTTTCTAAAGTTTAGATACAGAAAAACCAAGGGACTCTTGATTTTTTAGCGGCCATAAAAAAAAATAAAGGGGTGAAACGGCCTCTGCAAAAGGGGGTTAATATAAAGAAAAAAATGTTAAGATAAGTTAGAGATTAGAGAAGCGATGTTGATGATTTTTGTTATGAAGTATCTTTTGATAAGGGACGAAAATCTGCCTACGTATATTGGAGTGGGATTGAAAATTAGGGCCCCGCCATCAGATAAAAACCAATTTTTGCTACAAAAATTAGTTTTAATTTAATCTAAGTAGAATATATTAATACTTCAAAATGAAGGCTAATTAAGAAACAGGTATATTGGTAAACAACCCTTATTCTGCCGCCACTACCATTCAAACACCTTGATTGAGAATCTTTATTTTTTTATCTTTTTCATCTCTTTAATGTATTGGTATTTAAAGCCGCTGAAAATTCAATACGGCTGATCCAAAAATGATTTAAATGGCAGTAACTCGACTTGCGACTTTCAAAATACTGGAAAAATCTATTTTTGATATAATAGCGAAGAACAGCTAATAAAACGTATTAAAAATGTTTATTGATTTTAAACGCCGGCGTTAGCGTTGTCCGTGATGTAGCGCGTGGAGATCGCACGGCCATATTCACCCTTGATTAGGGTGATTCTTCTTGCCTCGCACAATCTTCTTTTTATGAGTCACAACACGATTCATTGTTTGAACACGTACGTAGTGTTAATGGAAGATCTTCTTGTTGAATGTATTTTATTATTTGTGAATTTATGGTTCTTATTTTGTCAAACGAGCAATGGATTGTTTAGCCTCAAATATTTTGGTAAGAGAAAAAAAAAGAAAAGAAAAAAAGAACAATAGAACAAAAATATTTTTTTTTAATTAGCCTTCCTTTCGAAGCTTTAATATATTCTACTTCCATTAAATCAAAACTAATTTTTGTAGCAAAAAGTTGGTCTCTTTCGGAGTAGTTGGACCCCTAATACCTAGGCCGATTTTCGTCTTTTAATAAAACATCATATAAACGCTTCATTAATCGATTAATTAATTAATAAATTGATGGCCACGAGAGCCAAAATCGGCTGACAGTTACACGGGTTATGACTCCACGTGACCCACATTTGATTCACGCAGAGAGCCGCTTGATGCGGAACTGGCTGTTTACAGGACTCGTGAGCCTCATTGGCTCGCATTTAATGCGAATCAGCGATAACTCCATTTTCGAAGACTTCATTACTATATGTTTGTGTTACATCTGCTTCAGTTTTTCACCTAACGGCAGAAAAACGACACAGTTGTTAGCTTTTCGCGAGAAAGTTGCCGCAGGAGTTAATGCAAGGATCTCATAATAAATATACAGCGAAGTATTGTGAATTGTTAGCTGCATTTGTTGCGATGAAATTATCCCCTGCATTGATGAAATAACTTCCGCATTTGCACACATTTTACAACACATTTTTGCGACTGGCATGTTTATGCCGGTACTGTATACATAAAATTCATTACGTAAAAGATATCGAGTATTGAAGCTATAGTTACAATCATTTGTTTTGATTAACAAAGTAGGTTAACAAAATAAAATTAACAACATTTTAAGATGACAGAGAGTCGGTAATTTTTTATTTACAATAGGGTTATTCAACTTGAACTTTCACAAACTTATTATCATACAAGATAACCCGAGAAATGAACTGTTTCCTTTAAACAATTCCGGCAAACCACTAAAACACTTAGTAATAAAAACAGTTCATTTTTCGGGTTATTTTGTATGATAATGAGTTTGTCAAAGGTTAAGTTGAATATGTATAACGTAAACAAAACATGACTCTGTCATCATAAAAATGTTATCTATTTTATTTTGTTAACCTACTTTGTTAAATAGAACAAATGATTGTAACTATAGCTTCAGCACTCCATCAATGTAACGTAATAAATTTGATGTATACAGTACCGCATAAACGTGCCAATTGCAAAAATGTGTTGTAAAATGTGTGCAAATTCGGACGTTATTTCACCAGTGCAGGAGATAATTTCATCTCAACAAATGCAGGTAACAATTCACAATACTTCACTGTATTTTTATTATAAGACCCTTACATTAACGCCTAAGGCACCTTTCTTCCAAGAAACTAACAACTGTGTAGCTCTTCTGCCGTTATGTGAAAAACTGAAGAAGATGTAACTCAAAAATACAGTAATAAAGTCCTCGAAAATGGAGTTATAGTTCCGAAACGCGTCGGCCAATAAGAACAATAAAATTAATGTGACTGAAGAAGGCTTTTTATTATTGTTATTGTTATTATTACATGGCGAAATGTCGATTATTAATAATCTAAAATTATCCGTGATTATAAGGAAATATAAACTGGATTTTTTTTTAATGATTTGTACCAGACAATTTCTTACACCTTTTGTGATTTTAAATCATGTCAGTCACATGTGGGTCATGTGGCCACATATCGTAATTGTGTTGAAATGTAGTAATTGGTTCCAGATCACTCAGATCAAAACAGGACATCTGATGCTAAAAATCATTTTGGTTCCACATGTAATATTTTGTACGTAATGTGGCTAAAGAACAGATGGGCGATTTTCACGGTGGCAGTCAAAGTGTTAAACGGTCTAACATGTAATATGTTATTTAAATCCGCGGTGGTGTAGTCGAGCGGTCTAAAGCGTCTCGCTGCGGAGCGCGCGGTTGCTCGCCGTGGAGGTTCGAGTCCTCCCTGGGGCATGGGTGTGTGTTGTCCTTAGGTTAGTTTACCTAGGTTTAAGTAGTTTGTAGGCTACGGACTGATGACCACGCAGTTTGGTCCGATAGATTTACAAACATTTGAACCTGTTATTTAAAAAGACCGGTATCGGGAAAAGTCTTTTGCTATCTTCAAATGTAGTCCACCATCCGGCTGTTGCTGGTGGTCTTAAGCAGAGACGAGCAGCCAAAGTCATTAAACTACCCATAACAATGTTATCTAAAATTATTAAGCTTCTCTAATCTATACATTATCACATTTTCCCCCATTTTAGAGGGACCGTTTCATACTTTAAATAAGTTTCTTCACCCAAATGGACGTGACAATCTTCTTTCATTGAGACTATTTACACCGCTGACATTCCAGCAACTCACCCATGTGATGGGAACTACTATAAACTATAACATCTGACCTAACTCTTCTCACAAAGTACTTCACAATATGGAAACTAAAGCCTAACCCAAATAAAATAGAAGTAGCGTGTTTTCACCTCCATAATAGGATGGCTTACTGTGAACTCAACATCTCGTTTGATTCAGTTCCACTTCAACAGAGTGAACATCCTGGGTAGATCTCGCACCTTAAAAAAACTTCAGACAATGCTAAAACTACAAATAACATATTGCAGCACTTAGCAGTATCATCTTGGGGAGCCAGTGCTAAGGTTTTGCGTACAACAACTTTGTCCCTAGTTTACTCTGTAGCTGAACACTGTGCTCCTGTCTGTCGCAAAAGTCTTCTTGTGAGAGACGTTGAGATACAATTAAGTAGAACAATGAAGTTGATCATTGGCACTCTGATGGGTACACCCCTTCAATCGCTCGCAGTACTATGAAATATCGCTCCTCCTGATGTAAACGCAAGGTAGCGTTAAGGAGATAGTACTACATCTTGTCCACTCCTAAGCTTCCCATCTTGCAAGACCTTCCACCACAGGTAATTCCGTTGAAATCGTGTAAACCACCTGTTAAAACAGCTGTGCAACTACATGAGAGTAGCTTCTTGCCTAAATCCAACCGGGCAAGAAATCTGGATTAGTTTAATGGAAAAAAAGGCGTCTGGATAGATGATCCCTCAGAGAAGCATCAAGGAATGGACCTTTCCAGGAAGAGGAAAAGGACTTTGACTAACCGTTCCGTACTGCTGTTGGTCGCTGAAACTATTCGGAATTTAAATGGAGACAAGCATATGATTAATCCGGTCGCGGAAATTATTAGTGCTGTGGAACAGGTTGCAGCTCGACTTCCGCCTGAATCAGCTGAGGAAATACGTCGTGAAACTTGTCGTGCGTTGACGAAATCCAAGCCCATGAAGTCGAACATCACTAGTAAAGAGAGGGCGGACATTCGTGACCTGAGGGAGCGCCCTGAAATTGTTGTCTTACCGGCTGAAAAAGGCAATGCTACGGTTTTTGTCTCCCATAAGGACTACACTGAAAAGAAGCAGAGCCTGCTAAATGACGATTCCTACCGGAAGATTAGCGTTGACCCCACAAAGAAGGTGGAAAACAAGACGTGGGCGCTTCTCAAGGATGCGGATTTACCGGAGGGTGTCGCCAAGAAACTGCTATTACAAGGTCCGGTACCGCCAAGACTTTACGGACTCCCTAAGGTTCACAAAGATGGGGTGCCGTTACGTCCCATTGTCAGTAACATCAGAGTACCTACATATTTGTTAGCCAAATACTTGACGGGAATATTAAGTCCTTATGTGGGTAAATGCCCTCATAACATCCGTAATTCCGTGGATTTTGTTAAATCCCTTAACAGCTTCAGCCTGGATGAGTCAGATATCATGGTGAGTTTTGACGTCGTTTCGTTGTTTACGAGGGTCCCCCTTCAAGAGTCAGTAGATTTGGTTGGTCAGAAGTTTGACGAGAAGACCACCCAACTTTTTAGGCGTGTGTTGACCTCCACGTATTTTCTTTTCAATGGCGAATACTGCGAACAAACGGAGGGAGTCGCCATGGGTAGCCCACTCTCCCCTGTGGTCGCAAATTTGTACATGGAGAATTTCGAGGAGGAAGTCCTGGCATCATCCGAATGGAAACCTACTTGCTTTTTCCGTTACGTGGACGACACTTTCGTCATCTTGCCACATGGTATGGATAAACTCCTTGACTTCCTTACACATCTGAACTCCATACACCCGAACATCAAATTCACTTTGGAGACTGAAACGGAGGGTAAATTACCGTTCCTTGACGTCTTAGTCAACAGAAGAGCTGATGGCACCCTGGGTCATAGTGTATATCGGAAGACAACGCACACTGATCTGTATTTACACGCAGACAGCTGGCCGGCCGCGGTGGCCGAGGGGACTGAGGCGCGTCAGTCACGGTCTGCACGGCCCCTACGGTCGGGGGTTCGAATCCCCCGTCGGGTATGGATATTTGTGCCGTCCTTAGTGTTAGCTAGTTCAGAAGTAGTTTGTAAGTTTAGGGACTGATGACCCCGTAGTTAAGTCCCATAAGCTATACAAACATTTGAACATTTGCAGACAGCTGTCACCACCCTTCACAGAGGAATGGGGTACATAAAACTCTAGTACATAGGGCGCGCACTATCTTCGACGCAGAGAGTCTACCCCAGGAATTGGAACACCTGAGAACTGTATTTCGAAAAAATGGGTACTCAGAGTGGCAGATTCAGCGGGCTCTCCGCCCAACCACTACATCACAACCTGTGGAAACGGATGAAAACAGGAGGGAGGATGCAGGCACTGCGTTCATTCCGTATACCGGCGCAGTCTCGGGGAAGGTCGCCCGCATTTTGAAAAAACACCAGGTTGGAACTGTTTTTTGTCCGCCGAATAAAATTCGTGCACTGGTAGGGAGCGCCAAAGATGATCTCGGTTTGAGGAAGGACGGCATGTACCAGATTCCGTGTCAGTGTGGAAAGTCATAAATTGGACAGACGATGCGTACCGTCGAGAATCGATGCGTTGAACACCAGAGGCAAACACGATTGATGTACCCGAGCAAGTCGGCGGTCGCTGAACATTGTTTGTCGGAGAATCATGCGATGGAGTATGAACGCACTAGGATTCTGGTACAGACGTCGAGATACTGGGACTGCGCCGTTAGAGAGGCCATTGAAATTCGCACAAGTGACGATCTCATAAACCGTGACTGTGGCTATAATCTTAGTAAAGCTTGGGAACCAGCGATTAGGTTAATTAAGAGTAAATCCAGCAAACGTAACGAAGTGACGACCACGGCGGACAGGTTCCACTGCGCGGCCGCGGCGCGGGGCGCGGACCACGGAGGGGTCGCTCCGCGGGCCGAGGGTATTTAAATCGCCCGCTACCGGGCTAGAACCCAGTTCCCTTCGAGCAGCCGTAGCGTGCGGATCACCGTGCCGGCGCGTTTCCAGGAGCTCAGTCCGTCAGTTCACCTGATGATGGCGACATTTATGATCGCCGAAATATTGTGCCCGTTGGGCACTATAGACCGGCAGTACACCCGTGGATATTTTGATTAATAATTATTATTATTTGCATTTGCAAATTATTGATAAAGGAGGGGAAGGAAGGAGGATTCGGAAGGAAAGGATTGTTAGTGGCTGCATTAGGGTACTGAAATTAAACAATGGCGACAAGTAAAAAAATGTGATTGGATCCGGTGTCGAACCCGGATCTTCCGCTTCGGTTCAGCGGTCGCCTTAACCACTTAGCTACCTGCGGTTGCCTCCTGTCCCTCACAAACTTCTACAAGTCGCACGCTCTGACTGTAGCGCCCTTATTGTCCATGCCCTCTTACACTCTCAGTTACGTATTCCCATGCAAGTTCGAACGTATGACCGCAACTGCGGTGAAGTAAACGAAGCTAACGCCGTCTTCGCATGTCAGTACTTATTATATTGGTGTGGTTGCTGTTCTTTAGGATATTGGCGTGACCTCGCACGGGAATCCGTAATGGTGAGTGTAAGAAGACATGGACGGTAAGGGCGCTACATCCATAGCGTGCAGCTTGTAGAAGTTTGTGACAAACGGAAGGCAAGCGTGAGTAGCCAAGTAATTAAGGCGACCGCTGGCCCGAAACGTAGATCCGGGTTCGATTTTCCCCACCCGGCTCACATTTTCATTGTCGCCATTGTTTAATTTTAGTGCCCTGATGCAACCACTGTCAATCCTTTCCTTCCGAATCCTTCATTACCCTCCATCAGTAATTTGCAATTAATAGTAGTAACAATAAGAAAATATACCAGGCCCTTAGATTTTAATACATTATAACATATCCGACTTTCAGAAGATTTCCGTACGTTTACTTTTCAGGCCGTACTGCAGCGACGTGGGGCTAACACAACGCCAGTGGGCCACTTAGCTAACACAGCGTTGTAGCCAAAGCAAGTAAACGGAACTGTCTTAAAGCACGTCTCCCTCCACACCACATATTTTAATTCTGACTCATGTTCCCAGTGAAATGCGTATCAAATTACCAGGGCTCTCCTACATTGGAATAGCACCCCAGTAAAGAACGCAAACAGCAACTATCCGGCCACAGCATAAATTTTAAATGGATGATACGACTGTGACTGTCTGTTTACTCATGCACGACTTGAAAGAGTATGTCCGTGTTCCCAGATTATGCCTTAATAACAATTATTGAAATAAAAGACGAATGTCTGGAATTTTCATCTTTCTGCGCTCCTGTACCACAACCTCCATTTTTTATTATAATTCAGTAAATTTTCCGCATAGTGTATGCTGCATTAGTACCGTACATCACTCTCCACATTTGTGTAACATAGAAAACAATAATTCCAGCTTCAGCTTCATTTATAATAGTGCTACATCACTTCGTGACAAATCCGTGACTATATCCTTCTCTTTGTGTGCAGTTTACAGCCCATTTTAACTAAAACTTATGAAGAAATTTATATGGCAATCGTACGCTACAATAATTTCCAGTTAAAAATAATTTTTTCTTATGTCATAACGTTTAAATATCAAGAAATAACACAATTCCTCGATACAACATTGTCTCGTTATACCAAAGGAATAAACATAAGGAGAGGCATTGAATTAAAATTTATGCTGTGGCCGGGATTCGAGCCCGGGACCTCCTACTTACTAGGTACGCGTTTTAGATCACTCAGCTATCATCGCGTTGCAGCCAAACTGAGTACATGGACTGTCTTAAAGCACGTCTCCCTCCACACCATATACATTAATTCGTCTCTCCTTATGTTTAATACCTTTGGTATAACGAGACAATGTTGTCTCAAGCAATTGTAATATTTGTTGATATTTATATCAGCTCAGCCTGAGGAACAAGGCGGGAAAGATCCTGCGTTCTGTGCTGGGGTGCTATTCCAATGTAGAAGAGCCCTGGCAATTTGATACTCATTTCACAGGGAACATGAAGCAGAATGAAAATATCTAGTGTGGAGGGAGACATGCTATATGCCAATTGGCCAGTTTCGTGGCCGCCCTGCGTTACGACGTTTACGGGAAATTTGAACCACCTGAGAGGCCGAAGGTATCGTGTGCTCGCACGTTTGAATTCTGTCGCACACTGTGAGTAAAGACACGGTTTCTTGGAGACTTCGCAAGGCAGCAAGTGAGACGACAGAATACCGCACCAGCAATCTCTGGTGCTTCGCCCATCAGAGGTCGCGCGCAGGTGCCACCTGTCCCACTAAATGGGGAATCTGTGTCGCAGGGATGGAGGAGCGCCGGCAGCCCCGCCCGTGCAGCCACATAAACAAGGCGTAATTAAAATATGCAAATTGCGCTGCCGCCGGCGACAGACCGCGCAAGGTCGCGCCGCGCCGACGGGAATTTGCATTTTAACGGAAACACCTCTCGTCGCCTCACCAAATGACAGGTAGGTAAACACTTTTAAAAACTAATTTTCGGGACTTGTAGCGAACGGAGCTGATGTAAAAAGCAAACAGTGTTCCCGAGATAGGGGATTTGCAGCTAAAATATGCGTAGCCCGTCCTCGCTTGTAGTGCCCCGATCGAGTGCGGTAATTTCGTAGCACGGTCGATGCTGCAGTTTCTGGGAGAGGAGATCTTTAAAGAGTACGGTCCGTGCAGGTTGGCGAGACGGAGAACACGGAGTGTTCTTTCGTTTTAATTACCGTGAAACTATATTTGCAATTCTAACTTGAGCTCTAGTTCACAGAATAAAGAGCTGTTATTAAAATGCATTTTCAGACTACTGCTATTCTTAAACCCAGCAGTACTAACAGCGGACGGGAAGGTACTTTACTGAAATAGATTTTAAATTTCTGAAAATATTATTTCTCGTTTTTAATGAACTAATTTGTCAGATTCTGAAAATGTTTTTAAATTTTACAGCTAATGGTAACCCAATAATTTACGCCTCTGTATTAAATTCGGCCTTCTCAGTGCATGAAATATTAAAACATTTTTGGTTTAGAACCACATTTAAAAATAAATATCCCATTGAAAATAAATATTTCCAAAAATTATTTTATATTGCTCATAGGATGGTAGACTCTTGGTTATACTAGTATTTTGGTGTTGCTACGGGATGTCAAAGTATATTATCAGGTACACTTCAAACTATGTTTTTACCATAAATCGATAACAACAATTATGTAACGTTCTCGATATTTTTTAAAATTGTGGGCATTATGTAGCCCCATCCGCATCCACTCTCTCGCGTTACGCTACGGACTTTGTGGCCGTTCCTGCCGGAGTTTCGAGTCCTGTGTGTGTGTGTGTGTGTATGTGTTTGTACTTAGTGTAAGGAGGAAGTAGGAAGGAAGCTTAGGCTTTAATGTCCCGCCGACAGCATGGTCATTAAAGACGGAGCTTGCGCTCGTATTTTTGGGGAAGGGTAGGCAAGGAAATCACCCACGCACTTTGAAAAAAATCATCTCCGAATTTGCCTGGAGTGGTTTAGGGAAATCACGTAAAACCTAAATATGGGTGACCATAGGTGGATTTGAAACACGTCCTTTCGAATGCGAGTCGAGTGTGTTACCACTGAACCAGCCAGATCTGTGGTGTAAGTTAGTTTGATTAGTTTATAAGTTTAGGGACTCATGACCATAGTAGTTCGGCCCAATACGTTTACAAACATTTGAACTGTGCCATGCAAAAGTGTCTGTAATCTGAGTTTTATGTACCCATTCTAGATACAGGGATCTATACCAGTCTCTCAAATTTCCTGAGAAAAATGCGCAACGTTTATCATAAAAATCAGTCCCAGATAAGACAGGTGAGATAGAAAAGACTCTACAGCCTGTCAGTAATATCTTCGTGTCGGTCTTAGATGTCCTAACTCAATGTGCAGTGTAATGTCCACCCAAGTAGAACGACATAATTCAATCACTATGCCTGTGTCATCGTCGTATCGCACTTATGGCATCATCATCAATGTGCTCTATTGAGCCAGTGAAATGCTGGTAATATATAAATTAAAGATAATTAGTTTGGAAAACATTGTTTCTATTAGGAAGGCAGCGAACTGGTATAAGATTCAATATGACAATATCAGTGAAATTGCAAAAAAAAAAAAAAAAAAAAAAAAAAAAAAAAAAAAAAAAAAAAAAAAAAAATGTTTTACAATTTTATATTAAGGTAACCGGTTCCGATCTATGCTAAGATCATCTTCAGGCCGAACGTGCGGAGACTGCTCATCGTCTCGGCATCAACATGAGACAAATTGGTCTGAAGATGATCTGAAAAGGGAGTCACTTCTGACAAATGAAGACGGGTTTTGTCATATAATGAAGTAACCCTACGGCTTTGCTAAATATTGAACACTTAATAACCACTGTAAATAAATTTCCCTAGGGTCAGGATGGCAAGCTTTATCTACAAATTAACATTTAATTGTGAGGATAGCTTTTATAAGGAATGTCATAAACGTGTGGGATGTGGAATTTTTTCCTTGGTTCGGGTACAAGGCGTAAATTAAACAGCATTCACACAAAATACATTTATTAAACAGTTAAACCATACGTTATTCTTACTGTGAACTAGGTGGCTCGGCGAGTGTTGGCGGCGGCGGCAAGGCGCGCGGTGGCGATGAAGCGTTTCGCAGCCTCGGCCGCGGTTCTCTGGTTACGCTTTCAGCGTATCTGCTTCTGGGTTCGTCAGTTGAACAGCGTCCGCCGACGAAGCGAGTGCGATAAAAGGCGATACAAGGCCTGCGGATTTACCTCGTGGCGGTGCGGTGTCACTTTCCCATCCTCTAAAAGTGTGTTTTTTTTTTTTTTTATCCCATCCTTGTCGCCACTTTTGTGTCCCAGCCTCGTCGCCACTTTTGTGTCTCGTTTCGCCGGTTGTCTTTGGTGTCGATGGCCGTGTAGAAAGAGACCGACACAGGAATAAAGGATGTACGCGTGTGCAGGTACGGAGGTGACCAGTCAGTTGTACAGCAGAAATTAGAAACACTAGAGTAAATTAGAACGAGAAATATATTGTGTAGAGATTTAGTTATACTTAACTTTTACATAGTTCTTGACTGCAGAATGCTAATACATAGATTACATAGAGGCCTGCCTACTGATGATTCTTAGTGCCTATCCGATAACCAAGTCTTAACTGGTGCCTATCTGATTCCCAAGTGTTAACTGGTTCCTATCTCAGTCCCAAGTGAACGATATCGTTCAGTGGTGGCCACGAACGAGAAACAGCAGAGGGCGCTTATGGCTGACGTCGTAAGAACGCCGCGTAACTGTGCGTGCATGGTGGCGCGCGGCGAAAGTAGGTGGCGCTCACTTTAGACTTATGCGACACTACAGTTTTGTTGTGTTACGACCAAAGGTAGCGGCGCGGCGTGAAGCTATTGCGCCCTGCTCCTAGGGTCGAACCGGCGTTTTTCAGGCTACACGTCTACTAGTGGTAGAACCTTTGACAGAGATCACAGGTGACGTTCACGACCAGGCCACATCCTATCGTTCTGGCCAATCATCCTCGGGAAGTACTTGATCACCTCCCGAAAGCTGTTACTGGTGACCAGATTCTTCCATCTTGTATCTTCAACTCCAATTGTCACTGCCGGTGGCTGATCATGACTAAACGTCCGACGTCTGCTACTGCTGCTGCTGCTGCTGCAACTAATTCCACTACTGCCAATCTCACGATACGACTCCATCACTCTCTTACTCTCTCTTGTGGCGTCTTCTTGGGTGTGATATTATTTAATGGACCTGGGTGGCGGCGAAAGATCTTTTGGTTCGTTGTCTTCTGTCACTTTCGACAGTTTCTAGAAAGATCGATCGTCACGTTGCTCTGGAGTTCAATGCAGAAGGCATTTTGTTTCTGGTCACGTTGCTTCCAGAAGTTCGAGAGCCTCTATGGAGTAGCCGAGCGGTCTAAGGCGCCTCGCTGCGGTCCGTGTGGTTGTTCGCCGTCAGAGGTTCGAGTCCTCCCTAGGGCATGGGTGTTTGTGTTGTCCTTAGGTTATTTTACCTTAGTTTAAGTTTAAGATTGATTACCGCACAGTTTGGTCCGATAGATTTACAAACATTTTTTTTTTTTTTTTTTTTTTTTTTTAAGTTCGAGAAGATCTAGTTTAACAGTCTCTAATTCACGTGATGTAGTCAGGCGATGTCCTGATCGCTAAGTCAACGACTTTCGCTTATGGAGAGAGCGATGGAGTCCTTGCCACACGTGAATACCCGGCGGGATAATGTCGTGCTGAATCTACTTCGTTAGGCAAAAAATGTTTAATTTTTTGTAAATCTATCGGACCAAACTGCGTGGTCATCAATCCGTAGCTTACAAACAATTTAAACCTAGGTAAACTAACCTAAGGACAACACAAACACCTATGGCCCAGGGAGGACTCGAACCTCCACGGCGAGCAACCGCGCGTCCGCAGCGAGAGGCTTTAGACCGCTCAGCCGGTCGACGCAAGTTCGGAATGTGGCGCTAGTCTGCTGGTTTACTCGGCTGTGCCTGACTGAACTGAATTACTTATTACTGCATTTTATTTCACTGATTTATTTACACCCTTCACTGCACTCGAAATATCTTAGAATTTTTTTTTAATTTTTTTTTTTTTTTTTTTTTTTTTTTTTTTTTTTTTTTTTGCTAAATTTACGGATATTTTCCTCTTGAATCAATTAAAGCATTAATGCATTTAAATTTCATATCTGAACAGTGTGTTCCTCTATTTGCGACCATAGCAGCGTGTCACTGAGACAAAAAAGTAGACAAGCAAGGATTATCTTGTTAGCATTTGTTCTACACGATGCACTATGAGGCAAATAAAAGTGGCTTGGACAAGTGCATACGCAAACAGTTGCATCTGCCCATACATCCCGCTGAATCTTGGAGCACATTAACACAGTCTTCAGGCTTTGTAGGGTTGTTACCATAGTTCAGTCTCGTCAGGCCCATAGCTGGCCACCCACCTCACAACAGTAGCGTTTGCATTCGCCTTCTGCGCCTGCTGACCATGCACCAAAAGTTATAAGAGATTACTGGAGGTTACTTTCAACATATACCACAGTTAGGTTACTACTGTATTTCTCTGCTCCATTGAGTTTCTTAGCACCTTGGGACCCTCTTGTCTGGGCCACTTTCTTTTGCAACACGCTATAGCACAGTTAGGATTGTAACTGTGAAGTTAGGCTGCATTTGACAATATCGATTTATTTGAATCAATATATGGCATTCGTTAATAAAAATGGATGCGACGCCATAAACACGAATCTCTTGTTCACTGCATTTTATACAAAGGCAGATACCTCCAATTTAGCTGGTAGTGTGCTAGTGGAAACGTCCGAAATTTCCTAGTCAACGCCGCTCAATCATGCAAAGTAAACTGGATTTTAAAAGCATTAAGAAGATGAACGTAATGCTATCGCGGAAACTGTGAACTATTCAGAGACACCAAATTCCGTAATATTATTAAAAAACATGCGCCACAAATAGTCAGTGGTTGGTGTTCCACCCGATGCCTTCTTTCTTTATGACCAGACAGCACTACAAGGTCGACCGGAATGTCCATGCTTCTCCACCTCTCAAAAATGTCTGCTTAGGTGAAAGGACTCACGACACTTGCCTGACGAGAGAGAAATTCTTCAAAGTCACGAAAATGCAGTGGATACCTTGCCCGCGAAAGGCAAAGGTCCCAGGTTCGAGTCCCGTTTGTAGGTCTAGTGACCGATGAGCTAAGTAGCTTGGTCCATTAGGTTTACAAACTATAGATTTGATCAAAATTTAGATTTTCCTGGCCCACTAACACGCAACTAATACATAACTAAAGTCTCGGTCAGTACCGATGAACACTGGGATACTCGGATAATAATGGATAATAATGACCATTATCGAATTTAGAAATGTTCAAATGTTTGTAGAGCTTATGGAACTTAACTGCGAGTTCATCAATCCCTATACTTACAAACTACTTATGAACTAGCTAATACTAATAACAGCACAAATATCCATGCCCGAGGGGGGATTCGAACCTCCGACCGTAGTGGCCGGGCAGAAAGTGACTGTCACCGCTCGGCCACTGCGGTCGGCTTGAATTTAGACTTTTCAATGTGGCCTCATTGATATACGTATCTGAGTCACTTAAAGCACACATCTCCCTATTCCTCTCATCATTGTGGAAGATACCCTCTATCCGTCCATCCCCAACCTACTCGTTGCCATTCCATCTCCTCTGCCTCTCTCTCTGACCAAATATTCCTGATCCCTCCTTCGGTTAATTCCTCCCAGCCTGACTCAATACATCACATTCCGTATTCTATCTGCCAATTTTACATCTTCGCTTACCCCCAATCACGACTATAAACAACTATAGTGCTTGCGAAATAAATCAATAAATTATACTAATACGTCTCACGGAATCCGACTTTGAAAGGCAGCCTGCTCCCCACGCACTTGAAACCCGTGTTGTTCTTGAAAGAGCCACTCTTCTAAAAGCACTTTCCATGGATGGCGTGGCCGCTTTCCGTCGGAAGTACGAGTCGTCCTTCCATCATGGGTGATTGTATTTCAATATTTGTGTTTGATAGTAGGTCGATGAGGCAGGTAGATACTGAATCCACTCTACACACTTGTTGTCCAAGGCAGCCTAACTATCAGGGACAGAAAAAAGGAATTTCTTCGTCCCGAACTTTTCTTACACGTACTAACCAACCTGATCGTTAAGCAGGGAAATTCAAGCAGATTACGAAGCTTCCTTGACATATTTTCTTAAACATTTATTTGTTTGGTTAGCTGAAACCGAGCGGATAAAGGAACGGTAAGAGTGAAGTGCCATTGGCTTGCGTTCATACCTTGGTACTGCCCCTGCCTATTATTTGTGTCACTGTCTTGTTCAGTTGAAAGAAACCAAACGAAGAACACATTTGACACATCGTCATTGGAAAGCTGCTTGAATTCGTGTATAGAACTACCGGATTTCTTAATGTAAGTGCTAATTCAATCTAGAAAATTATATCATATTATAGCGACTCTTTTACAGTTCAGGATTTGACAGTGGACTACGATATTATTTCTCTGTCACGAAATGTCTTATTAAATCATATCTGTGCACGTACCAGCTGCTGTATTTTTTTGGTCTTCTTACCTTTCGCCTCTTTCTTCTGCTTGTGATGATATCTCATTCTCTCTTAGTTTATCGTAATTATGGAATGGTCATACTCTAAACAGATCAAAATATATACTCCCGTAATTATTATTGTTCTTCAACACATCCCGTATTTTCTTTTATATGTGTTTTCTGATAGCACGAAGTGGCATTTCCGTTTATGAAAAACATTGCATACGTGTGAGTAACTTTCTATAGGTGTATCGTGGTTCGATCCTGTAAGCATAATTGTTATTTCCCTTTAGGAGAATCAATCGTAGGGAAGTGCTTAATTCAAGCCCACGATCGTAGCTCGTTAACTATGAGTTTTGACCCGCCTCAGTTCTCTTTGCCCTAGACGAATAATCACAATTATTTTCTACCATCCTAGGTGCATCCTTTATGTAAATGGTAACAGAAACAATTCTGATGTATACTTCATACCATGCAACACACCCCTATAACACTTTCATCTCTGACAAAGAACAATCCGGAGTTGCGTTCCGTCTCAAATGACCACGCTGACAACAGGAAGTTAAATCCTAATGTTTCTTATTCCTTCATACTCATTCCTCTCCAGTACGAAAATGTTCAAATATTTGTTTAGTCTATGGGACTTAACTACGGGGTCATCAGTCCCTAAATTTACAAACTACTTATGAACTACTTACGAACTAGGACGGCACAAATATCCATGCCCGAGGGGGGATTCAAACCCCCGACCGTAGTGGCCGTGCAGACCGTGACTGGAGCGCCTCAGTCCCCTCGGCCACCGCGGCCGGCTCTCCAGTACGCTAAGGCCAGTGATCTCTATACTACCAGAATGTTGACTACAGATTTTTGAGCGTGCCAGGAACAGATGTTCATATTCTGTTTCTTGACTAATTACAACATGGCTGCTATCAAGTTTACAAGTAAACGAAAAGGAAATATGTTTAGAATCCGTACTCGCGCGAGTTTGTCAATTGGCAGATTGGCATCAATTTCAAATCCAGAGGTAATCTAGCTGTTATTTGTCACGTGCTAACTAATGGAAATTCGTTTGACTAATTACAACATGGCGGACAATGTAATTTTGTGTAATAATGAATGTGCAGCCACGCTACAGTTATATGCTGAGACACCAGAGTTATACATTCAGGTTATATAGAGGTCACTGGCTAAGGCACACTGACATACTGTTTGACTCCAGAAGTTGACATTTAATTTAAGAAACAGAACTAGAAGTATCCAGTGACTAAAACATTTTTCATTGAGGATGAACTAAAATTTACATCATTTCTTTACACGCTTCTCCTACCATGTCATATTAAGTTTAAATCTATCACAGCAAGGAACTAAATATCAATGTTCCTCATTGTTTTTGTCAGTACGGAATAAATACACTCCTGTAAAAGGAAAAAAGAACACCATAAATTTGTCGACCCAACAGAGGGGAATGTTATCTAGACATTCTTGCGGACGTATACAACACACGATCACACAGACGTATAGTCAGCAGAGCGTGCGCAATGTAGGCGTTTCTACCGTGTATACCCTCCTTTTGCAGCAATGTAAGCCGTAATTCTCCCATGGAGACGGTCGTAGAGGTGCAGAATGTAATCTTGCGGATTCCACCTGGCATCTCCGTTGGGCTAGATTTCTTGCCACTCATGCAGACCGAGCAACAAGACTTTTCATCCGGTCCCAAACATTCTCAATTGGGCCCAGATCTGGGATAACGATGAACAGGGTAGTTGATGTACACCTAGAAGAGCACAATGGGTTGTACGGGATACGTGTAGACGTTCATTGTACTATTGAAAAAGCACATCGCCTTGTTGGTGGATGAACGGTGACAAAACGAGTTGAATGATGGTTTGAATGTACCGTGCACTGTTCAATGTCCTCTAGACGATCACCAGAGGAGAACGGCTAGTGGCCGGCCGCGGTGGGCGAGGGGACTGAGGCGCTCCAGTCACGGTCTGCACGGCCACTACGGTCGGGGGTTCGAATCCCCCCTCGGGCATGGATATTTGTGTCGTCCTTAGTCTTAGTTAGTTCATAAGTAGTTTGTAAGTTTAGGGACTGATGACCCCGTAGTTAAGTCCCATAGACTATACAAACATTTGAACATTTGAAACGGCTAGTTAGGATATGTCTCCCCGCACCATGGTGCCGGGTGTCGGCCTCGTGTGCCTCTACCGCATACACTCTATCCAAATTTTCGCTCCCCACCTGCACACCACACACGCCTCCGTCCGTCATTAGCACCGAAGGAATAGCGACTCACATCACTGAATACGACACGTGTCCCATAGTTCCTTCACGTGTCAATACCGTGACACCACTGAGGCAGGCTGAACGATGTTGGGGTGTGAGCGGAAGACACCCTAAGGGCACAGGTGGTCGTGCATCATTGTGTGGGGAGCCATATCCTACACTGACTGTTCTCCTTGAACAGTTAACCGTACATTGAAATCATCATTCGACCCGTCTTGGTCTCACTCATGCACCAACAAAGCAATGTGCTTTTCAACTGGATAATGCACATCCAGGTGTATCCCATACCTCCTAACGTGCTGTTGAAGGTGTAGGTCAACTACCCTGGCCAGCAGCAGTCCTGCCTTCCATTGAGTATGTTTGGGACCGCATGAAACGTCATGTTGGGCGGTCTGCGTGGGTGGCAGTAAATGTGGCCGAACTGAGGCTACAGATGAAAATTGCATGGCAGGCCATTCCACAAGACTACATTCAGCACCTCTAAGGTCGTCTCCATGGAAAAATAAGAGCTTGCATTTCTGAAAAAGAAGGGTATACACGGTACTAACGCCGACAATGCGCACGCTCTAGTGACTATTCTCACGTGCGTACGGCTCTCCAAGTGTGATCGTGTGTTCGTTTACGTCTTCAAGAATGTGTCAATACAATTTCCCTCTGATGAGTGTTGCTATTTTTTCATTTTCCAGAAGTGTAGTTTCTTTCCAAAGAAGACCAAATAGTTAGATTTGTTTTAGATAGACTTTGATGTCGAAACCTGTAATTAACGTTTGTGTCCCAGCCTCGTCGCCGCTTTTGTGTCTCGTTCCGTTGTAGGTGTCGGTGGCCGAGTGGAATGAGACCGACACAGAAATAAAGATAGCACGCTGGTGCAGGTACGGAGGGGAGCAGCCAGAACTAGAAACACTAGAGTAAATTAGAATAAGATATATATTGCACAGAATTTATACAATACTTAACTTTTACATAGTACTGCAGAATGTTGATACATAGTTGAGCTAGAGTCCTGCCTAGTGCCTAACTGATAGCCAAGTCTTCACTGGTGCCTATCTGATTCCGAAGGTCCTAACTGGTTGCTATCTCAGTCCCAAGTGAACGATGTCGTTCAGTGGGAGCCTCGAGCGGAGTTGCAGCAGAGGGCGCTCGTGGCTGTCGTCGTGAGAACGCCGCGCCGTGCGTGCATGGCGGCGCGCGGCGAAAGTAGGTGGCGCGCACTTTGTACTTGTGCGACACCACATTAACTGCTGACGGTAGCTCGAATGCAAATATGTTGGCACCGATTCCATCATTACATCTTCCTCGTACGCCAAAAAGCAAAGAGCTGTCCAGGCCTCGGCATAGCGTCGCGTCGTGCTGAGAACCTTACGAGTCGGCAGGCCCCAGGGACGTGGGGTCGAGATTAACCACAGAACGTGATCTCTGTCGATAGTTATTGAGAAGTCGATCGATGGAAATGCCTGCGGAGAGAGCCCTGCTGCCCGCCGTCTGTGAGTGGCCCAGCTCGCGGTCCGTAAGGGGTGGCTGGACGGGTGGAAAGTGGGGGGGGGAGGGGGGGTTGCGGTGGAGGAGCGTGACGCACGCACGGTGGCAGCCTCGCGAGCTGAGGCCAGGGCCGGCCGCTGCCGAAACTCTTCTTTTAGGGAAAAAAATCTGGTGGAAGATTAAAGACGAGATGAGGAGTCGTGGTCCTCCCCCATAGTAATCTGGCGAAATTGGAATTCCTGTCCCAGTTCAATATGCGAAGGTATTGGCGAGTATTCATACGTAGAGTACGGTTTCTTTGATCGTCAGTGCCCCTTTGCCAAAACTTATACCGGTTTTGAAATTATCCGTAAGGAAGCGTCAAACGGATACTGCTACGATGAATGGAACATAGATATTACTATTTGTGAAAAATATTCGACTTAGACGACAAACTAATTTGTTGAGTTGTAGAGTAGTAAAGTAAAACTTTTTCGTCCAATAGGTAAATATTCTCTTTTCCTTTTGAATAAGAGAAATTTGTTAACATCGAATATTAAGTTTAAGAAATTCCTTTCTGGAGGTATTTGTGTGGAGTGTTGCCTTGTATGGGAGTGAAACATGGACGATAAACAGTGCGGACAGGAAGAGGATAGACGCTTTTGAAATGTGGTGCTACAGTAGAATGCTGAAGATTAGGTGGGTGGATCGCGTAACTAATGAGGAGGTACTGATCAGAATTGGGGAGAAAAGGAATTTCTGGCGTACCTTGACCAAAAGAAGGGATCGATTGACAGGACACATTCTTACACATCAAGGAATTGTGAATTGAGCATTAGAAGGAAGTGTGTGGGGTAAAAATCGCAGAGGGAGACAATGAACATAGTAAGCAAATTCAAATGGATGTAGGTTGCCGTTCTTATGAGGAGATGAAGAAGCTTGATCAGGATAGAGTGGGGTGGAAAGCTGCATCAAACCAGTCTCCGGACTGAAGTCCACAAAACCAACAACAGGTAAATATTACAATAATATAACTAAAATGTATTACGATTAGGTATTGTATGGCTATACCCCAGAGAAATCACTAAATGCAGCTACGTCTATAAAATATGAGGGAGTGTGCATAGGAGTGATTTGAAGTGGAAGGTCCAAAAAAAATATTCGTGAGTCAGGCAGGTGCCATTACAATAATGGGAAAGTGCAGACTATCAACAGAAGAAGGACCTTATATGACACTCTTTCAACCAATAAATATTGCTTTTGAGTATGAGATCCGTATAAGGTGGAAAGGTTAGAGGATTTAAATGGACAACCAGTTGAGCAGCACGCTTCATTACAGGCCAACTCTGTCGGTAAGCGCTACAATAGAGCCATTTTGTGTCACGATATGCGCCACTGTCAAGTTCCGAAAGCCTTTTTTTCTCGAAAGGACAATCATTATATTGCACCGTCCTACACACATTCCGCAAAAATTCCATGTAAAATGATAGAGATTCTATCTCGCGCTGAAGTTAACCACTGATACGCTACAAGGTAGCGTGGGGTATAAAACTACATGTAGATGTAGAGCCATTTTAATAGAGGTGTACTCCTTGATATTCTACCACGAGTATTATTAAGTAACGTTGCAGCAGGTTTCTCTTTCCATTTTTTTTTTTTTTTTTTTTTTTTTTTTTTTTTTTTTTTTTTTTTTTTTTGTTGTAATTTTCGGTAAATGGTTGTTGATAAGGTGCGAACTTTGACTTCCTCCATTTGCGATCCTCCTAGAACCATGCATGAGCCTATTATATTTAAAATCGCAACGTGACTTGTATTGCCACTCTCTGTAACATGGTTTTAATCGAAAACTGATTTAGAACATCTTTGTAAAAACAGTTATTTTAGATAGTACTGAAACGGAAAACACTTCCGAAATCGTCGGCACGAGAGTTAATATCGACTATTACAACCTGATAGTCATTTTTCGTAGTTTCGCAGCTCCTCTATTCATATTATATGCAGTATACATTTACTTAATCTGCCCCCGGAACTAACTTGATCTTTTGCATACCCAATTTATGAACTCCACACCACAATTTGATCCCAGTGAATATTAAATATTAAAGGCTATCCTTGGAAAGACGTGATATCGTAAAGAATATTCCTGATATATGCCGTATAGCCATTTCATTTAGAATCAATACTTTCAGTAAATAGTAGGGATTGGCAGTTTTTGTATTAGTTGTAATTTAAAGTGTACCATTATCAAGGAGATGAATATTTAATGCATTACATCTTAAAAATAAAACCACAACTTGGAGATATGGTAATGTGTACTACACTGCTATGCTCTATTAAGTATGTGTCGTTTAACGTCATACACCTTGCTCAATTTCAGCAAAGATGTCAGACGGAAAGCCATGTTTCAAACTGATATAAAAATAAATAGTGACAATATGATCTTCAATTAATAATGTTCCGTAAAATGAAACTGAAAATGAGATTTTGAACATTAATTTAATAACAAAATTTGCTTTCACGAAGGTAGTGCATTAGAAATGCAAATGCAGAGTCATAACTGGTGAGAAAGGAAAATCTTCATTACGGTATATCTTCAATTTGTCAATTGCGACTTATTTTAGATGGATATAATGGATAAAAAACTGCACTACAATATAATAAAAATTATGATCCTTTATTTGGGTGACAATAAATGTTTTCTAAGGGATTAAAAAGGCAACACATTCAGTGGAACGGCTATATGATATCCTTAATTAACAGAACATCGAAATATTTGAGGTAGTGCGAAATTCCACAGAGTACGCAGTGCCACATTATTTCCCTTTTTAATGCTGATTTGCATAAGTACAGATTAGTATTCGCTGTTTTTTGAAACATGAAAGTGGATGTTTACTAAACACGGAACCGCCACTACTACTAGTATAACTACAGTTTTGTTATTAAAATATATCGCACTGACACGCTTTCAACTTACGCCAGTAATAGAATCCTACATTTCCATAATTACTGAACTATGTTTATATACTTAGTTTATCGGTTTACACACGAACCATCATGCTGTTGTATCATTTCAAACATGTAAATATGCTAAATGTTGTTAAATTAATTAAAGAAAATATACTGCATTATTCGTAACGGTTCAGGGTTAGAGAAACAACGAAAGCACAATTATACCTGCTGCATTTCATGATGCCTTTTTGTACGACGACTCGATAATGTAAAATTTTTTGCTCTCCTAGCGCACAGTTATCTCATTTCCGCGGAGCTCGAGGTAGAAATAAAAAACGGAGAATTTTCACATTTATTCTTTATCTCTACATATTTTTCTCGTCCGGTAAACTTCTGTTAAAAGGTCCGTAATATTTTACAGTGTAGGAACAATGGAGATGGAAACAGCTCTTACATGTTTGAGCGGGAGTTCTTCACAGATAATGTTGTGGCTATTTTCTGAGGCAATATGCTTTTCTAATGGGTCTCCTATTACGAATTTTGAACATTTTTTTTCGATGTCATAATTCTGTTCTTATATCAGGTTAGCATTAATTCTGGTTTTTAGTCTTCTTAACCCTGCAGTAGTCGCGCGACTTTTCACACTACCAGTAGTCACGCTCGGACTGTCAGTCCTCATGCCATCAAATAATTATAGTACCAAGTGTTGACACAGTAATGGAGAGTATATTTACTGTGTTTGACTTACAGCTTTTTACGTCAATATCTTTGACAGACGTAAATTCTGTCCAATTTCACTGAAATATTAAGTTTCGTAATACGCTATACGTCTTGCATTTCGTGAAAAAAGTTCACATTGTGGTTACTACAGTTTCAGTTCGTACAATAATCACATTCTTCCCTTTTTGAACTTTCAGTACAAACGGAACTTTCATGCTCCAAATAGAGATGGAAATTGCTTTATTTGGAATAACTGTCATACTATGAATGTTTGTTAGGCCGCAGTAACCACCTTTCTGACTCTATCTCTGGGTGAAAAACTACTAAACAGTTTCTTGCATATAGCTGAATTCTTCTGCAGACTTTGTCGCATAGATCCATATCGCATAAAAGAGACAACGTAAATAAAAGAATTTTATAAGATGAACCTAAAAATTATGCAACTAATGGAAAACAACTCGCCATAACAGGAGACACCTTCAGAAAATACTATAATATGGAAATAATGTCTTACAACGATGCGAATTATATGTAACGCCTACAGTCGCGAGGGAATCTCAGTTCGCAGCTGTTGAGCATTCCACCGCTGCTCCTCTTATCGACGTGATATAATGGAGAAACGTACTACTTCTCATTACAGGAAGGTAATGAATTTATGTAATTGTTACGTGCGCCGAGATGAGCACGAAAGTGAAAAATACATTTGTGCGGACTGTCAGTCCGCGCGCGGCCTCTGCACGGTTAAATCGTTAGAAATCATATTATCGTTTCTGGGCAGATCCATTTGGCATAACAAGTCCTACACCTGTGAATTCGAACGTCAGTTTGCCTCTATTTCAACCTGCCTACTGACCTCTCACTCCCTAACTGCGATCTGCGATTTTTACAGCCCCCCCCCCAACCCACCCCCCTCTCACACAAACATAGACTTCCATCATGTACATAAATGACGACTCCTTGATCTCTCAGATTGTGCGCAACCAGTTACTCTCCTACTATAGTCAGGATAGTTAGGCCAGATGACTTTTCCTCCCCAGTTCTGTATTGTACCTCCTCATTAGTTACTCTGTCGACGTATGTAATTTTCTTCACATATTCGTAGCGCTACATTTAAAAACTTCAATTCTCTTCTTGTCTGGTTTATCGTTCACGTTTCACTCCCATACATGGCCGCAGTACATAAAAAAAAGCTTTCGAAAAGACATATTAACACTCAATTTAATATTCGATGTTAAGATTTTTCTTTTCTTTAGAACTGTTTTTCTTCCAATTACCATTCTGTATTTTACATTTTATCTGCTACGGTATTCATTAGTTATAGTAATGCCCAAATATCAAAACTCATCTACTACCGTTATTGTCTCGTTCCTAATCTAATTCTTCCGTTTCCGCCGCAGATTGGTGTCCTGCCTTGGGCATGGGTGTGTGTGTGTGTGTGTGTGTGTGTGTGTGTGTGTGTGTGTGTGTTGTACTTAGTGTAATTTAGTTTAAGTAGTTGGTAGGTCTAGGGACTGATGACCATAACAATTTGATCCAATATTTTTACAAAAATATGAAAATTGACTCATCAAATACCGATTAAATTCTAGTACCTTTCATTATGCTTCCTTTGGTCTTGTTAATGTTCATCTATTTTAATGTTCGTCTTGCATCTTCCTTTCAAGAGCTCTACATTCCATTTAATTGCTCTTTCATGTTTTTTTGCTGTTTTTGACAGCAGTACAGCGTCATCGACAAGCCGCAACGATTTTATTTTTTCTCCGTGAAGTTTATTTTTGTGGTGTCGCACAAGTATAAAGTGCGCGCCACCTACTTTCGCCGCGCGCCGCCATGCACGCACGGCGCGGCGTTCTTACGACGTCAGCCACGAGCGCCCTCTGCTAAAACTCTGCTCATGGCCACCACTGAACGACATCGTTCACTTGGGACTGAGATAGGAACCAGTTAACACTTCGGAATCAGATGGGCACCAGTGAAGACTTGGCTATCGGATAGGCACTAGGCAGGCCTATAGCTCAACTGGGTATCAGCATTCTGCAGTACTATGTAAAAGTATTACTAAGTCTCTAAGAAATAAGTATCTCGTTCTAATTTATTCTAGTGTTTCTAGTTTCTGCTGTCCCACTGGCTGCTCACCTCCGTACCTGCACAAACGTGCTACCTTTATTCCAGTGTCGGTCTTCCTACTCGGCCACCGACACCTACGACGGAAACGAGACACAAAAGCGGCGACGAGACTGGGACACAAAAATTTATGTTTCCAAATTTGTCGTTTCTTCCTTCACAGGTTCCTCAATACATATCGTAGAACAATGTGGGACACCTACAACCCCGTCTTACTCCCTTCCCAACTACTGCGTCGTTTCAAGGCCTTCGAGCTTCATATATGATGCCTGATCTTACGGTATGGCCTGCCATGCAGTTTCTATCTGATGCCTCAGTTGAATCAGATTTCGTGTCGGTCGTGTAGATTGTGCCAAGATGACGTTTAATCCGGTCCCAGCCACGGTTAGTGAGGGACATATCTGGGGATAATGGTGGGCAGGGTAGTTGACGTTGAGCACGTTGGGTTGTACGGGATATGTGTGGACGAGCATTGCCCTGTTGGAAAAGCACGTCGGTGAGTGGGTGCATAAACGGTGGCAAGACGCGTTGAATAATGGTTTCAATGTACCGTGTACTGCTCAATTTTCCCACAACGAACACCAGAGGTGAACGGCTAGTGTAGGATATGGCTCCCTGCACAATGACGGCAGGTGTCGGCCCCGTTTGCCTCTCTCGAGTACACTCCAGATTTTCTCACTCCCCTGCACGCATACGGCCATCATTGACACCGAGGAAGCTACGACTCTTATCACTGAAGACGACACATCTCCATTCGTCCCTTCATAAGCGCCTACCATGACACCATTGGAGGTGGGCTGAACGATGTTGGGACGTGAGCGGACACACTAACTGCACACATGATCGTGCATCATTGTGATGGGAGCGATGTTCTACACTCGCCATTCTCCTGTAGTGATCGTCTGGAGAAGATTGAACAGTGCACAGTACACTGAAACCATCAAAGAACCCACTCATGCACCAACAAAGTGATATGCTTTTCCAACAAGACAATATAGATCCTTATGTATCCCGTACCACCCATCGTGCTCTTCAAGGTGTACGTCAACTAACTTGGCCAAAACGATTCTCAGATATCTCCCCCATTGCGCATGTTTGGGACGGCATGGAACGTCATGTTGGGCTGTCTGCATGAGTGGCACGAAATGTCGCCCAACTGAGACACCAGGTGGAAATTTCATAGCAGGCCATTCCTCAAAGCCTTCGGAGTCTCTACGATCGTTTCCATGAAAGAATTACAGCTTGCATTGCAGCAAAAGGAGGGTTACACGGTACTAACGCCAACATTTCGGACGCTCTAGTGACTGTACTTAGTGCGTATGGCTCTGCCTATGTCATCGTGTGTTGTATATAACTTCAAGGATGTGTCAAAATTTCACTCTGCTGGGTAGACGAATTCATATTGTTTTTTCTTTCATTTTCCAAGAGTGTTGCTTCTCACTTCTTCGGGCTAAGGAGAAGCTTAAGTTTGGTTAGAACATATTCTGTGTGTCAAGTTTATTAGATATCAATTTCCTGGGGCGCAATGGATTCCACCGACACTTTTATGCTTGGAAATGAGCGCTACAATGCGGCTTTCGGTATTAATAAAGACATTCAATGGATAAGAATGAGCAACATATATCTCGAAAGATGAAAGTGGCGAGGACTGTGTACTATCCTCAGTTATTGCTACTACCAGACAAGCCTAACGAATAAATGAGGTACAGTAAAGAGAAATTTCTATTACATACTCTTGATATCTCTTGATGTCACTGACAAGCAATATTAAAGTTTTGCTGAACTTTTGTTGTATTGCAGACGTACACCAGTTAACTTTCATGCCTTTAATAATGATAAACTTCATCAGTTGGGTAAGTTAATTGCTTATCACAAAGAGTTTCTAGAATTTGTCCGCATCTTGTAGTGCATTTGTTTACATAACTACGGCTTTTTTCGACATTTCAATATGTGATTTTCTGCCACTCTTGCACTGCAGTTGTCTTTTTTAGTTTACTGAAATTGGGAAAATCGGACAGAATAAGTCTTTAGGTGTCTGTTTTGTCCTAATGTGGTCTCTCTGCTTTAATCTGTCGTGCCTACACCATTACACAGAATATCAAAATAAAATAATCATGACTTAGGCCTATCTTTATACAAAAAAATCAGTGTACGTGAGTTTTTGTGTTGTGATACTCAGTGTAATGCAGCAGTTTGAATACTTGCAAGTACAGGTAGAAATACTATTTAGTACGTGAAAAACAAAGATTTATTATGTACGATATCCTTCATTGCAATGACCTCAAATAAGACTACAGCTCTTCAAGAGCTGCACAAAATCACACGTGGAAACGTCACAATATGTTAAGGCCTGTGTAAACGAATGCACTAAAAGCGAGAAAAATTCCCGAAATGCGTTGTGATAAGCATAAAAATAAATAATGGGCGCAGTTTCTCAGTATTTAAATCCATGAATAACAAAGTTATTGGATATCCAGAAACATCCATGAACGAAATGAAGTTACAAGAATTTCAATGACTGTTATTCAGTTTATTTTTGAAAGATTTGTGTGAAGTTAAGAATAAGATAATTTTGAACACGAAAACCACTTAAAAGCGGAAGCACACGTACACAACATTTGCAAGTCAATTCAACGTCGTTAAAAAACACCGTAAACAGTAAGAATAATTTGTGGACGGCTAGTACCCGATAATCACAAACCAAAATAACGTAAAACTACAATAACATAATGATACGCCATATTTCTGAACTGAACACATTTTCTGAGGTTACAATTTACGCCTCAAAATTTTGATATAGGATTCTAACCAACTTGAGGTTTCCGATAAACTGCAATATGCCGATTGTTATCTATCTATATAAATGATCTGATGGACAAAGTAAGTTGCAATTTGCGGCTGTTTGCTGATGATGCTGTGGTGTACGGGAGGGTGTCGTCTTTAACCGACTGTAATAGCATACAGGATGACTTAGACAAAATTTCTAGTTAATGCGAAGAATGGCAGCTAGCTCTCAATGTAGAAAAATGTAAGGTGATGCGCATGAGTAGAAAAAGCAATCCCATGATGTTCGAATACAGCATTAGTAGTGAGCTTCTTGATGCTGTCGCGTCGTTCAAATATCTAGGCGTAACATTGCAGAGCGATATTAAATGGAACGAGCATGTAAGGACAGTTGTGAGTAAGGCGGACAGCCGACATCGGTTTATTGGGAGAATTTTGGGAAGATGTACTTCACCTGTAAAGGAGACCGCGTATAAAACGCTTATACGACCACGTCTTGAGTATTGCTCACGTGTTTGGGACCCGCAGCAGATCAGTTTAAAGGAAGACATAGAGGCAGTTCAGAGGCGAGCAGCTAGATTTGTTACCGGTAGGTTCGACCAATGCGCGAGTGTCACGGAAATGCTCCGGCAACTCAATTGGGGATCGCTGGAAGAATGACGACGTTCTTTTCGTGAATTTCTGTTAAGTAAATTTAGAGGGCCGGAATTTGAAGCTGAGTGTCGTACGATCTTGCTGCCGCCTACTTACATTTCGCGTAAAGATCGCAAAGACAAGATAAGAGAAATTAGAGCTCGTACGGAGGCATATAGGCATGCTTTTTTCCTCGTACGATTTGGGAGTGGAATAGGATAGAAAATACCTAGTAGTGGTAAAGTGTACCCTCAACCACGCACCTTACGGTGAATTGCGGAGTATATATGTAGATGTAGATGTAATATTTATTGTCTTCTGGGAGCCGCAATTTCTTTCTTTACGGCAACTCTACGATCGTCTTCATACGAAAGTTCCACTCTGCGTTGCTGCAAAAGTAGGGTATACGCAATACGCGTCGACAATGTATTCGCTCTGGTGACTGTACTGACGTGCGTATTGTTCTGACCCCGTGATCGTGTGTTGTATACATCCTCAAGAATGTGTCCTTAAAATTTCGCTCCACTGGGTTGAAGAATTCCTGGTGTTCTTTTTTTCATTTTCCAGGAGTGTATATCGGGTGAAGTGTGAGCACGCCGTCGGTCGATGTTTTCAGTCAAACTGGGAAGACGGCGTCTGACGACGGTTTGTTGGTGCCACTGTGGACGCAGCCTTATAAACCCCGGCAGCGCGCCAGCACTCCCTCGCGGCCGGCGCTGCAGGTGCTGAGAGCCCGCATTAGGTGGCGATGAATGCCACCTCCCCTCCCTTTCTCCAGGAGCGCCATTGCTCAAGCTATCCATTCGGGCCACGTTCTGTCACGTCTCCCGGCGACTGGAACCATCTGTCAGCTGCGACAGAAGTCTGTTCCTCCGGAAACACGTCTTCTACGGACCTTCTCCCCGACCGATTTCCAGCTGGTAAAATATGAAGAGAGGAAACTGCGACTGTACTACCATTCAGCATTGTCGTTGATCTTTGCACTGACATAGTGCCATAAAATATCCTCTACAGGCTAACTTGCCGCCTCTGCTGAAATATTAGTTACATATAAATATCAGTCCGGTTTTCGCCAAAATCGCAGCACGACGACTGCCCTAATGACAGACTAAGTGCAGAAAGCTGTTTATAAACAACAGGTAACTATTATGTGGTTTTTCGATTTCAGCAAAGCATTTGACACTGTGCATACAACATACTACTTTCTAAACTTTCTAGTTTCAATTTTTCTCTAAGTGCTTTTTAGTGGTTCCGTTCTTACCTTAAAGAGGAGGGATGTAATATCAGGGATCCCACAAGTATCAGTGCTGGAACCATTACTTTTCTCGTTCTATGTTTATGGTGTGTCAACCATAAACTGCACTCCCACTGCAAATACCACCTTTACGGAGATGACCTTCAGTTATATCTAACCGCCGGCTCAAGAGATCTGCACACAGAAATCCAGCATATAAATGCTGACCTGCTTCTCTTATCAAAGAGGGCACATAATATCGGCTAGAAATTTTAGTTGCTCAGAAGAGAGTCATTACACAGCAGTACAGGAAATATCTTCCACTACTAACCCTGGATGGCACAGTATTACCCTTCTCTTCTTCAGCAAAAAGCTTAGGAATAATTACTGACCAACACCTAGACTGGACTGAGCACAAAACGGCAGTCTGTAAGAAGGTGTGAGCGTCACTCCATACAGAGGTATAGAAAAGTGCTTCCTCTTCAGCTAAAAAAGGAGCTCATGGAGAAATTGACACTCCCTCACATGTTATCATTCGAGGAATTTCGTACGAAAACCCACGTAGTCTAGAATATTGTCGATGAATGCTTGTTTATGATTCATTCACGACATACTATATTTAGACCACATCACTCCAGCCTACAAGCAGTTGTCATGCTTTTGTGCTGAAAAGCGCAATACCTGGTCTATCGTTGTCTTAATCTTTACACTCCCTCTTATTTATCGAAAACTGTAAATCTGCTAGCTTAGCAGCATAATAGAACTACCCGTTCCCAACAAAGTAAAATCCTTTCTGTACTATCGCACTATACTGCCATGTTTTCTAAATCCGTTTCCATATTAGGATCTTCCTCAAAATATCAGAAAAATCAGATCGCTCTCTGAAACTTCAAAAGACAACAAATGGTCATCTCTCTGCAGCTTACTCTGACCAGTGCCCGTTACCCTTAAAAATATCCCTTCCCCTCTGTCGACAATGTCTATTTTTCACTCTTTTCTAAGAGGCTCTGTCACTATTTTTTTTTTCCTTCTCTACCTTTGCTCCCCCTAAATTTACTCCAATGTTTTAACGTACTTTATTTTAAATGCCCTGCAACATTTTATAACTACCACTAGTTTAATTATTATAATTATTATCGGCTATTATTATTTTATTAGTAGTGTGATTTTTGTGCAATACCTTTTGTATGTGTTGCTTCCTCGTTAGATGTAAGAGAGGACATCAGGGCCCTAATCTGGTTAGGATAAATAAGCAATAAATAAATATAAAACTGGGATTGAAGAAGTAACAATACTTCTTCCTTCAAGCAAAATATTGTTTTGAGTACATTTCTAAATAATTACGCAAGTCTGCTAGAACAAAACACACTTTGCAGTGTCGAAGTTAGTGGCGCCAGAGATCACGACACCACTATCGATGACCGTCGCACACACGGCCTCGGGAACATCGACAGTTAGCGACAACACTTATTAAATTCCCGTCAGTGGCCGCGCAACTTTTGTAGGCGATAAGGTGTATCTGTTCTGTCTAGCTACAGTTGAATACCAGACACATACCGACAGTGAGCCGTGTACATCTGTTCAGGACAGTCTACAGTCATCTAGCCGACTGTGCATCGATTTAGAACAGAGTGCTTCGTTTCATTAGTGTCCTTGTTACAGTGTTCCGCAGTGCTTCAAGACTTCTCGCTACAGACTCAGAGATGGCGTCAGTTTTTTTAAGTGCCAATATTCAATGCCGCCGATGGAAGACAGAATTGAAGTATCACTGTCTGGGACTTTATTATACCGGAATTACGGTACCTTTCCCAGCGCGCAAAAATTGGCATTTAATTGAATTAATAAATCTTACAATTGGTATTGCGGAGGGATTGTTTCTATTAAACCATACCTACACCTCTTTATCAATATACCAACAACACATGTTCAAAATGTTCAAATGTTTGTACAGTTATAGGCCCTAGCTGCAGTCGTCATCGGTCCCTAAACTTACAAACTACTTAATCCTTATATATAAAGCACAGTGTCCGTATGTTTGTGTTTTCGTGTTTGTTTACGTGTACGAATTGTGTACAAATCTAGAGTTTTCTTCCAGTTTATGTAATTTTGCATACGTAAGCTTCAATCCATGAAGACGGTCGTCGTAAGTGTTAGGTTCATGTACAACACATTGTTTACGAGGTACGACATAATAAACAATGAGATGCGCAAAAAACTGCTGCATCAAATGAAATTGTTACACATTTCCTCCAAATCCACAGGACCGATTTCAATTAAATTTGGTGCACATATTCCTTACAGTTATGTAACAATGCTGTCGGTTCAAGAACCACGTACGTATATGGTTCAGGAGATACAACGTCATAAACAATACAGTTGCAAGAAACTGCCACATAATGTGACGAGAATTTATTCACACACTTTATGAGAATGACAGTAATTAGCGACTTGAAACCAACTTTAGACATAATTTCACGCCTTTATTGAAGTTTTTCTCCTTGATAAACACAGCAAAATTATGAAACGAAAAATTTCTCGCTTAGGCCTACTACTTTCCCGCTGTTCGTGGACTAAAACTACGGCATTCGATATGACGTTACAATTTATAATTTCTACATTACATATTGTAGCCGCAGGAAATTTTACAGCCCGGATACACAGATATAACTGTATCTACCTACGAAATTGTATCACAGTACGACATGTAGTTCAAGAGATTTGAGCACATAAACAGTAACGTTTATGGAAAACCGCCCCATCACACACCAAGTTTTAATCTATTACTTATTTACTAATAATTATATTCCCAAGAGATTTTAAGGACTAGCAGCACTTATACAAATTAGTATATTCCTGAAAAAGTATACAATTGTACAACATATAACTCAATAAATATCAGCTCGTGCGAATTTTCTTTGTTTGGATACTGCGCGTACAATTTTGTACATTACGCAAGACAACCTTATTTCCTATATATTCTCGATAAATATAACATGTTTTTAGAAAAAAAGAGAGAGAAGGTGTAGGAGAAGTACTAACTCAAGGCAGGAATAAATAAATACTCGGGCAATGCCGGGTTTTTAGATAGTTTTTTATAAGGACATGGCGAGGGAGGACTCGAACCCCCGACGGCGAACAACCGCGCGCTCCAAAGTGAGGCGTCTTAGCGCTCATGGCTATTCGGACGCGGCCTACACACATTCCAAAGCGTCATTTGTTAGATGAATAAGCTGTAATAAGCGTGTTTTTCGTCTTGACGATTGTTAATCCATAACATCGTTAATAGATTTTTAATGTTAATGTTTACCAACTTTCACTCCTTGGCAGGAGCGTATTTTTGGGGTGGAAAACTAGGCAATTGGTCAAGACACAGCACAGGACGTATAGCACCATCTGGGACTGCCAGACATCACCTCTGTTTCACCTTTGCATCAGTTGTTACGAACTGTATCCCCTGTGACAGAATATCACGAATTGAATCGAATATCTCTGACGATATTACATGAGCATGCTATTATTTTGTGAGGTACAGTATCGAAAGTCGATCGGACATTTCTAAATATGGAATGAATTTTAGATGCTAATCTATAGATCTGCTCATTTCGAGTGAGTAAAGAGCGTGTTTTGAATGGGACATAACCCTGGATTAATCTTCTCTTCAATTGACAGACATTTCATGTCGAAGTCTGGATCAATTTGGTGTTATTAATAGCTATCTCAGTTAATTATAAAATTGCAAACTGAAAAGAAATTCTTCGTTTCTCAGCCGTTTACTGGTGTTTGTTTTACGTTCATTAATGTCACTTTACACAGAACACACATGTTACTCTGTTTTGTTTGAAACATTTATTGGAACTTTGAAAAAATGCAATATCGAAAATGTGACCTTTTCCCCCGGTCTTCTTCAGTTTACATTTCATTTATGAGTGTGTTTATAAAGTAATTGGAATTGATTACTTCACCTGTTTTTGTTAGTACGAATCGTGTTATTTTTTTCTGTTGCATTGTGATAGTTCTATCGGATATTTAGTCTGTTCACGTGTGTTTTGGGAATACTGATAATTATACATTTCGTCTCGCATGCTGCAAAGACCTTGACTCACGGGGTTATACTGTGGATATCAACGATATAAACACCTGTAAAATAGCAGCAATTAAAATGGATGATGCAAGACAAACGAGTGCTTCCTGAAACGAGACTCACGGGTTGCCATTGGTATGGGACAACAGTCACAACGAATGACACAGTTGTATAACATTAGTCAACATGGTCACAATGTGCTTATGGTGTGACTCGTTTAAACGAAAGAAAAACTATCTTCGTTTCTTTTTCTTTTTTATGTTTATTTATTTATTTATTTCTATGGGCATACAAGAGTACGGTATGACAAAGTGAGGTATTTATGTCTTGTAGATACAGTAGTTCGTCATTCGGAAGTAAAACGGATTCGATATCACAGATCAAAAATAGCCCATATGACTGGAATAAGGTGCCAGTCATTACAATTCTCAATAACACGTTACTGATAAGAGAATTAATGCATAGCACACATTGTGTGTTCCCTGTAGTGCGTTTTCCTGGGACCGAGCAAGAAATACCTCTAAATCAAGTAATTTTCCTAAGCACATCCCACGTGAAACGCAGCTTGTTTTGTCAGACACAAAGCCCAGAATAATGTAACTTGCAGAATCCGACCTCAGGGAAGATTTTTGTATAAATGTACCTACATTTGAATAAATACTTACATTAAGACTGAAAGGAAATCATAAAGTTTTGTAGATTCGAAAATATTTTCTAAATCCAGGTTGACTCTTCAAGAAAATTCATTATGTTTGAACACCTTACATTTTACAAAATCCGTTTGAAATTTCACGTAAGTGGTATAGGCCTATAATTTAACAGGTTAGTCCTACTTCCTTTCTTGAATATCGGTGTGACCTATCCCTTTTCCATTCCTTGGGTATAAAGCCATCATTTGGACACCCTGTATATCAAAAAGTTTTTAAAAATAACAAAATGTATGTTTTAAGTCCAACAAATTTTAAACAGAAACTGTCCACGGGATTTCATATACATACTACAGTAAACCAAGGGTTCCAAAACTGTTGGTCACGACCGACAAGTGGGTTGCACTATATTCAGGTGGATCGCTGGCCAAATTTGAAATATCTTTCCAACTTAAAAAAAAAATTACTGATATGGTGTTTGTTCTTTTTGGACATTCCAATAAAACAGACGAAATTTATTGACATTAAGGGAGTTAATTTTACGAATTCCAAATATTTAAACATTTCAAGCATTTCAGAGAATTGAAAAGTAATCCCTTCTAAACGAGAAACCAATGTATCTAATAATGTATTTAGGAGGATAAGAGAAAAAAGCTATTGTAGCAATATGATAACACCACGACTTCTTTCACTTGCGACGAATGTCATGTGTGTAACCTTCCAATGATTTATTCTTTCATTGATTGGGAGTTTGTACATTATTTGCTTGTTGTATTCGTGGTTATAGTGGTGCTTTATTTGAGGTTATACTTTGTCTCAATTTCGTATTTTTCACTATGAGCGCATTAATAAAGGCTGCACGTTCAAGTATCAGCTGGAAAGGGAAATTCTTGAGTGTTGAAACTACAGCTTTCAAGGAATTAAATGCATCTGCAACTACTCAACTGTTCCACCATACACAGTTTGTTTCAATTTATCTATCTACTTTGCAATAAATAAATAAAATGAAATTTAACTATAGATGATTGGTCATAGGATGTATAATTAACACTATAATAAACAGTACCCCATTTTTTTAGCAAATATAGTTCTTTTTTATATTTCTCTCCGCCAGTTCCAGAAGTCTTAGTTAGCACAAAAACTGCTTAAATAACGGGAGTTTCATACTACAGATAATTTTTATGGTAGTATTTATCAGCGTGATATATACTGAGTCGCAAAACGTTTTGCAGAAAGATTGTAGGTAACACTGGAAAACCAATTGGGAACATGTTCCTTGTTTTTTCCTTTATTCGTAATTTTAAAAACCATGCTGCGGCAGCTTGTAGCGACCTTGGTGCCGCCTTTCAGCTAAAAGAAGAATTTAAAATACAAAAAGGTGAAAGATCGTGAATAAAATGACATTAAAAGCAGATTGTAACGGACACACATTCAGAGTTAAATTGCCACGATGGTTAAAAACTGACGTAAACACTGTTCACAGACGACGAGATGGGAGCACATAAAAATAAATGGCAACACATCGTTCTGCCGATACGGCGGCTGCTGAAGTCTTCTCTTCTGTCTTGGTTCTCTTGATCTATTTGCACAAAGGATTTTGCAGTATACGCGCTAGATTTTATGCCCAATATTCCAAAATATCCAGTTTTCTAGTTACACCATCATTGAAGCATAAAATAGCACCATGAACCTCAAACTTGAGGGTTGTAAGCTGAACAAATACAGTTTTCGATAGCTGGGTCCAAATGGCAGAATACACACATTCATTTAAATTTTGGGTTTTCCCATGAAGACATGTTGTGAATAATGTATATTTATAAAGGTGTATAAATATGGGTTAAATTTCATTCGTTACTGATGCAGATAATGAATGTTTGTGGTCGTATCTGGCATTTCTCCTGTACTTGCACCAAGTGTCAGGTTCATTTGGGCAAAGAGCGTGCATTGGATTTTCATTTATTTTTTATTTTATTTTATTTATTTATTTATTTAGCCTGATCAGATTAGGGCCATCAGGCCCTCTCTTACATCGGACCAGGGTTTTACACATACAGTATTTCTTTACATGCGAGTTACCTATAACATAATAATGATTTTTACAGATGAACAGTTAATAACATTATTTATACAGGTTGTTTACATGTAAAAGGATGTAAATAAAAGGTAATAACTTAACTCTACATATGTAATAACTTAACTCTAAATAGGATTAATACTAACAGTACCACTGAGACACCTTCTGCTGCTGCTGGTGGTGTAATAATAGAAGTAACAACATTTATATTAGCAGATACAATATTTACTTTTGAATATATCGAGACTGGTTAACGCATGGTGAATTCTGACAGAAGCTGTACCTGGCGAGAGCAATGGCAGTTGAAGAATACCTGGGAGGAGGAATGTATGTGACGTACCTGGACCGTAGGGTAATAAAGACTGGCGTCATTATTGCTTTAGTAGGTAATCCATTAACTGTCGTTTGAAGCTGGCAGTGTTATTCAGTTCTCTGATATACTGAGGTAGATTGTTCCAGAGCCTGGTTCCTGCTACTGAAAAGGATTTTGAGAAACCGGCTGAGTGATGGATAGGGACAGAAAGGGTTTTGCTCTGACAGGAACGAGTAGTTCTTTTATGTTGATCAGATAAGAGTGTTAAGGTCGAGAAAAGATATGAGGGACAGTGAACGTTGATAAGAGAGTAGAGGAAACAGAGTGTATGAAAATCTCTGCGCTTGTCAGCACGGAGCCAGGATAGTTGCTTATAAGATGGTGAAATGTGATCAAAGAGACGGATGTTATATATATATCGAACGCAGGCATTCATGATTAGTTCCAGACGTCGTGAGCTTTCCCAAGAGAGACCTTGCAAGATAACATCACCGTAATCAATAATTGGAATTACAAGCGTTTGTATAAGTTTCTTTTTAAGATCGAGAGGAAAAAACTTCTTATATCTCTGTAGGGCATGAAGAGATGCTGATGCCTTCCTACACACGGCGGCTGTTTGTCGTCTATTATCACTCCCAGACTTTTTGCAGAGGGCGAAAAATAGATAGGCGTGTCATTTAATATTAATGGTGGTTGAGATTCGCGGTATTTGTGGTTAATGAGTGTAGGATGACCTACCAGAATCGCTTGTGTTTTACTTGGATTGAGCTTTAATCCTATATTCTGTGCCCACTTTGATAGTGCACATAGGTCAGAATTAAAATTCTCGATTGCTGCCTTCAGTTCTTTTGGTTTTGCACTTAAATACAACTGGAGGTCATCGGCATACATGTGGTATTTACAAAAGGACAAGACCGATGATACGTCATTTACATACAATGAAAAGAGAAGTGGACCTAGCACCGAACCCTGTGGTACGCCTGATAGAACCTTTCTCCACCGTGACTTTTCGGTGCCGGACATGACGCACTGAAGACGCGATGTCAAGTATGAGCGAAACCATTGCACCACGCCTTAAGAGAAATTTAGACTGCTAAGTTTAGCAAGTAAAATATCAAAGTCCACAGTGTCGAAAGCTTTGCTAAAGTCTAAGAAGCACATAATAGTCGCCTCTTGTCTATCCATTGCCTGCTTAAGATCGTCTGTTACTTTTATCAAAGCAGATGTTGTGCTGCGATATTTGCGAAAACCTGATTGGTGTTCGTCAAGAAGTTTATTAGTAGTTAAGTAGCTGGTTAGCTGATCATGTACTATATATTCTAGGGCTTTGGACAGTGCCGGAAGAATGCAGATAGGTCGGTAATCAGAGGGTGCTGTGGCAATGTCCTTTTTTGGCAGTGGCTTAACTAGTCCACGTTTCCATGCATCAGGAAAAACACTTATGGCTCAGGACTGATTAAATATATCTGTTATGATGGGCAGCAGTGGATCAATAATCAGCTTTATCATTTGGATAGTGATACCATCATCCCCGGTAGATGCTGATGTAATACGCATAATAGCTTTTTTGACTGTATTTCCAGTAACATGCTTAAAACAAAACTTATCATGGTTAGCGTTGTTGATCCTCGTGATATGGTCAATAAGTGTTTGTTTCGTTTGGGGATCGATTGAAGTGGTAGGCGTTGTGAAATAATGATTTAGTTCCTCAATGGAGACAGTGGGTTCGGCTGCAGTTTTTATTTTCCCAATACCAAGACCGCGCAGGTTTTTCCAGAGGACAGCCGGTCTATTTATGTTGTCGGTTAATGAATGGGCGTATCTGAGTTTAGCATTTCTCACAGCCTAGCTGACTCTGTTACGTTTCTGCTTGTACGAGGTATGATTTTCAGGTGTAGGGTGCAGTTTGTATGTCCGATGTGCAGTGTCTCTGAGATTCATGAGCTGTTTTAGTTCATCAGTTAGCCATGGTGCGGGTTTCCTTCTCACTTTTTTGGTTTTGATGGGCGCATATTTATCAAACAGCTGGTTAAGTTTATTTGTAATTTTGTGAAGTTTCTCGTTTACATCCGGGAGGGTGTCGGAGGTTGGCTCGAAAATTATTTCTAGTGCATCAGCTGTCAGTTCAGGTAAGTTGATGCGTCTTAAGTCACGGTATGCAGTTAACAGTGGTTTCTTCCTAGGGCATTCTAGCGAGTACGTCATGAAAATTACATCATGGGCAGACATACAAGGCGCAGATGTTTGTGACGTTCGAATTACTCTGTCTGGAAACCTTGTTGCAAATATATCTATTAAAGTGTGACTATCAGCTGTGTGATGGGTGGGTGCAAGCTGAAGTAAGGTTAGATTCGAAGATGTAAGCATACGCTTGAACTTCATACAGGACGGACTGTTGAACAGAAAATTTATGTTAGTGTCACCTGCTATAATTATGTGCTCATAGGTTGATTCGAGGTCTGAGAGGGCAGTTTCGAAGCAGTCCAACTCACCTACCTTCGGAGGTTTATAGAGAACGCATATTAGACACTTTTCTTTGAGAGGTTTTATCTCTATGAACATGTATTCCACTTGTTCAGTTTCATCGTTATTTGACGTGTGCAACACGGTAGGAGATAATTCAGAGCGAATGTAAGCTCCAACGCCGCCTCCGCGTTTGTGCAATCGGTCGTGTCTTAGGAAGACATAGCCGTCTAAATTTACGGAACTGGTGGTAATGCTTGGTTTGAGCCAGGTCTCCGATAGAAGAATTATATGAAGACACAAGTCTTGAAATATATGGCGGAACTCAACTAAATGAGCTTGTAGTGATTGAACATTTGCGTGTGCCACGTGGAGCTGTGTGCGCTCAGTTGTAGCGCGCGCGATTATACCGCTAGTCGGTAGGGCAACGGCAGCGGGCTGTGGGGTGGCGGCGACCTTTTCTGCGAACGCAGGACACATTGGAATGTGGCGTGGCTGGGTGGCTAGCGGTCCGGGGGGTCGGGGCAGGAGTGCAGGACACCAGAGAGAGAGAGAGAGAGAGAGAGAGAGAGAGAGCGGAAGCAGGTCAGGTGGGTTCAGAGACAGGGGTGGGACAGGGAGGCGCTGCAGCCAAGGTCAGCACGGCCTGTTTCCGCCGAGCGGCAGCGAGGCGCCGAGGGGTGGAGGGGGAGAATCTCGCCAAGCAAAAACAAAATAATCTGCACGGAACAACACTAAGTAAAGATAACAATATCGATAGTAGAGTGAACAATTGCCAATGATGCGTGAGATCAACGCTATATAAAAGTGAATTTAAACCTAATATGGTACCGTAATTAATAATGTAGGTATGAGATTAATAGTAAAACAGCACTATCCTAAAGTGAACCAGTGTCACTAAAAATATAATGATAATTTACTAGAAGAAAGAGAGAAAAAAGTGTAACAACAAATCACACCAATCAAATGATGATAATTTGCTAAAATAATAAAGAGAAAGCTAACTAATGTAGTATAATAGATATTAATGTACATAAGATTTATGGAAAGCTTATGGAAAAAGATAGTCCATACAGCTTTTTTCATGTTTTCTAAATTCCCTATATTTCTCTTTGTGGCCAAGCCGTAATAATTTTGTAATCTATCTGTTTCAAAATTTGTGGGCCAACGTTTACTACCGATCTTCTTACCATTTTCCAATTTATTTATTTTTTTACATTTCTTTTAATAATATTCTCAACTTGAACCCCATTCTCTTCTGAACATGCCCAATACACTCTAATTTAGAAATTGTCATATTAGGATCATAGGCTTGTTCTCCATATATCCGGTCAGAAGCCTTGCTGCCACCGTCCCATGAATATTGACCGTCAGGAAAACCACCATAACTAAATTGTCGAATTAATATTAAGAAAAACTGCAGCACGCAAGAAATAGTAGCCATTTCGAATATGTTAAAATCTAAATATTGAATTTTTCAGCCCACTTGCCCTCCGTCTTCCCCTTAAAGTAAAATTACATTTTATCAATCTGTAGATAATGTATCATAGTTAACACATTCTTGGAAATTGTTTTGTTTCACTTTATGGGGTAACAGCACTCCGGTGTATATAAAAAACAGTCTAGAGTGCATTGATTTTCTTTTAATCATCTCGGTCCTTTTTTGGACCATCTTCAGGATTGTAACTGTGAAATGTATGATGTATTTAGAGGACCTTCAAGCAGTATACATTAGTGTCAAAATTAACCTAAGTTAATGAAGAGAAATAAAATAAAGAGATGTTATACCAATTGATGTCGTTATAGAAGGTCCACGCACGTGTCCACCTGCCGGCGAAAAGTCGAAGCAAATGAAAAGCCAGCTCTTAGAAATCGTATGAAGGTGTGGAAATCCTGACCGCCACCGGAAAGAAACAATATACTGCGCATGTTCCAAATAAGGTCGGAATGCAGCGCAGCTATTGGTTGCAGAGCTAGAGGAGTGCTGCATTTCTCAGGCAAGTTCAAAAGTAAAATACACAACTGGCCATTAAAATTGCTACACCACGAAGACTTGCTACAGAGGAGAAATTTAACTGACAGGAAGAAGATGCTGTGATATGCAAATAATTAGCTTATCGTAGCATTCACACGAGGTTGGCACCGATGGCGACACCTACAACGTATTGACATGAGGAAAGTTTCCAACCGATTTCTCATACACAAACAGCAGTTCTCCGGCGTAGCCTGGTGAAACGTTGTTCTGATGCCTCGTGTAAGGAGGACAAGTGCGTACCACTATGCATACGACTATGATAAAGATCGGATTGTAGCCTATCGCGATTGCGGTTTATCGTATCGCCACATTGCTCCTCGCATTGGTCGCGATCCAATGATTGTTAGCAGACTATAGAATCGGTGGGTTCAGGAGTGATCCCAACGGCCTCGTATCAAAAGCAGTCTAGATGACAGGCATCTTATCCGCATGGCTGTAACGCATCGTGCAGCCACGTCTCGATCCCTGGGTCAACAGATGGGGGCGCTTGCAACACAACAACCGTCTGCACTGACAGTCCAAAGATGTTTGCAGCAGCGTGGACTATCAGATCGGACACCATGGCTACGGTTACCGTTGACGCTGAATCACAGACAGGAGCGCCTGCGATAGTGTACACAACGAAAAACCCGGGTGAAGGAATGGCAAAACGTCAATTTTTCGGATGAATCCAGGTTCTGTTAACAGCATCATTATGGTCGCATCCGAGTTTGGAAACATCGCGGTGAACGCACATTGGAGCGTGTATTCGTCATCGTCATACTGGCGTATCAACCAGCGTAGTATGGGGTGCCATTGGTAACACGTCTCGGTCACCTCTTGTTCGCATCGACTGCACTTTGAACAGTGGCCGTTACATTTAAGATGTGTTACGATCCGGGGCTCTACCCTTCATTAGATCCCTGCGAAACCCAACTTTTCAGCAGTATGCATGTTGCAGGTCCTGCATGTTGCAGGTCCTGGATACGGAAAAAGGTTCGACTGCTGCCCTGTCCAGCACAGTCTCCAGATCTCTCACCAATTTAAAAAGTCTTGTCAATGGTGCCCGAGCAACTGGCTCGTCGCAATACGCCAGTCACTACTCTTGATGAACCGTGGCATCGTGTTGAAGCTGCATGGGCATCTGCACACGCCATCCAAGTTCTGCTTTACTCAATGCCCAGGTGTATCAAGGCCGCTATTACGGCCTGAGGTGGTTGTTCTGGGTACTGATTTCTTAGGATCCATGCACCCAAATTGCGTGATAATATAATGACGTGTCAGTTCTAGTATAATATATTTTATTGTAAAAAGATATAAAATAGCCAAGATCGCTTATCATCAGTTTTTACTAATGACGACCGGTTTCACTGAACTATGTCAGCATCATCAGGTCAAATAAAATATTTTACAAGGCCATAATCTTGTAATGTCAAATAGTTGTTATATAAAACGATTTACAGTGCATAAGTGCACTAAGTCATTATAATAAAACGTAATTAACACAGTGAGTGACAAAAGCAAAAGAAAAAGTTTGCTTTTGTCACTCACTGTGTTAATTACGTTTTATTATAATGACTTAGTGCACTTATGCACTGTAAATCGTTTTATATAACAACTATTTGACATTACAAGATTATGGCCTTGTAAAATATTTTATTTGACCTGATGATGCTGACATAGTTTAGTGAAACCGGTCGTCATTAATAAAAACTGATGATAAGCGATCTTGGCTATTTTATATCTTTTTACAATAATATAAATAGATCGCCTCCTATAACGTAAACCAACTATAATATATTTGTCCAATGAATACCAGTTTGTTATCTGCTTTTCTTCTTAATTTAGCAATTATAATGGGCAGGTGCGTATTTGGAAACATTTACAAGTGTTAGTCATCACATAGAAGTAATACCATTTAAGACCAGTTATTTTGGATTAACTCTGGGAAGGCTCAGGTTTAGAGCTTCCCCAGTGTGTTTTTTGTATATAAAAATAGTTAACAAATGATCATGACTTTCCTCATCAGCAAATAACATAGTCACAAAAAAAGTATGTCTCAACCATGTTTTACAAAAGAAAGTTCATCACTGTATTACATACCCTGCACATTTTTTAAGTGTCTTTGCGCGTTCGTGCTGCCATCTGGCGGAGGCCTCCGGCAGCAGGGCCCTCTGAGGCACCCGGTGTCCGCCTTCCCCTGCCGCCCTGGACGTGCGGGACAATCTGCATGCTAATGCGCGCCACTCGCCCAAATCAAATTCCGCGCCCGCTGCGGAGCCGCTGATGGCTTCCCCAGCGCTCCTCTCTACCGAAAAACCGCCGCGCAAATGTTTTCTTCTGCCTTTGTGGGAGACACTGACATTGTCTGGGCTTGCCGAACGCGAGCTGTGGTAATACTCCATTGCAGTGTTGTGATACTCAAGAGCATACGAGCAGGTGGTGATGCCCCTTGGTACACAAAATAGGTCAGGACACCGATGAAATGGAAAAAGCATGCTGAATTTGAACAAATGCTAAAACCCCAGGATTGGCGATCCTACACAGAAGCTCTAAATTTAGCGATGCCTACAATACTAATCATAACGAAACCCTTTCTCGAAATTTGACACAAAACCCAAAGAGATTTTGGTCATATGTTAAATATACTAGGGGCAAAACACTAACAATTCCCTCACTACGTGGTAGTAATGGCGTAAAAAAATGTTCAAATGTTTGTTAAGCTTATGGGACTTAACTACGGGGTCATCAGTCCCTAAACTTACAAACTACTTATGAACTACTTACGAACTAGGACGGCACAAATATCCATGCCCGAGGGGGGATTCGAACCCCCGACCGTAGTGGCCGTGCTGACCGTGACTGGAGCGCCTCAGTCACCTCGGCCACCGCGGCCGGCTAGTAATGGCGATCCTGCCAATGACAGCGCTACTAAAGCAGTTACTAAACATAGCTTTTAGAAACTCATTCACCAAAGAAGACGAAACCAATGTTCCAGATTACGAATTACGAACAGAGGCCGTAATGTATAACGTAGTAGTAGATGTCATCGGAGTAGTGAAGCAACTAAAAACTCTTAACAAGAACAAGTCGTCTGGTCTGGACTGTATAAGCCTGAATTATCACTGGAATCAATGAATTGCCGCGAGTAATGAGTAAAAATCGGCAAAGGCACTCAGTAGTGTGTATATAAGATAAAAATTTGGGTATCGCAGGGGGCGTGCTAGGGTAGTTCGTGCAAGTGTTAGGTTACTTCAATTCACAGAGTCTTCTTGGTAACGATATAACAGGTTTGATTCGTTGGGAATTATTATACCCTACGATTATTAGTTAACCCTGGTCGGAAACAAGTTCAGCTACTGTCATAATATAACCTGTAATATATTGCCTTTCGTCAAACAGTTTAGCCGTCATCGGCGTAGTAAGATAGGCAGATTAAACATTGTTATAAGGTCTGCCAGTGCCAGTAGCCACTAGCAGAGATTCAACATCGTGTTCGTTGTTCACTGCAACTACAGTTCGCGTCATGTGGTAAAGCATTTCTGCGCCTAGGGGCGGAGGGATAGGGAAAGTATGTAGGGTAGGAGCTACGGCCGAGCGCCTGAACTGGAGACTGCAGGTCAAACACGGTCGTAGCTCGCGGCTGCCCACGCGCCTAGAGAATGAATATTATAGGCTACCAGTGCGGTAATGGAGGCGGATGCAGAGAACGGCTGAAAACTGGTCCGCCTTCCTACGTAAAGCGGACTATAGTACCCGTCATGCAAGCCCTGTCTTTTTCTGCCCTGCCACTGATTACCTGCAATATTGCACCCAACAGTGTCGCATGCTTTAGGTATCTCTTTAGGACGGCAGCTAATGAGTGCGTTTTGTTGTTTTGCAGTGACGAAGATGGCGCCGGGCCGGCAGGCCACCCCCTCGGCCACCGACGCCTCCGCCGCGACGCCACCCGACGAGAAGGCCGTCAAGCCCGAGGAGGCGACCAAGCCGCAGTGAGTAGCAAGCGCGGCCGCTCTGCAGCAGGCAGTGCGAACGCCACTGAGAACTTTGCAGCGTCTCAGAGCTTTCCAAAATGAGTGTCGCGACACTCTGGGGTGTCGCGTAGTACTGTCAAGGGTGTCGCGAGACTAACCAATTTAGATTCTAAACGAAAAAACTTGTCATAAAATAACACAAAATATCCTTCTCTTCATACTACCCTGAAGACTCGCCTGCAGCTAATCATCCTTCTCTTCATTCAGTGCACCACAGATCACGTATTAAAGGGATGATCGGACACTCGATTATCCGGACCTCAGTTATAGGGATTCGCGATCATCCGGATTGTAAACCGCGAGTAACTATCTTTGTTGTTTGGTCCGAGAATTTACAACATTACTCGCTGGAACTTTTTAATGGATTTATCGAAGCCACGTCACCCTCGGTAGCGTTTCTTACAATTAAATGACAATCAATGACACAGTGGCTGTAAAAGCTTTAACAGATTGTGAAAGTAGTTACAACTGTCCACTGACTAACGATGTTTAGTATGGAGTATGGACGGGTGATTAACGGAGAGTGGTATTTTAAATGCAGTGATCGTTGGCTCGAACCCTTGTATGCGTTAATATTTTTTTCTCTCAGTTTCCTGTATGTAACAGATTCTGGGACCAGAAATGACATTCATATTCTTACTTGTCACAAATATTTGTCCATTTTTTCCGAATATGTCGGGACTTCCGAGGTCGTGGTGAAGCAAGAACCTAGTAATAGAATTTAAATAATAATTCATCACTTGTCATAAATACATCCTCCTTATTTCTTAAAATAATGTGATAATATTGATCTGAAAGTAAACAGCCACTGTGCTGTCTAAATCAGAAATTGGAGCAGCTAATTTCCAGACGCCGTTTTTCAATCGATCCAGCAAAACCGTATCTGGCCCTGACATGAACACACGACAGCGAAAACCGGTTTCCGAAATTCAGTTTTCGTGTTTCGGAAATTGGGTGGCATGTAGAAGAAGGAAGTATTACTGTGTGAGTTAGGCATTGTTGTCTGCGGTGTTATTCTGTTGTACATCTCCGTAGTTCCTAATGTTACCTTTTCTTGCGATGAGTGCACGTAATTGCTGCAGTCAGGATCAACATTAAACATGTCAATGCGTGCGAGGATTTCAGTTTCGTTTACAAACTACATTTAAGCGATACTTTAATTCGCCCCCCGCCCCCTAGAACCATCTAAATTCTACCAACTGTATTTATATTAGTGAAAGTGTGTCACGCAAAACTGTAAGCTATAAAAGGGTGTCGCCATGAGGGAAAGTTTGGAAAGCACTGGGTCTACCAAACACTGTCTTCCTCATTCTCTGTTCCAATGCAGGATAACAGTTTTCCTTGAACTATGTACTGTCCAGTATTCTCTTTTGACGCATCACACTCTCACGCCTGTGCCTTCGCAAAGGAACCGTTTCCATATATATCGCGAGCGATTTAGGGAAAACGCGCAACAGCCAATCGATGCCTGAGGAGGAGAGTGTTACACCTCAAAAATCAATATTTCTTACAGCAGGGTCATTTAAAGATTTTAATTGCAGCTGATGAATAAAAGATTCATGTAACGACTTTGAAAATGGCAACAAATATCCTTTATTGGTCAGAAAAGCTATCAGTGTTTATATTTTGTCAACATCATCTTTTATATACGGACGATATGATTTTTGCAACATTTTCTCATTGAAATATCGAAACAAAACTTTTGTGTCGTAACGGTATTCATTAATATTTTACAATCACTTGCTTGGTTACTCTAACGTAATCTCCTTCAAATAAATTTATTAACACAAGAAATTGTAATGACGTGTACATTGTTTCATTATTAATATAAAAACTTAGTACATACAAAGTACACTGGAAAAAAGTACAAAGAACAATGTTTCATGATACGTAAAAACAATTGTCTTCTGTAACATCCGAAACACAATTTTCAGGTTCTCCTAGAATTGTGTAACATTTCGAATTACACCATTTTTTAACAGATCAAGCTAATCTATGTATTTCTCGCATCTATTCCTGGTGCTGAAGAAAATGATGGGTCAAGGACGATTTTTTAGGTTTGCCTCTCTTTCCTCATTGCATGTTTATCATTTCGAAATCAGCTTGGTCATAAGTGCGTTTATAGAACACGACATAAAAGTCCTATTTTCTATTTTCCAAGATCTTCATCTCACACTAATTATAAATTTTTACCATTTTGTATAATTTGCTCATGGCACGGAGCGATCTTATAAATGTATTTTGTGAATAATGACATGCCAAGATACCTGATATCTGAGAACCAAACGGCATATTTTAATGTGTGACGTCCCATCAGTACTATCCAACTGGCTACAATATGCATTTCTGGAATAATGTTATAATTTAGTGCAGAGACCAGAAAATGATGTCTACGTACATAGTAATCGGTCGTCTGTTATAAATAAAGATGAAATACCGCGATCTTGGCATTTCATTATCCATAAAATACTACCCATTTGTTGTACCAAATCCTTTAAATGTATTACATCTGTATTATCTATCCCACTGACTCTGTTATTGTCCCCACTTTGCGAGTTTCAGCACAGGTACCCAGTGGTTTGACAATAATAATAGGAACATCAAGACTGTTGTACTAATAAATGGGAATGTGTTACAACGCAAAATGTAACCTTTATCTTTCATTACTTGATTGCTATTGTGAAAAGAAAACAATTACGGACGCTGAATGTAGGGTTCCTCAATTAAAAATGAAATATGATTAATTTAAAAGTGGTATTTGTGCTTTTTTCCCTTTATTACAGCTTTTGACTTGAAACAGTTTTATATATCAAATAATTCAATTTACGTATTCAGTTGGTGGTAATAACTAAGAAATGCCACTTTTGAGTTTTAACAGTCTCCTTCTCAGTCATCGAAATATACATGGCCATTGGTGAGTTTGACCCGCAGTTCTGAACACGAGTCGCGGCATCGTCTTTGCCACGACTTTCGGTGAATCAAAAGTATAAGTACAAACCTACTCAATCTAAGTAACGCAAGCTCCGATTATTCATCAGTACATATTGAATTGTCGTCGCTGCATACACACAAACAGTTTTGTATTCTCTTTTCATGATATACGAGTACAGTAACTGTTCAAAATGGTACCTTCTAACGTCGTTGATGGCATGACATCTTTACAAAAAGTGCTGGGATACACTTTGTATTATCCCCGGTGTCGTTTGAACAGGTTCACGGGGAGCGAAAAGTTTTGTCAGGAGATTTTCTTCAGTCCTTACACGCGTCTCGCACTCAGTTTCCATGGGACGATAGGAAGAAACTAAGTAAGGCAAGATCATTTGAATGCAAGAGAGGCAATATTAGTTGAACGTGAAGACTACGCAACAAGATTTCCTCTTCTACACATGTTTCAGGAAATGTCCCTGGTGTCCACGAACCCTCATAATAATGATGTAAGTCTTCATCATGGTGTGAGCCCCATCCGTTCACGTATAGCGAGGGGGGTATTTTAAAGTAACTTCATTGTAGCGGTCTACGTACCGTGGCTCTTTTTGCTCATAATTTTTAGCTTTGTCTTTCCGAAGCAGTAATCCTTACTTAAAACTCTTATTCTTCTTCTGAAAGTACGGATTCAGGCGAAAGTCCGGATGCATCGCTATGAAAGCAGAGCAGTGTGGGGAATCACAGCGTCTGTTATAGGGTGTCTGTAGGTGAGGGCGCAACTTAAAGAATATATAGTAGTGGTGGCCATGTTGATATCCGCCATCTATGATTCGGGTTGTTTTATAAATGGGAAGGGGTTTATGTGGCATATCATTTTGAAATGTCTCTTTCAGGAATACACTCGTGAAATCTCTTTTAAGATATCATTATTTACATAAAAGGTACGGCTCCTGAATATACAGGAAACTGGACAAAGTCCGCTCAGGGTATTCTCCATTGTTCTGGACACAAAATCTGAGTATTTTTATCGGTCCTGCTGCACAATTCGGAGGATCTGTGGAAGAATAGGAACACAAAACTTCTCAGTACACAAGCAGATAAGGGCTACATTGTTGATTATTACCTCATATGCAATTGACTTCAAATGTCACCAAAGATAAAAGTCAAGAGGCTTAGGGTTAGGAGGACGCGTTGGCCATTCGATAGGAGCCCTCCTATCTATTATTGACCCCTGTTCATCAATGACTTTGTTATTGTCAGAGCATATTCGTAGCAAGTTAAGATACCTCACCCAATTCTAGATTGCATTAGTAAACACGGAATAACTGTGTCCCATACCCCACACCAGATTATCACTTTTCCACCAACACCACGTTATTTATTTTTAGTTTTAGTTTGTGTAACTGTGTGACCAAACTGCTGAGATTATTGCTCACCTAGACTTACACCGTACTTAAAATAACATTAACTTACGCTGAGGACGCCTCAGACATCTATGCCCGAGGGAAGTCTCGAACCTCCGTGTGGAACGACCGCGCAGTATCCGACATGGTGCCCCAGCCCATCAAGTCTATCCCCGCGCAGCAGCAACAGCACCTTTACAGCGAGTCCCCCGCGAGTGGTTCGCATGTGGACAGAAACGATGATTCTGTTGGCTTACTTCGCTTGGCACATATAAAATTAGCTTTGGAACTGGACAACATCTGTCGTATGAAGTCTGCATTCCTAGTACACGCGTTCAGATCCGATTCTGCAAATTGTTCTCGCCAGAGATAGGTGTGCAACATACGCAGAATGGTACAGTAATTGAACACTGGAAAATACTGATAACTGGTGCCTACTACGACTTCAACTTTTCACGAACGATGCCATAATTGCTGTTGTAGTCTTATGGTCGGATACTTGAACGCCCATTGCAGAATGCGTTGCAAGACATGCGTTCAATAACTTACGATACTGTAGCAGGTAAAATGTCCTTTCTCTCAGGATGCCGGGCACTCAAGTCAACAGCTATGACTCTGGTACTTTTTCCACCAGTAATTATCACAATTTCTAGGCGTTCCTGCCTTTTAAGTGCCACTGTGAATCACCTGCAACAATAAACAAATTTTATCACCTTCTCTCAATTTCAAATTTAACAGGAAAACACGTTTCACATGTGTATTCCAGAGAAAGGGGTCTTTCAAAGTGATGCGTGACCTAAAATTATGACCATATAAACATTATCATACATTATTGTATACATGTGGGGTGTGAATGGCACGCATTGCGCATCAAAATAGGGAGCTTAAGCCTTCTAAGGTCAGTTCTGTCCATACAATAACTACAAGTATGCATACGGATTAATATGGTGCGGAACGATCGAATAAAATGTAGAGTAGGTTATGTTGAAGCGAGATCTCGATTGTCAGGAAACCGCATATAGTCAAGCTATAAAGAAATATCCTACAAAACATTTGTTTGTATATTACTCGAACAATTGTTCTCAGTGCGACCCATACTATGTGTGTGAGAAGTACAAAGAAGAGCAAAGCAATTCTTTGCAGCAGGTGATCGGCCAACAACAATGGCATTCGTATCTTCACAGACCTCCTGCTTGACAGAATGGACATCTGCCAATGTTTCGAGACCATGCGTTACTCGAAGAGTTAATCAGTATTATCTTCTCTCTACGTATATGTCGGGAAAAGCCAATGAGGATGAAAGTAGAGAGATTGGAGCCACTACGGTATCAAACCGGCATTCGATTTTCCTGCTAAACCTGCACCGCAGGGTCAGGAAAAGGAGGAACTGATACTGGACACAGCTTTATGACCATAGCTTTATGTACTAGGTTAACACATGTACACGGTCATGTACAAGCTCATTGACATAGTAGATTCTTTTAACTCCGCTTTTCAAAGCTTTTAATATCATTTTTTTACTTAAATGTAAGAAGAGGCATTGGGTTAAAATTTGTTTGTTAGTTCGATTCCAACACCGCACCTCTTGCCTACTAGACAGACGTCTTATCCACTCATCTAACACAGTCTTGTGAATAGTTCTGCTACACGACCTGTCTCCCTCTACAACACATACTTTAATTCTGCCTTTGAAATACGTATCAAATTTGCCAAGGCTCACCTACATTGGAGTAACACCCAACCAACGAACGTGAATGGGAACAATCGTGCCTTTTTACCTCAGGCAACATGATGTATGTATCTTCAATAATTCAGTTTTCTGAGACATATATTGTCTCGTTCTATCAAAAATAGTAAGTATAAGGAGAGGCGTATAGTTGAATTGCCAAGTAAGCAGGACATCCCGGCTTCAAATTTTGGTCACAGCAACAATATCTTTGATATAATGAGGCAATATATGTCTCATGGAATTGAATTATTGTTGATATTTTCAGTATTCTACGTGGATTGGAACTTAAATAGTGGAGAAACTGCTGTAGAGACACTACGCAATGTAATCTATTGTCGCTGATAGCACACGTTGTTGACATACTGCCGCGTTGGAATGGCAAAGCGAACAAATGTTCCAGAGATTCGACAGGCAGTAGACCGTTCCAGTGTGGAAGAAACACGTTGAAGACGTGCTGAAACATTTTTGTTCAGCTACTTATGCTATCAGGGTCATTGCAAAATTTGGTGATATACATTTTAGTAAATGTCTATTTTCATTCACTGCTTTCATATAGGATCATATTCTGGGTCACTTCAACATTGAGTAAAAAAGTAATCATTGTACAAAATCATGATATCAGGAAATTGCTGGAGCCCACCCAAGAGACATTTATTCAGGTATCTAGGGATCTTTACTGTAGCTTCACAATATATATATATATATATATATATATATATATATATATATATATATATATATATATTCACTCGTGAAATTTCTTATTAACAGTCCTGCCCAATTCAAAAGTAATAGCAGTGTGGCTAGCTACAACACTAGGAGAAAGGATGATATTCACTATTCAAGTTTAAGTCCAACTTTGGCACAGAAAGGGGTGAATTATGTTGCCATAAAAATCTTCGTTCACTTACCAAGTAGCATTAAAAGTCTGACAGATAGACAAATAGTATTTAAAAAGAAATTAAAGGAATTTCTGAAAGGCAACTCCTTTTACTCTATACGCCTTCCACATCGCTGGCAATGGCTTCTACACAACGCTGGTTACTACTTTGAACGACAAAAATGTTCAAATGTTTGTAAAGCTTATGGGACTTAACTGCGGGGTCATCAGTCCCTAAACTTACAAACTACTTGTGAACTAGCTCATACTAAAGACAGCACAAACATCCCTGCCCAAGGGGGGATTCGAACCCCCGACGGGGAATGGCCTCGTGTATCGTAGCATAGCGCCTCAATGCGCTCGGCCACGCCGCCACGGCATTGACGGACAGTAATTGTGAATAAATAGTTGCCACTATTGGGAGTTCCTACTCACGTATTTCCTGAAGCATATTTTATTTCTAAACCATCGTTGCCCATTGATGAAGCATTGATGTTTGCTAAGCTGCTCGTCCACGTCATTCGGCAGCTATTCAGTGAAGTGTGTGTAACGAATTGCACGTCCACCTAGCGACGTCCATCCAGCCATTGACGAGCCAGCGACCGGGCCCCTAGGGCAGCTTCCGCCGCCCCTGACGTTACACGCCCCCCAGCGGAGGCCGGACAAAAGGCGGGCAAAAACCCCGCCGGCTGGCCGGCTGGCCGGCCGGAAGGTCGTCGGGACTTTTCCGCTGGTCGCGCATTGTGCGCCTCGCCGGCCATTGTGTCCGCAGGGCCGCTAACGGCGCCGATAAAGTCGATACCCGCTGGCGACCGCGGCCGCCTCGGGGTCCTCGCTGTGGCCACTGTACGGCAGGTCAATGTCGCGCCAACAATGGCCGGGCTCCGCTATTAACATGCCGATCGTAAATTAATCCTGCCAGCCTGCTCTAACACTTTGCCTATATCTCCACATCTGCCCGCACCACCTCCTCCTCTTCTCATCCTCTCTCTCTCTCTCTCTCTCTCTCTCTCTCTCTTTCTCTCTCTCTCTCTCTCCTTCCCCCCTTCTGTGACCCGGCCCTTCCAGACCTGTACCTGTTACTCATAGTCGGGCCCGGTGCTCGCCTGGAAACCGAAATGTCGCGAGTTCAAAACCCGGTCGGACCTCGGATTTTTTCAGTCTGAACTTTAACCCATCCTTCACCTCTCAACTATGTGACGAGTCGCCAGAAACGACACGTGGTTCGGATTCCACGTTAAGCTGTAGGTCCCTTTCCGCGGTTGGATAACTGGGGTAGGCTAGGGACACGCAAATCGCCGAAGCGGCGCCCAATTAAAAGTCTTGCACCAGGCCAATGAGCCACACGAAATTATTATGTCATGTCAAGTGTGTATCAAGCAAGGCTCAGGACAGGAACTGAAACTGCCAGTGACCTCCAAATGTTATCTGAAATGCGCTGTTGATGCAGGTTTCAGTTCTAACAAATATCATTGTTTCGAGTCCTCCCCTTCCTACATACTTCTTGCACCTTTATAGGTGCATATGTGCCATAGAGTCCAGGAATTTTAATGACAAGAAAATACGTAAACTGTATTGCACATCACAATGGGGTGATTTTGAAGATGTGTTACATAGCACTGCGGTGTCGTCCAAACGACATATATCGAAGCGGTTCATTTTACCGTTTTTTCCTGCTCCTTGGTCGTGAAGCCGAGACGACAATGGATACGCTGTTCCCGTTCCAACCGGACGACACGCAGGATGACAATGTGAAACAGCACATCACCAGCGTCGAAGAAGCAAGACAGCTGGCTCGCATACGAATATTGGACGCCCAGGAGAAGGACCGCCAGTGGTATAACGGCAAGAACCGACCTGTTCTGTACATTCCAGGAGGTATGGTATGTATTTTTAATCCTGTACGAAAAATTGGGCTATCGGAAAAGTTACTGAAGTGATACTTTGGTCCGTGTCGTGTCATACGCCGCCTGTTAGCAAAACGACAGCCTTGCCACGATCCCAAAGAGCATATAGACAGAAACAGCCTATGAAGACCGTAATGATAATGACGAAGCCACGAGAGGACGGTCTGGTAACGGTCCTCGTCACCGTAAGGAATGCATACAGGCCGAATGTAAGGATTCTGCGGAACTGCCATGCAGAGGACCCATGACAAGATCCAAGACATTGTAGCTCGTTCCAAAGGCAACCTAACTGCGGCTCGCTGTTCTTTCTGGAAGGGGAACAATGGCGCGAGTGTGCTGAAGGAACGCGTGGTGCAGCGTAGTAGATAGCTGTGCTTCCAGTCTCCGCTTCAAATCCCGCTAAGGGCAGAAATATTTTAGTTCTTTGTATTTACTATTTCAAGAATGTTATACATGTTTCTAATGTTTGATGTACTTGCAAGTCTTTATCTGTATAAATAGTGGAGCACTCCAACCAGGAGTCAGTCTGTACTGAGTGTACGCTTGTGTTAGCGATAAACGTGTTCTAAGTGTAAGGTGTTGTGCTCTATTAACGACCAACCTTCGAATTGCGGACCACCTGCAGTTTTAAACGTGACAATATCGAAACGATACGTTCGAACAAGCGAATGTTAAGAATTTTAGGAATATCTCATTATTTTAAAGGATGTTTTTAGGCGGACCTACGAGTGCAGCATAAATCTTTGAGATGTGCCTTCATTCGTAGAACCATTTCGAGTGGTACGGCAGCTCTCGCCTCGTCTGTATCGTCTAATGCGGCATAATAACAGATATTTTTTGAAAACAGCAAAGTACGTTTGACATGCTAGACAGTAGGTGTCATCGCTGCTTGTTTATTCGCAACAATTTAAGCTGTACTCCTAGGTTCCTGCCTAGCCACACACCCTTTAAAATCATGACACTACGTTTGTCAGTCGGAATAGACATCTACTGTGTAACTTGGGTAAAAAATGTCGCCGTATTCTTCGAATATTCTTTATTAGGCCGTATTACACGAAAAACATGAGGTGAGAGCCGCTGTACCCCTCGAAAATGGTTCTAGGAATGAAGGGTTGCATTTTTGAGTGTGAACAAGGGAATGTTATGATTTTTACGAATATGTCACGATTTTGAAGGGTGTGGCTAGACAGGAACCTAAGAGTACACCTCAATTGTTTTTCGAGTGAACATAATTATCACAGTGCCATCGTTGCTTTGGTTCCTGCATAACCACATCCCTTAAAATCATGATATATTCGTAAAAATCATAACATTCTTTTGTTCGATACCTATCGTTTTGATATGAACCGCTTCAGTATATATCATTTGGACGACGATGCCGTGCTATGTAACATATCTTCAAAATTACCCTTATTGGAAGAATCACTTTTTCAAAAACTGTCACTGTCTCTCATTGTGACGTAAAGACTTGTAATCTGACTCTAACAAGGGGCTTTACCAATCGCACGTCCCTAGGATTTAAATGCTAGACAGTCAAAAACAGAACAAAGATTTAACATGAAAACACGAAAAAAAAAGGAAATAGAAACAGTGAACTGATCAAGTGCAGTATATGCAACTTGGAAAAGAGCTGCATCATCAGTGTCGTGAAATCAAGATGCCAGACATATTCATTGGAAGACTCCTCAGGAACTGTAGTGCATCAAAAAAGGAAGTGGGTTACAAAACTCGCGTTCAGGCATCCGTTGAGTATTGCTCATCATTGTGGAATCCGTACCAGGTACATAGAAAAGATCCAAATGAGAGCAGCACGCTTCGCAACGGGCTCATTTAGTAGCGCGAAAGCGTCACAGAGATGATTAAGAAACTCCAAAGGCAAACGCTGCAAGAGAGGCGTTCTATATCGCGGAACGCGCTTTCGTCAGAGTTGCAAGAACAAACGTTTCATGAAGAGACAGAAAATATATTGCTTCCTCCTACACATATCTCGCAAAGCGACCACGAGGATCAGAGGAGAGAGATTAGGGAGCACACACAGGCCTACAGACATTCACTTTTCTATCGAAACATACGCCACTGAAACAGGAGGAAGTGACGATGGTACGCATAGTACCCACCGCGAGGTGGCTTGCTGAGTATGAATGTAGATGTGTATTACAGAAATCACTAATGGACGTACCTAACCAGTACGCCTGATGAGCGAGTGAGGTATGCCGCCTTGTCGTATTTATGTCTTTGTATCAACGTGAATGTGATCATTCCCAAAGAAATGATGAAAACATCACAGTTTGTCACGTAAGTCCCAAAGATGAACCTCAACAGTTTCAAAACACACTACTTTTTCACTGTGATAAGTCAAAATATTTTTCAAGTTTTCCACACCCACACCAGCAAAATCTGCAAATGTCCAAGAAAATATAAACATTTCTTAAAATTTCGGAGAGAGAAGTTGATTATGTGTGAAAACATTCACGAACCTAGTTCACAGTCGTTTCTGTTTTTCTCACTTCAGTGAAAAGAAGAAGGAAGGAAACTTAGGGTTTAACGTCTCGTCGACAGCGTGGTCATTAGAAACAGAGATCACGCTCGGATTGTTGCTTAAGGATAGGTACGAAAATCGGCCGTGCCCTTTCGAAGGAAATCACGGAGAACTTAAATCTGGATGTCCGAAGGTGGATTTGAACCACCGTCCTCCCGAATGCGAGTCCAGCGTGTTACCATTGCGCCACCTCGCTCGGTCACTTCTGTGGGAGGTCTATGAGACATTGTGCCTGCTCACACCATTCATTACATTTATTTCTGTCGGTATATGATTCAAACTCTTTATGTAATCTATGGTATGACAGCTACCATAAAAGGAAAACAGAGGTTCCAGTGATTAGACGGACGCTTCAGAAGTTTATGAAAATGACGAAATACATAGATCGAACACTGGCCTCCCGCATTTTAGGCCATCACCATGACCACAGAGCCACTATGCCAAGACTCTGAATCTTTAGTCGATGTAGCATAGTAGCACTGTTTTCCTTGATCTCTTTTCAATTTTTAATGAGTCATCGCTGTGTCATCTTGCTACTAAATCTCAAGAATGTTGGTAGGTCTCCCTTGTAAGGTTTGTATAAGTTTCCATCGTAACGGCGCAAAAGAGTAATATCTCGTTATATAATTCTTGGCCCCGGCAATTCTACAGACATAAAGATAACCACGGTTGCGAGAATACTGCCTCAGCTCGAAATTTCTTACGTCGCATTGCCATCAACTTTCATCGTAACTCTGCCGAATGTTGTTGCAGTCGTCCCGGTATCAGGCGAATGGGTTATCCCGTTTCTCCACATTTCACCTTTTCTTTTGATGCCTCTGCTATGGGGTCAGAGCTGCAATACCTACTGTTGCTTACTTTTTCCTTATGGGTGGAAGCGGGAAAGATGTCACCAAATGCCTCAGGGAGATTTCAGTAAACAACTTACTCTTGAGCACTACACACTTCGCAGTCGATAACAACGAAGTGCAGTAAGCAACATGATGACGCTGTTCTACATATACTTGGAATACTCTCCTAACCATATCGAAGTGCCCAGCAGAGAATTCATCGAACCACCTTAAAACTAATTATCTACAATTCCATTCTCGAATATCTCGCAAAGAGAAAACTTAACCTCTCCGATCGAACTCTGGTATCTAGCATTTTTTGAGATTTTCATTTTATCCTATATAGATACGCACAATAGATGCGAACAATATATTTACGCATTTGGAGGAGGAAGTCAGTGATCGTAACTTGGTAAGTAGATGTCGCTGCGCCGCGGTGGAGTGGCCAAGCGTTCTAAGGCCTCCTCGCTGCTGAGAGCGCGATTGCTCGCCGTCGGTGGTTCCAGTCTTCCCTGGGGCATGGGTGTCTGTGTGTTATCCTTACGGCAGTTATTTTAGTTTGTAAGTCTACGAAATGATAACCATAGCAGTTTGGTCCAATAGAATTACAAAAATTTGAATTTTTTTTTACATTTCGATGCAATGTAAAACGTCGTTGTTGTAGCGATTCTTACTCCACATTTTCTATAATATCCGTGACCCATCATATATATCCCTGTATCGAGGTAGCACAAAGCGAGCTGCTCTTCTATTTACTGTTTCGGTGTCCTCCATCAAACCCACCTCATGAGGATGACATACCGCGCAACAATGCTCTGAAAGACGAGCGCAGTGCAGGCAGTCTCTTTAATAGCAATAGTTCTGTTGCATCTGTTAACCCTTCTCCCAATACTACACTGTCTTTGGTTCTCCTTTCACAAGACATTATATTTATGTTTTCCCCAATTGAAATCCATTTAAGGCTGATTCCGTTCGACACTGCTGACACCCTGTACCCAACTTACAGTACTAAGCTTAACTAAATGTGGTCTGAACCCTTTGGAGTTATATACGATCGCTCTTTTTGCCCTGAAACACTTGATCTGGAGGTGCAAATCATTTTATTGCGTTTTTAAGCTGCCGTGCTTCGCATCCTCTTGCGGGGTGGTACGATCACTCGATATAATAAAAAAGGCAAATTATTCCTCTGAGGCTCCCATGTTTGGCAACACACACTGTACCATGTGCACATCATTGTTGCGAATTTTAAAAATTTCTCTTTCCTGTTGCAGCCAGTTATTGGTTACTAGGCAGCAATGTGACGAGCAACCACTGCGAGACAGTTGAACTGAGTGCTGTCTTCCCACTGAATTTGCCGCTGCTAATGACACGATAACTCCAAAATTTGTGAGTAAAATGCCCCTCTCGACCCTATTGATTTGAGACAGGTTGCTCAGGAAAAGACGATTTTAACGTTTCCACAAACAGTTGCAGTTGGCTCCGAAAGTTTTGCCGAAGTAGAGAAACACCTTGCCATATTTTCTTTTCTTCTAACCGCTGTTAAGTGTCCGAGCGTTGCAAGGCAGAGTGAGGCGCCTTGGAACGCATGGCGACGAAGTTCGATTCCTCCCTCAGGCATGAGTTACTTGTTGTCCTTCGCAAAAGTTAGTTTAAGTAGTTTGTAAGCCTAGGGACTCAAGACCATAGTAGTTAATCTCCATACATTTACGAACATTTGACTTTTTTTCTCCTTTATTTTTTTCTTATCTTTTCTTTTTTCTATTCTATTCTATTCTGGTCTATTCTATCTTTTTCCTCTTTTCTTTTGTTCTGTTCTATTCTCTTTCTTCTCTGATACGATGTTGATGCTGTACTCCCCCTTGATCACACCACAGAGAATATCATTATATGATGGCTGAAAAAATGTACACATCTCGTACTATTCGCAACAAGTTCAAGCTCTGTAAAATGGGTTTCAACGATCTCTAGTGATTCTATCTAGATGACAAAGCAGAAACAGCATTCGCACTACACAGAACAGGGAGCAGATCACATTCAATGTGGTTGCAACCTCACTATTTCCTAAGAGGAGGGGTGATAAGTCCGCTGGGTGTGTGCGGTGTAAAAGGTTGGCAAGAATATCGGCCTGTTCGTCATCGCACTATGATCTATCGTTTGCGGCACGACAAAGAAGAGAAAGCAGAGACCTATTGAAGTCTTTCCAAGCACCCAAAAAATCCATTTTGGATGTTTTATCAGAGGCGCTGTGTCTGAAAGGGTTTCCTCAAATATTCGTAAGGAAAGCACATGGCTTTTTCCTTTAGCGCAGCTTGTCAAAACTGAACTCAAAAGAAGGATTGAAATATGTGTTTGAGAACGTTACCGAGTTTACCGTCACATGATTTGTCCACAGTATCGTTGTGTAGAATTGTCTGTCAATATGGTGCCACTGAGAGAGCATAAACACATCCTAAATTTCACAAGTTATTATAAGCTTGGTCCTCTTACTGTATTATTTAATGGGCCAGTAAGAACAAGGGTCATGTGGCAGGGAGGTACGCTTTTGTACAATTACAGCTGATAGCTATAGGCACCGTGGAGCTAAAGTTGAAAGTACTGTGTTCCGTAAAGCGACTCTTTAATTTTGTTGTGCAGTATAGTTGAATTCATAAGATTCCAGACGGAGTATTATATATACTAGGAGATGAAAGTATAGAGTAATTAGAATAAAACATTTTACGAAAAATCTTAATGTTCCATCACTCTTTGGAGTTTACAAACCGACAGTCCTTAAAAAAAAAAAAACCTGACCCATTCATAGTGCATGTATTCTGTAAGAATCTTAATTATAGGGCGCAGTGTCATGGTTAATGGTTAATGCATACTGTTCAGTAATATGGATTGTCTTTCTGCGTAGAATATACCGACTGTACTGATAATTATAACATAAATGTAATACCACGATTTTCGAGAAACTTCTCTCAGTGGGTCGGTTAAAATAAGCGAACGCATATACTGGCATATCTGTAGATAACAGGACGGTCAAAGTTTTAGATGTACTTCCGCAGCCTTCATTTGCCTTTTAAAGTTAGTCGAAGCGGAGGCAGAGCAAGTAGTATCGTGGCTTCACAGCATTATGTGTCGTATGTCGAAACACATTTATTGTTTCATTTTTCAATGAGCTGCTTGTGTCGTAGAATATAAATGACTTTTTGCCATGTATGTTGAAATAACTTTGTTACTCGTGTACAGATTTCGTTTCTGGCGAATGATTTTATAATTATAAAAACAATCACTTAATGAGTAAATTATTTGAAAACATTTTCGGTGTAATTTTTTTGTAATGCGGTTGTGAGAGGAAAGGGTCAGATGATATTAACATTTTTTCTCCAAGTGATTTTTATATCCCATAATATGACTGACAAACGTGAATTTCGCGCAGTGATCGCGATGTTTGGAATTTCTGTTTGCAACGTTTCTGCGGTTACTAACTCCCACAAAAATTATTACATTTTTCCGAGGAACAGAATATAGCAATTAATATTCCAATGAAATACAAAAATGAATTTATATGTTGATGAAATAAATGTATAATTACGTGAATTTAAGGTAAGTGTAGTCACAGAAAATTCTATAAACTCATACATTATACAATAAATAATTTGGACTCATTTCTAAGCCTCTTGTATTTTTAAAATAATCGCGAGAAAAATTCGTTTTGAACTGTACTATGCATATCGATAGATAAATGAACGGAAAAACCAACTATAGAGTTTCGAATAGGATGCTCAAAATTATTAAAACCTCCACACTAGCTGCTGTGCCACCAATTTCACTTAACTTGTCGCGTGTAAAGAGGGATCTCAGAATGGGAGAACCACAGACACTGTCAATCAGTTCGATTTATTTCTCACAGCTTGCTTTTATATGAATCGGAATGACATTTTTCGTGAAAGGCATTGCATTAGCCATATGTAAATTTCAATTTGTGTTTCTGTGATTTTAAACGCTGGATGTTGTTCCCTTTCCCTGTCGTAATTCCACCCAATAGTATATTACAGTTTCCTGAACGACCGTTTTTGCAGGAGATGTTTTTCTTGTTACAGTTTAGTGAGTAATATAAATGCTTCATTACACTGGAAATACCACTGAAGAGCCAAAGAATCTCGTATAGGCAAGCGTATGAATACACAGGCATATATAGACGGCGCTGCCATCGACGATGTCTACATGAGACGACTGTTGTCTGGCGCAGGTGTCACATCGGTTACAGCTGCTACAATAGTCTGCTATCGCGATTTAAGTGAGTTTAAACGAGGTGTTACAGTTGGCGCACGCGAGATGGGGCGCAGTATCTCCGAGGTAGAGCAGAGGTGGGTTTGTACGATGCGACATTACGCTATATCCTCTTTACTCGAATTTATGACAGTGTACAGCACTTAATCTTTATCCTACGGATGATAGGAAAATTATACAACCCATCACAGTGTTGTATCAATAAAATGGGTTAGAAGCGTTGTCAGGATGGAAGGCGGAGCGGTGAAGGCTTGTGGGCGCCCTAGGAAAGGGTGACTGAATGGCAAATAAAAGATAGGATGCAAGTAAATATTTAGTATATCCTGAAATACGGAATATATATCGGGGCTCGCCCTGAGGCAGGATGCAACGAATGAGTGCCAGTCCAAGTTAGCGAATTAGAAAATGGAAAAGGTTACGGTAATGGTTACTGTTCACACAGTTGGTGGCTGATACCGAACTGCCGCTAGGCGGGAGCGGATGGCATGCGGCCGTTCGCCCCGCACAGAGGCTGGTCCTCTCGAGTGCGTCTGTTCTGTACGAGAACTCAAACTGAAGAGAGTGAAGGAACTAATTCTCGCACCTCTGAGTCCTGCAGCAGTAGCACACGTGATCAAATGTGGGTGTCTGCTATTGGCTCCACGGTAGCATGGAAACGTCAGTAGTTTCTGCACGGACGCCAGAAGGGTGGCGTGATTTTAGAATCAGCATTCAATATTGGTTTTGGCCAGCTCTGTCCTGCAAGGTGGTCACGTTGTCAAGGCATATGTTGTGGCGGAAGGACAATCGTAAAACTTAGCCGAAGTTTTGAAATAAATTTTTTGAATTTTTTCCTAAACTATTTTAGACTGACTGGTCATCCTGTACAACAGCTAAGATTAAAGCAAGTGTGACTATATGCTGTAAGAATCTGCGTATTGGGCTATGTACACAAGTTTGGGTCGATGTTATTTAGGGTCGAACCTTAAACGTCAGCTTTCATGCCCCAGCAATTACCTCATCGCACCTGCTATTAAGACACACATTAAGAATGTTATTAGAATTATCCTTTTGTGTAATATTTGTAGGTGAAGTACCACATAAATCCAGAGACAACGCGATGCTGTACGAATCTCTCGACTAGCCATGTCATTGTGTTTAAGCGGAAATAACAGCAATAGATCAGGCAGTTGGATTCCACACAAAACATCACATCAAACATGTTGATTCACAGATCAGAATAACGAACAGTAGCTTCACTGTGACTTACCCATCAATCATCTGAAAGTTGCATCAAGGTACCGAGGAAGAAAGAGATCCAAAAAATAGAATATAAAAGCTTCTAGTTAGGGCCAGATACTGTACTAATCATAGAATCGAAACAAACATTGACTTTGCTTGCCAGATAGAAGGTGGTGGAAACGTTAACGATCACACAAGATAACTCTGAGAAACTGATAAAAGCACACAATCGAGAGACAGAACACCGTCATTCCCCTCTTATTACATAGATTGTATATACCACTCCATTATCCATGGTAGTGATGGTCTACAGTATTATCAGCCATCTAGACCAAGTTAGATTAACATTGTAGAAGACAAACTATCACATAATTTGGGTAATCATATCAACAACTACAACTGCATCAACGCATATGGACAACACTGCAAAAGCAGTATAATGTATCATACAATGCCAGTAAACTCGTAATGGCCATCTACTCATACCATCAAGTCTGTCAACAGAAGAAGATTCCTATAATGTTTATTTACGAGATTTATAACTCTTTTCGTGTTTGATGTTACCAGTCAATGCGTCAGCTTTTGATCTCTTCTGCAAATAATTCGTGTTAGCATGTTGCAACCATACTTATTAAAGTGATAGTTCTGTAACTTTCACATTTGTCTGCACTTGCTTTCTTAGATATTGGAAGTCTGAGGGTACTTCCCCGTCTCATACATCTCGCATACCAGCTGTAAGAATTTCTTCATGACTGGTTCCTCAAGTAATGATAGCAGTTCATACGGTACATCATCTGATCCAGGGGCCTTGTTTTTACTCAAATCTTCTAGTACTCTGTGAAATCGTTATCACCATATCTTGCGATAAGTTTTGAGTGTTTCACTGATCTCAACGAAATTTGACAAATACATGTGAGTCATAATGATGGAAACCGCTTCAGCTGTATGGTAGTCTTTTATTAAGCAACTGGTTTCGTGGCATTAGAGCCACATCATCAACAATCACGTTGATTGTTACTAACATTTGCTCTTCTTTGTATACAGATAACCCTGATGACGTTGCTCTAATGCCACGAAACCAGTTGGTTAATAAAAGAATACCGTACATCTGAAGCGGTTTTCATCATTATGACTCAAGTCTACAGTTGCGGATGCCCACATTACATAATTTGTTGCAAATACATGTGAGTTTTTAAAGATAAGAGAGAAATCGTTGACATGTTTGTAAGCCCATCGGACTAAACTGCTATGGTCATCAGTCTCTAGACCTACAAATTTCTTAAACTAACCAACAATAACGACAACACACACACACACACACACACACACACACACACACACACACACGCCCATGCACATGCATGAGTGAGGACTCTAACCCCGGCGTAAACACCTTAGACTGCAAGGCCATTCCGCGAGGCAAATCAAGACGGTGTGATGGAGGGAGGCAGAAGCGGAGAGAAGGGAGGAGAAGATGGGCGGATATGTGGAAGAGGACTGGGAGGAGAGAGATATTGGTAAACAGCGAAAATACGGATAAATGAATATCAAGGCAATGACAGGTTTCCCGCTAGTTAAACAGTCACGAGTAACGCTTGCCATAGTTTGTAAGAAGCTAGCAGTTGTCCGCGCAGTGGCGGCCTCTGGCTGCAGGTGGTCATTTTTGGAGCTGAGGTGCGGCTCAGCTCGATACGGCAGGGCGGGCGCCCCGGCGTGTTGCGGGCTGCAGGCTGTCAGCTGTCAGGCGCAGGCCGATTGCCCAGCCCCCAGAACCAGCAGGCCTTATCGCCGCCCCGTGACGTCACGTGTCACCTGCCGCGCTAGGCCTCCGCCGCTTCATTCAGCGAGTGCGCAGGCGTGGTCAGCTCCCTATACAGGGCCGCGTCACTGCCGTGTCCGATAACTGATGCCTACACCCGAAGCCCACCCACGTTGCTCATCTTTCCGATGCTGTTAGTACTTACCTGAAAATGTAAACCGTCTTGATTGCAAATTTTTTTTATTAGTTAATGACGCGTTTCGCCCTTTAGCAGGGCATCTTCAGATTATCTGCGTGACAGAATTTACACAAAATTACAAGGCGGAGAAGATTACAAACGGTTATAATGGTACATTGGCTTATTTTGTGTTAAGAAGACAGTATAAGTGGTAAACAAAGCTTACAATGCCCTCTCTGTGGTGTGACACCGTAAGCTGTTATTGCGGTGTTTCTATTTTTATGGATTTCCTTGTGGCCCTACAAATGTTCGGGTAACAACGAATTACAGTTGCGTAAATTCTGTCACGCACATAATCTGAACATGCCCTTCTAAAGGGCGAAACGCATCATTAACTAATAAAAAAAATTTGCAATCAAGACGGTTTGAAGGAATATTTATTCTAACTGATTGCTGCTGTACAAAATGGATTGTAAATCATTTTACCTGAAAATGTTTTCATCACCCACCACTGTTCCGTTATTCTATCCCTTTCAGACCAGCTGTCCACTATAATAGACCACAACTTTGTATTAATTTTAGAACAGTATACAGATGCGCTTTACTTTGTGACCCAAGAGGTGTCAGTATACAGATTCAATTTTAATGTAATTTTTATTTATGTGTGTTCTTAAATAAAGGGTGTTTCACTAAGTGTGTTTGCCTCTGTAACTTATGGAATAATAGGTGACGGGAAATTTTAATGCGGTAGGTCAACACAAGAAATGTTACACTTTCTGCGGAGCTATGAACATAGTTTATTGTATCATTTTCCAAAGAGTTACAGCACAAAGATATAATTTTTAAATGGAACAAAAGTTTTTTTCTATCGTGCATTGGAATCGTTGAAACCAGCTGCGTCCAAATCAATTTAAACTACATTCCTATCACTGTTAGTTTGGGAGCTACAACCGTTCAAAGTTTTAGGGGCAGATACCACACGCTGTACATAATACATGGCTGTGTGGTGAGTGATGGATGTTATGGCGGTGGGAAGTTGATTTATATGAGATGTTCAAAAGTGTGTCCATGTTCCTCTATGCATAATGCAATGCGCCGTCGAAAGGTTCTGCGGAAGAAATGTAACATCGTACCGTGGTCCTCATTCATGGCCCGCAAGGTCGTCCGATTTAACAGCAGAAGATTTCTTTTTGTGGGGATTTCTAAAGGATTGTGTTTATGTCACTGAGCCCACATCCCCAGAAGATGTAAAACGGCGCATCGAGAACGCATGTCGCTCCGTCACTACGGCGATGTTACATCTCGTCCGCAGATCCTTTCGACGGCGCATTGCATTATGCATAGAGGAACATGGACACACATTTGAAGATCTCATGTAAATCAACTTCCCAACGCTATAACATCCATCACCCACCACACCGCCATGTATTATGTACAGCGTGTGGTATCTGCCCCTGAAACATCGAAGGGTTGTAGCTCCCAAACGAACAGTGATAGGAATGTAGTTTAAATTGATTTCGACCCAGCTGGTTTCAAAGAATCCAATGCAAGATAGAGAAAACTATTGTTCCATTTAAAAAATTATATCTTTGTGATGTAGCTCTTTGGAAAATGATACAATAAGAATTTTGCACAAATTCCACTTTGCCATATAAGTTCCACAATAAATATGGAGAGACATATATAACTACTGACTTATTATTTCATATCCTTAACTGCCTTCCACACCCAGTGTGCATTTTATTTGCCATTTTTTCTTTTCGGAATCAAGTATGAAAATTTTAATTTTGCTCAAATATACAATATATTGGTCCTTATGGACATGAAAAAATCTTTTATTCTATTTAAAAAAAAGTAAGATTGCTATACTATGGAGAACTGATATTTATTAAGTAATCACCTTCCGTTCTGTTAGTAAAGAATAACCACCGACAGTGATATTCCAAAAGTACTTTCAGATATACGCATTGTGTGGAGTCGCATGGCCCTGTGGATAACTGAAAACCTGTACCCTATGTGACATTACTACCTCATTTAACCATTAGTCGTTCAATTTATCCCATTATTCAATGGCAATCCTTTGGCAACCCTTTCGTGATTGCTCAGGACGTGCCTATATAGATATTTTAAAATTATACCAAACATGTTGAATTGGATTCATACCGACTGATACATGCTGACCAATTTAATCGTGCAATACCGGCACGATTGCTGAAATCGTTAACGACTCCTGCGAGATGGACGTTTGAGTTATCCTCGAAAATCTTGAATTATTTTCCCATATGAAGATCAACGATTGGTTGGGCGATGGTATCATTCTACTTTAGAGCCTTGACTTGTCCATTGCTGGGCAACCATGGTGTCATCCGAAATAGCCACATTATACGCATTCAGAACACTACTGAACCGTCACCTTGCTGTGCTCCATTAACAGTATGCCCATGGCGTCCAGCATAGGCATATTGTGGACGATCATGTAGTATAAGATAAATGCGGAATTCATCTGTGAATAGAATTTAGTGCAAATTTTCTATAGTCCATCCTTGGTACTGTGTAGCATGTTGACATGGCTTAAGAGTCGGGTCTGTCCATTCATCAATGGTATCTAGAATACAAATAGTTGTTGTGGAGTTTTGTACAGACTAATTTGACACTCGCCTCCCAGTGGCCGTCACGAAATCATTGTTTATGATGCAGGCAATCTGGTTGAAGTTCCTTCGGGTGAGAAGTGGTTTGTGCCGTCAGTCTGCTGTAGTTGTTGCCTAAAACGACCAATGCGGGGCCAATCGTGGACACTAAAAGTAGTTTCAGAACGATTTCTAATACGTACCACATAACTCTGAGTCTATTTGCCGGGAAACGTTATGAAAATACATTATTATATAAGGCAACAATCTGTGGACGATTGAACGTCGATATTCTCCTTCTGGCAATCATCAAACGCCAATACAGTGCCTACAAATACCCTACCCTCTATGCGCTGAATCGGCTTGATCGAATGAAATGCGTATGCGTATGCTTTAGGCAATTTTGTTTAGATATGTGCACTTATAAAGACCAATATTGTGAAATTATATCAACCTAGGTACGAAGACAAAATACGTATTTATAGCACGCACAGGTGCTTCAAAGCTTTCCTTGTTGTGTGTGTGCTGAATAATGATACTCAGTTACGATTCTTTTCGAGCGATATATATATATATATATATATATATATATATATATATATATATATATATATATATTAAATACTCAGTTGAATACCGCTTTGTTCGAACGTTGATTGGACACATTCTTAGACATAAAGAAAACGTAATCTGGATTCAGATGGATGTGATTGCTCAGGATAGTGTGGAGAGCTACATCAAATCAGTCTCCGGACTGAGGACCACAACAAGATACATGACCATATGCTTGAACAATCTATTGTGAAGCAGAGGCAGATTAGTCAAATCTGCCTCCATGTGAAGAATGTGAAATGGTACAACATTAGTCAAACGTTGTACCATTTCACATTCTTCGGATGGACTTAACTTTATCGTCGACGTTTTCAACAAGTAATAATAGGTTTGTGATTATAAGTGTATTTCCATCGGTGCACACCAAGTGTTTAGAGTGGTGTATCGCTTTTAACCGTTTGTCGTGTCCCTCTTTCCAAGGGAAAGATGATCAAGTAATCCAAGCAAAGAAATTCCTTCAATTTTTTTGATGAGACGACCGAATCAGAACGACAAGTGTACAGTACCTTAACGCACACACAAGGACAACCACAATAATCTTAATCAATGTGTATTTTATCTCTTTGGGAAGTAGAATATTCGTTTCATATCTCGTTATATTAGGGTCCAAATTTGATAAATTTTATTCAATTTAGTTTAAGAATTAAAAGAAAATCAAATGTCTGTATGTCTATGGAACATAAATTCTGCGGTCTTCAGGCTCTAGACTGATAAGTTACTTACGCTAACTTATGCTAAGAACAACACACACACACACACACACACACACACACACACACACACATGTCCGAGGGCGGACTCGAACCTCCGACGGGGGCAAGCGCGCGCTCCGAAGGAAGGCTATTCCACCGCGCCAACAAAATTACGGAATAAATCATTACATAGAGTCGTAAAATTCTAAATAAATGAATTCATATGTGTTGCACGAAAATATGTAACGGAAATTGATGTCACCCTTAGAATCCTGCGAGCAATTGCTCGAATCCTACCCGTATATTACATCAGCTACCGTCTAACACATTCTGCAGAGTAATTTTAAGGTTATTTGTAGAAAGCAGATAAATAAAAGGAACAATGAATGTTCCCTACGTGAATCGTACTACGTACGCAGCTACTTTAAGACGCAATAAATGTCTCGCGTGCCGCATTTCCAGAGCAGGTGCGGCCCGCTGAACTGCGGGATATTGCACGTGCGACCTCTGACCTTCTTTACGGACTGCCGAGAGGAAAAGAAAGCAAAGCAATTCCGCTGCCTTGTGGTGCGGTGGCAGTTTGTAGAGCGAGCGGCTGTTAGCCTCGACAGTCTGTTAAGAGAACATGGAAATATAAAGCAGGAAACGCTCCACGTGGATACACAGTCTTCCGGATCAGAAAGTAAACATTCGCCCCGTTTCCTACGGTCTCCCAAAAACAGATTTCGTAAACCGTTTTTCCAATTTCGCCTTTCGCTCGCCATGTAAACACTCTCAAATCGATTCTTGACATTCGCGTCTTGGCAGCAGCTCCCCATTTTCACGATCGATTGTCGTGTCCATGTAAGCGAGACCTTTTTTGAAATGTGCTTTGGCAGACGGGTTGCGTGTTGGTGTTAAGATTTAGAGCTAATAATCGCATGGTGTATATTATCGTAGTGAAGGTGAAGTAGAAATATTAGACTGAGCATGAACCAGTTTATTGAAGTAAAGAGAAAAAACGGTTGTGCTGACTGCATCGAGATAGGAAACCGCTGTTTTCTGGGCGTCGTATTTGACTGGGCCAGCAAATCCGCTTCAAGTCACAGCAAAAGTGGTTTACTAAATTCGGTTTTCCTCTTCCGGGACATTTATTATGCATCAATGAAGAACTGGCCTTGGTAATAAATGCTTGTGGCACTGAAGACTATAACTTAAGTTTTCATTAAAATTTGTTTGCAATACTGCTGATAAAGTACTATCTAGAGCTTACATAATGATGTAGATTAGTGTGAAGCCTGTTTTTGAAGACATGTACGAAAGAATCCCGGCAAAGTTCCAGTTCATTTGTCACCACTTGTTATTTCATTGCCGTAGTGCAGCTAAAGTTACCCCTTTCCTTCCGCCTTCTCTGAATATGATTGACAATTGTCGATAGATATGCATTAATTTAACTGAAATAATTTCGTGGCTTGCGCAAAGTATTCTGATAAATTCTCGTCTCTGACTTACTCGCTACACAGAAACAAGTGTGCTACCGGTAGTTACCAGAATACCTCACGAAAGCTACGGAATTATTTCAGTTAAATTATATCATATCTTTCAACAAGCGACAATCCTATTCAGGCACAAACTTGGTTAGTTTCATGTTCGGTAGATCATACGTAAATTCATTATTAAATATAATTATTCACTTTTCTTTGCTCATATGATGCTCCCTTCTTTGAATAAATAAATATTGACGCGAATTTTTTATTCTCCTTTCGCCAGAATCATATAACGCTATTATACGAACACTGACTGACACCAGCCTTTACAAAAGCAGTAAAGCAGTATTAAATGGAAACTGAGGCCGATACTTAACTTCTGGACTCAAAACTAATTTCAAGCCTAAATTATCTTCCGGAAATAGCGTGTTTTGTTTTTGTAACTGTTATTTTTACCACTGTAATCAGTCCATTTTTCTAACTAACGGTAGCATGTGGGAGAAAACAGGAACTGTTTTATTGTATACAGGACAGTCACGGCACGGTAACAGAGTTTATCTGCAGGCTGGCTGAGGATTTGAACAGACTCAACAATAAAACGTAGAAAAGTAAAACTGTATGGTCAATTGTGATAGACGTATCTGGATAAAATGTGGACTCTTTGAATCCATCTTGCGTGAGATTAAGACTGATAGTGGCTAACGAAAATATTCAATAATCATTTCTTCTCCGTAATTACTTACTTGACACAAAATTTTAAATATGCAGAACTCCTTAAAACATATTCCTAGCCAACTACGTCAGTTGTATCTACAGCACACGAAGAAAGGTAAGGTTTAATGATGAGTATTATCAATTTAAGTGGACCGTACGTTAATTCTTTTCTCAGTCAAGTGTTCAATGTGTCTAGTAGTAATGACCAGTTTCTATATATATTGATAGATCCGTTAGTGAAATAATTTCATTAAAATTTCCAAGATATAGCGCACACACTCCTTGATAGATTTCTTTCTAATCAGTGTTTCCTTGAGATTTTGAAAAGGTAATGTATGGAACATCTTGACACTTCCCAGTGCGCATAATTCGCTATCTGAACTGCTGTTTCGCCCAAACGAAAAGAAATTTATTATCTGTTTGCGTTTACTTTTCACCATTTGTAACATGATGGGATAAGAGAAAGGCTTAACAATGGATATAAACTGTGGGAAGCAGAAGGGCGTTTTCCATCGTTAAAAGAATGGTGAGACATTGTTATTATAAGATGCCATAGGAGTATGCTACAGGCCTATTGTTCTATAAGTTTCAATTATCTTCCATAAATGTGATGGAGGAGAGAATGAACTTTCTCAATTTATATGACGAAAGTGCATAGTGAAAACGTGAAACATAACACCATTGCCGTAGTTATCAGAGCAATTTCATTTCATTTGGGCCTCCAGCATTGTGAAAGTCTTTTAATGACATATTGATAATACAAATAACACCGATATGTTGCTATACGTGGTAGATGTTATTCAGTACTTATAAATACAGCAACAGACCTATCTCGGCTCTATGGCAATCGAAGGGCTACGTCAATTTGCATTGTGGAGGTATAATTTTATTTCGATAACTGCGTATAACTGCAGTCTAAATAATCTTTTGATTGTATTTATATTACTTCTTGCTTGTCAGGTTTTTAATATATTATTACTATTCTGTTATTGGCTGGAGGATCTGTGTAATACAAATTTCAGAATAGTAATAACATATTAATAACCTGACAAGCAAGAAGTAATATAAAAAATGCAATTAAAACAACATTTACACTGCAATTACATGCAATTATCGAAATAAAATTATACCTCCACGATGCAATATGAACGTAGCCTCATGATGGCCACAGAGCCGAAATAGGCCTATTGCTGTATTTATAAGTATTGAGTAACATCTACCACGTGCAGCAGCATATCGGCTTTATTTGTATTACCGATATTGAGTTATTCAGTAGAAGCCTCACTGTGCCTCTATTAAACTATACGTCACTTATCCAATTACAGCTAAGTTCTGAATAATTTTACGAGCTTCGGCAATCTTTGAGGTAACCCAAGGACTTGTTTCTTTAAATATATGCTCACTAAACTCCTGCGGATGAAACGTTTTCAGACTTTGAAAGTAGGATTTCTGGGTAAAAGTGATCGACATTTCTTAAGGTGGCTTTGTGGGCTAACACGTCATTTTATTTTACTAGACGCTACCTCACCAGAAATTACACACTTTTGCGTTTGCCTCCAACTTTTTGACGGATCTACTGAGACCAGAATGTCATATGTGGACTTTGTTTACATCATCAGTCTTATCGAACAAGACTAATAAGAATTAGGTGGTAAGTAGGTCCAACCCTCATACCCACCTTCCCCGACACCACGATAAAAGGTACCTGCTAAACAGAGCAGTGCTTTTTCAGAGTGTGGATGTTTATGTAGATTTCACAGAAATACTTCTTTTCCATTTAGCTACGGCTTTACTTTTAATCAATCCCGTGCTCTAGAATTTTCTTGATAGTTCGCAATACCCTTTTGTCAACTAGGTGACAGAGAACAGTATGCAGTGGCTCACTTTTTATGGGCCCTTAGAATTTAATAGCCTGAATGACATTATCTGCTGCAGCTATTATTATGGAGGAGGTAACAGCACTATAAAAGACCTTCACGGTTGTTGTTATCATAAACCCCTAGCTCAAGTTCACTCCCGTTTTATCTCTCAAACAGTTGTTTCTGCTTCAATCATACAGAAATTACATGCCATTAAACGAAAAACGATTTCCTTCAAGCGACTTGTATGATACACTTCTGACACCGGTTGTGCAGCAGTTGGAAACTGTCAGCAAACGCATCTTGTGGAATCGCTCGAAGTACTGAGGTCACGCTTTGTTGAATCAGCGCAACTGTGGCAAAGCGTAAGCCTTTCAGGCCTAACTTAAGTTCAAAGAAGTCTGCCTGCGGGAAATCTGGAGAATGAGGGTGTCGAAGCGCAGTAGCCTTTCGACTAGCGAGATGGTTGAACACGAGGATAGCAGTGTGCGGACTGGCTATGTTGAGCAGGAAAATCCACTGTCCACGACGGTACAGTTCTGCCCGAACCCACCGATTGCACTGTAGCAGCCATTTCAAAACTCCCTCGCAAACTTCCGCGTTGACAGTATGACTTTCGTTTAAAACTCATTATGCATCGAGCCGTTGCTATCGAAAAAGGTAATCAGCATCGTTTTGGAAATTAGGTTGCGAGGTACTGGGGGAAGTAGAGATGTGAGGACGGACCGTGAGCCGTGTAGGGATAGCTCAGTGGTAGAGCGCTTGCCCGCGAAAGGAAAAGGTTCCAAGTTCGAGTCGCGGTTCGGCACACAAATTTAATCTGCCAGGAAGATTCAACATCGCTTTTATGTTGGATTTTGTCGGCAGACTTTTTTTGGGAGGCGAAGAAGGCGTTGCACACCATGCCATTGGCTGTCACTTGGCCTCCGGGATCGTGTTGGTACCACCATCTCTCATTTCCTGCAATGATAATTTCAAGTAATTGCGGATTCCGGTCAGACATATCTACGAAAACTCTAGATGCTTCCATTCGAGTTTGCTTCTGCTCTTCTTGTACTAACATCTCTTGGGTCTCCGTCGCCGTTTTGCCTAATTTTAAACAAAACTTGATGATAACGCGTTTCTCTATTTTGCGCTCCATGTTACAATGGCACGACTTCTCACATTGTCCAAGCTGGCAGGGTGCACCACCGCTTCAATGCAGTGCTTTACACTGTAGGGGGCGCTTGTTGACATTTCCCTCAATGTTTATGCGTGAGCACCTCATCCTCGCCAGCGCGTGTTCTGAAACATGGGACCATTCGCCGAATTTTTCAGATGCACTTTGTACAATGTGTGTCTGTTGCAGAGTATGTGGCTCAAACCCTCTTCCGGTCATACTGCGATAACGGTTCTACACGCGCACAAACCTATAGACGAAGATCTGACTGAGAAAAGTAGGAACCCTGTAGACCAGTAACATGACTCAGCGATTGCAGCCTGTCACCGACTGCAGTTGCGTCGCTATCGTTTCATTTCTCATAATTTTGCTTCCATAACTAGAAACGAGTGAGCTACTAGAAGACAAATAACTTGATCCGATCTTGAATATGTCAAGAGGAGGAATTGCTAAGTGTACTAATGCCTACACGGAATGAAATACCTTTCACTGCATTAGCCCATCTGGTTCCGTAACTGTGCTAAATAATTTAATTCAAGCTGTTACGTTAAGAAGTACAGCACTATCATACCCCACATCATAATGATTCTAATCAACTAAAACTAAAGTATTTATTTAAACGACATTAATTCCCTGTCAGGGTTACAAAAATAATTAACATAACTCATGATAAGAGACCATGGTATGAGGACAGAGTAGGGTTGAAATAGTGAGAATTGGAAGTATGAGAGAGGGAGGGGATGAGACAACTATATCTAATGTCTATATATATTTAGAAAGGAGATATAAGAGTTACTGAATTCTTTATTTAACAAATATTCTTCAAAATATAAGAGAGATTTATCATTTTTACGTTTTACCATACGAGGTGGCAGCTCCTCTCTTTGCTTACAATTTCCTGTTAACTTTCATTACCAGCAGTAGTTTGTGAGTGCTGTGAAATTTCCCATTAGCTTCCCCAGCATCTGCACAGACAAATGTACGCGTTGCTAGTATGTAATCGCAATATTTGGAAATAAAATCTCATTGCACAAAGTTTATGTAAGAGATTTTTCATGTATAGTTACACAGTGAGGAAGGACGACTTTTCCTCTCCATTATATGTTACAATACACAATCCAAAATACCCTCTCGTCGTGATTTCCACATTTCTGATCCGTACAAGGCCACGCTTCATATTAAGTAATTGATATTTTCTTAATTCTTTCTTCGTACCACTACCTAAGATTCTTTTCTGATTTTGAAATGCAGATTTCGCTAACTTCTAAAGTTCATGTTCTCTTGGCATTACTATTCACAACATACTTGAAGACTCACACTCGTTCTATTATTTCTGACCCAGGCCTACATTTCACTACGATTTATATTTGTTTTCTTCAAATAATATATAACACAGGCTTTGTACAGACACTTTATCATTTGAATTGGGGTCTCTTCGTTGTTTGTAACAATCATTATGTCACCAACGAACGAATATTCATTCTATTTTTGGTCCTCCAACTTGATACCTCTCTATCCTTCAAAACAAATTTTCTCTATTTCCATTAGTTACGTGTTAAGTACGCCCATCAAGAGAAAATAGTCCTCTCTTACCCTGTGTTTCGATCACTCCGTTTTCCAAGTTCTCATTTCCTGTTCGAACACTTGCCATTTCATTGGATCACAGATTTGAAGTCACTCTTGTGTCTGTCCATATTACACGTTTCGTATTTCAGAAATCCATCAGCTTAATCCTTTATATGCTGTGAAAAGCTTTGTAAAATCGTTCCAGATGCCTTTTACCTTAGTTTGAAGGAATTCACAGTGCGTGCTGTATCAACATGTACTTCATTACTTGAATGCGTAACAGTTTTCTCCTACGCGACAGAAAAGAGTGACGGTAAGGGAAATTACAAGACCTTAACAAATATTCTAAAGGAGAAGAAGCTGCTTATCATTTAGGTAAATAATTGTACGCTGTTTTAACAACATCTGCATTGAAAGTAATTTGGATTACGTCTTGGAGAAAATGTAAAACAAACTAAAAAAATTGTACAGTAGGCAAAAAGCATCGTTCTTTTAAACAAAATTTATCGACAGGTCTCCTACGTATTTTCCACAGAAAGGATCAGGGATCAGCACAGCACATAATTTAAAAAGTGCGTATAACATCCTAAAAAATGTTCAAATGTTTAGAAATATATGGGACTCAACTGATTGGTTATAAGTCCGTAGCTTACAAACTATTTAAAATAAGTTAAACTGACAGAAGAACAACACAAACACCCTGCCCGAGGGGGACTCGAACCGCCGAAGGCGAACGGCAGCAGCACGGTGTGCCAGTGCGCACGGCTATTCCTCCGCGGCTAACAGACTAAAAACCGCAACCAGTGCGGCTGTTGTGTCAGACCAGCGGAAGAAAATCGGCCGCGAAAATTCTGTCGGAGGTCTGACTGATATCCACGCGTCGCCAGCCAGCGCTGTTAGACGAAAGTCCGAAAGGTATCAGCTAATATACCTGTAACGTAAGAATTCCACCCAAATTACAGTACCGCTTTAAAAGTTCAATACAAATTCGCAAGCAACGGTGGCTGTTGCATGCAACCTTTACTTCCTGTATCATTTCGTGATCATTTTGACTTAAAATTGCTGTCTGTGTTAAAAAAAGTAAAAGCAGAAGTTGCATTAAGGGACTGTATACTATTGAATCACTTAGAAATCAGTTAATTTGCTATATATTTCACTTTAAGAAACTAATGGAGTGTTTATAAGCCGCGGCGGAGTGACCAAGCGAATTCAGTTGCTATGCGATGCGCGAGGCCGTTCCCTGTCGGGGTTTCGAATCCCCACTCGGGCAGTGATGTTTATGTCGTCTTTAGTATAAGCTAGTTCATAAGTAGTTTGTAGGTTTAGGGGCTGCTGACCGGGTTGTTAAGTCACATACGCTCTACAAACATTTAAACATGGGTTAGCTTGTAGGTGAGGTTTAATTTTCTTGCTCTTCTTTTGTTGGCCTCTTTATCCAGTCTGTTGGGATGGATCCATTCTCCTAGGTATTTAAACTTACCTGTACTCTTAATCTTTGTATGATTTACATCCATGTTTCATTGAAAGATTATCCCAGAGCAGGTCAGCACCTTTCTTACCACTTCAAGTGAGCACCAAACACAAGGCCCAAACGGATCATTTCTGAGGAGGAGAGAAAAACAAAGAAGCGAACAAAAGAAGAGGTTCTGGGAAGAAAAGAGAAGAAGAGCCAAAAAGTCTAAGTTTCTTGCGGTCCATAGTTGGCCAATTTCAAATACAAAATAAATAACCAGTACATACAGAGTATTACCCGGATCATTCCTCAATGATCCGGGTAATACTCTGTATGTACTGGTTATTTATTTTGTATTTGAAATTGGCCAACTATGGACCGCAAGAAACTTAGACTTTGTAGAACGGACGTATTGCCAGAGGGATGGATCTCAGCTGTGATCCATCCATTACATAAGAAGGGAAGTAAGACCGACCTCAACAACTGCAGAGACATCTCCTTGTTGCTTATAGCCTTCAAGATCTTCTGTAAAGCCTTGCAAACTAGAGTCGCCAAACAGCTAGACTCCCAACTAGGCGAATACCAGGCTGGTTTCCGGGTGAGCAGTTTAAAAATCTCACGACAATCATATAGGAGCCGAGAGGGACATCTCTGGGTAGCCATTATGGTAGATTTCGAAAAGGCATACGACTCGATAGATCAACAAACCCTCTTCTCCACCTTGTGGGAACTAGGCCTAGACGAGAAGACTACCAGACCAGGTTACCATGAATAACACCACCTCCAAAGTCAAGTTTAGGGGTGAACTCTCAGTGAGCTTTCGCATCCAGACAGGAGTCAGCCAGTGGGATGGCCTATCGTGCATCCTCTTCAACTGCGTTCTGGAAAAAATCATCAGAGAATGGACTTCCACATTGTCACCAGAAGCAGGACTGAAGCTTGGCTACAAGAAAGATAAGATGTCTGTCCTTTGCTGATGATCTCACCCTTTTGGTAAACAGCTTGGAGGAGGCTACTCATCAACTACAGAGCCTCTATAATGTTGCAGAAAAACCTAGCTTGAAAATCAACATACAGAAGACTGAGTTCATCACCAATATCAAACAGGCTTCTTCTACAATACCACTAGGAAACAATAATATCTGTAAAGTACCTGCAGTCAAGTACTTGGGAGAATTGGTTTCAGCAAGTGAGAGCGAAATCTTGACCATAGACGCTAGGTGCACCACGTTAGAGAGAGCCTATCACTTCTGTAAGAATAACTATATCTCCAAGTACCTATCCAAGAACTTAAAACTGAAGCACTACAACTCGGTAGTAAGACCCTCTGCACTCTATGCCTCCGAGTGCCTCTTCATGAATCGAAAGGGCCCACACAGGAAACTAGAACTTATAGGGAGAAAGATCCTGAGGAGAATATTATGACCCATAAGAGAGGAAGACGGTACTTACAGAATCAGGCACAATAACGTACTGTGTGAACATCAGGAAGACAGTGACATGTTTGAGGAAAAGGCGACTGATCTTCTACGGGCACATGACCCGCCTGAATCACTCGAGGATGACCAAGTAGATCCTCACAGTGACAAGGAGGGAAAAGGCGTCCAAAGCCGAGTGGTACTCCTCTGTTAGATCAGACTTAGAGGAACTGCGGATTCAATTACAGATAACCGAGAACCGAATGCAATACCGTCAGGTCATCTTATATTTCCCACTATCTCTCACAAGCAAGAAGTGTGCAGGCACCACCAGACGTAATTGGACGGATAAGAGGAAGCAGGCCCGCAGCCAAAAGATGAAGGCGTACTTGGCCAAGAAAAAGCAGAATACCCTAGCTGAGAGTTGAGACGAGCCTCGTGGCCCCTAGTAGTCCGAAACGAACTGAAAAAAGGCAGTGATAAATCAAGAGTAACAATTCAGAATTGAAATAGATGAAAACGGTGCAGCGCAGCAGTGTGGTGCTCGTTCTGCTGGTATTGGCACGGACCAGCTGCGCATCGCGCTTTGTCACTGGTGGGCAGTGGGCAGTGTGCCCAGTTACCGGCCGGCCACAGACGCAAATGGCTGCCGCGCCATCAGCGGCCGGATATTGCCGACAGCGGCCACTCATCCACTGCAGGCGCGCCACGCTGCAGCACCCAAAATCTGACACAGCTGACCACTCCGAACAGCTTATAACTTATCACTTTACGGCAGTAATGTCCGTAGAGTCGCGCAGTTGCTATAACGGCAATACTGGATATTCCGATACCACACGTTTTGACCCATGACGTCAGGCGAAACGTCATGATGATAACCGACATTCGTATGTCAATGTTAATGTAATGTGGCGTCGATAGAAACATGAAATAACGACACAAATATAAATGTAAGCGAAAAAAAGAGAAAAATAAGTAATTGGAACTTAACGGGATTAACGCGGGAATTAAGGGATCTTGGGCGGGGAGATTCTAAATAGAAAAACAATATCAATAGCAATTCTGAAATTAAAAAACATGGAAAGAAACATGCAATTGTAGCGTTTCGTTCTATGTAAATAACACTTCCGGACAACGTAGGACACAAAATCACCCTGAAAATGACTCGTTTATTGAAGTTCTTGAATACGGAGTAACATTAGGAGAGCTTTTTTTCGTAATAATTGAAGTAAAATTAGGAAACTGGTGAAATACTGCGCGAGAGACATGCGAAGTGTAAAAGTGAAGTTACCTTCTGCGACAGAAATGTTACTTACGCGCTTGGGACGTAAATCTTCAAGTTTTAGTTTATTAAAAAAAAAATTAAAAAAAATCACGGGATGCAGAAAGATCTATCTTTTTTGCAGTCATAGGAATACTGAAATTAATATGCTGCGTAAAATTAAAGAGCCGGCCCCGCAGTGGCCGAGCGGTCTGCGGCCCACATGTCACAGTCTGCACGGTCGCTACCGTCGGGGGCTCGAATCCCCCCTCGGGCGTGGACAATAAGGTACTTCATAAGTAGTTTGTAAGTTTAGGGACTGATGACCCCGCAGTTAATTTGAACATTTTTTGAAAATTAAATAAATGAAGGGGGGAAAACCTGGCGTGATGCGGACAGAACGATGTGTAATAAGATCACAGACACGAACTGTAACCACAGACGTTATGTCTCTGACTGTAACTTTATTAAGAATGATGCGCTGCGGCACCATTTCCAATTTCTACACATCAAACACCACTCGCGGTCTCATAAACTGCACTTCAGCCCTTATAAATAATAATTGTACAACACAAAACGCGTAGGTAAACAAATAAATGCATTCTAATAAATATACTTGTGGCGCAATATTTTATTGCACAGAAACGAAACACGTGAAGAAATAAACGCATTCATATACAATTGGTCAACACGTGTCGCGTAAATAAATAAATGCATCCTAATAAATATTTCCTCTTACACATTTACAATATTATTAGCGACTAGTAATAAACAAATACAAATACGTCTAAGACAAAATGACGTAATACATGACGCAGTTGCTCAAAGCCGACGGGTGGTATCGGACAGTAAAGGTGAGCCGGTATAACTAATGGTATGGTGTGGAAAGATAAAGGGCCGACAGTGGACCACGGCAAGCGATTGGGGTAGACAGACGTCAGACAGGACAGGTATCCGGTTAAACCAAGCAGCCGGTCTGCGTTTGTCCAATTAGGCACAAATCTGGGAAAAGGCCCATCTTATGCATAGAGTGTTTTTAACTACAGGATCACAGGTAAAAGACAATATCTGCAACTAAGGTAATTGCTAGTGCATGAAAGCAGACATGTACGGTTCGATCCTAAGATACAAATTGCCTAACTGTAAATCTGAAACGTACATAGCCCAATACGCAGTTTCTTACAGTGTATATTCACCTGCGATAAATGTTGTGTACGATAAAGCCTAAAGTCGTAAACTTCTGAAACTCTATTGCTCTAACACCTTCACTCTTCTAAAAACAAAAACTTATTTCATTACTTGAGAATTTAATATCCAACCAAGATAGTCAAAGTAACGCAATTCAATTTATTCTTATGCAGATTTTTTGTTTCTACATGAACCCTTCATTTAATATAAACAGGACAGTAGCAAATGGTAGCTATTGAGAAAAAAGAAATTAAAAATTAGGAACTATGTTGGATTATCTGCTAGCAGCAGACAAGCACAAAGTTTTTCTTTTAGGATAATCCCAAAATTGTGATACAGTTATCGCCAAATTTTGATTCAGAGAGTTTAAAATACAGACATCGTCACAGATCCACCCTCTCTACCGGTCTGTGGCTGTAGTGCTGAGCCTGTACTTTTGCGGTATATAGCCGGCTCACTCCCCCATCTTCTTCGGATATGAACCACGGACTTCCATTAACCTTTCTTAACAGTTCCGCACAAAAGTGATTTTTGTTTTGTGCCCATCTGTGGCAAAGCCCCTCTCGAATTACATCAGTTTCTTTACCTTCCTTGTATAAGTACGTGTGATAGTGAAAAATAAATCAAAAGAGGTTTCGCATCACTACGTATTTGGGAAACTCACGTTTGATAATTTCATAATTTAATTTTTGATTAGTTCTCCTTGCGTACACCCTCCTTTTCCATTTTTACCCACGTTCTTTTCTGCTTCCTCTCCTCCCCCCCCCCCCACCCCACACACACACATACACATCGGAATTTTTAATTATTTTTTTACTTTTTATTCTAAATAATTTTACATCGAATCCAAAATTTTTATACGTTTCCGGCTATCAGCGCCATCAATTCTCCCTTTTTTAATTTATACCTGCTTATCATACAATGTAAACTTTCACGGCCGGTGTTGTCTTCAAGTTAAATTTCCGGGCTGATGTGCCGTGGTCCAGATGTAGAACTTCCTCCCGACGTTTCGTCTCCAACTGCGGGAGAAATCTTCAAGGTTCTTCCGGCTACTGCCACTGTGGGCCGAGGAGCTCTCGCATTTATAGAGGGCATAGAGGGCGCCACCATACGGCACGTGATGCTGACTTTGTAACTATCTCTGGATGACGTCGTCATTCTCGATTAAATATAATCGACTGTCGTTTTGTTGGTGCAGTGTCGACATCCATATTTTATTTAACTTCAGACCTTCTTCTTTCCTATTAAAATTATTCTGGTGTTTGTGGATCTCTATTGCTTCTCTATACATGCGTGCATGGTACTGAGATGTCCTAACTAAAACGCTCGTCTCGTCAAATTTATTTCATTATTTCCTTTTTGAAAAACATGTTCAGCCACTGGCGATTTTTCCATGTGGCCCAGACGACAGTTCCTTTTATGTTCAGATATGCGAGTGTTGACGCTTATTTTTGTTGTACCAATATATACTTTACCACAGCTGCAAGGAATTTTATAAGCCCCAGGTGTTGCTAGGGGGTGACGTGCGTCTTTTGCTGATCTCAAATATTTTTTTATCTTTTTTGTGGGTCTGTAGATGGTTTCGACGCCATGCTTGGCCAATAATTTCCCGATTCCATCGGTAATCCTGCTAATGTACGGCAGAAAAACTTTTCCAGATTGTTGTCATTGTTGCTCAGAACTTCTGGATTCTTTTCTTCTTTGATGGAGTGGTCGATCAATTTCCTTGGCACCAAATCCATTTTTCTTGAAGGCCGACCGTAAGTGATTTAGTTCATCTTCTAAGTAAACTGGCTCACAAATATTGTTGGCTCCATCCATCAAGGTTTTAATGATACCTCTTTTTTGCCTCGGATGATGGTTTGACTCCTTGTGGAGGTATCGATCAGTATGTGTGTTCTTTCTGTATACCTTATGGCCCAGAGTTCCGTCCTCTCGTTTTATTACCGACACATCCAGGAAATTAAGTTGGCCATTTCTCTCTTTCTCCATCGTGAACTGTATATTCTGATGAATGCTGTTGAGCTGCAATAAGAAGACATCCAACTCCTCTTCACCATGGCTCCACACTACAAAGGTGTCGTCAAAATATCGGTACCAATTAGGTGGCTTCTTTCTGGCAGTCTGCAGCGCCTGCTGTTCGAAGAACTCCATGAATAAGTTGGCAACAGTTGGACCGAGAGGGCTGCCCATAGCCACTCCGTTAATTTGTTCATGGAACTCGTGGTTGTACTGGAAATACGTCGTGGTAAGGCAGTGTCTGAAGAAGGCCACGATGTCAGATGGAAACATATCTGCTATGTATGAAATAGCTTCGTTTACAGGAACCACAGTAAACAAGGACACTACATCAAAAGTCACCAGAATATCACACGGGCTGACATTAATCTCCTTTAGTTCCTCAATAAAATGCACAGAGTTTTTAATGTGGCTGTCCGATTTTGCAATGTACGGCTGCAGCAGAGAAACGAGATGTCTGGCCACCTCATGGGTGGGAAATCCTATGGCGCTCACAATCGTTCTTAACGGGACCATGGGCTTATGCACCTATGGTAGGCCATATAGTCTGGGCGGATAAGCTTCTGTTTTACACAGTTGTTTTTTATGATCCGAAGAGAGAGAAGACTGTTTTATCAAGTGATTTGTTGTTTTCAAAAGGATCCAACTCCGAAAATTTTGGAAACAACAAATTATTTGATAAAACAGTGTTCTCTCTCTTCGGATCATAAGAAACAACTGTGTGAAACAGAAGCTTATCTACCCAGACTATATGGCGTACCAATGGTGCATAAGCCCATGGTCCCGTTAAGACCGATTGTTAGTGCCATACAATCTCCCACCCATGAGGTGGCCAGAAATCTCGCTTCTCAGCTGCAGCCGTACATTTGAAAAACGGACAGCCACATTAAAAACTCTGTGCATTTTATTGAGGAACTAAAGGAGATTAATGTCAGCCCGTGTGATATTCTGGTGACATTTGATGTAGTGTCCTTGTTTACTGTGGTTCCTGTAAACGAAGCTATTTCATACGTAGCAGATATGTTTCCATATGACATCGTGGCCTTGTTCAGACACTGCCTTACCACAACGTATTTCCAGTACAAACACGAGTTCCATGAACAAATTAACGGAGTGGCTATGGGCAGCCCTCTCAGTCCAACTGTTGCCAACTTATTCACGGAGTTCTTCGAACAGCAGACGCTGCAGACTGCCAGAAAGAAGCCACCTAATTGGTATCGATATTTTGACGACACCTTTGTAGTGTGGAGCCATGGTGAAGAGGAGTTGGATGTCTTCTTATTGCAGCTCAACAGCATTCATCAGAATATACAGTTCACGATGGAGAAAGAGAGAAATGGCCAACTTAATTTCCTGGATGTGTCGGTAATAAAACGAGAGGACGGAACTCTGGGCCATAAGGTATACAGAAAGAACACACATACTGATCGATACCTCCACAAGGAGTCAAACCATCATCCGAGGCAAAAAAGAGGTATCATTAAAACCTTGATGGATGGAGCCAACAATATTTGTGAGCCAGTTTACTTAGAAGATGAACTAAATCACTTACGGTCGGCCTTCAAGAAAAATGGATTTGGTGCCAAGGAAATTGATCGACCACTCCATCAAAGAAGAAAAGAATCCAGAAGTTCTGAGCAACAATGACAACAATCTGGAAAAGTTTTTCTGCCGTACATTAGCAGGATTACCGATGGAATCGGGAAATTATTGGCCAAGCATGGCGTCGAAACCATCTACAGACCCACAAAAAAGATAAAAAAATATTTGAGATCAGCAAAAGACGCACGTCACCCCCTAGCAACACCTGGGGCTTATAAAATTCCTTGCAGCTGTGGTAAAGTATATATTGGTACAACAAAAATAAGCGTCAACACTCGCATATCTGAACATAAAAGGAACTGTCGTCTGGGCCACATGGAAAAATCGGCAGTGGCTGAACATGTTTTTCAAAAAGGAAATAATGAAATAAAATTTGACGAGACGAGCGTTTTAGTTAGGACATCTCAGTACCATGCACGCATGTATAGAGAAGCAATAGAGATCCACAAACACCAGAATAATTTTAATAGGAAAGAAGAAGGTCTGAAGTTAAATAAAATATGGATGTCGACACTGCACCAACAAAACGACAGTCGATTATATTTAATCGAGAATGACGACGTCATCCAGAGATAGTTACAAAGTCAGCATCACGTGCCGTATGGTGGCGCCCTCTATGCCCTCTATAAATGCGAGAGCCCCTCGGCCCACAGTGGCAGTAGCCGGAAGACCCTTGAAGATGTCTTCCGCAGTGTGAGACGAAACGTCGGGAGGAAGTTCTACATCTGGACCACGCCCCATCAGCCCGGAAATTTTACCTTTTATACCTGCTTGTTAACCCACTGTCAGACCAATGTTTCTTTGTGCCACAATGTATTCTCCTGTTTACCTAGCCCCGCCGTGTACAATGGTACGGCAAGTTCGTTTCGCATCTTGGTCTTAGTCGGTTTTTATCGCTTTTATTCGTATAACTACCATATACTTTTAATTTACCGATTTTGAATTTTGCTGATAATGACATATACGATTTGTCTAAATATCATTGTTTTAAGACATTTAAATCATGAACAATGCGATTTTCTCAGTATAAGGCAAGTGATTCACTTTATTTCTTCTAATTACTGACGTACCTGGTCATGTAAAATCACGTTTTCATTCACCGCTTGTCATTGCAGGATTTTTAACAAATTTACTCAAGCTATCGTGTGATTTAAAGCATCGTTTTAGTTCGTCTTAAACTTGTGTAATGCAGCCTACACGGATTAGAAACAAGTAATATATTTTATACTTTAATTTACTTATAAAAGGTACAAGATGGGTAAGCGAGCATATTAAAGATACATTTACGTAAGAGAAATAGTATATTGTTTACAATATATCGGTATTAAGATGCACCAACAGCACGAAAAGCATTATTGTAAAATAAATTTCAATATTTGCATAGAAGTATTTTATTCATTGAACTGAAAATACCTGTTGCCATGAAACGTGTAAGATATGATAGTGACATTTATCTAAGAAAAAGTGCTAGTCTGAAAGACGCAAATATAGTTAGGAGACTAAAAGTGGGGAGTGCTGTAGGTATAATTGTTGTAAGTGTAACTTCAAATCCTACTTTGTGGGAATGACTGTAGTCCGAAGAGGAGACTTTGGGTAGACAGAAATGAGGATGAGTTTGGTACGTGGGCATGGCTGCGGTCATAAGTTATGCAGTTTGGATTCCATGTTTACTGGACATGTTTCTCTTGTTTTGAACCATAGTGCAACTTTACGCTGACTGTCTATGTTGACCAAACTATGCTGTGTTAGCCAAACAGATACTTACACGTACTGTGCTATATATAGCTCTGTTCAATAACTATGGTTTCATGTAGGCTTAAGGTAGAACGTTACACGCCTGCACATTAGCAGCGAATAATATCTTTTAACTGTGTTCCTACAGCCAAATACTCTACATATAGGCTATCGTTTGCGAATTAGAAATGCAATATAAATTCGCGATCACACAACATGAAATAATCGCCAGCTTAAAAAAGTTGATATCTTAGTCTGACGAGTAACGTATCAACACTCGTGAAATATCGTATAGAATCAAATATGCTGGTCAGATACATTTAACTTACACTCCTTAGCTTTTGGCAAAGTCCCAACAAAGATGCTGTTTACAGCACAGATCCTAACACTGTCGCAAACGAAACACTTCATGCAATCTGGAAATTCCGTCTCCCAAAAAGAGATATGGTGAAACTTTCTGTCAAATTAAAATTGTGTGCTGGAACCGGGAATCGAACCTGGGACATTTGCCTTTCGCGGGCAGGCGCTCTACCGACTGAGCTATCCCGACACGAATCACGATGCCGCCTCACAACTTTACTTGCGCCAGTACCTTGCCTCCTACTTTCCAAGCTTCACAGAATTTCTCCTGCAAACCATGCAAGACTAGCAGTCGTGCAAGAAAGTATATGGTGGAGACTTGGCTTAGCCACAGCCTAAGGGATGTTTCCAGAATGAAACTTTCATTCTGCAGCGGAGTGTGCCCTGATATGAAACTGCCTGGCTGATTAAAATTGTGTGCCGGAACCGGGACTCGAACCTGAGACCTATGCCTTTCGCGGGCAAGCGCTCTACCGACTGAGCTATCCCGTCACGACTCATGAAAGTTGTGAGGCGGCATCGTGAGTCATATCCGGATAGCGCAGTCGGTAGAACGCTTTCCCGCGAAAGGTAAAGGTTCCAGGTTCGAGTTCCAGTTCCGGCACACAATTTTAATCTGTCAGGAAGTTTCATATCAGCGCACATTCCGCTGCAGAGTGAAAGTTTCATTCAAGAGATAAGGTGTTCTTATACAGCAAAGAAGCTCTGCACATGATCCTGCCGAGTAATTTAATTGACCACTACAGTTTTCTGCGTTGGTCTTACTCTCACTGACAGATCGCCATCCACTTTAAATGAACCAGAGTTCTTTACATAAAAGGTTTGTGAAGTTTCACCACTTCCACTGTAATTTAACTTTCTAAAAAGGTTCCAAACATTCAGTCACCTTGGGAATATTTATCAGCTGTACAAATAATGTATCAAATATATCAATTAAGCCAGACAGAAGTTGGAGTCCTGTCTCGGGCATGTTTGTGTGTGTTGTCCTTAGTGTAAGTTATTTTAAGCAGGCGCGGCTCGTTCTAAAGGGTCACAGGGGCCCGGCCCCAGGAGAAAATTTGTGATATACTTTTGCAGTATTATATGAAACAGTTGGAGTGTGTCATGATCCCCTCGACACCCTGACTCATTTTACAATGACGCGATCAAATGGTTTCGTTTGCCCCTCGCCGCAGCATAGCTGAGGGCCCGCCCAGTGGGCCCCTGTCACAGCCATGTTGACAGCCGTGGACCAGCGGTGGATGGCCCTTAAAGGCTAGTCTACATGACGACACTAGGTTGCCACACTCGTTGCATGAAATGAATTGCGCACAACTGGTTTCGTGCGTGTCTGTAGACACAGCGTCAATACTATACACTTCAGTATCGTTGTTTTGTGAGTGTCTTAGGTGCCGTAGAATTAAAGATTTGATAGCTGTAAGAGTTGTGGCGGAGCTATTGCTTCTCTAAACATAAAAAGAATAGGAAACGAGTTTGAGTTTGTGACTGGATTAATAGAAGACGTCAGCTCGGTTGCTTAGCGGCCTTGCTGAAAGCAATTGTAATTTAAGACCCTAGAAGTTATTTTAATCAACTTAGAATGTCACCGGAGCAATACAATAAAGAAACAAGATACTGTTATGCGTGACGCATTGTTACCAGAACTGAAATTATAAATTGCATTACGTTCTTGTCAAGTAGATATTCGTCTATACAGTACCTGTAACGTGTTTCCAAATCCACAATTGCCACGGTCCGTTTGTATAGGTATTTGGAATTGCATGTATTTCAATCTGCAATCAACTAATCGTCAACCCATCAATATTTAATTCACAAATTTTTGCTTCAAAAGCACTAGAACGCAGCTGCTTATTCGTGAAATTTTCATCGTTAAAATCGCACAAACACCTATGCATCACATATCTGTTCAAAAACCGAATTATTTCTTCCGTTCCCCCATTTATGCTGTGTTTTATTCTGTATTAGTTATAGCCTAACCTAAAAGCACGCGCAATCAGTTTCGCCAATGTTGGAAGATGCCGAAACTGTTTAGTTTCGCCAACGAGTTGCGCGAACGTCTGCCGCGCATATGCACTGGCCAGTAGCGCAGTTTCATGAAACCTAGTGTCGTCGTGTAAACTAGCCTTAACTGCCCCAGTAGTCTCAGTGACGTCAGAGAGCTGTTTTCTTTTTCCCTCCTCGCCCCTCGCCCTAGTGCCGCTTGGGGCCCGGTGAAGCGAGCTGTATGTCACGTTTCCACTCGCCACCCCCCCGCGCTTTGGTCCGCAGGTCGCCCCGGCGACCCTGGGCCCTCAGTACCTACATCTAAACTTAATCTGGAGCGGTGTCTTTGCAACTTAAGTGTTCGTAAACTGAGTACAAAATGAATAAAATAAGCTCTTCAGAACACTCTTTCATTTATTATGGAAGCGAAGCTAGAAATCAAGCGGTTAGTCGGCCGCGGTGACCGAGGGGACTAAGGCGCTACAGTCACAGTCTGCACGGCCACTACGGTCGGGGGTTCGAATCCCCCCTCGGGCATGGATATTTGTGGCGTCCTTAGTGTTAGCTAGTTCATAACTAGTTTGTAAGTTTAGGGACTGATGACCCGTAGTTAACTCCCATAAGCTATACAAACATTTGAACATTTGAACTCGTGAGTTAGCACAAAGAGCTCACAATGAGCTGGTGGACTAGGATAATTACAATATTACACGCACATAACTCCCACCCCCTCACAAAACATAAAAGTAATAAAATAAAATGTTTATTGCACCTTTGTGTAAATGTTTCTTAGCTACAGTGCATCGTGGATTATACTAATTGCTGCATAATTAGCATATTTAAAATCTTTCGAATGGGTTTAAATGATATTACATATCTGGAGGTTATATAAGGAATACTTCAGACTGATTACATTATAATGGGTACTAACTTTTTGTCTGGGCACCACCAACGAAACTGAGCACGAGCCGCTACTGTCCGACACACTCGTAAGAACAAAGCAGCTAAATTGAAAACATTGAAACTGCGATACCGGGCCGGCCGCGGTGGCCGCTGGGACTGAGGCGCTTCAGTCACGGCCTGCACGGCCACTACGGTCGGGGGTTCGAATCCCCCCTCGGGCATGGATATTTGTGCCGTCCTAATTCGTAAGTAGTTCATAAGTCGTTTGTAAGTTTAGGGACTGGTGACCCCGTAGTTAACTCCCATAAGCTTAACAAACATTTGAATTTGCGATACCGGAAGTTATGACTCCAGATCGCTCCTGGACAAAACGTTAATTTTTATGTTAAAGATAAATTGGATAGTTTCACAGTACTTGGGACAATTTTCCAAAAACTGATATATTCTTTCTACAATCAGTGCTTGTGCAACACATTTTATTGTCCATATAGGTTGTTTATATTTATGTCGCTATACTAAATTTTTTCTCCCTTATATAATCTTCAGAGCTGAGTGTTTCAGCTACAACAGCAGTCCGTCAGTTTTTGTAAGCAATGTGCTTGCAATGTCACAGTGTCCTTATTTCACATAGAAACTAACGGGTTCTCTTGTAACCCATAAACTCAGACCTGAATGTAGTACGGCAGAGCCGAAACTCGTCATAACAGAAATACCATAGGGTGAAGCCATAATTCACTGATAAAATATCGCATTTTGTTCAGGGAAATTTCCAGAGTGCTTCATTTTATGAGACACGAAATCTTCGTAGAATCTTTACACTGAGTAATTATAAGGAATTCAAACCGCTACACGAACTACCTTCGTTTCCATGAAGGATCTGTATGTAAGCGATGTGACGTCCGGAGATCGCATTCGGTGAAGGCGTACACGAGGTGCTTCATCCGTAAACCCATCTGCTCTTCTTTGTATCACTTTTAACGTCCAACTAAATTTACCGGATGTATAAACCTGAGGCACATTAAACGCTACTGATTGCAATTTGGTCCAATTGGTTTACAAACATTTAGTTTTGAATAATTATGAGAGATGTAGATAATGTATCTACTATGTTGGAATGGTAACTCATTACAAATTATGGAAGTAAAGAGATTGCAGTGAATGAGTTGATGCTAATAGCTTCACAGGATAACATTTCCAGACAAGTATTCCCGTACAAAACTTGATCCACTATGTACCGACCATATCGTCTTCTTCTAATTTATTGCCGGCCGCGGTAGCCGAGGGAACTGAGGCGCTCCAGTCACGGTCTGCACGGCCACTACGGTCGGGGATTCGAATCCCCCTCGGGCATGGATATTTGTGCCGTCCTTAGTATTAGCTAGTTGGTAAGTAGTTTGTACGTTTAGGGACTGATGACCCCGTAGTTAAGTCCCATAAGCTATACAAACATTTTCTTCTAATTTAACCTACGGGGAAGCGGCCTGGAAGTAGCGGAACGTCCTTCAAAGTTTGTCTTATTAAACCCTCAACAGCGAACGACGTGTATATGCGGCAACTGTCGACATTTCCACGAGCGGTAATGTCGGATGTATACGTTTCGATGCTTTGTCACAATATCCAGGTCAATCTGATGACGAGGAACAGGAGAACAAGCATAAGTTGAACTAAATCGTCTTGTCTGTTTGCTAGCTATTAATAGCTGCACATGTTGCAGGTGACGCTACTTTCGTTTACCTTTGCGGGATTCGATGGTGTAGAAGTGTCATTGTATGTACAAACCAGTTACATAAGGTACAAGCGCGGGTTATCGAACGCCGAGGTAGAAGGATGCATACGACTTGTGATAGTGACGATAAACTTAATTTTTTTTCATCTTCCTATGAGGATTTTCGTCCTTCAGCAACACAGGGCCGATAAAATCATTCTTCATGTTCCACGTGTTCACTTTTCACTGGTGAAATTGATGACGATGAAGAACAAAACGACAGTACAGAAAGTCAAGTCTTCAGAATAGTGTAGTTCACGATCGAACTAGTTCGGAAGATCGCTCCCACAGGCGAACTACGCGAACTAGTACGCAGATCCCTCGGCTCTTAGTTCGTCCGCTCCTTTTCCGAAGACTGACGGGTAACAGCGAGAGGACGCGAGAGCGCGCAGAACGCGTGATTCCCTTCTGTCATTTACCGTCATTTAGAGCTGAGATGCAGCTCAGCTGTAGTTTTAGTAGCGGTAGCAAAACCAAAACGAGCGGACGAACTAAAAAGAGCGACCTACTTTGCGGTCGACCTGCGAACTAAAAGGAGAGCTACCGGTCGCGAACTAAATTATGCGCGATAGGTCGCGAACTAAAATATGCGCGATAGGTCGCTAACTAAAATATGCGCGATAGGTCGCGAACTAAAATATGCGCGATAGGTTGCGAACTAAAATATGCGCGATAGGTCGCGAAATAAAATATGCGCGATAGGTCGCGAACTAAAATATGAGTGATAAGTTGCGAACTAAAATATGCGCGATAGGTCGCGAACTAGAATATGCGCGATAGGTCGCGAGCAGAATTAAAAATCTCATGTTTTCCTACTGCTGATGAGAGCCATTTCGAGGTTAGATTACATAGTTCAGTGCTACGAAATTTCTGCTTTGAAGTATTCTGCACTCTGCAATATCTGACTAATAAATTCCATAATGCCAAGATATAGAGATAACTCTAAACTTAAACACAAGAAATTGTCCACAAACTGTTTCTTTTGGTTTGCGTGATTACGTTAGCGGCTCAAGCAGCAAGCGCATGAAGCAGCTAGGTGGGGGGACTTCTCCCTCCACCTGCATGCGCAGACCACGCCGGTCAGCCATCACTGGGAGCGGACGAACTAAGAGAACGAGCCGCGAACTAAAGTGAGCGCTCCCGATCGCCGCGGTGGAGTAGCCGAGCGGTGTAAAGCGTCTCGCTGCGGAGCGCGCGGTTGCTCGCCGTGGAGGTTCGAGTCCTCCCTGGGGCATGGGTGTGTGTGTTGTCCTTAAAAACCTAGGTTTAAGGTCAAAAATGTTCAAATGTTTGTAAAGCTTATGGGACTTAATTACGCGGTCATCAGTCCCTATACTTACAAACTACTTATGAACTACTTCCGAACTACGACGGCACAAATATCTATACCCGAGGGGGGATTCGAACCCCCGGCCGTAGTGGCCGTGCAGACAGTGACTGAAGCGCCTCAGTCCCCTCGGCCACCGCGGCCGGCAGATTTAAGTAGTTCGTAAGCTACGGACTGATGACCACGCAGTTTGGTCCGATAGATTTACAAACATTTGAACATTTGCTCCCGATCGCGAACTATTATGCTCAAGTCTAATAGAGACATGAGAGACGCGCATGCGCCTGGCTGCTGCAAACAGCTTCGCAGTAAACGTATTAATGTGGATCTGGTATATGAACCAAGGAATTGTTACGCATATGAAACTGACAAGTGCTCGAGTGAGAAAGAAATGCAAATGTTGGAAAAGGAACGACTTGATATGGTAACTGGGGCCAGCAGCCACCCCTCAACCGGCGGCCTGTGTTCAGGTGAGGTAAGTCTGGCGGCATGATCGCGTTAGTCGGCGGTGGCGCCTCTCGTGGCTTTCCCGCGAGCGACACGACCGGCGGGCCGGCCGCAGGCCACGCCGCTAATGGAATTAGCCGCAGTCCGCCTCGCAGCCAGGGGCAGGCGAGCCGTGTGCTGTGGCGTCTGGTGGCGCGAGCCAGCCAATAGCGAGCCGCCTCCTCCCCCACTCCCCTGCCCTCTTCTCCTCCTCCATTCTTCTTCCTCCTCCTCCTCCTCGACGCCTCCCACGCCTTCCCGCGGTACAGAGCAGCAGTCGCGGTCGCATTCTGGCCGCTCCTTCAGCCGCTATCAGGACCACTGCTCGCCCCTCATCTCTCCCTCCATCTGCTTCTGCTTCTCTCTCCCGAAACCTCCTTGAATCAACACCAGGCGGCCACTCTTTTCCGTTTCCTTAGCACCTATCACGATCAGTTGCAGTGCTTCTGGAATCTGCCAAATTGTATTACTAAATGCCGAGTGACTCACAGATGCATATGAAATACATCCATGTCTGTTCGTCCGGTTCGTCCATCTCTCTTTAATCTTCTCGTTAGTAAACGTCAAGATGCCTTCAACGTCCAGTTCAATGTGTTCGTTAAATGCACTCTACATCTACATGCGATACTCTACACATCACATTCAAGTGCCTAGCAGAGGGTTGATCGAACCTCCTTTATACTTTTTATCTCCCATTCCATTCTCCAATATCGCGCAGGTAGAACACCTGAATCTCTCCGTCCGAGCTCTGATTTCTCGAATTTTATTCTGATGATCATTTCTACCTATGTAAGAGGGAGTCAACAATATATTTTCGCATTCGGAGGAAAATGTTGGTGATTGGAGTTTCGTAAGTAGCCCATGCCACGGCATAACCGCCATTTGTTGTAATGATTCCCATCCAAGATCCTGTATCATTTCCGTAATGCTCTCTCCCCTGTAACATGACAATACAAAACGAGCTGCCCTTCTTTGGACTCTTTCGATGTCCTCCGTCAAACCCACCTGATAGCGATCCCACAATGGGCAGCAATACTCCAAAAAAGGACAGACAAGCGTAGTGTATGCAGTTTCTTTAGTAGTTCTGTTGCATCTTTTAAGGGTTCTGCCAATAAAACGCAGCCTCTGGTTCGCCTTTCCCCCGACACTATCTACGTATTCTTTCCAATTTAAGTCAGAAGTAATTGTAATTATTAAGTATTTTGTGAAGTTTACGGCCTTTACATTTGATTGAATTATCATGTAAACAAAGTTTAACGGATTTCTTTTCGTACTGATGTGGACGACCTCACACTTCTTATTATCTGGAGTCAACTGCCAATTTTTACACCATAGTGATATCTTATTCAGATCGTTCTGAAGTTCGTTTTGATATTCACATGATTTTACTAGACGGTAAATGACAGCGTCATCTGCAAACAACATGAGAGAGCTACTTAGATTTTCTCCTAAATCAGCACTACCCTGTGGAACGCCCGAAATCACCTGTTTTAGTCGATGCTTTACCATCGATTACTACGAACTGTGTCCTCTCTGAAAGGAAATTCCCTATCAGTCTCAAATTTGTGGCGCTATACCATAACCACGCAATTGCACATTGCGTTTGTCGTCGCCAGATACACCTCTCGTTTGCTAACATGGAGAAAACGAGAAGGTACGATATACTTCTACTATGTTGGCAACGGAAACAAATGGAAGTGCCGTCCGAATAAACAGCTGTTCGCCATATTTGACTAGCAGGGAAGAGGTTAGCAGACAGCTGTTATTTGGCGCTATGGAAAACAAATGTGAAAGAAGCTCGAATTTTAAAGAAGTGAGTGCGTGAGTCTTGTGTTCTGAATAGACGTATATAAGGACACATTGGACTAAAGAGAAGACAGTGCCAGTGTCTCCTCTCGAACAGTTTTCCAAGCAGACGTTTTGCAGACACCAGCCAAGTCCCCTAAGGCAATGAACATAGAGACAAGTGCATAGTGCCTTAGTGCAAGTAATAACTTGCACATATGTATTCTGTTTCCTATTAGAAGAGAACTCTAAAAAAATACATGTCTATCTGTTGGGCTCTTCAGATGGTCGTGGAATGTTTCATGCAGATATCCCACAGTGTCCTTTCCAAGAGGAAATCACGTAACCAATTCTGCATCATCCCATCATTCAACATTATTTGGACGAACTTAAATACATCTAGGACGCCTTATTTGTGCAATGACCTCTAGATCGTTCAAAATATTGACATGCACTTCAGTGTCAATCGAAGCTCTTATTCCACCCATTTTCATCGTACCGATTGTCACTTAACTAGTTTTTACCCGTAAGTTTGTATTTAGATATTGCAACAATAATTTTAAGGGTTTTGTTACATATCTGCAACATGTCAAACTCATCTAATCGCTACTGGCATGGATGGAACGAGAAATATAACGATAAAATTTTCCAATAAAGCTGATTTCTACACTAGTTTTCATATATATAATGCTTCTGTTAGGCAGTTTGTTCGATAAATCTTTCTCTATCACGTCAATGTCTTGGAGTATTTTAGCGTTTTCAAAATCTTCCCTTTTCATACAGATTGTCACTTAAATGGTCGTTAGCTGCGTAACGAGCAGAATTCTACAACTTAAAGGCCAGTTTGGGGTTTTTTAACGTCAGGTTAACTCATAACGAAACATTGACAAACGCAATTCTCCGGTAAGGACAAGTTGAGATGTTAACTGAAACTTAACGAGACATTGACAAACCGGCCCTACACAGGGTGCTACATTTTGGCACTCCATTCTCCCAGGTATAGTTCATGTCCATGCGGGAAAGGCCGCGTGGACTAAGGCGCCATGCCACTAATGCACGGCTGCTCCCTTAAGACGATCGAGACCTCCCTCGGCCATGGATGTTTGTGTATGTGTTTTTTGTCATAACCGTAAGTTAGTTTAAGTAGTTTATGAGCCTAGGTACCGATGACTGAAGTAGTTTGTTAGTCTAGGTTGCCAACAAATGAACATTTTGACATAGCGTTAAGGACACGTGGGAAGAACCGATGCTGCTGTTGACGTTACAGGGTGCACACTGTAGGTAGAGCCCGACAAATTTCCCACGTGACTATATCTATGAAGCCATAAGCGTCCCATACACGTGGCAGTACCTGAAAAGAGCCGCTGACCTATTGTCGATACCAGTTGGCAAGCCGGGCAACACGGCCACGTTGTCTGAGAGGCCACGATACGGATTGTGCGACCGCTCCCGCCGGAAGTTAGAGTCCTCCCTTGGTATTTGGGACGTGCATGTGTGTTTTGTCATTACCGAAGTCTAGAGACCAATGACCGTAGCAGTTTGATCCCTGAGATTCAGAAACATGTGAACATGTTGGCCTCTGACGAGGAACGACTCCCCGTCAGACACACGTTCAAACGTTTGTTAAGTTTAAAGGACTTAACTGCGGGCTCACCAGTCCCTAATCTTACAAACTACTTATGAAATAGCTTATACTAAACACGACACAAACATTCATGCCCGAGGGGGGATTCGAGCCCCCTGACCGCAGCGGCCGTGCAGACTGTGATTGGCGCGCCGCAGTCCGCTCGGCCACCGCGGCCAGCTATCAGACACACACATGGTGCGTGTTGTTCCTGTGTAGACTGGAGAAGGCGCGCGTTGTGATGGCACGAAGCTTCCTCTGAAGCATTTTGAAGCTGCACGATTTATTGAGTTTTCGAGGGCTGCGATGGTATCTTCACCAAGCCGGAAAACGAAGGAGAAACCACGTTCAAAGTCGAGAAGTGACCATTCCTGATTACAAAACGTCGAGCGTCATAGACTGGGAAAAAAGGTGAAACAGGACAGCCAGAGCACTGAGGCGGAATTACCGTCAGGTATTAATGTTGGGTAGAGTACAAGTGCGTCTGAATTAATGGAATTATTTTTTTTACGCAGAGCAATTACTTACATTTTCAACAAACCAGCAACCGGTTGTAGTTGAAATGGTTTCATTACTACCGGTTTTACTGTTTTTACCTCATGTTCCAACAGAACATGAAACTGAAGAACGGCACCAAGTGCCTGAACTGGTGACGATAAAACCATTTAACAACAGTAAGGTGCCTTTAAAAATTGCTACGTATATTTTAATAGAAAAGAATGGTACATTATAACATAGTAAACAGTCAAGGGAAGACAATATAAAAAACGCTACTGATGGTGACTGAGTTTTTAATTAATAGTAGTTATTTAATACTAGTTTCGAGCATGGCCCATCATGAGATTACTTGTTTAAATACACAAGCAATCAAGGGTTCTGCACTGCCGATCATGAAATGACCTTAAAATAACGGAAACTATTTTACATCAGAAGTAGGGCAGGGCCGCTTCAGCGTTAACAACAGGTTTATTTGGCCGTAAATAATAAGTAATCAATATTTGTCTGTAAAATGTAGTACATTTATATTATTTCTTAAAATTGTGTTGTGTGGTCTTCAGTCCAAAGACTGGTTTGATGCAGCACTCCGCGCTATTCTGCCCTGTGCAAGTCTCTCCGTTTCTCAATAAGAACGGTATCCTACATTCCTTTGAAACTGCTTATTGCATTCGTTCCCCTCTGCGGTTTCTACCCCACACAGTTCCCTCCAGTACTAACTTGACAATCCGTGATTTCTTGGAATGTGACCCACCATAAGAATCTCTTCTCTTAGCCAATATATGCGATGACTCTTTTCTCCCAAATTCTGTTCAGCACCTCATAATTACCTACGACATTTAACTAACAAATTTCATTTAAAATGTCATAATTTGAAATAGAAAAACATAGTGCTCAACAAATTAAGACACTGCAGTCTATAGAGATCTGATGGTCTAAATCTGAAAAGTTCAGCGAGTTGCTCCAAGTAAGCAAGCAGTTCATATCCCAGGAGAGTGCAGGATATGAAATAAAAGCTGTCTGGCAAAAAACAGAGAGTTAATGACGCATGACGCAGACACATTACGAGACTGCACACAGATACTGTGTGTGCAGCCACATATTAAATCTACAATGCACTCACGTTCTCCATATTCAAATCTGGCACTTGACGTCAATTTCTATTTCAATAAATGTCACTGGTAATTGACGAAATGCGTTACATAAAATTTTAATTACGGGTGCCATTCCCATTCGTCCTACGTCTCGACAATAAAATATTCAGTACTTGCTGCGTTCGATTTTGTTACTTCGACATCAATGTGCTGAATGAAACGCGTAGTTCAATCGTGACATTCGATGTAATGTAACTTCTGTTTCGGCAGAGCCACAGATTTATCTAAGAATGATTTCATCTTTCTCTGCAGCTAAATCAAGATTTCAATAATAACAATTTGTCAAATGATGAAGTATCTTTTAAAACAACAAGCAGAATTATTTGATTGATGTCTACATTTAGGGTGTCACTGTTTACCACGATAACACGCAGTTCATTGCTTTAGAATTGACGAAAAGTAAAATTGTTAAATGTTCAATGTTCAGATGTTTCTTAAGCTTATGGGACTTGACTGCGGGATCATCAGTCCATAAAGTCATAAACTACTTATGAACTAACTTATACTAAAGACATCACAAACATCTATGCTCGAGGGAGGAATATAATCCCTGCGCATTCCAGCATAGCGCCTCAATGCGCTCGGCCACTTCGCCGCAGCATTCCTGAATGTTTGTGATCTCTGATTGCTCGTGGTAACTGTAGTAACTACATAATGATGCGAACGCGTAATCTGCAAATCGCGGTGTCCGTAGGTAAAATATCTACGCTATTCTTTTTGCACTAGAATAATTGGCAATGTCACGAATAGACGCATCTCCCCTAATGCACAATAGGTTAATTTGAAATCTTCAACTATGTCATCTAGTTGTCACAAACTACACATACGAAGAATACTCTACCGCTCTATAAGATAAAGTACTGCGTAGGAGTAGCCGAGCGGCCTGGAGCACCAAGTTGCGGATTGCGCGGCCTCCCTCGGGCATAGATGTTTGTCTTTAGTATATGTTAGTTCGTAAGTAGAATGAAACTTCACTCTGCAGCGGAGTGTACGCTGATATGAAACTTCCTGGCAGATTAAAATTGTGTGCCGGAACCGGGGCTCGAACCTGGGACCTTTGCCGTTCGCGGGCAAGCGCACTACTGACTGTGCTATCCCGACACGACTCACGATGCCGCCTCACAACTTTACTTCTGACAGTACCTCGCCTCCTACTTTCCAAACTTCACAGAAACTCTCCTGCAAACACACAAGACTAGCACTCCTGGAAGAAAGGATATGGTGAAGACATGGCTTAGCCACAGCCTAAGGGATGTTTCCAGAATGAAACTTCACTCTGCAGCGGCTAAGCCATGTCTCCACCATATCCTTTCTTCCAGGAGTGCTAGTCTTGTGTGTTTGCAGGAGAGCTTCTGTGAAGTTTGGAAAGTAGGAGGCGAGGTACTGGCAGAAGTAAAGTTGTGAGGCGGCATCGTGAGTCGTGTCGGGATAGCACAGTCGGTAGTGCGCTTGCCCGCGAAAGGCAAAGGTCCCAGGTTCGAGTCCCGGTTCCGGCACACAATTTTAATCTGCCAGGAAGTTTCAGTTCTTAAGTAGTTTGTAAGTTTATGGACTGATTACCACGCAGTTAAGTCCCATAAAAGCTTTACAAACATTTGAATTTGAAAAGATAATGTTCACTCTTCAAAGAAGTGTGTACTGCAACTACATCTACATAAATACTCCGCAAGTCACATTGAAGTGTATGGCAGAGGGTTCATCGAACCACTTTTATGTTATTTCTCTACAGTTACATTTTCTATTAGGGAAAAGGAACACTTAATCTTTCCGTTTTTGATCTGATTTCTTTTATTTTATTTTGATGATCATCTCTTCCTATGTAGTTAGGTGCTAACAAGATCTCATTCGGAAGAGAAAGTTGGTGATATAAATTTCGCAAATAGATCATGACCCAGCGAATAACGCCTTACTTTTCATGATTTCACTCTAACGCATGCATCATTTCCGTGTCACTCTCCGCCCTACATTGCGATTGTACAAAACGAGCTATCCTTCTCTGAACTTTCTCTAAATCGTCTGTCAGATCCACTTGGTGAGGATCCCACAATGCGCAGCAATACTCCAAAATAGGACGCACAAGTGTGGTGTAGGCAGTTTCTACAGTATTGAAATTATGTTTTGTGGTAAGTCAAATCTATCTTATTGAACGGGAGTTTTAACTACGATACTTAACCGAAACATTCTTCCGATACAGTTCTCTAACCATACAACTATATTCCTTGTAGATGTAAACGAAAGAAGAATAAAGAAAGCTTAGGAATTAGCATCCCGTTGACAGGGTTGTCTTTAGAGACGGAGCTCACGTAAGGTAACGTTGACGACGGAAATCCACCGAGCCCTTTCAAAGAATCAGGAATTGCCTGAAGCGATTTAGGGAAATAATGGAAAACCTAAATCTGTATGGCCGGCGGTGGATTCGAACCACCGTCCACACGAACACGGTCCGCCCCATTATCAAATACACCGATCCTTAAATCCATAGATGTATTCTTCCATCATTACTATATTTACACGACAACTACGTGTATATATTGAAAAAAGCGTATTATTCCAAATAATTAGCTTTTCTAGAACTACATGCTTCAACACCACAATGCCTAATTTTATATGCAGCAATGTCGCTAGCAGCGAAAGATACAAGTCGTCCAACTGGAGCATTTTCACAACTGCCCTATATTCATAAGCTATTTTGTAATGCGTACACTTAGTGAGATACAACAAGGTTTAAACGCTATTTAATCAATTTCTTAATTTTCTATACGATTACCAGCTTCAAGTTAAGTATTTGGCTTGGCTTGTTAAAACAACAGATTATCAGCCTTCGAAATTGTGTACAAGGAAATTCGGTTCCTCATCGAAATACTCATCCGGCACCTCCTATGATGATATAGTGTGCTGTTCTGTGCCGCTATTATTCTTGTACCATAATTTAGGACGTTATACCCAACACTTTTACAGCGTCAACAATTGCTGTTCGCCGTTTTCGACAGTTCTGACACTATCTTTCTGCAAGGTGAAACACAGTCTGCTGTTCTTTATCTTCAGATCCAAAACGATGTAATATTCGTTAAGTTATAGTCCTGAATTGCTGGTTTTACAAATTACCCAGTGAAAAGGTGATCGTTGGTTTCAGAGAAACTGCCACAGCATCAGTCGACAGCCACTTAGACTTGCATATTTTTCAAACAACGTGGAGGTACTTTGTCGACCCAGCAGATTGAACTGTTACTGACACATTCTTGAGGATGTGTACTGCGTACGATCATACATACAGAGCCATACGTACGTGAATACAGTCGAAAGACGAAGAGTGCGAAATTTCGTTGCTAGTCTCGTGAATACACACCTTTAGCAGCGATGCAAGCTTCAATTTTCCCCTTTAGACGATGTCAGAGTTGCCGAATGCAGTCTTGGGGAATGCCCTGCTATGCAGTTTCCCCCTGGTGTCTCACGTCGGTAGATATCGTGCTGGTTGTGCAAACATCGGAAGATAATGTTTCGTCCGGTCCCAAACATGCTCAATGGAGGACAGATTTGGTATTCGTATTGTCCAGGGTAGTTGACGTACACCTTGAAGAGCACATTGGGTGGTACAAGATGCAAGTGGACGTGCAGTGTGCTGTAGGAAGAGGATACCGGCGTGTTGGTGCCTGGACGGTAGCACGACGGCTTCAATAATTGTTTCAACGTACGGTTCACTGTTCAATGTTCCCTCGACTATCACCAAATGAGAACTGTCAGTGTAGAGTATAGCTCCTCACGCCATGATGCCACGTGACAGCCACATGTGCCTTTGTCGTATACACTCTAGATTTTGGCGCTCCCTTGTACGACGTCACACAGGCGCACGACCGTCATTGGCACCAAGGCAGAATTGAGTCTCACCTCTGAAGATTTCCGGAATGTCAGACGAACTGTGAGAATGGATTAAAGAGCTTCTATCGAGCTGAACACAGCACGTCGTTCTCATTGAAGAGAATTGATGAGACAGTAATTTCTGAAATACTCAAAGGCCGTTACCTATGAGACCATATGTAAATTTTCCAACAGAAAAGTTTGGTGGTTCCCTGAGACTATTCATAACGCTTGAAACTGTAGCGGAGTGCTTGAAGATCTACTTCGTACAGCAAGAAACACTTGATCCCAAATATAAAGAAAGGCAAGGCAGGGGAACACATAGAAAGAAAGTGTCTGTATTATTTGATTACACAATTGCAGAACAAGCACTAGAAGCTGTTATTTACATAAAGTATCTGGGAGTACAGAGAGGTTTCAAGTGGAACGATTAGACAAAATTAATCTTTAGGTAAGTGCAAGATTGAGAATAATTTGTAGGATACTAAGGAAGTGTAGTCCATCAGCAAAAGAAGATATGAGACACTAGTTCCAACAATACGTCAGTATTCGTCGTCAGTGTAAGCTCTGTGGTAGGTGAGTATTATAGAGGAGTGAAAGACGTTTACGGGTGGTGCAGCACGTTTAATTACAAGTTTATTTAGAAAGCTTGAAGTCAGTACGGCCATGGCCTATCGCGACGCCCCTGGAGCCGGGGTTGGGGTGTGAGCGGAAGACGTCCTAGCAGTACGCATGATCGTGCATCATGGTGTCGTGAGTCATGCCCTGAACTGATCGCTCTCCACTGGTGATCGTCGACCCGTCTTGCTACCGTCCATGTACCAACAAGACGATATGTATTTCCAACAGGACAATGCACTTCCATATGTATGCCGTACCACTAACGTCCTCTTCGAGGCAGCTACCCTAGCCAGAACGATCCCCACGTCTCTCCCCCATTGAGCATGTTTGGGATCGGATGAAACGTCATCTGCAGAAGTCTGCTCGGCCGGCTCTAAACCTGGCCTAACTGAAGCACCAGGAGAAAACTGCATGGTAGGCCGTTCCGTCACCTCTACGGTCATTACCATGGGAGAATCGCAGTTTGCATTGCTGCGAAAGAAGGGTATACACGGTAGTAGCATCGACACCGCGCACACTCTGGTGGCTGTACTCACGTGTGTATGGCTCTGTCTGTGTGATCGTGTGCTGTATACGTCCCAACGAATGCGTCACTAAAATTTCGCTCAGCTGGATCGACAAAATTGTGGTGTCGCACAAGTCCGAAGTGCGCGCCACCTACTTTCGCCGCGCGCCGCCATGCACGCACGGCGCGGCGTTCTTACGACGTCAGCCACGAGCGCCCTCTGCTACAACTCCGCTCGTGGCCACCACTGAACGACATCGTTCACTTGGGACTGAGATAGGAACCAGCTAACACTTCGGAATCAGATAGATACCAGTGAAGACTTGGCTATCGGATAGGCACTAGGCAGGCCTCTAGCTCAACTATGTATCAGCATACCGCAGTACTGAGCTATGTAAAAGTTAAGTATTACTAGGTCTCTAAGAAATATATATCTCGTTCTAATTTACTCTAGTGTTTCTAGTTTCTGCTGTCCCACTGGCTGGTCACCTCCTACCTGCACAAGCGTGCATCCTTCATTCCTGTGTCGGTCTTCCTACTCGGCCACCGAAACCTACGACGAAAACGAGACACAAAAGCGGCGACGAGGCTGGGACACAAAAGAAATCATGAAGTTCTTTTTTCTATTTCCAGGAGTGTATATCTACTTCTTCATCTATGCTCCACGAAACACATTACAGCGTTTTCTGGTTCCCTTTACATCATTGTCACATCTTTTTGTTTCTTTCCTTTTCCCTTTTACCAGTTCCATTCGTATATGGTTCGTGAAAAAACGCCTGCCGGTAAGCTTCGGTGTAGACTCTTTTCTCTCTCCAATTTAATACCAATGGGCTTTTAGTGAGATGTATCATGGTCCCAGCAACATATTGAATTACTCTTCGATAAACGTACGCTTTCGGAATTAGGACAGTCCACCACACCATGATATAGAACGCCTTACTTGCGGCGTCTCGCACGTAAGTTGGCTGCCATGGCCGTACTGCTTTCACGCTTTCTAAATAAACTTGTAATTAAACGTGCTGCTCCACCCGTCAACGTCTTTCACTCCTCTATAACACACATCTGGCACAGAGCTTACACTGACGAGGAATACTGTCGTATTGTTGGAACTAGCGTCTCATATCTTCTTTTGCTGATGGACTACACTTCCTTAGTGTCATTCAAATTATTCTCAATCTTGCACTTAATTTTGTCTAATCGTTCCACTTGAAATCTTTCTGTACTCCCAGATACTTTATGTAAGTAACAGCTTCTAGTGCTTGTTCTGCAATTGTGTAATCAAATAATACAGACACTTTCTTTCTATGTGTTCCCCTGCCTTGCCTTTCTTTATATTTGGGATCAAGTGCTTCTTGCTGTACGAAGTAAATCTTCCAGCACTCCGCTACAGTTTCAAGCGTTATGAATTCGCTTCATACTGAATCACCAGACATGAAGAGTCTCAGGGAACTACCAAACTTTTCTATTGGAAAATTTACATATGGTCTCATAGGTAACGGCTCTGTTACAAACCCTTTGAGTATTTCAGAAATTACTGCCTAATCAATTCTCGTCAATGAGAACGACGTGCTGTGTTCAGCTGATAGAAGCTCTTTAATCCATTCACACAGTTCGTCTGACATTCCGGAATCTCGTCGATTGCTCATTATGCGTTTGCATGAAACAGTTTGTTTGTAAATCTATTTGACGAAACTGCGTGGCCATCAGTCCGTAGCTTACAAACTACTTAACCCTAGGTAAACTAACCTAAGAACAAACACACACCCATGTCCCAAGGAGGACTCGAACCTCCACAGCGAGCAACCGCGCGCTCCGCAGCGAGACGCTTTAGACCACTCGGCTACTCCACCGTGAAACATTTCGGAACGCCTTTCGAAACACACAGAACGCATAATCTATCTAGAAGACTGACATTTTGCAGGTCGTTTGGACGAACAGACAAAGCTGCTTTTCACACGATTGTTGCTTTTGAAATCTCATCATTATAACAGAACTGGAGAAAAAAACGTCCCGAGATCCTACAACACACTGCCGTCAGGGATGTATGCCTACAGTTTATCGCATCTGTTGAATGATCCTTCTTGAAAACAGAAATATCCTGCTCTGTTTTCCGATTATTTGTAACGTTTTCTTCCCTTAGAGATCTACAGTACACTACATGTAGAAAGGAGCCACTTCCTTCGCAGTCCCTAACGTATATCAGGTCCAGTCACCTGTACTATGTTTAAAGATGTTAATTGTTTTCCTGTTGCTTGTTCATTTGTTTCAACAGTCGTCGTTTCATCGTATGTGCAACGATTTAGAGAAGAGACTAGGGTACGATCTTACTATCCTGCACATCACCAAATCATTCTCAGACTTAATCATCTATTCTTCCTACTATGGTGTGTATTCAAAATTTTCTTGTTGCAGTTCCACTGGCAAACAGTAAATATTTAAATGCAAAATATGTACCGGGTGATCAAAAAGTCAGTATAAATTTGAAAACTTAATAAATCACAGAATAATGTAGATAGAGAGGTAAAATTTACACACATGCTTGGAATGACATGGGGCTTTATTAGAACCACACCTACCGTTATCGGGTCTTTTTTCGTCGAGGAACTGCGTGGTTATGGTTTTGTAACTGCTACCGTGACGGGTGAGAGGTACGCCGATATGTTACAGAATTGCATCATACCAAGCCTGGCTGATAAATACCTGGTGGAATGTACGATTTCAATGCAGGATGGCGCTCCACGCCATATTGCTAGACGCGTGAAAGATCTACTATGCGCTTCGTTTGGTGATGATCGTGTGCTCAGCAGCCACTTTCGTCATGCTTAGCCTCTCAGGTCCCCAGACCTCAGTCCGTGCCATTATTGGCTTTGGGGTGTATACACAAGTGTATCGTGATCGACAGACATCTCTAGGGATGCTGAAAGACAACATCCGACGCCAGTACCTCGCCATAACTCCGGATATGCTTTACAGTGCTGTTCACAACATTATTCCTCGACTACAGCTATTATTGAGGAAAGATGGTGAACATATGGTGAGCATTTCTTGTAAATAACATTTTTTTTCTGATAAACCCCATGTCTCTCCAAGCATGTGTGTCAATTTTTAGCTCTCTGTTTACATTATTCCGCGATTTATTAAGTTTCCAAATTTATACTGACCTTTTGATCGCCCGCTACATAGAGTATTATGCTTGAGAACCAGTTGTTAAACATGCATCGAGTAGCGTAAACCACAATCAGAAAATGGTACTCTCAAGCTATCGTACGCTCTTTTGACGAGCTAGATTAATGATGCTGAACGTTGCGGACACTCAAAGACACAGGAGTCTGGATGCAACAGGTAGCAACGCTTGTCGGTTGATTGAAACGTATCTGGGGTACGGGCACCGTTATCCCTGACAGATTGGCTCTGCGGCGGGATTAGTTGGGGACGTCTGAGGTGATGAACGACGGGAGGCCGCGGCGGCGGCAGCCTGTCCACGGAAAGCGACCATCGACGGCAAAGTCAACCTACGAACGTGGTGCACACGCCCAATTAATTTCATGCTGTCAGTACACTCAAATATTCTCACTGTTAAAACACAGCTGCGCTTATCTAATATCAGTTTGTGAGAAACGTGTAAGCACATTTATTGCTTGTATTTTATGTTGTAGATCTGTAACCATTAGTTATCGGAGAAAATGTAACCTTGTCAGTTTCAGTGTCGACTCTTACCCTAAACACTATGTGCCACTTCTAGTCATACTTGTCCATTAGTTCGATGAAAATGTTGCTAGATGTCTACAAATACAAGTTCGTTACAACAATAAGCCAGCTGTTTTATACAGAAAATTGGAAAAATAAATATCCAGGAAGCAATGTGTATTAAGGCTAGTAAATATGCAGGGTGGTCAGAAATTCACAATACAACTTTCTCGAATTTTTACAGGGTAGTGAGTACATAAAATTTTGAATAGGAACACACGTCGGTAAACGTAACGTTTCCCTTCGACAACGGTTTCAATTCAGAAGATTGTCTCATCCACTCCTACTTGAGGAATGTAATTAGGCGTGGCCCAGTATAATTGTTTCAATCAATTGGCAAAGTATACTGAATCATTCCGTTATTACTTACGCATTTTCATTACAATTTCCACATTATGCTTTACAATTGTCGACAAGAACAGCATCTACGGCACCAGCCGCAACGTACTGATGCTTTACAACAGTGGCTCGATGTAACGAACACTAACGTCGGCTCACACATTGTACCTCCGAAATAACTTCTGATACGCTCTCTGCATCCCACCTGGTGTCTCTTGAATGTCTTGTGCAGCGGGCAGAAATCGTGCCAGCAGTTCGTCTTCTGTCTCTACAGGTGTCTCATAAATTAGGCTCTTCATACGACCCCACAAGCAGTAAGTAGTCCATAGGGGTTAAATCCGGCGATCGTGCGGGCCATGTGTTTGGAACACCATCTTTCACCGAATCGTCTGTTCAGATGCCAATGAAAAGTGAGATGGTGCACTATCATGCTGAAACCACATTTACTGAAGGACATTCAATGGCACATCTCTCAAGAATCTCCAACACGTGTCGTAGGAAGAGTAAGTGCCGCGGCGGAGTTTCCGAGCGCATTGAGGCGCTATGCTACGATGCGCGAGGCCGTTCCCTGTCGGGGGTTCGAATGCCCCGTAAGCATGGATGTTTGTGCCGTCTTTACTATAAGCTAGTTCATAAGTAGTTCGTAAGTTTAGGGACTGATGACCCCGCAGTTAAGTCCCAGAAGCTTTACAAACATTTGATTTTAAGACTAAGTATGCAGAGCCCGTGAGTTTGTATGGAGAGAGGTGTGGTCTAATTATATGACCATACAGGAAATATAAAAAATTCAAATGTTGTTATAGCTTATGGGACATAACTACGGGGTCATCAGTCCCTAAACTTACAAACTTCTTACTAACTAGCTAACACTAAGGACGGCACAAATATCGGGATTCTAACCCCCGACCGTAGTGGCCGTGCAGACCGTGACTGGAGCGCCTCAGTCCCCTCGGCCACCGTGGCCAGCACAGAAAGTTTGCCCGCACGTTAATAACAAACCTGTATTGAAATTCCTGAACCTGCGTAGCATCAGGGGGCTGCTCCGCCCAAACATGGCTATTTCGAGCATTCCGAACACACTCTCTTGTGAAACTACATTAACCTGTGAAGAGAACTCGACGTGGAAACAGGGTCGCGTCGATGCAACGGTGTAGCAACCATCTGCAGACAAGGGCGGATTCAGGACGGCCTGCTGGGTTCGGGGGGGGGGGTTAAAGAATTGTCATCGTCATAGTACCGGTCACCCCTTCTTTAACCCCACGCCCAATCAAACAAAAGTCTCGCAGTTTTGAAGAGTCAGTAGTCAGTGTTGCTGGACCCATAGCGTGTACCCTTTGTAAGTGGTACGGATGTAATTGTTGCTCATGCAGGACGTCCAAGACCGCTGTGACTGACAGCCACTGCACGCGCTATTGTTGGAGAACTCGTTGATGGGCTACCTGCAGTGCGACGAAGTACACCATCTTTAAATTCGGGAGTGCGGCGGCGCCGTGGAGCACCACAGTCCGGCCTCCTCACAGTGGAGGTGCCCGTATCCCGTTGCCGTCGTGTAACTTAGGCAAACAGTTTGTGCGGTGGAGTGTGACTAGCAGTTGTTCCGTTACCTGCAGCTTTGCCATACACAAGGAGCATGTCTGTGTATTCCGCAAACATGTTCTGCACCATGTTTATCTGTCGGTGAAGCACAGGTATTGACTCGGCCTCAAAACAAAGCAGACAATAAGTAACATCTGGTGATCGTTTGATGTAGTACACATCTTTGTGTTTACCCCGTTGCATACCAGGACAGGGAACGCAGAGACATTTCACTGTCGCTAAGGAGACTTTGACGAGTTTACATCTCAATTGAAACTGTCGGATGACGGAAACGATACGTTTGCGAACATGGGTTCCTATTCATTATATACTCAGTACCCTCTATAGCTCCTAGAATTTTGTAAAGGGAATTTCCATGCAGCCTGTATAGAAGAACTCGTCAAGGCCGCGGCGGAGTGGCCGAGCGCAATGTGGTGCTATACTCCGATGAGCGAGACCGTTCCCCGTCGGGGTTTCCAATCCTCCCTCGGGCATGGATGTTTGTGTTGTCTTTCGTATAAGTTTGTTTATAAGTGGTTCGTAAGTTTAGGGACTGATGACCCCGTAGTTAAGTCCCATAGAATATACAAACATTTGAACATTTGAGTTTTTGTCTCCCTCTACGATTTTTTCCACACATATTTCCTTCTAATGCTAAGTTGACGGTTCCTTAATATCTCATAATGTGCCGGAAAATCCTTTTTTCCTCAATTCTGTTGAGCACCTCCTCATTAGTAACGTGATCAACCCAAATATTTTCATCATTCGCCTTGGGGTGCAAAGCCAGAGGTAGTGAGGATCACAGCACTAACAGTTTGCTTCTCAGCAGGCGAATACGCGAGCAGCGTCTGGTATAATTCAGCCCACGCTAAACAGGTCGACATTGCTCTGAGTGAGACCTGGAGGCTCGTCACTGGATGCCTGAAACCTACGCCAATCGCGAAGCTATACCACCTTGCTGGCATTGCACCTCCTGCCGTGCGTAGAGATGCTGCAGCCTACAGTGAAAGAGCGAGGGCTGAGTTGTCTGAGAGCCACCTCTTCCACAACATTCAGCCAGCCACCAGACGCCTGAAATCCAGACGGAGCTTTCTCAGAGCAATCGACAACCTCAGTGACCAACCCGGATCTAGAGTGGACTGGAAGAGATCGAGAAAAAGGCACTGGATGGAACCAAAGGAAGAATTGGCACCAGGCCACAATGAGGACTGGACGGTCTGGAAGTCACTAAACAGGCTACGCACCAACACTGCACGGTCAAGAGATAATCTTATGAAGTCGGGATATTCTACTGTATAACCTCTGTGACTGTGGAGACGTGCAGACGACCCAGCACATGTATAACTGCCCTGAATGTCCTTCACACTGCACCTTAGAGGATCTGATGTTCGCAACCGCAAATTCTGTCGACGGAGCCCGCTTTTGGGCCAAATGTATTTAATATTTCTGTCTGTTTTTTTTTTTTTATAGTTCGTAGTTTACATGTATGTAAGTAATCGCTGTATGTTATACCTTCATAAACTTCTGTACACATGATGCTACTAACACGAATAAATAAATAAAATAAAAAAATTCGTCTGTAGCACAACATTTCGAAAGCTTCTATCATATTTTTGTCTGAACTCCTTATTGTCCACGTTTTACACCCATACAATGGTAAACTCCAGACAAGCGCTTTCAGAAAGGACTTCCTAACATTTAAACTAATAATGGACGTCAACAAATTTTGCTTCTTCAGAAACGCTTTTCTTCCCGCTGATATTCTGCATTTTATATTTTCTTTGCTTCGCCCACCAGAAGTTATCTTGCTTCCTAAATAACAAAACTCATCCACTGTTTTTATTCTCTCATTAACTAATCTAATCATCAGCATCGTCTGATATTTCTGACACTACATTCCATTACCTTTGTTTTACTCTTGCGAACCTTCTTATACCTTCCTTTCAAGACACTCTCCATTCCGTTCAATTGCTCTTCCACGTGTTTTGCTGTCTGTGAGAGAATTACTATGCCGTCAGCAAACTGCAAGGTTTATATTCCCTCTCTAAATTTCTCCTTGTATTTCTTCACAGAATTCTACATATGCCAGTATTAACATTCAAAGATACAGCTCATCGATTGCAAAGCTACAGGTTGATTACTTAATTATGCTTTCGGCTTCAACTAAGGAAGCCTTCATCAGAAGTAAATTTTTTTCATTACCTATAAATCAAAATTATTATAAATGAAGCAGTATAAATGCCATATTTTAAGATTTTAACGAAGAAAATTGACTGAAATAAATGGACATTGATTTTGAGCAACAGAGCTCACGATGACGTTACCAATGTAAAATTACATGCTTCAGGATTGTAAAGCAGAACATATTTCATGTAACTCAATCGCGCCACTATGGCTTGCGCGTGTGGCCAGTATTGTGGGTGGCATCTAACACACAGACAAACACGCTGTCGATTCTATGACGTGGACCCGATATATCGCGCCATTTGGTATTAAATAGTAGTAATTTAACTACAAATGAAAGTAAGTGACAACTGTTATTACATTGATAAAAGTACATAGTATGTTGGATACAATACGTGAATACGATAAAAACAAATTTGGACAATGTGATTATGAATACGAAGGTTCATGACCCAAAAACAAAATATCACATAGCTCAGGAGATTTGACGTCATAAATAATGAGAGGCCACCGCGTGAGAATAGCGAGATTTATGCGTCAATTATTGGAAAATGGGAGTAGTTAGGGACCTGCAACAAATTTGCTTGTAATTTCGGACGTTTATGAAGCGTTTTAAATCTGATCCCCCTGCCCCCCCCCCCCATCCCGCACTCCCCACCCCACAAAATGATGAAATGAAAAGAAGTCTACCGCTCACAGTTTCGCTGTAGATGCCGTAAAACTGTCGCATCAGGTATGACCTTACCGTGAGGGAACAGTTGCTGCAATGTTAAAAATCACATACTACACATGCTTCAGAATATATGACATTATAAACAATAACAATCGCAAAATACTATTACCACATAATACGACGAGTCTTCACTCATACACTGTATGTTAATGAGAGTACTTAGCGACTTGCAACAAACTTTAAAGGTAATTTAAAACGTTTTTTTTATATATTTTTTCTCGGTAAAAACTACAGTAAGAAAAAAGCTTCTCGCTTACCACTTTTACGCTGTTCATGAACTAAAACTACGGCATTCGGTATGGCATTACAATTTATACTTTCTACACTACAAATTGCAGCCACAGGAAATTTTACAGACAGTACACACACATTTAGCGGAATGTGCCTTCCAAATTGTATCACAGTACGACACGTTGTTCATGAGATATGAGGACATAAACGGTAGCATTCATGAGAAACCGCCCCATCTCGCAGCAGGTTTTAATCAATTCCTTCTTTACTGCTGACTGTATTCCTAACAGATTTTACAAATTAATATACACCTACCAAAAATGTATAATTCAAGAAATGTGACTTCATATGTCCTGCGATGGGTTGATACCTTTCACATCATGCACCACGATTTAATACATTTGCGTATTTACTACTAAGACACTCCTGTATTCCAATCAATTGAAAGAAATTCCTGAAAGCTAACTGCTGTTGACAGCTGTGAACCAACTGTGAAGCGTACTCGGCTATAGGCGAAAGTAAGAGATTTCTATAGAGTTACAGGGAAAGGACGAGAATGAAACAGTATATATCCAACGAATACCCAACATTTTCGGCAGATCTACCTTTTAACTTGAAGAGACTGTAGTTTCCAGTAAGACTTGAATTTTCTATTACGATTAATAAATCATAGGATAACCTGTTAAATACTGCAGAGTGGTTTTGACAACTCAATGTTCCTCACACGGACAATTACATGTCGCTTGCTCAGGCGTGGGCTCCCCAAAGACTTTATTCTTATTAGATTTTGTTTAAGTAAACAGAAATATTGTTTATAATGAAGGTTTGAATTAAATGAATGTAATAACATACATATAATTTGCATCTTGATGACCACCTCTCTTTCTTTGGCTACTGCCGTTATTATTTTGTGCAGCTCTATTCCTTTTTTATGTAAAGCGACTGAAGCCTTAAGGCCCCTACACACGCACCGATTTATCGTACGACCAACAAGTTCTCCAACGTACCAACCAATTGGTAGCAGCCTACACACGTTCCGACGAACTGCACGCAGAGCCACCCTGTTCTGATGTCTGTTTGTCGAACTGGTTTTGTTTTCGCGTGTTCGCTGTGCAGACGACCTCAGGCATGGAAGTCGGTCGGGATGAGCAACACACGGTACAATTTGTCGGGTGAAGTGGTGGGGGAATCAGAGATCGGGTGGTCAGGCACAACCAACCGGCCGAAAAGGAAAGTTGGTCGGGTAGCGCCTAACACCGACCAATTTATCGGGTGACCAACAAGTTGGTCCAATAAATCGCATCGTGTGTAGGACCCTTTAAGGTCGTGCTGAAGCAACACGTTTCTGCTGGTGTGGTAGTGGAGGAGGAACTGAAAAATTATATAACAGGCGTGTGTAATCTGTAACAAATTTTCGAGACGAGGTTGATCAGATGCGGGTACTTTGTGAGGTAACAAGGAAACCGCAGTTTCTCTGAGCCTGGGTGAGCAGCAGTGTCTGTTCAAACCGATACGCCTCCGGCAATAGCTCCGGCGCAGTCCTTCCACCTCCGGTGAGGAGAAGCCGCCTCCAGGGACACCGGGCGCGGCGGCCCCTTTTAGCAGCGCCCGTTGCCAGGCAGCGGTAACAAGCCGGCCGCCTTAACGAGCGCGTTTGTCACGTTTCGGGCGTCCGGCCCAAATAACCCGGGCCACGGCAGCCGCGAGGCTTTTCAAGCCAGCCGCGCCCAGCACGTGGCGGGAGCGGACGTGCTTAGCGGGCGCTGCGCGACCGGCGGCGCGTGAGCCGGTAATTTATGTCGCAGCAGCGCGCAGAATGTCTCGTGGTGCCAATTGTATCCACTGTAGAGGCGGCTGCTTTTGCGCTTTTAAACGGCAGCGGAATGAGGGGTGGGGGCGGGGATAGCCAGTAATAGAACGCTCAGTGTTGATAAGGGTACAGAGCCGCTTAATTTGTTCCAGCTAGGTACACGCGTTTACGGGTTTAACAAATTTTTTGAACGTAATGTCGTTTGTGTTAATATAAACGTAAGCAAATAAGGGCAATAATCATTTTAGACAGGGGAATAAGGTAGTATAGAGTTTTGTGTCCCAGCCTCGTCGCCGCTTTTGTGTCTCGTTTCCGTCGTAGGTGTCGGTGGCCGAGTAGAAAGACCGACACATGAATAAAGGATGTACGCTTGTGCAGGTAGGAGGTGACCAGCCAGTGGGACAGCATAAACTAGAAACACTAGAGTAAATTAGAACGAGATATATATATTTCTTAGAGACTTAGTAAAACTTAACTTTTACATAGCTTGAGGGGGAGTGAAGCAGTGCATGTCAAATGACATGAGGAGATAGTCCATGACATGAGAGAAAGTCAATTCCGAGAATAGGCTCAGGAACACTGGCCACTAGAAAATCCCACTCAAACACTCGTGAAGGTGAGAGCATGACATGGAGAGTTGTGGAGCCCGAACAGCGAAGTTGAGAGCCGTTTACAGCTCAAAGAAGAATGTTGCTTGGTCGCACAGGGTTCGGAGACAGTCCAGGAGGTAGAAGTGAGACATCAGCACCAGTGTTGAGGAAGTTTATGCCAGAGTTCAGATCGGTAATATAAGAGATGAGTGTCTGCAGCAGCGACGGTGCACACAGAATTGAGAGCAGGCAGGAGGCTACAATCTTGGCGGCAGGTGGTGGCTGATACATAGTTGAGCTAGAGGCCTGCCTAGTGCCTATCCGATGGCCAAGTCTTCACTGGTGCCTATCTGATTCTGAAGTGTTAACTGGTTCCTATCTCAGTCCCAAGTGAACGATGTCGTTCAGTGGTGGCCACGAGCGGAGTTGTAGCAGAGGGCGCTCGTGGCTGACGCCGCGTCGTGCGTGCATGGCGGCGCACGGCGAAAGTAGGTGGGGCGCACTTTAGACTTGTGCGACACCACAGTACAGGCTGCTGCGTTTGCGCTTTTTAACGGGAGCGGAATGAGGGTTGGAGGCGGGGATAGTCAGTAATAGAACGCTCAGTGTTAATAAGGGTGCAGAGCCGCTTAATTTGTTCCAGCTAGGTACACGCGTTTACACGGGTTTAACAAATTTTTGAACGTAATGTCGTTGGTGTTACTATAAACGTAAGCAAATAAGGGCAATAATCATTTTAGACAGGGGAATAAGGTGGTATAGAGGAAAGGAGAAAAAAATACACAAAGAGACGTATTCATGTAACAAGAGTGAAGCTAGAATGAAACTTTCAGTCGGCCGCGGTGGCCGAGGAGACTGAGGCGCTTCAGTCATGGTCTGCACGGCCACTACGGTCGGGGGTTCGAATCTCCCCTCGGACATAGATATTTGTGCCGTCTTTAGTATAAGGTAGTTGATAAATAGTTTGTAAGTTTAGGGACTGATGACCCCGTAGTTAAGTCCCATAAGCTTAACAAACATTTGAACTTTTGATTTTAGTGATCTCCTGTGTACTCGAAACAACGAGCTTAAATTTCATAGAAGGGTAACACACTAGTTACGAGTGTGCGCTGATGTGAAACTTCCTGGCAGATTAAAATTGTGTGCCGGAACCATGACGCGAACCTGTAACGTTTGCCTTTCGCGGCATTCCCGACATGACTCACGATGCCGCTTCACAACTTTACTTCCGCCAGTACCTCGTCCCATACTTTCCAGACTCCACAAAAGTTCTCCTGCGAACCTTGAAAGACTAGCACTCCTGGAAGAAAGGATACGGTGGAGACGTGGCTTAGCCACAGCCTAAGCGATGTTTCCAGAATGAAACTTTCGCTCTGCAGCGGGTGTGCCCTGATATGAAACTTCCTGGCAGATTAAAATTGTGTTCCAGAACCGGTACGCGAACCCGAGACCTTTGCCTTTCGCAGGCAAGCGCTCTACCTACTGAGCTATCCCGACGATGCCGCCTCTGCACCGTCTGTGAGTTTACGAGAGATAGGGTTTTTTCTCAAATGCAATGAAAAGTGTACATTACTGATAAATATGGAGAGATCAAAGGGAACAGAACTTTTATATAAAAATGTATTACGTCAATAATCGTTTAGATGTATAGAAACACTCGTATTTTCAGTACCAAATTCGGCAAACAGTTGCCAGCTTCAGATTTTGTTACTCTGCCTAAACCTATCGTACCTATAAAAATATATTTACGCCGTCTGCTCGTCAAATATTATTGAACAAATAAGTAAATATACGTCATTCGCCACATGATGAAATATTTAAATTAAGATCACGTCATTTGCTGCTATACAGGGATACCAAAGAGAGGAGACGAGAATGGATGGAGGGAAACATGGACGCAGTGACATGTGACGAAAATCCGCATGCTTAGGTGGTTCAAAATCATCAACAGAGGTTCGTTATTAACATGTGGGCCGGGATAATTAGTGACCATATAATTGGGTCATACCTAATGCCAAACTGGATGACATGACCGACATACCTCATATTTCTTCGAGATGTTTTGCCTACACTATTGGACGCAGTGCCACTAAATGTTAGGATGGAAATGTGGCTGCAGCACGACGGAGCTCAGGCACACTTTGATGTCGCTGTGCGAAACCACATAGACGTCGTATACCCTAATCGATGTAGAGGTGGGTCAGTTCCGTGGCCAGCACGGTACCCATATTTGACACCTCTTGACTATTTTCTGTAGTGTAGCCTTAAGAGTACAGTGTATGGCACTCCTGTAAGGTCTGCGGAGGACCTTATTGCACGACTCCATGGAGATATTAAACAGTTCAAAGACAATGGCGAGTATTTTCTCAAGTGCGTGTGTCTCAGCACTGTCGATGTACGCTCTGCAGTAACGTAGGATGCACGCTGTTCGAAGCCCTTTTGTGTTGTACACAGCGCGATGTGCTCTTATTGACGTAATGAGGAACACATGCCCAATCTCAGACTTCATGCGCAGGAATGTTGTTATGATCAGGACGCCCGTCCCAATACACAGATGTCTGAAGGGTTGCATACTTCAGTATGATGGCACCAAAAGTGATGGGATCACATCAGTTCGTTTTCTCCAGCGCACAATCTGAGCTTTTCCTGATATGGATTCCTTCTTGAAAGCCTATCATTTTGCCAACCCGCATAACATACTATGCGTGTCGCTGTTTTTGTGTGGCACCCTGTATATAAGTTGGAAGACCTAATGATAAAATCAAAAAGGGAAATATGTAAATCATTATCTTATGCTAGTGCAGGACAATGTATATTGATTAGTTGGCAACGAGTGAAGATTCGTGCCGGACCTGATTCAAACTCAGAATGCCCTCCCTGGGCCGACAGACGAACGCCACCCGTCTGTGCCATGTTCTTACTAGTCTCACGTTTCGGAAGTACTTGTCCCTATCGTTCATAGCCCTCGATGCTAGTCGTCCCGATTCCTGCACGAGTTCGAATTTTCCTCATCTGTCAAGAAATGAAGCCTGCGGCCATTTTAGCGGAAACAGTTACGTATGTATTACTTATAATGCTGATCAAGTACCTATTAATAATCAATATTTTAATGAAATTAGCTGTCAGTGGACATGGAATTTAATCAGTGCCGAAATCTGTAAACATGATCTCATGCGGGGTTCGAACACGCATGTTCTAGCGTACTAGTCGGTCGATCTGAAGGCGGCGCCACTCGGACACAGCTATAACCGCGACTGCGAAGACTGTTTTAGCTTTCTCTCGCGAGGCCAACATTATCAACTTATCCACACTCCAGTAACTCAATGTGGTTGACTGTTTTCACTCATTTGTCACGGTTTCACGCACATTCCCGTAGCAGATCAGACCTGATGCATATCCGTACTGAGGGAAGGATAATTGGTCGTCTTCGTCTTAACTATATTCTTCAGTTTCATGATTTGTATCATGCATTCTACTTTTTTGACGGCACTGCGTCATTGCAGATGAAATTCAGTTATAAATATTACGTGAATTTGATGTTATTGTACAGCACATTAATGACATTTTCAGAACATAAATGATAAATTACGGAGGACAAACGCCAGGAAAGAAAAAATATTATTAAACATTTAAAAAATATATACCCAGGCTACTCAAAATGATTTTTGACGGAAAGCAATATAGAAAGTATTGCTAGGTATGTCATTTACAATGTCCGACAGTGAAGTACACGATGACGGCGCCAGATGTCGGTGTAACAAGGTATACGTAAATAGCATTGTGCAATAAATTTGCGACAATTTCGATTCTCTGTTAGAGCCAGCCTGTCCGCTAGAGTGCATTAGTTTAGTTCGTCTAACGTAATGTGACCGTCCTGCTGCGAACGTCATCAGATGTTGAGAGAGCAGGAGGGCACCGAAATGTCATCTATTTGTGTATGGATTCGACGGATGCTACTGATTGAAATACTACTCAATGTCGGATCACATTTGGGCGGCTGGTCAGATACTGTAGTTTCCAAATTAGTGTGTCGCTCAGATGCGACAGTGCCACAATGTTGGTCTACATAAAATCATAGAGGAGGCGCAGTTATCGTCGAAGCTCCAGTCGGTCACTGTGATCACAAGGAAGCATCACAATCCGCGCTGCATAAACAGTGCAACGCAATGGCGCCTGCGCTTGTCAACCTAGAACAAGTCATGGGAACTATGTAACAATTTGTGTAATCAAGTGCCAATTTTCATGCACTTTCGGCGGCCGGATATGGAAATAATCGTCTCATGCGTAGACAGCTGTCAACAAATCGTCACTTGGTTGCGTACTGTGGCCGCAAAACATGGACTGATAATGAATGGTGTCAAACTTTGTTCAGTGAAACATCACGTTCTGCTGTTCCTCGGATTGCGTGCCACGGTCGGGAACGTCTTTCTAGCAGTGTCTGTCGCCGAAGTTACCCGATCATGTCGATAACGCTTTCGTCGATAATTCTGACCCCCTATAGAACACGTTTGGGACCATTTCTGACATCAACTCTGTATCATTGCCTGTAACCGTAATATGAACAACCAGTTACAACAGCCTTTGGTCTTTTTACTTCAGGAAAGCAACTTTCCCAATCGGGGCAAGGAATTAATGCCGGTTATACTAGAAGTAGGAAAACTCTGCCTCATTCTTTGCAAATTTAACTGGAGCTATAAGTACTGGAATATCGTCTACCGTGACAAACCGTTGCGACCTTCCTATCGGTTCTCACCAATAAGACTTGGGCAATACATAACTCAGGGTAGTAAAAGTTTGACTCGTTGTCTCTGTTCATAGGGGTGACTTATGTATATCAGCTTCTATGCCCTAAACAGCTACCCAATCTGTTTAAACAAGTTCAATAATTAATCTGTAGTTTAGCGAGTCTATTAATTTGCATATGATGACATGAAAATATATTTAACAAACATAAATTAAACCTCTAAATGACCAAAAATATGGATTCTAAGATAAAGAAGTGATTCACTCACGAAGTAATTCTTTATAAATGGAGTTTATTACTCTTATTAGAAATGAAACGCGGAGGTGATCCTATTTTATACATCGGTAAATAACTAAATATTTCCCCAACTATTGTTCACCAGAGGCAAAATAAGTATCACACCCACTCGCAAGTAAAAGTTCCAAATATCATTTATAAGTTAGAGTAGTCCATCGAACTTTGCACTTCCAAGTTAATCCGCGATAAAAGTATTCCTTATAAAACACAGTTTGTCATCACACGAGTACACGATTGCTGAATTATCACAGTTCCACAGCCCTACTACCGTGCATAGTTTACCACCTTTCACCAGAGACTAAGTTCTGCAGTTACAGTCCCGTAAATGTTCCAAGTCCGCACATGCCTATCTCTTCAAATCACAAGTTCGTAACGCGGCTTCAGACCGCCCAGCGTCACAACCTCTCACCACCACGTCCAAGTTACGAGTCCCTTCCCAAGCGTTCGAAAGCGTGATACCTCTGCTCCCAAAATTGTATCCTTCCACGCATCCTAACGCCTTTTTAAGGTATAATTTCGCTTCCAAAATATTATACGTTTGAATATAACAGAATTAAATGCTTTGACCACTTCTTTACAAATATTGTTTATGTTTAACAAACAAATATATATTTAACAATACAAAAAACCGTTGAGACTGAAGCTCTTTGCTCAGATAGCCATTAAGCATGGCATCTCACTGTTCAAATATACTGCCGCCGTCGAAATATAGTTACACAATTAATATTTAAATTATCATGGCTTTTTATACAAACACATTCAGTTATTGTCCACAAATACTTACAGCCGCCCGCGGTGGCCGAGGGGACTGAGGCGCTCCAGTTATGGTCTGCACGGCCACTACAGTCGGGGGCTCGAATCCCCCCTCTAACATGGATATTTGTGCCGTCCTTAGTAGTAGCTAGTTCATAAGTAGTTTGTAAGTTTAGGGACTGACGACCCCGTAGTTAAGTCCCATAAGCTATACAAACATTTGAACATTTGAAATACTTATAAATGTTTATATATAAATTATCTGCTGCATATCTACTATTTTTAGTCGCCCATGAAATGTTTATGTGGCAGTCTACAAATTAAAGAACGTTACTAAGAATAATATTAAATATAATAGAATACCTAATTATATAAATGTAATACGCTTTGCTGGGTTCATGTTTCGTATTTCTGTGGTGGAATCTATGTTCTGACAAGAATATTACTACCTCAACTAAAAGCAGAACAAGCGATAAAATAAAGTTTATTGAAAGAATACGGAAATAATGTGACACTTGTTTTAAGATAGATAGCCTGGTGCAATGCAGTCCGCTTGCTTCTTAAATTCAAATGTCTGTAAAGCTTATGGGACTTAACTACGGGGTCATCAGTCCCTAAACTTACAAACTACTTATGAACTACTTACGAACTAGGACGGCACAAATAACCATGCCCGAGGGGGGATTCAAACCCCCGACCGTAGTGGCCGTGCAGACCGTGACTGAAGCGCCTCAGTCTCCTCGGCCTCAGCGGCCGGCTTGCTTCTTAAACTGTTACTGAGAAATACTACGTATCAGTAATTGTAAATATAAGTCTTATAATATTATTATAGTACTGAAATTTATCGCCTTTTTATCTGTAAGGGATATTGAAATTGTAATTACGGCGTTTGATTCTCTCAAGTCTCCTGAATCCATTCATATAATTACATTTGCTGTATGATCAATCCCTTATTTTATATGGATTTTTAGAATAATGTGTATGGCTATATTGTATTTCAGTGGCATTCTGGGTTAACCGCCCTCGCTCACCCAAGCGTTTCCGGTCTCCGACCACATTAGGAAAACCCTAACTATCTGTCCATTCACTAGGTTCAAACTTGTAGCCAGTCGGCTGGGGAACTCAACAGCCAGGCAAAACCCGCCTTTCACATGGAAACAATCAGCTTCTCCCTGTACCTGTAATATCACACCGTGAAGTTTCATACCATTTCATCTTCTATTTTGTGTGGCTCACATATTTTCCAGAAACTCTTGCAATATACGTGCCTACTGAAGATTCATCAAAGTGAAAAACAGGCGAAGCGAAAAAAAGAAAAAAAATCAAATGTTCAAATGTTTGTATAGTCTGTGGGACTTAACTACGGGGTCATCAGTCCCTAAACTTACAAACTACTTACGAACTAGGACGGCACAAATATCCATGCCCGAGGGGGGATTCGAACCCCAGACCGTAGTGGCCGTGCAGACCGTGATTGGAGCGCCTTAGTCCCCTCGGCCACCGCGGCCGGCAGTTATGGTGTACAGTGAACGTTTCAAATTTGTAATCAACGTAAATGCCCTCCAGACATTTATGCATGTGAGCAAGACAGTTGTCATTGCAGCCGTCAATAATGCAATAGTCAGTGTATTCGCAATTGCGAATGTCGATCAGCATCAGCTGTAGGAATTATTGGTGCCATGTTAAAAAGTATGCTGGACTGAGATTAGAGCTTGAATTCCTCGTGCAAACGAGTGTTTCCATTAACAATTATTCTTCCCAAACACGTCTTCTGGACCGGCCAAAGTTTCCATATGCACCACATTCTCAGCTATCATGAGTGCCCCCACATTACATTATATTACATTATGTAATTTCCACACAGGGAGAGACGTTAAACTACAAATGCAGCGTGCCAAGTTTTAGTTTCAAGTAACACTACGGAATCGCGAGCACTCGTGTGTGAAATATGAAAGTTTCGCCCCGTCCAGAAGACGTGCAGGGATAGCATAATGCATAACGCTACCTCTCACGAAAAGCGGAAATTCTGGTCAGGCACAGAGTTTATTATGCCACTGATAAATTATATAGCTGTTGCTGGTTCTTATTAGATATTTTGAATACAATGATTTTGATAATTGAAGTTAGTTCGTCCAGTCAGCTAGTTTAAATCAAACTTCACACATTGTTGCAGTGACTAGCTTCACCGGAATTTTATAACATGTATAATGACTTCGGTTTTTTAATTTAATTTGTCTGGAATTGAACTGCACTAATCTAGAAATATAATTGCACACAAAACTGATATCATATGTTGGGTATTATCAATCCATTATTACATCCAAAATGAGTTTTCCGAGGGCTTTACTTCAGCTATATACTCACAGTTTCCGACAAAAGCGTTCCTCAATTTGTAAATTAAATGTTTCTAAAAGTGATAGACGCATCAGGTAGTTTTTGCGAACGATGTAAGAATTTTTAAGAGATGTCACACAAAAGTTTCGAAATATTTAGAAAATCAGCAATCAGATAGTGATGTACGCTGAGAAATCTGTGACGGCCGCGGTGGCCGAGGGGACTGAGGCGCTCCAGTCACGGTATGCACGGTCACTACGGTCGGGGTTTCGAATCCCCCCTCGGACATGGATATTTGTGCCGACCTTAGTATTAGTTGGTTCATAAGTAGTTTGTAAGTTTAGGGGCTGATGACGCCGTAGTTAAGTCCCATAAGCTATACAAACATTTTTTTTTCTTTTTTTAAGAAATTTGTGCAGTATAAACATTTTTGAAATGTCGGAGGTGGTACAAACTAACAATGAAAATTTCAATTAAATTCTGTGACATCTCAACGCCATATGCCACAGAGACAGCCGATTCAACCTCATACAAGATACTGGGATGATTCCAATAGATAGGTCTTTCAGTGAGTCCCAGAATTAATACTCTAATTTAGTCACATTAGCCATTATTGAAGGCACTCCTTTCCTGCAACTGTAAATCTTAAATAATACATTGCAATGACACTGTTACCGAAGAATTCATCAAGAAAGCGATGTGGCGTGGTTCGATCTACATAAAAACTCTACAACTCACATTGAAGTGCATGGAAGACAGTGCGTCGAACCGCTTTTATGATGTTTCTCTGCAGTTCCATTTTCTAATAGCTCGCGGAAAAATGGAACACCTGTCTTTCTATGTAGGTGGGTGCTAACAAAATATTTTCTCATTCGGAAAGAAATTTGATGAAAGAAATTTAGCAAGTAAATCTCGTCGTAACGAGTAACGCATTTCTTTTAATGATTTCCACTCCTGCTCGTGCATGATTTCCGTGACGCTCTCTCCCCTATATCGCCGTAATAGGAAACAAGCTGTCAATCCCACTCGGTGGCGATCCCTCATTGCGCAACTATACACCAAAATAGAACGAACAAGTGTGATATAGGCATTTTCTTTAGTAGAGCTGTTGCATCTTATTAGTGTTCTGTCAACGAAACGTAGTCTTTGATTGGCTTTGCCTACAATATTTTCAATGTTTTCTTTCCAATTTAAGTTATTTGTAATTGCTACTCCTAGGTATTTAGTTGAATTGACGGCCTGTAGTTTTGACTGATATATCGTGTAAATGAAGTTTAACGGGCTTCTTAAAGTGATAATGTGTATGACTTCACACTTCTCATTATTAAAGATCGATTGCCATTTTGACACCTTGTAGATATATAAATCATTTTGCAGTTGCTTTTGATCTTCTGCTGACTTTACTAACCGATAAGTGACAGCATCATCCGCGAAGAGTCTAACAGACCCACTCAGATTGTCTCCTGAATCGCTTATCAAAATAAGGAACATTAGAGGCCCTATAACACTTCCCTGGGGAACGCCAGATGTCACTTCTGTTCTACTTGATGACTTTCCGTCAATTACAACGTACTGTGTTCTGTCTGGCAGGAAATCATTAATCTAATTGTGACGGCATTCCATAAGCACACAGTTTGATTAGGAGACGCTTGTCAGCTACAGTGCAGAAAGCCTTCCGGAAATCTAAGACGAATCTGTTTCACATCCCTTGTCGATAGCACTCGTGAGTAAAGGGCTAGATGTGTTTCACAAGAATGATAATTTCTGAATCCGTGTTGACTATGGGTCAATAGGTCGTTGTCTTCGAGGTAGTTCATAATCTTTGAGGAAAGTATATGTTCTAAAATCCAGCTGCAAACTGACGTCAATGATGTAAGCTTGTAATTTTGCGGGTCACTCCTATTGCCTTCCTTGAATTTTGGCGTAACCTGTGCAACTTTTCAGTCTTTGGGTACGGAACATTGGCTGAGCGTGCGGTTGTATATGATAACTAGGTATGGGGTATTGCATCAGCATACTCTGAAAGAAAACTAATTGGTGTACGATCGGGACCGGTAGACTTACTTTTGTTAAGGGATTTACGTTGCTTTAATACACCAGCGTTATCTACTTCTAAATTACGCATGCTGGCAGCTGTTCTTAATATGGATTCTGGATTATTTGTTTTGCCTTCTGTCGTGAAGGAATTTCGGAAGGTTGTTTTAAGCAATTCTGCTTTAGCATAACTGTCAACAATAGCATTACCGTTAATATCGCATAGTGAAGGTATTCATTGTGTTTTACCACCACATACTTTACATACCATCAGAATTACGTAGGATTATCTTCCAAATTAGTGACAGGGTTTCGTTGTGGAATTTACTATAAGCTTCTCAAATTGAAGTTCGAGCCAAATTTCTAGTTTCTGATAAACACTGCCGGTCTTGAGGATTTTGTGTCTGTTTAAATTTGGCATGTTTTTTTCTTTGATTATCCAAGACTGATTTGTGTACCACGGCGGTCAGACCCATCTTTTGTTAATTTGTTTGGTAAAAATTTTTCAAAGGCTGTCGATATTATTTCTTTGAACGTAATCCATATCTGATCTACTCTAACGTTGTTAGTTTCGAAAGTTTGGAGATTCTCACTCAGGAAAGCGTGAATCGAATTTTATCTGCTTTTTGGATGGGTATATTTTTCGTTTGTTTTTGGTAGATTTTGGAAATCCGTATTCATTTTCGCTACAACAAATATGTAATCAATAATTCCTGTGTCTGTTTTGATACTATTTATTATCTCCGAATTATTAGTTGCTAATCGGTCAAGTATATTTTCATGACAATTTACTATTCTTTCATGAATTACTCTATGTACCTAGTCGAAACTCCAAACTATATCATATTTGCAAAGCCCCATTCACTGGTGTTTTTTTAATTAAATAGGGTCAGTAATGTCCCTGCTGCATACTTCAGGAAAAACATTAAGTTTAAAAAAGTACAGGAGTTTCATTTAACTTCCGTAGGGACTTGTTGAATACAAAAAGATCCACTTTTCTACATTCATGTTATCACAAAAGTGAATGTGCGCTTCATTTATGTTACAAGATGCATCCAGTATCAAATCCTTCACCATAAATCAACTCAGAATTAAGTTAGCAAATACAGCCCTTTCTCCCATAGCTCGTACATGTTTGACTGATGGCTTTGTATGTTTAATGAAATCTTGTATAGGCTATGTCGCACTACGTCCTCCATCTTTGAACACTTCAGACAATCTGCTGCAATTCTTCATGCTGTATAATTCCAGAAACGAGGGGTTACTACAGTTTGTCTGGGGCTCCGCATGATCATCAGGCCAAGGCCCCTAGCTTTTGAAACCAAATGAAGAGCTTGCGAGTCCACCTGGAAACTTCGTTTCATTGACATAGAGTTTTTACTGTAGTTTCCCAATCCCGGAAAGACAAGTTATTCTACGAAATAAATGAATTTTTCCTCTTCCTTCATTACATTAATTCCATTCACGTTTCAGCATTTGAACTCGTAATTTTTTCTTCTTCCTCTTCATAGTACTATTATTATTATTTTTATTAATTAAGATTTTATTTCTGAAATATTGGGGACATACTCGGTGGACATACTGTAGATGAATAGTCAGAACATTTAGGTATATTGTAAAATATGTGCAGAATAATGATTCTATATCATCACATTCATGAGCTCAGATGATCATTAACAAGAGTAAAACGAAGGTAATGGAATGCAATGTCAAAAAATAAGGCGATGCTGCAGGAATTAGATTAGGTAATAAGACAATAAAGTGGTAGATGAATTTTGTTATTTGATAACAAGATAACTTCTGATGGTTGAAGTAAAGAAGATATAAAATGCAGAATGGCTATGGGAAGAAAGGAGTTTCCAAAGAAGCGAAACTTGTTAACATCCAACATTAAATGTTGAGAAGTCCTTTCTGAAAGCATTTGTCTGGAGTGTGGCATTGTATGGGAGTGAAACGTGGAAGGTAAGGAGTTCAGATAAAAATATGATAGAAGCTTTTGAAATGTGGTGCTACAGACGAATGATGAATTAGATGGCTAGATCACGTAACTAATGAGGAGGTGCTTAACCGAATCGGGGTGATAACGAATTTCTGGCATGTCCTGAGTAAGAGAAGGGATAGACTGGTTGGACACATTCTGAGACATCAAGGAATTGTGAACTTAGCATTAGAAGGAAGCATGTGGGGTAAAAATCGTAGAGGGAGACCGAGAGACGAATATAGTAAGCAGATTCAAAAGGATGTAGGTTGCCGAATATATTCTCAGATGAAGAGACTTGCACAGGACAGGGTAGCGTGGAAAGCTCCATCAAACCAGTCTGCGGACTGAAGACCACAACATCATCGCACTCTTGTTACAGTTTTGAAACCATTCGATAAATTTTGTTTTCGTATATCGTCTATTGCAACAGTGCGAATGAACATCAGTCGTAGGAATAACACAGGATATCTGACTAGTAGGATACCAGTATACATATCTAGAATCGGTGCACGTAGCTACCTAGTTGCCATCTTAGCCGTCTCGCACAATGGAGTTGGGCAAACACCTGTACTAGTTTCCCAGGGCAACTCGTCTCGCTCCAGCGCCGCCTCGCCTCCGGCGCGGCACGAGAAACGCCCTCCCCCCCCCCCCCCCCCCCCCCGCCACTAAGCTATCGCACCTCCGCCGCCTCTGAGATGACAGGTTTTCTTATATGAGGAGTTGATGGCCCGAGGGAGTTCTCCGATGCCCTGCCAGGGACTTTCGGCGTGCACTACCCGTCTTTTTATGATCCTCCTCCTGCGCTGTCGACACCCATTACGAACAAAGTGAAAACGGAGCCTGAGGCACACGCGCTCCGGCAATCTCTACCTTCCGACGGTGCGCATCCGCCACCAGGGAGGCTTCCGACAACAGCATTATATAAGAATGAAGTAATAGTTTCAGTACCGATGCTTCTCACAATGCACTAGAGGACCCGTGCCAATACATCCCAACGTTAGTGGAAAGACAAAAAAAGTTGGAAAGAAATAGAAGTACGACCGAATGTTCACGCATAGCTTTCTTCAGGATCAATCAATGCAAGTGTTTAAGACCGCAAATGAAATATATCAATCCGCTGAGTGTTGTTAGGTCAAAAAGAACTGCGTACCTTAATTAGAACCGAAGATATCGTAAAAGAAACCAAATAAAATATTCAATGCGAGGAAAGAAAGATACAGCGTTTGAATAAAATAAGGTATGGAGAGACTTAAGTTATATTCTAATACTTGATGACAAATCTGCGAATGAATACTTTTCGTTTAAAGCAAAAATGAATGAAATCGGTCGGATACTACGGCGTGACCGACAGATTTTTGTTTACATACATATTGAGTATAAATAAAGGAAGGCGAAAGTTATGTAAATTCTGATACTTGATGACAAATCTGTCGATGAATACCTTTCGCTTAAAACAAAAACGTTGCTCTGACCGAATGACTTTAGTTTTTTGTCGTCCAAGGTGTTCTAACCTTTGATATTTCAGTGCTAGAAAAACACGTTGTTATACTGAAAACACAACTACAACAACCTCCTCAAGTACGCTAACCAGCTTTCAGAGTCTAGCGGTGGAACTGATCGCTCTGATCTGCGGCGCACGGTTTGCAGGCACGACATAATTAGAGGGCCTGTAGAGAGAGAGAGAGAGAGAGAGAGAGAGAGAGGCCAACGGGCCGGTGTCCGCCACCCAAGCGGAAATGCAGCCGCTTGATGATTGATATAAGCAATCATTTCGATGTATGAAGCCAGAGCACATCTTCCATTCTATTAAGATGCAATTCATCTATGTTTATAGAAGCCTAATAAATTTGAAAGCAAATAAAACTCGTGAAGGAGTCTCTATGCCTGCCGAATGTCAATAACATATTTTACGATGTTCCGATAACCTCCATATTTGGCATGAAGTTGATTAATAAGGGAGGTATTCCTGTCATGTAGGCCTATCTCAAAGAAAGTGATGCTATTTCAGATTTTTCTGTCTGCAAATCCATCGCTGAATTAAGTACACTATTAACGCTTTCCGCCCAAATATAATGCATTTTAACTCCGTTCCTGTCCATATAACAACTGTAGTCCGGTGTGCAGCTGGAGTCTCTCCACCTTCTAAAATCACCGTTCAGCCCTCTCTCCACTACTACTCATCCTTTGCATGGACATAGTAACAGCCAATATACAGACCCCTCATCCCTGGACGCTTTTCTATGTTGACGACTTGGTACTGACACAGAAAACCCGTAAGGAGCTTTAAGGTGATACGCAAACTTGGAATGATAGGCTAGCAGAAAATAGCATGCGTCTGAGTATCCAGAAGTCGATCTGTTTGGAAAGCGGTCATCAAACCAGTGGAACCATCAGCATCGACGGCCATGATTTGAAGAAAAAAACGACCGACTTGAAATACCTTGGATCCATCAAAACATCTTCGAATGATTCCACCCTGGACACCCGGGTTAGAGTAAAGGCAGCGACGCTGAACTGGAGACAGGTCACTGGTGTTCGCTGTGACAAAGGATGCCTGTACGTCTGAAGGCAAAAGTTTGTAAATCAGTAGTGCGTCCTGTAGCCCTCTACAGGTTTGAATTCTGACCTTTAACGAGAAAAAAGGGTCAGGATCTCCACACAATGGAGATGAAAATGCTGCGATGGTCCTTCGGATTGACTCGCTACGACCATGCAACAAATAACTATGTCCGCCAAAGGCTTGTAGTCTCAGTCATAGAGAAGGTAACAGAGGCTTGTCTTCGGTGGTTCGGCCACGTCGTGAGGAAAGAGTGCGATTCTGTGGCTAAAACAGCACTCCAGTTCGATCCAGGAGGACGCCGACCCTGTTGCAGACCGCTCAAGAGGCACATGGACAACATCAAGGAGTACAAGTGCGATTCGGATCTCAGCCCCGAAGACGTCCACAACAGAGCTCTGTGGAGGAGACGTAGCAGAAGAGCAGACCCAAGTAGTGGGAAAAAATGCTAGGAAAGCAGAAGTGTGTTACTGTCGATCTTACATTTCTACGCTGAGAAATACCAAAAACATCATTCTGTACAGACTTTTAGGAACATAGTACCACAGAAAATCGAAAAAATACCAATACTATCTCTACTGATACAGCAGAAAGAAACTCAAAATAGGTAACTGAAAATCTGCAACGAGTCAATCTTCACGCCCTTTCCCATTTTTCATGTTACATCACGTAACCAATTATAGGACTAACGAAAATCTAGGAAATGCTGATAATAAAACCTTACTGCTTACCGGATTAGTACTCGTGCGCTTCATATGACGAATTCATTACACAACCCCTAAACCACGCAGAAACCGCACAGGTAGTAATTCATTTACTGACTTTCATCAATGCCTTTCTTGCAGTGGGCAGGTTAGCAGATAATATTTGTTTCGCACCGACAGAAATAATTCGCTGGTTTCCGTAAACACCCTTTACGGTTTCCGATTTCTCGGTTAACTTTCACCGCCCGCTGTTTCCGTCTTCCCTCATTCCTTGCGAAAACCAAATCCTATAGCAATCATCGCCACAGTTTTTACAGCCAACAGAGGAACAGTGTGGCATTTCTCTTTACTGCCCTTAATGATTGTTTAATACACATTATTAATTACACTCAGTAAATCACTTAAAATCAAGATTTAATCTAAAGATTCTAATCGTCAACGACCGTCGAACAAGAGGTTAATTTACGTAAATAGAACCGACGAAAGACGCGCAAAAGTGCAGCAATGCCTACTGTAATACAACCTGTATATAACTGTACAGTGTCACAACTGTTTGCTGTCACAAGCATAAGAACAACCTCTATAATACAGAAACGCGCGCAGTAGCCATTCAGACATACAAAATTCCCACCAAGTTTGAAAATATATATATATATATATATATATATATATATATATATATATATGCGCAATAGCGAATTTCTTTTAGCGTCACTGTATAAGGTACCAAATGGTGATGAATGCAGTTGACTCACATGTGCAGTCGGTGTGGCATATGGAAGTTTGGATCGGTGCTGGAGACGTGTTCGGGTAGCCCAGTGGTTAAGGCGACCGCAAGCGAAAACCGAGAAACCCGGGTTCGAGTCCCGGCCAGGCAGAATTTTTTAAATGTCACCATTTGGTAGAACATCCATACCTTATACAGTGACGCTAAAAGTAATTCGCTATTGGTAGTAAATATTGATAATATTATCATCACTGTAATTTGTCACCCGACAATAATTAAAAAAAATACCATGGCGTCCTGGGCTCCCACACATGGCCATTCTCTCCCTATACAGGCTCTCTATCCATAATATGATTACAACTCTATCTGTCGGTAGCTATTCGAACTATTTCGACCGTTATTGAACTTCTATAGACATTTAGGAGCAGGGTAAACATCACAGATCTTTTTGATGCACTCGTCTGTCGATCATCAGTTTCCACACCCTTTAGGTGGCATTACTTTCGGAACGACCATTGCGAAATGTATAATAATGGCGAAGGAATTTTATTATTTTTATTTATGAACGAAAGTTACCCTACGGCGGACTGCAGAACGATTTTACTGCCGCCGACCTACATTTCGCGCAAACAGCACAAAGTTAAAATCAGACATTAGCGCTCGTACGGATGCATATTGTAAGGTGTCACACGGAACGCCCATACCCCCTCGGTTAGCCGTGTGGTCTAACGCGCCGATTTCGGAGACGGGGAGGCGTACTAGTTCCGGTTCGCATCCGCCCGGCGGAGTGCTGGTCATCCTGGATGTGGTTTTTAGGCGGTTTTCCATGTCACTAGGTGAATAACGGGCTGGTGTCCAAGTCCCGCCTCAGTTACACGACTCGCAAACATTTCGTAACACTTAACACTTTCACACACATATAACACTATACGCAGACATTTCAACTGTTCGACTTATAATTTTTTCCTTGCTAGTTCATATTCACATGGCCGCGGTGGAGTAGCCGAGCGGTCTAAGGCGCCTCGCCGCGGTGCACGCGATTGCTCGCCATCGGAGGTTGGAGTCCTCCCTGGGGCATGGGTGTGTGTGTGTGTGTGTGTGTGTGTTTGTCCTTAGGTTAGTTTACCTTAGTTTAAGTAAGCTACAGACTGATGACCACGCAGTTTGGTCCGATAGATTTACAAACATTTGAACAATTGAATATTCACATGTTAATGGACCTTTGGATTGTTTATTGACGTGAAAATGTTTGTGTTTATAGGGAGCGTTTCATCGTAGGTCTAGTCGGTATCTCCCTTCTACGAAACCCATATATGAATACTACTTCTGCCGGCCGCGGTGGCCGAGGGGACTGAGGCGCTTCAGTCACGGTCCGCACGGCCACTACGGTCGGGGGTTCGAATCCCCCCTCGGGCATGGATATTTGTGCCGTTCGTAAGTAGTTCATAAGTAGTGTAAGTTTAGGGACTGATAACCCCGTAGTTAAGTCCCATAGTAAAAAAAAAAAAAAAAAAAAAAAAAAAAAAAAAAAAAAAAATATTACTACTACTTCTCAGACAACAGAGGATCAGAGAAATACAACAGTGAGAGAGAGGAACTCCTCGGTCCTGTTACAAGGGCGAAGCTCCTCTGTAGGGATGTTCGCGTCCCTTTCTCTTTTTATCCCTCGGAGAATGGAACTGATCTCTCGAGTTTCTGCCAGGTTCGGAGAGAGGGCTCCTGGTTTCTGTGAAATCGGAACGCTGGGCGGGGTCGGCAGCAGCACACAGTGGGCGCGCCTGTTTGATCTGCTGGCCGGCAAACGCGCGCGGTCGCCGGGCAGACAGCAGGTAGTAGCTAGCAGGTAGCGGGCAGCGGGCCACGCGTGGCGACCTGTTGTGTGCGCGCACAGCCGGCTGCTCGCCTTTAGTCTGCTCTCCTCCGGCGTATCGACCTGCGCATTCGATATTAAGTGGGGCGGCAGCGGCGGCGGCGGCGGCGTGTACACTGCGCGCTGAGTGCCTGTCAAAATAATAAACGCCGCAGCGCGGGCGCCCTTAACGAAGCCAGCACCTGCGGCCGCGCGGACACCTGCGCACCGCACTCACACCGCCAGTTACCACCAAACTACCACCGCGAAACTCTGATCACAACAAGTCTGTCCCATCCAATCATTATATACATACGCTAACACGAAAATAATGGAAGGAAGGAAGCTTAGGGTTTTTTACGTCCCGTCGACAGCTTGGTCATTACAGACAAAGCTAACGTTTGGAGTTTTTGGTAAGGATGGGGATGGAAATCGGCCGTGCCCTTTTGAAAGGAACCACCCCGGCATTTGCCTGAAGTGATTAAGGGAAATCACGGAAAACCTAAATCTGGATGGCCGGAGGTGGATTTGAACCACCATCCTCCCGTATGCGAGTCCATTGCGTTACCACTGCGCCACCTCGCTCGGTCAAAAATACTGGAACAGGTTACTAATTTATTACTACAAGAAGGCCAATGAAAGTTACATAATTCGAAAGATTGTATGTCATAGATTTCACGAATATAAATATGCCTAGCTGAAAACCCGGCGTTTCCAGGGTATTTATTTATTTATTCCTGCCATTTCTTCGGTATTCATTTGTATAAGGGCTGTATAACTGTAAAATCTCTTGAGAATACAATTAGTAGTAACGAAGTAATAGATTAAAAATTGGTGCGTGATGGGGCACTTTTCCGTGAAAGTTACTGTTTATGTGCTCATATCTCATTATTTACGTGTCGTACTTTGATACAATTTAGAAGGTACATACAACTATATGCGTGTATACTGTCTGTAAAATTTCCTGCAGCTACAATATTTAGTGTAAAAATTATAAATTGTAACGTCATACCGACAGCCGTAGTCGTAGTCCATGAACAGCGGAACGTTACTGTTTATATGCTCCTATCTCATGAACTACAATTTGGAAGCTACATGCAACTATATATTTTTATATTGTCTGTAAAATTTCCTGTCGCTACAATTTATAGTGTTCAAATTATAAATTGTAACGTTATACCGAGAGCCGTAGTTCTACTCCATGAGCAGCGGAAAAGTAGTAAGCAACAAACTTTTTTCCTTTCATCATTTTACTATGGTTGCCAGCGAGAAAAAGTTTAACAAAGGTTTGAAATTATTTTAAAGTTTGTTGCAAGTCGCCAAGTACTGTCATTCTCATACAGTGTATTTCGAAAGTCTCGCCGCATTATATGACATTTTTTGCGATTTCTATTGGTTATGACGTAATATCTTTCGAACGATGTGCCGTATGTGATTCTTAACCATGTAGCAATTGTTACATCACGGTAAGGAATGTGTGTACCAAATGTGGTTGAAATCGGTATAATGGTTTAGGAGAAAATGAGCAGCATTGTCGCAAAATGCAGCAGTTTTCTCGCGCATCTCATTGTTTATGACGTCACATCTCTTGAACTATACATCCTATGTGATTCTTACACTTACGCCGACAGTCCTCATTCTCTAATAGCGTGCGGGAAGAAAGAACACCTAAATCGTTTCGTTTTCGATCTGATTTCTCTCATTTTATAGGGATGGTCTTTCTCTTAATGATTTCCACCCCAATTCGTGCAACATTTCCGTGACGCTTTCCCCCCGGAACGTGATAAAACAAAACGAGCTGGCCTTCTCTGAACCTTCTCAATATCTTCCGTCAGTCCCTCCTGGTAAGGGTCCCACAATGGACAACAATATCCAGGAGAGGACGGACAAGTGTGATTTAGGGTGTCTCTTTGGTAGAGCTGCATCTTCGAAGTGTTCTGCCAATGAAACGTAATCTTTGGTTCGCCTTCCCAACAATATTTCTATGTATTTTCTCCAGTTAAGTTGTTCGTAATTATAACTCCTAGGTATTTAGTAGAATTTACGACCTTAAGGTTTGACTGATTTATCGCGTAATTGAAGTTCAGCGGATTTCTTTTAGTAGTCATGTGTGCTACTTCACACTTTTCTTTATTTAGTGACAATTGCCAATTTTCGCATCATGTAGAAATTTTGTCTAAATCGCTTTGCAGTTGCTTTTGATCCTCTGTTGACTTTACTAACCGATAAACGATAGCATCATCCGCGAACAGTCTAAGGGAGCTATTCAGATTGTCTCCTAAATCGTTTATAAACACAAGGAAGGATAGGGGACCTATAACGCTTCCCTGGGGAGCGCCAGATATAACTTCTGTTTTACTCGATGACTTACCGTCAATTACAACGAACTGTGTCCTTTCTGAGAGTAAATCGTGAATCCAATCGCACAATTGGGGAGATATTCCATAAACACGCAGTTTCAGTAGAAGCCGCTTGTGGGGTACAGTGTAAAAAGCCCTCCAGAAATCCAGAAATATGGAATCGATTTGAGATCCCTTATCGACGGCACTTATCACTTCATGTGAATATAGGGCAAGTTGTGTTTCGCAAGAGCGATACATTCTAAATCCGTGTCGTCTAATGGTTAATTTAATTTTTATTAATTAACAAAAGCAATTCGTGTCATTAAACAAAAATTAGTCTCTATCTGACAACTTCACTAAATACCACTCACCTTTACCTTCCTTACAATTTCCTTTCGGTGAACTGCAACACACCAGATAGTTGAAAGTAATTCCGCGTATATCAAATGCGTGCGACGTGCTCGTAATTTGTACAAATCTTGTAATTTTGATTAGTAATTTTCTGTATTAATCAATTTCACATGGATAGTAAGTATATGCTACCAACCACTGCACTTAATATTTCTCTGATTATACTTAAGTTTGAAAAATTGCAAAATTACGTCAATTACGCCTTGAAAAATGTTTCGTTTTTATAAACTAAAAAATGTGTCTGGTAAGAAAGATATTGGCAGTGGCAAGAATTGGTGACTCGGACACTACTGTATACAGTGAATGACTTCACATTAATTTTGAAATCAAATATTTTTAAACAAATTTTTATGTTTGATTACTGTTTCGTCAAAGTAGGTGATCATCAAAGTCCTAAATGATTTAATTACTGTTCGTTAACTGAACTTGAAAACAATGAATTGTGCCATACAATGTTCATATCCAATTAGTTAAATTACATTCACAGTCAATATGTAAGCTTTCTATAATATTTTTCATTTCGAAATATTATTCTCAAACCTAATATCAGTCTGTCCAATTATTAACAATTAGCTTCGTTACTCAATTGTAGGGGTAGTATTCATTATAAAAACAATGACATAACATCTTATATTTTTGAAATCAAAATTAGTGAACTCTTTTACAATGTACATTACTTACAAAATTCAACATACATATAAGGTCACTACTAATCAGAAAGTCGAGCGATGTCTGTTTTCTTTACATAGGTTTTACAACAGTGGTTTTACAGTACATCCCGACCAATAACTTTCTGTCCACAATCATGAGAGATACACGTTATTCTCCACTTTCCATATTTCATAAGCAGTACGGTATCTCACATCTCGAATCGCGTATTCGTTCCGCACGTCCGTTAGTGTTCACGACAATGCCATTCCATTCTGCACGACACGATGGAAACGTTATTACGGATGAAATTACTGGCACTAGCAGTTCTAACATTATATTTGCTTGAATCAAACACCTTGTTTCACTTTTAAGACTTTGCAATGAGCACTCCGCGAGCCGCGAGACGTGCGTGCGACAGTTGTCAAAGCGCGTGGTGCTTACTGCTTAGATGCGCGCGCAACTGCCCAATGCGCTACAGTAACTTGTTTCATACAACGTAGTCTTTTTCTCTGACTGAAGCAGTTCCAAGCAATTATCGATATCTCATTTCTTACTTCTAAACATTTTACATGATCAAATAAAATAACGTAAACATACATGACAAGCAATAAATACACTGACAAAAGAAAAATTATAGAAATAAACGTTAATATATATATGTAACACGGAATACATTACAGTAAAATATGGTGTTTACATAGAGTACAAACACGTAAGCGAGATATAGGTCCTAAGAAATTGAAACAAACGCTACACAAATATTTATAATGTGTAAATAAATTGTTGTACCATATTCGTTTGATAGGCGTTGCGTCTAAGTGACACCTTACAATATGCATCCGTACATGCGCTGTCTCTGATTTTATCTTTGTAGTCTTTACGCGAAATGTTAGTTGGCGGCAATATAATCGTTCTGCAGTCCGCCTTAAATTCCGGCCCTCTAAACTTTTCAACAGTGTTTCTCGAAAAAACCGCCCCCTTCCCTCCAGCGACTCTCATTTGAGTTCCCGAAACATCTCAGTAGCACTCGCGCATTGATCTAATGTACCTGTTACAAACCTAGTCGCCTGCCTCTGAATTGCCTCTATGTCCTTCTTTAAACCGATCTGCTGGGAATCCCAAAACTTGAGCAAACCTCAAGACGAGGTCGTACAAGCGTTTTATATACGATCTCCTTTACAGATGAATCACACCAATTCTCCTAATAAACCGAAGTCCACCTTTCGCCTTCCCCATGACTGTCCTTCAATAGAAATTCCATCTCTAACAACCACGACGTCGACAGAGCGTTAAACCACAATCTTCCTTCCGCCCCGTAGGAAACGTGGTAGGGGTGAAAACAGTTGTTTGTCCGTGCGGCAATGGCCACGAGGTCTAGAATGTGCGGCCGTTGCCGCCGGAGGTTCAAGTCCTCCCTCTAGTATTGTTGCGTGTGTTGTCGTTAGTGTGATTTATTTTAAGTAGTTTGCAAATGTAGGGCCGGATAACATCAGTTTGTTCCGATAGGTTTTCAAACATGTCAGCATTGGAACTGTTTTTCGCAATTGGAATCTGGATATAAGGCTGGCTGTGTAATTGCATTTCCCGCAGAACTAGCATGTCTTGCGGGATAGTATCCCAGAGGGTTACAGGCAAAGACGATGGCCAGGACTTTGCAGAGACGGCCAGTCGCAGAGAAGGAAAATGTAGACAAATAGCGTGGGAGGGAAACCGAAGTGATAGTAATGAGGGGGTAAGTATGTGAACGTACGAGAGAACAACACAGAAAAATAGAGAGGGGCGAAGAACGGGGGGGGGGGGGGGTTAAATGGACGGAGTTAATGGAGACGAGGGGAAGGAGATATGCAAAGGGAAATGTGACGTTCAGATGGAAAGACAGGATGAAGGGGGAGACGTACAAATATGGAAGGGCATTAACAGAGCTAACTGTATAGCAGATGGCCACAGGTGGAGGACGAGGATATGGACAATGGACAAGAGGAGGAGGTTCACTGAGAAAGGGAGGGAAGAGGTGTGCTCGGAAAATAGATGGGCCAAGAAGGACATAGAAGGAGGAGGATAGGATGAAGAGAGAGGTGAGTGGAGATAGATGAATGGAGATGATTAAAGTGAAGCGAGAACGAGAGAGAGAAGGAGGGAGGGAGAGGTAGAGAGAACAGAAGACGAAGATGGGCAGAGAAAGAGATGGGCAGAGAAAGAGAGGATGAGGAGACGGGCTGAAGGGAGATAGGATAATGAGGAAATGAGCAGCAAGAGGAGGCAGGAGGAGGAAATGTCTAATAGAAGTATATTTAGTTGAGTGCCCATCTCCTGCAGCAGCAGCTAAAATTAACTTATGCTGCCTGCAATTTGTTTCTCTGTTGGTATACCATATAATGAAAGTCATTTTATTGGGCGCAAAGTGCAGAGTCACAATTTTGCTACCAGCTGCCTTGACCTCAGAACGTTGATCATAGAAGGAGTAATCTTTTGTGTTGGTAATCGGACAGTCAGCAGAAAATATCCAGATAACAACAGGCTAAGGGTTAGATTTACAGTTGATGGAAGTTAACGGTAATAGGAGGAACAGTAGGTACAGTTGAAATAACAAATGAAGATTCATGATGCTCCTTTCAGTCACTTCTGTGGAGTTAAGTATTATTAACCACCCTACTGGGCGCATTACCTCGTCACATTTGTATCTCTCAGGCCGAGAGTTCCCACCAGTCTACAATACTTGTGATGTTCTTTGAATGTGACCACTATTTTAGCTGATGGCTGGGTGACTGTAGAAATAATTTTAAATTTTGCATAGTAATATGAATACTCCAAGTAAATATACTATGGTAAGACATGTTGGTCAAAATGTGTAACAAATGTAGCACGAGCAGAACCTACAGTTTACATTTAGAATGAAACACTTGCAGCTAGAAATTTCCTTAGCCATCACTTAAACAAATTCAGCATTGCCACTCTGTCACATTACTCACGGATATCTGCGATGACCGAAACAAAAGGCAGCACGTTATACACACATGTGTGCTGTTCATGTGACTGATGTACTAATCTGCCTTACAGTTGCATTTTACCCGATGAGAAAATATTAGGACGAATTTATAAGAAACTTCGCAAGATATCATAAATATTGAATTGAAATACGTACCAGAATGTTTATGCTGACGTGGATGAAAAAAATAATTTTATGGAAAGATTTGAATATGTTTGATTACAAGGAACTAATTACAACTTTGGGGGCTATAAATGGTACCAGTGATCAGAAAACGAACGATTTCTAGGAATATGATTCGTTTGCTATTCAACAGTCACACATTCACTCGCTATAATACACTCCATCTTAGTACAACAAAGTTTTTAAATTTGGAGTCCGTTAATGTAAGTTAGACTGATAAACATTTAAACACAACACTGCTCTAATAGATACTGAGAACGAATATTAAGTGGTCATTGTTAGTCAGTTGAAAGGTTTCTCTTCAGTCCAACTGTCTTACATTGTAGGCAAAGTAGCAAATAAAACCAAATAAAGGGAAGTGTTGGACTTAATGCCTTAATGCCATGCTACTTTTCAGCGCTCCTTTTCAAGGTACAAAAACGCGTTTCATTGAAGTGTGATTGCAAGAGAGTGTAGGGCAGGTAAGAAAGCGCCGGATTTCATATCTCACCAAATGTTGTCCACCAGTGGACATAATGCTTTTTTGAAAAGTTGCTCCTCACTTCCTTTAATGTTCCATTAAGCGGGTATTAACATGTCTTTAGTTGTTCCAATCTAAACTATGTCACAACCAACATTATATATTCACTAATCTTCTTGATATATCTAAATATAGTTTCCACTTGAAACTTGACCAAAACTTTCCAAATACGATCCGTGGTGTTGTTGATAAATGGAAGAAAACTTTCTACTGCCGACGGTAGTTGTTGTTGTATATTTTTGGTCACTTTTCTTCTAGAATGGAGTGCTCTATCTGTTTCTATATCACGGAATTCATTTTTCTTGAAAGCCGTTCGCAAATTACTTAATTTATCTTTCAGATAAATTGGCTCTCAGATATTATTACCTCTATCCACTAATGTTTTGATGACACCTTTATTCTGCCTTGAATGATGATTCGAATCCTTATGAAGGTAATGATCGGTGTTTGTATATTTTTTATCGCTAAGGTCGCATCTACCAGTTTGATTTACATCCAAACAATTCAGGTGTCCATTTTTATTCTTTCTCCGTGAAAAATTGTATCTTCAGATTATTACTATTTACGTGCACCAAGAAACCAGTCCTCTTAACAAAAATGTCATCCATGTACTGGTACCACTTTGGAGCGCTTTTGTTCGCCGACTATAGCGAATTCTTGGTAAAAAAATGCCTTGAAAAGATCAGCAGTAGCTGGACTCAGACAGTTATCCATGGCCACCCCTTCCCATTGCTCATGAAATTCACTGTTGTATTGATATTACGCCGTGAGTAGGCAATGTCAGAACAAAGATACTATATCAGTTGGAAATATTTCAGCTAAGTAAGAAAGAGATTCGTCGACAGGTTCCATGATAAACAAGAAAACTACATTGAAATGACAAGGATATCACCTAGACTGCCAGTAATATTCCTCAATTATTTTATAAAATGCATCGAATTTTTGATGTGATTATGTTTTACCTTCTTATGGTTGCAACACGAAGGCGAGATGTCTAGACAGCACATGCGTCAGAGATCCTATGTTACTATCTATCTCAACGGAACATTTGGTTTATCTATTTTTGCCAAACCTTATAATTTTTTAGGGTAATCTTTCGTTTTGTAAAGATGGTTTCTAATCTCCAAAGTAAAAGTGACGCTATTTTGTACTTCCGGTGCTAAGCATCTGTTGCATGGATTGAGGGGTAGTGAATTTCCAAGGCCTAAAATTGTTGTGGTTACATATAAAAAGACATACAAAAAGAGAAATAGGTCGAAATGAAAGTAGGTATTTGTAAATAAAGGGTACAACAACTCTGATGAGAAAAATATCTCTTTGCCTTGTTCATATTCCTATAACCACTTTTCTCTTTATATATCAGTATTCAGCTAAGACTCTTAATACGGGTATCATAACTCACATTATGCGTTAATATCTACATGCGGCCTGGGGATGATATACGTTATATTTTTGTCACAAACGGTACCTGAAAGTAGTGGAAAGATATTATATATACGCTTTTTATTTTCCTCGAAACAACTTTGTTCATGTCTTGAACATCTTTAGTAAGCTGCATATAGTTGTTACTTATGACACACTTCATTCGTTACAAGTGCTGTTTCAGGGAAGTAGCTTGGCTGCACACAGCGACAAGTGTAATATCCGCTTTAAGAACGTCGAAGCTGCTAAAAACTGTGCGGTACGAACTGTTCTTTGTGAATGCGGATGTGCATTTCAATTACGCGGAATTCTCTGATGTTCCTCCGCTCGTTATTAACAAGAACCAATTTATGTACGCAACATTTTACGATCTTAACTAAACCCAAGAAAAGAACCAAAGTCGAAGGGTAGAACAATAAATGACTATAAAAATGGTGACGTAATTTTAATAGGCCCTTTTCTCTTAACAGAAACTGAACGTAATTATTACACCATAATTAGTATCTATTAGTACTGTTTCATGGCTCTATTGACCTTTAGATAGAATACTAACACAGGCTATTAATTGTCAAAACTGGAAAAATATAAGTCATTTCCTACTATTATAAAACCAACCGTTTTAACTAGAATATTTTCTTATCCAAAAGCCACCCAGTAGTTCAATACATTCTGATCTTCAAATTGAGAAGGATGGTAAAGGAGTTTCATGACTTCCAAAATAAACCAAATTTTACATATGGAATAGCGATTGTTTGTACCAGTCGTAAGTATTTAATCCACGTTATAAGTAGAGAAAGACGTATATTAACAACTTTCATTCCCTCACCTTTTTGATTTATTATACTTCATAAACTTTTGGAGTTACAGTATTAATATTGACAGACGTCCCCAATGTGGAATTTCATATTGTCTGCATTCGTAAAGATAAATCACCTCGGTGAGTTTATCATGAACACGGCTCTTTTCTTTGAAATGTAGTTTAATTTATTATTATTCGTCTTTACAAATACAACATGGTCTCTTTCGTCACCACCATCTCTTCCTTGGTCTTACAGTCTCTTTCATCTATTTTGGTTCTCTCCCAAGGGTTGTCTGAAGATTTTCTGAGATGATATGCGTAATACCAGTTTCTCCGACTCATAATTTCTTTAGTTCCATGTATTATTTAATTTTGTCTTTTGCAGCTTTTACTGAGCTCAGAGATTCTAAGAATTTTCAGCTTTATGCCCAAACTTCATGGCGGAATCCCGTCTTATTTTACGATTTAATGTTCATCTTATTGTACCATTTGTTAGTATGCTTTCATTGTGAGCTTCATGTCTTTCTCTTCTTCGTAAGGTAAGTCTTGTGTTAGATATGGAGAGGGGTCATCAATCTTTCTTATTTCGTAAATGTATTTAAGAGAATTTTTCCGGTCATTGGATGTAAGAACATATTTTCTTGTTTTGGCGTGCCGGAATGCTAAAAGCAGTAGTTGAGGGCATTTGTCGCAGAGACATTTTTGAAACGTAAGAGCCTGACGCTGAACCATTCATTTGGAAAAGTAGGGAAGGTGGAATGGGAGAGGAGTAGTTGCCCTGAAATGGATCAGGAGTATATTATTCAAACAGGTTATATTCATTTATAAACAGAATTGCTAGATAATATTAGATTCATGCCTAATTTCATACTTCTTTACGCATAAGTTGATTAAATCAAACTAGTACACATATCAAAGACCTTAGTTATCAAAATTACAAGCTGCGTCTGAAAAGTTCCGTGAATGCTCCCTTATTTTACAAATCGTGCTCGCAAGGATGAGGTGAACGCTTATACACGTCAAGGGACATGTCAACAGGCACCCCCTATCGTGCAAAGCACTGCAGTGAAGCGGTGCTACATGCTGTGACCCAGCTAAAGGAGCAGTTTGAGAAGTCGTTTCATTGCGAGATGGAGCGCAAAAAGCAGCAATGGAACAACGATTTAACATCAATTTTTGTTTCAACTAGGGCACGACGATGACGGAGAGCCATGGGACATTAGTGTAAATGTATGTTGTTGAAGCGATGAGTAAAAAGTGTGTGTTTAGGTAGTTCTGGAGATCCAACAACGCGTGACCTCAGTTTTTCGAGTGATTTCACAAGAAGCATTTGTCAGAAGTTTATTGTAGCCAATGGCGATTACTTTGAAAGCAAGAAAAGATATTATGTTTGTAACTCGTGGTTCCTATGTTTCCTGAGATCATTCACCGAACTTTTCAGCCGCACCTTGTATATTCTCTTTCAGTATTTGCTGTGGTGAATTTCTTATACGACCTTTGCCAGATCCAGCAAAAGGTAAGCTTACCCTCCATAATTATATGGGTTACCTAAAATACATAACACTAGTGTCCCGTTGAGACCGATTGTTAGTGCCATTGGTCCTCTGACTCCAGTGGTCACCTCCATGTTGCAACCATACATAGGTAAAACTAATCACATAAAAATTCTCTGTATTTTATAGGAAAATTGAGAGATATTACTATATGTCCAGGTGATACCCTCAGTAGTTTCGAAGTAATATTCTTGTTTATCAAGGCTCATATTGACGGAGTTTTTCTTACATAGCTGGCATGTTTAAAATTGAAAGCTTTGTTCCGACATTGTCCATCCGCGACTTATTTACAACACAAATGTGAATTTTATGAGTAAATAGAAGGGCTGGCCATGGGTAGCCCTCTTAATCCAGCTATTGCTAATGTGTTCATGAAATGTTTGAATACAAAGCGCTGCAGGTAACCAACAAAAGTGCCCCGAAAAGACAAATCTCCATTTTAGTGCCACTTCCTGTCGCTATTTTCCTGGCTGCTTCCATTGATGGCACCCGTTTTTTGAGCTAAAGTAGAAGAATGTGTGAGAAGTATTTCAAAACACTGAACCTATCGTTCACAGCTCCACTCACTATCTGCAAACTACAAAATGGTAATACGAAAGGTCAAACAGCAAAAGTGAGCAAAGAAAAAATGGGAATCGATAAGTAAGCCCTCAACAAAAGGAGTTACAACACAGAAATGAAAATCACTGCTACCGTATGCAGCAACTTAATATTTCGTTTGAATAGGATACAGGAAGTGTGTAGATAAGAGACTTTTGGAGCGTCACAATGAATTTAAAGAATGGTTCTGTCCCTTTTTTTGGAATGTAGAAACTTGGAACATATTCAGTTTTGGGGAGGCGGCAGAGAGGAAATTAATAAATTGGTACAGGGTTCTTGTGTAACCCAGCTCCAGGATATCCACAGGATAGTAGATACAAGCTGTCAGGTGGATGCCTTATTTTTTTACCGTCGTCTGATGAACAATGTGCTAGCATACGGGCTATCAGTGACTGGATTGAAGAGTTTGTAACTAAGAAACCATAGTATGTCATTGCAAACGGAAAGAAGTGTTAAGACGTTAAAGTGATTTCACGCATAACGCAAGGAATTGGTGAAGAACCGTTGCTTTTCACATTATATACAAATGACCTCGTAGATACCATCGGTAGTTCAAAGTCTCTTCTTGCTGGTGACGCTGTAGTATATCGAGAAGCTGCGACGCTTAAAGAGAGTAGCGAAATGCAGGACCTGCAGCGTATCCAGAGATGGTGTAACTAATGGCAGTGAGCCTCAAGTGCTGCGTTTACATAGAAAGAAAAATACGTTATTATATCACTACGGGAAACAGGATAAACACTGAAAGGAGCTACTTCCATAAAAATCTTGATATAGAAATACGGAACGATTAGCAAGGAAACGAACATATAAAATTACTCTTTGTAAGGCATTCCCAGAACTATGCATTCAACATACAAAATGGTATGATTGATATTACACCTAGCAGTCAGTCTGTATCGCTCTCGCAGTTCTCAGAGTCGGAATCGATTTAGGAATTTTCCATGGGCGATCGTGGTGTAATTGGAATTGCAGGGGATAGTAACAGCTTTATTGCTTCCTTTGACAAACTTTCCACCTGTGTTTGTGGCAGTTTTCTAATACTGGATATCTATGGATCCTAAGTCAACAGAAGTCTTTTTGAAACGTTTTCTATTGTTTTTACACGTGAACATTTTGTGAAAAAGTCTTCCCGATATCCGTAGCCTACCGCACCGAGTGTTGCATCGACCATCTAGTGCTACGAAATGTCGACCGCACGGGCACTTGTAAATACTCAATATACAAGAGTAATGGCAGATTTTGGCAACTGATTCTTGTCAATTCCATCAGACAATTAATCAATCTATTGTCTGTGAGTTGAAATTCCGCGGTATATTGCGGTATATTCCACTTTCGCTCTAGTTGAAAATGCAAGTTCGGCAAAGCATGTTCGTTTTGCACAGGCACCGGAAAAAGTAAAATAAGGTACATGTAACAAATAAGGCCCACTCTCATTATCTAGCATGGAAAGTTTGAAAATAGCGCCAAATGTCGTTGGTAATGATAACTTGTAACATATAGTGAACAAGGCAACAACTACTTCCGCACCCGCTCTCGTGCCGGCCATTGTACTTTCAGTTGTGCTACGGCGTTCAACGAAGGAGGGCTGCTTCTTATTTTCACGGTACGTTTCATCAATGCAATCGTTTCGGTTATGAAGCATCTGTACTGGTAAATGTATATGTGTACAGAAATTTGCGCTGTATTACGATAGTGGCATAATCTTCCTTATGAAACGTTTCTTTTTAAACAATAAACAAACACGCGTTTCAAACTGGTTGTTCCCAGTAAGGCCCATCATAGAAAATGTAATGATTAGAATTATGTTCCTATTATCTTACGATAAGGAATCTTACTGCTGTCAGAACAATGTTGATCGCTGATTAATAATCTGAATAGTTAATAACGAGTAAGTAATTTACCAAAAGTACTGTATGAAGCGTTTGTAAAAAAATGTAAATAAAAAAGTCTATGTATCATCTCTTTCCACTTATGTCTAAAATAAAATTATATTACAACTCCTTCATTGTAATTGTGAACAGTGTTCCTGTTCTTTACGTGCCTGAGAATGTTAATATGAACTAGATGTGTCTATGGGCCTTATTAGGAACAGGGTCTCCTAACATGGCCCACTTGCAGGGGTTAACATGTTCTTTAAAGTGATGATACTGACTCCATAAACTTTCCATCATAATTTATTTTTGAACTGAACAAAATTCTAGGATGTTGCACGTACGATAGCGGAATATTACCACACACAATGCATAGCAAATTCTTAAACGTTAGGTGGGCCTTATTTGGTTCAACTACCTTATAAATAGGTCAGTCACGAATTTTATATCGATTTGGTCTACGAACATTTTGTACACATCTGTAGAAACCGTTTCACTAGCAAAATATTCACTCACAAGGCGAGAGTAAATTTGCCTTGCTTTCACAACGCCGTGTGTGCTCTCGACGGAGGTCACTTTTGAACTGACGTAATTCGACAGGTTTCGAAGGTGGCGACCTCTCCTAAAATGAGATGCACCAATCCTTTCCCTACCGAGCCCAACCATCAAAATTACGAGAACCGAAGATTCATTTTTCGGGGTTTTGGTCGCGTTTTGGGGATTCCGTCCCACTGAGCGCCGGGACGTTTCCAGCGGCTCCTTCATTCCAGGCCGTTGAGCTCAGCGCTGGTGGTGTAGGTGCAGACGGAGCCAGCCTGTTGCTCGCAGCAGCCGCTCAGATCGATGAGCCACCTGCTGGAGCCCAGGCGCACTACGGCGCTGGCTGGACCACGGCAGCGCAGCCTGCCTCTCATGGCCCGTAGACCTCACTGCGTATCGCCTCATTTGTCTGTCGCCCTGCTACAAACAAGCCTCTCCATACATCTGTATCCCGCTAGGCACCTACATCTACATACATACTCCGCAATTCACCGTAAGGTGCGTGGCGGAGGGTACACTGTACCACTACTAGGCATTTCCTTTCCTATTCCACTCCCAAATTCAACGAGGAAAAAAAGAATGCCTATATGCCTCCGTACGAGCCCTAATTTCTCTTATCTTCTCTTTGCGATATTTACGCGAAATGTAAGAAGGCGGCATCAAGATCGTACTACACTCAGCTTCAAATTCCGGCCCTCTAAATTTACTTAACAGAAATTCACGAAAAGAACGTCGTCTTTCTTCCAGCGATCCCCAATTGAGTTGCCGGAGCATTTCCGTGACACTCGCGCATTGGTCGAACCTACCGGTAACAAATCTGGTTGCTCGCCTCTGAACCGCCTTTATGTCTTCCTTTAAACTGATCTGCTGCGGGTCCCAAACACTTGAGCAATACTCAAGACGTGGTCGTACAAGCGTTTATACGCGGTCTCCTTTACAGGTGAAGTACATCTTCCCAAAATTCTCCCAATAAACCGCCTTACTCACAACTGTCCTTACATGAAGGTTCCATTTCATATCGCTCTGCAATGTTACGCCTAGATATTTGAACGACGTGACAGCATCAAGAAGCTCACTACTAATGCTGTATTCGAACATTATGGGATTGTTTTTTTCTACTCATGCACATCACCTTACATTTTTCTACATTGAGAGCTAGCTGCCACTCTTCGCACCAACTAGAAATTTTGTCTAAGTCAACCTGAATGCTATTACAGTCAGTTACAGACGACACCCTCCCATACACAATTCTTGTTCTCGCTAACACTTCCGAAAAATTGATTAAAGGATAAGTAGTTTATCACTAACTACATTTTCACTGTCCATGCGGTCATACGTCAGCATCTACCACGACGTTTTCATTTAGTACTTTTTACGACTTAATTATACCGGAAACAAATTTTGTTCGTCATAGCATCTTCAACTATTATTGACTGTACCTTTGAAATTATATCACTGCACGACACATAGTTTAGGAGACATGACGTGATTGGCAAAACGTCTGCTTACAGTGGCGCGATACTATCTACATATTCTGCTGAATCAACCAGCAAAATTATGCTTGGTACGACATATTGTTCAAGAAATATTTTAAAGATTTTTCTGCAAGAAGAAGTAGCTTTTACCTAAAACGGAGCGAAAAATTACCTGATATCCAGTCACTATTTAATAATGAGAGCGCTTAGTGACTGCTAAAACCGTTGACCACTACCACTATTTCAGCCCATTTCTGAGTTTTCCTATATTCCATGCTGATAGTAAAAATTGTAGCACCTTAACGCATTTGTAAGGTAATCAGACGTTTGAAGCAGTTTTCTACATATGAATCTGATTGAAACTTCCTGGTGTGCCTGAACCGGGACTCGAACCTGGGACCTTTGCCTTTCGCGGGCAAGCGCACTACCGACTGTGCTATCCCGACACGACTCACGATGCCGCCTCACAACTTTACTTCTGCCAGTACCTCGCCTCCTACTTTCCAAATTTCACAGAAGCTCTCCTGCAAACACGCAAGACTAGCGCTCCTGGAAGAAAGGATATATCCTCGAAGACCATGACTGCATTTACCCTTGACGCTGCATCACAGGAGCGCCTGCGATGGTATACGCAACGACGAACATGGGTGCACGAATGGCAAAACGTCATTTTTTCGGATGAATCCAGGTTATGTTTACAGCATCATGATGGTCGCATCCGTATTTGGCGACATCGCGGTGAACGCACACTGGAAGCGTGTATTCGTCGTCGCCATACTGGCGTGTCACCCAACGTGATAGTATGGGATGCTATTGGTTACACGTCTCGGTCACCTCTTGTTCGCAACGACGGCACTTTGAACAGTGGCCGTTACATATCAGATATGTTACGACCCGTGGCTTTACCCTTCATTCAATCCCTGCGAAACGCTACATTTCAGTAGGATAATGCACTACCGCATGTTGCAGGTTCTGTACGGGCCTTTCTGGATACAGAAAATATTAGACTCCTGCCCTGGTTAGGAATGTTTCATTCAACAGACACATTTAATTCCATTTCCGTTTCTTAGTGTTTCATTGCAGAGATATCTGTTGAGGGGTGTTATTGATAAGGCTTGCGTAGGTACACTTTTACAGAAAGTTGCCACCACTTTAGTAACACTTTTGGTTTATTTCCAATGATTGAATACTCAACTTTGGCGTGGTAAGTGTTCACTCATATGAGTCAGAATTAAAGTCCAGGCATCAGAGGAAACACCTCAAGGTCCCATTGACTATTGACAATTCGTAACTATCAATGTAAAGAAATCTGGATGCACTTCTTCAAGGTGAGGTACCTTTCCCACGCAGTCCAGAATCGTAGAACACTCTGGTGGCCTGATTCATCGATAATGGTGTAGTTGTCTTTGGCGTGATCACAATACGTGACACGATAACGTCTGGCCGATATCTTCTAACTGAATTTAGATTCAAGATAAACTCTTGTCAATGTTTGTAAGCACTCCCTATAAATGAACCTTAGTTGCTCACTTTTCTTTTTTTTTTATGGAACTGTCGAGAAACATGTTTGTGTCCGAGTGTCCTAAAACCCCAGCATGCTGTACAGAACTAGCCTACTGTAAGGTCCGGCCACCGATACAAAGAATGGATCACGAACAGTGGTGGAAGTTGGTGTGACGAAAGATCAAAGAACGTTACAATATTAAATTTCACTTAACGTAACATTATATACAGTGCAGTGGGACTTTTGACAATGAGAAAGGGAGAGGACCTCAAATCAAGCAGAAATTCCCTGCAGCCGTATGTGAGAAATGTACCTTTGTGAAGTTACAACCATAAACGTTAAGAAGAGAAGATGGAAGATATCGCAGCGAAACGTTTCCCGATTTGCATTTAGTTGTTAACAGGAAAACTACAATGAATATCCACAGCCGAGGAGCGTGGAGGAGTGGGGAAGAGAGACAGATTAAGCACTTTCCAAAAAATAGTATTTCGACTATGTTCAATAATTGTGTCCAACATCTCAAATTGTAAATGCGTCCTGCATTTATCTCTCTTCTATAATCAGTACGTGTACTTTTTCATCGCTACGCTTACTGTCATAAACAGACGAAGTCATTTGGATCTCAATTCTGCCATTGTATTCTAATAAAATAATGTAATGGCGGAAATCAAACGGGACATTTTTAAAGGGTCCTGCCGATGCTCTTCAAGTTATATCCTTGATGTGACACGCATATACGTTATTTGAAATTAGCTTTTACATTTAAAAAAAAAAATCTGACAGATTTCCTTCAGTGTAACTGCAGAGCATATTTAATTTTAAGTATCAATTCCCTTACCTTCCGCATACACATTTCAGCAGATAGTGCCACTAAAGAGTGAAAAAATTTAAAACCTTGTCTCCGTGCAACACGTGCACGCGAAGAAATGAATGACTCCAGTTTATATCGTTCAGTACATCTCTTCCTCTTTTTGTGTGTGTGTCTGTATTTCCGTCTGCCTGTCTGTTTTCTCAACCCAATTTCCGTGCGCCGTGCCACATACAAAATGCATGCTTCCGAGTTTTCTCCATACTTCGAGAGATCGCGGTAAGAATTCAGAGTTTTTGTTACCTGGAAGTTGCGCTCGAGCGGGAAGGACTGCTGTGAAACAGTATCTGAAACGTAAACCGCAACCAACTTCCGCCGTGCTCTCGAACGATTCCAATTTGGTTCCGTGAAATTGCAGTGCAACTACGGACGTCTCTCGGGGGTGAAAAGTGAGCTTTTGGAAACGAAAAAAATAAGCATACGTTCTATTTCATTGGGAACCTTACTGAAAGTTTTTGTGTAGCAGCTGCTCAATAGACACCATTACACCACACGGTGAAAGTTTGCTACAGAATTGTACTTCGAATGAATAAAAATGGTAATGCTGCGCGCCGTTCCTTCAGGTAACAAATCGACAATAACGTATAATGTTGCGTGGTAACTTTTTCCAGGAAGTACAAAATCGAAACGATTTTACTAAAAATATTCCGAAGGAAAGTTACGTAGGTTATGTCTCGATCTCTTGACTAGAGCTCTTTAATCAGCTCTTCCGCAGTTCTAATAATTTCCCTCGTAAGCTCTTAATTTTAGTACTGGTATTTGATCAATAATCACCTGAATCGGGCATGGAAAGTTGTACTGGAAGGAAAACAGCAGTTACTGCTAGCTCTGACACTGCTTCTTGTTATGTGTATATTTTTATGATAAGAATTGCAGAATTGCAGAAACTTCACTCTGTGATTTACAATCAATGTGCTTCAGCTATGTATAAGTCCATGTTTCAATATGCTTGGCGAATCCCAGGGTACTGCAGTGACATACCAACATTATCATGTGAAAATATAATTAGTATGGCTTTTGATATAGGACTGAGTAAATGCGAAAGTGAATTGGAATGTGATAACGTGGCGTTAGTAAAGTGTGTACATTGTTCTCTCCCATTTTGTTGTAACCACTTAATCGAAATCCCGCAATTGCACTTTGAGGACTAATATAAGCACTTTCAAGTAGTGTGGTTCTGCTGTATACGTTTATTTTACGCTCTTATAAGTACTTTAAGCAGAGAGGTTTTGGCAGTGCTGATTGAATGTGTAATGATAAATCGAAGCCATCAAATTACATATAATTTTCTCCCTACGGGATCGATATCTTATTACTTTATTTATCTCTGTTAAAATGTTACTTGCGGTACAATGCAACGTTTTGCATGGTAATGACGGACATAGCTTTCCAGTTTATGATTGCCTTTTATAACAAGCATGGTTTCGGGCTTTTATGCGCTGTTCGAGGTAAAAATGTCCATTCTTAGTAACAAGGATGGTATGAACTTCCCTTGAACATAGAGATATCTATGAGGAATAATTTAGTTCTTAAATAATTTATAGTTAAATGTAAACAAAGGCTTCCGCGCTCTTCGTTATCTATATTTATAAATGTGAATGTCTGTTCGGTGTACGTTTATCACGTCTGAACCACAAGCCATAAAGAGAGAAAAAATTGTACAGTTACTAATGTCTACCCGGGGAAGGCTTTAGGCACGGTTTTATGGCGATCGGATATATGTCTGTTCGGTATACGCTTATCACGTCCGAACGACAAGACGCAGAGACTTAAATATTTGTACAGTTACTAATTTATAATTCAGGTAGGTTTTTGGCACGGTTTTATAGCGATCTGATAGATATTTAGCAATTTGAAGAAAAAACGCGAAATGCGGTATACTTTATTATACCTTTGAAAATTATATTTACTCTTTGAAAATGGTTTTATTGGTTGTATTGTTGCTTGAGGGTTGATAATGATAAAAGGGTGGAGTATATTGGGATGGAAAGTTATCGGTGTATATAAAATTCTTCGTGTATGTGTGTGTGTTAATATTTCGCTCTGCAGCGAAAACTACAGAACACAGACGAATGGTGTGTGTGTATTTGTTTTCCCGTTGTGCATCATAGCAGTTCCAAGCCATAAGGGGGTGGAAGATATGGTGGTTGAAAGCCGTCAAATTATAAAAAAAATAATTCCGGACTGAAAGCCAGCGATGACGTTTGCGACTCTATAGCAAGGAGGTTACACACAGCGAAACGTGATGCCACAGATCATATTCTTGGTCTATGCGTGCTACAATATCTTCAGCTCTTTCTCTGTAAGGATAATAAGCATACGAATGAGGAAATATAAGAATAAATAAATAAAGCAGTAAAAAAGAAATTTCTTTTAATAGATCTCTTTAAAGAAAATTGATTTGACGTTTCGCGCATTACATCAAGTGATCGATCTGTGATATTATTACAATCGTTATTGTTGAATTTCGTGATTGGATTCTTGGAAACGAGTGCATTTTCACGTGTGATTTCTTATTTCTTATAAATTCTCTGATAAATGTAACATGTTTTTCGAAAAGGACAGAGAGAGAGAGAGAGAGTGTGTGTGAATAGGAAAACTACGAAGTAAAGGTTCGAATAAATAAATAAATACCCGGGCAACGCCGGGTTTTCAGCTAGTTGTTGATAAAACTCTTCTGGGTATTAGACCGCATCGTCAATATATCGATATAGTGGCCGAATCTTCGATGAAATATTTGATATTTGACGATGCGGTCCAATACCGAGAAGGGTTTTATCAATAGTAAGAAAGTATTCATTGCCCAAAAGCGGGTCATCAGAATAATTGCTGGAGCCCACCCAAGATCATCCTGCAGACATTTGTTTAAGGATCTAGGAATCTTTACAGTAGCTTCACAATCACTTATGAAATTTGTTATTAACAATCCAACTGAATTCAAATGTAACAGCAGTGTGCATAGCTACAACACTAGGAGAAAGGGTGACATACACTATTCAAGGTTAAATTTAGCTGTGTCACAGAAAGGGGTTAATTATTCTGCCACAAAAGTCTTTGGTCACTCACCTAGTAGTATCAAAATTCTGACAGATAGCCAACTAGCATTTAAAAATAAATTAAGAGAATTTCTGAATGGCAATTCCTTCTACACATTAGATGAATTTCTAGATAAAAGTTAGTACTTTAGGAAAAACTTAAAAAATAAAAAAAATATGAAAAAAAAATAAAAAAAATAAAAATTCAAATATTGAGTGTCGTGTAATATTATGTATAGACACACTTCATTTAACTGACACGTTCCACATCATTACGAAGTGTCGTATCCATGATCTATGGAACAAGTATTAATCTAATCTAATCTAATAATTTATAGTTTTTTTTTAATTTTATTTATTGCCGTGTTTCTATCCTTTCTTCATTAAAAAGTTACAGACTAATTTTATTTATAGAATAACTAGAATGTTGCGCATCAGTTTGTTTAGCTAGAACCTTAAATTAAAACTGTGTTCGTTTCGAAAATAGCGACACGAGCAAATTCGCGAATTCGCGTAGCCGGAAAGTGTCAGCAGTAGAAACGTTCCTTTTCTGTAATCGGCAGAAAATGCGATAGCATTGACATCCCGTCGCCGCAGGACACCATTGAGTGGTCGTGACAGCAGTGGCGGGGACCCCCCGCGCTTCGTGCCGAGTGTCCATTTTGCAAGCGGCGACTAACAAGGTGTCCGTGACAGTATCGATTGTGTTGGCTGGCGGCGGGCGAGGCTGCCACTCGGCGCGCAGTATCGAATGACGCCTCGGGTCGATACTACTGCTTGGCGCGGCCGGCGGAGCACGTCGCAGCACACAGCCGCCGAGTCCTACACGTGTTCCACCTACACTCCGGGAAGGAAAAATTAGTACAGTCTCGTTAGACACTTACATTGCCCTCAGAAGTTGTTGTTGAAACACTGCAAATGAAGTACACCAAATAATAATATTTACAGATCGATATCTCCAGTGGCTCTGAGGAACAAGAATTGGATTCACGATTTCCTATGAGAAAGGACACAGTTCGTTGTAATTGACCGTAAGTCATCGAGTAAAACAGAAGTGATATCTGGCGTTCCCCAGGGAAGCGTTATAGGTCCCCTATTCTTACTTGTGTTTATAAACGATTTAGGAGACAATCTGAATAGTTCCCTTAGACTGTTCGCGGATTATGATGTCGTTTATCGTTTAGTGAAGTCAACAGAGGATCAAAAGCAACTGCAAACCGATTTAGTCAAAATTTCTACATGGTGCGAAAATTGGCAATTGACACTAAATAAAGAAAAGTGTGAAGTAATAGACATGACCACTAAAAGAAATCCACTGAACTTCAATTAAGGTCGTAAATTCTACCAAATACCTAGGAGTTACAATAACGAACAACTTAGACTGGAGAGAACACATAGAAAATATTGTGGGGATGGTGAACCAAAGATTACGTTTCATTGGCAGAACGCTTCGAAGATGCACCAGCTCCACCAAAGAGACTGCCTACATCACACTTGTACGTCCTCTCCTGGATACTGTTGCCCATTGTAGGACCCTCACCAGGTGGGACTGACGGAAGATATTGAGAAAGTTCAGAGAAGGACAGCTAGTTCTGTTTTATCACGTTACCGGGGGGAAAGCGTCACGGAAATGTTGCACGAATTGGGGTGGAAATCATTAAAAGAAACACGTTATTCTTTGCGGCGTGATCTGTTTGCGAAATTTCAATCACCAACTTCACAAAGAGAAATCTTTTTTACTACCCACCTACGTAGGGAGACATGACCATCCTAATAAAATAAGAGAAATCAGATCGAAAAAGGAACGATTTAGGTGTTCTTTCTTTCCGCGAGCTATTACACAAAAGAACGGTAAAGAAAATTTATGAAAGTGGTTAATGAACTCTCTGCGAGGCACTTAAATGTGATTTGCAGAGTATCTATGTAGATGTAGATGTAGAAATGATTTGATGACAAATATACAATGCACATTATAAATTGAGACATATATTTTTCAGTTTTTTGCGTCGATTACACTATATGTGGGAAAAGTCTGAAAATATAAATGTTTGCGTTGTGTAAAATCCTAATATTGTGGATACCAAAGAATTTCAGTTCTGACAGAAACATAACAAAACATTACACACGAAAGGTTTCGTAAGGGAACTGATGCCACCTGTCAAACTGATAATTCGCCTGCCATTGATGAGCAAGATGCAGACTGAAAGGTTTACAGTGCAACAAAGGTATCCATTTAAGAATTGCAAATTTGTTACTTGTAAATAGAACTGTCAAAACACCTAGTGACATGTGAAAGCTATAACCATTATACATTAACTATACTTCAAAATGTTTAATGGGAATAAGATATTTTATTGTTAGAATCCATGCTTGATGTTTAGCTATAAATCAGAACAGCCACAACCCTCAGCTCCACTTAACATTTATCGATATGACGAAATCGGCTTTCTGTCCCGAGCCGCGTGACGTAGATGTTGGTTTCACTATAGTGGCTTCACGGACCGTCTATGTTATCTTCGGTCAGTTTGTGTTGGTACTTCGAAAACTAGGAAAAATACATATTAAATTCATTCTCATACCAGGAGGAATGGAGTGCAGCTACTTGAACTCTTGTGAAAATTGTGGCGTCGCACAAGTCTGAAGTGCGCGCCACGTACTTTCGCCGCCCGCCGCCATGCACGCACGGCGCGGCGTTCTTACGACGTCAGCCACGAGCGCCCTCTGCTGCAACCCTGCTCGTGGCCACCACTGAACTGTACCGGCACTTGGGAATCAGATAGGCACCAGTTAAGACTTGGGTTTAAGACATGCACTAGGTCTCATCATTAGGCAGGCCATGACCTAGTTCAAGTATGTCTCAGCAGTACACTTAGTTGGCAGTAATGAACTTTGTAAAAGTTAAGTATCATATTTCTACGAAATATACTACTTGTTCTCATTTAGCCTATTGTTTCTAGTTTCTGCTATCCCACTGGCTGGTCACCTCCGTACCTGCACACGCGTGCGTCCTACTTCCTGTGTCGGTCTCTCTCTACTCGGCCACCGACACCTAGGACAACCGGCGGAAACGAGACACAACAAAAATGGTAACAGAAGAACAAGGACAGAAAAAGCTGCAGGTTGACGAGTGACTGCATCGCAATTCACAAAGTATCCATATTAAATATACAATACAGAGAACAGCTTTTTGTGGCACAGCCGGTGGTATTAGTGGCGGAGGGAAAAGGGTTGCATGCCGCTGCAGACATTAACCTATCGAGTGTACTAGCGTACTCAACAGTGAAAAGGTTGCTGCAACTTTTGAAACGGCCGTTAGTCTGTCACGTGCAGATAGACAAAAGAGTGAACTGCCACACAGAGAGGCGTGCCCCGCGGGTGGTGGTATGTGGGTGTATGCAGTGCAGTACTCTGCGGTTGTGGCCGCTGTGCATTCTGGATGCGCCGCGAGGAGAGTAAAGCAGAGCAAAGAGGCAGGTTGTGGCTGTGTGTCGCTGGTGAGCGGCGCGCGCTTAAGCGCCCATATTGTCATTCAGAGCAGGCGTCGGCTGCGAGTGCACCGCTTTTAGCGAGATGATGAGCGCGCCGCGCAGAGGAGAGGCAGGGCAGCGGGCCAGGCCAGGTAAACTCTGCAACAGCGGGAGTTCGCCGTCCGATTTAATGTACCTGAACATCGCTTTGTAATTGTGCAGCTCCCTAGCACAGTGGTAGCGGGTTCGATCCCCTACATGTCCTAGGGTTTATATCTGTCACTTTCCACTGCTTTCAACTGTGGCAGTGTTGCTAATGTGAAAAAAAAAAAAAATCGCACTGACGTGTTTTACGGCCCACTTTAGATTTGTAGTTTTATAAGCTTTTGCAAATATTTTCGACCAAAATAATAATCTAAATAATAATTAATTAATTAATAAGAGTGTCTGAAACCTTTTTAGGAAAAAAAAATTAAGTAGTGGCGGGTTTCCAACCACCGAGCTTTCGCGTCGCAGTCCAGCACCTTGCCCACTACGCTAATTTTTTTAACGGGCCTCCTTTCCACCCCTTCAGCCCTACCTTACGCTCTCCATATGTCCCCTTCATTGGCATAGGCTTCAATTGCATTTATGTAAATCAAAGTTATCTTCCGTATTACTTTTCGTTCGCCTACTTCCTGCGTGAGGCTTTTGTTGATAATATTTCTCCATTTTTGGTTTCCAAATACGCCCTCATTGGCAATATTGATTTTAAATTAGGTAAACTGAATATAATTATTTTTGTTATTCTTCTTCTTGTTTTTTGACACTTGTGACAATTCCCTTAACGGCACTACTTCATTAGATACCAGTCATAAGTGTCTGAGTGGAAACAAACATAATAAATAATTATGGAAAATAATGAGTTTAAAATGTTAATTTCGCATTTCGTCGCATAACATAGCTTGTCGTATTATTTCAAGTCAAGTCGATGAGGAATCGTTGCAACAAATCTTTGTATCTAGGTCGACTTAGTAACTTGTGATGTTCCGTTAATAACAATTGTAAAAAGTCAGGTAAGGATTTCGTTTTATAGTTGATGCTGTAGTACACATAATATCCAGTGTGCCAGGCATAACTTTTATTTTTGGTGATAGGAAAGAAGTTCCAGTCTGCGTGCAATCGCTACGGCTATAAATCAAAACAGGAGTGCTTTAATCTCATACTATTGATGGCTGCTGTAAACTGATGTTAATATGGCATTTGTAGACATTAGATTATCATTTATCGTACGAATAACGATGTGTTTTTGTTGATTCTTCAGTGTGCCATTGCTTTGAAATGACAACGTGTAAGTTAAAATAAGAAAATCATCAAATACTCGCGGAATGTCACGTGACATCTCCGAATGGCTGGTTTTCGTTAATTCAATGGAGGGTGTCAAATCTCCGTTATTTTGGCAAATATGTCTCATACGATACGAGATATGAAAAAAAAACATAAGGGAGCTAAGTTGTAGAGAATTTTCGCCTATGCCAATTAGGTTATTCAATTTTCGTATCAGATAAAAGGTTCGTTTGCAATTACAATTATATTACAAACAGATATTTTAGGTATTACTACCGTATTTTTTGTCCGAAAAATTTGAAAATGGGAGGTTCTCATCTCTGGCGGCCTACAATCATATCTGTAAAATTTGGTGCTGATCGGTTGAACGGTTCGTCTTAAAAACAGGGAACACGTTACGGACAGACAGACAGACATCCCAAAATCGCCGTTATTTTTGCAAATATCTTTGAAACGCTACGGAATATGAAAAAAAGCATAAGAGAGCAAAGTTGTAAAGAATTTTCTCCTCTACAAATTCGGTTATTCAATTTTCGTGTCAGATTAGTAGTTAAGCCGTCATTTTCATTTAAATTTCGAGCTGTCAAAAGACGATCGCAAAGGCCCACTTTTAGTGTTACCACCGTAACCTAAAGTGGGCCAATACCGAGTAGCACCGTGGTTCGGATCCCACGTTAAACCGTAGGTCCGCTTATAACTGGCTTCGTAAGTCAGTTCTAAGGTCGGAGGGAGCCAACGGCATATAACCTCCAAACGGGACCATGCCTAGTAAAGCACTGTGGTGTTCAAACCAATCTTTGGATTGATGATTGCTTTACCTTTTTTAATGCAGAATTCTACATGCAACAAGGAAAGTGTTGCACAAAAATTCAAATGTTTGTATAGCTTATGGGACTTAACTACTGGGTCATCAGTCCCTAAACTTACAAACTACTTACGAACTAGCTAATACTATGGACGGCACAAATATACATGCCCGAGGGGGGATTCGAACCCCCGACCGTAGTGGCCGTGCAGACTGTGACTGGAGCGCCTCAGTCCCCTCGGCCACCGCGGCCGGCAAGTGTTGCAAATTCAGGGATTTCGAGACCCTTTACTTAAAAATAGAGTAAAGATGCAAAGTAACCAACATTTAGGAGGGTCGTTTGAAAAGTCCGTGCAAAACTAAAACAATAATAACGTCTTTGGGGAAAATCAGTTTTATTTTTCGACATAGTCCCCTTTTAGATTTATACACTTCGTCCAACGCTGTTCTAATTTCTTTGATTCCTTCCGAATAATATGAATTGTTCAAGCCTGCAAAAGAGCTATTAGTTTCTACAATCACCTCCTCGTTAGAATGAAATCTTCTTCATGCCATCCATTACTTCAAATTGGGGAACAAAGAGTTGTGCGAGGGAACCAAGTCTGGAGAAAAGGGGGGATGTGAAACGAGTTGGAGTCCTATTTCCAATAACGGTGCGACCATAATTGCTGAGTTGGGTGCTGGTGTATTGTCGTGGTGGAAAAGGACTTTATTATGGGCCGAACACCGGCGTTTTTCTTCCGGCTCGGTTTTCAAACGGTCAGGTAACGATGAGTAATATGCACCTGTAATACTTTTACCCGGTTCCAAATAGTTGATAAGGATTATCCCTCTCGAGCCCAAAGTACCGTCGTCATAACCTTTCCTTGCCTTTTTTGGTGCAGATTCGTTCTTCGTAACCCATTGTTTAGCTTGTTCTTTGGTCTCAGGAGTATAGTAAAGTATCCATGTTTCATCCACAGCAACGAAAAGACGCTTAGTCCTACAGTTTCTTCCTAAACAGTTGCAAACCTCCCTTGCAACACTTCACACGATACAGGTTTTGGTCAAGCGTGAGCAATCGCGGCTCAAATCTTGCTGGTAGCTTTCTCATGTGCAAATGTTTATGCAAAAGTACCCATTTATGCGAAATGCCCACACATCTAAACTCTTCTATCGTCCGTCACCATATCAGAGATGTTATCAATGATTTTTGGAGTCGTTACCTCCACAGGGCGTTCAGAAAGTTCAGCGTCACTTATACCTATATGGCAAATCCGAAAATTTTGAAACCACGTATAAACTGCTCTAATCGCAGGTAATGAGTCACCATAATGCTTGTCAAGCTTCACTTTACTCTCCTGAGGCGTTTTGCCTTTCGTAAAGTAATGTTTAATCACCACACGAACTATCTTTTCGTCCATTCTTTGACAGTCACTCGACTTCTCTGATTCGTACGAATGACAAACAGAAAGAAATAGACCAGTATGGCTGAAACTTTGTGTGCGTTCTTTCCAAAGATGCTACTAACCGCCGCGGTGGAGTAGCCGAGCGGTCTAAAGCGTCTTGCTGTGGAGGTTCGAATCCTCCCTGGGGCATGGGTGTGTGTGTTTGTCCTTAGGTTAGTTTATTGCTCATGAAAACACAAACTGACTAGTTGTACGTCAATGAAGTAGACATTCTGAATTTATGTTCCACATTGTATCCTGCACCATAACCCGAAATCACTGGTAAAACGTCCTCTAACACTCACGCATCTGTGTACCGGCCGTGGCATTGTGTCGACAAGATCATCAAGAGAGTGATGGTCCAGATTTTCCCACTCCTCAACGGGTTTCGGCGTAGATCTCTCAGATTGGGTAGGTCGTCTTGTCCAAAAACACCCCTTACCATGTACCCCACACATTATGTTTCATGTCTAGATAATATGCTGGACATTCTAATTTTGCGATGTCGTTATCATGAAGAAATAGGCGTACACGATGTGCACGACGAGCGTGAGAGGTTTCGTTCATTGCGACGAATCCCTCACCGAAATTCTGCCGATATGGTACCGCTATACGTCGGAGTATGTCATCCCTGTACCCTACACCAGTTAGACTGCCTTGTCCAGCCACCAGTGGCGTTTGGTGGCCCCCACATAACGCCTCCCCAAAACATCAGGGAACACCATGTTGCTTCACTGGACATTGTGTCTAAGAACTTCAGACTGACCAAGCTGCCTCCAAAGCGTCTCAGACCATTTTCTGGTTGATAGCAGATAGGGATTTTTGTGTCCCAACTTCGTCGCCGCTTCTGTGTCCCAGCCTCGTCGTAGGTGTCGGTGGCCGAGTGAAATGAGACCGACACGCTGGTGCAGGTACGGAGGGGAGCAGCCAGAAACTATAACACTCGAGTAAATTAGAAAGATATATATATTGCACAGAATGTAACAATACTTAACTTTTACATAGTACTGCAGAATGTTGATACATAGTTGTTAGAGGCCTGCCTAGTGCCTGTTCAATAGCAAAGTCTTCACTGGTGCCTATCTGTTTACGAAGGTCCTAACTCGTTGCTATCTCAGTCCGAAGTGCCGACTCGTTCCTCTCTCAGTCCGAAGTGCTATATATTTCCGTGGTGGCCACGAGCGGGGTTCCAGCAGAGGGCGCTCGTGGCTGTCGTCGGAAGAACGCCGCGCCGTGCATGCATGGCGGCGCGCGGCGAAAGTAGGTGGCGCGCACTTTGTACTTGTGCGACACCACACCCCTCCCCCCCAAACCGCCGCGCCGTCGAGGCGTAGGGCTGAGGGCCACGGCGACGGCACTGGGAGGAGGGCCTGGGCGGGGGCGTTACTGGTGGGACGGGCGTCGTAGCTGAGGCCGGGATCGAGACGCCGTCCGCGCCCCGGCATCCGCCTTGCGATCCTCCAGGGAACCCGCCGAAACCTGGGGAAGGGCGCCCGCCCCCGCCCAGAGGGAGCAGGTCATCTTCTTCTGAGGTGCGTGGCCCAAGCTGGGAGGGCCCGCACGGTCCCGGAGTCCCTCTCGGTGACGCTGTCATCTGCGGCGGCGACAGCGGCGGCGACGACTGCATCGGAGGTGCGTCGACCTCCATGGGGACGATCTCGTAGTCCGGGGACGAACGATGTGGCTGTGCTCCCTGGCGGTGAACTGGGTCTGGAATCAAGAAACCGGAGACAGGATCGCGCGGTCTGTGCAGGCGCAATTGGTTTGCGTGGCGCCGCAGCTCCGACCCTGTGGAAGAACGTACAATAAACATATTGCGACCAAGCACGCGCTGAATGGTGCCCGGCAACCATGTCTTCTTGTTTCCAGCAAACACCCTGTACAGCACCGGCGTGGAAACCTGAAAACGCGTAGCGCCATACGAACCGACTCGTTGCGTGGGAGGCTGCAGCAGGTGAAGGAGAGTGCGGTGACGGCGGCCGTGTAGCAGCTCGGCAGGAGACGGGCCGTCACGTGGCATGCACCGATACGTAGACAGGAAAATTTGAAGAGCTTGCTGCCTGGAGTGCTGACCTTTCATCTTCTCCATGTGAGACTTGAATGTTCGAACGAAACGTTCTGCTTCACCATTGGACTGAGGGTGAAAAGGTGCGGTGGTGATATGCTGAATGCCATTCACACGACAAAACTGTTGAAATTCCGCACTAACAAACTGAGGTCCATTGTCACTGACGATAGTTTCAGGCAAGCCTTCGATGCAAAACACTGATGTTAAGGCACTGATTGTACTAGAAGCTGTCGTTGAGTTCATGGCAATCACAAAAGGAAACTTGCTGAAAGCGTCTACAACAATTAACCATCGCGTATTCCAGAAAGGTCCGGCAAAGTCAATGTGTAAACGTTGCCATGGTCCCTTGGGGCGTGGCCAGTCTGAGAAACGCTGTGGAGGAGCCGCCTGATGCTCCGCACAAACAGTACACTGTGACGTCATGTTATCTATCTGAGCGTCCATACCAACCCAGGTACAATGACGTCTGGCCAGTTGCTTTGTCCTAACAATACCCCAATGTCCTTGATGCAGGAGGCGTAACACTTCACGTTGCAGGGAACGAGGAACAATCACTCTTGCTTGGTCGTTGTCGGTATGCAACAACAGTACACCCTGACTTAAAGATAATGCATGACGTTGTGCAAAATAACGTCGAACCAGAGGCCGATCAATGTCTTTGGCTCTGGCAGGCCACCCTGAGCGAACAAAACGTGCTACCACACTTAGGTCTGCATCCGCAGCTGTTTCCTGTGCAACCCGACGAGAGTTCAAAGGAAAGTCTGCGACAGCGGAAGCATCTCTGGAGTCTATCTGACAACATGCCATTTCTGAAGAATCAAACGACACATCCTGGCCAACCGGAAGTCGGGAAAGTGTGTCCGCGTTAGCATGTTTAGTGGTAGGTCGGTACAAAATCTCATACTGATAATTAGACAGTATTAAGGACCATCTCTGAAGCTTTTGTGCCGTACGTGGCGGAATCGGCTTTGTGGGTGAGAACAACGACGTGAGAGGCTTGTGGTCTGTCAACAAATAGAATTTTCTGCCATACAGATAATGATGAAACTTTGTGACGCCGTAAATGATTGCTAAGGCCTCCTTTTCTATCTGACTGTAATTCTGTTGCGTCGGCGTCAGTAGCTTGGATGCAAAGGCAATAGGACGATCATGACATCCAATACGATGTGACAGAACTGCGCCGACACCGTACGATGAGGCGTCAACTGCTAACACTACAGGCTTCTGTGGGTCAAAGGGAATCAAACATGCATCACTGAGTAGTGCAGACTTTAATTTGTCAAAGGCAACCTGACAATCTTTGGACCATACAAAAGGAACATTCTTCCTACGTAAATGATGCAGTGGAGCTGCAATCTGAGAGGCATTGGGAATAAACCTGAAATAATAGTTAAGCTTTCCCATCACTGCTTGCAATTCATGCACATTCTTAGGAGGAGGCAAGTCTTTGATTGCTCGAAGATGTGACTGTAAGGGATGAATTCCTTGGGCATTAATCACATGGCCTAGGTACTCTATTTCAGTCTGAAAAAACGAACACTTTGCTTTATTGCAACGTAGACCTGCTGCAGTCAAAACTTTGAAAAGGCACTCCAGGTTTGCTAAATGTTCTTCAACTGTACGTCCGGATACCACAATGTCATCTAAATAGTTCGAGCAACAAGGTACAGAAACTGTCAGCTGTTCCAAAAAACGCTGAAAAATAGCGGGAGCGGAAGAACTGCCAAAGGGTAGGCGTTGAAATTGAAAAAGGCCCATGTGAGTATTAATGACGAAAAATTTTTTTGACTCGTCATCAAGTGGAATCTGTAAGTATGCCTCTGCTAAATCAATCTTGGAAAAGAAGCGAGACTGTCCTAATTTGTCCATCAGTTCCTCAGGTCTGGGCAGGGGATAAGTGTCGACAATTGTTTGACTGTTCACTGTTGATTTAAAGTCCGCACAGAGACGAAGTTTTCCTGACGGCTTGGGTATAATTACTATAGGCGAGGCCCACTGACTCGCAGAAACAGGAGAAATCACCCCACTATCTTGCCAACGTTTAAGTTCTTCGGCAACTGTATCACGCAAGGCGATAGGCACTGGTCTAGCTTTACGAAATTTTGGAACTGCAGAGTCTTTTAAAGTCACATGTGCCACGAAGTCTTTTGCACAACCTAGTTCCGGCGAAAACAAGTCACTATATTTGTCACACAATGCATTGATTTTGTCCTGAGGCACTACTGACGAAATCTGAAGCACATCTCTTTGAATTGATAAACCAAACAAGTCAAAAGCATCTAGTCCAAAAATGTTCTGTGTCGATTTGGCCTGAAGAACAACAAAAGCAACTGTTTTCGTAACACCTTGAAAAGAGGCAGGCAGGCTACACGTTCCTAGCACGGGAATATTTTCACCTGTGTAAGCTGTTAACACTTGCTGTGACGGCGACAATTTTGGCGAACCCAGAAGTTCATACGTCTCTTTATTCATTAACGTGACAGAGGAACCAGTATCGAGCTGAAATTGCACCGTCTTATTTTCTACGAAGAGGGTCACAAACAGTTTTTGCTTGCGGCGCTCGACAGGTGCGCGAATGTGGGCAACGTCTGCTACGGTTTGTTTGCTGCGTTTGCGCGGGTTGCGTGCGGTAGGAAGCGGCGCATACTCGGCACACAGCGGATTAACCACACTGTCACTAGATGACACTACCGCCGGATCGGCGTCCGCGCAATGCGAGGCTACTGCACTAAAATTACTTTCAGTATCTACAACAAATCTACTGTCACTAGCTACACAGTACTGGGCACTATTACCAGGAGCAGTTGCAGAAGGCACTATTTTCACTACAGGAATGCACTGTTCATAGTCATTTTGCTTGTCCCGAACCCTTTTCCGTTGCACTGTTTTACGCGCTCGTCGGCGCTTGCTATGTGGTGCACTATATAGATTTGCCATAGGCGCAGAACTACTTTCTTGCAATTGAGATCCGAGGAAAGCAGTGTTCAATTCCACAGCCCGTATAACATGTACAGAATGAACTGTTCTCGCACTCTGCGAAGCACTGTTTCTAACGTTACTGTTCTTTGAGTTTTTAATTTGCATACACACAGACCGCACATGTCCTGATTTGCCACATTGATAACAGGTTGCGTTGCGACTAGGGCAACGAGCACGCTTGTGGCGAGACACACACTGGGGGCAAGATTTACGTACATTTTTCTGAAATGAGCGTTGGCGCCCGTTATTCAAATCACTGTTTCTAACACAACGGGGCGACCTTTGTGTCGCACTTTTACACTGGCTACTGTTCACTGTCTGTTCAGCACGGCCGGTAGAAAAATAAGAATCACTAGTGCTATACTGAGAACGACGGCTAGGAAAGCGTCCGTTGCGGCGCACTGAATTTACACTGTGGCTTTGCATTTCTACATCTGCTAAGTCAAAAGTATCATGCGCTTCTATAAGCTGCAGTACACTGTCTAATGAGGGGTCAGATTGTTTCAGAATTGCTGCCCGAATTCTGGGGTCCTGAATGTTCTGCGTAATCGCATCCCTCAACATCACGTCACTATACGAAAGTCCACAAGAGCAAGTAAATTTACATTTGCGGGTTAAGCCCTTCAATTCCGTAATCCACTCTTGGTGTGACTGCTGCGGTAATTTTTTAAGTCTGAAAAATCGGTACCGTGCAGCGGCTACAAGAACTTTTCTCTCATAATGAGCATTCAGTGCATCTACAATTTGTTCAAAGTCTACATCACGAGGAGATGCGTGCGGGAATAGTTTTTGCAGTAACACGAAAGTTTTGGGGCCCACCACAGACAATAAAAGATGCTTAACAGTCTGACCTGTAAGTTGATGAGCCGCGACGAGTTCTTGAAACTGTGCCAGATAATCACTCCATTCTTCCTCACGTTCGTTGTATTGGCGAAACGTAGGAAGTGTTGCGGCGGCAGGTGTGGGCTGCTGAAGCGGCGGCTGTTGTTGTTGGTTAGCTGCCTGCGCTGTGAGCTCGGCGACAGCTTTGAGCAACTGGGTGATTTGCGCCGTCTGTAACTGAATAATTTCCATTAAGTTTGGGTTCGGGGTAGTGGCCATGCTGACCGATTAGGCGCCGCGTATACAAGAAAATTACAACAAAACACAAATGCAATATGAAAGAGGACGCTCTGAAACAAAAAAGTCCACAAAATACGTAACAAAATATCTTCCCCCAAAATTCTTATAATAAGGGTGGGTGGGCGGGAGCAATTTTTTGCGTGCTCCGACTGCTGCTGTCTGGCTGCTGCAAGCGGGCTGGTCCAAGGTTCTATCACTCCTCGTCGCCACTTTTGTGTCCCAACTTCGTCGCCGCTTCTGTGTCCCAGCCTCGTCGTAGGTGTCGGTGGCCGAGTGAAATGAGACCGACACGCTGGTGCAGGTACGGAGGGGAGCAGCCAGAAACTATAACACTCGAGTAAATTAGAAAGATATATATATTGCACAGAATGTAACAATACTTAACTTTTACATAGTACTGCAGAATGTTGATACATAGTTGTTAGAGGCCTGCCTAGTGCCTGTTCAATAGCAAAGTCTTCACTGGTGCCTATCTGTTTACGAAGGTCCTAACTCGTTGCTATCTCAGTCCGAAGTGCCGACTCGTTCCTCTCTCAGTCCGAAGTGCTATATATTTCCGTGGTGGCCACGAGCGGGGTTCCAGCAGAGGGCGCTCGTGGCTGTCGTCGGAAGAACGCCGCGCCGTGCATGCATGGCGGCGCGCGGCGAAAGTAGGTGGCGCGCACTTTGTACTTGTGCGACACCACAGGGATCTCACCTGTGAATAGCACTTGACGCCATATCTGATGAGTTCATTCAGCATATTGTTGGTCCCAACTGCATTGCGCTGCATGGTGTCTAGTTGTCTATGCTAATTCTCGCCATGTCATTTAGCTTGTTACCTACAGTTTGAGTCGAAACACGACGTACTGTGATCGCAGGAAAATAATTTTTAGCATTGTGGGACTCTTCTCAGGGTTCTTCCGATCTTAAAACAGTAAGTATAGGTCATCATCTGTTTCTGTAGTCTTTCGCGTCGAGAGCGAGGCAAGTCGTTTACAGTTCCTGTATCTTAGTCCCTCCTCCAGCTGATCAGCGGAGACGTGCGCATCGCTGGTGTTGCGCGTTATGTACCAGTTGCTAGGAAGAGTACGAACTGTGGCGGGAAAGTGAACAATTGTCGTTGCGTTGTATTTACAGTCAAGCAAATTGTCTTGTGTCTCCCGCACCATAGCACGGTGAAGAAAGCCGCGCAGCAGAAGAAAGCAAATACAGAGAAGGGGCCGTCGATTACGCAACTCATCGAGCCTGCTGATCACGGCAAGAAGGTAGAAGAAAATCGTACACCTGTTCCGCCCTGGTACATCATGTGCAGGGGCGCGTGGACGGAAGTATACATCGTAGCCGGCTGCTGCAAGAGAGAGGTCGACATTGAGACGGTCGGTTCGGAAGCCACCATCTCGCTACAGCCAGCGACGAAGAGAGGTCACAGGGCACTCGAGAGCGCTGTGGCTGCCTTCATAGACGACGCGCGTTCTTTGAAGACGAGGTCTGAAGAAGGGAAGCGAGAGAAATACACCAGGAGGCGACCATGGCGCTGCGATGATGCAGCAGTCTGGGAAGGGCTGCGGCGAGCTGGGTTCGGTGGTTCGACTGTAAAGTTTCAGAAGTGGTCCAACAGGAAGAGGCCGCCGCTCTACGTTGTGGCCGTGCAAACGGTCTACGATGGAACGACGCTTTAAGGAAGCTTCTGGGCTGCCCAGTGACGGTGGAAGCTCTCCGTGACAACATGGATCCTCTCCCCAAGTGCTACAAGTGCCAGGGGATGGACCATGTGGCCAAGTACTGCCGCAACGCGGCGCAGTGTGTAAAATACTCCGGCGAGCAAGACAGACGAACCTGCGCGCGCGGCAGAAAAGAGGTGCCGACTAGCGCCCGTTGTGGCGACCCTCACGTTCCCAACTGGCGAGGCTGTCCGGTCCGGCTAAGCCGAGGCCAAACCAGCAGGGGCGTAGTAGCCGCTACCTCGGCACCGCAACCTCGACAGAGACGCCGGCAACGACGACGGGAGGACGCGGCTGCTACATCTCCCGCCCCCGCGATCGGTAGAAAAACCTGCTCGAAGGCGGCGTGGACTGACTGAGATCGGAAAGGGGACAAGCGCCTCCCGCACCAAAGGTGAACACGCGGACCGGCGCCTAACTACGCGCTGCCGTAGAGGAGGCGACAGAGGCATTCAAAGGCGTCGGAAAACAGAGAGGGCGGCCTTCCCAGCCGAACTCGCTGCGGAGACAGCAACGGCCTGCCGACTACTACGGCAAATGCACGCCGAAGTGGCGCGAAACACCTGGGAGGAAGAAGATGCGGCTCCTCCAGCGCTCGCCCCTGCGGCGCAGCGCTCTGGGGTGATCACTTCTGAGACGACAGGCGCTCCTGCGGTTCTAGGACCGCAGTCGACAGCCGCCGCCAAGTTGACGCCTGAACAGACAAAGGCGATAGAAGACTTCAGGACCGCGATGGAAGGAGCATCACTGAAGGACGGATGTGTAATGCAGTGATGAGACGACGACCGGCGGCAGGAAAGCCTTCGCGCGCACATAGGCGTGCTGAGGATGCAGAACAATTGATGCCGCTGGAAGAGAAGGCTGTTCAAGACACCGTGGCACACTGCTCCAGCTGGGCAAGTGTGGAAGTGCAGGCTAATGCAGCAATTATGCTGCCACTCTCACCGGACTGATCTCTTTATGACAACCATTATCACTGACACGGTATCCGATGCACGATACCCATTACCAACATAAACCATCGTTGCATAAACTGTCGCATTTAGCAAGGAACCGCTACAGCCCTTATTACCTACCCTTCTATCACAGAGGTGTTTTTTCCCCTTGACTCTTTCCTTGGCACCTTTTACCCTCTGCCCTTACATACCAACCCTTCGTTTACCTTTCGACACCACTATCTCCAGAAGCACTGTATTAATGGCTGATCGTGCCTACACGTATGGATAACATCGCAGTTCCCACATCCCGTGATCCATCTTAGCAAAACTAACAAATACGGAGGTGACAGCAGAATTTTACGAGTTGCTCACCACGTTGGTGTGCGTGTGTAGGGGCCCCATCCTTTCCCTCCTCCACGCCCGAACAACATCGCTCTGGCTCACTCCGAAAAGTCTGCAGACTTCATGACGGTCACACTACTGGTGTGATCAAACGTCGGAATTTAACTTCTAGTCATAACAGAACTACAGGCAACAAAGTAGTGTTTCGACTGATACTGATCCCAGCGAGTTTCTAACTGGAGACCTTTTACTCCCCTACGTATAACTCGCCACTATCCAACACTTGAAGTTGAAGAAAAGCGGCGATTATTGGACAATTACCTAACCTAGATAAAACATTGAATTCGCAATAAAATAATATTTGGAGATGAACACTGGCCTATGTTTTAATTTGCATGAAAACATACACACTGGGGAAAATTTCATTAAGATCAGTTAAGTAATTTCGGAGTTCATCGTGGACAAATATTGTGACACGGGATAGACACATAGATAGACATATTCTATTTTTTTTTTTTTCAATTTTACTTGGAGTAACATCAGAATTTAGTATCATACATATTATGTCAATGCCCATAAAGACCAATCCTATACACCCTTTTAAAATTATGTAACTTCATTTATTATTTTGTTTCAACTTCACATATAACTGCTTTCAATTCGCTGAAGAGGAGTATTCTTTATTGCTGACATCCCACCCCGCCTTTCGTATTAGCTGAGTTCGATGAAATAACTATAAAATGGTGTGAAACATTTTTTTTTTTTTTTTTGTGATTCGTTCGACACAATTTACGGTCGTTTTAATTAATGGAATCTGTGTGACGTTTAGGAATCAAAATCTATGCATTCGTTACAAACACATCAAGAAAACTTATACCATTCTTAAGTTTCCTTTTTGAGACTTGTGAGACTAATAATAACATGTAACTGGACTGGATACGCTCACAGCTACAGCTAAAGCAAGACGTTGAATAGATGGCGTACTGACTGTAAATGACCGTCGACCACTGTATAAACTGGCTGTAAATCAGGAAATTCTCGTGAAATGTGTGGAAGCATTGGCACCAGTTGCAGGGTGCCACAAGATCTTCAGCTGCCACACTGACTTGTGCCTAGGAAGTTGAGGCGAACTTCTGAGTCACGCAGTTAGTGTTAAGTGGCAAGGTAACTCATGAAGTGGTGCATAGAGGAACGCCAGAGGCAGTGCCGGCAACGGTCCTAAGTTTTCAGCCGTTCTCTGAACAAAAGGAAGAAAGTTGTTCAAATTATGAATTTATATAATGTAAAAATCAGTTTTGGTTTCTTTCTCCCATTAGATCATTTTATGTGCGCTTCAAACTATTTTTCGCATATAAAAACTTTTATTCTCTTAACACACCAAGACGTTATCTAGCTGACGTATATTCTTTGTGGTTTGCGACGTACATCATTACTAAGGCCGAAGCCTCCAATATACATAAATATATATTTTTCGAAATGGGCACACAACCAGAATCATTCTACTGAGAGTGAAAACAGTCACTGAAGACACTCTTTTATGTAAGCTTTTGGTTATTTCTGCTGTAGACAGATGTAAGGGGAAGCTTTGCTTTTTGTATGTATGTACATTGCGCTACTCCAATGCGAATCTAATTGCACTTAAACGCATGAAGCGTTACTGTCTGAAATGTTCAACCCACAGCAGAATTATGCAGTAATTTTGTTAATCCTCTTCTAGATCAAAAATGTTCAAATGTTTGTTAAGCTTATGGGACTTAAATACGGGCTCATCAGTCCCTAAACTCACAAACTACTTATAAACTACCTTATACTAAAGACAACACAAAAATCCATGCCCGAGGGAGGATTCGAACACCCGTCGGAAAGCACATCGCAGCATAAGGCCTCAATGCGCTCGGCCACTCTGCCGCGGCCGTCTTGTAGATTACTTGGTACCAATATAAGACGTTTCAAAGCGCTAGCGTATTCAACATACACAACTATGTCATATTCAGATATTATTGGTATTATTTGTAGTACATATAACAAGCAACTGAAATTGGTAAAGTTTCCTAGTAATCTAGGTTTCTGTGTTAAATCCTACGTGCTGTGAATGGTCACCATTTTAATAAATGGCACAATTATGACCAATCTAAGGCTCGTTGTTTAGACTTGGGCACAGTGAAATAGCAAACGAATCATTCATCGTTAGAACTGTAGAAAAGTATATATCCCATATGGGCTTAGCGCAATTGGTAGCGTCGTTCCTGTAAAATAAAACATAGTTTTCGCTTACATAGCTTCAATTGTTTCTATTTTCACAGTATCGCTTTTTATTAAAATATTACTTATGTTCGTTGGAGGATTATCGTTCTCTGTGAATATACCTCTTCAGAATATTCACTCCAATGAACGCCGTCATCCATATTTTAAAATAATTTTAAAGCTACAAAATACGTTATGTAATTTCAAATTATAAATTATATGGGAAGGTAAATTGCATGAAACAGTAAAATAGTGATCTTTCATTCATTTTAAGCTGCAGCCACCACTTATTTGTAGTATTGTGTAGAGTAGAAAAACCAATCTTTGTTGCTGTATTATAAGGGTAATATTTTAAAAATGGAATTTACCTCGCTAAAAACAATATATGATGGATGTAAAGTACCCTTCCCTCCCCTGGGAAATGCACAGAAATACATGTACATTCGGTAGCAAAAATAGAGCACACATGAATATGTAACGTTACAATCACTCTTTGCAGGAGGAAAAAAGAAAATAGTATTGTCATTTACACTCTAGACACAGCGTGCGCGTAAATGAGGTTGTTATCACCGTGTGCTGCTGCGATCCCAGAGGGCAGCAATGCAATTACATGTACTGTCGCTTTGCAAAGCAATTCTGGACTTGAAACGGCGCAAAACATTCTGTAAAACATTGGAGTAGCTGTTTAATTGCAACAATTTGCCACTCTAACAGTTTTATTTTCTCGAGTCTCAATTACGATGGCCATGGTCGCTTTGGAAAGAATTTTTACGGATATTTGCGTGCTCTAGCACGCACTGCATCTTATGTCTGAACTGCTCATAGAACCTCATTTCTCCTTATCAACGAAACAATAAGATTCGTTGTGATTTTGTGAGTGTGTGTGTGTTTGTGTGTGTGTCAATTTATTGTTGGAAAACTTTTTCACGTTTACATTATATTTCTATGTTTTTATTTAAACAAATCCTCACATTTAGCCTATTATACAGGATTCGTGTTAACTGATCACAATAATATATTTTAATGCAGGCAATTCCAAAAAAAAAAAAAAAAAAAAAAAAAAAAAAAAAAAAAAAAAAAAAACGTTAATTATACACCTAAACCGTGCAAGCGCAATGTGCAGTGATTCATACAATCACAAAAAGCCGTTTGCTTTTCGTACTGAACGTCGCCTGAAGAATACAGACAAACTGAGTTTGATATTGTAATATATATGTGCCATCAATTGTTGTTGTTGATGTGGTCCTCCAGTGTTTGTTAAGCTTACGGGGCTGCGTTCTCATCAGTCCCAGAACTTACAAACTGCTTATGAACTAACTTATTCTAAATACATGCCCGAGGGAGGATTCGAACCCCCAAAGGGGAAAGGCCTCGAGCATCGGAGCATAGTGCCTGAAAGCGCTCGGCCACTCCACCGCAGCTTGTGGTCTTCAGCACTCAGACTGGTTTGATGCAGCTCTCCACACTATCCAGTCCTGTGCAAGCCTCTTCCTCTGATGACAAAAACGACAACCTACATTCTTTTGAATCTTCTTACTGTATTCGTCCCTCGGTCTCCCTCTACGATTTTTAACCCAAAAACTTCCTTCTAATGCTACGTTGACGATACCTTGATGTATGTGTCGCAACAACCTATCCCTTCTCTTTATCAGCATATGCCAGAAACTCCTTATCTCCCCAATTCTGTTGGGCACCTCCTCATTAGTTACGTAATCTACTCATCTACATCATTCGTCTGTAGCGCCACATTTCGGAAGCTTCTGTCATCTTTTTGTCTGAACTCATTATCGTCCACGTTCGGTTCTCATACATTCTCAAACATTCCAGACAAATGCTTTCAGAAATGACTTCCTAACATTTAAGCTAATATTGGATGTCGACAAATTTCGCCTCTTCAGATTTTCTTCCCATAGTCATTCTGCATTTTATCTTCTTAACTTCGGCTATCAGACGTTATCTAGCTACCTAAGTAACATATCTCATCTACTACATTTATTGTCTCATTACCTAATTCCTTCAGCATCGCTTGATTTTCTGACACTACTTTCCCTAACCCTCGTTTTACTCTTGTTAATGTTCATCTTATATCCTCCTATCAAGATACTGTCCATTCCAGTTAATAGCTCTTTCAGGTCCTCTGCTGTCTCTGACAGAATTAGTATTTCGTCAGCAAACCGCAAGGTTTTTATACCCTCTTTCTGGAATTTAATGCCCTCTCTAAATTTCTCCTTGCATTCCTTCACAGCTTGCTCAATGTATAGATTGAACAACATTGTCTTACGCCCTTCCCAACAACTACGACCCTTTTATGACCTTCGACTCTAATAATTGTTGTCTGTTTTTTTTTTTTTTTTTTTTTTTTTTTTTTTTTTTTTTTTTTTTTTTTTTTTTTGTGTAAAAGTTGAATATAACTCTTCGCTCCCTACATTTTACCCCTGCTACCTACAGAATACGAAAATGTATGTTCCAGTCAACATTGTCAAAAGCTTTCTCCCGATCCACAAATGCTAAGAACGTAGGTTTCCCTTTCCTTAATCAAACTTCTAAGAAAAGTCGCAATGTATTGCCTCGCTTATTCCTACATTTCTCCTAAATCCAAATTGACCTTCCCAAATGTCGTATTCCACCAGTTCTTCATTCGTCTGTAAATAATTCTTGTTAGTATTTTGCAACCATGACTTATGAAACTGATAGTTCTGTAATTTTCACATTTGTCTGTACTTGCTTCAATCACTATATTCTTATTTACAGCTTGTATACCAGGTGGAAAAATTTTTTCATGACTCGCTCTACTAAAGATCAGACCGGACATCATCTACTACACCCATCTACTCCACTCAAAGACCTTAAATTACATAAAGTGCGTAACACATGAGTTACGGCGTTCCTTGCCGTAACGAACATATAATCCGCTGCCATTTTAACAGTGGTCACATCACTGTGAGTAGTCAGTCTGTGATTCGTGCGGAAATTGACATGTCTAATTTGTTGAAATACTTTAATTTTTCTGTACAGTTTGTTTACCACAATATAAATGAAACATGGCTGAATTTATTTAGCTTTCAATTGGACGAAGTGAAGTGACTGAAGTCTAAATATCACTTATTACAAGGCAGATGAGAGGACGACTCGTAATGTGTCTAAGGCAGTCTTGCAGCCGGCCGCGGTGGCCGAGGAGACTGAGGCGCTCCAGTCACGGTCTGCACGGCCACTACGGTCGGGGGTTCGAATCCCCCCTCGGGCATGGATATTTGTGCCGTCTTTAGTATAAGGTGGTTGATAAGTAGTTCGTAAGTTTAGGGACTGATGACCCCGTAGTTAAGTCCCATAAGCTTAACAAACATTTGAACATTTGCAGTCTTGCAGTTTTAATTACTCTTCATATAAGTGCATGATTTCGACATTAGGTTTGATATAGTGACAGGTTTCCTGTGAAAGATAAGAAGATAGTAAGGACTTTGATACTAAATGCGAAAGAGCAAACATGATTTCTCCTATCAGCTACATCTACACAAATCAAAGAGAAATATATGTATAACGTAAATCAAGGGACCTTTCTTTTGTCAAAGTGAATCCCAACAGCCTTCATTTTCTACAGTATTTACAAAACAATAAACACAACGTTATGACACTACTCTAGAATGCGAATTTTCATATTTTTTTCTTTTTTAGATTATACACTTACTGAAGTGGTCATTGCGACATGGGTCCTTGTGCAATTTAAATTTCGTATGACACAGATTTTCTATATTATGATCATAATGCTCTACAATGTTAATAGCTTTTGTCCCAGAAAACATACCGATCAGTTTGCCTCAAAGGTTCCTATATTTAATTATATATTCTCGATTCTATGAAAAATTTTATGTATCTTGATATGTTAGTATATTTAATTTTATATATTTAGTTCCATTACATATATTTATACTACACTAAAAATGCAGAGGTAATAGGACACTAACTACGTGAATTAAATATGAAGACTGACATTGTTTTAATTTTAACGTAGGTTCCTATTCGACTTTTAACCAAACTTTTACACTTACAAAAGAAATCAAATAATGTCACAGTGTTGTTTTCAACAATTTACAATGTACATTCACAATACAAAATTAGGGGATCACTTTATCCTAACAATGGCAACATGGGGCCAAAGAACGCTTTTACTTTTTCCTTTACAAAATTACTTATGCTTCTTTCGCTGCCCCATATTAACCTACAAGTTTTTCCTTCCCCAGAAGCTTAATAACAAAGTTCGTTTACAAAAAGCTTATTACAAAAAACCTGCCACATATAATGTTCCAGCCTGGCTATTAATTTTTGAGATTAACAAATTTACAGAAGGAAGTGGTTTGAAGTTAGAAGCTATGAAAGATCCCAATCAGTAAATTACGGGGAAAATTATTACATGTATTTAAATGAAATGGTAAGCTAATTAACGGTGGAGTGTTGTGCAGGCAGAACATTACAAAAGAATCGACGAGCAGTTACCTTTAACAATAGATCCATCTGGTTTGAAATTTGGCTGTAAATGAAATTATAATAATATGATAACCACTCGCCGAACAGTGGATGGCAGTTCGTCAATATTAAATTACAACTCGTGTAGCAAACAGTAAAGTAAGATAAGTGACATGATATAAATCGGATAGGAATATCACGTAAGTCAAACACATCGGACTTCTAAAGATTTACAAGAAAATCGACTGTAGGTTCTATTGCCAGTAAATGATAATATTATGGAATAAATTTTGAAACAAGACTGGCAGGCTACACGAAATATCACCATTCAATATTAACTAAAAACTATGCCATCCATTGTTGCGGTGATTCAACAAGGCTGAATAAGACATTATGGGCGGAGGGAAGATAGGGCAAAATTATTAATAAAAATTCATAAGTGCGAATTTAAGTGAGAGGTGGGGGTTTATTTATAAATTTAAGATACGCGCACATCACATATATTTACCTGAAAGTACATAATAGCAGCCACATAAAAATAATAAAGTACAGCTCCAGTCTGCAAGATGCTATCGCTACGAAGTACAAAGCAAGAGTGTCTTCTTTCTTACAAAAAAATTGAAAGTGTTGTTCCTACATTTTCTTTCTCTGACTTTCATAGATAATTATTTTAACATGCCGAAATAATATAAAAATACAAAACTTTCTCTGATAATATCGGGGAAAGGAAAACGTGTCATTATACACAGACAGACTCAACATACCGACTGCTCCAAGATCCTCATACAAACTGCTGGCTACAATATCTGCGACCAGCGATAAAAGTATCTCCAAAAATATAAACATATGCTGAAAAAATTACATGGAACCAAAAATATAAAATTAAATCTAGAAAGCGTACAATATATACGCTCTACGATACTTAAACTCTTCAATACCGCCACACACTCGTCGAATCAGTTACTTAGCTAGATTTATATTGGATGACTTGACCAGCCACTAGGAATATAAATACAGTTTTTGCGTCACGACTCTTTGTTGTACTTACGGTATTCATGAGTTACAGGACATAAGGATATCCGGAGAGGTCCCCATCTATCTCTGTCTTAAAACATTTCCAATAGTTCCGGCAGGTCTTGCCAACTTTCAATAAATCCTCTTCCACCGTCTTCCTCCGTTTACTTCTGGGCTGCCTCTCTTCCTTTTTCATTGATGTTTCTATCGTACTGCTTCCATATCGGCTACTCGATATGGATTTCTCAATGTACACTTAATTTATCTCCACTTTATATCAGCTCTGTAGTCATGTAAACGTATCTGATTCGTTTGTCTTCAGAAATTCTCATTACTTAACTTTTCTGTTCACAGTTTACTCATAAATTGTCAAAGGCACATTTTAATGGAGCTTTGGATCTGTAGTGGCATATTCTTCTACTTTTTAACTCCGTCAGTCTTCATATGTGCATCAAAAGTACAAAATTTGGTCCCGGATATAGTTTTTCTGTTCCTTCTCTTCTATGAATACCAGTTTTGCCTTCTTTAACATTTTCTTCTGTCCTTCTCTATTTCAACTTCAGTTACCATATTACCCTTGTACAAAAGTTAATTAAGTCTTCACTTACTGCCGCTAACACGCCCCCCTCCCTCTACCAATTCGGCCTACTACATATTCGTAGAATCTACTGACATCTTGCGGCCAGAAGCGTTTAGTTCCTTTATCAGAGAGTTTACTGTTGCTTTCACATTTGTCACAATTTATGCTATAGAAATTACGTCGCTCCGAAATCCAGATCCTTGAGAAGTTCACGGTTTTACCACTGTATTTCTTTTCCACTGCCTGCGGTTCCTCTTCTCGTAACACAATTAAGAAGGAGCATAAGAAGTGATGGTGATTGTGTGAAATTTCCCTTGAGGTAAGCACCAGAAATGTTTAAAATGAGCTTATGACACATCATCGTACTTTTGCAACACTTGACATAGTATGTGACGTTTTACAGAGTTGAAGGGTTTCCAAAATCAATTAATGCAAGGTATGTGGTTGGCTGGAATTTCTTATGAAGTTGACCTTGAGAGCAATGATATCACAAACTAGAAAACGGTCTTGTGGTAACATGAAAAAGGCAAATATATTACTAACTAAAAGACTCTTACAGAAATACCAACTGCTTGAGTTCTCATTCTCCCTTCCTCACCAGAATTTTGACATGCCAACATGTATGTGTTCGTTCTACTCAGAACGTGATAAATTATTTTCTCAATCTTTCCTCCTGTTAAAATTTTGATACCATATATATATATATATATATATATATATATATATATATATATATATATATATATATCTTTCCCACTGTCTTTACGCATTGTTTCGATTTCTTAGCATTGTATCCTTCTCTGCCATTTAAACTGTCCGTCTGCCGTTGACTTTGTCCCATTCTCCTTGACTTACGTTTGCAGAGTCTTTTTCTTGGTCACAGTCTGCTGTCGGTCTCTTGTATCACACTTGTTGGTAAGTAATTTACTCTGACTTGCGATCCTAAGACCGGAAAACTTTTAACTCCATCCTTCTTCCCCATGCCGCATGTTAGTGTCGTTAAAGTTCGCTGGTCTGAGACATCCAGGTCTTCAAAGCTTGTATGTGGACTCCGCCGACGTCATTAAAAATTTTACGTCTTTGTGCTGAAAGAGAATAGCCAAAAGAGGGGGGAGACAGTGACAGTGAAAGAATAAAGAACGCCGGCCGCGGTGGCCGAGGGGATTGAGGCGCTTCAGTCACAGTCTGCACGGCCACTACGGTCGGGGGTTCGAATGCCCCCTCGGGCATGGATATTTGTGCTTTCCTAGTTCGTAAGAAGTTCATAAGTAGTTTGTAAGTTTAGGGACTGATGACCCGGTAGTTAAGTCCCATAAGATTTACAAACATTTGAACATTTGATTTTGAATAAAGAATCTGGCCGGAGAAAGTTAATTCCATTAATGAAGGTACATCGATGCAAATGGTGGCAGTGGCATCAAAATAGAGAGCAGGAAACGTGAATGTACGAGAGGTGAATAGAGTCCATATACAGGGTGTTACAAAAAGGTAGGGACAAAAACATTCCTCACAAACAAAGAAAGAAAATATGTTATGTGGACATGTGTCCGGGAATGCTTAATTTCCATGTTAGAGCTCATTTTAGCCGAGCGGTCTAAAGCGTCTCGCTGCGGAGCGCGCGGTTGCTCGCCGTGGAGGTCCGAGTCCTCCCTGTGGCATGGGTGAGTGTGTTTGTCCTTAGGTTAGTTTACTTAGGTTTAAGTAGTTTGTAAGATACGGACTGATGACCACGCAGTTTGGTCCGATATATTTACAAACATTTGAACATTTGAGAGCTCATTTGAGTATATCTCTTTAAATGTAAATTGAAATAATTCGTGCAGACAATTGTCAAAATACCCAACTGTTTATTTAGTATGTACAGTACTTCCTTTATTCACTGCCAGTTGGCCCAATTGAAGGAAGGTAATGTTGACTTCAGTGCTTGTATTGACATGCGACTCATTGTTCTACAGTACTAGCATCAAGCACATTAGTACGTTGCATCAACTGGTTACTGTTTATCACGAACTTGATTTTGCAGTCAGTGCAATGTTTACAAACGCGGAGTTGGCAGATGCCCATTTGATGTATGGATTAGCACGGGGCAATAGCCGTGGCGCGGTACGTTTGTATCGAGACAGATTTACAGAACGAAGGTGTCCCGACAGGAAGACGTTCAAAGCAATTGATCGGCGTGTTAGGGAGCACGGAACATTCCAGCCTATGACTCGCGACTGGGGAAGACCTAGAACGACGAAAACACCTGAAATGGACGAGGCAATTCTTTGTGCAGTTGACGATAATCCTAATGTCAGCGTCAGAGGAGTTGCTGCGGTACAAGGTGACGTTGAATATGTCACTGTATGGAGAGTGCTACGGCAGAACCAGTTGTTTCCGTACCATGTACAGCGTGTGCAGGCACTATCAGCAGCTGATTGGCCTCCACGGGTACACTTCTTCGAATGGTGCATCCACCAATGTGTCACTCCTCATTTCAGTGTAACATCAGCTCTAACATGGAAACTAAGCGTTTCCAGACACATGTCCACATAACATATTTTCTTTCTTTGTATGTGAGGAATGTTTCCTGAAAGTTTGGCCGTACTTTTTTGTAACACTATGTATAAGGTTTGAAGACCTGGATGTGCCAGACCCGCGAACTTAAACGACACTAAAATGCGGTATGGGGAAGAAGGACAAAGATAATGTTTCCCGGTCTTGCGATCGCAAGTCCGAGTAAATTACTCACAAACACATGTGTAGAGAGAAGGCAACAGTGATACAAAAGACCGATAGCAGACTGTTACCACGAAAGAGACACTGCAAACGTAAGAAAAGGAGAATGGGACACAGTCAATGGCAGACGGACAATTTAAGTAGCAGAGGAGACAATGCTAAGAATTTGAAACAATGGGCGTAGACAGTGGGAAAGACAGAGAAAGAGACGGGAGAAAGTGCAAATGAGAGACAAGTGAGACAGAAAGAGACATGTAGACCGTGACAGAGAGGGAGATATCTGCTATCAAAATTTTAACAGGAGGAAACACCGAGAAAAATAATTTATCATGTTCTGAGTAGAACGAACACATACAAATTGACATGTCAACATTTTTGGTGAGGTAGGTGGGACGAGGACTCAAAGCTTGTATTTCAAAAATGTTCAAATGTTTGTAAAGCGTTTGGGACTTAACCGCCGGGTCATTAGTCCCTAAACTTACAAATAACTTAGGAACAAACATCCATGCCGGAGAGAGGATTCGAACCTCCAACGCGGAAGGCCACGCGATCCGCAACGTGGCGCTCTAGACCGCTCGGCTACTTCCGCGTGGCAGCTTGTATTTCTGTAACAATCTTTTTACCAGTAACACATTTGCCATTTTCATGTTTCCGCAGGAGCATTTTTCAGATTTTAAACATATTGTGGTGCTTACCTCAAGTGAAATTTCACAGTCACTTATGATCGTTCTTAATGCTGTTGAGAAGAGTAACCTCAAGAAGTTGAAAATAAATACAGGGGTAAAACCACGAACTTCCCAAGGATTCGGATTTGGAAGCGTCGTAATTTCAATAGCATAAATTGTGAAAATTATAAAAGCAACTTTAAACTCTCTGAAAAAGGAAGCAGAAGCGCCTGTTCTCAAGATAAAAGGTAATGTCAGTAAAATATACGAATATGTAGGAGGCCTTATTGGTAGGGGTAGGTGGTTAGCAGCAAGTGAAGAGTTGAGTCGCTGTTGTACAGTACATGAGTAATATGCCGACACAAACTGGAATAGAGAAACAGTTACAGAATAGTAATCTCTCTTCTTTACAGGCCACTTGAAGATCCGTATGCAGCCCTAACTGTACACGATGAAATGCTGTACCAGAAGCTGAAATCAATTTTGCTTTAAAGTAGGTGTATGACCATGCTTCTCAGTGGATCAGTGGAATTGACAGATTGACCTTTGTTTTTGTCTTTTCGGGGGGGGGGGGGGGGGGAGTGAAGGAGGGGGGGGGGGAGGGATTCTTACCTTACTGGACACAAACAGTATATTTTTGTTTGTCAATTTAATTTCATCGAAGTCGCCCTATACGGATGGGGGACGAGCGGTGCACTCTTCGACGATGTGTTTGAATATTGTTAAACTGTTGAATTTAAGAGGTGAGAAATACGGTGTTGAATACTGTTGTGTACCGGTGAAATACGAGGCGCGTTCAGAAAGTAAGTTCCGTTTCAATTTATCTCCGCTGCAGCGCTGCGTTTGCAGTTCCGCACATGCGCTGTAGACGATGTGTATCAAGGAGAAGAACGTGCGCCATTTGGAGATCGCTGTCAGTTACGTACGCTTGGTTGTGCTTGTTTGAAATGTCGGCGTTGATTTAAAATTCCGCCGCCTGTGAAATCAGGTCGGTGATTCGATTTATGAATGCGAGGAAAGTGAAATTTATCGGCAAATTTTCTATGTTTACGGACCAAATACGATGATTGATTCGATGGTGAGAAGATGGGTTCGACAGTTCAATTGCGGGCGTAGTGATGTGCACAATGAAGAACGAAGTGGGCGTCCACCTTTGGTTACAGAACTGTTTCACGCGATTGACGGCAAGATCCAGGAAAACCGTAGGTTTACAATTAGTGCCCTCACTATGGACTACCCCCAAATTTCACGATCGCTGATGCATGAAATTATTACCAAAAAGCACAGGCGGCAGATTTCTATGAAGAAGGTATACAAAACCTGGTGCCACGTTATGACAAATGCCTGCAAAATTTCGGCAGTTATGTGGAAAAGTAGTTTAAGAGTTGTATAATTTTGTGCAACAAAAATTTCTTCTCTATCTATTTACCATTTCATTTTATTACCAAACGGAAATTACTTTCTGGACGCGCCTCGTATTAATGTATATGTATATAAAATCCAAGGGTCTTCACTGCCACAGTAATGCCGAAGGGAGTGGGAAAAAAGGTTAGGGGAGAGCCGCGACGGAATGGCCGAGCACATTGGGTGATATGCTCCGATGCGTGAGGCCGTTTCCTGTCGGGGGTTCGTATTCTTTCTCGGGCATGTATGTTTGCGTTGTGTTTAGTATCAGTTAGTTTATAAATAATTTGTAAGTTTAGGGACTCATGAGCTCGCAGTTAAATGTGAGTGAAACCTATCTACATAAGGAAAGAGAAATTCGTTACGTATTTAATATACAAAGATAAATCAATAAATCCTTATAGCGTAGGCAAGTAATTTCGCTGGTATTTCGCATTCACAGCATAAGATAGCTATGCTTAATTCTCTCACATGGTAAATTTACATTGTATCTGTCCTCGATAAAAATAGCCGTTTCTTGGTTCGTTGTTGTATTACGAACGTAACAGCTCAATCTGTGGATTCTTTCGTGAACTACGACGTGATGGTCGTGACAGTGTGATAAACATGCGAACTCCTTAACCATTTAATTACCACATTTAAATTTTATTTTTATGTATTTTTTTATTTTATTTATTTATTTATTTTTTTTTTTTTTTTTCAATTAGACTATTTTGATGAATAAAGCCCATATGTTGTCCGAGACTACCTTCAAATTTCCTATAAGAATCAAACGAAATATCGACTTATAGTTTTCAAGATTATTGTTTTCAAACAGAGAGACACTACTATTTTGGTCTTATTTTATTGGAATAGATTCTCCTTTTACCACGGGGGGAAAAAGTGCAATCTCTTTTAATAGTACACCGAAGGCCAACTTGATACTTACCTGTACGTCACCGGCCTAAATTTCCTTTCCCATAGGTTCCATTAGAAGAGGCTCTGTAGCGGACGTGCATCGGCCGGTAGAAATGAGATTCTGGAGCGTTAGTAAGTGCTTCCGCTGCGGGTACTAAATTTACGTCCCTCTCCCGCTGTCCCCGTAGGATAGGTGGCCGGACGGCAGTGTAATGGCCCTATCGGCGCGCCGGGGTGTGAGGGGGTGGCAAATGGCCCTCTCACTGCCGCTCCAAGGAGGCGGCGAACAACCGTAAACAAATTAGGGGCGCGATAAAAACTTTAGTTACCCCAAACGACCGGCGAACTGAGGGGGAGGGGGGCGGGCGGGAGCGTGGCCGTGGGCGGAGAGAGAGGGGGGGAGGGGGGCAGAGGCGCCTCTGCCTTGGGAGACAACAAGTGGATTCGCGTCGCAATGGCTTCACTACACCGCTACCAAACGTAACTGTTAGAGTCCTGCGTCCAACTGGGTGCTATGAAATGTATTGCCTGTGTTTCTTCTTCTTTATTGTAAAATATTTTGGAGATATGTTGTAAAAAAAATCACACACACATTATAAAGCAGAGTGACCGTATATTTGTACGTGTTGAATACAAATCTACAGTTTCGTTCCAATCTTTATCAAATTTTGTACACGTAAGCTTCAATCCATGAGGACGGTCGCCGTAAGTGTAAGAATCACATAGTTCACGTGATATGACGTCATAAACAATGAGATGCGTGAAAAACTACTGCATTTAGCGACAATGATGCTCATTTTCCCCTAAACCACTGGACCGATTTAAACCAAATTTGGTACACATATTTCTTATCGTGAGGCAACAATTGCTACAGGGATAAGAATCACATACGACACATGATTCAGAAGATATGACGTCATAAACAATAGAAATCGCAAGAAACTGCCGCATAATCCGGCGAGACTTTAAAAATACGCTGTATGAGAATGAGAGCACTTAGAGACTTGGAACAAACTTTAAACATAACTTCAAACTTTTATTAAACTTTTTCTCGTTGGCAACCATACCAAAATGATGAAAGGAAAAAAGTTTCTCGCTTCCTACTTTCCCGCTGTTCACGGAGTAAAACTACGGCAGTCGGTATGTCGTTAAAATTTATTATTTGTACACCATCAATTTTAGCCGCAGGATATTCTACATGCAGTATACACACATATACATGAATGTACTTTCTAAATTGTATCACATTCTGACACGTAGTTCATGAGATATGAGTACATAAATAGTAACGTTCCGCTGTTCATGGACTGAAACTACGGCTTTTGGTATGACGTTACAATTTATAATTTCTACACTACAAATGGTAACCGCAGTAAATTTTACAGACAGTACACGCTTATGTAGTTGAGTGTACCTTCTAAATTGTGTCACAGTACGACACGTAGTTCATGAGATATGAGCACATAAATAATTACGTTCATGGAAAAGCGCCCCTTCCAAGTTACAATCTTTTGCTTCTTTACTACTAACTGCATTCCCAAGCGATTTTACAGACATATAGCTCTTATACAAATGAATATATACCTGAAAAATGGCAGGAATACATAAATAAATACCCGGGCATCGCCGGGTTTTCTAACTCCCGCTGTTTCGCACGCATAGACTGGATGGTCTGCACTGGATTGCACCATTGATGGCAAAATTTAAAAATCGCGAATAACGTTTTTCTTTTAATTTCTAACCATGGTTCTAAATCCAGATTTTCGCATTTCTAGCAAAAATTAATCCCATTAGCACCATTAAAAGATTTTCCCTTATTACACCCGTTTAATGGTTGAATTTCCAAAAATATCGAAGCACGTGGTTTTAGAATTCCAATAAAAAATCTAAATCCGAAGTTTTGTATTTCTTGCTTCAGAATTGCATTTATAGCAACTTATTATCAAAAAACAGTTCATCCCTTATTTCACCCCCTTAGGGATGGGAATATCGAAAAATTGCAGATGACTACAGTGTAAGATAAACAACGTCTACAAATTTCAAGTTTCTATCGTCCGTAGATTCACTTCTCATAGCCGTTTTCTCTCTTTTAGAATCGGACAAATAACGTGAAATTTCTTTCTCAGACTTTGGCATCTTTATTGGTAGTTTTACTTTTCAAACTGCAATATGCACTTATTTTTCTTTATTCGTACACTTGTTGCAGAAAAAGAACTGAAGAGTGTGAATCACGTTTCGCTGCGTTCTACTTCTTTGCTATTATAGTGTCAAAAGTTATCGCTGGTCTTCAGTCCGAATTTTATATAAGCTGACGATTTTGAACCACTCTATCATCCACCCTCTTATAGCTATCGACACGGAACTGCTATGGTGTACAACGGGAGATTTTGTACTACAACAACAGAAAGAGATCGTTCGTTTCCATTGTGTAGTTTTTGCTAAAGAGCAAAATATTGACACCCACACGTAAAATTTTATATAAGTCGCTAACTTTCAGCTCAAATAACTTCCACCTCTTTCACCCACTTATCGTTATTAACCCACTACCACCATAGTGCACAATGGGAAGCTAAGACCACATACAAACACTATTCGTTCGCGATGTGTATTTTTGGGGCAGACTGATATATAGACAAAAACACCTAAATTTGAAAAGTTTTTAATGGGTTGATACAGCTGTTGGTATATAACCCAAAGAAACCTAATTCAAAGCGAAATAAGGACATTTTCATTGATTCTCCCATCAGGTCTTGACAAAATGTCATAATATTAAATTAAAAGCATCATTTTGTATATGTTGCACCAGTTTATTTTTATCTAGTTAACTCTATATGGCCTTATAACACGAAAAACGATTAACTGGATAAAAATAAACTTGTATAATAGATACAAAAATGTGTTTTTAGTTCAATACGATGATGTACTACCAAGATATAACGGGATAGTCAATGCAATTCTCATAAAATACCTTTACTGTAAATCTGTTTGAGTTACATACCAACAGGTGTTTCTCTGTAGTCAATAAAAATTTGACACCTATTATACGCCTTTTTATTGCTATTCTTCTAAACTACTATCTCCTAAAATATTTCATTTTCCTCCTTAAAATCCACACACACACGCACACACACACACAGAAAGCAGACTGGAGACGAATCATCGATCTTGATTCAATGGTTATAATTAAAATAATAAAATGTCCAGCTCACAAAAACTATTATTTCTATTTCTACAGGAAGGTTACTCATACTGACCGTTACCTACATAAAGACCCTAACCACCATCCCAGACAAAAAAAAATGTGTGGTTAATACATTGGTTGACAGGGCGCATAAAATTTTATGAACCTACTTATTTAAAAGATGAGTTGGAGCATTTACGATCCACCTTCCTGAAGAACGGTTATTCTACCAAAGAAATAGAGAGAGCCCTTCGTCCCAGGAAGAAAGTTGACATCAACAAGGAACAACAACCGCCCAAGGGGAAAGTTTTTCTTCCGTTCATAAATAAGGTTACAGACCGTATTGGAAAAGTGCTGGACAAGTGTGGGGTAGCAACCATTTTCAGACCTACAAGGAAGATAAAAGAATATTTAAGATCTGCAAAAGATGTACGACATCCGCTGAATACACCAGGTGTATATAAAATTCCCTGCAGCTGTGGTTCAGTCTACATTGGAACTACTAAAAGAAGCGTCAATACTCGTCTGGTCGAACATAAAAGGAATTGCCGCCTTGGGCACACTGAGAAATCGGCCGTAGCGGAACATGTATACCAAGAAGGCAACCATGAAATTAAATTTAATGAGACTAGTGTCATCTCTAAAACTTCACACTATCATGCGCGCACATATAGAGAAGCAATCGAGATATATAAACATCGCAATAATTTTAACAGGAAAGAGGAAGCTGTTAAATTAGACAGAATTTGGACTTCTTCTTTACACCAGCGGAATGACAATCGATTCTTCTCTGCCACGAATGTTGGCAATACCAGAGATAGTGTCGTAGCCGACATCACGTGATGTCTTGTGGTTCCCTCTACATTGCCTATATATACGGCGCTCCCTCAAGTTCTCATCGCAGTTCGCCACTCTACCTTTGAAGATGTCTTCCGCAGCCGAAGATGAAACGTTAGGGGAAAGTTTTATAAATCGACCACTGCTTATCAGCCCGGAAGTTTTAAATGAAGCTGACGCCGGCCGTGAAAGTTTACATTGTATGATCAGACGCCTCTACGGGGAGGATATGTCATCATCAGTTCGTCGACTGGAGGGACTGCGCAAGAAGGAGGCACAACAACCATGTTCGCTGACTTTCCTGTTACGCTGCCGGGACACTTCCACCGTTCCGAAATTCATACAGGTGAAGAGGAAGTTTCGCTCGGCCCAAGCACACCGTGTTTACAACCGCATGGAAACAGCAATGCTGAGAGAGAAAGGGTTCACCAGACGAGACGACTACTAGCGGTAACAAGCAGTAAGCTATTACATCTTCACTTATTTATTAGCAATATTATGCAGTGTTGGGATTGGAATAAGGTTGACAATCTAACGTTCAGAACCATGGAACGAAGTGCAGAGATTTCTGTCAATAGAAGAAGAAATTTTCTTGTCTCCAGAAGAAGATTTGTGTTGATTCAGTTGGCGATAATTCCCGCACTGTTATTGATCTGTCTGATAAAAATCTGAGTGAAGTTGAAATTTATGTACTAGCCAAACGGGGCAATTTTGCAGTGACTCCACAAAAAGTACCCACGGAAGATATATTACCAAATATTGAGACAGGCATCAGGCTACTTCCACAACAGTCTGCTGATGTAATTCGAATGGAAATAGCCAGAATTTTGCGTAAATGTAAACCACCAAAAAGTAATTTGTCTCACGAACAAAGGAAGGCGCTGAGAGATATTAACGCAGATACCAACATCATGGTTCTGACAGCAGATAAAGGAAATGCAACCATCGTATTGAGGAGTGAGGACTATCATAACAAGATTAAGAATATTTTGAACCCAGCCAACTATAAAAAACTGCAGAAGGATCCAACTACAAATATTTTAAAGACGACTAATCAACTGGTGAAAGCATCTTCCTTCTCTTCTGACGACAAGAACTTGCTCTGCTAAACGGAAGCGTATCCACCAAGGCTCTATGGACTTCCAAAGGTGCATAAAGAACAGACTCCGCTAAGGCCAATTGTGAGTGCCATTGGGTCACCCACTCACGAGTTAGCCAGACATCTAGCCTCGTTGTTGCAACCCTATGTTGGAAAAACTGACAGCCATATAAGAAACTCGGCTCATTTCATTGAAAAAGTAAAAGAGATGAATGTTGCCCATAGTGATATTCTTGTTAGCTTTGACGTGGTGTCTTTGTTTACGATGATTCCAGTGAATGAAGCTATTTCTTGCTTAGCGGATATTTTTCCACCTGATATAGTATCTTTGTTTAGACACTGTCTCACCACTACCTACTTTCAGTACAATAACGAGTTCTATGAACAGATTGACGGAGTGGCTATGGGCAGTCCACTGAGTCCAGCGGTGGCCAGTCTATTTATGGAGTCGTTTGAAAAACAGGCGTTGCAGACTGCTAATAAAAAGCCAACTAGGTGGTATCGATATGTCTATGACACTTTTGTGCTATGGACACACGGTGCAGAAGAATTAGATGCCTTCTTAACGCATCTCAATGGTATCAACCCCAGAATACAATTTACGATGGAAACGGAGAGCAACGGGCAGCTGAATTTTCTCGATGTGTCTGTAATCAAGCACGTGGACGGGACGTTGGGCCACAAGGTCTACAGGAAGGCTACTCGTACTGACCGTTACCTACATAAAGACCCTAACCACCATCCCAGACAAAAAAGAGGTGTGGTTAAAACATTGGTTGACAGGGCGCATAAAATTTGTGAACCTACTTATTTAAAAGATGAGTTGGAGCATTTACGATCCACCTTCCAGAAGAACGGTTATTCTACCAAAGAAAATAGAGAGAGCCCTTCGTCCCAGGAAGAAAGTTAACATCAACAAGGAACAACAACCGCCCAAGGGGAAAGTTTTTCTTCCGTTCATAAATAAGGTTACAGACCGTATTGGAAAAGTGCTGGACAAGTGTGGGGTAGCAACCATTTTCAGACCTACAAGGAAGATAAAAGAATATTTAAGATCTGCAAAAGATGTACGACATCCGCTGAATACACCAGGTGTATATAAAATTCCCTGCAGCTGTGGTTCAGTCTACATTGGAACTACTAAAAGAAGCGTCAATACTCGTCTGGTCGAACATAAAAGGAATTGCCGCCTTGGGCACACTGAGAAATCGGCCGTAGCGGAACATGTATATCAAGAAGGCAACCATGAAATTAAATTTAATGAGACTAGTTTCATCTCTAAAACTTCACACTTTCATGCGCGCACATGTAGAGAAGCAATCGAGATATATAAACATCGCAATAATTTTAACAGGAAAGAGGAAGCTGTTAAGTTAGACATAATTTGGACTTCTTCTTTACACCAGCGGAATGACAATCGATTCTTCTCTGTCACGAATGTTGGCAATACCAGAGATAGTGTCGTAGCCGACATCACGTGATGTCTTGTGGTTCCCTCTACATTGCCTATATATACGGCGCTTCCTCAAGTTCTCATCGCAGTTCGCCACTCTACCTCTGAAGATGTCTTCCGCAGCCGAAGATGAAACGTTAGGGGAAAGTTTTATAAATCGACCACGGCTTATCAGCCCGGAAGTTTTAAATGAAATCTGTTAATATTGATTTCAAATACCGTCATGTATAACATAATGTTCAAATGTTTGTAGAGCTTATGGGACTTAACTACGGGGTCATCAGTCCCTAAACTTACAAACTACTTATGAACTAGCTAATACTAAGGACGGCTCAAATATCCATGTCCGAGGAGGGATTCGAACCCCCGACAGTAGTGACCGTACCGACTGTGACTGGCGCGCCGCAGTCCCCTCAGCCACTTGCGGCCGGCCATGTATAACACTTCCCACAAATATTTCCTTCAAAACGTGATTAATTTTTTGAGTAACTCCTGATATTTACTGTTTCTCATTCGCTGTTTGTTTCTCTCTTGGCTGAAGACAGCATGAAATGGGCGCTAAAGAGTAGTCCGCTCTCTCATCCTTCTCAGACATTGGGCTCCCTCTCATACCCTTCGTATTCTGTAAGTACAATCCACTGTCTTTCAGTACTAGACTCCCTTTAGTGTCTCGTTTTTATCCTTGCTAGCTGCAGAATTACAGGTTACTCAAGGGAGTCATTCGCCTATTCAGGGCAGCGCAAAAGGAAGGAACAGATTGGAAACGATATTCCTACCCGCATAAGATATAACCATAATACCACCGTACCTGGAACGACAACAATGTTAAATATTTTACATTCGCATGCTAAATGGTACGGTAGAAGACAATTATTCTCCGATGACTCCACTCTTCATCTTTCTTGTAATGTTAATGGCCTTAACGTTAGAAGTTGGGCAAATGAGAATCTAATATCAGTTATTAAACAACAACAAAATTCACAGAATATTAAAGTCTTACGTGCCAAATCTGTAAACAAATTTTACAAACCTTTCTTTTTCATATAGAAACTTGTGACACAGCAAACCTATCTAAGCGTTCTACAAAATTTATTTCCTAATTTTTAGGCAGATTCAGATGATGTCAACTTCATGCAAGGCTGTGCCCCGATTTATTTCGGCGTTACCTGAATTATACCTTTCCAGGACATTGGATTTGGCGAGAAAGAGCACTATCGGCTTTTCACTTATCAGTTATGCAGGATTGCTGTTTCTGCACTGCTTCAAAGTGTGGTAGCTGCCGATGCCCACACACTGACTTTAGCACCGGTAGCCTCCCAAGTCCGTAGACGACACACTATGCGGCGTTTGTATGTGGCGCTACATCACGTGTTTATATAAAAATGTGGTATATACCTCCTGTGCCTGACATTGTTTCAACGTCTTTAAATAGAATTCTAAAAGCAGTAAATCAGATAACGACATACCACCTGCTTCGCGTGTGGGAAAAAAATGGGTCACCGTTTCGATATTTATTGTGTAACACGTTAACGTTCATATTTATTGTATAATATTTGGCCTTTTCTCATTCCAGGAACGTTGGAACTGTGTTTCTATCTTTTGTAGTTTGGAAGAGGTAAATGTTACAAATGTACTCCTCTTTGAATGGTGCTGAATTCTCGATCCTGCAGCATATATTGGCGACGAAAATTATCTGTTATCAAGTATGTGAAAACTGTTAATAGATGATTTCTTGTCATATTTCAGTGGAGGGAGCTGTTCCCGTACGATATTCCCTCAAAGTATCAGTACTGCTGCTACTTGCCATCTACTTTCCTACTATCTCAGAAGTATTACTTCATAAGGCGCTAGACAGAATATCGTGTAAGAAAGTATATTGTCATGAAATAGCTACGTCATGGCTTAGCGAAAGAATCCCAAATCCCTCTTTCATTCTGCGTTGGTGTGTGCTTCTTCTGGAAACTCGTGTCAGATTAAATCTAATTGCCGTATTGGAAAGGCAATTTTCTAGGTCCGAGTCCCGGTCTGGTAGGTCGTTTTAATCCGCTCCGTGAAAGAGACGTATTAGCTTTCCTTCCCACCCTCTTAAATCATCTCTAATGACTAAGATCGACGCTAAATTTAATCCCGCTTCAGAAATAACAGAATGCCGGTAATCTGAGATAGACGTCTTCGGCAGTTCATTACTGTATTAATTTCACTACTGCCGAATTAATTTCATTAGGACAACAATTACTGCATGCTACAATTTTTACAATTTTCTGTGAATTTTTAAAAACCATACATGCTGAGAACAGTGTATCATATTCTAGTATTAATGAATAACCAAACCATTATCAACGGAAGACATTTTTTATTCGTCAATCAGTTTGCGACTTTACGCTTTATCCTTTACCGCATTTATCACAGCTAAGATAAAAACAAGTGTGACTATATACTGTAAGGACCTACGTATAGGGCTGTGTACGGTTCTGATTTAGAAATTCGACTCGATGTTCTCTTAGGGTCGAACCATACATGTCTCATTTCAAGCCCCAGCAACTACCTTAGTTCTATATATAATCATTTACCTGTGATCCTGTAGTTAAAACACACTGTACATAGGTTCTCTTTTAGCGAAAAAAGTAAGAAATATTACATAAAATAACTGATTCATCAATTTTAAGGGTTTTAATCTAACTTTTAAAATGACATACGCGAAGTCAGAGATTTAGATGAATAAGATTTACTCAATCAAATTGGTTCCTTATTGAAAGTGGTCAGATGAAACAGTAATAATAAATTGAATAAAATGGTTAATCAACTGTGATAAGAAATTGGTAGCAGTTTTCCCCTAACTATGTAATCTTAACTTTAAGAAACAAAGAAACTGTATATTTCCCGAGCATTCAACCGGAAATTGTCAACAGTTCGAAATAGTTTAAGTTTCGCGAACAGCATTTCTAGACTCGTATGTTCTTGAGTAAAAACATAAACACAAATCAGCTGCACTGGCGTACACTTGCTCTCGCAAAAGTTAGAGTCCCGAGGAGTGATAGTTCTCTGCTCAAATCTCAACACTCTCCCCCAATCGAATCACTTCTTTCAAGGAGGAGGGTCCTTCTTCTGACAACCTAGACATGGAGCTCTCTTTTTTTCTGCGCACCTCTTCGCGCATCTCCCTTCTCTCAAACACATACTCCCCACCACTTCTGTCCCTATGTTGCTTCCTCATTGGGCGATCGCCAGCCCGTCCTATCCCGTAAAGATCTTAAAAATAGATATTTCTTTAAGTAAAACTGACCACCTGAAATCAATTCCGCACTAATATAACATTGTTTAAGTACAAAAAGACTGTTGATTCGTATTATATAACATCTGAAATCAATAAATAAACCAATCAGCTTTCATGAACTTCACCGCTCATGCCACACAATATTTACGTAAATTACAGGTAAATTGTGCAACAAATCGACATACTAATTGTAATATATGAAATGTAAACCATGCTATTTGCATGTTCTGTGTTAATCTGGACAAAATGGTGATCTGTTTATATTTTCATTATAAATTTATATCGTTTTAAAGCAGACATGTAATAAATATATAAAATGTGAAGCTTTCAAGATAATAGATAGCGACAATAAACTGTTATCTAAACCAGAGTTGGTTGAAATTGCAATACGCATTCAAAAGTTGGTTATTTTAAGCTTGATTTTTTTTATATAGAGTAGTAATAAACATTTATAACTTTTGAGACATTGAATCTATTTTTAGAATAATGAGATGTGCTTAATTATTGCGACTTCGTAGATGTCTCAAATGTCGACGGTAAACAATTATAGAGATTGGTTTGCATTACTCTTGATTACTGGAGTGTGGAACTCACAGACGTCGACCAGACACCCCTTAACAAAAGCTCGTCTAACAGCCATTAGTTTTGAGTGCCAATTTGGACAAACCTCCGACCGACTGCTTGATTTAACCCGCTACTCCATGGGCTGTCTGGGATCTGTTCCAGCCACTTGCCGCGGTCCACTGCCAGTCAAAATGTTCAAATGTTTGTAATGCTTATGGGACTTAACTATGGGGTCATCAGTCCCTAAACTTACAAACTGCTTATGAACTACTTACGAACTAGGACGGCACAAATATCCATGCCCGAGGGGGGATTCGAACCCCCGACCGTAGTGACCGTGCAGACCGTGACTGAAGCGCCTCAGTCCCCTCGGCCGCCGCGGCCGGCCACTGCCAGTCCTTTATCTTTCCAAACAATACCGTTACATATACTAACTGCGTAACTCTACGACATTATTTCCGTAAAGTAACAAGATGCGGCTTTTATATTGGAGCCATTCTACACAATTGTAGAGCAGCAGAGCTCTACAGATAAAGAAAGCCAATCCTTTTTATAGGACGCCCCACTTGGATGTAACTAACTGCGTACATTATTACAAGCAGCGCTACTCGACTCTTAACTCTCACGTCCACCACGTTTCCACCCTTAGAGGATTCCTGACTGGCCATCGCAGATAGGAGGCAGGGAGGTTTACCTGCCCTTCGAGGAAAATAGTACCGGAACTATTCTGACAAACACACGGAAAGCAGTCAGCAAGCAGACTGTAGAGCCCACCTGGCAGTTTGCGTGCCACCTAGCTGTCTAGTTGATCTGGAATCTTATTGTGTGTGAGGCAGACTCGACGACTCCATTATGGCCCTGCGGTCATCAGAGACACTCTTTGGTAGCGAGTCCACAAGTCCTTGCTACTTCTCTGAACGCAACTGACACCAAACAGTCTGTAGCCAAATCTAGTCTTCCATTCTTTTAAGACGAGAACTGGCTTCCGCGCTGAAAACTGTTCGACACTTACAAGGAAAGTACATGGGCTCGAACAAACATATCTGTATGAACTTTTGGTTTCAGGATCTCTACGTACACCTCAATGTGGTGGTGCGTGTCGTTTTTCTGCAAAGCTCTGCAACCATGCTCTAGATAACACTGTAGATGTAATTGTAGTCACCATACGTAATGCAGATATCTTAACTATAACTTATGTAATTATCATCGTACATGTTCTCTAGCGAATTGTCATCAAAAGCCGTGATGATAGTTGCAACTTTAACCTTCTTCCCGAAAGACTGTTGGTATTCACTACCACTACTTCCATCGCCTCTTCCCGCACTTACCGTAGCACTACCGCTTGCAATGAGTTGTTCGTGATTATCATTCCTATTATCAATATTATGACATTTTAATAACAGTATCTAACTTATGCTCATATTTCTGTATCATAACAGATACGAGAAAGCATGCACATGATTCATCTTCTACACTAAGACCATCTTCACGTAGAATGGTTCCTCGTAACTTCATCTCAACTAATCGCATTACATTAGCAGGATTGATTAGGAATCTCTGACCCATCTGACGCTTCACCACACAAATAACTTCACTAAACGCAACTTCGGAGGCACACTGCACCGTCCCTACTGGCGAACCGACAGGTCAAACTGCAATGCGGCATGGCACACGCAGAGGCCTCTAACGGACGACTGCAGAGTTTTGCAGATGCGGGAGTATCACAAGTGCAATAAGGGATCTTTACATTATCTCTCATACGATTTTGGTGTATATGTGTTTGTTCGAGCCCAAGTACTTTCCTTGTTAGTTGTGTTATTTTCAGGCCCTCTGACCAGCCAAAAAGTGGACTTGTGTATTCAGAATGGATCCAGAACTAAATCCTGGTGTCCATAGTTTAAAGCTAAAATAGAATCTGTGAAAGCTGCGCAACAATAGTACCACTTCAGACCAAAAGTGATAGCGCCATTCGGTAGCTTTCACAGATTCTATTCATTTTAGCTCCAATCAAAGAACACCAATAAATTAGTAATGGCTACCATTCTGAATACAATAAGTCAATTTTTACGCAGGTCAGAGGGCCTGAAGAAGATAACGAAATATCGAGACTTGAAGGAATTAAAGTTCAAAAATGTTTAAATGTTTTAAGGCTTATGGGACTTAACTACGGGGTCATCAGTCCCTAAACTTGCAAATTACTTACTAAGGACGGCACAAATATCCATGCCCGAGGGGGGATTCGAACCCCCGATCGTAGTGGCCGTGCAGACCGTGACTGACGCGCCTCAGTCCCCCCGGCCACAGCGGCCGGCGAATAAAAATTCATAACGGCTGAAGGTGCTCCATTCTTCTTACAAGCGCAGCTGACGTCTTTCGCCATCGTTCATAGAAATGAACGTACAGAGTATTCTGTTCATGAGTGCAGGATCCTCAGCAGGGGGCCTACGATTCATGAGATCACGAATATACTCCATGGTTTTCAAATATGGACTGTGGGCGATAACAGATATTTTACGTCCTCGGACCACACCGTTCAGACACGCAAATTACAGTGCTTCCCGTCGGAAAATTACAGTGGGAATTGTGATTCGTCCGATCGAATCAAAATATTGAGAAGGCCACCCGTAACCTACATTGGAGCTCCACCGAGCACTTATGGGGTGTTACGGAACTCACCCACGTGTCTTGGATTCTGTACTTAAATAATATTATATTAGAAATTAAGAGAAATATATTTTCATTTTCTTTTTTACTTTCTGTTCATATTCTAACCGCCCCCACTGATGGCTTTCTCTTTCCCACTCATGTCTTTACCTTTCCCATTCATGCTTCGCTTTAGAACGATTTTTACCATCGGTATAAAACACATTGTTGATGATCTAAGGGTCTTTATTAGATTTATAAATTTCTTTTTTTTTCTTATGTCTAATTTTTAACCTTTAGTTCGGGACTCTTAACAGACTTGCGTGTGCAGATGACCAGGATGACCACACAAGCTCCGAAAGAGCAGATGCTTCAATTCTCTATTTTTCATCACCTTTCGCCCGTTATGTACGTTAACATTTTTTTTTCTTTCGCCCGTTATGTACGTTAAAAATTTTCCTTTTTTTTTTTGAGGCCTTTCGTTCCAATTTAGTGATACGAAGAGATTTGCAAATTCTGCCCACATTTTGCTTTTCTCGTCACATGTTTCAGCATCGGTTTTCTTTTTTTTTTTTTTTTTTTTTTTTTTTTTTTTTTTTTTTTTTTTTTTTTTTTTTTTTTTTTCATGATGCGACGCTTCTCCTCTATAGTTTTTATGTAGAATTTTCTCTTCCAAAGCAGAAAAATTAGACTGTTGTATCCCTTGTTGATTACTCGCCATCGTATCAAATATCTGAAGAGACGGATTCCATTTGCAAAGGAATGATAACAAGCGACTAACTATATAACTCCTTCCATAAATTTGTGTAAAAACAGTTGAAAATGTTGTACAGATTTATTAACTATCAGTACAATTTATTTTTTACGAAAAGCGCGGGTTACATCCATGTAAAAACAACAAAAAATTTTCATTAAGCTTCACTTTCAAAAGTGAAGACATATAGCGAATTCCTGATGTATATATTTAATTACTAGGTGTCTGCCGGGGTTTTCTGATCTCTTGGTAACTGTAGTTCTATTTAAAACAAAAAGGCTTCCACTAACCCATTTTGAAGCGAAACGTTGTTTAGTGGCTAAAAGTACTTTCGCATAACAGAAAAGTTGCAGCCCAACACTCGCGGCTATTGCATAAGAACTTTCCGTCCTACCAGATAACACGCTGGCAAGTGGAGGATTACGGCAGAGGCGATTAACGTGCAAACTCCTACCTGCAGAGGTAGCTGGGGCCGCGAGCTTATTTCACCGCGCCTCACTGCTCCCTCTGCCGTAACGGTGAACGCGCGCAACTTTGTGCTGCCGGAGGCAGTTCCGCGCATTCGCGAGTGTTAATCCCGTTTGTGATTGTTATTCCGTGATTCCGCTGCAGGCATTACGGCGGCACGTGAGGCGTAACGGAACTGTTATCGCTGAAGTCCGTAATCAGAGAGAGCATCGGCGTTCTACATTAGCGTGACAGCTGTAGTAGGAAACCATGCTCCACAGTACTGACTAAGGTATTACTTGAAATACACTGTTGGCAATCGGTTAAAAGGGGACCATATCTGTATTCCTTTTTCCTGCAGCGGAAGGTAACAGTTCTCTAACCCTGATATCCTTTCAATGCATTACAACAATGATTTTTTTCACAAAAAATTAATAAATTCCCTTTTTTTCCAGGTGAAAAGTGCATTTTTATTTAAAGAAGCAAGATGGAATAAAGCCTGCAAGGCTTGGCTGGTTAACTGGTGCTGACAATGAGCCCATAGGAAAAGTTTTCGGATAGTTCCTTCAACTTTGCAAAAAAAGTTTTCATTACATCAAGAGTTCAAACATCCTTGTAATGCAATTCATCCACACATGCTCAGGACCGCAGGCAATTCATCGTAATTATCGTACCATCTTAGTGTCTAGATCAAGGAGACCTTACTCTCTCAAAAATTTTATTGGAAATGATACTTCCAGCTCAGGTGTTTCCTCCTGTAAAAGTTGTAATGCCCATTAGCCAGAAAATTCCGTGTAAAAGAGCTCCAAAGGCTTGGGAGCAGTTCATTTACTGGCCAACTTTGTACCCTATGATGATTCAGCGAAATGGCGGTGCCTGGAGGAGAGTTTCTGACATTGTTAATAAAAATTCTAAACAATCCTAAGTTAATGACATCAAAGACATCAAATATGAAAAGCTAAATAGTAGATAAATTTTGTTCATGAAATGCTTGTAACACATACATTAACTAACATGCATTACAACATTTTTTTAAAAATACTTTAAATCTAAATGCATTTCAACGAAAGTAAATTAAATCTTTAATTACCTAAGTAACGAACTTTTAGATATGTTCTTATTTATACAGAGCGGCTCGGTGTCAGAGCAGTCTTGGATTCGATATCCATTCAGTCTGTATTTTTATCTGTCGCTTCTTTCATTTCCGGCAGTGTTTTTGATGTGAAAAATAGCAAATTGCGCCGTACTTCAGAATCCACGTTAAACTGTAGATCCCTCTATATCTTGTTATTACCCAGATCCAAGGTCGATGGAATGCAGTGGAATACCACAGGACCATGCATAATAAAGTACTGTGTTGTTCAAATCAATCTTCGGATTGTTGATTGCTTTACCTTAAAACATCTCACAATGTTGTCTTTTTTTGTAAATTTCGTATTTTACACACAAGCACCAGACTGATAATTGTCGTAAAAGATTTGAGCACATTTTTTTTTCTTTTTTAATGTAATTATCTGTTTTAGAACGTACACTTAATCCGAAGAGGGTGCCAATAAACTGCGAGGCCACGTTCAGTCACAGCCCAGATCTGTTCGATCGCGTTCAGATCTCACGCATTGGGAGACCAGCAGAACAATTACAGCTGGTGTCTGTGTTCCTCGAACTACTCCTTCACACTCTTGGCCTTGTGGTACGGCACGTTATCTTCTTGAAAAATTCCACTGCCGTTGGGAGACATGATGATAATGAAGGAATATACGTGGTCTGAAATCTGTGTACGACTCTTCTTGGTCTTAGGGCGCTCTGAACGAGGTCTAGTGGACCAATAGATATCGATGAGAATATTCTCCGTAGCGTTATTGAGTCGCCGCAAGCTTGTCTCCGTTCCAGAGTTATAAGCGTCAAAGAGCGGTTGCCCTGGAGATGAGGAATTCACACGTTTCCATTGGCGCGATATTCAAGAGATTAGGCAATGGGTAGGTGGCAATTTCAGTCGTAAATGCCTATGTCGTGATGTTAATATCGTTGCATGCATGGGTCGTTGGCTGTGGAGGTCCAACGTATGGAGGTTCTTGTGATGTGTGTGTTCAGACACCCTTGTACTCTTCCCACCATTGCAGTCGTTAGTTCCACATTAGTTCGCCGCTTTCCCTGTTTTACCTGTCTGCCCAGCCTACGGCGTCCGGCATCTACAATGAGTGTCAAACCACCACTCCCTCCTTGTTGAAGACACTGACCACTGCATTTCTCGAACACACGAAATGTTGTGAAGTTTCCGGAATCTCGTTGCAAGCCTCTTGGTCTTCACCATTTGCTAACGGCCGAATACAGGTAGATCACGCACCTACCGCATTCCACACATGGACGGCACGCTCAATCATACTGCAGTGTGTCCACAAAGTCTCTAAGCAGTGGCATCTCTACATGTCTCGCGTTGCGGGGCGTGCAAGGTTGCCAGCACAGACAACGCGCACCTGCACGTGTTCCGTGGACCTGCAGTGGTAGTAGGGTGGGGGTAGTGTTGCGTGTGCGCTACAGCTGTTACGTGTGTTATCATCTTGTTCTTGTATACGCCGAGTGTAGTGAGAATACTTACTGTTGCAGGCAGAAGCTTTTTAGTGGGAGAGATTTTTCGGGAAGAAGGAAACTTCACTGAGCATGTGAGACGACAATTTAGATTGCGTTTTCCTACGTCGAGGTGTCCCCATCGTGACACTGTACGTGATTTAATTCGCAAATTCCGGACAACAGGTTCAGTTCATGATGCACCACGATCAGGTAGGCCTACGGATTTAACAGAAAGGAAGTTCGACACATTTTGGACATCATGTTACGGAGTCCAACAAAATCGGTAGGGAAATTATTACAAGAGGCTAAAGTCTCTCATACAACAGCACATAAGGCGGTAAACAAAGAACTAGGGCTGTATCCGTATTAAATTACTGCAGTGCAGCAATTACATTTAATAGACCACACGAAAAAATAGCCCCACCCTCACCGGATTTGTTCAAAATCTTCAAATGCTTGTAAAGATTATTGGACTTAACTGCGTGTTCATCACTTCCTAAACTTACAACTACTTATGAATTAACTTATACTAAAGACAACACAAACATCCATGCCCGAGGGAGGATTCGAATCTCCGACGTAGGAGGCAGGGCGATCCGCAACGTGCCGCTACAGACCGCTCGGCTAGTCCCACGGGACTAGCCGTGCGGATTTGTCTCCCTCCGACTGTTGCCTTTGGGGTGCGGGTAAAATATTTGTTAATCAAAATAACCCAAGAGAATAAATGAACTTAAGACAGCGATAAATGAATATCTGCATTCCACTACACGTGAAACATTGGTAAATGTATTCGAAAATAAAAGTAAACGTATTGTACTATGCCGTCAAGAAAGAGGAAATCATTTCCAGCACCTACTGTGATACTGGGGAGTACAGTGTATTTTCTTGTAATTCGTATAACTAATTATTTTCATTCTTTTAATTGTAATAATGCTGAATCCCATCTCGCAACATAAGTGCAGCCAGTAGCAGTGAAACCCGGCCGCTGAGTTATACAACGTCATGAATGTGCTGCCAACTTAACGCGCCCCGCAAGGCGAGACACACGGAGCTCGGCTCTGCGGAGAGACTTTGCGCACTGCCGCGGTGGAGTAGCCGAGCGGTCTAAGGCACCTCGCTGCGGAGCGCGCGGTTGCTCGCCGTCGGAGGTTCGCGTCCTCCCTTGGGAATGTGTGTGTGTGTGTGTGTGTGTGTGTGTGTGTTGTCCTTAGGTTACTTTAACTTGGTTTAAGTAGTTTGTAAGCTACGGACTGATGACCACGCAGTTTGGTCCGATAGATTTACAAACATTTGAATTCTGCAGACACACTGTACGGGCATTGTACTTGCGTCTGACAAGCAGTTATCCCTCGTCAGGTGACGATGCTACAGCCTGAATGGCTTTATAACATTCGTAGATGGGAGGTTTTCAGATTACGGCTGATTTGTGTACATTTCAATCAAATTTCTCTTCCAGTAGATGGCATAAAAATTGACAATGACAGCTGATGATACACGAGAGAGCACGGTATTGTAGGGAATTTCCACGTGCGGAAATGGGATCCCTCAGGTCAACATTTCTCGAATTTCTACATCTACAAACATACTCCGCAATTCACCGTAAGGTGCGTGGCGGAGGATACACTGTACCACTACTAGGCATTTCCTTTCCTATTCCACTCCCAAATTGAACGAGGAAAAAAAGAATGCCTATATGCCTCCGTACGAGCCCTAATTTCTCTTATCTTGTCTTTGTGATCTTTACGCGAAATGTAAGTAGGCGGCAGCAAGATCGTACTACACTCAGCTTCAAATTCCGGTCCTCTAAATTTACTTAACAGAAATTCACGAAAAGAACGTCGTCTTTCTTCCAGCGATCCCCAATTGAGTTGCCGGAGCATTTCCGTGACACTCGCGCTTTGGTCGAACCTACCCGTAACAAATCTAGCTGCTCGCCTCTGAACCGCCTCTGTGTCTTCCTTCACACCGATCTGCTGCGGGTCCCAAATACTTGAGCAATACTCAAGACGTGGTCGTACAAGCGTTTTATGCGCGGTCTCCTCTACAGGTGAAGTACATCTTCCCAAAATTCTCCCAGTAAACCGAAGTCGGCTGTCTGCCTTACTCACAACTGTCCTTACATGCTCGTTCCATTTCATATCGCTCTGCAATGTTACGCCTAGATATTTGAACGACGCGACAGCATCAAGAAGCTCACTACTAATGCTGTATTCGAAAATTATAGGATTGTTTATTCTACTCATGTGCATCACCTTACATTTTTCTACATTGAGACCTAGCTGCCATTCTTAGCACCAACTAGAAATTTTGTCTAAGTCATCCTGTATGCTATTACAGTCAGTTACAGACGACACCCTCCTATACACCACAGCATAATCAGCAAACAGCCGTAAATTACAACTTACTCTGTCCATCAGATCATTTATATAGATAGAAAATAATAGCGGTCCTATCACACTCCCCTGGGGCACGCCTGACGATGCACTCGTCTCTGATGAACACTCGCCGTCGAGAACAACGTACTGCGTTCCATTACTTAGGAAGTCTTTCAGCCAGTCACAAATCTGTGAACCTATTCCATAAGCTCGTACCTTCGTTAGCAGTCTGCAGTGTGGCACCGCGTCGAACGCCTTTTTGAAGTCGAGAAAAACACAATCCGCCTGTTGCCCTTCGTCCATGGCTCGCAAGATGTCATGTGAGAAAAGGGCAAGCTGAGTTTCACATGAACGATGTTTCCTAAACCCGTGCTGATTCATGGAAAGAAGCTTTTCCGTTTCAAGGAAATTTACTATATTCGAACTGAGAATATGCTCCAAAATGCTACATGAAACTAATGTCAACGATATTGGCCTGTAATTGTATGGGTCAGTTCTCTTTCCTTTCTTATACACGGGAGTCACCTGCGCTTTTTTCCAATCACTAGGAACTTTGCGCTTGATTAAAGATTCGCTATAAATGCAAGCTAAGTAGGGGGCCAACGCCGCTGAATAGTCTTTGTAAAACTGAACTGGTATTCCATTCGGACCAGCAGACTTTTTCGTATTTAGCTCTCTCAGCTGCTTCTCTACACCGGAATTAGTACGTTGATCAAATGATGGTACATTTGTGCAGTCCTCCTGCGTGAAAGATCCTTAAAGGTTAAATTTAGAACTTCAGCATTCCGTTTGCTTTCTTCTATTACTGCCCCGGAATGATCAACTAGTGACTGGACAGTGGGCTTTAATCCGCTTATCGATTTTACATAGGACCAGAATTTTTTCGGGTTCTCGGAAAGATCTTTTGATAATATATGGCTGTGATAATTATTGTATGCTTCACGCATCGATCTTTTTATAGACGCACGAATCTCTACTAACTTTTGTCTGTCATCATTTGCGTGTTCTTTTTTGAATCTAGAGTGCAACAGCCTTTGCTTTCTCAGCAGCTTTCTAACATTATTATTATACCATGGTGGATCTTTTCCATCCTTAATCGTCTTTACTGGCACATATTTCTCTAACCCTTTATTAACAATGCACTTAAAATTAGTCCACAATTCCTCTACATCCATAGTCCCGGAATGAAACGATGCCCATTCATTTTCTAAGTGCGATCGTAACATTTGCTTGTCGGCTCTTCCCAACAAAAACAAGCTCCTAGCCTTCTTGATTGGTTTATGAACTTTGGTCACCATCGACGCTATGACGATATCATGATCACTAATTCCTCTCTGTACACAGACACCGTTAATAAGATCAGGCCTGTTTGTGGCTATAAGGTCTAGAATATTTCCATTGCGCGTGGGTTGCCGGCTTAACTGCTCAAGACAGTTTTCGGAGAATGTCTCGAAAAGTAGCTCGCGAGACTGCTTGTCTGTACCGCCTGAAATGTAACTAGCGAGGTCAAAATCCATACTCTTAAGGTTGAAGTCGCCTCCGACTAATATTACATGGCCCGGATACCTATGCACTACCTGGTTTAGACTTTCCTTGAATGATTCTAAAACTGCTACAGCAGCACTGGGGGGGGGGGGGGGCGGTAAAAACACCCACCTATTACCTTTACTTCTTTTAGACCTGTTATACGTGCCCAGAGAACTTCACAGTTACTTTCAACCTCGATGTCAGTAGAAACAATATCTTTGTCCACAGCGATGAACACTCCTCCTCCAGTTGTATCAGATCTATATTTCCGATATACATTCCACATTCCACGCTATTTCTGAACTTGCCACATCATCATTTAGCCAGCTTTCGGTGCCCAAAACTATCTGAGCGCAATAACTTCCATGCAGTGCAGCAAATTCGAGAACTTTGTTTCTAATACTTCGTAAGTTTGCGACTAATAGTTTTATGTTCGAATTTTTGTTCCGAACGTGGCCTGAATTCGCTGTTTGAATGCTGACAGGCGAGTGCTCATCAGAGTTAGCGCCTAGCCTAAAAAAACCCCATGTGCACTCCACAAGTACTCTGCTACCCGAGTAGCCGCTTCCTTAGTGTAGTGCACCCCTGATCTATCTAGGGGCACCCTACAATTCCCCACCCGATACCGCAGATCCAGAAATCTGCAGCCATGACTGTCACAGAGTCGGCGAAGCCTCTGGTTCAGACCCTCCACTCGGCTCCAAACCAAAGGACCCCGATCAACCCTGGGAACAATGCTGCAAATCGACAGCTCTGCTTGCACCCCATGTGCGAAGGCAGCAGCCTTCACCAATTCCGCCAGCCGCTCGTAGGACCTGAGGATGTCCTCAGAACCCAAGCGACAAGCGTCATTTGTGCCGACGTGAGCCACGACTTGCAGTCGACTGCACCCCGCACCCTCGATAGCCGCCGGCAAGGCCGCCTCCACTTCTCGGATGAGGCCCCCCGGCAGACACACCGAGTGCACGTTGCAATTCCTTCCAGATCAGGACGCTATCTGCCTAAGGGGCTCCATCACGCGCCTAACATTGGAGCTCCCAATAACTAATAATCCCATGCCCCCGTGCACCTGCTCGGACCCTGCTGAAGGAGTGGCCACACTTTCACTAACAAGACGAACGGGCGCGGACGGATGTCCAGCCTCCACATTGGCCTTCCGCCTCGAGCGACGCGAACGCTGTACAACCCGCCACTCCCCTCGCGGAGAAGGCGGCTCGACGACGTCCAGTACACCTGAAGGTGCCTCGGTGCAGGGACGAGAGCGAAGCGTGAGACACCTAATGTGTCCCACTCGACGCACCAGACTCCCCACCATCGCTGCACCCCGAGACAGCAGCCTGAAGACGGCTGACCGTAGACAACAGCACGCTCAGCTGTTCGCGAACCGCGGCCAACTCCTCGTGCGTCCGCACACAGCAGGCACACATCCCATCCAACCTATCGATACAATTAACTGCAGAAAGTAGAAAATTAAATAATCAACTTTTAAGAATCCTAGTACTCTAATAAAGGCGGATGGCTGCTGACTGAACTGTGGTCAGTGGTAACTACACTGTCAAATCAACAAAACTGAGTCCGGCAGCTTAGCGCTGTTCACGATGTGGCACTGGTGACAGCTGGCACTGGACTGACTGATAACGAGCTTTAGTAACGGTCAAAGACGAAGACTAAACACAACGGTATTTATCAAATACGATAGAATAAACTATTAAAACAGTAGTACAAACGAAATCTGCAAGTACACGGGAATAAACCTCTTAGAAGAGAGTACTAATTTTATTGATATCGGCCGGCCGCGGTGGCAGTCACGGTCCGCACGGCCACTACGGTCGGGGGTTCTAATCCCCCCTCGGGCATGGATATTTGTGCCGTCCTTAGTTGTAAGTAGTTTGTAAGTTTAGGGACTGATGACCCCGTAGTTAAGTCCCATAGACTCTACAAACATTTGAACATTTTATTGATCTCGGAGGCAAGAGGTAAGCTGTTCTGCATGTACCTTTCTCTAGTGATGATTTGTATACCTATCGCAGGAGTGGGTATACAAATTGAGCTTTTTTTTTTGTCTTTATAGCCCTAATAAAAGCAGAATTTGCTCAGGAGTGGCTCGTCAGAAAACTACCAAAATCCAAGATTTTTTCATACGAAAACTAGAAATTGTGAGGCTATCTTCTTCTTTTATTTATATCTTCTGCAAACCATTGTAATTTTTACCATATATTAATGATATACAGAAACTACTATTTTAATGTTTTCACTTATCTATTGGCGAGAGGGAGAGGTTCAGATTGGGAGTACCTGTACTCAAAAACCGCCTTTTAGCCTTTTGCGTCTCGGTTCGTAAGTGTCTGAAGAACAAACCACAATAAGTGTCTCAGGCTTTAAACGTATATTATGTAGACATTTCTGTAGCTATGCCCTTTTCTCCTCTTCGAAACTCTTTATACGTTACGTAAAAGCATCAGAAAAACCATGATGTTTAAGTTCAAAAACTGCCATTTGTGTAGAGATGGCGTTCTGGACGCTATGAAATTTGCCATCCAATTTTAAGAAACTTATTGGCTGTTAAATATTTGATTTTTGCTTGGCTTACAATTTCTTACCCTCCTTCGATGACGAATTGATTTTGTTCACTATTAAATTAACTAGTGCAACATATATTAAAGAGTTAGAAACGCAAAAACACATCACGTATTCTTTGCGTATAGTTCATTCAAATTCATACTTAGCTGATAATGGAATTCAGAGGACATATCAGGATTTTGAGAGTCTAGTAGTATCTCAATGCGTCCTTGTTGTGTGTGTTTCATATCCTGCAGATTAACACGCATCTCGTGCCCACTTATGTCTAACCGTACTTAGCGGTCATTATGAACTACATATCACTCCATTTTCGGAAAACTGTTCTGTGAAAAGAATTGATTATGGTCATCTCACAGTTTGATACCTTGTCTTCTTAAAAAACTGAATTAGTTTTTGTTATTCGTTTTACCGTGTATACCAATATTTCTAAGAATATAAAGAACATGTCCATCATTACTGACCTCGGAATTTCTTTTTTGTGCGACGATTACACCCTTCTGTATCAAATAAAGGAAGGAAACTAGCTGGAAAATATTGCAGTAGGAGTACAAAAATAGTAGATACGTTACATGGCTGTTTGAAAGACTAACAGGCACCGGCTGCCTGAGTCCTCATTACACCTTCCTTCCAAACCTTTTTGCCTGCGATCGAATTGACGTTTTTTTCCCTCTTTCTCTCACTTTTAGGGGCTGAAAGAGAGTAGTTGTGGCGGTGAAAGAGAGAAGAAACAATGCCGGTGGGAGAGAATGACGAAGAGGAGTAGTCACTGTGTGTGTGTGTGTGTGTGTGTGTGTGTGTGAGAGAGAGAGAGAGAGAGAGAGAGAGAGAGAGAGAGAGAGAGAGAGAGAGAGAGAGAGAAATGCAGGGAGAGAGAGATAGATAACGCTGCAGTAAATAATGATAAATGGATGGGAACATTAGCAGTGGGAGCATATGTGGAACTGAATATGAAGAATACAGGTGAGTGCGGACTACACATACGAGTATTCTTTAAGGGTCTGGTTCTCCCAAACTGGCGTACTTTAATAAAACAAAAAGTGTGACCACTCTTCGCTATCTACTCATCCCACTTGGTAAAGTATCTTTAGATAAAAAATCCCGACCAAACCATCCCCGAAGATAAGCGCAGAGAGAAAACAATGGTCTCTGAAAAGTCTGCTATCAGTGAGAAAGGAAGAATGAGGCAATGTGAGAGAATAGGAGCAGGACAATCACAATGGCAGGTGGGACACTGTACGTGGCAGAGAAGAACACAGCGGTTCGCACCATCGAAGAATCGGGGAAAAGACTGAGGCAGTGGAAGACATAAGCGGGAGAAAATAAGTAGACAACGGCAGTGAGAAGTAGATGCTGCGCATGAAAACTTTGTTATGATACATTATCTTAGAACTGTGAATCAGTAATATAATAGCTAAATCAGATATAAAGATTTCCTTCATGAAAGTTCATGGTTCATTGTAGCTGTATTTAATGCAATCTCTTAGACTACACGACCGGTCTCACAACGTTTATAAATATCTGCATAAAATACCAGATCAATTAATACACAAAAATTTTACATTTACTTGAATTACATTAAACATTACCCAATAAACCACACGCTGTAATTTCTCTTCCTTTTCTACACGTGAAACGTATAACTGGCAATTTATGAAATAGTAACAGTGGGTTGATTAAATTTGAAATTCCTAATTTAGTGAACTTACATGAATTCTATTGAATCTGACTTATTTACGACTAAGTAGCCATACTGCTGTGGTAGAATGGCAGAGCGCACTAAGGCATCTCTGCAGAGCGCGCTACTTTTCCCTGTCGAAGTTTCGAGTCCTCCCTCTGGGCGTGTGTTTGAGTGTGTGTGTTCTTCTGGGGTTAATTTACGTAGTTTGTAAGCGTAGGGTCAGATAGCAACAGTAGGGAAGTCCACAGATTTTCAAACATGTCAACATTTTTAAGGCTTACTGGTTAGCCCATCGTCGCCAAATACCCGCAGGAATTGGGAAGTTAAAATCTGCTTGACCGGCTGTTCCCTGTCTTCCTCATTGTATGAAGAGACAAATGAATCATTCTTGGGTACCGTCACACATCTGCTCGGATCCACGAAACTGTAAGGAGCAAATAACCTTTCAAATATCAATATAGGTTTTCAACAGAGCGAAAGCCGTGTGCAACGTTCATGCACTTCAATTTCCTATATGGAATTGAAATCAGTGGTCCTACGATAGACTAGATGAACTCATATAGTATGTTTTGTGTTAAAATAGCGTCGATATGTTCGCATGCCAAAAGTTTCGTGAGGAACGCTGAGTGAGTACTGAGGCAGCAGATTTCCATCTTTTCTATCAGACTTTTCTAAACAGGAACGTATTTACCCATTTGTTCTGCAAAAGGAGCATTTTCCAACTGATGCATTGTTGATAGAATTTGTATAAAATCTTAAAATAAGCGCTGTTTTCTAAATGCTTTACTAGAGTTTTATTTGTCTATAGAATAATTTTTAAAGTGTCAAAAACAAATAAAAACTTTCTTAAAATGGGATCGAACTTTATCATTCGCATGGAAAGCGTGTCCGCTACTGCCGCAACTATATAGCTTTGCTGCCATGGCGTAAAGTTTACAGATAAATGAGTTGTGTAAAGAAGTCAGATCACTTTCATCTAGAAAGCTTCTGGCTAGTGTGCTTTACATCTTTTATTGGTGAGGTGACCTGGGAGTCATCCTGCACCCATTTCTAGAGAGCACATGTCCCCTTCTGAGCCGAACTAAAATCACTTTAAATCCAGGTTTCCTCGGAGTCTTTAATATTTAAAGCAGTAAAGAGGGGAGTATAGGAAACATCCAGATTTATCTGAGTCTTTGTAAAAATAAGCAGTGCGACACAGTTGGAGAAACAGTATCTGTGCTTGTAAAGGGAATCAGTGGGATTACATCTGTTAACCAGATCACTAGACCGACGTACTGCTTTCGTCCCTTCCCTCAATCCTTGTCGAGATAAAATATTGTCGCCTGAGATGGAGTACATGCGAAGAGGAACCGAAAGCAAGACCGACGCTAAATTCTCAGAGAGCAGCGAAGGCAAAGGCTCTCACATCGTACCCTCTCGGGAAAGCAACAGGGAGGTATTTCCCGAGCACTCATGAAGTAAGGTTTCCAAACCATTACCCGATTTCCCTCTATTGTACTGAGAGGAAGGATACGAGTCATTCAAAATATCTCTAAGCTCAGCACTTAATACCAGTACTGTTTAGCAATGTAATCACAAATTTTGTAATCTCATGTCTCCTTTAATTAATCATAAATCAGTATTTGGTAATTAGTTAGAAATAGATAAAACAATTGTTGAAATGCCTTTTAAATTTGATGTTTTCAAACTGTTGATTGGTCTATAAGAAATATGTTTTGGTTATACAGGGTGAGCCAGGGGGAAAATTACATGCTTGAACGGTTGATACTACTGGTGCTTCTGAACAAAATACTTCTGATAAACACGTGCCCTTTTCTTAACCGTATCCAAGTAAACCAATGGAAACAACTAAGAACGTTTTGTGATAAAACCGCCTGTAGAAGACCGGAAGCAAGGATTAGGACCATTTGACACTGCAGTGTATGGCGCATAAATTTTAGCAACAGTTTACACAACACGAGACCTCTGGCGTCACATAACTGTTGTCCATACGGATTCGAAACTGTACGCTGTGTTCTCGTCACCATCACTGACAAGTAGATCTGTGCCGTGACCACATGTGTCTCAGTCAACTGCAACTTGGTTACTGGTAATGATCAACTTGTCGCCCTTCATTATGTGGCACATCAACACCGTTTTTCCTTGAACGGAAACACTTATACACGAAAAGACAGGAAACGCTGGACGTAACAACTATTGTAGTACGAACAGTTTGACTTATGATACGGAGATGATGGGGATAACATCAAACAGTTACGAAGAATTTGGTTTATTGCAAATCGATTTCGTCTATCTAGCCATTATTAGGGATGAAACTAAATTTTAAAAAAATCACAGGTCTGTCCAAGTAACAGTACTTACATAACGGTACACAATATCCTACTGCTTCGTACCAGAGAATATACTAGTTGATGTTCAGGGACAGATGCAGCGGTACAAATGCAAGTTTAAGAAAGTTTAGATCTGACATAAATTGTGACTTCATTTTCGCCGTATAGAAAGTTATAAACACATTATATGTGGGCAGAAATTACAGGAGTAATACAAACTTTGTTCAAAATGTTCAAATGTTTGTATAGTTTATCGGACTTAACTACGGCGTCATCAGCCCCTAAACTTACAAACTTCTTATGAACTACTTACGAACTAGGACGGCACAAATATCCATGCCTGAACGGGGATTCGAACCCTCGACCGTAGTGGCCGTGCAGACCGTTACTGGAGCGCCTCAGTTCCCTCGGCCACCGCAGCCGGCAATACAAACTTTAAATCTAATTGGGCAGCATTATAAAATGATGGTTTGCACATACTACGAAACATTCTGGATAAAATTTATATGTTCACACAATTGTACAATAGAGTTTAATATTTTAAAAATTATGGATACGACGAAGCGATATAAACGAGTCTGAAATCATTTGGTAACTAAATATGTACAACATCCGCTTCAAGTAGGGGATGAGTGAGTGTATCACTGTGCCTTTTGTGAAAGCTATGTGCTTCATCTGCGTTTGACGACTTTACGGTGAGCTTACTATATGCGGAATATCATGGCTGAAAATAGAGCTATACGAGTGAAACCTAGGTTGCGTAAATAATCAGATTCACAATGAAACTTTTACTCTGCAGCGGAGTGTGCGCTGATATGAAACTTCTGTAAAGTTTGGAAAGTAGGAGGCGAGGTACTGGCGGAAGTAAAGTTGTGAGGCGGCATCGTGAGTCGTGTCGGGATAGCACAGTCTGTAGTGCGCTTGCCCGTGAAAGGCAAAGGTCCCAGGTTCGAGTCCCGGTTCCGGCACACAATTTTAATCTGCCAGGAAGTTTCAATCAGATTCATATGTAGAAAACTGCTTCAAACGTCTGATTACCTTACAAATGCGTTAAGGTGCTACAATTTTTCCTATCAGCATGGAATATAGGAAAACTCAGAAAGGGGCTGAAATAGTGGTAGTGGTCAACGGTTTTAGCAGTCACTAAGCGCTCTCATTATTAAATAGTGACTGGATATCAGGTAATTTTCGCTCCGTTTTAGGTAAAAACTACTTCTTCTTGCAGAAAAATCTTTAAAATATTTCTTGAACAATATGTCGTACCAAGCATAATTTTGCTGGTTGATTCAGCAGAATATGTAGATAGTATCGCGCCACTGTAAGCAGACGTTTTGCCAATCACGTCATGGCTCCTAAACTATGTGTCGTGCAGTGATATAATTTCAAAGGTACAGTCAATAATAGATGAAGATGCTATGACGAACAAAATTTGTTTCCAGTATAATTAAGTCGTAAAAAGTACTAAATGAAAACGTCGTGGTAGATGCTGACGTCTGACCGCATGGACAGTGAAAAGGTAGTTAGTGATAAACTACTTATCCTTTAATCAATTTTTCGGAAGTGTTAGCGAGAACAAGAATTGTAAATATCAGAAATTAAATGTGTAGTTTGGTGGAAGTAGCTAAGTGTTACTATATTAGAGTAATGAATGAATAAATTTGGCGTGTTTGAACGCCTTCTGCTTCAATACAAGCACAAAGGCTCTAATTGTAATACTTATCATCTTAAAGTTTACATATGATTATACCTTCTTCATAAGTAGAGTATGACACCATTTAAATTTATTGCAGCCATTAGTAGTTGCACGAGTTATTGGAAATGCAGAATTTGCTTTTCCGTCGTGGAAACCGTTTTATATATGTTGAGGGACGGATGGGGACCGTTTGACGGGATGGACATTTACTAATATGAATTCTTCGTACTACACTGAAAAGGACTCTACATGGTCAGGAGAAGTATTACAACCTTTGGGTCACCACCAACAGGGAGGTCTCAATGTTTCGCTCAGGGGGTCGTTGTCACAGAAGGAAGTAGATGCACCATAAAATAGCTGTACAGCTGTATTTCTGAATACTAAGGGTTCCGTAATGTTATGATGAAAGCCTAATAAAACTGAAATTTTTATTTTATACAAATTATAAATTGAACAAAACGAATTTTGTTTCGTAATAAATTCATTGTGTTTTAGGAAGTAATCGATAACGAATATTTTTGAGAAATTCGAAATAAAATTACCTTTTTTACAATTTGAAGATACAGCGAGAACTTTATTAAATAACATTATTTATTTCTAAGTCTTATCTGATAAGCGGAATACTCGTTATGCAATGAACATGTTTCTGAACTTTTTGAATATTCCGTTCTCCTAAGTTGCACAGAAAATTTGTGGAGGTGAGTTTGTGTCTATTCTAGTTAATGGAAGGCGTCTTTTATGCTCTACTCGTTACCTTTCTTTATTTATGAAACATCGTCAGAGGCTTGTAATACATGTTTGTTTTTTGTGTATAATATCTCATTGCAGTACAGTTATAAATATTTTGCTATGATGCACAGTTTAACAGTTGATTACTTAGTTGTTCTTTATGTTTATCTGATCATTAATCACTTTCTTATTCGTTGCCAATCTCTATGTATATGAATGTTTTCCTTTAGTCTCAGGAATTTTCTGTCATGATTATTTCCTCTGAAAATTTTCATATCCTATTCCGTGTTGTGTGGTTCATGTCCGTGTTCTATCAGGTGTCCTACACAGGTGGAATGCCTATTTTCATACTTCCAGCTACTTACATGTTTTTTAAATCGTGTTTTGAGACGTCTGTATCTCATTCCCAGATATATTGGTTTACATTCTTGGAATTCTAGCTGGTATTTACCTGCATATATTTGCCTAGTTTGTCCGTTGGAAATTGTGTAATTATATGATGTGTTTCAGTTCGACAGACGCGCTAAAATTCATTCTTTAGTGTAGAATACTGTAGTTATTTTTGTACAAAACACTTGAATCGACAGAAGGTAAATAAATACATTATTAATAAAAATCACCCTTTTCTGGTTGTTACGCCAACATCGCCAATTAAATGTATTTCTCTTAACTGGTTTCAGTGATTTATATCATCGTTTTCAGAAGGGTTTAACCAGCATCACTTAGGAGAACTTGTGAAATAAATGGTTTCTCGTCGAATTGTAAAATGAGTAAAATGTTAAGATGTTTAAACCATATTTGAAGGTATTTAACCCCTTATGAAGATGATGTAAATAACTGAAACATAACACTCCAATGCATAATGTAGCTGATCAGCTACATACCTTATTTTTCCTATTATCTCTCAAACTGACCAAAATTTTACCACAAATTCATTTGTAGCTGCTTCTGTACATAATGATACAGACGCTAGTAGCTCGTGCTAGAAATTATAAATTGCTAAGTGCTACTTAACATGTTCGACAGTTAGCTGCAATGAGTTAATTATAACATGCCTTGAAAAAGTAGTCAATCAGATACTACATTGCATTATGAGTTACTTTCCGGAAAGATTAGAGGCATATTAGTGACATTAACTGCATTGGGTACATCATGTATGTAGCTTACCAGGAATGAACTTTTTGTTGCTATTAGTGCATAATAATTATATGGAATTTTTTTCAATATTTTTCTCAGTATATACGCACTGTACATTAACCGTGGTAGTTTTTATAGCTTCAAATAAAAAGTCATGCAATAAAGGGTTTAGAGAAATAAATATATTTTATTGTCGAACTTGGCTTAACAACCTGAGGGACATATGTGCCGCGGTGGAGTGGTCAAGAGCATTGAGGCCGTTACCCGTCGGAGGTTCGAATCCCCCTTCTGGGATGGATATTTGTACCATCTTTAGTATACGGTAGTTCGTAAGTTCGTAAGTTCGTAAGTTCACGGGTTGATGGCCTCTCAGTTACTTCCATAAGCTTTAAAAACATTTGAAACATTTGACGTGTATGTTTATTACTATTATAAGCAGGTTCTATTCCATTTCCTGGAGGTGCTCCACGACCACACAATGATGAACACACCAGATTTATTTCGCAGCATTGGCTGTTAATGTTTCATTTAAAAAACCACAGATCGATTTCAATCACCTAGTGACCATCTTCAGTGTCCTTCAAACAAGCATTATGAATGATCTGAATTTTAGAGTTAAATTCAGGGCATTCATAACGCTTGATTGAAGGACACTGAAATCGCTCTGTGGTTTTTTAAATAAAACATTAACGGCCAATGTTGCGAAATACGTCTGGTGTGTTTATTATAAGCAGATCGCTCTCCACAGGCGTAACATGCCGGATAACTATAAATACATTACATGTCACACACGCAGTTGAGATACTGTTTGGATGGATGGCACTGGGTTCACTACAATGGTTTTTACTTATGTGGCATTCGCGCAAACAGTAACGTTGAGGAACCGTGGTCTGGAGCGTCAGAATTTTCAAATATCGGCTCCCAAGATGTATCCAAAAATGTAGCAGATCAAACATGTGCATAGTTACAGGTTCATTTCATCTCTTAGTTCAAAAGAATTCTGAGGCACTACCAAGAGGAAAGGCTGTCCGCTAGCGCCACGCCAGTCGCGCCTTCCCTCCCCTTGCATGCAGCAGGGCTCCGCACCCTCGGGGCCTGCTACGTCGACGCCTCCGCCGCCGGCGCTACCTGTTGCTAGCAGGGCCGCTGCCGCCGCCGCCGCCGCCGCCGCCGCTGTCGGCAGAGCAAACAGCTATCAGGCCGCGAGATGCGGGGTCACATCCCGGGGCGGCCGGCAAACACGCCGTGTACACAGCCGGCCGCGCCGCCGCCTGCGCGCGCACTGCTATTTAGGGTCACGTAATGACGTCGCCACTGCGCTGAGAGCTCAATAATGATCGATGCCGTGGATACTTTTGCAAGCGTCAAGGCCGAAGCGAATATGCTTGTCGAAACTGATAAAAGTTGAAACAAAATATGTTCGATGTATTTGTTTATAAATAACAGTACTGCTACCAGTCACGATTTTGGCCCACTTTAGGTTACAGTAGTAACACTAGAAGTGTGCCTTTGCGATCGTCTTTTGTCAGTTCGAAATTTAAATGATAATAACGGCTTAACTATTCATTTGACACGAAAATTAAATAACCCAATTTGTAGAGGAGAAAATTCTCTACAACTTTGCTATCGTATGGATTTTTTCATATCTCGTAGCGTTTCAGATATTTGCAAAAATAACGGCGATTTTGGGATGTATGTCTGTCTGTCTGTTTGTCTGTCCGTACCGTGTTCCCTGTTTTTAAGACGAACCCTTCAACCGATCAGCACCAAATTTTTCAGACATGATTGTAGGCCGCCAGAGACCAGAACCTCCCTTTTTGAAATTTTTCGGACAAAAAATACGTAGTAATACCTAAAAAAAAAGCCGTTTGTAATATAATTGTAAATGCAAACGAACCGTTCATCTGATACGAAAATTGAATAACCTAATTGGTAGACGAGAAAATTCTCTACAACTTAGCTCCCTTATGTTTTTTTTCTCGTATCGTTTGAGACATATTTGCAAAAATAACGGAGATTTGACACCCTCCATTGAATTAACGAAAACCAGCCGACGGCCGCGGTGACCGACGGGACTGAGGCGCTCCAGTCATGGTCTGCACGGCCACTACGGTCGGGGGTTCGAATCCCCCCTCGGGCATGGATATTTGTGCCGTCCTTAGGTTTAGATAGTTCATATATAGTTTGTAAGTTTAGGGACTGATGACCCCATAGTTAAGTCCCATAAACTATACAAACATTTGAACATTTTGAAAACCAGCCGTTAGGAGATGTCACGTGACATTCCTCGCGCAGAACTGTCTGTGGCATACGCCATCTTGCGCGTATTTGATGATTTTCTTATTGTAACTTACACGTTGCCGTTTCAAAGCAATGGCGCACTGAAGAATTAACAAAAACACATCGTTCTTCGTACGATAAATGATAATCTAGTGTCTACAAATGCCATATTAGCATCAGTTAACAACGGCCAATAAAAAGAGATTATAGGACTTATCTTCTGATTGATAGCCGTAGCGTAGTGGGCAAGGCGTTAGACTATGATGCCATAGGTCGGTAATTCGGAGCCCGTCACTACCTATTTTTTTTTTCCTGAAAGGGTTTCAGACACTCTTATTAATTAATTTTTTATTATTTAGATTATTATTTTGGTCCAAAATGTTTGAAAATAATTATAAAACTACAAATCTAAAGTGGGCCGTAAAACACGTCAGTGTGATTTCTTTATTCACTTATCACGACGCCTTTCGAGAAATAATTCCCATCTTCAAGTGCGCTTTTCTGCTGTTTCATATTATTTGTCATGTTTTGAGTGTGTGAGTGCCTGCTTCATTCTGCTGTCTTTGCTGTAATATATAAATACGCCCGATTTTACTTTATGGTTATCTTTATATGGAGTTATTGGCGGAATTATTATTATTATTATTAAAGCTTTTTACTTACAGTTTTCGTCTGGTCCATCTGTGGCAGCTCTCACACGTGTCAAACATCATATATAATATGTAATTGTGTGCAAAAATATTACATAGGGTGTCCCAGCTATCTTGTCCACCCAAAATATCTCTGGAACAGCTATTGGAAAACGACTTTCACCGGTATCAATGTACGGCTGGGGCCCATGAATGTATATATTTGGAAACATTGATACCGGTGAAAGTCGTTTTCCAATAGCTGTTATTGTTCCAGAGATATTTTGGGTGGACAAGATAGCTGGGACACCCTATATAATATTTTTGCACACAGTTATATATTATATATGATGTTTGACACGTGTGAGGGCTGCCACAGATGGACCAGACGAAAACTGAAAGTAAAAAGCTTTAAAAAATCACCAGTAACTCCATATAAAGATAACCGTAAAGTAAAATCGGGCGTATTTATATATTACAGCAACGAATGCAGAATGAAGCAGGCACTTACACACTCTATGAAGCAGCAGAAAAGCGCACTTGAAGATGGGAATTATCTCTCGAAACGTGTTGTGCTAAATAGATTTAAAAAAATCGTGACTTGCAGCAGTATTGGTATTTATATACAAATCCATTTATCCCACAGTCGCTGGCTTTCAAAAAACCCATTTTCTAATGGATAAAATCAAAATATGTTCGCTCTATGCAAGGCAACTCATGTTCTATCCAGAAAGCAGTAGATACAGACTCAAGGGCAGATGCAATTTTTTTTTTTTTTATATTCTTGCAATGTCATCTAATCAACAAAATACGAGCTTATGGATTATAGAAACAAATGGTTGATTCGAGTGAGGAATTCCTAGTAAACGGGATATCAGACCAAGTGGCTAATTCGGTTGATGAGTTCCTGGTAATCACAAGATACACTGGTCTAAACAATGAAAGGCACAGTTGAGATATCTAGTTTCTGAAACATTATCATCGGCTGAATGAACAAAAATCGTTTGACGTATTTGTGCCTGTCATACGGTGTGCAGACACCATCATTACGGCAACCGAAATAGTGATAATAACAGAAAGTTACTGCAGAGGGGGTTGGTATTGCCTTGTCTTTACCAAACGAATAAGACAGGCAGATAGTGTAGTGAGCAAGTAGTGCAATGCAACAACAATGCGACTTACCCGAAGTTACCGTTGGAAGGGAGCAGACCCACAGAGAACTGGCTGCAGCTATTGTCCCAATGTGTAATTTCCAGGACATGGGCGCTGTTCCATCCGGTAACAGAAGGCAAGGTCAACTTCAGAAAGAGATTACCGTTATCTCATGTTAACAGCTCGTGGATGCAGGATGCTGAATGCAACTCATGCAGCACTCTTCAGGCAGAAACAGGACGCGCAATATTAACACAAACGGTACGAAATCGACTTCGGGATTGTGGTCTCTACTCATTGTGGCCTATGGTTTGTGTCTCGTTAAAACCAAGACACTGTTTAGCCCGAAAAAACTGGGTGGAGGAATATCGGGATTGGAGTCTAATCTAACGGAGCCTAGTTCTGTTCAAAGATTAGTCAAGTTTTTCTGTACAGCCGGACAGTCGTCGTATCCTCATCTGGAGAGAACGTGTAACTCTGAACAATCCTGCTTATGTGAAGCAAACGCCTTCATATCATGGTGGTACGTACTGACTGCTATGTTGTTTAGTATGGCAGACTGCTCATAGGTATAGAGACATGATCCTTGTGGTACCCTACGATGGTGCCATGGGAGATGGGTTCCTTCTGGTGGACGATAAAGCTCATACGCACAAAGCTGCACTGGCGGACAACATGCTTGAAGTTGAGGGAATTCAACGACTGCAGTGTCCATATCGTTCACCGGACTTAAACCCTACTGAGGGTGTTTGAGATGCATCTGGCGGACGCATTGTAGCCAGATCGGCGCCTCCCACAACGGTTGCGCAAATGTATATTGCCCTCGTGGTATAATATCCAAATATCACTCAAGAGCTGATTTCTTACCTCATACTGTCCACGCCACGCATTTGTGCAATTGTACTGGCTGTCCGACGTGACCACATACGGCAACGAGAATGACTTTTTCACTATTATGGTAGCCCCATGGTACCTATCTCTACGTAAACGCCACGTAAACCTCAAGTATAGTGTTGAGGCAGAAAAATGTCGTACTGTATCACACACAAATTTTAATTGTAACTAATACCTGAATAAAATACATTACCAAATGTATATTGTGTTTGATGTCTGAGCCTTAATTATTTTGAATAGTGTAGAATGCCATTCAGAAAGGTGAGAGTTGTTAGTTGTGAAATATACAGGGTGAATCTAAATTCGTGCACTCGGACTTTGCAGCACGATTTCTCACCTGCCAACAATTAAAAATTTATGTAACAAAAATTTCATCCTGCGCATATTTCCGCCAGTAAATGGACGTCAAAGACTGAGATGGCTGTGTGTTCCATATGTCAGTGTGTCACATAATTACACCAACAAACTTGTAAGGGATGTATTAGGCGTCTTGAGGAACAAACCGAACATGGAAACCCAAGCCCGGAAACGCCATTCAGCGACGCTATAGAGATTCCAAGTTACAGGCACCAGCTCCTGCCGCTAGACATCCCCTCCAGCAACATCGACGCTCTGTAGCGTCATTGGATGACGTTTTCGGGCATGGGTTTCTATGATCACTTTGTTCCTCAAGACACCTCCCACATTCCATAGACGTTTGTTGGTGTAGTAGTGTAATTCTGAAACACACTGACGTATGGGACACACACCCATCTCAATCTTCGACGTCCATTTACTCAAATGTTCAAATGTTTGTAGAACTTATGGAACTTAACTACGGGGTCATCAGTCCCTAAGCTTACAAACTACTTATGAACTAGCTAAGACTAAGGACGGCACAAGTATCCATGTCCGAGGGGGGATTCGAACCCCCGACCGTAGTGGCCGTGCAGACCGTGACTGAAGCGCCTCAGTCTCCTCGGCCACCGCGGCCGGCGTCCATTTACTGAAGGAAATATGCGCAGGACGAAATTTTATGACAGATTTTTTTTATTGCTAGCATTTGAGGAATCGCGCTGCGAAGCCCGAGTGAGTGAATTTTAAATTCAGGGCATTCATAATGCTTGTTTGAAGGACACTGAAGATGGTCAGTAGGTGATTGAAATCGATCTGTGGTTTTTTAAAAATAAAGCATTAACGGCCACCAAAACGTGAAGTGCTCTGAATGGACGGCGTACACTTACTCATAGAGAGTAAGAACATATTTCTCTCACGCGAATAGGAAGACCAGCATTCATAGAAGTTAAGGGGAAAGGGCTCTATCGTATGAGACTAAACTATCATTCGGTAATCGCAAAATCCACCAGATCTAGGTCGACACAATAAACTTCCCTAGCTCGCACTGGCCATCTGTGGTTATGTCACATCGTCCTACCTTCACATCACTCTCGCCCTAACACACACACACACACACACACACACACACATGTAAGACCTAAAGGAGGGAGAGATAGGGAATGTGACATGACTAAATGTACTCCACTATGTCCAGCGGCCAACGAAAAACAAACATGTGAAATTACCAATGAGGCAGATCAGCAGCTCCGTCTCACAGATGCTTGGTAGAGTGACTAATATTCGCATATCACCTGAGTAACAAATCAATCACGATCCTTTCCACCCTTCTAAAGCTTCCCAAATCAATGTGTGACGTGAGAGTAAAGTAGAAATGGGGAGAACCAACCACATCTAACAAAGACTAAGGTAGACGTCATGTCCCGAGGAACAGGGACTGCAGAGGGTCATGAAATCAACAAAAAGATGACTGGTATGGTTTAAAGCATTGTCAGCGCTCACGTTAGTACAATCCTAAAGAATGGCGTGCAGTGTCCGAGAAGCCATTCAGGAAGCACTCAAAAATTCAAATGTTCGTAAATCTATGGGACTTGACTACTCTGGTCCCTTCGCTTACATAGTAACTAACTTATGCTAAGGAGAACAAATACATCCATTCCCGAGGGAGGACTCTAACATCCTACGGCGAGCAACGGTGTTCTCCGCAGCTGGGCGCCTTGGAACGCTCGGACACTCCACTCTCGTCTAGATACCTATTCAGACGTTATTAGAATTATATTAAAAGCTAAGATGGAAAAGAGATTTACTGTCGCTAATCTATGCAATATTCATTCAATTTATGACGAGGAAAACATGTTGCGAACGCTGTTGTATAAATTTATCGAGAACGCTTCTCATAACGAAAACATTCTGCACGATCGACATCTTTCCCTGTACATGTAAAACGTAGTTTATAATCCTCTATCTTTTTATTCAATTCCTAAACAACTTATGACAGAATGTAACTTAGAAGTTATTCAAGTTGTTTCGATCTAGAGGACCTTCCTCGTTACAAGACAGAGACCCAAAAAAAAAAACGGAGATCATGCATTGGAAGCTGAGAAACAAATTGTGCACCACATCCATGAAGATCCAACTCAGTACTAGAAGCATCGTCCTTCAAGTGGACGTATTGCATAATGTCGTTCATCACCCTTCAAAAAGAGGAGCGTCTGCAGCCTTAACACGTTCAGTCCGTACAAGTGTTCGAAAGTAAGATTTCCACGTTAAACAAAAAAGTGTGCAGCATGATTTCCTGAACAAATGAAGCTTCTTTCACTCTGCGACAGACAAAATAATTTTCACAACATGATTACGTTGAATGTTCACAATCGTCTCCAAGTAGGGGCAACATTTTATCGGCTTCTCTGTTCAGTAAATGTTTGATCAGGTTCAATCAGTGATTACATTATTAGGACTCATGGGCTACCTGCACTGGTAACAAATATTGAACATTTATGGAGCAAACAATGCCACCAAATTTATTATAAGATACACCGTCAGCCACGAGCAAAAAAACTTATGGACTCTTCACGATGGTGTATACCACCATTGATCACAGGGGACGAAAGTTTGTGAACGTAACGCAGGCAACCAATTATCGTTTTTATTTATTTATTCATTTTATTTTTTTAAGAATGTTCGCACAGTGTCGAAAATGCTGATTTATTATTTACGCCACATTTCACCCTTGGGGTTCAAAAAAGGAAACTAAAACAATAATTTGATAGTTTACGCATATTACAAAATTGTACACATATTTGTGAAGAATGGCAACTACCGCTAGATGTAGAAAAATGTAAGTTCATGCAGATGAGTAGGAGAAACAATCCCGTAATGCTCGAATACAGCATTAGTAATGTACTACTGGACAGAATAGCTCGATACGAAATGGAACGAGCATTTAAGAACAGTCGTGGGGAAGGCGAATGGTCGACTCTAATTATTGGGAGGATTTTGGGAAGGTGTGATAGTCTTTAAATGAGACAGCATATAAAATGCTTATGCGAACCCGGCTTGAGTATTACTCAAGTGTTTGGGGTCAACACCAGATCGGTTTAAAGGAGGACACAGATGCAGTTCAGAGGTGGGTGGTGAGGCTTGTAACTAGTAGTTTCGATCAGTACGTGAGTGTTATTGAAATGTTTTGGGAACTCAACCGGGTGTCGCTGGAGGGAAGGAGACGTTCTGTTCGAGAAGCATTGTTGAAGAAATTTATATGGCCGGAATTCGAGGCGGACTGCAAAACGATTCTGCTGCCGCCAACCTACATTTCGCTTAAACACTACAAAGATTATAGAGGTTATGGCTCGCGCAGATGCATACTTATTTTTCTCCTCGTTCTGTATGGAATTGGAACAGGAAAGCAAATAATTAGTAGTGGTACTGGGTGCCGTTCGCCACGCATCTTTGGGTGGATTGAGGAATATATATGTAGATGTAGAAATGTTTAAAATAACTTTATGGAAGGAACGAGGGTGTCAGAAATACGCATAATTCCAGGCTGTGCAATCATATCTAGGAGACCGTAAAACATGTGCAAAATAAAATGTGATGAACCAGTCCATGCTCCCCAGAGCTAAAATTCAAAACTATTAGGAAACAATCCTATCGTCACTGTCAAATTAAACAGTTGTAACCCAAAACGGGGGAACAACAGCTACTGGAAAACCGTCCATTCAGCCCTTAAGCTATCTAGGGAAACTCCCTAGCACATGCCCGTCCGATTTAGTGGCTAGCTGAACGAGTGAACAGCCCGTCAAAACTGAACATAGATCAAGCATGAAACCAATAATACTTTGTAAGAAACTGTGAAAAGAAAGGAAAATAGAAACATTTCAAGTGCAAGAAATGTAGCGTTGATCAAACTTCTAAAGCTGTGGCGCTATGTTTCTGTTGGACTGTAATTCGCGAGATCCGTGTTCACAATACCTTTTACCCTACATTTTCTTTTTTGTTTTGCCGCATGAATGGCGACAAGTCATCTCCGTGCCGGAGTAAAAATTACGAATGAGTTTTAGATCTCTCTTATGATTTTCACTTTTGAAGTGGTTCCTCTTATAGTTTCCTGTACGATGACTCTGGTCTTTCTATAAACTTCTGAATCTTTAGGCTTTAAAAAGTGTCTACCAACCGAATCGTATGGTTTTTTGAATCCACAAATGTGACCGTAGTGTAACGATTTCATTTGGTGTGTACTATGTGTCCCAGATTTCAAATTTGTTCCATACAGGATATTCCTATCATGAATCCTGCCTAATACTGGCTAATCTTTGGATTACTTTTCGGTTCAAATATGTTCATTAAAGCTTTAGATAGAATAAGTTACTGGAAGAAATAAAATTCGTCTGTAATTGTTCGGGTCTCTTTTATCCCACTTCTTGCGTAGTCGGTGTATCAGAGATTAATGGACTTCTGATTCTCCTATGTTTCTTTTCCTTTCCTCACTGCTCCTCGCTTGTGATTTCTTCCAAAAGTTCTCAGAAGTCTTCTATAACCTGCTGTGATGATTTGATGGTACGTGCACATTATTGTGGATATAAACTTTGTTTCCAAAATTTATTGACAGTATTCTGAAATCTAAGGCTGATTCTGTGATAAATCTATGAAGTACCAAACAGTTTCGGTCATGTGTTAAGCTACACTGTAGGTTTTACCTTTATAGAAACTGCAATTCTCATAGTAGAATTGATTTTCAACTTTAAATCGGGTTTCCTGCTATGCCAATATTTTGATATTGCATCTGTAAACCAAAATCGTCGATTGTTTCAGTTTTATAATGCATACTAAAAGAATCGCTTTGAGCGTACCTACTAAAAATTTACATTTTGTTGGGTTACGTTTATAGAAGTTCCGATGCTACTCTTCCTTTATGGCGTATCTGTATCCCCAGGATCCTATGATCAGAACGTGAATACAATCCTGTGATTGTAGAATTCTTTCCTGCTGTTAAATGTGGCGATAAAGTCATATGCGTGAATGAACACGATCAACAGCCGATGAATATCAAATCAGATGCTGATTGGTTTTGCGATAGGATTGTGTCCGCCCTAAAAATTTCATTCCCCCATTCCACCCAGTACCACCCATATCTGAGAGGCTTTCTGCTATCCACCACTGGATGAGACGAGGCACACAATTTTGTGTGTGTGTGTTTGTGTGTGCGCCATAATTGTATTTATGTTTGTCGATTCAGATTGAATTGTATGGAAATGTGTGTAACGTATCTTAACTCTAACTGGATATCGAATAGGTGGAAAGGTAACAACGAAGATTACGATGGTGGTGATGGTCACTGGTGGTGATGATCTTAGTGTTGATGGCGTAATGGTGGTGGTGCTGTTGGTACTAATTGGTGACGGCGATAGTATTGGTGGTGAAATTAATATTGCTTTCTGGGTATAAAATGTATAGACTATCACATAATTTCACATCTTGAACGAAAAACTGTAAAATAAGTACAATATACTGTAAATCTGGCGCTGGCTGCATATAAATGTAGAAGAAAGCATCAGCAGAAAGTCTTGAATTTGTTTCATCAGGATTTTTCACCTACCCTTGGGATAATGGAACCTGCTGAATACATTAGAGCGAATCCGTTGTCGTTAAAAATTCGTACTTTTATGATGCTACCGCTGTCAAATGAAGACATCGTCGCAAGTAAGAAATGGAGAGCCGCCACGTGAAATCATTCAGAATAAAAACCTTACGAACACTTGTGTTTTAAGGTTCGTCTGCCGCGGTGGCCGAGGGGACTGAGGCGCTCCAGTCACGGTCTGCACGGCCACTACGGTCGGGGATTCGAATCCCCCCTCGGGCATGGATATTTGTGCCGCCCTTAGTTGTAAGTAGTTCATAAGTAGTTTGTAAGTTTAGGGACTGATGACCCCGCAGTTAAGTCCCATAGACTCTACAAACATTTGAACATTTTTTAAGGTTCTGTTACAGATGCACTTATTCTGATGCCTCATCAGAAATTCCAAACTGATTAATACACGCAAACCGTAAACAGTAGTGACAAAAGTCAGTTTGCGAAAGTTCACAAAACTGCCCGCAGTGCATCTGCGAAAGATTCCTTTACACCAGACAATTTAATGATTCATTACTGCTGGATACTTATGTGATTACTGCGTGCTAATAGTCATGAATATAAAAAAATTGGTTGTTGAATTGTGTTTGTGGCTTTATATGGTATTTCCGCTTCTGTATGTTCATCACAATATTCCATACGTAAGCAGAACCCCGTGTACTCTGTTGGAGGCGAAATTTAATAACTGGAGATATACAGTCATCATTAAACTTCCTCTGTAGCATATTCTCCAATGGAAATTTTTGTCAGAAACACAGATTTCAGGAAGCTTTCGCATTTTACGGCTACATGCACATTTTATACCGTAACACGTTTATATCTTCTGTAATTATAGTTAACATACTGGGATGTAGTTGACTATCAACGTACGTCGCTTAGAATTCTCAATATTGTTTTTGATTAATGTTATTTGTCTTCTTACCCTAATGATTAAAAATGTAATGCTTCAAGAGTATAATTACATTCAGATCGGATAATACCTATTCAGAAAAATCAGTTATACGTGTAATCACGCCACTGAAAATAACATTGGGACACTTCGAATATATGAAATTTCACCGAAAATGTATTCAGTGAGAAGGAATTATGTATCTTAAAGGGGAATCTTGAACAAAGTTGTCTAATAATCCGGAAAATGCCTCACAATTATCTTAGCTTTAATATCCGCGTCGTTCTCGTGTCGCGGCAGACACTTTTGCCGGATTATCTGCCTATCTTTATATTCAGCGGTTGACGCAAAAGGTCGCGCCGACAACAACGCTCGCGCAGTTTCCTCTGCGGCGGCGGCGACGTCTAATCTTCTTGTGTTCTTTGGCCACGTCAAAGTCTGGCCAATCCTCGGAGAGACGGCAGACTGCTACGCAAGCAGAACTGACGCAAACAATGGCGGGATGGGAGGCCGTGAATCGTGACAGCGACGGCCCTCCTCGCCGTCTGTTGGCCCCAAACAATAGCAGCGGCGCCAGCCATTAGCCTGTCGTCTCCGCGGAGAGACTCGTCACCATGGAAACGGCAGGCACTCGCTACACTCGCCGAAACACCGCGCCCAGTCTCGGCAACATATTCTTTCCCTTACATTTTTCATCTCTACTGGAAGAAATACCATTACTTTTAAAAAGCAGTGCGCATTTCTCCACGCGGTGACGGTGTCTCAAATGGATATGATTAGCAAGTGTTCAAATTCATAATATGTGTAAACCTAACGGACAAGCAGCTGAGGTCATCGGTCCCAATATTTACAAACTTCTTAAACTAACTTAGCTAATAATAAAACACACATCCGTGGACAAGGAAGGCGGGGAGCGGCCGCGCAAGACATGATTAGCACGAAGCCTCAACACGAAGATCGTCCCTCACGTTTCTACAACCGAGACGAGCTGTACGTGCCGTTATTGAGATGATACAATAAAATTTGTTAGTTTATAGACTATGGATACAAGCCGCGGTGGAGTAGCTGAGCGGTCTAAAGCGTCTCGCTGCGGAGCGCGGGGATGCTCGCCGTGGAGGTGTGGGGTGTGTGTGTGTGTTGTCCTTAGGTTAGTTTACCTTAGTTTAAAAAATGTTCAAATGATTGTGAAGCTTATGGGACTTAACTACGGGGTCATCAGTCCCTAAACTTACAAACTACTTATGAACAACTTACGAACTAGGACGGCCCAAATATCCATGCCCGAGGGGGGATTCGAACCCCCGACCGTAGTGGCCGTGCAGACCGTGACTGAAGCGCCTCAGTCCCCTCGGCCACCGCGGCCGGCTACCTTAGTTTAAGGGTTTGTAAGCTACGGACTGATGACCAGGCAGTTTGGTTCGATAGATCTACAAACATTTGAACATTTGAATGGATACAAGAACTGTGAGAGTGTCAGGAGTCGTCTCAAACATCCCTACATTTCATAGGATGCCTAAACTCCAGACAAAGTACAGAATCTCCCGACAAACAACTTCTCGTACAGTTATGTACAAATAATAATTTAAACTTGCCTCGCGCTTTCTCATCAAGCACTTCATTCTCAAACGGAAAGACCAATTGGGTACTTCGGACAAAGAACGACGTTCCCTAATTAGTAGACAATAATGCCATACATAGCGAGAAGAATTTGATAGAGCGCTGAAAGGTTTGAGTCGAAACAAGGCCCCTGGAGTAGATGATATTCCGTCTGAAATGCTGATATCGTTAGGGGAGCCAGTCATGACGAAATTGCTCCACCTGGTGTGCAAGATTAATGAGACAGGGGAAATGCCCTCCGACTTCAGGAAAAATATAGTAATTCTAATTGCAAAGTGCATACAAATGTGAAAATTACAGAACTATCAGTTTCATAAGCCATAGTTTCTAAATACTAACACGAATTATTTACAGACGAATGGAATGGAATGGAGTCCAACCTCGGGGGAAGATCAGTTTGGATTTAGGAGAAATGTAGGAACACGGGAGGCAATACATTACGATTTACCTTAGAAGATAGGTTAAGGAAAGGCAAACCTACGTTTTTAGGATTTGTAAATTTGGAGAAAGCTTTTGACAATGTCGACTGGAATACACTCTTTCAAATTCTGAAGGTAACAGGGTAAAATATAGGGAGCGAAGAGTTACATTCAACTTACACGAAAACCAGACAGTCGATGACCATGAAAGGAACGAATAGGTTATGAAGGATGTAAGACAGGGTTGTAGACATTCCCCAATGTTGTTTAATATGTACATTGTGCACGCAGTGAAGGAATGCAACAAGAAATTTGGAGAGGGAATTAAAGTTCAGGGAGAAGAAATAAAAACTTTGCGGTTTGTCGATGACATAGTATTTCAGTCAGAGACCGCAAAGGATCTGGAAGAGCAATTGAATGAATTGGACAGTGTCTTGAAAAGAGGATATAAGATGAACATCAACAAGTGTAAAACAAGGATAATGGAATGTAGCATCAAAAAGTTAGACGATGCTGAAGGAATTAAATTAGATAATGAGACAATAAACGTAGTAGATGAGTTTTGTTATTTGGCTAGCAAGATATGATAGCCTAAGTAAAGAAGATATAAAACGCAGAATGGATATGGGAAGAAAAGTGTTTTTAAAGAAGCGAAATTTGTTGATATCCAATATTAATTTAAATGTTAGGAAGTCCTTTCTGAAAGCATTTGTCTGAAGTGTAGCATTGTATGTGAGTGAAACATGGACGATGAGGAAATCAGACAAAAAGACGACAGAAGCTTTTGAAATGTGGTGTTACAGACGAATGATGAAAATTAGGTGGGTAGATCACGTAACTAATGAGGAGGTGCTTAACCGAATTGGGGAGAAAAGAAGTTTCTGGTATATCCTGACTAAGAGAAGGGATAGATTTGTGGGACACAGTGTGAAACATCGTCAACGTAGCATTAGAGGGAAGTGTGTTGGGTAAAACTCGTAGAGGGAGACCGAGGGACGAATACAGTAAGCAGATTCAAAAGGATCTAGGTTGCCGTACGTGTTCTAAGATGAAGAGACTTGCACAGGACAGGGTAGCGTGGAGAGCTGCATCAAACCAGTCTGCGGACTGAAGATCACAGCAAAAACAACAACAACGACAACAACAACAACAACGTACCTTATGTTACGGTTATTGCTGTCGTCGAGAAAGGTTTGATGATTTCCGAAAAGACGAACACATGACAGATTTAAATTGATTATATTTGTTTTCAAAATAAGACTAAGGTGAATTTTAAAATATTAAAAAATGTAATCATTTGTGTGGTTGTCACTTCCTGGATGCAATTCTCAGCCTGAAATTGTGTTCAGCGCGCTAAATGCCCTATATACGGGGGAGCGATATGGTGCGGCCTTTGATTTAATAAAGGTTAATTTGAGAGTTAATTTGAGCTTCATTCGAAATCCTTTGCGTTTCAAATTTTATCTGAATAATACTAAAGGACCCAGTTTTATTGAGTAAATGCAACACCAAATGAACTTAACAACATAAAAACTATTTGTCAATTAATTATGTGCCAAGAATGTTAATACATGATGAAGGCTGTTGACTTGAAAAATGAAAATTAACATTCTGATGTAAATTATTTGTTTCTCCGACAATTCCGAAGTTCCGACATTTGAAATTTTTTCCAGATATTTTAGTGTAGCAATCTGGCAACGGTAACGGAAACGCTAACGGTTCGGTGTTACATCTGAATGTCCCTATGATGCTGCCTCAATGAAATACATATCTTTAATAATATGCATCTTTAACCGTCAGCTGTTTCATTAAATCCTTAAAATCGACTAGTTTCGGTCCAGGACCATCATCATAGAAAAAAAATACTAAAACAGGTCAGTCAAAAGCGTTAAATAAAATAGATCTGGCTGAAGACAGCCGGAGTCACTTTCAATAAAATTACAAATGTCATACTAGATTAACATAGCAGTCTCCTATTTTATGTTTGTTTTGTCTGCTATGATAATCTAGTATGACATTTGTAATTTTATTAAAAGTGACTCCTGCTGTCTTCAGCCAGATCTATTTTATAATTTTGAACATGGCTCATTAACAGCAACCGTAACCCAATTTTTTTTCAACAATTTTGTATATTAGCCAACCGGATGCGTAATTTTTAGGTTCTTGACTTAGGTTTCGTTGTCACTCAGGACAAGTTCATCAGAAGTTTCATGTAACTGTTTCTATACTTCTGATGAAGTTGTCCTTAGTGGCAACGAAACCTATGTTAAGAACCTAAAAATTACGCAACTGGTTGGGTGATATACAAAATTATTAGAACAAAATATTTAAAAAAGATCTCTTTTATTTAATGCTTTTGTCTAACCTGCTTTAACACAATATTTATGATGATGGTCCTGGACCTAAACTAGTCGATTTTAAGGATTTAATAAAACAGCTGATGGTTAAAGATGCATTTTATTAAATACATGACGGCTGTTAGCACTCACCTTACGAAAACTTTGAAATATGTATAGTTGGCTGGTCGGCCGTCTAATGCGTATGCGAGAAATCTTGAGTTCTTCGTACTGTAAGAGAGGTCTTATTTCTCTGTACGACCCACGGAAGTTGAATGGTACGAACTTCACAACAACAGGGCGGCGACATCACAATGGGCGCTCTACACATTATGGAGCCGTGTAAATCTTATCATTACTCACACAGCAATGGTGTGCATGGATACCGTCATGCGATAATATTGAACAACACATTTTTGTGAGGCCGTGTAGTACGGACAATAGACACGTGGGAATACCTCATACCATTACTCACAAGTTCGCTGATATAAGATTATTGTAACCTACAACCCACTGTAAGAAGTGCCCGCCTTATATTTCACTTCAAATATTATATCTGAATTTAAACCAGTAGTAAATATGGTACACTCCACCAAATATCACAAGCAGTGTCTTGAATGCTGTTACAATTTACACTTGAAATATTCTCACGATTTAAATTACAGGCTATTCTATTTGAAAAACGTTCTTCAGAATCTTGATACTGAATTAACAATCTTAATAAGGATTTAACAAGTTAATGAACTGATCCCTAATGTACATTTAAAACCTTTCCTTTTACCAAACTATGAAAGGGGAAGCCCACCAGAAGTTCACAAGTGTGAAGAGTATATCAGACATGGTTTACATAAGAAGATTATTTCACCTTGAAATTTCTACTATGCGGGAGTCCGTTCCCCGTCGGGGGTTTGAATTCCCCCTCGGGCAAGAATGATTGTGCCGTCTATAGTATAAGGTAGTTCATAAGCAGTTTGTAAGTTTAGGGACTGATGACCCCATAGTTGAGTCCCATAAGCTCTACAAACATTTGAACATTTGATTTGGTTTCTGCAGCTGGATACTCAAACTTATAATGCGCCCCGAAGGTACAATTGCACAGAAATTACATAAGAAGTACACAAACAGTAGCAATGCCACCTCACAAGTAAATCTATATAGGCGGAGCTTAAAACTGTACCCAGATTCTCGGACTGTAAGAGATGGAACACAAGGAAAGGCATCTATGTCAAGAGACAGTGGAAGATGATAAGAGCCAACATAAAATATGGCGCGCCGGCGTGAGATCGTTAGTTTTACCAAGATACAATTTGTACAACAGACAACAAGTCCCAACGACTCCCGATCACCAACCAGTAATTTTTTTTAATCCTTGGGTGGACCGATGGAAGAACATAAAACAAGGAAAATATGCTAAAAATTTTACTTCCGCACTAAGTAGCGATAGCCACGCGAAGGGGTACAAAACTCGCAGAATCGGTTGTTGACCTCCCTACCGTAGCATACTACCAATAATCAAGGATTTGTCTCCTATGGAACATTCAATCCCACAACGGCGAAATACGCCACACAGAAACGGGAGTAAAATTGCAGCTGGAGGTGAAAGCTGCAGTATCAAATTACATCGACAACCTACGGAAAGTCAGGATGACGCACAGGCACAGCTGCTCCGCACTCAAACAGCACCCCGACGAAGAACCATACGCGGGGTCTCTGTCCCCATTAGGAGTATGCCAGAAATTAACTTTGCTCGCTAAAATTGTCCTTGCCGGCGTCCATCCGTGTACGTACTTTGTTTCATAATCGCCCAACACCGTCTAGAGGCAAAGTCTCACAACAGTCTGTGTCACGTCACACCGTTGGCCGCGATTGCTAGCTGACTGGCTGGCCGCTGGAGCGCAGTCCCACTGTCTCGTATCGGCTAGCCAATCAGCTAGCAATCGCGGCCAACGGTGTGACGTGACACAGACTGTTGTTTCTCGCCACAGTCGAGAGAGAGAGAGAGAGAGAATGAGAATGAGAGAGAGAGAATCGCCACGAAAATTACTCGGTGTAAACCTCACACGAGTACCAAGAGACGAGACGTCATGGCTCAACTCCGTACTATAGAAGTGGTTTTCATATATAGCAGAGAAACTATTCGATGTTTTCAATACCCATAAAATCGATTATCTATGTCTGTAAATGTGAATGAATGTTCGGTGTTGGTTTATCACGTCTGAAGCACAAGACATAAAGATCTAAAAATTTGTGCAGTTACTAATGTCTACCCAGGGAAGGATATACGTACGTTTTTATAGCGATCGAATAGCTATTTATCTATATATATTAATGTAAATGTCTGTTCGGTGTACGCTTATCACGTCCGAACAAGAAGACGCAGAGACTTAAATATTTGTACAGTTACTAATTTATACCTGAGGAAGGTTTTAGGCACGGTTTTATATCGATCTGATAGATATTTAGTAAGTTGAAGACTATAACGCGAAAAGCGGAACAATAATTACTCTTTGAAAATTATATTTACTCTTTGAAAATGGTTTTATTGGTTGCATTGTTGCTTGAGGGTTGATAATGATAAAAGGGTGGAGTATATTGGGATGGAAAATTATCGGTGTATATAAAATTCTACGTGTGTGTGCGTGTGTGTGTGTTAATATTTATCTCTGCAGCGAAACCTACAGAACGCAAAGGAATAGTCTCTGTGTAATTGTTGTCCGAAGTCTCCCGTTGTACACCATAGCAGTTCCATGCCGATAGCTATAAGGGGTTGGAAGATTTGTTGGTTGAAAGTGGTCAAATTATTAAAAAAAATTGGGACTGAAGTCCAGCAATGACGTCTGCGACTCTATAACAAGAAGGTTGCATACAGCGAAACGTTATGCCACAGACCATACCTTTGGTCTATGTGTGCTACAATGTCTTCAGCTCTTTCTCTGTAAGGATAAGCATACAAATAAGGAAATATAAGAGTAAATAAATAAAGCAGTAAAAAAGAAATTTATTTTAATAATCTCAGTAAAAAAATCGATTTGACGTTTCACGTATTACATAAAGTGATCGATCTGTGATATTATTGCAATCGTTATTGCTGAATTACGTGGTTGGATTCTTCGAAACGAGTGAATTTTTACGTGTGATTTGATCTACACTACTTACTATTCAGTCTCATAGCACACTACTGAAAGATAGCTTATCTGTGATGATCAACCAAAACGCAAGCGGAGCCTCAGGTTTAAGTTAGTTTGTCATAAATAAGTAAACAACTTTCATCTAGTGGTACTGAGACGTGCAATTTTCAGATGGGGTTCATAAATAGTTTATATTAGCAAATTGTAACGATATATCTAAAACTGCAGATATTTTTATACATTTGACGGAATGTTCTAGATCGATCAAGCATTGTTTATCAAATCGTTAATTAGAAATAGCAGTTCTTTCTGCTTAACTATTTGTATTAGTCTGCTTAATGCATTTTATCGCCGTTATTGCAGCTGTCCTGTTCGTTTTGTAAAATATATCGATATTACGTTATTAATTACTTACTTCATTAAGCTTTAAAATCCCCAGTACTTTACTGTCACTCACGTAGTTTTACACATCAGTTGATAAATATTGTGCGCTGATACACATCACATAGTTCTTGTTTAAACCCAATAGTGAAGATTCTACAGCGCCGTTATCGTATTCAACAACTTGAATATTTTTCTAAAGGTTGTGGAATGAAGTTGTTCACTTTGCGCTGAGAACATGAGTATCATAATAAAAGTTATATGTAATTTCGCGCTTTCTCGGCTTATTTCAGCTATTAAATATTCTCGATCTGTCGCCTAAATGCGATAGACAAGGAATTAATTGAATCATTGCGATTAGATCACGACACCACTCCGCTGGTAACACGAGGAGATTTTGTAGAACTTCAGAGTCGTTTCTTAGCTGCTTCACTTCTTAGAACCAACCAACTCCACGTAGATGACTCTGGTTTACAGATATTCCAAATTGAAGCTCCGATATTATGACGGAACACACGACTATTTCAAATTCAAACTAATTAATTTTATAAACAAACACATTCAGCTGTTAACAGCCTTTTAATGACTAGTTTCGGTTGTACAACATTACTATTTTCAGACCTCTGATCAGCAAGTAGATTTTTATTTTATTGTTAGGTAAGTCGCACAAAGATGGATCTATGTATTGGTCCCCCAATATAGATCCTGTTTATACGACGTAATACAAATTCAAATTTCATAATTACTGGAGTCTCTTTTTTTCTTTTTTTTCTAAGAGACTTATCTACGGTGGTCACTAGTCCCTACGCTTACGAACTACTTACACCAACTATAACCAATTTATGCTGCGGACAACACAAACACCCATGCCCGAGAGAAGACTTGAACCTCCGACGGCGAACAGCCGCGCGCACCGCAGCTGGGTGTCTCATAAAGGATGAGTCAATCACGCGGAGAGGAATGTTCAAATGTTTGTGGAGCTTAAAGGACTTAACTGCGGGGTCATCAGTCCCTAAGCTTACAAAGTACTTACACACTACCTTATATTAAAGACGGCACATACATCCATGCCCGAGGGGGGATTCGAACCCCCGAAGGGGAACGGCCTCGCGCATGTTAGCATAGCGCCTGAATGCTCAGCCGCGGTCACGCAGAGAGGAGATACTTCTATGAAGCAGGCATAGTAGGTGGACAGGCAGGAGAGTTGCGGAGCTTGGGTGGGCTGTATGTCTCGCGGCCGGTTGTCTGCGGCGCGTTGTGTCACGCGCTGGCTGGACGCGCGGTTTAATCCTGCTAAGAGCGCGGCGCCTGCGCTGTCCTGTGCTAACAGCCGCAGCAGCTGATATTAACGGACCGCCAACAGCCGCCACTCCCCGCCTATTAAACGCCCCCACTCTGCTCGGTTTCCGCTGCTGCTGCTGCGACCGTCCGCGAGTTCCGCAGCCCGTCCTCATTTAACCCTCTGAGGGCGCTGCAGTTAAACGCACATTCATTACCGCCTTTAATTTAAAGGGCTGCTTTTCTGTCTCTGATATTACGTGCACTAGAACGTCGACAAGGTCAGTGTATGTGATTATTTAGCTTCTCCCGGCGTAATTCTGGATGGAAAATATTCGTGGGTGTGCAGCCCGGTCCGTGTGTCAAACTGGCGGCGTGCTGGAAACACTGGTACACAGGGCTCATAACCTCTCTAATAATGGCAGTTACAATCAAGAACTTGAGCACTTGAAGATTGTATTCCGGAAGAGAGGCTACACAGAATGGCAAATTCTGAAAGGGCTACACCGACATCATCTCCGGCGGAAACATTTGGGGAACTTCAGGATGGTGTTGCCACTATATTTCTTCCGTATTGTGGCGCTTTATTCTGCAAGACAGGGTGAATTCTTCAACAACAACAAGTGAACAGTGTTTTTCGCCCACCAGCCAAAACTAAGGATTTGCCTTGTAGGATTAAGGATGACCTATGTCTACGTTAATCCGGAGTTTATAAGATTCAATGCCACTTTGGTGAGACTTACATTGGTCAGGCGATGCGTACTGCCGAATATCGCTGGCTTGAACATCAGAGACAAACGAGACTACAACGTCCCAACAAACCGGGAGTCGCATAACACTGGCTTTCGTAATTACATGTCATGGACTACGAGAATACAAGAGTTCTGACTCAGACGTCCAGCTTCTGGGACTGTATAATTAAGGAGTCCATAGAGATCCGAGAGAGAGAAGCACTGATTAATGGCGACAGTGGCTACGTATTTACTGAAGCATGGAAACTTGCACTCAGCGTAATTAAGAAAGCAAATAATATTTCACTTAACGAACTGACGTCGACCGGGTGCGGAGACACAGCGCAGGAATCGCCAGTGGACACCGCTGGGCCTGGACGGCATAGGGAGCGAGGTACCACGAAGATGCCGCCTGAAGGCGCCGCCCGGCGCGGACGGCGTTTGAAACGGCGGAAGGAGTGAGGAGATACAAGCACTGTCACTGATTCGAGACGTTCAGTTCATCAGCGCATTTGATGGTCGATTAACGTTTGGTTGCCAAAATATTGTGCAAGTTTGACACAGGGATCGGGCTGCACACCTGTGAACTTTTGGAGAACAATTTTGGAAAATGGGGCACTGGTGAAGTTACTTTAAGTAATGTGTAAGTCTAACCAGCGATGGCCACAGCAGTTTGGTGCCTTACTTAGTGGGAGTCTTGTGGGCGGTGTGCTTGCATAGTCACTCTGTCCAGGTGGCACAGTGCTCACTGCGACAGCCTTGTAAGCAGAAAAACCGGGTTCGAATCCTGGCTAGGCACATATGTTCAACTTACCCCATTAATTTAATACAGTGAGAACTGACAGTAATTGTCGGTAACTGAATTACGCCTTCAAAAAATGTTCAACTGTTTGAAAAACATATGGGACTTAACTGCGGGTTCATCAGTTCCTAAACTTACAAACTACTCACACACTACCTTATACTAAAGACGGCAAATTCATCCATGCCCGAGGGAGCATTCGAACCCCCGACGGGGAACGGCCTCGCGCATCGTAGGATAGCGCCTCAATGCTCCGCCGCGGTCACGCAGAGAGAACAGGAGATACTGCTATGAAGCAGGCACAGTAGGTGGGCAGGCAGGAGAGTTGCAGAGCTTGGGTGGGCTGTATGTCTCGCGGCCGGTTGTCTGCGGCGCGTTGTGTCACGCGCTGGCTGGACGCGCGGTTTAATCCTGCTAAGAGCGCGGCGCCTGCGCTGTCCTGTGCTAACAGCCGCTGCAGCTGATATTAACGGACCGCCAACAGCCGCCACTCCCCGCCTATTAAACGCCCCCACTCTGCTCGGTTTCCGCTGCTGCTGCTGCGACCGTCCGCGAGTTCCGCAGCCCGTCCTCATTTAACTCTCTGAGGGCGCTGCAGTCAAACGCACCTTCATTACCGCCTTTAATTTAAAGGGCTGCTTTTCTGTCTCTGATATTACGTGCACTAGAACGTCGACAAGGTCAGTGTATGTGATTATTTAGCTTCTCCCGGCGTAATTCTGGATGGAAAATATTCGTGGGTGTGCAGCCCGGTCCGTGTGTCAAACTGGCGGCGTGCTGGAAACACTGGTACACAGGGCGCATAACCTCTCTAATAATGGCAGTCACAATCAAGAACTTGAGCACTTGAAGATTGTATTCCGGAAGAGAGGCTACACAGAATGGAAAATTCTGAAAGGGCTACACCGACATTATCTCCGGCGGAAACATTTGGGGAACTTCAGGATGGTGTTGCCACAATATTTCTTCCATATTATGGCGCTTTATTCTGCAAGACAGGGCGAATTCTTCAAAAACAACAAGTTAACAGTGTTTTCCGCCCACCAGCCAAAACTAAGGATTTCCTTTGTAGGATTAAGGATGACCTATTTCTACGTTAATCCGGAGTTTATAAGATTCAATGCCACTTTGGTGAGACTTACATTGGTCAGGCGATGCGTACTGCCGAATATCGCTGGCGTGGACATCAGAGACACACGAGACTACAACGTCCCAAAAAATCGGGAGTCGCATAACACTGGCTTTCTTAATTACATGGCATGGACTACGAGAATACAAGAGTTCTGACTCAGACGTCCAGCTTCTGGGACTGTATAATTGAGGAGTGCATAGAGATCCGAGAGAGAGAACAGATTAATCGCGACAGTGGCTACGTATTTACTGAAGCATGGAAACTTGCACTCAGCGTAATTAAGAAAGGAAATAAAATTTCACTTAACGAACTGACGTCGACCGGGTGCGGAGACACAGTGCAGGAATCGCCAGTGGACACTGCTGGGCGCGAACGGCGTAGGGAGCGAGGTTTATTTATTGTTTTTTATTGTTTATTTTTTTCTGTTCCATAGGACCCAATTGAGGAGTGAGACTCCAACGCCATGGAACAAGTCAATACATTAATTGTTACACAAGAATGGTAATAGAAATTTTTAAGTAGTCCTTTGCACACGACAATATTAAGACAAAGTGAAAAGAATCAATAAAGAAAAAAAAAAAGAATTAGCTTAATTGTTTAACTTTTCTAGGAGTCCCTCGACAGAATAAAATGAGTGAATCATGAAGACCACGAAGATGCCGCCTGAAGGTGCCGCCCGGCGCGGAAGGCGTTTGAAACGGCGGAAGGAGGGAAGAGATACAAGCACTGTCACTGCTTCGAGGCATTCAGTTCATCAGCGCATTTGATGGTGGATTAACGTTTGGTTGCCGAAATACTGTGCAAGTTTGACACACCTGTGAACTTTAGGAGAACAATTTCGTAAATTGGGCACTGGTGAAGTTACTTTAAGTAGTGTGTAAGTCTAATCAGCGATGGTCACAGCTGTTTGGTCCCTTACTTAGTGGGACTCTTGTGGGCGGTGTGCTTGCATAGTCACTCTGTCCAGATGGCACAGTTGTCACTGCGACAGCCTTGTAAGCAGAAAAACCGGGTTCGAATCCTGGCTTGGCACATATGTTCAACTTAATTTAATACAGTGAGCACTGACAGTAATTGTCGGTAACTGAATTACGCCTTCAAAAAATGTTCAAATGTTTGTAAAACTTATGGAACTTAACTGCGGGTTCATCAGTCCCTAAACTTACGAACTACTCACACACCACCTTATACTAAAGACGGCAAATTCATCCATGCACGAGGGAGCATTCGAACCGCCGATGGGGAACGGCATCAAGCATCGCAGCATAGCGCCTGAATGCTCCGCCGCGGTCACGCATAGAGAACAGGAGATACTGCTATGAAGCAGGCACAGTAGATGGGGAGGCAGGAGAGTTGCGGAGCTTGGGTGGGCTGTATGTCTCGCGGCCGGTTGTCTGCGGCGCGCTGTGTCACGCGCTGGCTGGACGCGCGGTTTAATCCTGCTAAGAGCGCGGCGCCTGCGCTGTCCTGTGCTAACAGCCGCAGCAGCTGATATTAACGGACCGCCAACAGCCGCCACTCCCCGCCTATTAAACGCCCCTCACTCCGCTCGGTTTCCGCTGCTGCTGCGCTGCGACCGTCCGCGAGTTCCGCAGCCCGTCCTCATTTAACCCTCTGAGGGCGCTGCAGTCAAACGCACCTTCATTACTGCTTTTAATTTAAAGGGCTGCTTTTCTGTCTCTGATATTACGTGCACTAGAACGTCGACAAGGTCAGTGTATGTGATTATTTAGCTTCTCCCAGCGTAATTCTGGATGGAAAATATTCGTGGGTGTGCAGCCCGGTCCGTGTGTCAAACTGGCGGCGTGCAGGAAACACTGGTACACAGGGCGCATAATCTCTCAGATAATGTCTCAGTGACGAACTTGAGCACTTAAAGACTGTATTCCGGTCCGTTTGTAAATTTATCGGACCAAACTGCGTGGTCATCAGTCCGTAGCTTACAAACTACTTAAACCTAGGTAAACTAACCTAAGGACAACACACACACCCATGCCCCAGGGAGGTCTCGAATCTCCACGGCGAGCAACCGCGCGCTCCGCAGCCAGACGCTTTAGACCGCTCGGCTACTCCACCGCGGCCTGTATTCCGGAAGGACGGCTGCACAGAATGGCAAATTCGGAGAGGCCTACGTCATACTTCGAGATCATCTCTGGCGCAAACAGCTGGGGAACTTCAGGAGCGTGTTGCCACTACATTTATTCCATATTTTGGCACACTATTCTGCAAAACAGGGTGAATTCTTAAAAAATACCAAGTGAACAGTGTTTTCCGCCCATCAGCCAGAACTAAGGATTTGATCTGTAGGATTAATGATGACCTGTGTCAACGTAAATGTGGAGTTTATATGATTCCATGCCAATGTGGTGAAACTTAAGCCTAGTCTCGTTTCATGAAATGAATTACGCGCAACTGGTTTCATGTGTGTCTGTAGACACGGCGCCAACACTATACACTTCAGTTTCGTTGTTTTGTGAGTGGCGTAGTCGCCGTAGAATGAAAGTTTTGGTAGCTGTAAGAGTTGTGGCGGAGCTATTGCTTCTCTGTGTGATGTCACTGCATAAGACTAAACATAAAAAAGAATAAGAAACGTGTTTGGGTTTGTGACTGGATTAAAAAAAGACATCAGCTTGGTTGCTTAGCGACCATGCTGAGAGAAATTGTAATTGTAATTGAAGACCCTAGAAGCTATTTTAATCAACCTAGTATGTCACCAGAGCAGAGCAGTTTAGGTTCGTTTTAAACAGAGTTAGTAATGCAATAAAGAAACAAGATACTGTTAAGCGTGAAGCATTGTTACCAGAACTGAAATTACAAATTGCATTACGTTTCTTGTCAAGTAGTTATTCGTCTCTACAGTACCTGTACCGTGTTCCCAAATCCACAATTGCTATAGTTAGTTTGTATAGGTATTTGGAATTGATTCTATTTTAGTCTGCAATTCACTAATCGTCAACCCATCAATAATTGCTTCAAGAGCACTAAAACGTCACTGCTTAAAATCGCACAAACACCTATGCGTCCCATCTATGTTCAAACACCGAATTATTTCTTCCGTTCCCCCCTTTATGTTGTGTTTTTTTTTCTGTATTGCTTACAACCTAACCTAAAAACACGCGCAATCACTTTCGCAAAAGTTGGAAGGTGCCGAAACTATTTAGTTTCGCCAACGAGTTCCGCGAACGCCTGCCGCGCATGCGCAATGGCCAGTAGCGTAGTTTTATGAAACGTAGTGTCGCCGTGTAAACTAGAATTTACATTTGTCAGATAATGCGTACTGCAAAATATCGCTGTCGTGAACATCAGAGACACGCGGAACTAAAACAGCGCAACAAATCGGCAGTCTTCTGTCTTTCTTGTATGAGTGCATGGTGTCGCAGCGATATGAATTAATAAAATCTTCTCGAGCTTCCAGCCGCGTCAGGTGGTTGTGAACCCACGAGCTTTCGGCCAAGTTCTCCTTGGCCATTGTCAGGTGGTAAAATGACTGCTGCATCGCTTTCGCCTTGCCGTTATATAGCCGCGCTGCTGGCTGTGACGTCACTGGAGCCTTCTGCTTCGCCATATAAGGCAATGTTTACATCCTGTCGGCTGCGTCCGCTTTTGGCTGCTGGTTTTTTGACGTGACTGGGGCTCGCTTCTTCGTCCCGTGTCCGCCGCGTTTGCTTCAACCTGGCTATGGCCGGGTCCCACGCTGTGCTGAGATGCAAACCGACGTCCTTATTAACGGTGTTCTCAGATATTTTGATTTCAATAGCTTCCTTTACAACTCTATCCCAACATCCTTTAGTTTTAGCAATGACAGATGTTTCGTCGAACAGAATTCGATGTCGATTTTCTAAAGAATGCTCTGCCACAGCTGGTTTTTTTTCAGGTAGCGAAGACGTCAGCACCTCTCGTGTCGGCGTTGCTCGACAGTGCGTCCAGTTTGCAAGAATCTAGCTTTTTTGTCTGTTTGTGGAACTGTGTCGGGAAAGATTAGCCGGATTCTGAAGAGATATAACATCGCTTCTGTGTTCAGACCCCCAGCCAAAATTGGACAGATGATGAGATCAGTAAAAGACGACCTCGGTCTCAAAACACCAGGAGTAAATAAAATACCATGTGAGTGTGGCTGCTATTATATTGGAGAAACTGTACACACTGTGGAGCAACGCCGGACAGAACACGAGAGGTGCTTACGTCTTCGCTACCGGAAAAATCAGCCGTGGCAGAACATTCTTTAGAAAATCGACACCGAATTCTGTTCGACGAAACATCTGTCATTGCTGGCTGGAAGCACGAGAAGATTTTATTAACTATCTTTCTTAATTACATGGCTTGAACTACAAGAATACCAGAGTTCTGATTCAGACGTCCAGCTTCTGGGACTGTATAATTAAAGAGTCCACCGAGTTCCGAGTGAGGGAACCCCAGATTAATCGCCACAGTGGCTACGTACTTACTGAAGCATGGAAACGTGCACTCAGCATAATTAAGAAAGGAAATAAAATTTCAAGTAACGAACTGACATCGGCCCGGAGCGGGGACACAGAGCAGGCACCGCCATCAGACACCGTTGGGCACGGACGGCGTATGAAACGGCGGAAGAAGGGAGGAGATAGAAGCACTGACACTGCTTCAAGGCAGTCATTTCACCAGTGCATTTGATGCTGGCTACAGGTTTAGTTGCCGAAATATTGTGCAAGTTTGACACAGGTATCGGACTGCACACTTGCAAACTTTTGAGATCAATTTTGTAAATGGGGCACTGGAGAAATAAATGTAATCAAGTTCCATAAGTGAATGCTAGGAATATCGCCACACTCGACGTAACTACTAATGTCACAGTACACTTTATAGATACATACTGTTATCTAGTTTCTGTATAGTTACTTACATTATTTGACATCTAAGTAAACATAGATAGTTGACAGTTGAGAACACATATACAAGCACGATGACACATCCACACACACCCGCACATACAAGCAAGCCTAGTGATCCCTTGTTCAGTGCGTATTTACACCAACCTCAAAATCATACGGGAATTAACGAAAGGCTCCAGCCATAAGCAGTATTTGGATAAATAGAAAATATGCGGCAGCGGTGGTATAGCCAAGAAATCTGAGACGCCACGGCACGGGTTGCACGGCTCCTCCCACAGCAAATTATAGTCTTCCGCCGGGCATGAGTGTCTGCGTGTTTTCCTTAGCATTAATTAGTTTACGTTACTTTAAGTAGAGTGTAAGTCTAAGGCGCGATGGCCGCAGCAGTTTGGTCCTTTAGTTACTGGGAGTCTTGTGTGACGCGTGCTTGCGTAGTCACTCTGTCCAGGTGGCGTAGTGCTCACTGCGACTTCCTTTGCAAGCAGAAGACTCGGGTTCGAAACCTGGCTTGGCACAAATGTTCAACTTATTATAGCTTTATTAATTTACATGACACTAGTGTATATTCAAATGTTCAAATGTTTGTTAAGCTTATGGGACTTAACTACGGGGTCATCAGTCCCTAAACTTACAAACTACTTATGAACTACTTACGTACTAGAACGGCACAAATATCCATGCCCGAGGGGGGATTCGAACCCACGACCGTAGTGGCCGTGCTGACCGTGACTGGAGCGTCTCAGTCACCTCGGCCACCGCGGCCGGCCAAATGTATATTCCACAAACTGATACATACGGGATGTGGCTGATCCTTTCCAGTAAATTATCAATATTTGGTTTCCGTTTTGTTAGATTAAACCTTAAATATCCTCTTTCATTGATTTCCAGCTTGTTTTTTCTTGTTGTAAGAAGATTGGCAACAGTGCTGAAACCTCTTTCCACCACTTATGAAGTTGGGAAAACTATCAAAAACTTTCTTGCGATAGTCCATAATAAACGGTAAGTGACAGGTATATCTCTCTGGAGAGGCAACATTTTAATTGCCGATAACTAGACTTACGAAGCGACGACAGTCTTAAATGTTCACATACAGTACCTCCCTACACAGTGGCAACAATAAATGGCATTACGGCCGATCCAGCATTTATCAAAATGTTTCTTTGACCTATCTTGGAATGTAATAAAGATATAAATTCTGTGCAGTTGGAACTGCTACACAAAATGCAGAAAACATGAAGAAGCCAACATTCACTCAGTCTACAATATGTTAACATATCCCTTGATGCATGACGAAACATTTGCTGGTCCTCCGTGTACGGCGCCTGATACTCATCCTACTCCTTGGAGAAGGGCAAATGGGTAGTAGTTTACGTAATGTAGCTATGAAAATAATCAATAACGAAGCTACAGTTTTCAAAATGAAATGCCAAGATCGCACATTAATAATTTATTCGATGACCACCGGTGTCCGTGAACTTTGTCACCATCATCTGGTCACATACATATTACAAGCTAGTCATCTTGTTAAGGAAATTGGGTATAAAATAAAAAAAAATATTTTGTAAGCTTTCATGTTTTTAACTTGTGTATTTTTATATAGTGACTAAGTGCAATCTTGCACTTGTTATTTTATACCCAATTTTTTAACAAGGTGACCAGCTTGTAACATATATGTGACCAGATGATGGTGACACAGTTCACCGAAACCGGTCGTCATCGAATAAATTATTGCTGTGCAATCTCAAAATTTCATTTTGAAATCTATAAAACGACCAGATCGCTTCCAAACCCGACGATGTCAGGTAATCTTAAAATAACGTAGCTGATGGTATCGTAATTGAAAAGTATGTTCACTTCCTCTTTTGAGATTTGCATTTAATAAAATGAATTATTATCTCTATTGAAATAGAGGTGCAGCTTTAGATTGATTTACGTTATAATTGTCTGATTCCTCCACACACACACACACACACACACACACACACACACACACCACTCCAAAAAAATAAAATAAAATAAAATTAAAATTAAAATAAAAGAAAAGAAATCTGTGTACGGGCCTGCTGCAGAAGACCGAAAATACAGAATTCCTCCACCCTCTCGCGTAGCCAATGAAGGAAATAGTGACATAAAAATGATCAATCTTCAGCATTGTGAGAATTGTTCTGAATTTTGGTTGCGACCTTCCTAACTGTCAACCACTATCGTGGACCTCCATTTACAACAAATAGACCCCCCAAATTTTTGTCCGCCTATGTGGACCCCTTGCAGTTTGAAATAGACCCCTGGGAGTCCATAAACAACACTTCCTAGATGGTTTCTCTTAAAATGATGACAGATAGCTCACCATATATCGTTGATACCTGAAAAGGGCGAAACGAGTCACTGACATAAAAAAATTTTGCAACTGAGACTGGCTTTCGAGATCGTAACCTGTTGCTGTACCAGCCACCAGTATGGAGTAAAACCAGATACACTAACACAGAGTCTTAAAATAACTCTTATGACTGGAAGATCATTATTTTTCATCCAAAGGAACAATATATTTTCTAATTACTCCATCAATTCTAGCTGCATCACTGTGACGAGCACGACTCTGTTGGAGGCGCTGTGACGCAGGTGCGACGTCAGAGCACGGCCCCACTCCCTCTCTCCGTGTTGCAGGAAGCCGGAGCCGGGCAAGCCGGTATGCCGAGCCGGCGCGTGCCGCGTCTGCCTCAAGAGCTTCAAGCCGGAGGACTTCTTCCGCACGTGCTTCGAGTGCACCCAGAAGGTTTGCGAGGACTGCGCCTCCTACTCCAAGCTCGACGAGAACCAGGACGAGGTGAGTGGCGCCGCGCACTTTGTTGACACTGTAAGCTTCTCTTGGAGCAGTTTCAGGTATACTGTTTTTCTGCATTGTATCTCCGCTGAATTTTCATGAGTGATCGTAAACATAAATAAGATATACACACTTCATAATACCAACTAGAAACTATAATACGAGGCGCGTCCAGAAAGTAAGTTCCGTTTGGTAATAAAATGAAATTGTACACAGATACAGAAGAAATTTTGATTGCACAAAATTCTACAACTCTTAATCTACTTTTCCATATAACAGCCGAAATTTTGTAGGCACTTGTCATAGCGTGCCACAATATTTTGCTTGCATTCTTCACAGAAGGTTGCCGCCTGTGTATTCAACCATGTGGTAACAGCTCTTTATCATCGTTGAAGTGTTGGCCACCAAGGACAGAATTTTGGTGTAAAGTAGCTAGGAGAGAGGTCCAAACTGTATGGAGGATGATCAAAGAGGTCCCATTGAAATTTCCGCAAGAATTGTTTGGTCACATTCGGTGTCTGAGGTCAGGCATTATCGTCAAAAAAAATCATTTGACAGTAATCCTCTTCTTACACATAAAATCTGTCCTTGGTGGACAACACTTCAACGATGATGACGAGCTGAAAGAACATGTTACCACATGGTTGAATACACAGGCGGCAACATTCTATGAAAAAGGCACACAAAACCTTGTGCCATGCTATGACAATTGCCTACAAAATTTCGGAAGCTATGTAGAAAAGTAGTTTAACAGTTGTAGATTTTTGTAGAATCAATTTTTTTTCTGTATCTGTACCCGTTCGTTTTATATAACCAAACGGAAATTACTTTCTGGTTGCGCCTCGTACTTAGATGTTGGTTTGTGAGTCCGCCTTAATGCAAAACACTTGTTTATTTTTTATTTGTATACCCAAACTAGTTTTGGCTGAAGACCCGCCATCCTCAGTGGTCTTTTTTTTTAAATTTATTCTAAAAGAATGTCTAAGGACATATTTACAAAACTGTGACGCATATTGTATTATAAGGTATACACTTCTTTTCTGTGTATCATTATATAAAGATTCATTTCCGTACCTTTCATAATTTATTTTGCACTACCACTCTGCTTTTTGCCTTTTATATGTTGTAGGCCTACAGCATATAATTTGCAACAGTATGAGCTGCTGTTATTGTTAAAAGTTACTATTATGAAAAACTTTGTTTTAGCGTGTTTACGGCCCGGTTTTGTTTTTATTTTTATCTGTTATTGCGGTTTGTGAGGTTATCAATATTAGGTTGTGTCAATATGAAATCGTACTCACGTTCGTTGATCGGTCCTCTGAATGGGCTCCATGGAACGTGTTCACGTCACAGGGAATCATATTCCGCCTCTGGCAGATTTTTTTAAATTTACGAGTCGCGACACCCAAAAATAAAAACTGCCAGAGTTGGAATATGTTTGCTTGTGACGTGAACACGTTCTATTAAAGCCCATTCAGAGGACCGACCAACGAACGTGGGTACCCTCACAAACCGCAGTAACAGCTAAAAATAAAAACAAAACCGAGACGTAAACACACTAACATAAAGTTTTTCATAATACTAACTTTTAACAATAACAGCCGCTCATAATGTTGCAGATGACATGCTGTAGGCCTACATCGTATAAAAGGCAAAAAACAGTGTGTAAGTGCAAAGTAGCCTAATGTTGTAGGGTACGGGAATGAATGTTTATATAACGACACCACGAAAATAAGTGCATACCTTATACTGCAATATGCGTTACAGTTTGGTAAATGGGTCCTTTTACATTCTTTTAGATTAAATACAACCAAAACCCCCTGAGGATGGCGGGTTCTCTGCCGAAATTAGTTAGGGTATAAAAATAAAACATAAGCAACTGCTTTGAATTAATGCCGACCTACAAACCCACATTTGTCACGCAAACAAGGACCAACAGAAGAGTTTCCGATGACTATGATTGTATTACTTAGTTTTGATCTCGTCGAAGCTTTGGAAAATCTGTTTTTTTCGCTTTACGCCAGCGGTAGTATAAATATTTGGCCCTCTTAGCACGTATCCGTCCGCCTCAAATTTCTGTTTATATTAAGATGATCATTTGCGGAGAAGCACATTTTACTTTACCAAGATCAAGCTATTTTATTGTTGACATTAAATCATAAAAAATATAGCTATAAAAAAACTGGAGCGAACATAAAACCACTATTATCCCATTCCTCTCATCAGTATAGGGAAGTAAGAGTGTCTATACTGTGAGGCCGTCACGCATCATTCATTAAAATAATTCAGGTACCGTACATATTTTATTTTATTTACCTTCACTATTTCTGTGGACCAGGCCGCCTGGTTCCGCCTCCTCCCCCCCCCCCCCCCCAACCCACAAAATCTTATACAGGGTGTAATTATGCTGACCACCAAAGAACAAGAGCTATTGTAAAACGATTTTCACTGATATCAAGAATGTAAGGCAGGACCTTATGAATGTAAATTGACGTATTCGAAAACAAAAGCGTATGTATTTTTAACAAAAACTGAAATCAAAATATCCACAGGTGTACTGCCGGTCTATAGTGTCCAACGGGCACAATATTTCGGCGATCATACATGTCGCCATCATCAGGTGAACTGACGGACTGAGCTCCTGGAAACGCGCCGGCACGGAGATGCGCACGCTACGGCGGCTCGAAGGGAACTGGATTCTACCCCGGTAGCGGGCGATTTAAATACCCTCGGCCCGCGGAGCGCCCCCTCCGTGCTCCGCGCCGCGGTCGCGCAGTGCAATCGATTGCGACGGCGTCTGAAATGACGTCTATGTAAGGGCTCTTTCCGTCGTGGTCGTCACTACGTTACGTTTCCTAGATTTACTCTTAATTAACCCAATCGCTGGTTCCCATGCTTTGCTAAGATTATAGCCACCGTCACGGTTTATGAGGTCGTCACTTGTGCGAATTTCAGTGGCCCCTCTAACGACGCAGTCCCAGAATTTCGAGGTCTGTACTAGACTCCTAGTGCGTTCATACTCCATCGCGTGATTCTCCGACAAACAATGTTCAGCCGCCGCCGACTTGCTTGTATACATCAATCGTGGGTGCCTCTGGTGTTAAACGCATCGATCCTCGACGGTACGCATAGTCTGTCCAATATATGACTTTCCACACTAACACGGAATCTGGTACACGCTGGGCTTCCTCGAACAGAGATCATCAGTTCCCTTCGAGCCGCCGTAGCGTGCGCATCTCCGTGCCGGCGCGTTTCCTGGAGCTCAGTCCGTCAGTTCACCTGATGATGGCGACATGTATGATCGCCGAAATATTGTGGCCGTTGGACACTATAGACCGACAGTACACCCGTGGATATTTTGATTATCAAATACGCCGGGAGAAACTCAAGAATCACAAAAACTTAAATGTTTTTAAATGGACAACCTATATTATTTCATCAGAAATCTATAGCAAGACAAGACACATAAACAACAACGTTGGTTGCTTCGCAATACGCCAGTTACATTCCGAGATATTGCGAAGCGAAGTTGACGCTTGAAACAACACGCAAAACGCGCGGCTAGCGTACGCCTTGAGCAGCATGGGGTTCTCGCCTGAGTGTCAGGACGTGCGTTAGCCGCGCGTTTCGCGTGTTTTAAGCGTACACTTCGCAATATCTCGCGATGTACCTGGCGTATTGCGATCAACCAACGCCATTGTTTATGTGATTTGTCACGCTATAGATTTCTGATGATTAAAATACACATTTTAGAAATGTTTCAGAATATTTATATTCATGGGCCTTGCCTCATATTGATAGCGAAGAAAGTGGTTTTGCAATAGCTGTTGTTATTCCTGAGGTTGATTGGGCGGTCAAGATAAATGAGCACCATGTATACGCTCCTGACCCGTAATAAGCGTAAGGTAAATGGAAAAGAAATGTGTGTATGTTTAAATTAAAGTTTCTAATCTTTGTGAAAATGTCCAGTTTAATGGAGGTTATACATTTTATTATAATAAAAATAGTGTGACTGTGAAAGAAAATTACACATTGATGTTGTCACAGCCTACTCCTGCCACATTGCGCCGCAGTATCCTGGCGAATACGTTCGCGCCATGTTGCTAGTTTTAGCAGTGACGACTGCTAACAAATGCCGCTAGCTTCTGTTATGAAGTGCAGGCCGTTGAGCGCTGCGTTGTCCGTGGTGAGAGGTAACCGCCTGAAATTACGCGTTCTCGGTCCATTCTCTCCACTGGAGATCTCGCAAACTTTAATTCCGAACGATTTCGGAAAAGGACTCTCCCATGCTTTCTAACTCTGTTAATTACCGTGTAGGAAAGCTTTTCACTTGAATCATTGCAGTACAATTGATGGCTGTGTCAATTCAGCGCCATTTTGTGTCTTATGTATGTGATACTACTGTCATAAGTACCTATGGATATCGCTAATCCACGGGATTTCCCACCTCAAAGTATGTGCCGTATTCATGAACAAGTTTAGATACAAGCATACAAACTAGTTTACTATTCAATTAAAGTAAATGCTCTCTTCCAACTAATCATCGTCAATATATAATTCGTTAACTATAACTTTGTAGTTAGACGCTCACCGTGCGCGTATTCGTGACAGTTTACTGCTTTTGAACCCATTAGAAACTTTATGTGGGCATTTCACTGCAATGGACTTCATAAGTTTCAGTTAATATCGAAATACACCTTTTAATAACAAATTTGGTGTAGAAGAAGGCCTTTGAAAAGTTCCACCATTCCTTCCACGCCAATTAGTTAAAATTCTGATTCCTTTCTGTTCTAACTATTCGGTGACTGCAAAAACGTATACTGGAAAAACTACAATGTCCAAAGGCTATCATTGTACCATGGGAAATTACAGCAATTCAAGGCCAACACCACTTGTTACATTTCAAAAATGTTCAAATGTTTGTAAATCTATCGGACCAAACTGCGTGGTCCTCAGTCCGTAGCTTACAAATTACTTAAACCTAGGTAAACTAACCTAAGGACAACACACACACCCATGCCCCAGGGAGGACTCGAACCTCCACGGCAAGCAACCGCGCGCTCCGCAGCGAGACGCTTTAGACCGCTCGGCTACTCCACCGCGGCACTTGTTACATTTCAACGAAGCAATGTTTGGTAATGAGTATGTCACAAAATGTTTGGTCAAATGTTTGTAAACCTAATGGACAAATCGCTGAGGTCATCGGTCCTCTACAAACTGACATGCTAATAACACACACACCAATGGCCAAGGAAGGTCTAGAAACTCCGACGGGGATTGGGTACGAATTCCGTGACAAGACTCATTAGCCCGCACGGCCATTTCCGGGCGGCACATGCTACATACTGTGATGTACTTCCAGTCGAAAAGATTCTGTTTCTTCCAATCGACAAGAATACGTTTCAACTGTTTAAAAAAAAAAAAGTTCAAATGTTTGTTAAGCTTAACCTCCTCAGTTCTGAGAAATTTTTATTCAATATTTTTGTATCTTATATGTAGTTTATGATTAATAATTTATTTTGATTTATGTCCACTACAGGGGACGTAGGGACTGAGGTGGTTAAGGGAATTTGCTGCGGCCGTGTTGAGTAGCCGAGCGGTCTGGAGCGCCACGTTACGGATCGCGCCGCCTCCTGCGTCGGAGGTTCGAATCCTCTCTCGGACATGGATGTGTGTGTGTTGTCCTTAGCTTAGTTTAACTTAGTTTAAGTAGTTTGTAAGTCTAGGAACTGATGACCAACGTAGTTTCGTTCCTTAGTATTACAAACATTTGATTTGAACTTAACTGCGGGGTCATCAGTTCCTAAACTACATGAGGTAAAGCAGTCAACAATCCGACGTTTGGTTTGAACACCACAGTACTTATCAACTAACTTATACTAAAGACAGCACAAATATCTATGCCCGAGGGGGATTCGAACACCCGACGGGGAACGGCCTCGCGCATCGGAGCATAGCGCCTCAATGCGCTCGGCCACTCCGCCGCTGCCCATTGCTTTCCTCTTGGGTCATAAAACCATACATTTTTTTCGAGACAAGCGACAACACGTTTCTATTCACAATTTTTTTTTTTTCAAAAAAATGTTCAAATGTTTGTAAAGTCTATGGGACTAAACTACGGGGTCATCAGTCCCTAAACCTACAAACTACTTATGAACTACTTACGAACTAGGACGGCACAAATATCCATGCCCGAGGGGGGATTCGAACCCCCGACCGTAGTTGCCGTACGGACCGTGACTGGAGTGCCTCAGTCCCCTCGGCCACCGCGGCCGGCTTTTTTTTTTTTTTTTTTTTTTTTTTTTTTTTCGTGAAATGTCTTGGTCGCAATATAGTTTGACATTACGCGTTTCGACACATTATCATCAGATCTTTGGCACTTCTAAAGAAAAGGAACTTGTTAACATCCAAAATTAATTTAAATGTTAGGAAGTCCTTTCTGAAAGCATTTGTCTGGGGTGTAGCATTGTATGGGAGTGAAACGTGGACGATAAGGAATTCAGATAAAAAGATGATAGAAGCTTTTGAAATGTGGTGCTACAGACGAGTGATGAAAATTAAATGGGTAGATCACATAACTAATGAGGAGGTGCTTAACCGAATCGGGGAGAAAAGGAGTTTCTGGTATATCCTGACTAAGAGAAGGGATAGACTGGTTGGACACATTCTGAAACATCAGGTAATTGTCAACTTAGCATTAGAAGGAAGCGTACGGGGTAAAAATCGTAGAGGGAGACCAAGGGACGAATAAAGGAAGCAGATTCAAAAGGATGTAGGTTGCCGAACGTATTCTCAGATGAAGAGACTTGCACAGGACAGGGTAGCTTGGAGAGCTGCATCAAACCAGTCTGCGGACTGAAGAGCACAACAACAACAACAACTTTGGCACAATTAATAGAAGTACATTATATTTCGGATATTTACAGATTGGAATCACAGTACTCACACGGAGAACAAACACATTACATGCAAAATATAATTTTCAAATACTATGGGATATAAAATTACACCTTAGTGGGGATACATAAATAAACGCATAATGCATAAACGTGGACGCCTAGTCAAGGTATTCGACTTCATTCACATGCCAAACTGTTTGGCCACAGATCTGATGATGATGTGTTGAATCACGTAATGTTAAAGTATATACCGACCAAGACATTTCAAGAAAAATTTTATGCATTTCAATGTATTACGTTCACACACAACGCGAAATGTTCATATACTTTTTTCCAGATATTCCAGCAGACGCCGTCGTAAGTCGTTTTACACATGTAATGAGAGCAACTAAAATGTTTATATCATCTGAACAGTATAGATTATTAAATTTCACAGTACCTAAACAAGAACATTGAATAATATTTCGTTCTGTAATGCCAAACTGATACTAAGAATTCCTGTTCTAACACCTCTAGCCATATTTAGAGCGACTTACACACGTTACAAAAGTCTGTGTATAGGTTATGTCCTATACGGCTGTGCCTGGTAATATTGGCGCATGAATAACCGTTCACCTCGGTTAATTTTCAAAAATATTGCTGCATGTTCACTACTTTACTATTGAAAATGCAGCGAAAGGTAATTTTATAAGTACAAAAATAGGGGGAAAAATCAAACTCCGCGGCGGAGCGGCCGAGCGGCCGAGCGCATTGAGGCGCTATGCTGCGATGCACGAGGCCGTTCCCCGTCGGAGGTTCGGACCCCCCCCCCGGATGTTTGTGCTGTCTTTAGTATAAGTTAGTTCATAAGTAGTTTGTAAGTTGAGGGACTGATGACGCCCCCCCCCCCCCCCCCAGTTAAGTCCCATAAGCTTTACAAACATTTGAACATTTGAAAAATCAAACAACTAGAATATGATCACATTGAATGCATCAATCTCTCTGTAATTTTCGTTATGTTTATTGAAGGCTGCAGTATAATTCATCCAATTGAAGTTAGAGTGTACAGCCTCACGACAATAATACGAATGGCTATTTTTCTTTGCCGTTAATGAAATACTGAAGCTGCAGACCGTTCATTTATGTAGAACCCTAATAGCATTTGTAGCACAAGTAATTAATTTAGTGGCAGATTCAATTTAAATGCTGCACGAAGCATTTAAGGTAACCACAGTAATACCGTTTCGTTAATGTAATATTTACACTGTTCTGTATGGTCGTATCAGAACTTGCTAATGACTCCAACAGTTCGTTGCTTCCAAATTACAGTGTTTATGCGCTATTTCACGACATATTAATTATAATTACGTGGCGCTGTTAATTATTCCAGATTATCCACTCGTTCACTCCAGGTAAATTGCTACTGTTTCCCCTTGTCGCAGCAATGAAATACTCTGACTACAAATTCCATAGCATACATACTCTTGAGTACGTTTATAACACACGCATATCTCTTATTGGTACCCCACAAAAAATTCCTTTAGAGAATCAGGGAAAATAAATTCTTTATATAACACTCGGACCTCTTCATGACACTCGTTAATGCTGCTGCCCAATACTGTATTTAGCCAAGAAGTACTTACACACGAAAAAAGCTACATCAAAAACTTGACACTAGGCCTATGGCCGACTGTTCAAGATCAAATGAAGTCAAAATATCTTCAAAGGTAAATTATCATAGCATATTAATGTAACTGCCTAACTATTAAAATAAGTGAAAATGATACAATAAGGATCCTGAAATTAAATAACATAAAATTTAAACTGATAAATTTTTTTAAAAACTATTCGAATACTAAGTATCAATAACTTGTCGATGTAGATAACAAGCAAATATTGTCGAGAATATAGATTCTTGGCACGATTGAACTGTATATATAGTATAGGCATAATAAAAATTTTACGGGGCTCTGGATGTGCGACTCCTACCGCGCCGACCTCATTCTAGCAGAGAATACATTTAACAGTTGATGGAGCCGGTTACAGCGTTTACACATTTATCTACTCATGTGTAGATTGCTCCTTTCTCCGCTCAGAACAGGTGAATATTCGATTTTTGGTATTCTTTGTTGTTCCTGAATGCAATATAACTTGTAGCAATAAGTTTCATATATGTGGAAGAGCTTACTTCACTATATTTTTGCCGAAATGACTGACACTGGTGGTTTAGCGTTACTACGTTTGGAGGAGCCATTTGCATTTCGTACCCGTACCGTCAGCGATTAAGATGAATATTGGATGACTTTATGATAACTGTCACATTCTATTTGTTCAATACTGTCTCTAACGTCTTATTCGACAGTTTCATTTTTATTTTTCAAGAGTTTTGATTTCCGTTCTCTGGGGCCCGCAGTTTAGAGTATGTCTTGGAGTGACATGTTCAATACCACAATAATTATAAATTATTTTTACACTGTTTTAGAACTTTATTATTTCACTATAAGCTTCTTTCGGCCTTAGGAAATCATCAGGTGTTCTGTAAATAGAGTAATATAGAGGAGTTTTTATCTGATGATGGCCTAAGGCCGAAAAAGCTTATAGTGAAATAATAAAGTTCTAAAGCAGTGTAAAAATAATTTATAAATATTGTGGTATTGAACAATAGTTTTGAGTTCATTACTAGAGCCAGTTCATCACTTTGTGCGTATTTGTGTGGTAATTTGTTTCTTTAATGCACGTAACTTAGAGCCAGTAATAACAGTCTGATTATCATTTGCTTCGAACAGGTACAAGGCATTTTAGAAGTTCTGCAGTACCTTTGTAATTTGAATACATGTTTCTTTCGTTTTCAGAGTCATAATTATCAGATGAATTTTGAGACCGTACCTCAAAAACGGCTTTTAATCAATAGTGTAGTTATGGAATATCGCCCCAGATATGTGATTGGATAGGGGATTTCCTGTCAGAGAGGACAACGACTAATAACAGAGGTGATATCCGGCGTTGCATAGGGTTGTGTTATTGGTACTCAATTTAAATAATGAGAAGTGTGAAGTCGTACACACGAAAAGAAATCCGTTAAACTTTGTTTACAAGATAAATCAGTCAAATGTGAAGACCGTAAACTCCACTAAATACCTAGACATTCATATTACATCAGAATTACACTGGAAAAATTTTCAAATGTATAGCTTATGGGACTTAACTACTGGGTCATCAGTCCTTAAACTTATGAACTAACTAAGACTAAGGACGGCACAAATATCCATGCCCGAGGGGAGATTCGAACACCCGACCATAGTCGCCGTGCAGACCGTGACTGGAGCGTTTCAGTCCCCTCGGCCACCGCGGCCGGCTTAACTGGAAAGAACACGTAGATAAAGTTTTAGGAAAGGCGAACCAGAGACTGCGATTTACTGGCAGAACATTTATTATATGCAAGAGAACTACTAAAGAGACAATTAATGCCACGCTTGTCCGTATTACTGCTCAATGTGGGATCCTTATGAAGTGGGTTTGACGGAAACCATCGAACGAGTCCAAAGTAGGGCAGCTCGTTTTGTATTGTCACGATACAGGGGAGACAGCGGCGCGAAAATGATACAGGATCTGGGATGGGAATCATTACAACAACGGCGTTTATCACTGCACCGTGGTCTAATTACGAAACCCCAATCGCCAACATTCTCCACCGAATCCAACGATTTATTGTTGACTCCCACCTACATAGGTAGAAATGATCATCAGAATAGAATACGAGAAATCAGAGCTCGACCGGAGAGATTCAGATGTTCTTTCATCGTGCACGTTATTCGAGAATGTAATGGTAGATGAATAGTGTAGAGGTGGTTAGATGAACCCTCTACCAGGCACTTAAAAGTGATTTGCAGAGTATTCCATGTAGATGTAGATGACCAAGAGACAAAATGGCAGTGATCATTACCAGTACAGGGGCTGTTCTTTTTCTGTCCTTTAATGTACCTTCCATTTTCATCATAATTTAGCCACGAAAATAGAGCATCGGTGACGTGATGATGACTACAGAACCACCCATTTACGCAAAGCACAACCATATCACGCTTCTATTATCAACAAAATCGAGCAAAGGACGCGCTGAAAGGAATGCGGCAGCATAAATTTATGACGTAATTGGTGCACATTAATGAGCACAGCATCTACAAGGAAGAAAAATAAAATAAAAAACTTTTTTTTAACTTTAATCAAAGTTCAGAGTTGTTGTTGTTGTGGTCTTCAGTCCAGAGACTGGTTTGATGCAGCTCTCAACAATCCCCTATCCTGAGCAAGCCTCTTCATCTCCACATAGGAACAGCAACCTACATCTGTTTGAATCTGCTTACTGTATACATCTTTTGGTCTTCCTCTGCGGTTTTTACCCCACAAACTTCCCTCCAACGCTAAATTCACAATTTCTTGATGTCTAAGAATGTGTCCTACCAATCGATCCCTTCTTTTAGTCAAGGTATGCCAAAAATTCCTTTTCTCCCTAACTCTGTTCAGTACCTCCTCAATAGTTACGCAATCCACCCACCTAATCTTGAGCATTCTTCTGTAACACCACATTTCAAAAGCCTCTATCCTCTTCCTGTCCGCACTGTTTATCGTCCATGTTTGACTCCCATACAAGGCAACACTCCATATAAATGCCTTCAGAAAGGACTTCCTTAGGCTTAAATCAATATTCGATGTTAAAAAATTTCTCTTTTTCAAGAACGCTTTTCTACCCATTGTCATTCTGCATTTTATATCCTCTGTACTGCGATCATCATTTGTTATTTAACTGCCGAAGTAACAAAACTCATCTACCTCCTTTATTGTTTCGTTACCTTGTCTAATTCCTTCAGCATCACCTGCACACCATTACCCTAGTTTTGCTCTTATTAATCTTCATCTTATATGCACCTTGCAGCACACTGTCCATTCCGTTAAACTGCTCTTCCCGGTACTTTGCTGTCTCTGACAGAATTACTACGTCGTCGGCAAAACGCAATGTTTATGGACTTAATTTAATACACCAATTCACTTTAGATTAATTTCAGAACTGAAAGCTGGTGGCTAACTTTTATTGCCACAGAATCAGTAATGTACTTTCTGTGCAACCGTGAAACGGAGGAACAACGACAGTGCGAAACGTGTCACGGACTGAGGATTCTGCCAAGAAATACCGAGCTGCACGAGGAACTGATTGGCGCTCTCGCCCCGTAGCGACGTGAGCCTCTTTTTCCGTGCAGTGCGGAACCCATTTTGGCAGTAATTTATCTTGCTACCCGGACAGCTGCTGCGCCACATTCTCCCCTCACTCTTTCAGCAGTTACAGTCGCTCTTCTTTTTTGTGTCACACATCCAGCGGAAACTGCTCGTTTCCTCGGATAAAAGGAGCAACGTACACCTGGGAATACTGTTCCACTTCATGAGAAACTGTCTGTGATGGAGGCACCAGTGGGTTAGATTCACAGGCAGTTTCACTTGTTTGCTTAATCTGACAGCTTATTTCTCTTCTTCTACTAGCAATGCCTATTTATGTATTCGATGTTACGCTTCTTCTCTGTCACTATTGAGTACCGTGACTGTTAATTGTTGCTAATAGTTATGTGATTCGTGATTATGAACAAAGGTTTTGTGTTCTCCACGGCATTCATTTCTCGTAAGGCTCTCTCAATTTCTTCAAACCAAGAGATGTTTTATCTTTTTCAATACATTATACAAGGTATGTCCACAAAGTAAGTTCTGTTTGGTTGTATAACACAAACGTGTATAGATAAAGAAAAAAATATTTATTGTACAAAAGTCTACAACTGTTGAACTTCTTTTCTACATAGCTTCCGAAATTTTGTAGACACTTGTTATAGCGTGGCACACGTTTCTGGATGTCTTCTTCATAGAAGGTTGCCGTCTGTGCATTCATCCATGTGGTAACGTGTTCTTTCAGCTCATCATCATCGTTGGCAGATTTTAGCTGTAATCAAGGGCCCTAAGTGCAAACTTGTCGTTTCGCTTAATCTTCTCTTTAATTGTGTGAACCAGTTAATTAGTAACTACAGATGGGCGTCCACTTCACCCTTCATCTTGCACTTGATCACGCCCTTCATTGAACAGTCTGATCCATTTTCTAACCACTGAATCACTCATTAGCATTTCTCCTTAAACTTCGCAGATTTGCCGATGAATATCCTGAGGTTTAACTTTCTTTGCATTTAGAAAACGAATCGTAGATATGTTTTCACACGCGGCGGCATTATAAATTACTGATGACATTATAGAAAAGTACTCCAATGCAAATGTCGGCAGTAGCGACCTGAAAATGGCGTAACTGCAGCGCATGCGATCTTAGGGCTGCCGCGGGTAGAAATAAAAACGCGACTTACTTTGCGGACGACCCTCGTATTACATAGTTACTTTAATTTATGGTTATCCGTTCTCCACATCTGACAATAGAACTGTAAAAGTCTTCAACGCATTCTACCAGTCTTGCCCATTGATTGATTGAATGATTTACTGATTATCAACTAACCGGTGTCCATTCCTCAGAATTTCATCTTTTAATCCATTTAGAGTGGTAGGTTCATTGATACCATTATAACTATTTTTATTATAAAAAAATCTGAGAAACATTAAAATTGCCACACCAAGAAGAAATGCTGATGATAAACGGGTAGTCATTGGACATATTTTCAAGCAATTTGGGTGCATAGATCCTGAGAAATCCGTACACAGAAAAAAAACCTCTGGCCGTAATAACGGCCCTGGTACGCCTGGGCATTGAGTCAAACAGAGCTTCGATGTCGTGTGCAGGAGCAGATGCCCATGCAGCGTCAACACGATACCACAGTTCATCAAGAGTAGTGACCCATATTGTGACGAGCCAGTTGCGCGGCCACCATTGACCAAACGTTTTCAGTTGGTGGGACATCTGGAGAATGTGCTGGTCAGGTCAGCAGTCGAACATTTTCCGTACAGAATCTGCAACACGTGGTCGTGCATTATCTTGCTGAAATTCGCAGGGATCCAATAAAGGGTAGTCACGGGTCGTAACACATCTGAAACGTAACGGCCACTGTTCAATGTGCCGTAGATGCGAACAAGAGGTGACCGAGACGTGTAACCAATGGCACCCCATACTACCACGCCAGGTGATACGCCATATGGCGATGATGAATACACCCTTGCAATTTTCGCCAAACACCGATGCGACCATCATGATGCTGTAAACAGAAACTAGATTAATCCGAAGAAATTACGTTTTGCCATTCGTGCACCCAGGTTCGTCGTAGCGTATACCATCGCAGGCGCTCCTGCCTGTGATGCAGCGTCAAGGGTAACCGCAGCCATGGTATCCGAGCTGATGGTCCATGCTGCTGCAAACGTCGTCTAACTGTTCGTGCAGATGGTTGTTGTCGTGCAAATGGTCCCATCTGTTGACTCAGTGATCGAGACGTGCCTGTCATCTCGACTGCTAGTGATACGAGGCCGCTGGGATTCAGCATGGCGTTCCGTATTGCTCTCCTGAATCCACCTATTTCATATTCTGCTAATAGTCATTGGATCGCGACTAACGCGAGCAGCAATTTCGCGATACGATAAACCGCAATCGCGATAGGCTACAATCCGACCTTTGTCAAAGTCGGAAAGGTCAACTGTTGTTTGTGTATGAGAAATCGGTTGGAATCTTTCCTGATGCCACCACGTTGTAGGTGTCGCCACCAGCGTCAACCTTGCGTGAATGCTCTGAAGAACTAATAATTTGCATATCACAGCGTCTTCTTCCTGTCGGTTAAATGTAGCACGTCATCTTCATGGTATAGCAATTTTAATGGCCAGGGATGTAGATATTGATTAATAGCTGGGAAAAGCCACATTCAGTGGATGGTGTGATAACCAGTAAACCCTAATGTCCACCACCTCAGAACGCAATGCCTATCATTGTGCTTTCTTCTCGTTTATGACATAACAAAATCTCAACGGGAATTGTAATCTAGTGAAATGAAATGTACCATAATTAGGAAAAAATAAAAATTTGGTGAAATTTTCCGTTTTCACCACTGGTTATATTATCATCAGACAGATGTTTTCATTTCCATTCTTACACTTATTTTAAAACAGATTTTAAATTAAACAAAATTCATTTATATTCGTGTTAAGGCAGTGATAAATAAACACGAATTATCACTGGTTTATATATGTAGGTCATTGTACGCCTCACTCTATTGATAAATAAAAATTACACGTTTTCCGTTCATTGTAAATGATGAAATTTATTGTACACTATCTGAAAATCTGCTGTCACCTGGGCACTTACTTATTGCATACTCTCTCAGCCCATCTCTCCCGCAATCCCGCCATCTCTCTCTCTGTCTCTCTCTCTATCTCTCTCTCTCTCTCTCTCTACCTCCCTCCCTCCCTCTCCCCTCTCTCTCTCTTTTTCTGTCGATCTCTCGGCCATTCTCTTCTGCCTCCATCCCTGTCCTCGTCTTCTCTCTTTTCACTTCATCTACTCCTTCCGTTATCTTTGAAAACTCACATATACCTGTCAATTTTCGTGGTATTCAGTGAAATCCTGTCAAAATTCATTGCAATGTACGCTGTGCCATGTACCATACGAGAATTTATGTAGACAATTATCCATCCGCTTATTTCCATCGTCAAGGGTGCAAAGCCGCGGTGGAGTAGCCGAGCGGTCTAAAGTGTCTCGCTGCGGAGCGCGCGGTTGCTCGCCGTGGAGGTTCGAGTCCTCCCTGGGGCATGGGTGTGTGTGTTGTCCTTAGGTTAGTTTACCTTAGTTTAAGTAGTATGTCAGCTACGGACTGATGATCACGCAGTTTGAGCTGATAGATTTAAAAAAAAAAGGGAGGGGGGGTGCAAAATTCCAACAACGACACGAAATTTTATTTAGACAACGACCTTATACTTGTTTCGAAGGTGACTTATGCAAAATTTCATCAAAATCGAAAAAAAACTGTAAATCACTGTAAATCAGTATCAGTTTCAAAGAAAGACACTCATGTGGCATCAAAAGAGTAGCAGTGTGCTCCATTTCCTTACTGAGGCTTGAAACGAACCTCTAACTCCAGTACATATTGTTACTGTTAACAAGCGTTCCTGTCAAACAATAGATCTATGAAGATGGCACTAGAAGTATTATTTAGCAGAGACGTTCAATATATAGAAGTCGAATCTGAACAATCAGAGTTTTAATATTTATTTGTTGGTTGGTATCGTTGTCTGAAGTTGTATGATTCTCCAAAGGATCAAGGTCAAGGGTATATCGGAGCATGCTGTGGTGAAGTTTTAATAATAATCGAAAAACACTTTGTAATGAAAGTTTTACTAAAAACGATTCACAGATACAAATCCTCTAAACACTTCAGTCAACAAGACTGTCTTTCATAACATACTCTTTGGACATTCGCGACTCAACAACAACATAAACCATAGGTCTACACACAAAAGAGGTTTAATACAGATTGCCTGCGACCCTCGATAAAATTCCTTATAAGGAAGTGACAAAATCCGTTATCCATTTTGAATTTTCTTTGCTAAATACGTTTAAACAATTACATAATAGACATGACATTTCAATATTTAGCACATTTAAAGACTAGTGGTTTGTCTGATGTTGACAGATGTAAATTAACAAACGTTAGACAGTATTACTGGAAAGTGAATAGTTATATTTACAAATGAGGTAAAATGTGTGGTTGCATCCATGTTTTTATGCATAAATTAAAATACAGGCATTATCTAAATGAGCCAAGTGCAATTAGATCAGTTTGTGTGTCAGTTTATGAGAAATTACGTTAATTCACTTTTGGTATCGATTAGTTCAGTTGAGATTTACGGGTAACTTTTGTATTACAGGCTCCAGCTCCCGAACAGTTTTATATGGTGGGTTGATTTTCGAGGGGATAATAGGCGTCGGATATTCGAGTTTTCAGCTGTTCATTGTGTAGTGTCTAATTTTTAATCGCCCAATTTAAATTACGGTTGTAAAACTGAAAGTGGGCCTTTGTGATCATCTTTTGAGAACACAAAACTTGAATGAAAATAACGGCTTAAGCTTTCACACGAGTCGAAAACGGCATAAAAGAATTTGTAGAGGAGAAAATTCTATATTACTTTGCTCTCTTACATTTTTTCTTCTTAACTCTCATCGGTTATGCAATTTTCGCAGAGATAACGGGATTAGACAGTTAGTCAGTGTCTGTCTAATGTGTTCTTATTTTTGAGGTTGCACCTTCCAACCGATCGGCACCAAATTTTACAGACGTAATTGTTGGCAGGGAACTGAATCTCCATTTTTCAAATATTTCTTACGAGAAATAGGTTAGTAACATTAAAAACAGACGTTTGTGATGGCCCTTTGACAGCAGGAAATTTATTTGCAAATAAAGCTTTAACCGCTCATCTTAGACGAAAATTGCATTAAATAATTGTAGAAGAGAAAATTGTCAACAACTTAGCTCTTCTATGTTGTTTCCACAACTCGCACCATTTCGGAGACATTTGAAAAAAATAGCGTTGTTTGCTATAAAATGGCGTACTTACAGCACTTTTACTCCACGTCAGTCTCTTTCCGGCAACCAGGTCGAAGGCTTACACTCTTTTCTGAAACACATTGCAGTTTTCTGGTTCCACTGTCATCTGCTGCCATACTTTGTGCACTGTAATTTGTTTTTCAAGATTGACATCTTTAGCTTATTTGAAATTCAACACACACACACACACACACTCACACAAACACACAGACACACACACACACACACACACACACACACACCTTCAACACACTTTCAATGAAATAGTTGATTTCAAATAAGCTAAGGTTGGCAACACTGCAAAACAACTACAGCTACAGTGGACACAGTATGGCAGCAGGTGACAGTGGAACCAGAAAACTGCAATGTGTTTCAGGAAACAGTGTAACCTTTCGACCTGGTTACCTGAAAGAGACTGACGTGGAGTAGCAAGTGCTGGAAGTACACCATTTATAGCAAACAGCGAACTGTTTTAAATCATAAACGAAATGTTTTGTACATATGTAAGAAACCTAAATTTTATGAGTAAACAGAAACATGTAAATATTTCAGGACACTGATGATGCCTTGTGACAAAGGCGAAACGCGTATGGGTGACTTATAAAAATAAAACCCTTCATTCGCAGTAGCAAAAGGCGTCTCCTTTAAAACATTACAGTGAAATACATAAGATTATAACGTGTTGAGTGCTTGAGTCTTAAACGTATCGTCCATTTTTTTTATTATTTATATTTTTATCCGAAATGTTTCCAAAAATCATAAAACTACAGGATAAACCTAAGTGGACCGTAAAACAAACCAATGCGATTTTTTCCCACACCATCGATGTATTGATACGAACAAAACAAAGAAACCAATATTCTCCGAATCAGCAAAGCCATATCAAAGTTTTAGCGAGACTAACGCAGAGCTATTAATTGGATCACTGATTCTCGACCGTGCCGCGGCTCGTGGAACGTGGTCGTTAGACAGCTGACGTCCATCGATGACAGGACAGTGCAGAGGAAGCCGCAGACTCGCACGCGCAGAGGGAGGTGGTTGCCCGCCCCTGCCGCTGCTGGGGGCGATGGCAGGCGCGGTCGGCGGCAAAACCGCATCTGTCGCAATTACGCGCGCTTCTGTACCCGCGCCCGCCCGCGGTCCTTTCTAATCCAGCAGCGCGGCCGTTTAATGGCACTGCCCCCCGTAATTGCTTCATCTGTGCGCGCTCTGTAGCCTGTTATTGCGTTCAGGGGTTGCGGACCGCTTGATCTCTGTTTCACTATGAAAACGGAGGATGTCGTTCACGCCCGATGGCAGCTTTAGAAAATAAGGTAAACAACACTATCTCTCTCTCTCTCTCTTACTCACGCGCACACAACACAACACACACACGAGACAGAATGAGCTTTGTAGACCAAATGTTTTATCACAGCAGTAATGGAACCGCATTACAGAATATCATCAAATAATACAATTCCATGAGACAACATTGTCTCGTTATTCCATAGATATTAAGCAGAACGAAAAGTTCTAGGAAGGTGCTTTAGACCACTTTTTTTTTTCATGTGGATCTAAGTTTTGCGTTAGTCGTTTCAGTTCGTTCTTGTTTGTTCGTTGTATATTTGTCTCAGCTTTTTTATTGCAGAGGGCGTTGAGCCAGCACCCCTTATAGAAGAAAGCCTGCGCACGACGTCACAACATGGCGGCGGTGAGAGGCTGAGTCCTCAGAAAAATTGTAAACATTCGCAGAGCACGCTGTTTATAGTGCATTCTTTCGTTCAGGAGTGTTTTTATTACGTAAATTGTTGTTGTGTACGGTGTAATCGCTATGTTAGGCGATTTGTGTGTGTGATAACAACGTTTGACCTCTTTTTTACAGACAAAATGCCATTTCGCTGTTCTGTGCCGAATTGTAGAGGAAATTACGACTGTGGCCCAAAAGTTACCGTCTTTAAAGTCCGGAGAAGAATAAGCTAATGGGGGTGGTTACGTAAATAAAATAAATCGCAGTATTCAACGGTAAATGGTTATGACTCAAAACTCTTTTCTAAGGTTACACAAAAACGAAAACTTACTCATTAACTTGAAGGGGAAGCCAAGTTATCCTGGGAATTCTTGGTATCCATTTCTTCTTCTCCGGACGTTTAAAGACGGTAACTTTCGGGCCACAGTTTTAATTTCTTTTACATTTCGGCACAGAACAGCGAAACGGCATTTTGTCAGTAAAAAAGAGATCACACGTTGTTCTCTCTCTCACACACACACACATACACACAAATCGTCCAGCGTAGGGATCACACCGTACACAACAACAATTTACGTAATAAATACACTCCTGAACGAAAGAACTCACTATAAGCAGCGTGCACTGCTAATGTTTACAATCTTTCAGAGGACTTTAAGCCTCTCACCGCCGTCATGTTGTGACGTCGTGCGCAGGCTTTCTTCTATAGGGGGTGCTGATTGAGCCCCCTGACCGGGCGCGCTGAGACACGGCGCCCGGTCAGCTAGCACAGCGTTGCAGCCAAAGCGACTACACGGACTGTCTTAAAGCACGTCGCCCTCCACACCACATTCATTAATTCTGCCTCATATCTCAAGGAAATGTATTACTGTTGATATTTACATCACTTCGGCCTGAGTAATAAGGCGGTATTTTTCCCATTCGCGTTCTCTGCTGGGGTGCTATTCCAATGTCGGAGAGCCCTGGCAATTTGATACGCTTTTCACAGGGAACATGAGGCAGAATTAAAGTATGTGGGGTGGAGGGAGACGTGCTTTAAGACCGTCCGTGTAGTTGCTTTGGCTACAATGCTGTGTTAGCTGAATGGTCTAAAACACCTACCTAGTAAATAGGAGGTCCCGGGTAACTAGCACACTGCATGTTCCTTAATTACGGAAAGATGTTTAGTACGATACCATACTGCAGATAACAGACGAATTTACCACCACAACGAGTAAGTCACCAGACATGGAGTGGATCGAAGTCTTTTGACGTAATACGGTGTTCACATGAAAAGATGTCTTAGCAACAAGAACGGTTGAAATTTGAAAATGCTTATCGCTGCGGCGTGGGCTACTTACGAAACTACAATCGCCAACATTCTCCTCCTCATGCGAAAATATATTGCTGACTTCCACTTACATAGTTAAAAATGATCAGAATAAAATATGAGAAATCAGAGCTCGAAAGGAGAGATTTGGGTGTCCTTTCTTCCCGCGCGCTATTCGAGAATGGAATGGGAGATAAATAGTATAAAGGTGGTTCGATGAACCCTCTACCAGGCACTTAAATGTGATTTGCAGAGTATCCCATGTAGATGTAGATGTAGCCCGTTCATCCTACTCTACTGATTACTAATTGAAGTGATTTAATTTCGGAACAATCACACTCACGCACGTAAGTATTTCAAATTACCGGAGTAACGAACAATGGAACACTACCAAAAAAAAAAAAAAAAAAAAAAAAAATTAGGTCCCCAGCCTAGTGAGGCACCCAGAGTGATATTTAATTAACCACTACAATTATTTGTGTGTGATCACACACCTTAGTGTTGCACAACGGAAGGTTGGCAAACACTTTTGCAATTCAATAACTTTTACAAAAATGATGCTTTGGTTTTATAGGAGATCAGTTTTGCACTCAATTATTAACGTCTCTTCACTAACACTCACCTGCATGAGAATTACACAGTGGGCAGAAAAACACTTGATTGGCAGAATAGTTAATATTAAGAATACCAAGAAAGAAAATACGCAGAATAACTTGCAACTAGATCACAACACATGGACAACGAAGAAATACGAACCAAGATAGCAAATCAAATTTACACATAAAATGTACACCAATGAAATATTTAATAGTAATGAACCAATTATTTCAGAAATAATATTTTTTTTAGTTTAGTTACTTAATTGTGCCAGCTTTGTTTTAAGGAAAGCAGATCTCTCATTCCAGAAATTTAAGATCTTGAAATTAGCTTTAAGTATAAACTTTGGTTATTTAAATTTGTTCTTTATAGCTTATTCTTTCCATTTTCAACGACACTCGGGAAACTTTTGGAAAGGATAGGACCCTATTTGATAACAATGTTTTAGGACAATGACGTGGTAGAAGTTCTTTAAATTTTCGGTTATTATTAGGAAAAATAGTTTCTCAAGCACAAAACGGGGTAACGCCTTACAAAATGTCTAAACTTTGAGTGGTCGGAAATTATTGGAGCGGTCTTGCATAGCGTCTTCGTTGTTGAAGAGCAGGATGCGCCGACTCCGACAATGCTGCAGGTCACAATACAGGCACGGATTCAACCCAGCGAGCAATTTGAGGGCATAATATTGACACATATAGATAAAATGTCGTGTGCCCCGCTCATATTGGAAACGTGCGCTAATTATGGAGCTCCGCCAAGGCCTGGTAACTTCAAAGAGCGTGGCGCTGCACGCCCCAGTGCACTTGCTAGCGTCCGAACTGTTCTGACGACAGAACTCGACTCGCTCTGACTCCACAGCTACTATACAGCTCCCGTTCTGTTGCTCCAAAGACCACATACACCAACGATGTTTCCTAATTTTCCTATCGACGATTACCCAGATACATAGATAATAAATTAAATACATTCAAATAAATAAACAATATACATCAGTTATGATAATAAGCTTCAACAAAACCTATATACATTTAAAATGTAATGCATATTTGAATAAGACATCTGTATCCTAACGTCACAAACCAAGTGCGACATTTACGAACGCGAAGAATGCATCGTTACTTCTCCCCAAACGACTTAGAGGCTGTGCCCTCAGAAGGCAAGGTAATCCTCACAGTCTTTTTCGACGTATGGGGTCCGATACTCGTCAATTTCTTCCTGCACTGAAAAACCATTAACAGTGACGAGTACTGCGAGAAACTTGTTAAGCTACGCAAGTCCATCAAGAGCAAGAGGCCTGGACTGATCAGGGAGGGACTGATTCTGCACTATGATAACCCGCGTCCACATGTCTCCAGGCTCATAGGAAGTGTACTTGGCCATGTTGAAGTGGGAGAAGCTTGTTTCATTCGCCCTAAAGCCAGGCCATCTCACCCTGTGACTTCCATCTTTGGTCCGAAAAAAAAAAAAAATCTAAACGAAGGGCTTTAAATCTGACGACGCACTGAAGGACACAGTCGAGGACTCGCTCTTGTAATAGCCGCAGGAATTCTGGGAACAGGGAACCCTTCGGCTCGTTAAACAATGAGGTAGTTGTACTCAGGCCTCTGGTGATTACTTTTGAATAAAGACTTCAGTTATACCCACATTGTCATTTCGTACCTTTTCATTTGGAAATCTCTCGTACAATAGAGTCTATTGCACCCAACTGCGAGTGCATCACAGACATATGTATCATCAGGAGTTTCCCAGCCCAGTATGATAGGAAAAGAACTATGACTGACAGGGTGAGTAGCAATGTCCAGCTGTTCGGTGATGATGTTGCGGTGTGTGGGAAGGTGATCTCGAATACAATACCGTGTGACAAATTTTTTAGTGGATGTAAAAAAAAAAGAGTACCAAATAGCCCCAAACCGGATAAATGAATGGCGAGGCAGATCTGTAGAAAAAACAATACCATAATGTTCGAATACTGTATTAGTAGTGACACAGTCTCGTCGACTAAATAAATGTTAAGTTTTAGAACGATGTGAAATGAACAGACGCTATATCGTCAGGATTGGAGTGGAAGGCAGCTGGTCGACTTCGGTTAATTTGGAGAATTTTTGTAACCTGTGTTTTTTCTGTAAAGGAGCCCGCATGTAGGATACTACTGTGACCTATTCTTGAGAATTTGTTCAACTAATTTGTATACCGAGAAATATCTAGAAATAGATAATACCTAGAAATAGATAAAAGAATAGCAGAGGCAAGCTGCTAGATTTGTTACTAGTATGTATTGTGTTTCGGAAATGGTTAGCGGTTGCAAATAGGAATCCCTGGAGAAAAGAGGACATTGTTTCCCAGGAACATTATTCAGAAATTTAGTGGACAGCTATTTAAAACTGACCGCAGAACGACTCGACTGCAGCCAACTTAACAATCCGAGTTAGCATCACAAAGATAAGAAAAACTATGGGCTCTTATGGAGTCATGGAAGCAGACAATTTTACCCGCTCTATTTAGGAATGGAACAGAACAGGTACCCTCCGCCACGTACCGTATGTCGACGTTTAGTCACAAGTAACTGCTAACTGGTGGCAAAGAAAATTTAGAAAGTTTAAAATTCTCACGAATCTCCAAGTTTATTTAATTTTAACATTTTAACACTTTTCATTCGTTTTCCCTGTTAAAATATTCTCCTCGTGGAAAGCGATGAAACAATTTTTGCTAAAACATTCAATATATTGAGAGCTGGTAGTATGGAGCATAATCACGGGTTCGAAACGCATATTAGAGGACCAATGCTCACATATTTATTCGTTATTGTGAACCACGATTCTCCTCAAATGTTCAAATGTTTGTAAATCTATCGGACCAAACTGCGTGGTCATCAATCCGTAGCTTACACACTACTTAAACCTAGGTAAACTAAACGACGGACAACACACACACCCATGCCCCAGGGAGTACTCGAACCTCCACGGCGAACAACCGCGCGTTCAAATGTTCAAATATTTGTTAAGCTTATGGGATTTAACTGCGGGGTTATCAGTCCCTAAACTTACAAACTACTTATCAACTAGCTTATCCTAAAGACGGCACAAATATCCATGCCCGAGGGGGGATTTGAACCCCCGACCGTAGTGGCCGTGCAGGCCGTGACTGGAGCGCCTCAGTCCCTTCGGCCGGCCAACCGCGCGTTCCGTAGCGAGACGCTTTAGACCGCTCGGCTACTCCACCGCGGCACGATTATCCCATTGGATGATTACTACTATTACCAACAACCTATAGACTATGGTAGGTGAACCAAGTTCTCACATGGAGAGGGAAAATCAATTTAATAAAGATAAATTCTTGGCCGAGATCGCAATATTTTTAGTTAATTTACGATAACCAATTTCAGTAATAAGGGTTAACTCATTATCATAATTAAAATATTATCAGGAGATTGTTGCCTTGATTAGATAAATCGGTTAGCACATATAACTGCGAACGTGGGGGAATAAGTTCTGTCCTTTAAATTCAAATTATACATTCACTGTAAAAGCGCAAAATAAAAGCATGAATAAATTAAATATTTTAAAGTCTCTCCACAAACAAAAAACAAAGAGGAAGATGGGAGAGCTCGCCAAGTTGCGGAAATGCCCCTGCCAATTCATTTCCCATAAAATTTATGTTCGTATTTTCGTGGGCGAATGCGGATAATATGATTTTCTGCTTCTTGATGTTTAAACGACAACTCCGAGAGTTACACTAGCAGGAGTCAATAAAAGGTGTTGCGACATCGCTAGCTGCAATCTGCAAGTCGTTACTAATATGAAATAGCTTGATATAGAAGGAATGAGTTTTACAATATCAACAGTTAGTAAGCATCCATATCTCCCAAGACACACATTTTGGAGTACATGATTGTCATCATTATTTTCTTGGTTTGATTCATTATACCATCTCTCAAAATGAATACTTTTTGTTTTATATCCTGTATATGCACGTATTAACAAAGTTGTCACTTACACGCCGCACATTCCCCATAATAACACTGCGACAGCCGTAGCATGTTAACCCTCACAATATCACAGATGGAAGGAGGAAAGGGGGAGGGGGAGATTTTAGGCTGACCCACTGAAAATGTTATAATCTAGCCATGTGTGTTATATTTTAAATTCCTGAATCAATTACTTATTTTTATAATCAACTCCATCGGACTCTATAAATACAGTCTTGAGATCAAGTTAACGCAAAAAATATACGTTATTGTGGTAAATTCTGCCTTTACAGTCAACAACTTATTGAATTATGTTCACGCTCAGTGCCATATTTGCATGTCCATATTTTCCTTGAGAAGAGTGTAATTGAATAGTCTTCAGTTCGAAAGATGGTTATGTGAAGCTCTGCACACTGCCCTGTGTTGTGCAAGCCTCTTCATCTCTGAACAAGAACGTCAACCTGTATCCATATGGGCGTGCTAAGCCGGCCGCGGTGGCCGAGGGGACTGAGGCGCTTCAGTCACTGTCTGCACGGCCACTACGGTCGGGGGTTAGAATCCCCCCTCGGGCATGGATATTTGTGCCGTCCTTAGTTGTAGCTAGTTCATAAGTAGTTTGTAAGTTTAGGGACTGATGACCCCGTAGTTAAGTCCCATAGACTCTACAAACATTTGAACATTTTTGAACGTGCTAAATTTATTCTCCTCTAGCTCCCCTCTACGATTTTTCCTCCTTCAAACTTCAATATTAATCCAATGTTACCTTGATGTCTCATATGTCTTATGAATCTGAGCTGTAATCTGGGATTGTTTACTGATGATGCTGTGGTGTACAGGAATGTGTCATCATTGAATGAGTGTAGTAGGAAGCAGGATGACTTGGACCAAAATGCAGAAGAATATAAGGAGATACAGATGAGTAGAGAAACAAGTAGTGTTAGAATACAACATTAATAGTGTGCTGCTTGTCACGTCAGTTAAATATCTAGGCGTAACGCTGCTCAGCGGTGTGAAATGGAACGAGTATATAAGGACAGTCGTACGGAAGATGGATGGTGGATTTCGTTATATTGGGAGAATTCTCAGAAGATGTTATTCGACTGTATAGGAGACCGCATATAAAACGCTTGTGCGTCCCTATCTTCAGTACTGGTCTAGTGTTTGGGATTCCCGCCAAATCGGTTTAAAAGAAGACGTAGAAGCAATTCAGAGGCGGGTGGCTAGGTTTGTTAATGGTAGATTCGATCAATGTGCGAGACGCTCCAGGAACTCAAACGTAAATCGCTGGAGGAAAGATCTTTTTTTTATCCAGAAAGACTGTTGAAGTCGTTTAGAAGGATGAAATTTGAAATGTTCAAATTTTCAGTTGTTTGTTAAGTTACTGAACCAAAATGCTATGGTCATCTGTCCCCATACTTATCAACTACTGAAACTAACTTACTCTAACCCAAACACACCCATGCCCGAGGGAGGACTCGAAACTCCAGCGCGAGCGACCGCCCAGTCGTAGCAAGATGCATTAGACCACGCGGCCACTCCCGCACGACCCTAAATTTGAAGCGGACTGCATAACGATTCCACTGTCGCCAATTATTTACATTTTGCTTAGTCCGCAAGAATAAAATCAGAGAGATAAGGTCTCCTACAGATGCATACAAGCATTCATTTTTCCTTCTTTCTCTATTGGAGTCAAACAAGAAAGCAATTTACTAGCAGTGTTACTAGGTACCTCTCCGCCACGTCTCTTTGGGTAGATTGTGGAGTATGTATATAGATGTATATTATGATGACATAAAATGGCGTAAAATTTGGTTTCAGTGGTATCGCCATTCACGGTACCTTAGTCAAAATATTAGATACCATCAGAGATGTTGTTGTTGTGGTCTTCAGTCCGCAGACTGATTTGATGCAGCTCTCCGCGCTACCCTGTCCTGTGCAAGCCTCTTCATCTGAGAATACGAACGGCAACCTACATCCTTTTATATCTGCTTACTCTATTCGTCCTTCGGTCTGCCTCTACAGTTTTTTTCTCCACACACTTCCTTCTAATGCTAAATTGACGATTCCTAGATGTCTCCGTGTGTGTGCGAAATTGTACTCAACGCATTCTCTGAGAATTACTTTGAACTTCATGAGCCAACTAGAATTGTAAATGGGTGTGAAAACACACTTGATTTCTTAGCAACAAATAATCCTGAGCTCATAACGAGCATCAAAACGGATACTGGTATTAGTGAACACAGAGCTGTCGTAGCGAGATTGAATATCGAAAGTCCCAAAGTTACCAAAAATAAACGCAAAGTATATTTGTTCAGGAAAGCAGATAGAAACAAAATATATTGCTTCTTGAAAGACAGCTTCCACTCGTTTCTAACACTAAACGTAGGAGTAGACCAGATGTGGCTCAAATTCAAAGAAGTGGTATCGACAGCAATTGACAGTTTTATACCAAATAAATTAATAAAGTAAGGAGGCGATTCCCCTTGGTACACAAAACAGGTCAGAACACTGATGCAAAAGCAAAGGAAAAGGCATGCTAAAGTTAAATGAACACAAAATCTCCAGGATTGGCGATCCTACACAGAAGCCTGAAATTTAGCGAGGATTTCAATGCGAGATGCCTACAATACTTATCACAACGAAACTCTTTCTCGAAATTTGACTGAAAACCCAAAGAGATTTTGGTCATATGTTAAATATACTAGGGGCAAAACACAAACAATATCCTCACTACGTGATAGTGATGGGGATCCTGCCGATGACAGCGCTACTATAGCAGAGTTACTAAACATAGCTTTTAGAAACTCATTCACCAAAGAAGATGAAACCAATATTCCAGATTTCGAACTACGAACAGGGACCGTAATTATTAACGTAGAACTAGATATCATCGGAGTAGTGCAGCAACTAAAATGACTTAACAAGTCTTCTGCTCCGGATTACATACCCATTAGATTTCTATCTGATTATGCTGAAGCGACAGCTCCTTACTTAACAGCCATATACAACGGTTCTCTCAAAAAAGGATTTGTACCAAAAGATTGGAAAGTGGCACAGGTCACATCTATATTCAAGAAAGACAGTTGGAGTATCCCACTAATCTATAGGCCTATTTCATTGACGTCAATTTGCAGCAGGGTTTTGGAACATATCATGTATGCGAATATTATGAATTATCGCCGGGACTGAGGCGCTCCAGTCACGGTCTGCACGGCCACTACGGTCAGGGGTTCGAATCCCGCCTAGGGTATGGATATTTGTGCCGTCCTTAGTCTTAGCTAGTTCATAAGTAGTTTGTAAGCTTAGGGACTGATGACTCGTAGTTAATTTTTTTATGAATTATCTCGAAGAGAACGATCTATTGACCCAATGTCAACACGGATTTAGAAAATATCGGTCATGCGAAACGCAACTAGCTCTTTATTCGAACGAAGTGATGGGTGCTATCGACAAGGGTTTGCAAATCGATTCCGTGTTTCTTGATTTCCGGAAGGCTTTTGACACCGTACCTCACAAACGGCTTTTAATCAAATTGCGTGGTTATGGTATATCGCCCGAAATTTGCGACTGGATAGGGGATTTCCTGTCAGAGAGGACACAGTTCGTAGTAATCGATGGTAAGGCATCGACTAAAACAGAGGTGATATCCGGCGTTCCACAGGGTAGTGTTTTGGTCCTCTACTGTTCCTTATTTACGTAAACGATTTAGGGGATAATCTAAGTCGTCCTCTTAAGTTGTTTGCAGATGACGTCATCATTTACCGTCTAGTAAAATCATCTGAAAATCAAAACCAACTGCAGAACGATCTGATTAAGATATCACTATGGTGTAAAAATTGGCAATTGACTCTAAATAATGAGAAAATTGATGTTGTCAACATGAGTAAACTTTGTTTACAAGATAAATCAAAAGTAAAGGCCGTAAACTCTACAAAATACTTAGTAATTACTATTACTTCAGACTTAAATTGGAAAGAACACGTAGATAATTTCGTGGGAAAGGCGAACCATAGACTGCGTTTTATTGGCAGAACGCCTAAAACATGCAACGGATCTACAAAAGAAACTGCATACACTACGCTTGTCCGTCCATTTTTGGAGTGTTGCTGCCCAGTGTGGGATCATTATTAGGTGGGTTTGACGGAGGACATCGAAAGAGTCCAAAGAAGGGCAGCTCGTTTCGTATTGTCACGATACAGGGGAGACAGCGATACGGAAATGATACAGGATCTGGGATGGGAATCATTGCAACAAAGGCGCTTATCGCTGCGGCATGGGCTACTTACGAAACTCAAAACGACAACATTCTCCTCCGAACGTGAAAGAATATTGTTGATTCCCACTTACAAAGGTAGATGTGATCATCAGCATAAAATACGAGAAATCAGAGCTCGAACTGGGAGCTTCAGGTGTTCTTTCTTGCCGCGCGCTATTCGGGAATGGAATAGGAGAGAAATAGTATCATGGTGGTTCCATGAACCCTCTGCCAGGCACTGTAATGTGATTTGCAGCGTATCCCATGTAGATGTAGATGTGTCTCACCGGCCTATACTACTCTTAGTCATGATATGGTAGATCTCCTTTTATTCCCAATTCTGTTGATCTCTCATTTGTTACGTGGTCTACACATCTAATCTTCATCATTCGTCTGTAGTACCACATTTCAAAAACTTCTATAATCATTTCCTGTGAACTCCTTTACGTCTACGTTTCACTCCCAAACATTGCTACACTACATACAAAAGCCTTCAGAAAGAACTTCCTAACATTTAAACAAATATTGGATGTCTATAAATTTTGCTTCTTCAGAAACGCCATTCCCGTAGCCATTCTGCATTTGATATCTTCTTTACTTCGGCCATCAAACATTATTTTCCTACACAGATAACAAATCTCATTTACCACTTTTATCGTCTCATTACCTAATCTAATTCCTTCAGAATCGCCTGATTTTGTTGACACTACATTCCCTTACCTTTGTTTTACTCTTGTTAATGTTCATCATATATCTTCAACACACTGTCCATGCCATTTAATTGCTCTTTAGGTCGTTTGCTGTCTCTGACAGAATCACAATGTCGTCAGCAAACCGCAAAATTTTTATTCTCTCTCTCTGGACTTTAAATCCCTGTATAAATTTATCTTTGCATTCCTCCACAGCTTGCTCAATGTACAGATTGAACAACATTGGGGAAAGGCTACAACCCTGTCTTACTTCATTACCAACCAGTGTGGCCCTTTCGTGTCCTTTGACTGTAACGACTGCTGTCTGGTTTTTGCACAAGTTGAATATAACTCTTCGCTCCTGATATTTTACTCCTGCTACCTTCAGAATTAATCAGAGGTGATACGTTAGGAACCAACTGTCTGTCGTCACGTTTTCGCAGAATAGCTCTGCTGCCATGCCTCGAGCGGTAACCTCCGCCTGCCGACTGCTGGTAGCGGCACGACGATTGACGGCCCTGCCTCGCTGACCCCCATACCGGGTATCGCGTCCAGTTCCACGGAGCGCCTCTCCAGGGAACGCCAAGGCACGCTGCCTCTGAATTTTTTAGGCGTCTCGCACTTCCGGAAGGAACATGCTGAATAAATGACACGGCCTTTAATAATTGAGAGGCCGTTTAGTCAAGTGCCGTAGCACGGCTACCGAAAGAGAAGGTTCCACAGCGCGCACAGAAGCTGTTACCATACCTTTTCACGTCCACACGCTGAATAACATAAATTACAATTAAAATTCATCTTAGTAAAGCACAGACCTGAATCCAACACAAAGTGAAATTTAGTTCAGTGTAAAACAAATTTACTGGCTGACTTTACTGCCATTTAAAACGGAAAGGACACTTCTTTTTTTGATATTTATTCCTCAGCGACCTACCTTACCAACAATATACTCTGAAACACCCTTCGACTACGAAAGAGGTTTGGGACAGTTGAAAACATTTTTTGTTTGGAGTGTAATGTGTTGATCTGGCGTTGGAAGCATATCGTAGAGTTTCGATTTCCTAATGTTTTCGTTTATATCCTAACTTAAGTATAATTTGGGTGTGATTCTGCTGAATTAATGCTGAGACAGTTGACCAATTTCCATGCCTTTCTGCTGCTGTGCCTTATATCTTTCTCTTTCTGCTACGGCTTTTCCACACATCAGTACTTCGCCTGCCTGGATAGTTTCCTCTGCGAATGTGTCCATACTTTATACTTCTTCATAAATTTTCAGAGCTTTCTTGGACTAACGTAGAGCCCGGCGACATACTGTATGCGGCACTTCTAGGTATGCGCCTTCGTAAGGTTGTGGAAGAGAACTATAAATGTTATGTACGCTTGTATCTCAGGTTTTACTTCCAAGGTGCCCTGTCCTCCGCGAAGGGTTCCTAGTGAGCTTTTTTGTAACTAAACGTATCTGAAAGGATGTTACTTCTGGTTTTATCGATGCCGTAATGCAGCGAGCTATTTGTCTGTGTTGCGATCTTGGAATTGGGAATTTGATTTGCTTTGCGCTATCTTGGGCTATCATTTCAGAGACAAAAATGTTATCTGAATTATAACCTGGCCTCCATCTTCCATTGTTAAATGATGCAGGCAGCTTTTGATCATGTATCAATTTCCCTTTTAGTTTGATATGCCCAGATATCCAGCGTTTCGCCAGCGTCATTTTTCTTTTTATAGCCTCAAGCAGTGGTGTGTTAGTTCCAATCTCCTAGTAAAAGGTTAATGTTCTCCGTGTGGAATTTCCAGTCTCCCTTAAACTTGAACCTCGCAGTGGGTCGTTTTTATGACGCTACACCGCAGGATTTTCACGTTTTCTCCACAGTTCAGTCCACAAGAGCGTATTTCCAGGTTTGGTTTCATAATAATAGCACTGTAAGTTATAACAGAGAAAGAGGAATAGAGAACATCAAAGATGAGAAGCAAGTATTTCTTAAAGTGAATTTAAGAAGCGCGAAAGCGCCGTGGCCATATTTAACGAACTGGACTAACGCTAAAAGAGGAGCGTTTTGTGTCGTCGTCTACCATTGAAGAGCGAACGCTCATGGAAGGTTCAATAAATATGAGGGCAATTCGGAAAGTACGATCCGCTGTCTTACGTCACGTGAATGAGTGGTGGCAACATCACTAACTTTATTCAGTTGTTCATTACGCTCCTGTCTATATAACAGTGAGGTTGTTTCTCTCGTCAGTATCGATATTTAAAATGTGTGCAACAACGGCGGATCCCGCCAAGTGTGAGGTACGTGGAGTAACGTGACTACAGTGGGCAGAACAAATGCCACCAGCTGCAGTCCACAGAGAGATTGCTGAATTGTACTGGACTACTGCGAGTGACAGTATTATTTAGACGCCAGTCTCGTGCTTTTCGTGTCGGACACACTGACGTCCATTAATAAAGCACGAAGAGGCCAGTCGTTTGTTGTGAATTAGGTGGCGATCAGGCGGAATCGCTCTTTCATTATTCCTGAACTCCCCGAGCATTTTCCACAAATAGGGCGGAATCAATGGATGGCTACATTCACTCGCGGGAAGGTTTAACGCAAAAGGGATTTCGTCGCGTATGAAGTGATACGGTATTAGCTTGAATTTGTCTGGAAATTACGTTGAATGAAGTTTGACAGAGTGTACTATTCACTTGTGCGTAGCGCAAGCGTCCACAATAAATGTTTATAGTTAAAAAATGAACAAGCGACATGAGATTGGAAACATTAGAACAAATATTATACCTTAGGATCAGGCGTTGCTGGAACAAGAAGAGGAGTAAGTGACAGCTGTTTGAGTCATCAGTATTACGGAGGATTAAAAGCGGCCCGTTGTGAATTATTCTCCCTCACACCCTCTCTATTTCAAAGTAGCTCATACACCCTGCATCCTCAGTTATTTGCTGGATTATTCCAATCTTTGTTTTCCACTGCAAGTTTTGCCCTCCACAAAGTACGAATTAGGCTATTCTGTAATGCGTTGACATATCATTGTCAATGGTTTCTACATGGTCATTTCTCGTCAGTTTTTCGCAGAAACACAACATTCGTTATTCTCTCTACGTAATTTTCAACATTTTTTTTATTTGCAGTACATCTCACCCAATTTTGATCTGTTTCCCATTGTCCATGTATCACTTCCAAACAAAGCTGTGATCCAGTCGTACGTTCTTTGAAACGTCGTCCCCACTTTGAATGTTCAAACTGCGTGGTCATCAGTCCGTAGCTTACAAACTACTTAAACCTAGATAAACTAACCTAAGGACAAACACACACACCCATGCCCCAGGGAGGACTAGAACCTCCACGGCGAGCAACCGCGCGCTCCGCAGCGAGACGCTTTAGACCGCTCGGCTACTCCACCGCGGCGCCACTTTGAAGTCAGTGATTAATACCAGTAGACTCCTCTCAGCCATGAATGCCGTCTTAGCCAACGGCGGTCTCCATTTTTATGCCCTACTTGCTTTCTCCGTCGTATGTTATTTAACTTGGAAGGTAGCAATGTTCATTAAGGCTCTCTACGTCGAGATCGCCAATTATTTTATGTTTAGTTTCTCGCTACTTTCCTTTCTACTACTTGTCATTACTATTGTCTTTAAGGTGTTCACTCTCAGTCCATATTTTTTCCTCTATTCATTCCTATCTAGAGATCATGTAATTCCTCAATTTCGATCAGGGTATAAAAAATGTTCAAATGTTTGTATAGTCTATGGGACTTAACTACGGGGTCATCAGTCCCTAAATTTACAAACTACTTAAGAACTCACTAAGACTAAGGACGGCACAAATATCCATGCCCGAGGGGGGATTCGAACCCCCGACCGTAGTGGCCGTGCAGACCGTGACTGAAGCGGCCACCGCGGCTGGCGATCAGGGTATAATATCATCAGCAAATTTTGTAACTGATATCCTATCTCTCTGAATTTTGATACCTTCCTTGAACTTTGCAGTCATTTCCGTTATGGCGTCATCCATGTATCTGTGGGCTAAAGATAGCATTTCTGTCTTACACCCTTTTCCATCGGATCTCTTCGCTCTTGATATTCCAGTCTCATTACTCCGTCGTGGCTCTAGGACATATCACTTATCTCCCGCTTTTCCCTACATCATACTTCTGTTTTTGTCTGAGTTTCGAAGATGGTCTGCGGATTTATATATAAACTCAGTCAAAACCAGCTGTGATAGTTGTCCTGTCGATAATCACATTCATAATTTGAAGAAAATGCAGTATGACACAAAATCGGAGAATATATAATTGTTCGTTTTAAAATGAACTGGAAGTACGTGTCAGCTGACCACATATGAAGAGATAATCGTTGCATTAATATTAGTAATATTGTAGAAATTTTGTAGAAATTATCGCTGCATGTGTAGTAGGAATACGAGAAGTCGTTTTATCGTTAAAATCAGTGCTTGATTTCAGCTTCAAACGAGTAAAACTGTTGCTCGTAATGACCAAAACTCAGTCATGTGACTCGAGGCAATGCTAGATGTTGGTTTCAAACCACAACACAGCACACATAGTGACACGCACAGTCTATGTTATCTTTGGTCTATGCCACATGGGTAGCACCAGCTTTCAAACAAAAAAAGAATCATCAGAATCGGTTCACACAGTCGAAGGTTCTGAGTTAACAGACATAAAACAAATGCAGGGTGAACCACTTAACACTTGCACCGCAAATATTGAGTGAACAGAAAGTGCGATTGATGTGCGGTTTTCACAGAATGGATTGGAAGTCAGGGGCTCGTATTTTTAGCCAACAAACAGATTGTAATATTACTTACAAAGTGTATTTTTTATGAAAACATTGTTTTTTAAATGGTACAATGGTTGTTTCTATCGTGCACTGGAATTTTTGACACCAGCTGTGTGCAAAGAATTTTGAATGACATTTTATCACGTTTAGTTTGGCAGCTAAAACAGTCTGATTGGACGAGTGGCTATCCCCTGGGGCAAGGCCCACTGTCACATGACCACCAGCCTGTCAACTATGCTCTCTGCCCCCAAAATTTGAATGGCTGTAGCTGCCAAACTAAACGCGAGGAAAGTTTTATTCAAACTTCTTTGTATGCAGCTGGTGTCAAAAATTCCAGTGCATTATAGAAACAACCTTTCTTCATTTGAAAAATTGTATGTTTGCATAAAAAAACACTTTCTTGGTATGTTTAAAATCTTTTTATTGGCTAATGAGTCCTTGACTACTAATCCATTCTGTGAAAACCGCACATTAATCGCACTTTCCATTTCCGCAATATTTGCGGTGCAATTGTTAGGTGATTCACCCTGTATACAGTCGAATTGAGAACTTCCTCCTTTGTTAAGTCGGTTAAAAAGTACCGCAAAGAGACGTTCAGTTCTTCTCGCGAAGTCCATGCGCCTGCAAACGGAAATGTAAGATGTGACAGTGGCACACAGAGTATACTCCGCCGCGTGATGATAAACCTAAAAATTTAATTTCTCTGCCATTGCAGATTCCTTAAGAACCGGCGTTAAGTTTCTTCACGCTTCAGCCAATTTGCTCCTGAAGACCGGCAGCAAGTAGGCGGGTTATTAGAATTCCAGAGCCGGAGTGGGTAGCGGGTTGTAACGGCGCCGGCGCCGGCCGTGTACAGGGCGCAACGTCGGGCCGCTTCATTTGCCGGCGTAACAGGCGCGTCGGCGGGCCCAGGCGTGGCACAGGGACGGCCCGGGAACACCAGGCGGTAGTAGTAGAGGTAGTGGAGGGAGTGGGGTAGTGGAGGCGGCGGAGGCAGCGCCGCAATCTGCGCCACGCCCACGCAATTACCCGGCAGGCCGCGGCGCCTCTAATGCGGCTGCAGCCGAGGCGCCACGCCGGGATCCCGCGTGGAATTGAGCCTCTCCGGAGAACGCCCTTCCACCTCCCCCTCCCACCACACCGATGGCTTCAGCTTGCTGTGCTTTAAGGAACGGCCGTTTTCCCGGCCAGCAGTGACTGATGAAACGCTTGTCTCGGGCACTTATTTCTGAAGAATCGTGGAGGAGATTAAACAGATTTACGGACGTCGAGGCGCGTCTTTCCACATAATTTTCCTTTCTGTTCACACCGGTAATCAGATTCTGAAGGAAATTCCTTTTGTGTTGGCCACTTTCTTTGGCTCCCAATTTTCGCTTCATTTGCTGCTGTACATTTCACCCAGACAACATCTTGTACTATGGCTAACCATGACCTTCTTCGTCATTTAAATTTCCTATCAAGAATTTTCTCTCCGAAAACCAGACACATCTTAACTTCATATGGAAACTAACATGACACATAAGAAAGAATTAACATTATAGCGAAAAGACACTAATATCATCAAAATCGTGGATACTGTGGCAGGCAATCGGGGGCTTCAGGGACACATTCTGAGGTACTCAACATATGGCATAGTATAATGTAACTAGCCACACAACTGCTTTGTTTATAGATATACCAGGTGATCAAAAAGTCTGTATAAATTTGAAAACTTAATAAATGACGGAATGTAGATAGAGAGGTAAAAATTGACACACGTGCTTGGATGACATGAGGTTTTATTAGAACAAAAAAATTCAAAAAATGTCTAACAGATGATGCATCAACTGATCAGAAAAGCAATGATTAGCATAAGAAATTAAGAGAAAGCAAAGATGATGTTCTTTACAGGAAATGCTCAATATGTACACCACCATTCCTGAAAAATAGCTGTAGTCAAGGAATAACGTTGTGAACAGCACTGTAAAGCATGTTCGGAGTTATGGTGAGGCATTGGCGTAGGATGTTGGCTTTCAGCATCCCTAGAGAAGTCGGTTGATCACAATACACTTGCGACTTCAGGTAACCCCAAAGCCAATAATTGTACATACTGAGGTCTGGGACTAATCATGACGAAAGTGGCACCTTAGCACACAATCATCACCAAACGATGGGAGCAAGAGATCTTTCATGTGTTTAGCAATACTTTGTTTCATTTTCTTTTTGGTTCTAATAAAATACCAAGTCTGTGTGCCACTTTTTACCTCTCTATCTACAATATTCCGTGATTTATTAAGTTTTCAAATTTATACTGACTATTTAATCACCCAGTATTTACTTTTCTTTCTATTAAATTGCTTTATCCCATAATTACAATTAACTACAGTTTCAAAATCTATTGAATTTCGACATAACAACTATTTAACTGATCATATTTTCATGTTATGCACTAATACTAATTCATTATAATATGCATGATTGTAATTTGTTATTATTATAATTGTAGCAACTGATGTAAGCAATTGTGTATATCTTTTTCCTGTAGTTTTTTCTTATCTCCATGCATTTGAAATACTTAAAATTTGTAACATCAATGACGAAAATGTATAATACAAAATGAAAAACTACAAATGTACGTCCTTCTTAATATTAGAAGATAGCAGGACTCTAAATAAGAAATAAATATAATGCAATGCCATGAACTTTGAAACCGTAATGCCCAGTTGCACTGTCTGATACACACAAATCCCTGTCACAATGTTCGTCTACCAGGAACCTCGAAAACCAGCAACGAACAACAACAACTTAACAATCTGTATCACACAAAAGAAATATTGCTGCAATATTGAAGTATCGGTTTTTGTACTGCTCTCGTTCCTTTTTACCAAAACAGATTGGACTATTTCAGATACGTTTTCTGACAAATTAAATGTTAATTTGTGTTATTTCAATACGAACTTAAATTGGTAAGAACATGTAGACAATATCGTGGGAAAGGCGAACCAGAGATTGCGTTTTATTGGCAGAGCCCTTAAAACATGCAACAGAACTACAAAAGAAACCGCATACACAACACTTGTCCGTCCATTTTTGGAGTGTTGAAGCCCAGTGTGGGATCCTTATCGGGTGGGTTTGACGGAGGACATCGAAAGAGTCCAAAGAAGGGCAGCTCGTTTCGTATTGTCACGATACAGGGGAGACAGCGTTACGGAAATGATACAGGATCTGGGATGGGAATCATTACAACAACGGCGCTTATCGCTGCGGCGTGGGCTACTTGCGAAGCTCCAATCGCCAACATTCTCCTCCGAATGCGAAAATATATTGTTGACTCCCACTTACATAGGTAGAAATAATCATCAGAATAAAATATGAGAAATCAGAGATCGAACAGAGAGATTCAGGTGTTCTTTCCTCCCGCGTGCTATTCGAGAATGGAATGGGGGATAAATAGTATAATGGTGGTTCGATGAACCCTCTGCCCGGCTTTTAAATGTGATTTGCAGAGTATGCCATGTAGATGTAGAAAGTACTCAATTGACCATAACGAAATTTTACTAGTTCAAATTAAATGTTTTGATCAAGGTTCGGTAAGTATCTGTAATCTGCATTGTTCTTGAAGTTGAAGTTTAGGCTAGCAGCTACGTTCTCCATTTCAGGCCGAAAGGTCATGCTTTCGAAACTCGTCAGGATCACGGATTTTTTCACATTGCGTTTTAACCCAGCCTTCACCTCTCAACTATGTGAACGGTCGCCAGAAACGACATGCGGTTCGAATTCCACGTTAAGCTGTAGGTCTCCCTTTTCCCAGTTGGATAAGTGTGGTCGTTTGGGAGGATGATATGAGTCGAAATTGCGTCCAATAATAAGACTTGCACCACATCACTCCACCATACTAAATTAATAATAATAACCTTAGTAGAGCTATGGCACCAAACAGTCGCTAGACTGACAAACTATTTAAACTAATTTGTGATAAGGACAACACACACACACACACACACACACCCATATCCGATGGAGGACTCGAACATTCGATGCGGAGCAGATGTGCACTCCGCAGCAAGGCACCTCAGGACGCACGGATTTTCCTGTGCGGCCACGAAATTAATATTATACTAGAGCACCTGTATTAATACTTCCCACCGTTAGTGGAATAACAAAAAAGTTGGGGAAATATTGGAGGTAAAGTTGAACGTTCACATATAGCTTCCTTCAGAATCAATCAATGCAAGTGTTTAAAAGCGCAAATGAAAGAGCTTGATCCGCTGAATGTTTTTAGGTTAAAAGAACTGTGCAGCTCAATTATAATCGAAGATATCGTGAAACAAACCGATTAAAATACTCATTGCAAGGTCAGAATGATATCGCGTTTGAATAAAAATATATGCTGGAGAGACTTAAGTTAATTCTGATACTTAATGACAAATCCGCGAATGAATACCTTTCGTTTGAAGCAAAAATGAAGGAAATCGGTCAGATATAACGGCCTGACCGGCTGACTTGACTTTACAGCAAGGTCATCGCGATAAGAAATATACAGTAGGAAATCGTGTAATAGTATAGAAAAAGGAAAACCAGAGTTATGTAAATTCTGACACTTGATGACAAATCTGTGGATGAATACCTTTCGTTTAAAACAAAAATAAAGGAAATCGACCGTGTAGTTTGATCTCGCCGAGTGACTTTAGTTTTCGTAGATTATTTTAATATATAATATTTCTTTTAGGACGTTTCCTTGATGTTACAATTTACTTTATATTACACTTTCTTTCAAAATTTACTTAAAGAATAACCGTGCTAAAACTTTTTCATGTACCTCAGTTTACTCTAATTTTACTACGAGGGTGAGTCAGTAAAAAGTCGCAAACTGAGGTAGACAGTCTAGTACTGCGGAATGTGTAGGGATATTTTCATACCGTTACGATACATCCATCTTGTGAGTTGCAGCAGTTTAAGAAACCAATGTACAGCTCAATAGCGTCACTTACAGAATGCAAAATCTACTACGTAAATCCCAAGCTGTAGGCTTTTAAAGCCTTCTTAAACGATGGGACGTATTTTTAAATTTACAGGTTGAGTCAGCTGAAAGGTAAACCAATTTTTGGACTTGTAAACACAGTACTAATGCGTCTACCTCAGTTTGCGATATATTTACTGACTCACCCCCGCATATATTACCTATTTATATGGATAAGTCAACTGCTGTGCATTAGTCCAGCTGAAACTCAGAAATCGCTTCTCCGATTCTGATAATATTTTCTTTCATTTTGTTCACTTTAATATAGTGTTGGTTTAGAAAACATAAATGGGAAACCTAAAGGAACACCTGGAAAATCGAAAAAGTTTAATTCTTAATTTTGGAAGAAGGGAATCGCCACTTCGGTTTGCATTCGTATTTTTTGCGCTACCATGACTCTTAACGGACTGCGATATAATTTTGCACACTGGGACTTCAAAACAAGAGGAACGACACTGCCTACATATTAATTCACAAGGTGCATGGCGGAGGATTGTTCATAATAGGCGTTAACACCAATGCCACATCAAATTTTCCACTCTTTACCATCAAAACAAGAGAAACACCGCTGTCTAAATAAGATTTCGTACAGTGCATGGCGGATGGAACTCTAATTCAAACTTTGACACCAAGTGACAATAACTATTAATTTGGCAAGTACTGAAATTCTTCATACACAGGGGAGAAACGTAGTCTGAGGCATCATGCTACGGAGGACGGCCGTTCCCACCAGAGGTTCCAGTCCTCACTCGGGCATGACTATATATGTTGTCCTTAGTTTAAGTAGTTTCTTAGTCTAGGGACTGATAACCATAGCAGTTTAGCCCAATAGCAGTTTGGTATAATACATTGACAATCCTAAGACAACAAATAGGTAAAAAATAGGTATAGGAATTGGTAGTGATGGACAGAGAGACTAAGAAATGGAGTGTATATATAATTTACATGCGTATTTGGCAATTGGAAAATATTGCTCCGCCAGTATATAGAGTGTCCCAGGTATCTTGCTCACCTCTTGGAACAACAGCTATTTTAAAACGACTTCCAATGGCATCTTTGTAAGGCAGGGGCTCATAAATGTAAATATTTTGCGTCTTCCTGAAGTTAAAAACATGCGTTTTAATACCAAATTACGGTTTTTTTGGACACCTATATTATTTCATAGCAGTCTATATCATGACAAATCACACAAAAATGGCGCTGATTGCATCGCAATACGCCAATTAAAACCCGATACAAACAGAAACGAAGTTGACGTTTTAAATGAATGAAGATCGCAGGTAGCGCGTCTTGGGACCCAAGCGAGTCTCACGGCTAAGTATCAGGACGTGCGCTAGCCGCGTGTTTCGCGTATTTCAAGCGTCAACTTAACTTCGAAATATCTTGGGATGTAATTCGCGTATTACGATGAAATCGACTTCATTATTTATGATTCGTCAAGTTATAGATTGTTGATGAAATAATATACAGTGTCATTTTAAATACACATAAGTTTGCTTTAGAAACACAAATGCTTTCGTTTTAGAATGTTTCAATATATTTATATTCATGAGCCCTTGCCTTTATATTGATACCGGTGCAAATCTTTCTACAGAAGCTGTTGTTATATATAATCATCTGTGTGTCTGTGTCTGTAGATGTGTGTTTCATATCGAGTTGCCTGGAGCAATTTTGATGACATCGTCAGATTATCCCAACCGCTGATACTGTGAACTCTGTTAGTGAACGGATCAAAATATTTGTTTACGTATACCTCAAAGTAGACGTCTGGCACCTGGAACGACAGTAGCGTTCCTAGCGGAGAAAAAGATCATTTGTATCGTGACATTCTTATATTACTACAATACTGTCGCTTGGAGCGCTAGCGTCGTTTCCGTGACTTTGTTTTAGACCAGACACCAACCGAAACAGTCGAGAACCTATTTAGCGGAAATTGTGCTACTGAAACGATCCTAATGCTTGCTGCAAGTGGCCTGTAGGAAGTAACAGAAGGACACGATTATAACTGAGAAGTTGCTGTTTTTAATGCTGCTACTGTCCTATTTCATGGTAAGCAGATGTGGTTGTGAATTTTCTAACAAAAATTTTATGAAAACCCTGTTAAGTTAGTAAGGAAGGAAGATTAGTATTCAACGACCCGTCGATGGCGTGTTCAGTAGAGGCGGAGCTTCCGCTCGGGTTGTTTGGGTAAGGATGGGGAAGGAAATTGGCAGTGCCCTTTGAAAGGAACCATCGCCATATTTGCCTGGAGTGATTTAGGAAAATCATGGAAAACCTAAATTTCTATGTCCGGAGGTGGATTTCCACCACCATCCTCCCGATTCGAGTGCAGCGTGTTACCAATGCGCCCGTTAAGTTAGTACCATTGCTTTTCTTAATGGCAGTGTGTAGTAACAAAATGTCAGTGCAGTAAATTCATTCGGCTCACTATAACAGAGTCGTAATCGTTACGTCGAAAAACGTTTTAAGACCAGAAATGAATTGTTACCTGTCGTACTCAAATTCAAAGGCAGCTGATTGTGAATATGTTACCGTCATCGGTGGTTACTTTCACATTGAACGAATTTTGGTTCAGCGAATTTCGGACACAGTAATATTTTCGAAACTGGACACTATTTTAACACTCTTGGAGACTAGGTTCTACATCTCTATGAAAACGCTTATGTCACCTTGTAATTGCTTCTGTGCATTGGGTGTACCTACCATGACTATTTTTTACGCACTTGGCAGGTATCACACTGAATATCTCCAAGAATGTGCCGTGCTAATACCACCAGTTTATACATGGGCATATTATTTATTTCTAGCTTCATATTTACTAGTAGGTAGCTGCCAAAATGTGTCGTTATATAGCCCTATAATTTTTGTGAATCTGGTATACGAAACGAAGAAGTCTCTATTGCGATAATTGATAAACTGTAATCGCAAGGATTCAGTCATACATGGTTAACCATTTCAAACTCACATTAAAAGTCTAAGTTTTGCAGTAGATGATCCGATAACATTTCCTTCGATACACAAAGATATAATTAACCACCGTAAATGAGCCCTTCTTATTTGCAACATTATTTTGTTAATTCACAGCATTCTTTGGAAACGACCGGTTTCAATTGGATATACCACCATCAACTGGTTATATAGAATTATACATAGCAGTTAGTCGAACTATAAATACATGAGTTAAAACATCAACAGCTAATAAGAGACTATTAAAAGCTGTTGATGTTTAAAAAAATGGTATTTCACACAGCTAAGGCAGCTGTTGACCTTTGGTGTATACAGTTCCGTAAGAACACGACTAACGGTAGACACTAAGATCAAGCTCTACAGGAACATTATACTGTCGAAAAGTCCTCAGCCCAAAACTTACTTTGTTGTTGCTAGTAACGAATGTTGAAGTTTCGCACATTGGATACATGATGATTTCCCTTAGGTAATAACCTTGACGTAGAAATAGTAACAAACTCTTACGGAAGTGAGCTATCGGGGTCAAGTCCTAATTTAGCAACAATATATATATATATATATATATATATATATATATATATATATATATATATATATAAAATAAATAAATAAATAAAAATACCATCATTTCGGTTTCAGGCACTGAAAATCGACTTACATTGCCGAGAGAGATAAAGCGTAACGCTTCTGAAATTCGTAGGCTGCATAATCGTAACGAAGAAAATAACAAATTAAGAATATTTTGGAACAGTGTGTGTAATTTGTGATTTTTGTGGAACTACCATTTTCAGGCATGTCTTCGAAATGTGTGCCGAAACCTATCATTTTTTTCCTGCCAATGAGCCTATTTTATGGTATTTCAAATCTCCATGTGCTTCTCCCTACAGGTATCTTTTATTACAGCCTAATTTAAACACCTCTTGAAAATGATCTCCAATTTTGTTACGAGCAAAATGTTGAAATGTCCCGCATGCTACTGAAGCACATTCAAAAAAAAAAAAAAAAATGTTCAAATGTTTGTTAAGTTTATGGGACTTAACTACGGGGTCATCAGTCCCTAAACTTACAAACTACTTATCAACTACCTTATACTATGGACGGCACAAATATCCATGCCCGAGAGGGGATTCGAACCCCCGACCGTAGTGGCCGTGCAGACCGTGACTGGAGCGCGGCCGGCGAAGCACATTTCAACATGGTACCTTTTGTCCCATCTCACTGACGCCTGGTACGTAGCCGAAGAAGATTGGGCTTTTTCCTGTGTGTTCGTTATATTCTGGGATGTAAAATGAAAAGTATAAATTGATAAGTACGAAATACCTGCTAAGTAGCACGTAGTCGGTGTGAGAGAGAGTGTTGTACTTGTTAAGGGTTCTTCGTCCTCTTTGGCCATGTTTCCGCACATGTCGGGTCGGCTTTGATAATTTGGATTTGGCATGTGTTAGTATTTACGGAGTGGCCGGATGCTCTGCCTGTCGCCACCCCATGCCCCTCCCGGAGGAATTGTGTATCTCAAATGTCTGCGTATAATGTTATACGTGTAAAAGTTACGAAACGTTTGCGAATCGTATAAATGAGACGGGTCTTGAGGATCAGCATGGTAGTCATCTATCGGGATGAGGAAAACCGCCTAGAAACCACATCTAGACTGGCCCGCACTCCGACCACCTTCGTTAATCCGCAGGGCGGATTCGAACCGGGGCCGGTGCGCATCAACGTCTCGCGAAGTGGTGCGTTAGACCACACGGCTAACCAAACGAGTGCACTTACTAAGATTGTCCGCTGGAAAATATTAAAGAATGACACGCTTCATAACGGAAGTACATATGAAATATGTTAATTCATAATTAAAGTACGAAGAGAAATAATCATTACCCGATTCAGCATAAAAATAGGGAGAAAGAGTAATAGTGGTATACAGCTATTATTAAATATATACCGGAAATTTGAAAGAGAAGAACTGTGATAATGCTACTTTGATGTATTCTCCTTCTACATCTACATAAATACTTTGCAAATCAGGGTACATCGAACCGCTTTTATGATATTTCTCTACAGTATTCTACAGTACTCTACAGTACTCTCTAATAGCTCGCGGGAAAAATAGGACCACCTGTATCTTTCCGTTTTCGATCTTATTTCTCTTAATTTATTTTGATGATAATATAGGTAGGTGCTATCAAAATATGTTCGCATAAGGGGTAAACCAGTCCACAATCCGAAGATTGGTTTGAACACTACAGTGCTTTACTAAGCATGGTCCTGTTTTGAGATGGTATGCCGTTGCCTTCCTCCGACCTTCGAACTGACTTACCCAGCCAGTTATAGGGGGACCTATAGTTTAACGTGGGTTCCGAACCACGGGTGCTACTCGGTATTTTTCACATGAGCAATACAGCCAGAGGTGAAAGAAGTGGAAAGTGACAGATAAAAATCCTAGGACATGGCGGGGATCGAACCCGCGACCTTTGGAATTGTAGTCTGGCACTCTACCACTGTGCAACCGAGGCGCATTACGGAAGAAAAAGTTGGTGAAAGAAATTTCGGAAGTAGATCTCATCGCAACGAATGACGCATTTCTTTTAATGATGCCCGTGATACTTTCTTCCCTCTATACAAAACGATCTGCCTTCCTCTGAACTTTCTCTAAATCGTCAATCAGTCCCAATTTGTGGGCACCTTTGGTTCACTTTCCCTACAATATTTTCTATATGTTCTTTTCAATTTAAGTTGTTTGTAATTGTTACTTCTAGTCATTTAGTTAATTTTACGGAATGTACTTTTGACTGATTTACATAGTAAATGAAGTTTAGCGTCTCCACTGTGTAGTAATGTCTATCGTCCTGAAGAGGGTAATAACAAGGAGACTCGTTCCTCTTCATAAAATGAAACCGTTGTAGATGTAGGTTACTGCCGGGAACTATTCGCTGTAAAGGAAGCGAACGACCCATGTGTTATTTATGAAGTACGTCTAACACAACCTTTTATCGCCACCCATTTCTTCAATGGTAACCGATCCCAGGGATCGTCCAGTAAAATGCTCACATAAACAACGGAAGCGGGGGAATTATTTTGTCCCACCGTCATTGTACATTTTATTGCTGAGACCTGTCACTCATGTTATAGGTTTAGGATTAACTAGTTACGAGATAGTTATTTTTGTAATATGATTAAAGACAATGCATGCCATGCTTATACTATTCTCAACATTTTTAATTCATATTTACTTACTGATATTATAGCCTAACGTAAATGTAAAAGTTTATTTCTGGCACTTGGAACGACAGTAGGGCCTCTAACGGAGAAAGAGTCAACTGTGTGACGTCATCGACACGGACAATTACGGAAACGACGCTAGCGCTGCGAGCGTCAGCATTGCAGTCACAGAAGTTCGGCAGGATACAAACAGTGGCAACTTAATCCGCTACGGGTTGCCAGACGTATACTTTTATTTTATTTCATATTAACGATTGTTTCCCTTTAGTAGTATTTTTCTTCTTTACTTACCATAAACGCCGCAACCTCTCAGAATGATCTTTCTACCGATTTTCTTCTCTCAGACTTCACACTTGTGATTTTATTAGTGCTCTCGGTGTGGTCGTCGTGATTTTTTTATGTTGATCTGCTGTAGATCCCTCTGGCCTTCTATCAGCCTTTTTCATGCCGCATTTACTATTCGTTATTATACTGAATAGTTTCTGTGCTGTTCTGGAGTCTTCCATTGTGTGGATGTGTTTATAAAATTTGGCTCGTCGTTTTCTGATTTCATGTGCTACTGTGTTGAACTTGTTATGGGGTTCTTTTGTGGTCTCTTCATCCAAATGCTGTTTCTTTTATTGCACCTTAAATCTTCCCGAGTATTTTTCTATCCTGATTTTCTATTTCCTTAATATATGAATGACCATCAATCAGCACTGTTTCAGCTGCTTAGATTGTTTCTGGAAGAACCGCCGTTGTATAGTGCCTTAATTTTGCGTCTGTCGAAATGCACTTCTTGTAATGTGCAACGAGTCCATGTTAGTTTTAGCCCTTCGAGAGTTTGGTAATTCTTTATTCATTGGCAAATTAGTTTAATGCTAACGACTACAGTGTTTCTCCGAGGTATTTAAAATTATAGACTTGTACAATTTTACGATACTTTGTGATTAAAGGGGATTTATTTTCTGGAAGTCTTACCGTATATTGGGTTTTCTCGTAAAATATCTGTAGTCCGGTTTTCTCTGAAACTTCATGTAATTTTTACACTGCGTGAATCGCTTCTGTTTCCTGTTTGTGACAATTGCAATATCGTTAGCGAAAGCAAGGTACTTCAATTCGGTTCTCTTTTTTCATACCAACTTCGATGCCGTTTACGTAAGGTTCCCATTGACTGATAACCTCTTCTAGGACAATATTGAAAAGGATTGGGGACACTCAGTACCCTTGGTGCACTCCAGGTTTGATTCCGAATGGTTCTGATACTTCCATGAAAATCACTTTGAACGTTGTTCCTGTAAGTGTCTATTCTGTTCTTTTTAGTGTCTGTCGAACGATCCCAAATTCTTCATTATTTAAAGCAGGGTTTTACTGTCCATTGAATCGTATGCTTTCCTGAAATCGATTAATAATAACTGTGTCTCAGCATTTCCTCATTTGTAATAACGCCTTTAAGCACCTGATCTGTTCCACACATGACCGCCTTTTTCTGAATCCAGCCTGGTATTCACTAATTATTGTATCTGGTTGGGATTCTATCCTGTGCTTTGGAGTGGATTTTGTAAGCGACTGGGAGGAGGGAAATTCTTCTGTAATTGTTAATGTCTGTCTTGTCACCCATTATGTGTAGCCGGCTAATTACAGCGTATACGTTTAGTTATACGTTAGTAAATATCACGATTGGATCGCTACCAAACTTCACAGGATTGACCGTTGCGCTAATCTGAATAGTTCATCAAACTTTATCCAACCGTTTGGAGTCCATAGTGTACATACATTCACACATCCACTGTTATAGACATAAGTGACCAAAGGCGATAACGTGAAATAACGCTTTTGTTTCTCTAGTACCTGAAGTTCTGATACCAGGTAGTTTCCACTGAAAGATCTAAAATGAAATTTCTGTTCTGTACTTCGTTAACCGCATTTGTTTTCTGCGTGAGTTGTTCGGTTACTGGATGCAACTGCCTCTCGCAAAATATTCGTGAACGTTTTCAAACAGCTTTTAGTGCTTGAGCGTCATGAAAGCATCCTTAATGCACAATTATTGCGGAAAAGCCGCAATTTCTGAAAACTCGTTACGCAGAATAATTGCGCAAGCCTTAACAAAAGCTGTTGATGTAATTATTTCTGCGCGAATGGATTAGTCTAAGATTTGCAAGCTGCAACCTGAGACAAGCAGTTTCGCCACCATGTAACAGATACATGAGTTACAAATAATATCTTTTTAAAAATTCTAGAAAATTAGTCACTCAGAATTTTCTCTTATAATCAAAAGTTGTTTCGATAAAAAAACGAGATACTGATACCATTTCGACTGTGTCCGTTAATGATATGCTGCGTGTTTACATATCATTCTGCATTCATGACCTGATTACTCTTATTTATTCAAGTAGATTATTTAGTATTATATCTGTAAATTTCGTTTAATATTGAAAGGTAAACAGTCATGAAGTGCCGTATCCGATTTTGGCTTGTATTGAAATGTCTGTAATTCGATAGATACCACATTTCCCATGTATTTTTGTACCGCCAACGTCAAATAGAGCGAGATGGTCCAGTGATAACACACTGTATGTACATGCTGGAGGACGGTGATTCAATCCCACATCTTTCCGTGATTTCCCGACATCACTCCAGCTAAATGCCGCTCTGGTTCCTTTGAAAGGGTACGGCCGTCTCTAATGACAACGCTTCCTTCACGTACGACATGGAAAATTTATGTTAAAATATGTATATCTCCACTTCATCATACAGTATTTTGTAATTCCAAAAATGACAATATGGTTTCTCGCTACTTTGTGTTATGCATTTCTCGAAGCATGTGCCCCACTACTATCAACCGAAGCATAATGAATGTCTAATGATACAGAAATTAATCACAACTGCATACTGGAACTACATTGATATGCCAAATCTGTAAGAATTTTCGCAGAAATGTGTCCATTTGTTCGTTTATAATTCACACAATCTACACATTTATCCCGATCTCTATGAAATGCCCTCACTTTACCTCCGAAACAAGATCAAAGACACCGTTTGCCTAAGATTTTGTTCGATTTATGGAGGGGTATCTTTCAACAGAACTCCACGCCAATTTACCGATCACCAATAAAGTTGCTATAATCAGAACGGGGAGGAGGAGTCAGAGAGGCGAGAAGGAGATGCGTAAAGTAAGGAAGATAAGAGGGATAGTGAGGGTGAAGGATCCTGGGGGGGGGGGGGGAGGGCGGAGGTCAGAATGGGAAAGGAACAGAGCAAGGCAAGAGGAGACCATGGACTGCGACGGGAAGGAAGAGGACGGAGATTAACAGAAGACTCGAATAATTTGGAACAAATCGATATCCGACCAACGCCAAATTTTCTCATAATCTGTAATAAAATTTATTTTTATAAGTTTAGACAAAAAAGAATTATAAAGATACAACCAATCTAGGTTTGTTATTACAGTTATGATGGCGGCCCTCATGGAAATAGTTTGGTTGTTTAGATACATACTGAAGCAAGGTATTAAAATCTGTACCAAAGCCTAGATTAAAACCGGGTCTCCTGGTCACTAGGCAATTTTGTTTTCCACTACGCTGAGGGATCTACCAAAGCCGGTGTCCATCGATAATCCAAATGGTCATCTCTGCCTCTGCCCCTTAAACTGGATAAACAGGGCAAACTCTCTATAACAAATGGAATAGCACAAAATGAAACGGGCATCCTGCGCAAAGCACAGGAAAAGGTAAGAGTGAATGGGAACGAAGTGTAGACTGAGGAATAGATGCGAATTTGCAGTGAATTGGTAGATATATTAGGGAAAACCGACGGGGTTCTGCGAATTCATTGTGCCACGGTGGTGTAGTCGTAAGTGCAACTGCGGGCTTATACCAACGTGGTACATAATTTCATACGATGCTTCAGTCTTTGTATACACATCTTGGACTTTTTGTAACTTTCAAAACAACGACAACCACCATTTTGTGGTTGAAGTTGTTCTTTGTCGTGTTTGCTTCCTGTTCTATGGCAAGGGAATATAATTCTGCTTTCAGCAGACCGATTTCTTGTTTTTAGTCCCCTAACATGTTTCGGAATAGTTTCTCCACCTTCAATGTGTTTCATTTATTAAGATACCTTAATATTATTTACCTGACGTTCTCAATGTTGTATAATTACTACCTTCCACTATGTTATTTTTTGCGGGTTTCGTGAATTGACACTTCTACTTATTAGTTGCAATATGCTTTCTTATATACTGTTAAACCACCACAGTAATGATTTAGATGTAGATACACAAATGTCACTGAAGATGGAGAAACTTCACCATCTGAAAAGTTCGGTGAATGGTATCAGGAAACGTAGGAAACAAGAGTTACAAATAAAATACCTATACCGGCCTTCAAAGTAATCGTCGTTGGCTACAATAAACCATTGAAACACACACTTTTTCTCACTGCTTTAACACTCGTATCCTTGCACAATCATCCTCTCGGTCCCCGTCGCGCTGTTCCTAATTTGAAACAAAACTTAATGTTAACTCGTTGCTCCATTGCTTCATTTTGCGCTCCATGTTGCAGTTTCACCAGCTCACACACTGACCCTGTTAGCTCGATCACACCGTGTACGACCTTTTCACTGCAGTGCTTTGCACTGTAAAGGTGATCGTTGACATATCCCTCAACGTTCATTACGCGGGTCCTTCACCCTGGCGATCGTGGTTTGTAAAATACGGAACCATTCACCGAACTTTTCAGATGCACCTTGCATATGGGCACTACGTTGAATTCAATGAAACTGGTATAAGGATGCGTATAAAATTACAGAGATTTGTAAACAATGAGAGTACTACCCTGTGGTCGGTAACACCTATATACGATATCTGGAGTCTGGTGCAGGCGTATGATCGCTTACTGCTGCTAAATTGGAAGATTATCAAGATTTAAGTTGAGGATGAACGTGGTGTTATGGTCGGCGCACGAAAGATGGGACACAGCATCTTTGAGTTAGCTGTGTTAGTGCCATATAACTTGCTCGCTCTAGCCCTACGCTATATTCGCTACATTAGGTCGGTGTACAAGTTTTTCTATCCTTTAGTGTAAAACCAATAACTGTTCCAATAATTTTTGGTTTTGCAGCCGGATCCCGTCAACAATCTTCAGGTAAATAGACAACTACTGTACAGTGCAGGTGCAATCACAATTTTGCTGTTTATTGCGCACGCCATATGCATAAATACCATGACTGCACCTGAGGTCTTCACTCGTTATCAATTCACCTGAAGATGGCCGGATTTTTCTGGGCCGAAATATAGTTGCAGAATGTCAACGGGATCCCGCTGCATATCCGAATGTTTTTAGAAGCAGCAATACGTCCGAAAACGTCAGAAGTCACAATGAGAACTGAGTTTGTTCTCCAAACCATTTTTTAAATTTCCTTAGTTTGGTAAAAACTGTATGAATTTCTAGGTCTCCATTGAGTGAACTGTAGGAACACGACATATCGCCTGTACGTAACACAAGACTTCCGCTGCCAGGACCGCAACGACAGGAAAAGGTAGCGTGCGCCTGCGGGGCGATAATTATGCAACACGCGACACGCGAAGCGTGGCCGGCGCCACGACTGCGGCGGCTTTATCAGGTGACTCAGCTCCACAGCTGTCGGGCTGCCAGCAATCTTGATGTCAGCGAAATGTTCGCCACTGACGATGCGCAACGTTTCAGCTCGTAGTACGTCGACTCTTACGTTGATATTTCCTGTAACATCGCTGAAATGTCCAGTAATACTAATATTGGTCTGTATTCAAATTTACGTCAAACAAAGAAGTCCAGAGCACACTCTTAGAAACGTTATGGTTTCAAATTTTGAAACAAATAACTGTTATTCAGATTATTTAATTATTAGTTTTTGATATAATAACAGGTTTTTTAAAAGCAATTAAAGTTCCATCGCTATTGCCAATGTTGTTAGGATAATATACAAAAACACATTTTTCGATGCAATGTTAAACGCTTTTAATGTATTAAATAAGAGGAGAGGCACTGAATTAAAATTTGTGCTGTGGTCGGGATTCGAACCCAGAACCTTCTGCTTACTTGGCAGGTGCATGTATTTAATAAAAATGTGTACAGTTCAGTAAATACCATTTTTTGTTGTCCATAATATATGTCTGCTGTTCATCCCCTCCATCCCTCTCTCTATTCATAACCTTTCACCTGTCCGTCAACATATACCATCTCTCATTCTCCTTCTCCCTCTCCCTCTGTACATCTCCTCCCTCCTCTTTCTGTCCATCTCCCACCTACTACTGCCACTTTTGTATATGAAAACATACATATATGCTCCAAGTTCATGGTGATTGGTCAAACGGTGGCAAAGTCGCAACGTACCCTCCGCCATAGTAAATTCCATGGCTTGAAGATTATAAAAAATCACCTTTATGAAAACGTGGACTTATGTGCTTACGCCACAGTGATCACCGCACCTACAAGGACTACCTAAGTACGCCTTCCGTCAGACACAAATTTCCAGCTTTACCCTTCCCACAGTACTCAAACTCGTAGTCACTATGTACTAATTCCCGTAAGAGTAAGGGCTCCATCTTTCCCACCCCTTCCCACCAACGAAAGGATCATTGCCTGTCACTGGCATATTATATACCTACATGTGGCGTCTATTCCGAAAGAACAGACGTCATTTCTGATCCTGCAGTTGTTACTGTTTTCATATTCACAGAATATATTTCAACTGCGAATGGGCAAAGCTGAAAATGTGTACCCAGCCGGGATTCGAACCCGTGTCTCCTGCTTTCTAGATAGTTGCGCTGACCCCTACACCATTGTATATATATAATATGCCAGTAACAGGCAATGATCCTTTCGTTAGTGGGGAAGGGTGAGCAAATTTGGAGCACTTACTCATATTTTCAGCTTTGCCCATTCGCAGTTGAAGTCATATATTCTGTGAATATTAATTTTTATACATTAGATTTGTCGGCTGTTAACTCGCACCTTGCCAAAATATAGAAATCCGAGTAACACCACGCCGACCTTGCGCATTTTGGTCAAATGTGAAAGAACAACCGGGGGAGCCATTTGCATAGGATGGAGTGTGACTAGCAGTGGGGAGCAACTTTCTGGCGTGAGTGCTGGACACGGCAGTGTGGGCGTCAGCGGCTGTACCACGCGGTTGCATACCGGCAGGCGCGCGGCCGGCGACACGGCACAGCATGCATGGCGTGGCCGCTGTTTGTCGTCCAGCTGCAGATTTATGTGACGTCAGCACTGTCCGCAGGATTGTTAACGCTACGCGGGCGCCTTGTCCCTCTGCTATCTTCAATGCAAATTTCGTGTTACACTACCGAGTTGTTCATCCATTTCGTAAACCTCTTTCACTACCTAGTTGTTCATCCGTATGGTAATCCCTCCTTCACATACAGTGACCCACGAAACACTATTATCCATTTCGTAATGACTGACCTCTGATTTTCAGCTCACGTTATGACCATATCGAATGACGAATGTGTTGAACCTCGCCGGATTTGTGGTAATGTTTGCATTCACTTAGAGTTTGAACATTACATTTTAGTTTAGAAAGAGGCGACGTACGTCGTACTATTTTAGAGGAAGAGTACTTTATCAAGCTTTTATTGGTTACTGTCAACTTTGAGGTGTTATTCACGTCACACTGTAATTAGGAGGAAAATTTCCCTTGCACAGATCACAGTTACAACATTGTTATATTTAAAAGCGGATTTTCGTTACTTTTGATTAGTCGTTTCATCACTAAAATATACTGGTCAAGATAGTTATGGAATTAAAACTTCCAGGCAGATTAAAATTTTGTGCCGGAACCGGGACTCGAACCTGGGACCTCTGCCTTTCGCGGGCAAGCGCTGTACCGACTGAGCTATCCCGCCACGACTCACGATGCCGTCTCACAACTTTACTTCCGCCAGTACCTCGCCTCCTACTTTCCAAACTTCCCAGAAGCTCTCCTGCGAAACATGCTATACTAGCCCTCCTGGAAGAAAGAATATGGTGGAGACATGGCATAGCCACAGCCTAAGGGATGTTTCCAGAATAAAACTTTTCACTCTGCAGCGGAGTGTGCGCTGATAAGAAACTTCCTGCCAGATTAAAATTGTGTGCCGGAACCGGGACACGAACCTGGGACCTTTGCCCGCGAAAGGCAAGCCATGTCTCCACCATATCCTTTCTTCCAGGAAGGCAGGTCTTGCATGTTTCGCAGGAGTGCTTCTGTGAAGTTTGGAAAGTAGGAGGCGAAGTACTGGCGCAAGTAAAGTTGTGAGGAGGCAGCGTGAGTCATGTCGGGATAGCTCAGTCGGTATAGCGCTTACCCGCGAAAGGCAACTGTCCCAGATTCTAGTCCCGGTTCCGGCACACAATTTTAATCTGCCCGGAAGATTCATATCAGAGCACACTCCTTCTCAGAGTGAGAAGTTTCATTCTAGTTATGGAATTAGTTGAGATATCAGGGTTCTGAATTATTTTCATCGACAAAATGAAATAAATTATTCGTCACCTTTCTGTAGATTCTACTGAGTGGAGGCAACTGTATCCTAGTAACCCAGATAGTGGTAATAACAGAAATCTGCTTCAGAGGGGATTGTTGTTGACTTGGGTTTACTTCACCAAATAAACTGCACAAGCCGGTGAGTTCAGATAGTTTAGTGGGCAGGTAGTACAATGCAATAACAACGTGACTTATCCGAAGATATGGTATGGAGAGCCATAGAAAGGTTGGAAGCTGGTCACGCGCAGTGATAGGTGGTTGCAGCTATTGGAGTGTTGCAGTTATTTCCAATACCTGCACAGCCGGAACCGTTCAAAAAAGACGAGGCCAAGGTCGTCCAAGGGTACCATCAGAAACAGATGACTGTTATCTTCGGTTAACAACCAGGAGGCAACTCAGCTGCAACGTACCCTCCGGGCAGCAAAAGGACGCCATCGAGAAGGTAGCATTTATGCACGGAGGCCCGTGGTGTGTGTCCCATGAAAAGCAAGAAACCGGTTATGCCACAGAAACTGTGCGGAGGAACATCAAAATTGGAGTCGTAATGAATTGCGCCAGGTTCCGTTCACAGATGAACACAGTTTGTTTTTAGTCGGACAATCTTCATTCCTCTTCTGCAGAGAACTTGGAAGTCGGAACAATCCTGTCTTTCGTTGTGCCCTACGTTAGTGTCATGTGCAATGTTTTCCTTCTGGTGGACGATAACGCTCGCTCCTACAGAGCTGCCCTGGTGCACATCATGCTTGAAGCTCAGCAAATTCAACAAATACAGTGGTGTTCACCACATCTATACCCGAATGATCATGTCTGAGATACACTTGGCAGACGCACTGCAGTCAGACCAGCACCTCACACAACGGTTGCACACCTGAATGCCCAAATGCCGCTGAAGAACTAACTGACAACCTCATACAGTCTATACGACGAAGACGAGGAACTATAATGACCGTCCGAGAAAATCACGCACCATATTACAGGGCAACTAGAATCACTTTTCCACTAATATAGTAAATCAAATGTTCAAATGTTTATAAATCAAATGGACCCAACTATGGCGGTTATCAATCCCTGGGCTTACAAACTACTTACACGAACTTAAAGTAACTTATGCTAAGGGCAACACAAACACTCATGCTCGAGGGAGGACTCGAACCCCGACGGCGAGCGGTCGCGCGCACCACAGCTGTGTGCCTTAGTGCGCACGACTATTTTGCCACTCTACGTAAACGCCATGTAAACTTCTAGTAAAGTGTTGAGACATCAAAATATCGTACAGTATCACACACAAATTACAGTTGTAACCAATATCTGAATAAAATACTTTACCGTATGTATATTGTTTATGATATTTCGCCTGATCTCCTAATTTTTTAGCACTGTATTAAACGAAATACGCTACTATTGCAACTATTGTGGAGGAGAAGGTATATATGCAAAACTTGAAGTTCTGTGGGTTATGAAATTCTTAATTTATAATCACCACTTTTTCCTTTAAGAGTCTGTAATGCAACTGAGTAGCTAACTGAAATGTAAACGACGCTGTGCTAGAGCCCATCTTATTGCAAAATGTGAACTCGCCAATCTCGTATTGAAATGGACGTCGAAGATTTCATACTTCACAGTGAAAAAAAGGACTGATCATGCACGAAAATACTAGTAGCGCACCAATTTGACAACTTCGCTCCACAATATTGCTGCTACTTACACAATTGCTTTATAAAATTTTTAATGTGTTTATTTCCGTCAACAGTTGCAAAATAATTGTTTAATTACACGTTTCGATTACTTGGATCATCTTATAGTTGCGTCCGCAACTCATCTGGCTGAGTGCTAATCGGTACTGGCTTTATAAAATCTTGGCAAATATGCACGGGTAATCTTCATATGGCTTATTATGTAATGAAGAAATAGTCCAAAAGAAAAGATGGCAAGAAGATCAGTGTATAACGCCCAGTTTACAGCGTGTTTATTAGTGACCGACGTCATTTTCCCATCTTTGAGTAAGGATAAGGGAAGAAATTTCGTCGTGTCCTCTCACGGAAACCACATCGGTAGTTTCCTGGAAAGATTTAAAGAAATTACGTAAAATCTAAATCTAGATGAACGGAGATCATTTGAACCACGGTCCTCCCGAATTCGAGTCCAGTGTATCACCAGTACGCCATCTTGCTAGATATAAAAGCCACACTGCCTCCATCGCAGTTGCTACAACAGTAAATTGGCATAACATGAGTTATGGATACGATTAAAAAACCGCGTTTGATCGAGACACGAAAACTGTCAATGCTCGACTCGCATGTAAGTGAGTGCGTTATTTTCCCGATAATTCCCTTCTTCCTAAATGCGATTTCGCATCGTTTTTTACGGCTACTGTTTTATCCGTCTGTAGTATTTACGAAGAATATTACCCGGTCGACTTCCAGCATCTTTGATGGATGTTGCAATCCTCTGCCGTTAGAGGTAACACTGCGGTTCGTAACGTAACTACTTTGGTACACGAGAAACAGCACGCTATAGTCGAGTTTCCAACAGCAGGAAACATGACTTCAATTGAAATTCATGGAGGAATAGAAGTTGAGTACCGTGATTATAGCATCGACATCAACAACGTGCGACGTTAGGTTGTTTGTGCCATGTAACACGAGGAACGGTGGTGCTAATCTCAGAGTGTGTAAAAGAGCTCGGAGTGGACATCCGCATAGTCCTAAAACATTAAGAACACTTTCCAGACTTCACTTTAGAGCGGTGAGGTGGTGCAAGCAAATGTATACTTTTCGCTTCATAAAAGAATTAAGCATTCCTCAGTGACACCATTATGAAAGTGGTATCTCGCTGGGAGAATTGTGTTCCGCAACAGTGTGACTATGATGAGAAATAAATATGTAGTTATGACGAATAAATATGTAGCATAAAGAGAAGACTTTCCTCAAGGTATTCTTCAATAAAACATTCTCGTACTTATTGTTCCGTTAATGCGGTGTAAAACGTCTGATTTCCGATTACTGCTTCGACTTTCTCATCGGGAACAGCTGATTGCTTCTGCCGTGGCCTTCTTTAACTGAAGGACGTCCTCCAATTGGTCAGAAATGACGGAATGCTGTTGTAGACGGTGTCAAATTCACCGCTGGTGGCGCAACCGCTCCAAGTGTCTATGACAGCATTACATCACTGTCAACCATTTGGTTCAAATGTTCAAATGTTTGTTAAGCTTAAGGGACTTAACTACGGGGTCATCAGTCCCTAAACTTACAAACTACTTATGAACTACCTACAACTAGGTACGGCACAAATATCCATGCCCGAGGGGGGATTCGAACCCCCAACCGTAGCGGCCGTGCAGACCGTGACTGGAGCGCCTCAGTCCCCTCGGCCACCGCGGCCGGCAACCATTTGGTAACAGTCCAGGGATTATGTAAGGCCACCATAGTACCAGTTAAAATAGTAAGTTGCTCCTGACAAAGACAATGGGGACAGTAAATGAAAGGTCAAGGTTGCTCTGAACTGCCCCGGCGAAAAGTTTTCTTTTATTATTATTATTATTTTATTATTATTATTATTATTTCAAATATAACATGTTCGTAAAGTTCCATTTAATCCTTTATTTGGCAATGTTTCTCCTAAACAGAATCAAAACTGCGCATTATTTTATGCGACCCGTTTGAAGTTACCTCCTTGAATGGACAATGGTGTTTGCAAACAACATTTAAACTTTCTTCCTCAACAGTGTTACTTTGAATTTTACGAATAGCTTCACAATAATCTGAAACTGAAGCAGACCCTGCAAGCATACGTTAGTTGCGCAGTAGTTTATTTTAATTTTTATTTTGTGGCGTTGTTTTATTCTTATGCAAAGAAAACAGCTGATAAACGAAAACAGGAAGCTTTGAAGTAGAGTTGTGCTGCATTAGTGTTAGAGCATTCTTATCTGGGACATCCCAAAGGGGTTGATTCTTACTTTGACGAGGAGGCCTAAGAGACAATTATGTAATTATAACCAGTTCATAAGACGAAGGGAACAGCAACTCCAATACCAGGCGATCATCTATACAGTATGATGGTTTTCATCTCTGTCATATTGAGCGCCAAAATAAAAAACGGAGACATTGTCTGCACCGTTACTTCACTGTTACACGTGAAACTGTGGGTCTGTTCTAGGCCTTTTAACAAAAATGACTTATTTTCAAAGATTTCACATGAAATAGTGTAAAATACAATAATTTTTTACAGTCACAGGAACAACACTGTAATATTTATGTTGTAACACACGAGTGGATTTTTGGACAACGTTGCTTGGAGTGAACATATTTCGGAAAAATTCATGTAGAGTGATTCACATGATCATACGCGTTTATTTGAAAGCACTTAATGGGTTTTCTACACAAGATGTGTACCAAAAAAAGATAAAAAAAAATAGAGGAAAATAAGGTCAAATACTCACAGGTATTACTTCTTAGTTCTTTCTCTCACACAATAACAGATGCTGTATCTCTTGCAAGAATTAACAGAGTCTTACGAAGCCGATTTTGTGACAGTAGCAAACCAGATAGGCGTCCATGTCGCAGTTGACAGTATTTTAAACTCTTCAAACATAATCTTCTTTATTTGCTGCGGATTCCTTTATTTCCTATTTCAAAAGTATGTATCCAATGTAACTCGCACAGCTTGATGGCAAGTGTATCAGTAAATTTATGTCATAAATGAAACATATTTCCAGAAAGGCGAACGTTCTCATATCGAAACATACGTGAAACAAATGATCAGTTTTGTACGCGGGTCCCCAAGCAAGTAGTAATGTTATCAGGCTTGATTCCATGTTGAAATTGGTGCTCCACGACTGTATTTGATTTGTGGTAATTCTTTTAGCAATCAGTCGTAAAAAATAAATATTTATTTGTTTGCAAATATAGATTTCGACCACTGTGTGGTCATTATCAATGCTTAAAACCAATTAAAATACTCGAACTCAACCTCCAACATGGAGGTCGAGATGTTTTAAGTATTATAATTAGTTTTAAGCATTGATAATGACCACAGAGTGATCGAAATCTAGATTTGAAAACAAATAAATATATATTTTTATGACTGATTACTGAAAGAATTACCACATAGTAATGTGTCTGTGTTTTACCCACTACGCTAGCTTTATTCACCCTGTAGCACGTCGGTCCTTTTGACTTTTCAGGTGTACGTATTTATTAACATTCAGTTGTGTTCTTTTAGGACTCCAGCTTGAAGAAGCTGATGCTGATGCTAAAGTTAATCATGTTTTAATTATCTTTGTCACTTCCCTTATTATTAAATTGAAAATTGTATAGATTTTCTCTCAGGCTTAAAAAAAAACCTTGGACTATATTAATACTGTCGGAGATGTCATGAAGTTATCTCGAAGTGATGAAAGTTTCAATGTAGTATACAGCTCTTGCTTGGAACTGCCCAAAAAAATTTGATATCGGACTTCAAAATCTCAAAATATTTCAAAGATTTCTTTAAACGTTTGTGACGGTGTTCTACCAAACGCTTTTGTCAGAAAGAATAGCTTCGCACAAAATGTGTTAGATATGAGTACAGTGAAAAATTATTTCATTGGTCGTGTAGAAGTTTTGGGGTGTTACTTATATCGAAATACCCACTTCGGCCAATTAGATCGCTTTATTTTAGTGTCCTAATGCAGCCATGCTTTCCTTTTCTTCTTCCTCTTTCTTCCTTCTATCTTTAAAAGGTCAGGCAACTGCCTATTTACTTTTATCAAGTATTGCTGATTCAAAAATGCATGAACATGATTTTCAGGAGGGTTGGTTTCGAACATTTGTGAACCGTTATATAGAAATCCCACACTGATTTTCAAAAGTCGGCGCCTCTGACTTGAAGAGTTTCTGGTCACTTGATGAAGAAGATGTTGACTTAAACGAGAACCAGCAGCTTCAGCGTTCCGCTCCCCTCAATTGTTTCGAGGACACAAAGAACGCGGGTCTGCGTTCTCAGAATTCCTGTATGTAGAAGCTAATATGGTGTCTCATATCTCAGATATTTTCATATCGTAAGTGAGTCTCGTCAAGAAAATCGAGAATTTTTCGAATGGCGTTATGATGCAGCTACTCACACGAGAGACAGAGAGTACCTCCGCTACGCACATTGGTGGGATACTGCACACTCTGTGTCGGAAAGTAATACGAGGCGTATCCAGAAAGTAAGTTCCGTTTCAGTTTATCTCCGTGGCAGCGCTGCGTTTGCTGTTCCGCACATGCGGTGTAGATGATGTGTATCAAGGAGAAGAACGTGCGCCATTTGGAGATCGCTGTCAGTTCCGTTCGCTTTGTTATGCTTGTTTGAAATGTCGGCTTTGATTGAAAATCCCGCCGCCTGTGAAATCAGGTCGGCGATTCTGTTTCTGAATGCGAGGAAAGTGCAACCAAGTGAAATTTATCGGCAAATTTGCGATGTTTACGGACCAAATGCGATGAGTGATTCGATGGTGAGAAGATGGGTCCGACAGTTCAAAGGCGGGCGTAGTGATATGCACGATGAAGCCGGCCGCGGTGGCCGAGGGGACTGAGGCGCTCCAGTCATCGTCTGCTCGGCCACTACGGTCGGGGGTTCGAATCCCCCGTCGGGCATGGATGTTTGTGCCGTCCTAGTTCGTAAGTAGTTCATAAGTAGTTTGTAAGTTTAGAGACTGATAACCCCGTAGTTGAGTCCCATAGACTATACAAAAATTTTGTACGATGAAGAACGAAGTGGGCGTCCACCTTTGGTTACAGAAGAAGTGGTTCACTCGATTGATGAAAAGATCCAGGAAAACCGTAGGTTTACAATTAGTACTCTCGTATGGACTTCCCCCGAAATTTCACTGTTTCCAACTGGTTGAAGACACAGGCGGCTGATTTCTATGAAAAGGTATACAAAACCTAGTGCCACGCTATCACAGATGCCTGGAAAATTTCGGCAGTTATGTGGAAAAGTAGTTTAATTGTTGCAGAATTTTGTGCAATAAAAATTTATTCTGTATCTCTATTCAATTTCATTTTATTACCAAACGGAACTTACTTTCTGGACGCGCCTCGTACATAAATATCGAAGTTATTGAAACTTCCTGGCAGATTAAAATTGTGTGCCGGAACCGGGACTCAAACCTGGGACCTTTGCCTTTCACGAGCAAGCGCACTACCGACTGTGCTATCCCGACACGACTCACGATGCCGCCTCACACCTTTACTTCCGCCAGTACCTCGCCTACTACTTACCAAACTTCACAGAAGCTCTCCTGCAAACACGCAAGACTAGCACTCCTGGAAGAAAGGATATGGTAGAGACATGGCTTAGCCACAGCCTAAGGGATGTTTCCAGAATGAAACTTCACTCTGCAGCGGAGTGTGCGCTGATATGAAACTTCCTGGCAGATTAAAATTGTGTGCCGGAACCGGGACTCGAACCTGGGACCTTTGCCTTTCGCGGGCAAGCGCACTACCGACTGTGCTATCCCGACACGACTCACGATGCCGCCTCACAACTTTACTTCCGCCAGTACCTCGCCTCCTACTTTCCAATCTTCACAGAAGCTCTCCTGCAAACACGCAAGACTAGCACTCCTGGAAGAAAGGATATGGTAGAGACATGGCTTAGCCACAGCCTAAGGGATGTTTCCAGAATGAAACTTCACTCTGCAGCGGAGTGTGCGCTGATATGAAACTTCCTGGCAGATTAAAATTGTGTGCCGGAACCGGGACTCGAACCTGGGACCTTTGCCTTTCGCGGGCAAGCGCACTACCGACTGTGCTATCCCGACACGACTCACGATGCCGCCTCACAACTTTACTTCCGCCAGTACCTCGCCTCGCCTCACCTCGCCTCGCCTCCTACTTTCCGGCACACAATTTTAATCTGCCAGGAAGTTTCATATCAGCGCACACTCCGCTGCAGAGTGAAGTTTCATTCTGGAAACATCCCTTAGGCTGTGGCTAAGCCATGTCTCTACCATATCCTTTCTTCCAGGAGTGCTAGTCTTGCGTGTTTGCAGGAGAGCTTCTGTGAAGTTTGGAAAGTAGGAGGCGAGGTACTGGCGGAAGTAAAGTTGTGAGGCGGCATCGTGAGTCGTGTCGGGATAGCACAGTCGGTAGTGCGCTTGCCCGCGAAAGGCAAAGGTCCCAGGTTCGAGTCCCGGTTCCGGCACACAATTTTAATCTGCCAGGAAGTTTCATATCAGCGCACACTCCGCTGCAGAGTGAAGTTTCATTCTGGAAACATCCCTTAGGCTGTGGCTAAGCCATGTCTCTACCATATCCTTTCTTCCAGGAGTGCTAGTCTTGCGTGTTTGCAGGAGAGCTTCTGTGATGATTGGAAAGTAGGAGGCGAGGTACTGGCGGAAGTAAAGTTGTGAGGCGGCATCGTGAGTCTTTTCGGGATAGCACAGTCGGTAGTGCGCTTGCCCGCGAAAGGTTCGAGTCCCGGTTCCGGCACACAATTTTAATCTGCCAGGAAGTTTCATATCAGCGCACACTCTGCTGCAGAGTGTAGTTTCATTATCGAAGTTATTTCCAATATTTCTTTATAAAGATCCCAAACTTTGTTGGGGTACTTGTAGACATCATATGTGGCTGTTCGTTACCAAAAAACAGCGCGGGTTTTAAAACGATAATATACATTGGTAGTTTAGAAAATAAAATTCCGTTGGGAAAGACCGTAGCCAAACTTTAATCAGACTAAAAAAATACATGTTCCTGAACTACCCCATTCATTCCTCCTGAGAGTTCCACAGGGTCTCGCGCACTCCAAACAAAAGAATGCCCCAGTGCCGGCTGGCGAGGCGACCGCACAGCAGGGGTGCTGCTAATGAGTTGCAGGCGATCTCGTTAGGATTACGCCTGGCCGCGCTTCTCGGCTCCCTTCCTCTCCTCTCCTCTCCACGCCTCCTCCCAATTCCCCATTATTAGCAGCGCCGTTAATTAGCCGCAGTTTCCCATTAGCCATTCTCGCCGCCAGAATTACGTCGCAGGCTCCGACACCGACGCAGCCACCGCGTCCGGGTAACACCTTTCTTAGCCGCTCTGCGGGAGGCCTACACTATAGGCGCTCCTCACGCGTGCGAGAGCAGTTGTTTCGTGTTGCAGTCGGTATTCATACAGCACTTATGACCGCCTAAGAAATCAGCTGTTACGCGAAGCAGGGAACAATACCCAACAAAAATGTTTGTATAGTCTATGAGACTTAACTACGGGGTCATCAGTCCCTAAACTTACAAACTACTTATGAACTAATTACGAACTAGGTCGGCACAAATATCCAAGCCCGAGGGGGCATTCGAACCACCGACCGTAGTGGCCGTGGAGACCGTGACAGGAGTGCCTTAGTCTCCTCGGCCAACGCGGCCGGCAAAACCCAACAAGACAATCAAATGTTTCCAACGTTTCGGATCAGTTGCAAGAGCCTTCTTCACGGAATATTGACCTGTTTCCTCCTTGCGCTGGTCTTATGAAGTGTATACTATCCTAACAGTTTAGTTTAGATTGGTGTTTGCATTGGTGTTTATGATAGGTGGAAATAGGAAATTGGTGTTTGCTTCGGTGATTCCTATTGGTGGAAATCAGGAAGTTGTACGCATGGAGGCTTTGGAGGAGACAGCTTTGAACTCAGCAAGCACCTTTACGACCAAAGTGCTGGCTTACGTATGTGGACGACACCTTCATTGTATGGCCACACTGAAGGGAAAAGTTAGACGAATTCCTTGACCATCTGAACAGCCAGCATGAGAAAATAAAATTCACCGTGGAAATAGAAAAATGGTTCTATCCCTTTTATGGACGTAGTAGTGTACAAAACAGCAACAGGCACACTAGGTCATAGAGTGCACAGGAAACAAACCCACACCAACCAGTATTGCACGCGCAGTCTCATCACTATCCGGCGCAAAACAACTCAGTTCTACGCACACTAGTTACCAGGACACAACTGATCAGTGATGACAATAATTTGGACGAATAACTCGCCAAGTTGCGATCGACATTCCGTGCCAATGCATACAGCGACAGAAGCATCCAGAAAGCCATAAAACCACAACAAACTAATGAAAACGACACATAAGTCGAAGAATTACTGGTAGCAAGTTGGCCATACTTTAAGGGAACTAGTGAACACATCAACTAACGATCCCATAGAAATCTGAATGCCGGCACGGTGGCCGAGGGGACTGAGGCGCTCCAGTCACGTTCTGCACGGCCAATACGGTCGGGGGTTCGAATCTCCCCTCGGGCATGGATATTTGTGCCGTCCCTAGTATTAGCTAGTTCATAAGTAGTTTGTAAGCTTAGGGACTGATGACCCATTAATTAAGTCCCATAAGTTCTACAAACATTTGAAGATTTGAAGAAAGCTTAATACTGCTGATGTGTATAAAATATACTGCGGATGTGGAACAGTATACGCAAAAGAAGCAGAAAGGCCTATCCATGTACGAATAGCAGAGTATGAAAGGTACATACGTTTAAAACAGCACAGCAAGTCAGCGGTTGCAGACCACGAGGAGGAGTGTAGCCATAATATAAGCAAATGCTCGTACAACTTATGGGACTTAGCTACGGGGTCATCAGTCCCTAACTTACAAACTACTTATGAACTAGCTAAGACTAAAGACGGCACAAAAATCCATGCCCGAGGGGGGATTCGAACCCCCGACCGTAGTAGCCGTGCTGACCGTGACTGGAGCGTCTCAGTCACCTCGGCCACCGCAGCCGGCATTATATATGCTTCAAGGACGTACAAGTGCTCTCTAAACAGCCATTTAAAACTAAGAGAAAAATTCGTGAAGCAATCGAGATCAGTTAACACCCCTACAACATGAACAGTGAAAACTGGTACAAACTCTCATCGCCTTGGCTTCCGGTGTTGACAACACGGCGACACTTCGCTGCGAGCGGTACAACGGGCCCTCATGCCGCAGATGGGGATTCCTGACAGCGTGGCAACTTCTTCAGTACCCAGAAGAACTAAGCCGACCGTTCGGTTGCCGCCGTTGATGGCCAAGAGCGCGCATGCGTACAACTTCTTGTTTTCCACCAATAGGAATCACCGATGCAAACACCAATAAAGCGCATCTTCCTTTTCTATTACCACCTATCAGAAACACCAATCAAAAGTAAACTGTTAGAACAGTCCACGCATTATAAGACCAGCGCAAGGAGGAAACAAGTCAGTATTCCCTGAGGAAGGCTCCTGCAACGAATCCGAAACGTTGGAAAGATTTTATCATCATGACGCGGCAAATTGCTCAGAAGAATTTTAACGTTAACAATAATGACCGCGAAAGCCTACGTGCGTATAAAACCCAAGAAATCATCTCTTTTGTTTTCAAACAAAACCTATAGTCTCTTTCCTTGAGAGAAGCCCAAGTGTAGTAATCTCCTTATTGAATGAGTTGTATAACGCTTTACAATCCTGGTACTCTACGTTGCATACTCCACACAAGTTTATCTGAACACTGTTTGTGTAATTTATGTCATTCTTCAATAACAACCCTGCTTAACCTCTGTAGATTCCGCAGTTGTTCAGGACGTGCTGGAATAGCTCCTTTCAGTTAATTCATATCGTGGGAACATGCATGCCAATTCAGTCGTATAGTACACTTTATGAAATCGTTGACGATGCCTGTACGACAGACTCGTAAACTGTGTTCCAAAACATCTAAGAAATGCACAAAAAGGTTCAACAATGGATTTGAAGATGTTATCCGCGTATTTTGGAGCCTTAAGCTTGCTCCTTATGGTTGGGTGTAGAACCAGGCTTCTGATAAATTAAAGGAACCGCCCAATTCACGGAATAATCCTGCCTATTTGAATAAAATACAGTTGGTTTCTACCATCTCCGACCAGTGTACATTATTTTCGTTATGAAATGTAAAAGTTCATAAGCAATACCACTCTCTCACTTCTGTTATATATAGCCTGACCAGACGTCAGGATTAATTCGGATATGTCCTCCTCTTCAGCTCTTTGTCCATGGTCCGCGCGGATTGATACATTGGCCTCCTTTTCACAAATTTGAACGTAATAAACTTACATTTACAGTTAGTCCCGTTCCGTGGTTTATTTCTTAAATACTTCATATTTAGGCATTGCCTCGTTACAAATACGTACGAAGGCAGTGCTACATCTGGCATCACGAATGTCGATTTTATCATGAATCGACTCGTAATCGAGTGCAAAATATCGATCACTTCAAATTTTCGCTTTTTATCTTCAGTTGCCGATTCACATTAGCTTGACTTGGCAGTTGGCATTTGAGTTTTAATGTTGGGCACGTGTGACTTGTGAGTGTAAATTGCTGTTCATTGTAACCAAGTGAGTTTCAGAAAATATATCGCAGTGCCTAAACCCAAGTTTGCCGTCTCAAATGTTCTTTCTTACAAAAATTCTGCCTTCAAGAAAGGGAGAAATGAATTCCAAGAAGAATGTGAAATACGTGGAGCTTGACCCAAGGTCTTAGTGGCCAATAAAGATAACAAATAACTCGACAGATTGTTTCACTTTCTTGGCTTCTGTTTCTTAGTTACTCAGTTTATTTGTTTTTGGAAAGCTGAAATGCAGTTTCCATGTCTACGACTACTGCTTGACTTGTAGATGTTGGTAATGTCGCGATGAATGTTGGCAGATGAATGGTTTTTACATTTTTCGGTTTGTATACAGTTCATTGTTGTGGACATAATTATTTTATGAGTAATATTGTAAAACTATTTTTTCAGTCTATCAGGGCACAATGCAAATTCCAAATGAATATTTTCACTAATTACCACAGAGTGGACTGAGGACAGGAATAGGTTGAACATTGAATCTTTTAAAAGGTTGTTGATAGTCCAACACAATTTAAAGGAATTTTCATGTGTATCCTTTTACAACTGTCTGCTAAGCATTACTCAACTTCTGCATAAAATTGAACCTTCAGAGGAGTATCAATAATTGTTAAGAATTGTATGTTTTGTCTGTTAATAATAAACTCATTTAGTAAATTTGTACACATGTTTTGATCGTCCTCTTTTCTCTTACTTTGTCCCCTTTTTTGTGGATCTCTGTCTTTTTTCTTATACAAATTCTCCTGTATACCATACTCTGAAGTAATTGTTCAACTCGATTTGACGTTATGAGTGTGGCGTTCAGGCTTTTCATATTACATGCTCACACGCTCGGTCGTCATCTATGTAGTTGCCGGCCGCGGTGACCGAGGAGACTGAAGCACTCCAGTCACGGTCTGCACGGCCACTACGGTCGGGGGTTCGAATCCCCCCTCGGGCATGGATGTTTGTGCCGTTCTAGTTCGTAAGTAGTTCATAAGTAGTTTGTAAGTTTAGGGACTGATAACCCCGTAGTTAAGTCCCATAGGAAAAAAAATCTATGTAGTTCGAATCTGTGAACTTTGCGTCGATTTTCCGTAATAAATTTTTTGTTATCTGGACACTCTATATTATGTGGCATGTTTTTGCGTTTAAGTGCCGGGCATCTCCTTGGCAGTGTAGACAGAATTGCTGTGAAGTGTGTTTCGTACAATTTGGTTTGATAATTGAGTCTTGATGGAGCTCACAAAGTCATTGTTTGCCGTAGTCGTAATCTTCTCGGGATTCCTTTGTAAGAGAAGTCACAGATGCCGATCGTCCTACCGCAGTTGTTGTCCTACGGTGACACGTAAGGGGAAGTCATAAGCAGTGCCTGTGGTTTAAAAATTATTCCATGTCCACAACATCAGCCTAACTCATGACCATTCGCCTTTTAACACCTCTCGGTAAAAGTCCTTGGCCGCGGCGGAGTGGCCAAACGTATTGAGGCGCTATGCTCCTATGAGCGAGGCCGTTCCGCGTCGGGGGTTCGAATCCTCCCTCGGGCATGTTTCTGCTGTCTTTCGTATAAGTTACTTCATAAGTAGTTTGTATTTTTAGGTACTGATGACCCCGCAGTTAAGTCCATAAGCTTGAAAAACTATTGATCATTTCTCGAAAGTCTTTTTTGACATACAGCAAGTATCAATGAGCGACCAAACGTTAATTCTTTTATTAATGCCATCGGAGACGTCTGCAAAAGCCCTATTACTGTTCGTACACTGAAAACTAAAAGAAGGACTAAATGTTACTGCGACACGTAGGTGGTATACGAAATTGTATAGGTATACACAGAGGATGCAAAACTTTTCTTGATTTATTTACATCTCCGACTTTCTACCACATTTAAATGCAATTTTATGCACTATATTTTTACTGTTAAGCTGGTAAAATTGCTTAGTCTTTCGTGGCTCAATGAAATACTCTCTTTTAACAAGGCGCGTCACTTCAGGGAAATCTCTCTGCAATGAGTTTATCTGAAATGACGCAGCTTGTAATCTGAGAATATTTTATTGCGGTACAATACATGATCTTCATAGAGTTATAAATAAAATGCAGCCATTCGCAAACGTCCATGTGTGGTAATTTCATCGTATGTCACTGAAATTAGCTATTACGCTGATTCCTTAAAGTGGAACGTATGCACGCTCTAAAAATGTTAGGTATGATTTTAGCCAACAGTTGGAAATATGGCTCTAAAGACAGTATAAGTGGTGATTCATAACAAGGTCAAAATTTTGCCGTTATCATTTGTTTTACTTTTTCTGTCCATGCACCTATTTTAATTCGTTATTCGCGGCACATTTATATCCGTGTTTCTAATTTGCATATGCAAATGCTTTAACGCCCAACAGATTTACGCTGCCACTGATTAGTTATATCAGGTGCAAATATGGAGTAGCAAATGCTAGAAATACGTGTAGAGGGCCAAGCGTTCAATTAGCATTTGTAGTATACATTTTGATGTACATAATTAAAATCTGGTTTCAACGAAGTCGCTACCCTCATTACACTTTCCAGCGAGCAGTCGCGGTAATCAGGTGTGGCATTTGAAATTTTTTGTCGGTCCACGAGGCATCGGATGAAGCGTAATGGTTAACGCGGCCACTCGCGAAAAGCTGGAAATCCGGATTCGAGTCCCGGGTTTTGTGCAGATGTCATGTCTCACCATTAAACGGTGCTCCAATGGCGAACACATTTCTTGAATTTCATTTGATGACTGTAGTCACCGCAATATCTAACATGCATGTATGTCAGAAGGAATTTTACATTGGCTTTATAGATTCACACAGACACTGCTCTTCGCACATCTACAGGTGTTTCCATAAAATATTTAGAGAAAAATGGTGATTATTCAACAACACGTTTAAAATGTAAAACATTTTCCATGGTTGCAAATGTACTAGCTAGCTTTGTGTTTCAGGTGAATTTGGCATAAATTGGCTCATTCGAGCAGGTTTACGCAATGGTGGAGTTTCCTTGTCAAGGAAATGCTTACTTTTCGAGCAATAAGGTCACGCACTGTGTGACCATCTTGCATTTGCTTTTAAGGGACTCTGTGGCTGTACAAGCCAAAAAGAAATTAATGGAAGTTTTTGATTGAATGAACTAATTATTATAACTTACGAACTTCGGAGCGAGCGAAGAAGATTTTTGAGTTGACATAAGCATTTTGTAAGCCAATTGAAAGAGGCATATGTTAGTCTCTTAGGCAAATGGTAGTATCATTCCATTAATAACGAAAATACTGTTTACACAATACAGAAGACAGAGAAATATTTTAGTGTTCAATATGAAATTTTTTTCTCCGAAAGATGAGACCTTTTAGAAATTCACAGTCTTATTCCGTATCTAACAAGCTAAAACAGTGTTTCGAACAACCACATTTATTACAGATCTGTGAATCTCCAAAGACATGGGTTTTCGGTCGTCATTCTACATCTGGTTTGTCAGATTTTTGTCAAAAAGTGGCATATTATGCCTATGGAGAGCGATCAAAATTTATATAAAACACACTTACTTCAGCCAAGATCGCTAGTTTATTTGTTGTTTTTTTCTTACCTGTTTCGATGAACTTTCATCATCTTCAGAAACAATTTATTTTATTTTACATATAACAATTTCCTCCTATTTTCACTGCAAAAAGCTATAAAGATTGTTAAAATCTGTTAAGTCCCTGTTTGTACACACATAAGGTAAAAGTTAACAAAACTCACATAAAATAAAAAGGTACTTGTGAAAATTAAATACAAGAACATTTTCAAACGATTAAAATTTACATCACCACAATGGTTCGTCATCTGTATTGCAATATGTGAGTCTCACAGGATTTGTTAACTTTTATCTTATGTGTATACAAACAAGGACTTTACAGATTTAACAATCTTTATAATTTTTTGCAGTGAAAACAGGAGGAAAATGTTATATATAAAAATAAAAAAAAAAGAATTGTTTCTGAAGATGATGACATAGTTCATCGAAACCGGTAAAGCCAACAAATAAACTAGCGATCTTGGCTGCAGGAAGTGTGTTTTATAAAAATATATATTGTCCCAAGCCTCCACCTTTTCGTCTCAAAGGGTGTCTTACTTAATAAACTTTTCTAAAACAAGTGATTTAATACTACATTGTGGTCTTTTTACTGATTAATGTTAGAAATAATAAAGTAGTTGTCAGTTTACGTGTTCGTCAATCATTTCTGTGGATCTGAGTATTTCATTTAAATGTCTGTAGATATAAAAAAATACCTATTGAGGCATCCAAATATCGATATATTTCCTCAATAATATCGATACAAGTACCAGTAATATTTTGTCGATATTTTTAATAATATATCCATCACTAGCTGCCCGATCTCATTTTCCCCTGTGTGTAGAGTGTGACGGTAGTTCAATCTAAATATGAATAAAAATACACCTTCATGTTATCAAGCCAAGATCGACGGTAAAATGAGTAAAAATGCACAGTTAAAATATACGTCACCAAAATGGATTGTCATACCAGATTAAAAGATAACAAATGCCTCTTTCAATTGGCTTACAAAGTGCTTATGTCAACTCAAAAATCTTCTTCGCTCGCTCCGAAGTTCGTAAGTTATGCAATTAGTAACAAAAAAGAGAAATGTAGGAACTTAATTAGTTCATTCAATCAGATATTTTCATTTTTGTATTTTTTGTATTTGTGTGTGTGTGTGTGTGTGTGTGTGTGTGTGTGTGTGTTTAGTACAGCCATAGAGTCCGTTAAAAGCAAACTGCAAGATGGTCATACAGAGCGTGACCTTATTGCTCGAAAGTGGGAACATTGTGTTGGTGTGTTTTTACCGATGGTATTACAAACAGATCGCTCTCCACATTCGTAACATGGTAGCTAACTACATCACTCTGAATGTTCCCATTTGCCTGGTCTATGTCCAAGTTTGATGCCAACCATTGAAACCTACACTCTGAAACAAACAGTTGCACTTCGTTTCCACATCATAGCCCACTACGTCGTCAAATTTTGAAGGTATTTTCTCTTTATCCATTGAGGTATAGTTTAATGTGGCGTGTCGCATTTTTCAGAAATCACCCGATTTATAGATTTCTATCCAATTTATTAGTGGCCACCGTGTGGAAAAATGGAAACATCCCCAGGAAGACTAAGCTCCGCTTCTTCAACAGCAATGTTAAATCGATTCTTTTATACGGTTAGACGTGGAAATTTAGAAAACAGATAAACAATCAGCTGCAGGTGTTCATAAATAGATGTCTACATCGAATAACAAATGTGAGGCGACCTAACAATACCTCCAATGAAGACCGCGACCAATCAGCAGCCGATTGATATCCATATCAAGGAGAGGGAGTGGCACTGGATGGGGCACACTCTAAGTAAGCCAGATGGAGCTGTCGAGACGGTGGTGCTAGACTGGAACCCTCGAGTCACCAGAAAGCGAGGTCGACCAAAGACGGCCTGGAGGAGGACGATAGAAAAGGAAATCTCCATGGTTGATAAGTTAAGAGGATGGCCAGGAACCGTACTGCCGGCCGCGATGGCCGAGGCCAGTCACGGTCTGCACGGCCACTACGGTCGGGGGTTCGAATACCCCCTAGGGCATGGATATTTGTGCCGTCCTTAGTATTAGCTAGTTCATTAGTAGTTTGTAACTTTAGGGACTGATGACCCCGTAGTTAAGTGCCATAAGCTATACAAACATTTGAACATCTGAGGAGCCGTACTGTGTGGAGGAGAGGGAGCAACAGGAAGTAAGTAGAATGAAACTTTCACTCTGCAACGGAATTTGTGGTGGTATGAAACTTCCTGGTAAATTAAAATTCTGTGCCGTAACCGGGACTCGAAACTGGGACTTTTGGCTTTCGCAGGCAAGCGCTCTACCGGCTCAGTTATTCTGACACGACTCACGATGCCACCTCACAACTTTACAACTTTACTTCCGCCAGTACCTCGCCTCGCCTTGCCCGCGAAAGGCAAAGGTACCAGGATAGAGTCCCGGTTCCGGCACACAATTTTAATCTACCAGGAAGTTTCAGGACGTAAGTAAGTCAACACAAGGAAGAAGGCAATGACGAGAGATTCGGAAGAACACGAGTGTTGATAATAATATTGTCACATCTGGCTTGAATATTAATACTACCATACTGTCACACAAATACTCCACTACTTAAACAATATTGCGCTCATACTTTCTGTAGCAACACAGTCAGCCAAACGAGACCTGGCTGGCAGATTGTACCACTCCGACGTAAAACGTATGTTCTGGGCGATAACGATGTGACTCGATTCTGCAGCTCTCCGGCAATCCCCGCTGATAGGCACAATCTCCTTCTTTCACCCCGGTGCGTAAAATACGGTATAGCCTGTTAACGTTCGTGTGTGGACTGCAGCAGACGAAAGCCCGGTATAGAAAGCCTACGGGACGCGGACACACAGCGAGAAAAACAGACCGCCCCGCGTCGAGCAGGAAATTACATTTGCAGGCGCCTACCCGGCCACCCACACATTCAGCACGGCTTAAATCACGGCAGCCGTAATATGAACGGCTAGGAGGTGAATCGACCCCTCCCTCTCTGACTTCCCACCCCCTCCTCCGCAGCCGCCACGCACCCCGCAGAGCGCGCAGGCAGCAGCAGCTTCCGCTCCTGACCGATATTGCGCCCTGCGGTTCCGACCTGCGGCTAAGTCACTGCCCCCCAAAGTGCGCGCGCAAGCAGACCACGGCAGGCTGCCCGCCTGATATACAGCCGCCCCTACGCATCTCATATCACAGGTTACGGCCGACGCCTTTCGTGCTGGAGCGGGTCAGGCCGTTTTCGCTCCGTGTGAACTACAAAATGTTCAAATGTTTCTAAATCTATCGGACCAAACTGCGTGGTCATCAGGCAGTAGCTTACAAACTACTTAAACCTAGTTAAACTAACCTAAGGACAAACACACACACCCATGCCCCAGGGAGGACTCGAACCTCCACGGCGAGCAACCGCGTGCTCCGCAGTGAGACGCTTTAGACCGCTCGGCTAATCCACCGCGGCCTGTGGCCTACAGCTTAACACACTAGAGTCATCGTCATTGCTAAACTGCTGTAATATTTTTATGCTCAACATAAATTTATCCATGTTATGTGGGTCGTTCTGAGGTCTGCGACTATTATAAACTATTTTGGAATAATTAATACTGCAGCAGTCGCTTTTTACTAACATTTTTTATTAGTTCGACGCGTTTCGGCAGCAACGCCATCATCGGGTGCATTTTACAATTACAGGTTCATTATTGTTTTTTTATGTTTTGTGTCGTCGGTACCAGTGAGGTTATGGTTGGGCATTTTAACAGTTTTGTTGATAATCTTGTTGTCTGGCACACACAAGGACACAGTTAAATATACAGCACATGGAGACATTTTGTATTTGATGTAATATGTAACTGTAATAATGCACCCGATGATGGCAGCTTGCTGCCGAAAAGCGTCGTGCTAATAAAAATATTAGTAAAAAGTGACTGCTGCAGTATAAATTATTCCAAAAAAAGTTTTATGTTCCATAGGCACGGTACATCGTCGACGGTCTACTTGGTTTTCGTTCTTAACTTCAATGATGACAATTTCTCTCATTAAACAACCAATTTCAGTCAGTTACGATCATCTTCAGATCTGCAGCAGAAAGTGAAGAAAAAGACACAGTAGCGGGAGAACACTGGAAATAATCTGAAAATAAGTAATATGTGTAAAAATTCATTAAAATTCAATGCAGTACACTTATTTCCATGGCATGTCATAGTACATTTGCCGCATTAGTCACAATGATATCTTCACAAAATAAACGCAACATCAACAGTGCTTAGTCATCTATCCTTAAAGTACAGGGTGATTCACGAAGCTATGAGAATCTTTTAATACGTTATTCTACAGGAAAAACTAAAGAAAAGAGTAAATTTAAAAATAGGTTCACATATTCAAATACACTTCGCGGCTTTGCCGCCGGACGTCATGGTGGATCTCCCACAATATTTCGTCGACACAACTGTTCGACGTCTTCAGGTAGTGGTAGCTGTCAGTACTTCAAGGCGGGACTGATAGCTACCACTACCTGAAGATGTCAAACAGTTGTGTCGACGAAATATTGTGGGAGATTCACAATGTCATCCGGTGACAAACTCGCGAAGTGTATTTGCAGCAGATCCGGCGTGAAAGCTTGAAACCATCGCTAAGTACGAGGTTTGAGTAACGAACGACTTCCATTTATTATGTTATTGATCTGGTAATCTAACAAAACATGTCCCAGACATTTATCTGTAGCAGCTGTCCACAAATTCCAGAGAAACAGTTATTTTGTAATTTATTGATTACTTGACCACTTGGCCAAATTAATTCTTTTTAATTTAATTTATTTATTTATTTTGCACTAGGACTCCAACAAAGTTTGTAGAGATTTAAATATTTCAGAATAATGGTAATAAATTTATCTAAAATTGTATAAATGTGTCAGATAATCTGTTTTCTTAATGCCATAATCTAAAAACTATAACATTTACTACATGGTTTTAGTTAATACAATCTTGTTGTCATTATCTTTCACCGCACAATACAAAAAAGTAACTTGCTTCAAAGTTAGGAAGCAACCGAAAGCACTTAGTAACGGTCGCCAACATTCATAATGGAATAGAAACTAATTTATTTGTATAACCTGGAAAACTACCGCAGATACACGTCTGGGACATGTTTTCTTAGATACAACAGATCAATAGCAACAAAATATACGGAAATCGTGCTTTAACCTGGTACAGTTTTTCGAAGGCTTTGTATTAGTGAGTTTATTAAATTTCAGGCAAAATCTTTTATTATCCTTAACTCTAATACTAAAATTTGTTGACCTATGTTTACATGAACTCTTTTATTTAGTTCTACTTGCACAATAACATATTACAGTATTTGCGTATGTTCGTGAATCACCCTGGATATTGAAAACTAGGCCCGAGTGCTGCCCCACACTTCTTGTTATTGGAGTTATTGCCCACAATAACCTGCCATATACTAGTCACAAAGTGTGCTGTAGACTTCATTGTACACACCATTTCTGTAATTATAAAGCGCAATAGAAGATCTAATCTGTTAAGGCTTATTTTAAAAAAGCGCTACTTGAAACATACATTCGATATAATAGATTAGAAAATCGAAAAAGTTGAACTGGTAAATGATGAAAAAGAAGTTGTCAATTAGTATTTTATGAGCTCTTTCATTTATTTCATGTATATTCATCTGAAACTACCTAAAAAGAATCTCACTTTAACAAATTCTTTTTAATCATAGAAAACAGGCATAGGCAACCATTATCCGCCCGCGGTTCGGATTCACACCCCGAAACAAGGTCACGGGCAGCGTCGTCTTCCGGATAACGCACCAACGCAAATCGCACCATTTCGACCACATTCCAAGCCAGTAAATTATGCTTCTGAACACATGTTTTTGAGAGTAAACTCATTTTATGTTCTTCCCATTTCATATGTATTTATTTACTTACGCATCTTAAATATTATCTCCTTACATTCAATAGCTCTCTCTCTCTCTCTCTCTCTCTCTCTCTCTCTCTCTCTCTCTCTCTCTCTCTCTCTCTATCTATCTCTATCTATCTCGCTCTTTTCAGGTGCCGGATATTTTAACCTATCATATCCTATTACTGTATCAACTTGCACATTTTCGAAATAAGCCTCAACAGATTCCATCTCACAGTTTACATTTAAGCCCACAATAGCACCTTTATCGTCTAGATGACGAATGCATAGTTGTGGCTACTATATCACAGAATATTGTGGATAGTAACCCCGCCAGCAAGATTTGTGTGACAACAGTGAGACCTATTTTACATTTTTTTTAAACGTGTGACTAAGGACTGATGATGTTAGCTTTATCTTGTGACGAAGCCATTAGGGCTCAACTATTAAAACATGTCATGGAAGTAATAGGTATGCTGTATTATATTTTAACGATTTTTTCTACACGAATCACTCTAACAATTTTCAGTAAATTTCCAGTGTTTTTTTACTCCGGATCTTCCTGATAATGTCCCACATTTGAAACGGTGTACTTGCCAGTCCTGATTACCGTAACGACGTGTAGGAAATGATGCAATTCTGCTGCCTTGGAACCCACGAGTCGAAGAGACAAACAGTGCATTAAAACTATACTGGCACAGGTATTCATGACATGTTTTGAGCACCCATTTATATGGAAATGAAACGTGGTCTATGGGAAAAAACCAAACAGAAGAGAATTGAAGTTTTTGAGAAGTGATGATAATTAGGTTTACTGTTAATAGATGACAAGTTTATCTATACAAACGTCGAAGAAAGCATTCTGTGGAAACACTGAGAAGAAGAAAGGACGGGAAGGTAGACCATGTGTTAAGCTATAAGGGAATTACGTCCATCGCACTGGAGAAAGCAGTAGAGGGTAAGACTAGGAGAACGCAAAATATGAAATATATCCAACAAATAATAGAGGACGTAAAGAGCTATTCTGAAATTTCTATTCTTGTCAAACACTTCATAATATAGAAAAAGGGTTAAATTTGACACGTTTCCCATACAATTTGTACTATTCATAAATGAAACTTTTGTACTGACTACCAAAAACGTTACCTCATATCTTCTTTAAGCATTTGCATTGCGACAATGTTGAAGGAATAAATCATGGATTTGTAACCTGAAACCAGATAACCAGAATAACATATTTTCACGTGTTACAGAACTTTTGTCCATCTTTAGAAGTTGGACGAATTGGCGATTTGCGAATACGCATGTAAATACAATTTAACCGATAAAACGTGCCTAAATCTGTGTTTTTAATTCATTATGACGATATCCTACAAAGAACCGACGGAAGAATCAGTGAAACTGTCCACACTGCTTTTGTTTTAATTATTATTATTATTATTTATTTATTTTTTTGTTGGGTTGTAATATGGCATTTTATTGCACTTTGTCTGTACTTCCAACTCCTATAATATTCAATAATCCTGCGGAAACATGCTATATTTGTGCATCCTTCATTCCCAGACCAAGTTAAATATTTCACCTGTTACCGTGCGTTTCAGCACAATTACCACCGTTAAATCTCTTTTGAATGTGTCTATTCTTCCTAAAAAAATCACTTTTATACATTATAGCAACGACTTCAACCTCGTTCCCTTATTACAGGTATATCGCTTCCTTCATGTTGATTCATACGAAAGAGTCACTTAAATTCAGTCTAATCTTAATTATTACTATCTGCAGGGATACAATTTATAATGTAACAACTTAATTCCGGATCTTTGATCCCAATGTGATCTAGCTAAAAAAAATTTATGTCTTCTACATATCCATTTTTTTCTCATTATTTCTTACATTTATTGTAGAAGCCAGTGTTTCTCCTGCCTCATTCCACAATCGAAATGTATTCCCCGTAAAAAAAATTTCATTACATCGTTCCAGACTCTCATTATTATTATTATTAGTTACTGAACTCTCGTCCAATGCTAAATTATACATTCAATATACTCGTTACTCTTTTGTCGATCTTCATCTTCTCCTTATGACGATTTCATACATGCTTGAACTTCTGTTGTTAGGTTTTGTTGTCTGTTAAGTTTTTTTAGTCTCAACTTTTGATACAAACTCACTATCTGCACTTCTATGTTCGCTGTAGCGACTTTCTGCAATTGCTGATATTACGGCTTGTTCACCTTCAATTTAATATAAATTACCTCCACTATATCTAAATCCTATATTTTCCTGGCACCCGTTGGAACTTCCCTTCCACTCCACTTTCAAACTTCTGAAATTGGTGGAGTGCACGAGCGTTATAAGGCGCCTTGCTGGGGAGAGCGCTGTTGGTCACCGTCGAGGGTTCGAGTCCTCCCCCAGGCATGGGTGTTTGCGTTGTCCTTCACATAAGTTACTTTAAGTAGTTTGTAAGCCAAGTAACTGGTATCCAACGTAGTTAAGTCCTTTAGGTTTACACACATTTGTACATTTTTTGAAACTGCATTTCCTAACTAGTAGAATCTATTCAGAAATGCAGTGAAATCTTCACTTCTTCCAAACTGATATGTGAGTGTAGACCAAAAGACAGAAGTAATCCCACTTGGTCAGAACACTGCTGCAAAAGCAACGAGGAAAGATAATAAGCGAAAAAAATATAACCAAACAAGAATAGGGATCTTACGCATCTCGAAATTCCGCGAGCACGTCCATGTGAAATGCGTGCAACGGAATTAGAAAATATAGTTCTTGTCAACCAAAACTAGTTGTTTACTAACATGAAGTGATGAATGCTATTGATATAGGATCGCCAACTGTTTCCCGATTTATTGATATTTTTGACGCCGTATCTTAAAAACAGCTTTAGTCGAATTGCTTGCTTGTGAAATATTGTCTCAGATATATGACTGTTTGTCATATCTTGTCAGAAAGGACACAGTTTTTAATAAGGAATCAACTTAGAGTGGTTGTAACTGGCGTTCTTCAGGGTATTTTTGTGGGAACGCTGGCTTTCGCGGTCATTGTTATTAAAATTAAAATTCTTCTAAGCTATTTTCCGCGTCATGATGATAAAATATTTCCATCGTTTAGGATACTTTACAGGAGCCTTCCTCAAGGAACGCCCTTAATGGAACAAAAACGTTAGGAAGGCTCCTGTAACGGATCCTAAACGTTGGAAATATTTTGTCGTCATGACGCGGCAATAACTCAGAAGAATTTTAATTTTAACTTCAGGGCATAGTTACACGTCCTCTGGCGTTATTTGAGAGAAAAATTTGAGCAACCCTTTTAGGTACCTTAGATATGATTCCGCAGTTCAAGTACAGTCTTCAGAAGAACAAATCCAATTGTACTGATTTAGATAAAAATATTTGAATCGAGAGATAAAATTGGTGATCCACCATCAGTAACTAAAACTACGAGATCGTCTACACCAGACAAATCAATCAATCTGAAGGCCGTAAATTCGACTAAATGCCAGGAATTATGTATGGCACGGTGGCTCAGTGATGCTACACTACTAAATGAAAGATAGCGGTTCAATCCCCAGTCATATTATGGATTTTTATTCGTTACTAATCTTTCCATTTACCTTTGACTGCGCTGTAGATGAAAAAGCCGCGTGGCACTATGTTCGGAATTAAACTGTAGCTCCGTCCTCATACTGTTCCTTATTTTTTTAAACTATTTATGTGAGAATCTGAGTAGCTCCCTTAGACTGTTCGCGGATGTTGCTGTTATTTATCGTTTAGTAAAGTCACCAGAAGATCAAAAGCGGTTGCAAAATTTAGATAAGATATCTGTATGATGCAAACATTGGTAATTGGCCCTTAATAATGGGAAGTTTGGGGTCGTAGATATAACCACTAAAATAAATACGTTAATATTCAGTTACACGATAAATGAGTCAAACCTTGAGGGCCGCGGTGAAGTAGCCGAACGGTCTAAAGCGTCTCGCTGCGGAGCGCGCGGTTGCTCGCCGTGGAAGTTCGAGTCCTCCCTGGGGCATGTGTGTGTGTGTTGTCCTTAGGTTAGTTTACCTAGGTTTAAGTAGGTTGTAAGCTACGGACTGATGACCACGCAGTTTGGTCCGATAGATTTACAAACATCTGAACATCTGAAACCTTAAGGCCGTAAATTAAAAAAAAAAAAAAAAAAAATGTTCAAATGTTTGTTAAGCTTATGGGACTTAACTACGGGGTCATCAGTCCCTAAACTTACAAACTACTTATGAACTACTTACGAACTAGGACGGCACAAATATCCATGCCCGAGGTGGGATTCGAACCCCCGAACGTAGTGGCCGTGCTGACCGTGACTGGAGCGCCTCAGTCACCTCGGCCACCGCGGCCGGCGCCGTAAATTCAACTAAATACCTAGGAATAACAATTACGAACAACTTAAATCGGAAAAAATCTATAGAATATATTGTAGGGGAAGTCGAACCAAAGACTTCGTTTCATTGACAGGGCACTTAGAAGATGCAACTGTTCTACTGAAGAAATTGTCTACTCTACACCTGTGCGTCTTATTTTGGAGTATTGCTGCGCACTGTGGGATCCACACCAGGTGGGACTGACGGACGATTTGCAGAAAGTTGAGAGAAGGGCAGTTCGTTTTGTACTATCGCGACACAGGGGACAGGGTTTAACGGAAGTAATGCATGAATTGGGGTGGAAATCATTAAAAGAAAGGCTTTATTCGTTGCGGTGAAAATGCTTGCGAAATTTCAACAACTTTCTCCACGGAATGCGAACATATTTCGTTAGCACCCAACTAAATAGGGAGACATGATCATCATGATATAATAACAGAAGTCAGATCGAAAACAGAAACATTTAGGTGTTACTTTTTCCCGTGAGCTGTTAGAAAATGGAACTAAAGAGAAATATCGTAATCGATGTTCGATGAACCCTATGCCATGCTCTGCAATGTGACTTGCAGAGTATCTTTGTCGATATAGATAAAAAGAGAGAAAGCGTAGATCTGTGAAATCTACGTGCTTGCTATTCGAGAGTGCTACAGTAAATATGAACTGTGTAAGTGGTTCTATACACTCCCTGCCAGACCCTTAAATATGATTTGCAGAGTATCAATCTACATGTGGATAAATGCTCCTCTGTATAAGCACAAAATCAACCAACCCTATCACTACATGGAACATACAGCGTACAGCCGGAACGTTATGACCACTTTCTTTCGATATAAATTCGTGCAGGCGGTAGCAGCGTCACCTGACGAGGAATGACTTACAGTCAGACACTCGCATGTACATATACTATCACTGAGCGTGCTGTCCATGTGTACATTGGGGAAGGCACACGATGTACCTGAGTTTGACTGGGGGCAGATTGTTATGGCCCCTAAGCTCATCACGAGCATTACGTAAACTGTATGTCTTGTTGGGTGTTCGGGGAGTGTTTTCGTGAGTATGTGGCGGTATCAAAGTGTAGGTCCGTTGTTCAAACGTCCAATGGTTGTGCAGCTACTGGCTCTTAGAGTTGACGGATGTCGTAGGATGGACAGTCTGGTAAAACAGAACAGGTTGAGAATTGAGGTATAACTGATATCAGACTTCAATGCTGGGCAGATTATAACGGTGTATGATCACACAGTGCCCTGAAAATTCATAACGATGTGCCATAACGGCCGACGACCGATGTGAGTATCGCAACAACATGAGCGAGTACAACTGAAATCAGCACGTCACCATAGTCTCTGGATGTCACCCCAGTGTCAGAGCATCATGGTGATGGCAGAATGCGGTACTGTCACCTTCCTGGGGAACAAGTCGTTGACACCTGTACTGTTGAATGGCTGAATTTTGCTCTTGAAAACATTCACGTGGGCATCTACAAAAAAGAAGGAAGATTGGTGCATATCGCCCCGTCGACAGCGTGGTCATTAGAGGCGGAGATTACGCTCGGGTTGTTTGGGGAAGGATGGGGAAAGGAAAGCGGCCGTGCCCTTTAAAAGAAACCATCCCGGTATTTGCCTGGAGCGATTTAGGGAAATCACGGAAAACCTAAATCTGGATGTCCGGAGGTGGATTTGAACCACCTTCCTTCCGAATGCGAGTCCAGCGTGTTACCACTGCGCCACATTGCTCAGTTGGGTATCCACAGCTCCGGTGGAACATCTGCTTGTGGTGTCGCACAAATACATAATGCGCGCTACGTACTTACGCCGCGCGCCGCCATGCACGCACGGCGCGGCGTTCTTACGACGTCAGCCACGGGCGCGCTCTGCTGCAACTCCGCTCGTGGCCACGACTGCTGCATCGGCCACTTGGGACTGAGATAGGAACCAGTTAACACTTGGGATTCAGATAGGCACCAGTTAAGACTTGGCTAGGACTCATCAGTAGGCAGGCCTCTCTCTATATAAACCATATATCAGCATTCTGCAGTCAAAAACTATGTAAAAGATAAGTATTACCAAGACTCCATGAAATATATATCTCGTTCTAATTTACTCTAGTGTTTCTAGTTTCTGCTGTCCCATTGGCTGGTCACCTCCGTACCTGCACACGCGTGCATCCCTTATTCCTGTGTCGGTCTCTTTCTACTCGGCCACCGACACCTACGACTACCGGCGGACGAGACACAAAAGCGGCGACGAGGCTTGGACACAAAACTGCTAGCCACCATGACGGTCAAGAAGTTTGCAAATGGCGTGCATCCTCTCATCATGATCATGTTTCCCAACAACATAACGCGCCATATCACACAGCCATAGGTATGATGAAGTGATTAGAAAGGTTCAGCGACCAGTTGCAATTGATCTGCTGGTCCCCCAACTCTACACATTTGAATCCCACCAAACCTTTCTGGGATTCGAATAAACCTGGCCTTACAAGGAGACCACATGGGTATCGGATTTTAGAATTCCTTGATATTTATGGTACGTGAAGTTCAGAACTTAAACAACAATCAGCAAAAGTCATTCACGCAATTCTCCAAATTTCTCGAGAAATTGATTTTGAAGTTTTACAAAGTAAGTATAACTATCAATAATTCAGATATTCACAGAATCTGTCTCTTTGTAGCTCAGGTGGTAGCGTTCCGGCCGCACAACCTTAGGGTCTTTCGTTCGAATACCACTGTGAGAGACGAGCTGAAAACACGTCACGTAAAACGATGGTTGAGTAGGTTAGCTGCTTGGGAAGCCATTAGAGATTTTCCAAAAACAGTGTCATAGCTCTTCAGAAATATAACTATCAAAGATAACCGTCCTCAACTAATAGTGAAGGCAATACCGTAATAAATGAAACATATATTTTTGATTGAAACCATCACTAGTAACAACCATCTATGAAATATAGAAAATTGCGAATAAACAAAAATTCGTGCACTTTTCTTAAAAATTACCATTAGATATTAAAGCTGCGTAAGTATACGAACAAAACCAAACACTGAAGAAATAAATCTGTCAAAACCGGGCTCGAACCACCGACCATAGGTTTGTAAGGCCGGAACGCTACCACCTGATGCTGAAGTTTATGATTGGTACTTACGCTTACTTGCGAAACTTCAAAGACGATTTTATTGAGAATTTTCGAGAGTTGCCTCGAATAGCATTGGTTAAATGTTATTGGAGTTCTGAGCTTCACGTACCTTAAATAGCAAAAGATTCCAAATTCCGATACCCTAGTGGTCACCTTGTTAGAGCTCAAATCTACCTCTTCCCATTTATACGTAATTTGCAGCAATTACGTAATTTGTAACACAATAATGCTACAGTGTGACCGAAATAAGTTTATTCGGCTGTCCTGACCGCAGTCGTGGTAACCGCCGCGCATTTAACATAGATAATTTTTGCAGACGGAAGCGCCTACGCAGTACACACCCAGTAGTGAAAGTGGTTTACAGCGACACGTGTAGGGCGGGACGGCTGCAGCAGCAGCTGCGGCAGCGGCGGCGGCGGACAGGTGGTGCGCGCGTAATTCACTCTGCGCTACAAACGAGCCGCCGGCCGCCATTTTGCGCGGCCGTTCCTTTTTCTGTTTTTGTGGGTCCGTAAATCAGGCCGCGCGGGACACCCGGCAGCCGTGACCAGCGCACGCCGATGCCAGCGCCCCTGCCGGCGCCCGCTCAATATTTACGGGGTCAGCCGCGCCGCGCCTCGACTTACGCGTCGATATGTCGATACGAGAGGCGGCCCACCGCCGTGTCACTGCGTGTCCCGGGAGCGTGTTCGCGTACGCCTACTGCCGTACTAGGTGGACATTATCGACGAGCGCCACGCGTGCTACACGAAATGTGTGACACGAGGGCGCCTGCTAAATCCTGCCAACTCCGAGCAAAGCAATATAAGTTGGCATTACAGCGTCCTTTCTAATTATGAATCAGAATGGGTTTCGAAAAAGGCGATCGTGTGAAACCCATTCGTCCACGAGGCTCAGAGGACAATAGACACGGGTTCTCAGGTAGATGCTGTGTTTCTTGACTTCCGCAAGGCGTTTGATACAGTACCCCACAGACGTTTAATGAACAAAGTAAAAATGTTCAAATGTTTGAATAGATTATGAGACTTGACTACGGGGTAATCAGTCCCTAAACTTACAAACTACTTATGAACTAGCTACAACTAAGGACGGCACAAATTTCCATGCCCGAGGGAGGATTCGAACCCCCGACCGTAGTAGCCGTGCAGACCGTGACTGAAGCGCCTCAGTCCCCTCGGCCACCGCGGCCGGTGAACAAAGTAATAGCATGTGGTTAAAAGCTGTGTACGTGTAGTTTAATGTTGAACCTATCGTTAAATCAAACAACAATTTGTCCATTAACACAGTAATTTGGTTTAATTATGACCCTGATATTAATGTATATACTGTTAAATAAGAAACAGTGCATTAAACTGATTACGTGCGAAACGGATGTTTTAACAAAACAACTGTGACTAGTAACCTGCATGAAACACACACTGACTATACTCAAAACATTTGACTGTGAGAAAGATATTAAAAACACAAACCACTTTCTTAATGTTTGACAGCGAGAATTTTATGCGGATCAGTACCTGATTATCAAAATTCAGTATCATGATCAATTAACTGCAGTGTTGCATAACAATCATTTGGTACGGCACTAATAACGAAATCTGTTCAACAAGATTATCAAAATCAATACTGCACTTTAAATCCACAAATAACTAATTATCAAATGAAGGAAGTAGGTTAATCTTCTGCGTAAATGAAACAGGAAAGAAAGGTCAATTTTTTTTACTTACTATTAATAATCACCATTACATTACCTACATATACAACATTTTATAATGACATGAAATGCAATTACCATCATTCCAGCAGTGGTACAACGTTTTCATAGTAATAAAAATACAGTATATATTCCAAATACAATGAAATCCAAGTGCTGGCACAGCAGCTTCTGCTGTACATCGGTACCATACACACAACTCAACCGCTCTCTACGCGAGTCGAACCACAAGTCCCACTCACTCTCTGCGCGAGCTACAATGCTATGCGGCACATAATCTTTGCCAAAGATGAAACTTCACAGACTTAAGTACGCATATCGATACACACAGTAGAAGCAATATTATACATTTTCTTGCAAGCAAGTTACTCGACACAAAACAGGATTTACAATATTAGACTTTTTCTTATAATTTTTTTATGGACACGTTTCATGGTCTATCAGAGCAATTGTGTGATTGGATTGTGGAATTCCTTGATAACAGAATGCAGCCTGTCATTCACAATGGAGAGAAGTCTTCCGAAGAAAGAGTTATGTCAGTTGTGCCACAGGGGAGTGTCGTGGGTACGTTGCTGTTCACGATATATATAAATGACCTTGCGGATGACATCGGTAGATCACTGATGCTTTCTGCAGATGACGCTGTAGTATATAGAGAGGTTGTAAGAAAATTGTATTGAAATGCAGGAGGATCTGTATGGAATGGAAGCATGGTGCAGGGAATGGCAATTGAATCTCAATGTAAACAAGTGTAATGTGCTGCGAATACATAGAAAGAAAGATTCTGTATCATTTAGCTACACTATACTGGGTCAGCAACTGGAAGAAGTTAATTCCATAAATTATCTGGGAGTAGGCATTAGGAGTGTTTTACAATGGAACGACCATATAAAATCAATCGTCGGTAAAGCAGATGCCAGACTTAGATTAATTGGAATAATCCTAATGAAATGCAGTCCGAAAACAAAGGAAGTAGGTTACAGTAAACTTGTTCGCCCACAGCTTGAATACTGCTCACCGGTGTGGGATTGATAGAGGAAATACAAAAAATCCAACGGACAGCAGCGCGCTTCGTTACAGAATCATTTAGTAATCGTGAAAGCGTTACGGAGATGATCGATAAACTCCAGAGGAAGACTCTGCAGGAGAGACGCTCTGTCACTCGGTACGGGCTTTTGTCGAAGTTTCGAGAACGTACCTTTACTGAGGAGTCTAGCAGTATATTGCTCCCTCCTACGTATATCTCGAGTAGAGATCATGAAGATAAAATCAGAGATTAGAGCCCACACAGAGGCATACCGACAATCTTTCTTTCCGCGAACAATACGGGACTGGAATAGGAGGGAGAACCGATAGTGGTACTCAAGGTACCCTCCGCCACACTCCTATCGGGTGGCTTGCGGAGTATGAATGTAGATGTAGATGTAGTTTATTCATCGCTTTTCAAAAGTCCCCAATAGCTTTAGAAACTTAATTGTATTCGAAAGAATACACTTAGAAAGTCACAATGTACGCACAATGTACTTTTTCGTGCTCGGAGCTGTCAGTGTTTCGGCGCAATACGTGGCAAAGTTAGATGCTTCGGGCTTACTTTGGTAAAGGTCGTCGAGGGAGCAACATGCGCATAGAAGATGTTCCATCAGTGGCGCGCGTCCTTTGTGTTCACTGTGAAAGTTTCTTATTTAAAGTGAAGTGAGAGTTTCTAATTTAAAGTGAAAGTTTTCCGTTTGAAGGTTGCTATTTAAAACCTCTAATTAAAGCTGCATGAATGTATCTGGTGAGAAACTGTCACAAACTGAACTTATAAAAATCTAGCACACAAAAGGAACTGTATTATTTCTTTGCTTTCCGGTTGCCAACAAATATTAAACACATATAACCCTGTAAACACTCTATAAGATCACCAGGCCTTCCAAACATTTACGCGCAACGTACTAAGTTAATTAGGCCCTGTAGTACCATTTTCTACAGACAAAAAATGAAACCTAGGAGCTGCGACTCTGCTTCAGTCCACCTGTAATTTTATGCTTATAAAATAATCTGTGCTTCTGTGAGCACTATTTTTAGAAATAAGATTTCAGTGGCAAGAACTGATTACTTTATTGGCGCATGAACATTTACATTTACATTTAAAGAAAATCTGAAACTCGACACGTATCATGCAACAAAATTAGAAAAAATTCCACAAACTAGGTTGCGCTGAAATAAGAAAATCAGTAATCATTATATTATTTATTTTTGGTAAAGAAACATACGTTTGTTGTTGACTCGTCAATAATGATGATTACAATGGGTTTGTACAATACCTTTCCATACAAATGTTCTCGTCCTCTTAACACAAAATTCCTCTTCCAATATCAAATGAAATTTCATCACCCTCTGCCGGGATACATTCATAGGTACATAATACAGTCAATCAAACTCGGCACGTGAATCGTAGCCGATCAACCGAACCGTAAAACACGGTGACTACCATACGACTGAACTGTAGCCTAGCTTCTACTCGAATCCGTCAGCTAGTCTACCAGCAGGCCGCGGTGGCGGTGGCGGTGCCGGCCGCGGTGGCGGCGCTCCAGTCACGGTCTGCACGGCCACTACGGTCGGGGGTTCGAATCCCCCCTCGGGCATGGATATTTGTGCCGTCCTTAGGATAAGCTAGTTGTTAAGTAGTTTGTAAGTTTAGGGACTGATGACCCCGTAGTTAAGTTCCATAAGCTTAAAAAAATGAAAATGAATGAAGCTAGTCTACCGTTCACTGCCCGCAGCAGCAGTCAAAGATGCTGCTGTAGCGCAGAAGATCCATCGCAGTTACAAATATATTGTGGTGTGCAGTGGTTACAAACATCAACTGAGATTATGGAAGCATATAATAGATCAATATCACATTCAAAACAAAGCCAAAAATCCATAAATAATTATCTTCAGCCTATAGCTGCCTACTTTCAACTGGTTCAGTGAACCCCCAAATAAATAGCTCGTCGTGAAAAAAAAGTAAATAAATAAATAAAATAAAATAAAAAGTGCTTTTAAACTATCATTCTTCTTTTCGTCCTTCTATCAGATCATTTTAGATGCACGTTCAAAGCCTTTTTATTCCATGAGAAGCGTTTTATTACTCGTATTCACTGCGTAAACGAGTCAGGCGGCAGTGGCTGCAGCGTTGCAATGCGCATGCGCAGCTAAGGTTCAATTTCTCTTCAGAACATCCTAGAAGCATCATATGGATGCTCCCACGGCAGGAAGGGGCAAGGGGAAACACTGCTTTTAGCATTGGCGTTGGAGCTGGTAGACACTCCAGCTCTTGGCTACTCGAGCTCTGGCAGTTACGCACGAATGGTCCCGAACCAAGACAACGAAGCTTCTGTGCACCTCGCCTTGCGCATGCGCAAATCCTACATGAAATCCGCTCTTTGTTTTTGGCGCATTGAAGATTCTTCAAAAAACACGTCATATTAGATGAAATATAACAATAAACCATAGACGCATCAAGTCTAAAAGCCTTCAGAAAATACTGATAATGAATAATAATGAAGTCACTTCTCTCTACCTAGCAAGAACAGCCGTGTGCTGAGCGGCAACGCGTTGCGCTGTCAAAGACAGTGGGTTCGAGAATGACTGCAAACAATATTTTTCAACCCAATCGTCCCTTTAACAAATACGGGAACAATGACTTTTGTACTGTTACTTGCCACATATACTTTGGAGGTTTTGCAAATGGGTCGCGATTTTGAGGGTAAATGATATTTATACTCTTCGTTGTAACAAATATTGAACTGTTTGAAAAGATGTGGGGAAGAGTAGCCCTTGCGCATGAGTAAACTTAGGAAGGGTGCTGGTTACAGCGTTACGTGATCCGAAGGTAACTTGTCTCCTCTTTGTAACAGATTCATTTTGTTACAGTTACGTGTCTTTTACTATTCATATACAGATTCATATGTTCTTTGTGCTTATTATCAAAGAAAAATGAGCAACATTCAGTATGCTTTAGAAACAAATTATTCAGCCTTAAGCTTGGAATAGAAATATGAAATAACGAAGCTTGGTAGGCCGACGCCTCAGATCAAGCTGAAGCAAGTAAAAACAAGGCGAGGTAAGACTTTCTGTAGATCTTGTGGTGAAAATACATATAAAACGGGGGGGGGGGGGGGGGTTGGAGATGGGCGCTGAAACATCGACGCGCCAAGCGATGGATGGGGGAGGGAGAGGGGGGGGGAGGGGAGGCGCAACTATTTTTTCCAGCAGCTTCACCAGATCTTATACGGTGTAATTCAATTCAACGTGTAGTTTGATTCAATGCCGCCTGGTGGATATTCAGAAATCGGGCAGGTGACAGGGCGGTCTTCCAAGTTGTTGTTGAGGAATAGTACCTTCATTTGAGCCTTTTGGATCTGTAAAAGTTGTCGTATAATGGATGACGCTCGTCAACTGTTTGAAATGCTCGTTATATTCATGATCTGCTTCGAGACTTTGTACTGTTGAAACCTGAAGTTTGGTAGAGATTTTCCATCGGAATAGGCATCATGCATCCTGTGACTAGCCTACAGGTATCTTTAAGGCTTATGTCTATCTTCTTTGAATGTACCAGGCAGGAAATGCGAATTCAACTGCGGAAAAACAACGTACTACGACAGAGTTTCGAAACACAGTAGCTTTGGCATCCCACTTACTTTCAGTTAGCTTTCTGATGACGTTGTTCTTTATTGCTACCTTATTTCGGGGGGGCACGGAAGGAGCTTCCGAATGCACATTTTCTCACTTAATGTCAACATAAGATTAGAAAATTCGGCGCTCCCTGGAAACGTTAATCATGGGGGCATCGAACAATCCTTCCACCAATAACAGAAATAGCAAAGACTGAGCAAACTTGAAAGTCTTCTTCTCACCAATATTCACATACACTCCACTTAGGAACTTTGTGTGATCCTCTAGAAAGTCTACTCGACAGTCAAACTATTGTTACACGCGGACCATCATGTATTAATTAATTTTTTACCCAAAACCTGCCACACAGTTGATATGAACAATTCCAACTTGAACCTCTGCGTAGAGATTGTTAAGAAATAACTCTGAAATCTTTTCTCTTTCTTTCGCCGTCATTTTGCAATCACAACTTGTTGACTTATTTTGTTATTGTTACAGAAACAGATAATACCGACGAAAATTTTCTGGATGGTTGTGCTTTCTCGAACTTCATACTAAATTTTCATTGGACATCAGTTGAAATCTTTGTATTGTTAAACTGTAGCAAGCAAAACGCCTTTTCAGCTCCATAAAGCACCATCTTAATTGTGATACGATTTAGCCCATTGCACAAAACCACAGTTAATACTTCCAATGACAGGGAAAAAGCTTTGGCTTTCATATTATGTTTAATTTTTCTTAGGAATACAGTTCTTTGAGGTACTATAAAATTTTCAACATGAATTATATTACGATGTTGCTGACAAGACGGTAAATACACCAACTCGTAAGAACGCCATGCTGCTAGTTTATTCTTCACTTCCTAGTTGTTCTACGGCATTAAAATGAAACTTTGTGCCAAACTGCGAATCTAATACGGATTCTCTGTCTCTCTCTAACGGTCCCTTGCTGGCGTGGGCCATCCGGTCACGGTTTCAGTCGTACCCAAATCCTCATCTTGGCAGAAACCGCTATTGCATCAACCTTTCATTGTCCCTCCTGCTCGTAGCTGCACTGTACTCCCGCAAGGGGACGGGCGATTTTTCTGCGTACTCATTGAATTTGTCATCTGTCCATCGAGGACTATAAACATCTAATTTATCTATTCCTTACGAGGAAACCTCCTCATCGCCCTTCCCCCCCTCAGATTTCGTTGTGAGTTGGCGCAGTGGATAGTTCCTGAAAAACTGAACACGGATCAATCGAGAAAACTGGAAGAAGTTGTGTGGAACTATGAAAAATATGAGCAAAATATAAAAACTGAGCAGTCCATGCGAAAGATAGGAAACGTCTAGCAAATTCTGAGCACAGAAGCGCCGTGGTCCAGTCTAGCGCAAGGAGCTGCGGAGGGAGGTCCTTGGTTCGAACCTTCACAGAGGCGAAAATTTTTATTTTCTTCATTACCAAAAAATTATTATCTGTCCATCCATCCGTCCGATGCGGAGTAACTGCGCCGTAGTATGGGGACATGTTCAGATTTGCTTGGACACATGCAGGATTTTACAGTCTATACACGTAAAAATTCGAAAACGTTAAACCATATGTTTTGACAGAGCACAGGACAAACTGTGCATTTGTTAGCAATTTATGTGACAAATTCTTATGTTTTCGTTACTTTTTGGGAGTGATTAACACATCCACAAGAAAACCTAAATCGGGCAAGCTAGAATCTCTTTACCCATTCACCAAGAGTACAAGTTAGGTAAGTCGACAAGAGATTCCTATCATATGACGCACTTACCATCATCAGTGTCATACAGTATACATCAGACGTGTTTTCCTGCGGAGTAATCGGTTGGCCTATCACCTTGCGATCAAATGTTTCAGGTTCCCATTGGAGAGACACTTCCTTTCGTCTGCTAATCGCACGGTTTTGCGGCGCGGTCGCAATACACAGACCACTAAACTGATTACAGCGAACAGAGACTTCAATGGACGGACGGACAGATCATAATTTTGCTAAAATAAAATAAAAATTAAAATTTTCATTCGAAGGAAGGCTTGAACCAAAAACCTCTCGCTCCGCAGCTCCTCATGCTAGCCTACTTTTTTCTGTCCTTCTGGTAGATCTATGCATCGCGGTTGTTGGTTCAGTTTGTTCGTTGAATATTCGCCTCAGCTGTCCTACGTTTGACTACCTTTCATATGGACCGTTCAGTTTTTATAGTTTGCTTATGTTTTTCATAGTTCCACACAACTTCTTCGAGTTTTCTCGGCTTATCTGCGTTTAGTTTTTCATGGCCTATCCAGTGCGCCCTTTACTAAATCTGAGAGCGGTGCAATGGGGATGTTCCCGCCTTAGAATACGTTGCATATAACTTTAAAGAGGTGTTCTCGGTTTTTTACAGTGAGTCTCATAAATAAGAAAGTATTCCAAGCATGAGATACAAATAACGTTAAAAATAAAGTCATTGTTATATAGTTTCAGTTAGTACCCATTCAGTTTTTTTAGAACTTAAATGTCAATTTTAGCAAGTTTCAAATTTTCTTTGCAGAACAAAGTTGTAATTGAAATAAAATTTATGCTGTATTGATCGACATTTGATTTGTAAACAGTAAAAATTTATTGCGGTTTTATCAGCGAATGGCTGCACTGAAAACTGAATTTTTATTTTAAACAGTGGGAGAACATGCTGTTTGCTCTTCACCATTGTTCATCTCTTGCTGTTTATACTACACCCATCGCAACATAAGTACAACGAGAGTTAACGGCAACATATACCGCTATTTAATAAATTCGCACAATTCTGAGTGCCGCGCGAGAGTAGCCGAGCGGCCTGGAGTGCCACGTTGCGGAACGTGCGGGCTCCTGCGTCGGAGGTTAGAATCCTCCCTCGGGCTTAAATGTTTGTGTCGTCTTTAAGCTAGTTCATAAGTACTTTGTAAGTTTAGAGAGTGATTACCCCGTGGTTAAGTCCCATATGCTTTACAAACATTTGAACATTTGTTGAACAATTGTGAGTTTAACTAAAAATTATTTAATGATGACACTGAAGGTACTATGCAAGAACCCCTCCTAGTACTAAACCTATACTGGATCTGCAGGCGTACTTAAAATAAGCTGACCCACCTTCGAGTAAGACTCGTGAGTCGACGTTTAGGAGTTATGGGTAGGTATTTCTTCTGAATAAAATTCGGGTTGCCAATTATGGGGCTTTATTCCTAGGCTCTCCATAAAATAATTTTGAACAATTTTAATTTTTCTGTGGATACTGAGAGAATATTCCTACTTGTCCGGTACGGATTAGGTCCAAACGCCGACTGACTACAGTGGCGCGCAGCCAAGACCTCCTACCAAAATTACGTGTGTCGTCGTACATGTTCCAAAGTGTTCGTTAAAGATCTAGTCATTAATTTATTTAGTTATCTGAACAATATTAAACAAAATAACATTACCAGCACCGACTTTTGATGACCCCTAGGCTGCTACTACAGCCTGTATGCCACCAAACATTGTTAAATAATAATAAATTAAAAAAAGATAACTTCGCGCCATAGTTTTGGAACTCCCCCGGCATATAGGCAACGGAATATCTCAGGGCAGCAGCGATCTGGAGCTTTGGTTACCCTACCTCCTCGGCTGACGCCATGTGGTGCGTCTCGGCCGTGGGAAACTATAACGGCTCTTGCTGTCGGCGAACTGCCTAGCCGTGCCTAAAGAAGTAGTTGTCGGCGGCTCGCGCACTGAATTTGTCGTTTAATTTATTAAGTAAAATGAAATTAAAAATTATACCTCCATATAGAACCCTCACAAATATTGCATACAAGGTGCTTCTGAAAAATTCGGTGAATGGTCCCGGGAAATATTGGAACGAAGATTACAAACTAAATACCTTTTCTGGCCTCCAAAGTAATTACCATTGGCCACAAAATACTTGTGACATCGGTTGTACAGCTGTTGGAAATGTTCAAATGTTTGTTAAGCTTATGGGACTTAACTACGGGGTCATCAGTCCCTAAACTTACAAACTACTTATGAACTACTTACGAACTAGGACGGCACAAATATCCATGCCCGAGGGGGGATTCGAACCCCCAACCGTAGTGGCCGTGCTGACCGTGACTGGAGCGCCTCAGTCACCTCGGCCAACAGCTGTTGGAACGGTCAGCAAACGCTTCTTGTAGAATCGCTCGAAGCACTGACGTCACGCGTTCTTAGATATCCGCAACCTTTGCGAAGAGGAAGCCTTTCAGGCCTAATTTAAGGAGGGTAAACAGAGAGAAGCCTGCCAGAGCCAAATCTGGAGAATGAGGAGGGTGTGGAAGCACAGTGGCATTGTGTCCAGTGAGAAAGTTGAGCACGCGGATCGCATTGTTCGTCTGGGCATTGTCGTGCAGGAAATTCCACTGTCCACTACGGTAAAGTCTGGGCGAACCCGCCGGATGCGTTGCAGAAGCCGTTTCAAAACTCCCTGGTAAACTTGCGCGTTGACGGTATGACATGCTTAATTTCGCGCTCCATGTCGCAGTGTCACGAATACTCACACCCTGCCAGCCGGGTCGCAGAGTGTAGCACCGCTTCACTGCAGTGCTCTGCACGATAGGAGGCGCTTGTTGACGTGTCCATCAATGTGTTTCACTGGACTTTTCAGACGTATCTTGTAATTTCAGATACTATTTATTCCGTGTTCTTACAACTTCAACACCAATTTTAACTTGTTTCACACGAACACAGTTTTAAGTGAATTAAAAATTACGCTGTATTGCTTAGCACTGTTTAGCAAGAAGAATAAGAGGAATTCAAGAAATTGGCAGAGAAGAAAATCCGCGATTAGTTTGTGATAGACAATAGGAGACAGTAAACGAGAGGAGTTCTTGAATTTGAGAAGGGAAATTGAACGTATGTTACGGGTATAGAAGTCGGATTATTTTAACAATCAGATTATAGAAATGGAAACTAACAGGAAAACAAAAAATACCTGGGACGTAAAAAAGGTACAGGAAGGGGTTCCAGGTTGACAGACCGCAGTGCTATATTAAGTAAATTGGAAGGTCTATTTTGATGAACTATTAAATGAGGCATACGAAATACAGCAGAACCGCAGATACTTGAGCCAACTGTAAAGGAAGTAAAATATGCAATCAACAAATTGAGAAACCTTAAAGCGCCGGGAGCAGATTGCATAACTTGAAAATTTAGTGCTAGAATATATTGTGCGAATGGCAGCAGATAATTCAGAAAATTAATTGGAAATATTAAGAAATCAGGGTATACAGATGATCTTAACTTCAACAGTGATAAGAAAGAATCTATAACAGCAAATGCTAATGCGTTAATCAAGGTTAGTGAAGACCTAGATTTGATAGAATAAAACAAAACTCAATACTTAGTTACTACTAGAATGCCAACAACAATAGATCAGGAAATGTTAAGAGGTGGTGACATGCAGTTTGAAAAATTGAATTCGTTTAAGTATTTAGGTGTGGAGATTATATCGAGAAATGAGACTGAAACCGAGCTGAGGATGAATATTGGCAGAGAACAGACAATTTTGTGAATTACGACACCACCCAAAATAACGGTCCAACATCTCATATGTGCCCTCTCAGAAGGAGTAGCAGTAACTGTGCAATTCGTAATAATGTTTTTACTACCGAACACATCTTGCAATGACAACTGCATATGATGATTAAAACTCAATACTTTTAACGAGTACGCAACAGGCGAATGTGATGATGGCTTAGTGGATGCATCGTACACTGATTTAAGGGATTTTGGGATCGACTGTTCTTACATGCTGCATTATTTTTCTCTTATCAAGAGTTCACTCTACTACATTTGTCATAAATACTACTATACCGTAACGCACCACTGCATTACATAAATATACTGTCAGTTGGCTACTGTTATTTCACCATATCTTTCCGAAAATGCTTGGCTTACTAAAAGATGAAATGTACCATAATAATTTTAAAGAGAGTCTAAAAAAATAATATCCATTCATGTGCAAGTGCCTTATTGTTTTTAATTTTTCCATACACAGTATCACTCTTCCAATGAAGATCCGTTCCGATATTGTGTCAATTCAAATAAACAGAAACGTTTTTCCATGCCTGTAGCTACTAGGATGTAGTAACTTTATCCGTTTTTGCCCTTCTACTCGCAAAACTTCTTACCGCAAAACTGTTCCTGAAATTAAATTTTTTTCGTGTTGGGAAAAGTTTCAACACATAAAAGCTTCGATAACAAGTATCGTATATCATTTAAAATCTGCGGTCGAGGAGAAATAATCATGTCGAAAGCCGATTTTAGCGTTATTACCATCCACCATGCTGAAACAGCTTCAGGGATCTAGATTTATTGTTACACAATAGAGCAAACCCTTGAACAGAGTTTAATTTCTAAGCTATAGACGCCGTCACGTATTTAGGTGGGCCTGTTTTCTGCACATCCCCTCCACTACTGCCCTGGCAGCCAATAATATTCATTTCCGAGGCTCGTGGCTGGCCGGGAGTAACGACATTGTTTCTCCTGCAGACTCCACTGTTGGCGCTCTGCAGTAGCTACTCCTATCGCGTCTTCCTACATGACGCGAACTACGAGGTGCGACAATAAAGTAATGAGACTGATGTAAAAAAATGTTGATTACCGTTTTAATCAAGTTTAGTGTTGTCTCCTTCAAAGTAGCTCCCTTCTGATTGCACACACTTTTTCCAGCGCTTCCGCCATTGATGGTAACGTTTCTGGAGCGCATCTGTAATATCCTCCAAGACCCTCGTCACATTTTGGACGTCTTGTGTTGTTTGAAAATGGTATCCCTTGACCGCCGTTTTGACTCTTGGAAATAGAAAAAAAAATTGCACAGAGCTATACTGATGAATAAGGTGGCTGTGTCAGTACTGAAATTTGTTTTGATGTTAAAAATTGCTGTACTGACAGAGCAGTATGGGATGCCGCATTATCGTGATGCATAATTTAATTATCAGCAATGTTTGCAAGGACATGAAGAACTCTTTCACGAAGTCTTTCTAAACTTTCTTTGTAGTAATATTGGTGAACTATTTGTCCAGGAGGCACCCACTCTTTATGAACAATTCCATTGGAAACAGAGAAGCACATAAGAGATTTTTTGTTTTTTTGTTTTGTTTCGTTGATTACTTGGGGCACCACTGCAAACTTTGACGGTTCGTATATGGATCGTACTGAAAGAAAAACAACTTTCATCACTAGTGATAACACAGCTCAACATCTCCTGGATTTATTTCCGTTTGCTTTAACAGATCGGCTGCCATATTTTTCCGTGTTTCTCGCTGCTGAGATGTGAGATTTTTGGTGATCATTTTTGTACAATTTTTTCTCATACCAAGATCTTCAGTTATTATTAGACGAACCGTTTCTCGATTGCTGTCCAGTTCGTCTGCAATCATTTTCACGGATAATCTGCGATCAAATCGTACGAGTTCACGCACCTCGGCCAAGTTGACAGCAATCCGTGAGGTTGACGGTCGTCCACTGTGGTCTTCACCTTCAACATTGGTTCTGCCTTCAGTGAACATTTTATCCCAACGTAAACATGAAATTTTGAAATAACCCCCTCTCCAAAAGCGTTCTGAAGCTTACTGTAAGTTGTCGTCGCATTTCCACTCAATTTTACGCAAAAAAGAAAGGGCATACCGTTGCGGAATATTATGTGGTTCCATTTCCGTGACGAGAGACACAAACAGGTGTTAACTTATTACAGAAGCAGCTTATAGTCCAAGGTCAAAGATATTGCGCCTAAGTATTGCCTGCAAGGTTGCCTCATCTTGCAAAGAAAATTCAATAAGGATTGTATCACCATTGTGTTATATCGAATTATACAGAACATCATTATATAAATACGCTTACACGAAAATTGTGGTACAGATTACTAATTTATTCGTACAAGAAGGCCAATGAAAGTTACATAAGTCTACATCTACAGCTACATAGATACTCTGCAAATCACATTAAAGTGCCTGGCAGAGGGTTCATTAACCACTTTCATAACTTTTCTCTACCGTTCCATTCTGTCATAGCGCGCGGGAAGAAAGAACACTTAAATCGTTCCGTTTTCGATCTGATTTTTCTTATTTTTTTTGGGATGGTCATGTCTCCCTAAGTGGGTGGGTGCTAGCAAAATATTTTCACATTCAGAACTAAAAGTCGGTGATTGAAACTTCGCAAACAGATCGCGCCGCAATGAATAACGCCTTTCTTTTAATGATTTGCACCCCAATTCTTGCAACATTTCCGTGAAGCTTCCCCCCCCCCCCCCGTAACGTGATAAAACAAAACGAGCTGCCCTTCTCTGAAGCTTCTCAATGTCTTCCGTCAGTCCCACCTGGTGAGGGTCCCATAAGGGGCAACAGTACTCCAGGAGAGGACGCACAAGTGTGATGTAGGCAGTCTCTTTGGTGGAGCTGGTGCATCTTCGAAGCGTTCTGCCGAAAGATTATTTGTCGTAGATTTCACCAATATAAATATTATGTGTGCATTTAGCCATTAAAAGTAGTAGAAGGAAGTAGAAATTTTCCTATCTACAGCTTGGATCAAGTTCTACATTCTCCAACAATCAGCTCACTGATTGGCTATTCGCCTCGACCAAAGAAGCTGTAATGCAGCGCATCTGCAGTATTAAAATAACGTGTTACAATAAGTGAATATCGAAACATGGAGTGTTCCCAACTCACTTTCTTGTGCCGTTCAAATGCTTCATTTTCGCAGTGATTAAGAGTGTTTAAAGGAAATGGATGTTTTCATATGAATGCCGATATAAATGATGATGCTCCGAGAGAAGCATGTAGCGGTGTACGGGTGGAACTACACAATCGACATGTTGTCAACTCTGGAATTCTGAATATGGCAGTATCGAAATAACATTATTTCTTGGCGTTGTATAAATTTACGAACACAGAAATTGATGTCACGTTTCAAATTTTAGGCTAATGAAAGATATATAATTCGAAAATGGCATGAGAAGTATATACTTCCGCTTGTATTTGTTGTTATTGTGTCAAGCATTTTCCTTCACATGTAAAAGATACCGTTTCATACCTCCCAGTGTTGGTTAAATTTTACCAAATATCACAGCGGCCTCTATTGGAAACAGATACTGAATAGTGAGAATCCTGTGAGTCTTCATTTTAGCCAATCGCTTGGCAATGCTGATGTTTTCTCATGGAATCTTCGCTTTACGAAGGCAATTATTTTTACTGAGCGGACGAGGGTACGTACAAGAACCTGTCAACCATAAAGCAGGAACAGCATTATTTGTTTACTTCATGGTCTGTAACGATACACTAATCGAGTCATTCTATGCGGTTCGAACAAATGGGCAAAGATTTTCTATCGTGTTGTTGATGTTGCCAACATAACCACGCGAGGCCGCCGACATGATACGTAAAATTTTACCCCCAGTGACCATTGTAAACACAGTTGGTCGATTTTCGACCACAGGCAATACTAGTACTAATAAATAAAGTACATACACACATTGGTTTTTTATAGATACAGAATGTTAATTTCACCCGTACGATGCCAGGTGGAATGCTAGTATTTTTAACCTTTGAAGAGACCTTTCAAAATCATTGTACTTATCGAAACAAATTACAACAACACCACACACCAAAGAATATGCGTGCAAGCGGGGAACTAAATCGGAAAACCGTTAGCGGGAAAGGAGCATTCGAGTGCTGTCAATCCAGATGATAAATCTTGAAGGTCTCGGGGACACTGGCCTGCAGTAACGAGCGGCCAGTAACGAGCGAGCGCGGCGGTGCAGCGTCCACTGTGCGACCCGAGGCCACGGCAGCGCACGCGCTACCTGTTGCTGCCTGCTGGCTGCTGTCTGCTGCCGGCGGCCATTCGGCTGCCGCCTCCCTAACTACCCCTAGTGGGCCATCGCGGCCGCCGTCGTTAGTGGCTGATACGGCGGGCCCGACAGGCCGGTCGTTACGCGCTCGACATGCCGCCACAGGCACTCTGTCCTCTTTTTACCCCTGCTCCCTTGTGCGCCTTTTTACGGAGGAAGCAGTACACGGCGCTCTCCCGGAATAAAAAAGAGTGTGTAGAGAAGCTGTATACTAGAGAATAAAATTCCAAAAAGGATCAACGTTTACTGAAAAATAAATTGATTGGAGCAATGAAAGCAATCAAGACGTAAACGAATCTTTATTACATTTAGTAAAATGCCCAAAATTTTATAGGTGCTTGGAGTCTGTTGTTTGTACCCCTAAGTCTGCAGTTTCTGCTTTCAGTGGGGAAGGAAACCCATCGTATTTGATCAGTGTATATGTCAAATAACGACTCTTTCTAGCTTTACCTCCACAAGACGCTCAAAATTGAAAGCAGTTCAACTGATTATCTGCATTTAGCTACAATAGGACGAGCGTCCTACTAATACGAGGGGGATTTGGAAAAAGCCGGCCGCGGTGGCCGTGGTGACTGAGGCGCTCCAGTCACGGTCAGCACGGCCACTACGGTCGGGGGTTCGAATCCCCCGTCGGGCATGGATATTTGTGCCGTCTTTAGTCTTAGCTAGTTCATAAGTAGTTTGTAAGCTTAGGGACTGATGACCCCGTAGTTAAGTCCCATAAGTTGTACAAACATTTTTGTATTTGGAAAATAAGTTTTCCTCCTCAGCTGTGGTCAGATTTGCATATGAAAGAAAAAAAAATATGATACATTAAGACATATATTTATTTTTCCACGTAATTTCTATGTACATTGACACATTTGTCATGCCGCTTGATAAGCTTCAAAAAGACTTCCAGGAAAAAATAAGGGCGCTCCCTTTTTTTCTCTTTCATACACAGCTCTGTTCACAGTCGACACGAGAATCTTATTTTCCAACTGCCCCTCGTAATACTCATATTTGTATTTCACAGAACTGGAAGACACTCTGATTAAGTTTGCGAGCGTATATGAGGTTACTGGTTATTCACTCACGAGATCAGGAAGTACACGTACCGTCTATCCTAGCACATTGTATAATATCAGCTTCAACGTACTTCTTTCGATATTCTGACACTTGTAACACAACACGATCAATTTTGAGTCGCATAATTGTCCGTGTAGACAATAAAAGTTGCAGTCTTGTGCAGTTTAGTGACTGTTGCCTTTAGAGTTGCTGTGACTGCATATTCCAAGAATTCATAACATTTGGTGCTAACACATACAAAGTGAGTTAACTAAGCCACTACAAGCTAAGCCACCATTCGCTAACCACTGTGGTGAATGAAGTCTGACGTTAACTAACACACTACTGGCCATTGAAACTGCTACACCAAGGACAAATGCAGATGATACACTAGTATTCATGTCACAAATATATTATACTGGAACTGACATGTTATTACATTTTCACGCAGTTTGGGTGCATACATCCTGAGAAATCAGGAACAGATGCCCATGCAGCTTCAACGATACCACAATTCGTCAACAGTAGTTACTGGCTTATTGTGACGCGCTTGAAGACTCCTCTTGAAGATCTTGATGACATTGTCGTGCTGTACGACCTCTGACACATTCAATTTTGATTCCTCACCGTTATTCCTGTTTCGAAAACATAGAGAAACCGTTACGTTGAACGGCTGGTGATGTGGGACGGGCGAGTCCATTTCCTCGGAGATAAGGTAGGTGTGTCAACATCGTGTGCTATCAGCTAAAATAGTACATACAGTAGTAGATTCCATTCCATAGTGTCTCCATAGCAGTGTTGCCCCACTTAAGTTCCAGCCATTGTATGTTAACACCACTGGATATATTAAACGAAAAACTAGAAAGTGAATCAGTTAATGTCTTCCGATGTTTCGAGAATACACTTGAAGGAAAAAACGATAACAAATAAAGACAGGCTGCATTGCAAATAGAGATAACAAAATGATAGTCAAGATCATTAAGATCTTGTTTCAAAAATCTGTCATACTGTACGAAAAATATATTACTCCAAATAAGAACATCTTTGTAACTGTATATATATATATATATATATATATATATATATATATATATATATATATATATATATATATATAATGTGTGTGTGTGTGTGTGTGTGTGTGTGTGTGTGTGTGTGTGTGTGTGTGTACGTATATTTTGTAAACATTAATATATACTGCGCACAAAATGTTTAATGCATGTGAAATTCTAAACAAATGGACCATCAAGAAACTGTAACTGGAAGTTCCTAAAAAGATTTCGTCGTTATATACATTAACACTGACCAAAAACTAAAATTTTTATCACTGTAGTAAAGACAATCTCATAAATAAAAAGCACCGCAACTAAATGGGATACCACAAAACACGCGTTTAAAAATGGCACTTATTTCCCGAAAGGCGTCGTGCTAAATAAAATATAAAACTTCGTGATTGGTAGCAGAATTTTCATCATTATCATCATCATCATCATCATCATCATCATCATTAGAGACTGATTATGCCTTTTAGCGTTCAGTCTGGAGCATAGTACCTCTAATAAAATTTCTCCATGATCCCCTATTCAATGCTAACATTGATGCCTCGTCTGATGTTATGCCTTTTACTTCAAAATCATTCTGTACTGAATCTAAGTACTTTCTTCTTGGTCTACCTCGACTCCTCTTACCCTCCGCTGCCGAACTCATGAGCCTCTTAGGTAACCTTGCTTCGCCCATGCGTGTAACATGACCCCAACATCTCAGTCTGTTCGCTCTAACTGCTTCATCTATGGTGTCAATTCCCAGATTCTCTTTAATTTCCTCATTATGGACACCCTCCTGCCGTTGTCATTTATAAACAAATCACTACAACTACAGTGATGCTCATTAAAGTTGCATCAGTAATGATAGAAAATGAAGAATTAAAATTGCTTTCTGTTAGTACACAATCAGTAATCTTTGAGGAACTTTCAACTGCAGTTTCCTTATGGTCCATTTATTTAGAATCTCATACGCATTTAACATCACAACTAATAGATTGTCCACAGTATGCCTTAATGCTGAGGAATGAATTATATATATACATTTGTTATACGTTTGTTTTGTCAACATTAATGTATACTGTGCACAAAATGTTTGTTGTGATGTTTAATGCATGTGAGTTTCCTATATCTTCAATATCATACACAATTAATACTTCAGTGAGGCCTTCGATATACTCCTGCCACCTATCCGCTCCGCCTCCCCCTTCTCCGCCCTATATACTGTTAACAGTCTACTCCGCAGCAGTGGCGGAGTCTTTTTTTTTCTGGGGGGGGGGGGCGGTTGCACAAGTCTGAGGAGGGTGAACATGTCTTTAAGGGCTTTGTGATACTAATTTTAAAACGCGCGCGCACACACACACACACACACACACACACACACACACACACACAACACACGCAATAACTGCAATTAAATTTATTTCATATATAGCGTGTCGGGATAGTTCAGACGGTAGAGCGCTTGCCCGCAAAATTCAAAGGTTGTAAGTTCGTATTCCAATTAGGGCACACAATTTTAATCTGCCAGGAAGTTACATATAAGCGCACGCTCTGCTGCAGTGTGAAAATTTGATTCTGCAAATTGCACTTCACTGTGTTTGAAAAAATGCCGTAGAAATTTCTAATTTGCTCAAATAATTGGAAAATCGAAACTTGCAGCTTCAAATAAAACTGTTTATAATGTGTGGGAGTACCATTTCTTAGTGTCTGGGAAAAGAATCAGATAAACCGTTTACCGAAAAAGATCTGAATGTGCCAACCTGAACACAGCCCTTGAAATTTAAATTTTACTTCGTTAAATCCTTTAACTTTATTTACGTATGAGTAAAACATACACAATAGCTCATTTATTCAAGCAATCAGGAAGCAATAAACAACTTTTTTATCGTAAATTACTGTCAAAAAAGAGCAAGAATTAATTAAATGGAAACATAACACAATAAGTCAAAATACATTATGTTAATTACAGGGATTTTGCATTTTTAAACTCGCAATTACATTCTACCCGTAAGTTAATTATTCTAATGGTAAGATTCTTTCCCTGCTTCCCTTCATCACCCCCCCCCCCTCTCTCTCTCTCTCTCATTTTTATCGGGCCGTTTGGGGGGGGGGGGGGCACGTGCCTCTGTGCTCTCCTACCGCCCTTGCTTCGCAGCTATGCGTAATACTTAAAGGGGCGGATGGGGGGTTTCTTACTATGCAGGAACAACGGACTAGAGTTCCTCCTCGACACAACGGCTGTCCGTCCCCTGCGATTTGAACGCTCGCTGCGGCGGACACTGCATTTACTCGGGCAGCCAGCAGGTCCATTTCCGCTTGCGGAAACTAAGGCCTGCCTCAAATACCCGGCGGGCAGGAATAGAATGCCGCCCATTCTCCGACGGGGCGTAAAATCTGCCATTCTCCTATGTTTAGGAGCGTCTTCACGATGTTCCTGTAGCAAGAATAAAAGTCTACGCTTAGCAGCGTGGCTGCTGAATTCTCTTCCAGCTGCAGATGTTGAAACGGAGTTTCATAATAATTTATGATGGTTTACAACTTCCAAATGTTACATTTGGACTTGCCCTTACTTCAAGAAGGACGTGGTAATTACTATTTCAAAGTAACTAGGTGCAGACATGTGAATATTACGTAACTATCAGTTGTATACGTCAGTGTTGCGAAATATTAAAACTAATTATTGACAGAAGAATGGAGAATGGAGAAACTGTCTGACCTAGGGGAAGACAAGTTTGGATTTACGAGATATGTAACAACATGCAATCCAGTGATGATCCTACAACATATCTTGTAAAGTAGATAACGAAGACAAACCTGTGTTCAAAATGTTCAAATGTTTGTTAAGCTTATGGGACTTAACTACGGGGTCATCAGTCCCTAAACTTACAAACTACTTATGAACTACTTACAAACTAGGACGGCACAAATATCCATGCCCGAGGGGGGATTCGAACCCCCGACCGTAGTGGCCGTGGTTGACCGTGACTGGAGCGCCTCAGTCACCTCGGCCACCGCGGCCGGCGACAAACCTGTGTTTATACTTCTTATATATATGGAGAAAGCTCTTGATAATGTTGAGAATGCGCTACTACAAATTCTGTAAGTAGGAGGAGTAAAATGTAGGAAACGATGAGTGATACACAGTTTGTACAGAAACCACACAGGTTCTCTCAGAGTGGTATGGCATGTAAGGAAGAAGTGGTTGTAGCCTACCCACAATGTTATGTAATCCGTACTTTGGGCAAACTGTGAAAGCAAGAGGAACTTAGAAAGGAAATTAAACTTCAGAGACGACATTTGCCGATTACATCAGGAGGATCAGGAAAACCAACTGAATAGAATGGACAGCATCTTTAAAGTATACAAGATGAATATTAACAAGGACAAAACAGAAGTTATAAAATGCAGACGATTAAAATTGGCCATGCTGAAGGAATTAGATTAGGAATCGATATAATAAATGTAGTAGGTGAGTTTTGTCATTTTGGCAGAAAACAGCTAACGATAGAAAAGATATAAAATTCAGAATGTCAGTGAAAATAAGAAGCATTTATGAAGAAAAATGCCGGCCGCGGTGGCCGAGGGGACTGAGGCGCTCCAGTCACGGTCTGCAAGGCCACTACGGTCGGGGGGTTCGAATCCCCCCTCGGGCATGGATATTTATGCCGTCCTAGTTCGTACGTAGTTCATAAGTGGTTTGTAAGTTTAGGGACTGATGACCCCGTAGTTAAGTCCCATAAGCTGTACAAACATTTGAACATTTTTATGAAGAAAATAAATTTGTTAACATTGAAAAGGAGGATTAATTAAGTTTCCGCAAGTCATTTCTTAATACCATCTGCCTGAAGTGTAACCTGTACAGCGGTAAATATTGGACAGCAAGCAGTTCACTCAAAAAGGAGACAGAAAAAATGTTCAAATGTTTGTTAAGCTTATGGGACTTAACTACGGGGTCATCAGTCCCTAAACTTACAAACTACTTATGAACTACTTACGAACTAGGACGGCACAAATATCCATGCCCGAGGGGGGGATTCGAACCCCCGACCGTAGTGGCCGTGCTGACCGTGACTGGAGCGCCTCAGTCACCTCGGCCACCGCGGCCGGCAGGAGACAGAAGACTATGAAATGTGATAGATCGTGTAACTAATTGGGAAGGAGTCGACAGAAGTGGTCACAAAATAATTTTTCGGACTAGGCGACTGAAAGAAGAAATCGATTCACAGGAAAATTATTGAACGGTACAGTTTAGTATAATAAGTGTGTGTGGTAGTGGTGGCGGGGGAGGGGGGACGAGTACCATAAGGAGGTTCATTTGGAAGTGTATTGGCTTTCTTATTCGAAGATAAAGATTCTTGGGTAGGATACGTTCTAGAGTTTCATATAAGTAGTCTTAGAATTGAAGACCACAACAACAGGAATTAACATTGCAGTTTTGTTCACAATATGACTGATAAAACCTCTTTTTTAATAGTGGGTCTTCATGTTGCCAGAGTAGTACCTACTGCATTGCATCCTGTACCTTTCTTTACAAACAAGCGTTTAAATGAACCAGAATCAAAATGTATTCTCATTTTTAATTTTATTCGTCTGCTATATTAAATTTAATTAATTTCGAATTTGTTTAAAATAAGTAAGAGACAATAACTAACAGAAAGCTACACTAAAATGTTGCAACACCAGGCAGAATTTAAATGGCAGAATTACACGGCATGGGGCGAAAATGGAAAACCGAAAGACGCCATGAAGTGACAACATATACTCAGAACTAAATATGCATCTCCTCTTATGAAATCAGGTTCCTTCTCTTCCCTTGTAGATGTTATATGAGGGAATAAGTGCAAGCAACTGAAAAAGCGATATTGAAGAAACTACGCAGTAAACACTTTGAAAATTGCTGAGCTATTTATTTACCCAGCATTGTATACGTAAAGCTATAGAACATATTAACGCAAAGACTCGCAGTAAATTTAGGAAAAAAAAAAACTTTTGTGGACTGCAAGGGATCGTCATGCATAAACAGACAACAAATAGTTAAATAGAATTTGTATTTTAATTGAGAAACATGTGCTTTATTTGTTGACTTTGCAAGTAGGAGACTGTCGTGGGGAATATTAGAACGAAGAAATACACACCACTACTTACTATGGGTAATACAACAAATGTACTTCTGAAACTGCAAACCAACTCCTCTTAGAAAATAATATTTTAAAATACCATATGCTTGCTATACCGTTGAGGTATGTTTATTAGACGTTTAAAGGTTCCTGCGATTAGACTCTTCCGCGATTGTTGATGGAAATAAAGCTTAACGGTAATGATATCAGTTGAAGAAAGCCCCAGTTGCCAGTTGCTCGGCCACCATTGACCAGACTTTTCAATTGATGAGAGAGCTGGAGAATGTGCTGGGCAGGACAGCAATCAAACATTTTCCGTAGCCAGAAAGGCCCGTACAGGGCCTGCAACATGCGATCGTGCATTATCCTGATGAAATGCAGGGTTTCACAGGGATCGAATGAAGGGTAGAGCCACGGGCCGTAACACATCTGAAATGTAACTGCCACTGTTCAAGTGCCGTCGATGGCAACAAGAGGTGACCGAGACTTGTAACCAATGGCAGTCCATACCATTACGCCGGGTGATACGCCAGTTTGGCTATGACGAATACACGCGTCCAATGTGCGTTCACCGCGATGTCGCGAAATACGGATGTGACCATGATGATGCTGTAAACATGACGTTTTGCCATTCGTGCACCCAGGTTCGTCGTTGCGTACACAATCGCAGGCGCTCCGGTCTGTCGGTCTGTGATGCAGCGTCAGGGGTAACCGCAGCCAAGGTCTAAAGCTGATAGTCTATGCTGCTGCAAACACGTCATCGAACTGTTCGTGCAGATGGTTGTTGTCTTGCAAACGTCCCCATCTGTTGACTCAGGGATCAAGACGTGTGGCTGCACGATCCGTTACAGCGATGCGGATAAGATGCCTGTCATCTCGACTGCTAGTGATACGAGGCCATTGGAATAACGGCCAGTGGAATGACGGCGTTCCGTATTGCCCTCCTGAATCCACAGATACCATATTCTGCTAACAGTCATTGGATTGCGACCAACGCGAGCAGCAATGTCGCGATACGATAAACCGAAATTGCGATAGGCTACAATCCGACCTTTATCAAAGTCGGAAACGTGATGGTACGCATTACTTCTCCTTACACGAGGCATCACAACAACTTTTCACCAGGCAACACCGGTCAACTGCTGTTTGTGTGTGAGAAATCGGTTGGAAACTTTCCTCCTGTCAGAAAATTGTAGGTGTCGCCACCGGCGCTAACCTTGTGTGAATGCTCTGAAAAGCTGATCATTTGCATATCACAGCATCTTCTTTCTGTCGGTTAAATTTCGCGTCTGTAGCACGTCATTTTTGTGGTGTAGAAATTTTAAAGGCCAGGAGTGTACTTATTGAGAAGTAGCGGCTCCGATCCAACGGCGCTACCACGTCCCTCTCCATAACGCATCCGCTGAGGCATTTGGGTGGAAGATGATATGGTGCCATAGTGCCATGGAAACGGTTTAAATTTTTACATGTGGGTGCAATGGGACTGAATGAAGGATGTGTGTTGTCTTTCTACAGAAATTTCTGCATTGTGTTCCTGGATGATTGTCAACCACGTGTTCACTTTTCAAATAATATGCATTTTACTTACTTTTTCAACTGTCCTCTTTTTATTCGAGTGCCTCTTGTACATAAATGGAGTGACCATGATCAAAATGGAATTCCCTAAGTTGTAACCAATCAAATGGGCGCCTTACCATACCGTACACGCTTTCTGCCTGCCCTTCTGCGGCTTAAGATTCTTCCTCCTGTACATCTCTGGTTCGCAATTACAGTTCCTAAATATCAGTACCTATTTCTTTTTACCATCGTAGAAAAAGATTACGATAATGCACCTTCCACATGTGGTAAACAAACTGCACTCGTATGGTAAGCATGTGGTATTTTAACATACTTCTTTCTGGCAGCGATTGTTTTGTGCTTTCAGCGGTACATTTGTGGGATTATAATAGTAAATTGTGTGATGTACAATCTTCTTCGTTCTAGTATCCCCACAACAGTCTGCTATCTAAGTTGTCAAAAGCTTTCGTGTAGCCGCGCAGGAAATCCGCGCGGTCTGGGGCGCACATCATGGATTGCGCGGCCGCTCCCGCCAGAAATTAGTCCTCCATCGGCTTCAGTGTAGTCAATAAATAGCAAATACTTTTCTGTATTAAATGCCATTTTCGTTTCAGTTATTCGTTGTCTGTGTGGGACGAACCCTTCGTGAACCCAATTTGCTCTGTAAATGATGTATTTCCTGAACTTACTGCTAGCCTTCGTGAGTGAATCCAACTATAATAAGATGGGATTTTTTTTTCTTGCTCAATTGTTTTTCGTTGTAGGCGCAGTTCACTTTAGCACTATGAGCAAGCGCTTGGTGCAGGAAGGAAAAATTGCCATGAACTGTACAGTACGTCAATGCTTGATGATGTGAGGCAAATGTCTCAGATAAAATTTTGGTATCTACAGAAAAAAAAAATCCAAAAACTTTTAACGAACAGTTTATGACATGTGAAATCCAATTTAATTGTCGATGTATGGCGTTTCAGAGCGCTGAAGATGCTTTATACCGTTGGTGATCAAATAAAAAGGTACGAAACGTCTTAACAACCAAATCAGTTGAAATTTGAATATTACGCTTTATGATAACGAGGTGTGAGATCTATGGATGCGAAGCATGCGTCGCCACCTCACCCTAAAAAATTCAAGGCTGTGCTCTCAGAAGGCAAAGTGATGCTCACCTTTTCGACGACTGAGTTTCGATATTCGTCGTATTTCTCGGGCACGGAAAAAAACATCAACAATATGGTGCCCTGTGAGACACTCCATAACCTAACCAAGTTAAACATGAGCAAACAGCCTGGGCTGCTCACGGAGGGAGCGATTCTGCTCCATGCCAACACGCGTCCTCACGTCTCCAGGGTCATATAAAGTGTACTGGTCTAGTTCAAGTGGTAACGACTTGAGCATCCGCCATACAGCCCGAACATCTCGCCCTGACACTTTCTTCTATTTGGTCCTCTAGAAAAACGGAAACGGTTCAACCCGGACAACGAACTGATGGACACAGTAGAGGACTAGCTCTTGTCACAGCCACAGGAATTTTGGGAACAAGGAACCCTTCCGCTCCGATAGTTGTGCTCAGGCCCCTGGTGATTACTCTTGAATAAAGACTTCAATTGTACCCACGGTATAGTTCCTTTCCATTTCATTTCAACACCCCTAGTATTCAGTAAAACGAGACGCTTGTGGTAACAAATGATCGAAACTTATTGTAAATGTACAGAGAGACAAATAATACCCTTCATAATAGTAAAGCAACTACGGACACCTCGGCCTAAGAAATGAAGAATTTTCAGAGAATTTGTTATTTCTTACAACCATGAAAGTAGGAAGGATGGGTTTCAACGTCCTGTCTATGATATAATCATTAGGGAATGACAATTTCGGTTTGTTTTTTGAGCAGGATGGGATATTAAATACGTCTTGCCCTTTCAAAATTTTAGCTGGATTTATTCAGTTGAAATCACGGGAAACCCAGATCAGGTTGGCTGAAGACGGATTACAACTACCGACCTCCCGAATGCGAATCCAGCGCGCCGACGCGCTACTTGCATCAAAGCTATAAATTGAGTTTGCAAAGTGCCTACGCCGCCTCACTTCAGCACAAGCACCGCCGCAGCCCACTCTTCTTTATCTCTAGAGATTATTCACAGTTAGAAATAAATCTGAATCCATATTCATGAACCATGAGATTAAAGTTTTCGGAATAAGGCTCTCCGTTTTGCTATCGTGATCCCACTAAAGCACGACCACTTAGAACTCTTTTTAATGAAATTTTCGTGTTAAATATGTAATAATACTTCGTCAGTCATCTCGTTTCATTAAATACAGGTTATTACATCATCTTTACATAAACACGTATGATTTTATACAACAGATGACTATACAGAGAATGAATTTTAAAAGTGTGTTCATTCCTGAGCGAAAGGAACAAGTCGAATATGAAGAAATCATCTTAATACAACACAAATGTATGCAAAAAATCCAAAAGTTTGCTTACGTCTGAAAACAAGTAAAAGTTACAGAGATCAGTGGTATACGTTTCAGTGCGTGGGAATACACGATGTTTTCCTCCTGCTGAAGCAATGTTTTGTACCAATAACGTGCATTGAGGAAAAAACATTTGTTCTTTACTTATGTATTTTACTAGCAATTCCTAAGACCAGCGTAATTTGCGTCCAATAATTTTAACTAAATTATATATCAGCATGTACTTCCTCTTTTGAAAAATAGCGGTTTCTATATTTCTAAGACAGTTGGCTTTGTAGACGGCCATTCAATGAACTTGACTGCTGTTCGTTTCAGCCACGTCATACCATAGACTCTAAAAACTGTACCTGTTTTATTTAATATCAATGGAGCATCGATCTCTCGCTTGTTGACCTCCGCACTCTTTTTAGATCGTTACACATTGGTAGTTGTACTCCTGCAACAGATGGCCCAATTTTACCCCGAGAAAATGTGTGATGGATGCCCATCGAATATTTAGTAACTTTTAATGGATTATGACGGAGGTCAAGTGTAAGATAATATTGTATGTTGTTAGGTGATCGCTGTTCTAGGAATCTCAGAAACAACTAATCCAACAGGAAGATAAGTTACTAGTTTGATGAAAAATGGAAATTCCGTGTAGTGCAAGATCTTCATTTACTTAATATGTGCCGGTGCGAAGCGGCCGAGCGAATTCAGACGCTATGCTGCGGTGCGCGAGGTCGATCCCCGTAGGGGGTTCGAATCCCTTGTCAGGCATGGCTGTTTGTGCTGTCTTTAGTATAAAGTAGTTCATAAGTAATTTGTGCGCCTTGGTTGCACAGTGGTAGAATGCCAGAATACAAATCCAAAGCTCGCGGGTTCGATCCCCACCATGTCCTAGGATTTTTATCTGTCACTTTCCACTTCTTTCACCTCTGGCAGTATTGCTCATGTGAAAAATACCGAGTAGCACCGTGGTTCGGAACCCACGTTAAACTGTAGGTCCCCCTATAACTGGCTGGGTAGGTCAGTTCGAAGGTCGGAGGAAGGCAACGGCATACCAACTCCAAACAGGACCATGCCTAGTAAAGCACTGTGGTGTTCAAACCAATCTTCGGAATGTTGACTGCTTTACCTACCTAAGTAATTTGTAAGTTTAGGGACTGATGACCCCGCATTTAAGTCCCATAAGCTTTACAAACATTTGAACATTTGACTTGATATGTACTCCGCAATCCCTCATGATAGAAGATACCACGTTTGTGAAAATAAGATATAATAACTGCCCGTTTAAGCTACGGTGTAAACTCACTGGCGTCACCTATTTATGTATTGAGCATGTGCATTTCCTGCATTCCGGTCACTTGTGACGACAGTCCGTTGCTATTAAATTTGTTTATTTACATATTCTCTTTCTCTCACAGCCCCCAAATGAAGATAGTATGAATACCGACAAATGACAATAACATCGTGTTCATGATTTACTTCATAATATAGAGCCCCAACTGTCAATTAACTGTGCCTGTCATAAATGCTGTTGTTATTACCTGCCCAAAAGCGAAGAATAAGGACGTTGTCATTATTATCATATTCACTACAGTATATTCTTGATGGAAGAGGCAAATGTTCAAATGTTTGTAAACCTACAAGACCTATATGAGTCATCTTTTTTTTTTTTTTTTTACACTTACGAACTACTGAACTTCAGTGTTTCAATGTCTGTAAATCCAAGGGATTCAACTGCTACAGTTGTAAGTCCTTAAACTTACAAAGTACTTAAACAAACTTATGCCAAGGACAACACACAGACACCCTAGCCCGACGGAGGTCTCGAACCTTCGACGGCGAGCAACCGTGCGCTCCGCAGCAAGGCGTCTTAGACCACAGAGCCATGCGCGTCAATGTAAGATGCCTGTTCTCATTTGTGTAATAAGTAGGATCGGATTCATCCGCTTCATTGCTGAAAGTAATTTCGAAAATATAAAACTGCTGTGAGGAAAAGATTATATCGAATCTTTCGTCCTACAGTTGAGTCACTGCAGACTGCAGATCTCGGTCACCATGCACTGGTTAACTGATAATTTTCGCTCTGTAATAAGCCCTTAATGAACGCAGGGCTGTACTGAAAAGAGCCATTGACTTCAGCATAAGGCTTAGGGCATGAATGGTACGTTAACGAAGTGCTTTCTTTGAGTGCAACACACGTAGAGATGGATCGTTACTTTTAAAGGAGCCGACGGCCAACCAATTTCCTCCGTTAGGGGTATGACATATGGGCGGCCGTTCGGCTGCTAGGTTACCTCTCCGTTCCCCGGCTCCGATAAGGTCTCAATATCTGCCCACGGCCGCTCGTTGCGCCTAAACGAATCACGAAGCCGTTACACGGCCACCCTGAGTCGACTTGCAATTTAGTCTCCTCCCCATCACCGCAAATAGAAGACAAATTTGAGTGTAAGAAATGTGTATGCCACTTGTTGTTCTCCTGTACAAATTTCTGATTGCATTTTTTACCTCTGTCAAAAAATCGCAATAGAGGATTTTTTAAGGTCCACTTCAGGTTTTCCTATAGTTTTCAATTATTGCGAATATCTCAGAAAAAATTAACCAAAGTAATGTGCAATATATAATACATAATAATATAATATTTAACAAAATAAAAGAGTGAAAAATTACGAGATATAAATAATATTATATATTTAACTTTATATTAACGTTGTTGTTATTATTTTTTGTCCGAAATATTTGGAAAAGTGTGCAAAGTATCATTATTTACAGTTCTTTTACTTTACGGGGTTTCTGAAATACATTTTTAAAAATAAATCCAACTATGGTAAAAAATATATTTGGTGAGGGGAGCGCGTTCGGAAATAACGAAAGCAATCCCAATAACAAGCGGATTGTGATAATTAATTATGACATATGATTTTTATAGAATTTATATTTCATTATAAAGAGATATTTTCCTAGGATATATTCATCCCTGGATGAAATATCAACCTGAATTCAGTCTTCGTTCCTACATTAAGTGAATTACAACAAAATAACATGATGATAGAGTCATATGAAGAATTATATCTTTATACAAACTTTCAGAGTCAAAATAACGAAGAAAAATTTCAAACAATAGTTATCAAATTCTGAACAAATTTTCCTTGTAATTATTTTCAATCTGAACGCATATATAGTCTTTATTTTTCCAAATATCTCATACAAATCCGTTTGTTCAATTTTCAACTCAGATGAATGATTTAGGCGTTGTTTGTAATTAAATTTCGAGCAGTGGAAAGCCATCGCCAAGGGCCCACTTGTAGTGTTACTAATATAATGTAGGCTAATACAGCATTTCTTGTCTTGACGATGTAACAATGAAGAACAAAGTTGCGAAATTATTGTACTTTCGTTGGTCTTTGACACGCATGCAAGGACATCAACACGAACGTAGCCTCAGGTAAAAGCTAGTTCTTAGAGTAATTGAAATTAAGTTGTGAAGATATTGCACGTGATATTTCTACGAATATTGTTGATTTAGAGTCTCGTCTTTTACTCACGTAAGTATAACAAACTTTGATTTCAGGGTTTGTCTTCGATTTCGAAAAATAAAGTCATTACCTTAGTGAAAATGTACAAGAAGAAAGATAATGCTTACAAAATGTTTACCTTCCATCGGTTTTCCGGTCAGGGAGGATGAAATTCAGCTTCCTGCTATCCATTTGCTCTAAATGTAATTACGCCCTCCACTAAATTTTCCCCGGAACTGGAAACTTTCTGCTTGCCTCTTAACTTTTTCCCGCTGCTTGACAATTAATTTTTATGCTCTCATCGTAGCGCCGGTGGTAGGCAGTTCAGAATTTTTTTCCTTTTATCCGCTACCCTCGGCGTTAACACAGACTAGCTTTTAATTTATATTGTTCTTCCACTCCCTCTAATTGAATCCAGCAGCAATATTCAATTCAGCAGGGGAAAGTTAATTAACGGAATGCTAGTAACAATTCTCAACGACCGTTCCATGACAGGTGGCTGCAGCGTCTAGCACTGTCTAATCTGTGAATCCACGTTGTACCCGGAGGAAACGATAAGCACAATCTACTCTCACATACGTTAGTATGCTGTGCGGAAATAATCCAACATGTGAATACTCAGGAAGTTCCAGCGATTTCATTTGAGCGCCATATTATGCCAATTGCGTTATACGTGATCGAACTGTTCTTTTGGATTCACATTTCTGCGCGGGAATGACCTCTCACCCTGAGGCACCATGTAACGAACTTCGCGGCTGCTCCCGTTGGAAGTTAGAGTCTTCCCTCCGGCATGGCTGTGTGTATGTTGTCCTTAGCGTAAGTCATTTAAAGTAGTTTATTAGTTTAGGGATTTATTACCTTAGCTGTTTGGTTCCTTAAGCTTACAAACATTTGAACACTCAGAGATTTCAACCTTGAGGTTACGTAAGTTCAGTAGATATTGTAGTACGGAGAAAAAAAGACCTGAAGATAAGGAAACTTCTCCGAAACATATTTGGGGGAACGAGAAGCAAAGTTGTGTTTACTGAAAGCAGAAACGAACCATTCTTGCCATAATTTGTTCTACTTTAGCATGTTTATAATTCAAATGATAGCGCTTTAGTAATCACATGAACCAAGTCTGCAAACTGCATTATCACGAAGTAAGATATGTGCTACACCTGTGAAAATTTTGATTATCCTTTGGAGAAGCGTCTCTGACGTGACGTTTTGTTTCGTACTTCTACGTTAACCTCCGACTTCAATTGTTCAGATGTTCCGTGTTTATTATACACTCCATTAGCTCAGTTTCACGACACAACACTTTTTGCTGTCAAAAACAAGTGTGGGGGGGGGGGGGGGGTTCGCAAATGGAGAAGAAAAGGACAGTGCTACAAAGACGAGGTCAACTGTTTGCAATTCTAAGAGCCAGATGTGCGGTGTCAGAGCAATCGGAAAAGATAAGTAATTTAGGTAGAAATAAAACATAGTTTAACACTGTTAAGTAGCTAAAAACATTTGTTAGCGTGATCTTCAAGCGTACCATTAAAAGTTTTACTTTTATTCGTGTATTGATGCAGTAATCGCGAACAGTTTGGTTTGTTTACATACGTCCTTGTTAGGCCTGAATTCCGAGTGTGCACATTTAGCGTTTCTCAGTAATTTTAAGTGCATTTAACACAGTTAACTAATTTAATAAGTGCTCTTCAAGCTCACCATTAAAGGTTTTTTGACCGACTTTAGGTTACGGTAGTAACACTAAAAGTGGGCCTTTGTGATCGTTTTTTGACAGCTCAAAATTTAAATAAAAATAACTGCTTAACCATTCATCTGCCACGAAAATTGAAGAACCTAATTGGTAAAGGGGACAATTCTCTAGAACTTCGCTCTATTATGTTTTTTTTCATGTCTTGCATCGTTGCATAGATACTTGCAAAACTAACGGCGATTTGACGGTCTGTGTCCGTCTGTAACGTGTTCTCACTTTTTAGGTCGAACCGTTCAACCGATCGGCACCAAATTTTACAGGCATAATTATTGGCTACCAGAGACCAGAACCTCACTTTTTCAAATATTTCGGACAAGAAATACGTTAGTAATACCAAAAAAAGATGGTTTGTAATGTAATTTTAATTGCATATAAACCGTTCATCTGACGCTAAAATTGAATAACCGAATTTGTAGAGGAGAAGATTCTCTACAGCTTTGTTCTCTTTTTTTTCATATCTCGTATCGTTTGAGAGATATTTGCAAAAATAACAGAGTTTTGACACCCCTCACTGAATTAACGAAAACCAGCCGTTCGCAGATGCCATGTGACATTCCTCGCCCAGAACTCTCTCTGGCATAAACCATCTTGCGTTGCGTATTTGTTGATATTCTTATTTTAACTTACAAGTTGTCATTTCAAAGCAATAGCGCACTGAAGAATTAAAACAAACACGTCGTTCTTCGTATGATATATGATCATTTAGTGTCTACAAATGCCATATTAGCATCAGTTAACTACGGCCATTAATAATACGAGACTGAAGGACGGCAGTGCTAAGTGTTGGCCGTAGCGTGGTGCGCAATGTGTTGGACTGTGACGCTGAAGGTCTGTGGTTCAAAACCCATCGGTCTCTAAAATTTTATTTTCCTAAAAGGGTTTCAGACCCTCTTATTAATTAATGTTTTATTGTTTACATTATTATTTTGGTCCAAAATATTTGCAAGAACGTATGAAACTACAAATCTAAAGTGGGCCCTAATACACGTCAGTGCGATATTTTTTTTTTTTTTTTCGCGTATTTACTCAGTAATCGCGAAAAGTTGTTTGTGTATATTCATGCGCCAAATTCGCGAGTGTGCAGATTTAGCACTATACCGCAATTTTAAGTGCATTTACCAACAGCTTACACATATTTTAGTGTCCTAAACATATCTAGTATCCGTTTGTATCTGTAGTTAATATATATAGTCGATATCACGGAAGCAAACCTCGCAACAATCATGAATGCAAAGTGTTTGAGCTGCAGTAGGCATGTTGGTGCTGGGGTTCTATGCAGCTGTTGTGAGAAGTGGTTTTATTACGGAGGATGTAGCGATGTGGGAAAGGGGGAAGCGAACGAGTCTCTTCCTTTGTTTGGCAATGTGTGTTCAAGGAACAGAAAAATAGTTCAACGGGGAGGGAAGATTAGAGTCCTCAGGCTTGGATAGGGCTAGGGAGGAACTTAAGAGGTTAAGGGGGGAGAAGGATGAGGAGATTGGGAAGTGGTACCAGGGAACAGGGGCCACAGAGAGAGTATAGTTCCTGACATATTCACAATTGGCACAACCAACAGATTTGCCTTGCTACCACAGTTAAGTGAGGAAGAGGCTCCTTTAGAACTAGTTGTAGTTAATAAACAACAGACTTTCACTAGGAAACCAACGGTTTCGAAAAAAGTAGATAGTAGGAGGAAAGTTTTGTTGTTAGGAAGTAGCCATGGAAGAGGTGTTCGCCAGACTTTGCAGGAAAAACTAGGTGACAGGTACTAGATCACAAACTTTTTCAAGCCCATTGCGGGTCTTAGCCAGGTGGTTTAGGTTCCTTGTGTGAAGGTTTCACAAAACAGGATTATGTTGTGACAGTGGGTGGGTTGGGTAACAGCATTGATATTGATCAGGCCTACAGTACGGAGTGTGACCTGGTCAATATGGAGACTGATCAACTGCTTAGCGCGGCTAATCTGTCAGACATAGGTTTCTTTCCTGTTGATGATATTTATAGGTGGGATTTCATTAGGCATGGCCTGCATCTCAATAGGAAAGGGATGGGGAAACTGGCTGATTTGATAGCAAAATCCTTAAAAGCGGGCACTGCAATTCATGGAACTACTTCTTTTACAGACTAAGTTCAGTGTTCAGTGGGAAGCTCAGGCTTACAGGTGCTGAAGATGTTAAAAAATCAATTGTTTCTCACAGAAGTAAAAAATGATGTCATCATTTTTCACCATAATATTGGGGGACTAAGGAATAAAATAGACGAGCTTTTCTTTTTTTAGATTATATAGAAACTGATAATTTAATGTATGCCTGTCTGAGCATCACATTGTCATGTGAATGTCAGTGGATATAAATTAGCTGAAAATGTAAGTAGAGATAATAACGTAAGAAGAGAATTTGCCATATATGCAAAAAGCTATCACAATGTAAAAAATTAGAAACAAAAAAGTTTTGTGTAGAGCAACATATCGAAGCATGTGCCTATCAGCTTACACTCAATAATGACTCTCTTATAATTGTAACAGTATATAGGTCCCCTTCAGGAAAGTTCCAGTTATTTCTGAAAAACTTGGATGCCTTGTTGTGCTATCTGTCAGATAGGGGGAAGAAAATTATTATGTGGGGTGATTTAAATATTGATTCATTAAAAGAGTGTAATAGGAAGAATGACCTAGAAGTTTCACTTGGCTCGTTCAATCTAACACCCGTTTTTGTTTTTCCAACTCGGGTAGTAAAGGACAGCAGTACACTGACAGATAACTTTTTCATAGATCAAGGTAAGTTTAACAACATAAATGCCAGTCCTGTTGAGAATGGTCATTTTGGACATGGGGCACAGCTAGTAACAGTAGCTCAATTCGTAATTCGAAACAGTTGTGCGCTCAATTAATGACCTAACAACAAGAAATTCCAAAGAAAGCCTACAGCATATAAACTGGGGTATATAAGGAATCTGATGCCAATTTAAAATATAATTTATTTCACGATACATTTGTAAGGGTATTTGAAAACTCTTTCCCCAAGAAGTTAGTTAAATATAATTGTAAGTAATTGTGCAAAAACCGTGGCTTACTAAAGGAAATAAAATATCTTGTAACCGCAAAAGGTAACTATGTCTACCTCCAAGAAAGAGTAATAACCCAGAAACAATCAAATATTATAAAACGTACTGTGCTACATTAACAAAAGTTATTAAAAATCCAGAAACATGTAAATCTTGTTTGAGATTAGTTCCTCTGATAATAAAATTAAAACAATTTGGAATATTATCAAAAGGGAGACAGGGCGACCAAGAGCACAGGAAGAGGGTATTACCATCAAAACATATGGACACTTTAATATCAAAAAGTCAGAAGTTGAAAACATTTTAATGGTTATTTTTTGAATGTTGTAGAGAAAATAGCATCATTAGAAGTAGCAAGGCAATTAATGGAAGAGGCCATACCTATACAGTTTGATACAATTGAAATTACACCCACCTCTCCTTCAGAAATTAAGAAAATAATACACTCTCAAGAGCAAATGGTCACATGGAATTGATGCCATTTCCAGCAGGGTGTTAAAAGCTTGTTCCCAAGAGATAAGTAGAATTCACAGCTCTTTAAAGCAGGGTATTTTCCCAGATAGTCTGAAATATGCTATCGTTAAATCTTTGCATAGAAAAGGGGATACGTCTGATGTCAACAACTACCGCCCCATCACACTTTTGACAGCTTTATCCAAAATTTTTGAAAAAAGTTAAGTAATACCGAATAGCTTCACATATTGGTAAAAATAAAGTTCTAACAAAATGTCCGTTTTGTTTTTAAAAAAATCTTTTCAACAGAAAATGCTATATATGCCTCCACTGATGAAAAATTAAATGCTTTGAATAACTGGACATCACCAGATGGGATTTTTTGTGATCTCAAAATGTTCAAATGTTTGTTAAGCTTAAGGGACTTAACTGCAGGATCATCAGTCCATAAACTTACAAACTACTTATGAACTACACTAAAGACGACACAAATATCCATGCCCGAGAGGGGATTCGAACCCCCGACTGTAGCGGCCGTGCAGACTGTGACAGACGCGCCGCAGACAACTCGGCCACTACGGTCGGCTTTTTGTGATCTCTCAAAGGCTTTTGATTGTGTAAATCATGGCATTCTTCTAGATAAGATTAAGTATTGTGGTATTGAGTGGGACAGTGCATAAATGATTTAAATTTTACTTAATTGGAAGAGTGCCGAAAGTTAAAATAAACAGATCACATGATAAAGAATTTTTAGATAAAACTTAAAAAGAATAAATAAAAAAGTAAAAAATTAAAATTAAAAATCCTGAAAATATTGTCTTGTATAGACACCCTTTACTAAACTGACACGTTCTACATCCTTGCGAAATGTCGTATATATGATCTATGGAACAAGGATTAATCTGATCTAAACCAAATTACTTTGTTCATCAGCTCGTAGATTTCCAAGCGACTTAACATAACTTATACTAAGTAAAAAAAAAAAAAAAAAAAAAAAAAAAAAAAACCACACACACACACACACACGCACACGTCATGCTCAAGGGAGGATTGGAACCTCAAGCAAGCGACCGAAGCTATATTTTGCTCTCAAACAACTGTGATATCCATATCGTCTTTGTGCTTTCGTCACCGTTTTATTTAAATTGTTGTTCAGCTCAGTACGATATAAGGTGCTCTTTGGAAACCCTGCTGTGAATGGATATTTGATTGGTGTTGTATTCCGACGATTGTTAATGTTATTACTTCGACTAACAATCCACAGATAACTCCGATTCAATAACAGTTCACTGCGAGACCATCACTGCCATTTATTTCTGTCGCCCATAGATATTATGCCGTCAATATACTGTGGCAGTTTTTGGTGGGGAAAGGGCTGTTTTGAACAATGGATGCATAACATACCGGTGTGGTTTGGATCTGATTTGCTAGTACCAACCGTAACAAACCATTATCCTGTAGCCGCTACCATCTGCTACTTGTACTCCACACTGCTTCTTGTTGCGAATGTACTTTATTCATTATTAGCTGAAAACCCGGCGTTTCCCGGGTATTTATTTATTCCTGCCTTGAGTTACTACTTCTCCTATCCCTTCTCTCTCTCTGCCCGTCTCCTTTCTTTCTGAAATCATGTTATATTTATCGAAAAGTACATAAGAAATAACGCTGTCTTGCATAATATACAAAATTATAAGTGTAGTATCTAAACAAAGAAAGATAGTAATCAAAATACAAATGACACATCAAATTAGTACGATCTCATGTTTCTAGAATATATGTTGTACAATTGTATAATTTTTCAGGTATATATTCATTTGTACAAGTGCTGTAAGTCTGTAAAATCTTTTGGGAATACAGTTAGTAGTAAAGAAGAAATAGATTAAAACTTGGTGCGTGATGGGGCGGTTTTCCATTAACGTTACTTTTTATGTTCTCCTATCTCATAAACTACGCGTCATACTGTGATAAAATTTAAACGGTACATTGAACTATATGTGTGTATATACTATCTGTAAGATTTCCTTGGGCTATATTTGGTAGTTTAAAATTATAAATTGTAACGTCATATCGAATGCCGTAGGTTTACTCCATAAACAGCGGAAAAGTAGTAAGCGAGAAACTTTTTTCCTGTCATCATTTTGCTATGGTTGTCAGGGAGAAAAAATTTAACAAAGGTTTGAAATGATGTTTAGAGTTTGTTGCAAGTGCTCTCATTCTCATATAGCGTATTTATGATGCCTTGCCGCATTATGTGGCAGTGTTTTGCGATTCCCATTGTTTATGACGTCATGTCTTCTGAACCAAGTATCGTATGTGATTATTAACCCTGCAGAAATTGTTACCTCACGGTACGGAATGTGTGTACCAAATTTGGTTGAAATTCGTCCAGTGGTTTTTAAGAGCATATCGCAAAATGCAGCAGTTTTTCGTGCATCTCATTGTTTATGACGTCATATCTCGTTAAATATGTATCGTACGTAATTCTTACACTTACGGTGATTGCCCTTATGGATTGAAGATTAAGTGTTGCAAGTGCTCTCATTCTCATATAGCGTATTTATAATGCCTTGCCGCATTATGTGGCAGTGTTTTGCGATTCCCATTGTTTATGACGTCATGTCTTCTGAACCAAGTATCGTATGTGATTATTAACCCTGCAGAAATTGTTACCTCACGGTACGGAATGTGTGTACCAAATTTGGTTGAAATTCGTCCAGTGGTTTTTAAGAGCATATCGCAAAATGCAGCAGTTTTTCGTGCATCTCATTGTTTATGACGTCATATCTCGTTAAATATGTATCGTGCGTGATTCTTACACTTACGGTGATTGCCCTTATGGATTGAAGATTAAGTGTACAAAGTTTCATAAAGATTGGAACAAAACTGTAGATTTGTATGAAACACAAACACACAAACATACGTACACCCTCCTTTTTATATAAAGAGTCTGAAATGGCTGGCGGGAGGTAACCCAGTGCATAAAGGGATTGAGTGTCTCTCACGCCAACAGAACATATCAGCAATCCTTGTGATATGCGGTAAGTTCCTCTTTCATAGATGCACAGAACGCTGACAGCAGCCCTGAGAGGGAGACGATTAGTTATTCCTCTGCACCGCTCCCCATCCGTCGGACAGTCATTTGTCTCCATATGCGGCCCACTGCCTCGCTATACTGGCCGCATAATATTAACTGACCAAGAAAACAGTAGAACGACTACACACAGGACATGGTTGTAACATAGAACCGCCTGATTCTTGGAAAACATGCAGTATTTAATGTTTCAGTATGCCCCATATGCGGATAAAAATGTGTGTGTTGGGTGATCGTGACGAACACTTAAGAGGATTACGGTGAAATGGTGAAATATAAGAGAATGACAGCTTTTTCAGTGAAGAACAGAAACATAACAGCTCTAAAACAAAACAAGAAAATTCCATAGGTGAAGCTGTAGGGAAATTGTAATTCTGTATCTTCCTCTAAGTGATTCAAATGCTGGTAAAAGAAAAAGTGGTGCGATACCCATAAAACATGGAGTATAAAACAATGCAAGAAAATTTAAAACTTTTGTGGGGAGTCTAGGTTTCAAGAGTTACCCCGTTGAGTTCAGTTTATTTAGTCAGCCATATTATGGTATTACATGCGCCTCCTGGACAGTTTGAAAGGACAAATTATGTCAATGATTACGTGACCATTTTGGGTGGTCAGATTTATTGCATTGTACGATATTTACGGCCCGAACTATGTTTCCTGTCGACAGTTGGCATCGGTCAGGACTGTGTTTCTGAACACGATATCGATTAGGCGCTTTCCCCCTTGCGACCAAATACACCTGATCTGATTCACAATTTGTGGATTACTTTGCAGAGAAGTGTGTACTTTTGCTGTCTGCCTGTATCATTATCTAAAGCTATTTCTAATTTCCAGGAAGAATTCAATAAATTTCTGTTGAAAGCCGTTTAACTCCCATATATTTTATTCTATTTAGCGACGACTGGGAGCTGTCTTGAGTACTAACGGCTTTCCTACAACAAGTTAGACGTGGTTATATACTTTTTCTGGTTTGTCATTTTTTTACCAATGAATGGATTTCCTGTCTTCTGCTCCGGTTCACCCTTGCGTAATTGCACTCGCTGATTCCAATAGTTCCGCCTTTTTATCTAACACGTAGTTGTACTCGCTGATTCCAATAGTTCCGCCTTTTTATCTAACACGTAGTTGTCCTACTCGGGAAGTCAATTTCGTGGATTTCACAGGCCAACGCTGTTTGTCCATTGGAGCATCGTAACCTAACCATATATGACGCTTGGTCTTCACCAGACCTTCAAAATTTGATCTGTTGTACCATACTCACAGTAATCCCAAAATCCCGATAAATCACACATTTATCTGAAGACTTGCATTCTATAACTTATAACATATAAATATATGTGTACACTATATATTTGTTGCACAGTAATAGCAATTTTGTTGTAAACTAGCTTTTGTCTTCTTAGGCCATTTTTAGACAACTTAATACGGCAGATTATCCACATCACACCAGCTGCTGTGCTTCGAGTACAAAGATTTTACAAGGGTATGTGTCAGTCGTAAACCATGTAACCTTTAAGTATTTTATAACAAACAGAGACGCTTAAACAATTAAAACAAAACTGAAACTAAGATTCCACCTTTAGAAAGGAGTGGCATATATAGGATCTCTTGAAATCTTTGTGGTAAAGTTTATGTAGGTCAATCAGGTAGGGCTATAACTACTAGACTCACTGAACATGCGAGGAGTTGGAGAGTACAACAGAGAGATTCCACCTTTGCAGAACATGCCTTCAATGAATGTCTTGCCATTGACATTAAATGTGATGTACTCCACAGAGCGAATAAAGGCAGAAAGCTAACATTGCTTGAAATTCCCTGTATCAACAAACAACAAGCTCAAAAACCAAACCTAATTCTCAATGATCAAACCCAGTTTCAGTTTCGCCCTTATTAAGGTAAAAGATATTATGTATAATCCTGCCACCAAGCTTGTTGAAATTGTGTAATGTCTTTCATCCACATTCCTAGATACTCTTTCCTTGTGCTACTCACGCCATTCTCGTGAAATCCAGGGAATTTAGGCTGTATACTTTAATATGCTCCTTTATTCCATATTCACATATTCCAAACATATGTAATTGTCCCCCACCTGCAATTTATTTTTTGTCTTCCTGACTCAGCTGTTCTTCTCCTACATTTGTTCCTGTATATAAGTTAATTTAATAGACAATTGTACTTGCTGATACACTCACTGAACTTTATGTTTCAGCTTATTTATTAAAAATTAATTTATAGTTATTTCTTAGTTGTTGTTGTTGTTGTTATGGTCTTCAGTCCGGAGACTGGTTTGATGCAGCTCTCCACCCTACTCTATCCTGAGCAAGCCTTTTCATCTCCTCATAAGAACGACAACCCACATCTATTTGAATCTGCTTACTATACGCGTCTCTTGGCCTCCCTCTGCGATTTTTACCCCACACACTTCCCTCCAATGCTAAATTTACGATTCCTCGATGTCTAAGAATGTGTCCTACCAAGCGATCCCTTCTTTTAGTCAGGGTATGCTAAAAACTCCTTTTCTCGCCAATTCTGTTCAGTACCTCTTCATTAGTTATGTGATCTACCCACCTAATCTTCAGCATTCTTCTGTAGCACCACATTTCAAAAGCCTCTATTCTCTTCCTGTCCGCACTGCTTATCGTCCATGTTTCACTCCCGTACAAGGCAACACTCCACACAAATGCCTTCAGAAAAGACTTCCTTACACTTATATTAATATTCGATGTTAGCAAATTTCTCTTTTTCAAAAATGCTTTACTTCCCATTGCCATTCTGCATTTTATATCCTCTGTACTGCGACCATCGCATGTTATATTACTACCCATCTACCACCTTCATTGTTTCGTTACCTAATCTAATTCATTCAGCATCGCCTGATTTTCTAAGACCGCATTCCATTATTTTTGTTTTGCTCTTGTTAATGTTCATTTTGTACGCTCTCTTCAACACACTGTCCATTCCATTCAACTGCTCTTCCAAGTCGTTCGCTGTCTCTGACAGAATTACAATGTCATCAGCAAAACTCAATGTTTTTATTTCTTCCCCCTGAACTTTAATCCCTATTCCAAATTTTTCCTTGCTTTCCTTCATCGCCTGCTCAATGTACAAATTGAATAACATCGGAGAAAGGCTACAACCCTGTCTTACTCCCTTCCCAACTGATGCTTCCCTTTCATGCCCTTCGAGTCTAATAACTGCGGTCTGGCTTATGTACAAGTTGTAAATAACTCTCCTTTCCCTGTATTTTACCCCTGCTGCCTTCAGAATTTGAAAGAGTGTAGTCCAGTCAACATTGTCAAACGCTTTCTCCAAATCTACAAAGGCTAAAAATGTAGATTTGCCTTTCCTTAATCTATCTTCTAAGATAAGCCGTAAAGTGAGTATTGCCTCCCGTGTTCCTACGTTCCTCCTGAATCCAAACTGATCTTCCCCTAGGTCAGCTTCTACCAGCTTTTCCATTCTCCTGTACATAATTCGTGTTAAAATTTTGCAACCATGACTTATCAAACTGATGGTTCTGTAATTTTCACACCTGTCTGCACCTGATTTCTTTGGAATGGGGATTATTACATTTTTCTTAAAGTCTAAGGGTATTTCGCCTGTCTCGTACATCCTACACACCAGTTCAAATAGTTTTGTCATGGCTGGCTCTCCCAGAGACTTTAGTAGCTCTGAGGGTATGTCATCTACTCCTGGGGCCTTGTTCCGACCGAGGTCTTTCAGGGCTCTGTCAAATTCATCTCTCAGTATAATATCTCCTATTTCATCTTGATCTACTTCCTCTTCCCTTCCTACAACATCGTTTCTAAGTTCATTTCTTTTGTAGAGCTGCTCTATGTACTCTTTCCACCTTTCAGCCTTCCCTTCTTTGCTGAGAACTGGTTTCCCATCTGAGTTCTTGATATTTGTAGAATTGCTTTTCTTGTCTCCAAATGTCTCTCTGATTTTCCTGTAGGCGGTATCTACTTTTCCCCTTCTTATACATTCTTCTACAGATTTGCATTTGGCTTCTAGCCACTCCTGCTTAGCCATTTTGCACTTCCTATCAATCTCATTTCTTAGTCGTCTGTACTCCATTTTGCCTGTTTCATTTACTGCATTTTTATATTTTCTCCTTTCATCAATTAAATTTAGTATTTCCTGTGTTATCCAAGGATTTTTTGCAGGTCTTGCCTTTCTACCTATTTTGTCCTCTGCTGCCTTCACTATTTCATCTCTCAATGCTACCCATTCCTCTTATACTGTTTTATTTCCCCCTGTTTCTGTCAATTGTTGCCTAAATCTCCCTCTGAAATTCTCCAGAACTTCACTTTCCTTCAATTTATCTAGGTCCCATCTCCTTATTTTCCTACCTTTCTGCAGTTTTTTTCAGTTTCAGCCTACAGTTCATGACTAACAAGTTATGGTCAGAGTCTATATCTGCCCCTGGGTATGTCTTGCAGTTAATAACCTGATTCCGGAATCTATGTTTTACCATTATAAAATCTATCTGATACCTTCCAGTGTCTCCTGGTCTCTTCCACGTATACAACCTTCTTTTGTGATTCTTAAACCACGTGTTTGTTATGATTAAATTATGTTCCGTGCAAAATTCTACCAGGCGACTTCCTCTTTCATTCCTTCTGCCCAGTCCATATTCACCTACTATTTTTCCTTCTCTTCCTTTTCCTACTACCGAATTCCAGTCTCCCATCACAATTAAGTTTTCCTCTCCCTTAACTGTCTGAAAAATTTCCTTTAGCTCCTCATATATTTCTTCTATATCCTCATCATCGGCAGAGCTAGTTGGCATATAAACCTGTACTACTGTTGTCGGTGTTGGCTTCGTATCTATCTTGACAATGACAATGCGATCACTGCGCTGCTCATAGTAGTTTACCCGCATTCCTATTTTCTTATTCATTATCAATCCTACTCCTGTGATACCCCCAACTGATTTTGTATTTATAATCCTGTACTCACCTGACCAGAAATCCTGTTCATCCTGCCACCGAACTTCACTAATCTCCACTATATCTAACTTCAACCTATCCATTTCCCTTTTTAAATTTTCTAATTTTCCTACCCGATTAAGGGATCTAACATTCCACGCTCCGATCCGTAGAATGCCAGTATTGTCTTTCCTGATGATAACATCCTCCTGAGTAGTCCCCGCCCAGAGATCCGAATGGGGGACTATTTTACCTCCGGAATATTTTACCCTAGAGGATGCCATCATCATATTTTCATACAGTAGAGCTGCATGTCCTCGGGAAAAGTAACGGCTGTAGTTTCCCCTTTCTTTCAGCCGTTCGCAGTAACCGTGTGGCAAAGCCACATTAGCTGATGTTACAAGGCCAGCTCAGTCAATCATCCAGACTGTTGCCCCTGTAACTACTGAAAAGGCTGCTGCCCCTCTTCAGGAACCACACGTTTGTCTGGCCTCTCCACAGATACCTCTCCGCTGTGGTTGCACCTACGGTACGGCTATCTGCATCGTTGAGGCACGCAAGCCACCCCACCTCGGCAATGTCTGTGGTTCATGGGGGTGGATTTCTTTCTTAGTTACAGTTTTGTTTTAATTGGTTGGACGTCTGTTATAAAATACTTAAAAGTTACATGATCTATGACAGACACACATCTTTGTGAAATCTTTGTACTCGAAACACAGCAGGTGGTGTGATGTGGATAATCTGCACTATTAAGTTGTCTAAATATAGCCAAAGAAGCCGAAAGTTACTTTACAACAAAACAAATAGTATTTTGGAACAAATATAAAGTGTACACAATTATGTAACATTTCTATGTTCCATCAAGAACCAACAGAAGAATCCATAAATATTACTTACTGATTACTTCAGTCTCTTTTCAACACCCTCCAAGTTTCACAATCATACAGCCCCACAAGATAAGAAAATAAAAACCTGAAGGAGACTAAAGAAAAATCTGATTGAGTTTGGATCATAATATTGAACTGTGTTTCACACGCTTCCGTTTTCTGTGAAGATCATTCCAAGGTATCTAAATTCATAAATTCTTTCGTAGGATAGTGATTATTTAATGAGCACCAGTCCTGAACATCGAAGCTCGTTTATTAGCGTGAGTCATTAGCCATATTGTTTGAAAATTTTCTGACACAATGAGAACAGTTTTTCTACACTTCAACACATATTGGATTACAAGAGTGAATACGATTTTGCCATTGGGTACTAAGCTTTTTACTAAGAGCATGCAAAAGCGACGAACAAAATAATGTGAACAACTTACATAGACAAAATACGAGGTGCGTCCAGAAAGTATGTTCCGTTTCAATTTATCTCCGCTGCAGCGCTGCGACTGCAGTTCCGCACATGCGCTGTAGACGGTATGTATCAAGGAGAAGAACGTGCGCCATTTGGAGATCGCTGTCAGTTACGTACGCTTTGTTGTGCTTGTTTGAAATGTCGGCGTTGACTGAAAATTCCGCCGCCTGTGAAATCAGGTCGGCGATTCTGTTTCTGAATGCGAGGAAAGTGAAACCAAGTGAAATTTATCGGCAAATTTGATATGTTTACGGACCAAATGTGATGAGTGATTAGATGGTGAGAAGATGGGTCCAACAGTTCAATGACGGGCGTAGTGATGTGCACGATGAAGAACAAAGTGTGCGTCTACCTTTGGTTATAAACGAAGTGGTTCACGCGACTTTCATTTGTTCTTACATCTCAAGTCTTTCCTTGGCGGTAATCACTTCACCAATGACGACAAGCTGAAAGAAACTGTTTCCAAGACAGAGGCGGTAGATTGCTATGAAGAAGGTATACAAAACCTGTTGCCACGCTATGACAAATGCCTACAAAATTTCGGCAGTTATGTGGAAAAGTAGTTTAAGAGTTGTAGAATTTTGTGCAATAAAAATTTCTTCTGTATCTGTGTACAATTTCATTTTATTACCAAACGGAACTTTCTTTCTGAACGCGCCTCGTATTTATTTATTAATATGAAATTGGATCCGGGAACTGTGACGGAATATCTCACGATCCCCAACAACAAACTTCTTACTATGACTAACTTATTGCCGCAGTTGAGTGGCCGGGCGGATTGAGGCTCTATGCTCCAATACGCAATGCCGTTCCCCGTCGGAGGTTCGAATCCTCCCTCCGGCGTGGATCTATATGTTGTCTTCCGTATAAGTTATTTTATAAGTAGTTTGTAAGTTTAGGGTCTGATGAACTCGAAGTTAAGTCCCATAAGCTTAACATTTGAACATTTGAACTGATTGCTAACAAACACTGCTGAATTAAAAAACGCTTACGCGCCCATAACACGCAGGCAATAAGGTGCAGTGGTTTTTTGCACAGTATCAGATGATTATCGAAGAAGTGACTCTGTAGATGAAAATCGCCATGTCCCAACATAGCTGAAGCTTGTGGGTGTTTTAGGGCAAAGAGTGACGACCAAATTTAGAGCTCCGTAGTCGATGATTTATTTGGCGGATGTTACGGTACAAGAGTAGATAACATTCTTTTGGAGACTATTAAGACACTTTTCGAATCTGTTCCTCGAATTGTTGGAAGCGTTCACAAAGTAATGCTTAGAATAATACGATATAGGTTCCTAAATCCTGGCGGAACAGTCTCCATACTTGACTGTAGAAAGCGGCCATGGCGTATCGGCTGTTTCTAGGAAGCATTGTTAACTGATGATTCATCAGACTATTCTTCTACTCCACATGTGTCCAAATTTTATTATCCTTGCACCACATCCTTCACAGCTTTGCAGTTGCTTCCGTTATTAATAGTACGGCAAACACAGCCCTTCCAAAAATATTAAACTCCAGTCCTACTGTTTTGATAGAGACAGTATTACTGAAATGGCAGTTGAATTTTGGGGTCATTTGTGCCGACGTAGTTTATAGTTGTCTGGCCAAAATCGTTCTTCGTCTTCGTCGGTAGTTATTTGATATTGTCTAAGTTGATAATCTCTAAGTTTCGCGTACAGTCCCTCTTCGCCAATGATGTTATACCTTGTTTTGCGTTATCTGTCAGTAATATGGATATTTTCACTAGTAAAATTTTGTGCTGCATCTTTCGTCACACTAATGTGTTTCCCCTTTGAATCACACATTTCACCGATCATTTGTGATGGCCGTAGCAGAGCAAAACATATGCTGTACTGCAAGCTTAAGTACAAGACTTCGTACATCAATTGTTCACTGCTGTCGCACCTGTTTCAACACGTAAGCAGTGATGGCAACTTGCATCGTGATATAGTATGCTGTATGATGCTAATGCAATGGTCCCATATTTTACAAACCGCGCTAGTGAGGATGAGGTGTCGGTATATAAACATCGATGGACATGGCAACAATATCCCTCTATCATTCGAAGCACTGCAGTGAAATGGTGGTACACACTGTGACACCGCTAACAGGGTCAGAACCAGAACTCGTGTCAATGCAAAATGGAGCGCAAAATGAAACATTTGATGAAAGCGTTAAAAAAAGAAGAAAAAACTCATATTTGAAGGTTTCAATCAAGCATCTTTGTGGTAAGGGGGAGGGCTGCAGCCTCTTACCCAGTATGTATGGGATGGTGCATTATCGTGATGCAGAATCCAATTATCAGCAATATTGGCATGGACACGAAGAACTCTTTTACGAATCTTTGTAAAATTTCTTTGTAGTAATATTGGTTAACTGAATGTCCAGGAGGCACCTACTCTTTATAAACAATTCTCTTGTAATTAAAGGAGCACACAAGCATGCATTTCACTTTTGACTTTGACATGCGAGCTTTTTTTGTCTGGTTGATACATTTGAGCAACATTGCGAGCTTTAGCGTTTTGTCTCTGGATTGTACTGAAAAAAAAGGAACTTTCATCACCAGTGATAACACGGCTCAACAATTCTGGATTGATATCCTTTTGCTCTAACAGATCGGCTGCCACATAATTACGTGTTTCTCGCTGTTCTGCTGTGAGATATTTGGGGACCATTTTTGCACAAATCTTTCTCATACCAAGATCTTCAGTTACTATTAGACGAACAGTTTCTCGACTGATGGTCAGTTCTTCTGCAATCATTTTCACGGACAATCTTCGATCAGATCGTACGAGTTCACGCACCAAGTTGACATCCATCTGTGATATTGATGGTCCTCCACTGCGGTCTTCAACATTCGTTCTACCTCCACTAAACATTTTATGCCAACTAAAAACTTCAGCTCTTAACATAACCTCCTCTCTCAAAGTCTTCTGAAGCTTACCGTTAGTTGTCGTCTCGTTTTCACCAAATAAGACGCAAAAATAAATGGCATACCATTGCGCAATATTACGCGGTTCAATTTCCGTGATGAGAAACACAAACACATATTGACTTATTACAGCACAAATCACGCTGAAGCAGTTGCATTAATGTGCCGTGTGGACTAGAAGCAGCTTATAAACCAAGGTCAAAGATATTGTGCTTACAGGAGCCTGCAGGGTTGCCACGTCTTGCAAAGCAAATCGGTCTCATTACTTTATTAACACACTTAGTACATCAATGATTAAGCAGAAATAGACGTTCGTGTCCTCTCAGCGAAGTATGGTTGTGTACTTACCTCCTAAGACAGGAGTTTTTTTTTTTTTTTTTTTTTTTTTTTTTGTCATTACATCGTTTTAATTTGAAATTACAATCTTTGCTGGGTGACTATTTACAGTATGCATATCCCCAGGAGGGGTGGGAGTGAGGTGGGGGGGGGATAGGAAGAGATACAGTGAAGCGTAAAGCTAAAACAAAGGCGTCCTGGCGCCAGTGGCGGCGCTGCAGTCTGCCGCTTCCGCCCCAGCGAGCGCGTCAGCGCGCGCCGCCTCGCGGCAGTCGATCCCTCGCTCCTGTCGACCGTGCCCTGAGTCGAAGAGAAGCCGAAGCCGGCTTATGCGACCGGCGACGTCATATCCGCTACTCGCTGCCTGCCTCCACAGCGGCTGCTCGTCGCGACGAGCTGCTCTCCCGGTTTCTTTGCTCCCGCTCCTTTTCTTTGGCTCGCCTACCACGAAGCGGGAGAAAACAGCCGTCTCTCTGAGACGCATCAGGATTTCGGAACACGGAAAAAGCAGATTACGGTTGCAGGAAAGGACGGTATCTTCTCGAGGATAATATTACGAAGACAAGAATGAAATCAGAAAACTGAAGGAAACTTCTTTGGCACACGGGTTTTGGGGTCCTACTTTGCCCACGATTCAAGTAATCCGAATATGTAGGTATATATTACTCAGCTTTTATTAAGAAAAGAAAAGATAAATACTATTAATCCTGAGTGAGAATCGCCAGTCTTTAGAAACTCACAATGTGACTTCCATTCAAATGACCGATATCGGCAGCTATTGAGAGATTTATACTAAACAACCAACCAGAGGGCTGACCCGCCGGGGTTGACTAAACAACCCAGTTTGGGGAAGCCAGGAGGAAAGCATGTTAATTTAAACAAAGTCCTCAAGACTGGCAACCGTTTACAGAAAAACGAAATATAACACCGACTTCAAAGCGAAAAGCTTATAATACTAGAATTTTTACTGACATGGAAAGTACTTTGTCTCGAACAAACACATATATACCAAAATCGTATGAGAGATAATGTAAATATCCCTTATTGCACTAGTGATACTCCCACATCTGCAAAACTCTGTAGTCCTCCGTTAGAGGCCTCTGCCTGTGCCATGCCGCATTGCACTTTGATCTGTCGGTTCGCCAGTAGGGACGGTGGAGTGTGCCTCCGAAGTTGCGTTTTGTGACGTTATTTGTGTGGTGAAGCGTCAGATGGGGCGGCGATTGCTACTCAATCCTGCTAATGTATTGCGATTAGTTGAGATGAAGTTACGAAGAACCCTTCTTCGTGAAGATGGAATTAGTGTAGAAGATGAATCATTTACATGCTTTCTCCTATCTGTTATGGTACAGAAATATGAGCATAAGTTAAATACTGTTGTTACAAACTAATAATAATTATGATAGGGATGATAATGACGAACAACTCATTGCAAGCGGTAGTGCTACGGTAAATGCGGGAAGAGGCGATGGAAGCAGTGTCAGTGAATACCAACAGTCTTTCGGGAAGAAGGTTAAAGTTGCAACTATCATCACGGCTTTCGATGACAATTTGCTAGATAACATGTACGATGATTATTACATAAGTTATAGTTAAGATATCTGCATTACGTAAGGCGTCTACAATTACATATACAGTGTTATCTAGAGCATGGTTGCAGAGCTTTGCAGAAAAACGACACCCACCAGCACATTGAGGTGTACGTAGAGATCCTGTAACCAAACGTTCATACACATATGTTTGTTCGAGCCCATGATGAGGGGTAATAGCCGTAATATATTTTCAGAAGTGCATATTGTCAACCATCAGTTGTTTATTATAGTTGTAACTTGACCGGATTCTGTTCTTAATCATCTTCAGAAAAGACTGTGAAGTAAAAATGACAAACATGAATTATACACAAGTTAAAATTCAATTCATAATAAAACCCTGTAGTTTTATCCAGAAAGTACTTAGAAACTAAACAGGCTGATTAAGTTAATAGACTATCATTTACCTTATCCATGTCAATCAATACAAATTTTGTAACATTTCTCATGTCATCAAGTCTTGATGGCAAATAAAACCAGAGCCAGGCTGTGTTTTAGTGAATCAGGGTCTATGAATTCAAAGAGTATCCAACAGAAATATTAAGAAGTACATCATTTGATTAGGTTATGTGATAAAGTTAGCAGAAATCATGGTGAAATCTGGTTAGCAGAACTTTCATGGTGTGAAAAGAACATATCTTTGACAGCCATCGTAGGATATATCTTTGGTAACGTATCATGGCGACTGATACACAGTTATGATTGTCGGCAAGACTTGATATCAAGTGACATGTTACGAATATTTTCTTTACTGACATTGATAAGGTAATAGATAATGCATCAACTTAATCAGTCTGTTTATTATGTAAGTACTTTCTGGATGAAACCACTGGGTAATATTATGTATTTTATATTAACTTGTGTATAATTCATGTTTGTAACTTTTATTTAACAGATTTTTCTGAAGATGGTTTAGAACTGAAACCAATCAAGTTATAACTATAATAAGCAGGTGATGGTTGATTCTATGCATTTCTTAAAATGCTTATAATAGTTTCAACAACGAAACTCTGTCACGTAATTTGTTAGAAAATCCGAAGAAATTCTGATGGTGTGTAAACTTACTAGTGGCAAAGCAATACCTTCACTATGCGATACCTATGATGATGCTACTAAAGACAGGTCTGCTAAAGCAGAATTGCTAACCACAGGTTTCCGAAGTTTCTTCACCGAAGATAACGAAGCAAATACTCTAGAATTCGAATCAAGGAAAACTGCTATCGTGCGTAATTTAGAGTATTAAAGCAATAAATCACTTAACGTAAGCAAGTCTCCCAGTCCAGACTGTATAGCAATAAGGATCCTTTTTAGGTTTTCTGATGCAGTAGATCCATACCTATTATATACAACCGCTCCCCCAGCGAAAGTTCCGTACCCAAAGACTGGAAAGTTTTACAGCTCAGTCCGTTATTCAGGAAAGGCAAAGGGAGTGATCCGCAAAATTACAGGCCTATATCATTGACGCTGGTTCGCTGCAGGACTTTAGAACATATGTTATCCTTAACATTATGAACTACCTCATAGAGAACGACACATTCACGCGTAGTCGACACGGATTCAGCAAGTATCGTTCTCGTAGAACCCAGTCAACTCTTCACACACATAAAGTAATGAGTGCTATCGACAAGGGATCTCAAAGTCGTTCCATATCATAGATTTCCGTAATGCTTTTGACACTGTACCTCTAATCAAATTGCCTGTTTATGGAATATAGCTACAGTTTGGAGATTGGATTCGCGATTTCCTGTAAGATTACAAGTAGTACATAGTAAGTGTCAGAAAGTCAAATTCAAAATGTTCAAATTTTTGTAGAGCTTATGCGATTACAGGGTCATCAGTCTCTAAACCTACAAACTACTTATGAACTAGCTTATACTAAGCCCGAGGGGGGATTCGAATTCCCGAAGGGAACTGGCCTCGCGAATTGTAGCATAGCGCCTGAATGTGCTCGGCCGCTCCGACACGGCTCAGAAAGTCATCGAGTAAAACAGAAGTGATATCTGCCTTTCCCTAGGGAACTAGTTATGAGACAATCCCACTAACTCTCTTCTACTGTTTGCGAGTGATGATTTAATTTCATCAAATGGTCAAAAGCAACTGCAAAATTCATTTAGATAAGATATCTACACGGTGCTCAAATTGGCTATTGACCCTTAATAAAGAATTGTCTAAAGTCGCTTATATGACGCTAAAGAAATCATTTAAACTTCTTTTTCGACGAATGACAAATAAATAGGCCGTAAATTCAACTAAATAACTAGGAGTAACAATTAGGAACAAGTAAATAGTGAAGAACGCACAGAAACTATCGTAGGAAAGGCGAACAAAAGCCTGTGTCTCATTGGCAGAACCCTTGGAAGACGCAAGAAACTACACTTGTGCGTCCAATTTTGGAGTACTGTCGCGCATTCAGCGATCCCCACCACATGTAATTGACGGAGGACGCAGAGAAAATTCAGAGAGAGGATCTCGTTTTGTATTATCGCCAGCTAGAGTAGAGAGTATCACGAAAAAAATTCACGATTTGGGGTGGGTATCATTTAAAAATACGTTACTCATTGCCTCGAGTTTGATTTGCGAAATTTCTTGCACCAATTTTCTCTTTCGTATAAGAACATGTTTAATTATGTTTTTCGTTCTTGTACTGACTGTAGTTAAGACGATTCCTTTACGCCAGATGCATTTCGCTTTTTATTTTAAAAGCATCTTCTGTGGTACTGTAAATGATACACAGCTTTGTACAATTTGTTTCTTATATATAGATTAGAAGCAGTTACTTAAATTTTTGTGCACTTTAGGTTACATTATTTTTAAATTGATGTACATTCTACTCAGAGTATTATTGTCTCTTTCTTACATACGATGCTGTTTTGTGTTAATTGTTATCACCACAAGACGGAATACCTGTTGTAGTTAATGTTAACAGCTTCTGCGGAAGATGACCACACAACCAAACAAGCAAACATATTTTGTTAACACCGACGTTCACACGGAGACATGGTCATCATAATAAAATAAAACAGATACATAATGGAAAGATTTAGAAGTTATTATCTCCCGCCCGCTTGTAACGAATAGACCGATAGAGTATTATCATAAAAATGTATTGATGAAAACTCTTATATGCACTACGACATGTTTTAAGGTGTATTTACTTAGATGTAGATGAAATGACAAACCCTTATAGTTTGTAACTGTGATTAGTAGTCGTATTATGAAGGCTGTTTCAGGAGGAATATTAAAGACGGTACCAGGTATAGTGTAGGCTAATTGCAAATATATATATATATATATATATATATATATATATATATATATATATATATATGATAGTATGTAACCGAGAAAATTTAAAACAGAACATTTTAACTGATTCTGCCGTCGGTTCTAGGTAGTACATTACCATAATTCGAAATATTTACATATTTCGACCGATTCAGGGCATTGAAATAAATTCAATGGCAAAGATGAAAATTTGTGCTGGACCGGGATTCGAACCCGGGTTTCTGCTTTGGGCCAGCAGTCGCCTAAAGCATTTTTTAAATTTATATATATTCCTTTTAGTTTCTCTATGGATAGTTCAGTTCTTTGTGGTCCCTGATCTTGTTCGTACGTTGATGTTCTGTTCTATGGATTCTTGGAACAGGGGGCGTTGAACCCTCTGACCGTGCGTGCTAAGCCACGTCGCCCGGCACCAATTAGGCTATCAAGGCACGCTTCCCTTACAACCAAAATTCCCATCTTATAGCGCACTACGATTGCAGTGTCCCCTGCCCATTAGTCCACTTGCTCGCAGCCTATACTGGATTCCCGAGGAATCGAGCGTATGAATGCGTCCGCAATGAAATGGTCTATTGCCTGTTGTCCGAAAAGGAAAGACACCATATAAATAATAGCATTATAATAATGTTTAAAAATCACAATTTTATGTATGTGATTTTAATTTAGTATATTGATGATCTAACGAAAACCGTCGGAAGAACGAATCAATACGACTTCATTTGATTTAAGCTTGTTTCGGTTACACACTAACTGATGAGCCGGGTACTGGAGGATGTAACATCAGACGTCAAACAATGCCGATGTGGGAAGCAAGCTAAAACATCCTCATTTACAGAATAAGTTTATTGTACGAAAACAAATAGTTACGTTCTTCAGACTTGAAGACGGACAAGATTCTTCGCAGTTATTGTTCTTACTGTTACTCTTGAATAACGTGCATACAGACTGGGCCGACCAGCATTGTGCTGCTGGTTAAATCGGTATTATAGACGGCACAGTGCTCCTCTATGGCCGAGGGCGTGGACCCGCAACTTGTTGGAATTGACGCCTTCTAGATCTTGTTATGGCGGTGCTGCGCTGATCTGTGTGCAGTCTGTACGATATGACTGCACAATGGCAGTTGAAGCTCTGTACTCAATCAAAATTGGACACATCTTCTATGGTAAATTCGTTCGGTCTACACTATCACCTGCTAAAGTATTTACTAATTCACGTGAAACACCCTGTACACTACCCTAAACATGAGCGTGTAAAGAATTAAGAGACTGTGAAAATAAGTGTAAGACTCATGGACAAGAACGTTCGCCATCAATTTTCCCTAGCCTGTGGTTCATCCGTAACCTTATGGTAGCACTGCTTTAGCGAGCCAATGCACCAACCATTTTCAGCATCACCCGAATCGTCAGACCACCTCAACCACCTCAATTTCACTCCCACTAACCTCACATTCACTGACTTCTTATATGCTTAAAAATTGTCCATTTTGACTCCCTCTCTTTCTCTCTCCCTCTCTACTACTACTACTACTACTACTACTACTACACACACACGCAAAATATGTTCTGAGCTCAAATCCTTTGCTTATCGAATACATCTTTCTGAGGAAACTCTTTCGAAAACTGATTACCTCGCAGTAGTACGTTTACTCAATGCAAAGTTGTTTCGTAAAATAAGGAAATTTCGTTATTTAACAAGTCTTCCTCGGTGTAAAAGTTTAGAATGCCCTGTAATTTTATTCGCATTTCTGAACACGAAACACGGGGTCCATTATTTCCCCTGCCGTAAGTAAATGTTTGCTGCCGGTGCATTAATATTTTTGCCGAACCGGAAAATAAATGTAAATGTGATGAATGGCTAAAAAAAGGTATTTCCGCTGCGGTAGTAGCAGACGCCCGTTCTCCACTCAACAAACACCCTAGTGTGTTTCAGACTGTTCCGTTTGGCAGTGCGGAAACGCGATCCTGTTTTCACTCTATAATGACATGCAAATGTGAATATAAGAGCGGAAATAACTCAGTATTTTTACGGGTTCTCTCGACAGAGTTCTTGATATTGTGTTTCTACCGATCAGTTATTTTTCGAACAATACATCTCGCAAGAAATGTAGATAAATAATAACCAATAAATCGTCATAGGCGCTATATCACCGATTGTGCGGTCACTACCGTTGGAGTATCGAGTCCTCCCTCGGGCACTTTTGTGGATGTGTATGTTTTGTCCTTAGTATAAATTTAAGTAGTTTCGTCATCTCGGGAGATCGATGACCTCAGCAGTTTGGTGCCATAGATTTACAAGCATTTCAATATTCTTCAGTACACCAATGTTACTCCTCCAATATTCTTTTCCGTATTTAGAGCCACGGGACAACTGCGGAATAGAACTGATGTTACTGTCAGTCTTAAAAAAAGTCGTTCATCTATTTTGCGTCAAATACCCCGTTTTAAAGCGCCAGTAAAATAGTGAAAGAACGAAAACTGGCCGACGCGGTCTGGTTTTTTCAGTATAGTCACTGAATGTCTGATAAGGAGCACCTCGCTTTACCACTCTAAAAGCCATGGTTCTACAATATAGTGACATTTTCTGATGATGGTCTACTGTTCACTCTTTGGAACTTAGACTCCTGACGATTAAAATTGCTACACCACGAAGATGACGTGCTACAGACGCGAAATTTAACCGACAGGAAGAAGATGCTGTGATATGCAAATGATTATCTTTTCAGAGTATTCACACAAGGTTGGCGCTGGTGGCGACACCTACGACGTGCTGATATGAAGAAAGTTTCTAACTGATTTCTCATACAACAACAGCAGATGACCTGCGTTGCCTGGTGAAACGTTGTTGTGATGCCTCGTGTAAGGAGGAGAAATGCGTACCATCACGTTTACGACTTTGATAAAGGTCGGATTGTAGCGTATCGCGATTGCGGTTTATCGAATCGCGACATTGCTGCTCGCGTTGGTCGCGATCCAATGACTGTTAGCAGAATATGGAATCGGTGGGTTCAGGAGGGCAATACGGAACGCCGTGCTGGATACCAACGGCCTCGTATCACTGGAAGTCGAGATGACACGCATCTTATCCGCATGGCTGTAACGGATCGTGCAGCCACGTCTCGGTCTCTGAGTCAACAGATGGGGACGTTTACTAAACAACAACCATCTGCACGGACAGTTCGACGACGTTTGCAGCAAGATGAACTATCAGCTCGGAGACCGTGGCTGCGATTACCCTTGACGGTGCATCACAGACAGGAGCGCCTGCGTGGTGTACGCAAAGACGAACCTGGGTCACGAATGGCAAACGTCATTTTTTTCGGATGATTCCACGTTCTGTTTACAGCATCAGGATGGTCGCATCCGTGTTTAGCGACATCACGGTGAAAGCACATTGGATTGGTGTATTCGTCATCGCCATACTGGCGTATCACCCGGCGTGATGGTATGGGGTGCCACTAGTTACACGTCTTGGTCACCTCCTGTTCTCATCGACGGCACTTTGAACAGTGGCCGTTACATTTCAAATGTGTTACCACCCATGGCTCTACCCTTGATTCGATCCCTGCGAAACCTTATATCAGTAGGATAATGCATTAGCGCACCTTGCAGGTCCTGTACGGGCCTTTCTTGATACGGAAAATGTTCGACCGCTGCCCTGGCCAGCAGAGTCTCCAGATCTCTCACCAATTGTAAACGTCTGGTCAACGGTGGCCGAACAACTGGCTGCTCGGGCATCTGTACCTGTACACGTCATCTAAGCTCCGTTTGACTCAATGGCCAGGTGTATCAAGGCTATTATTATGGCCAGATGTGGTTGTTCTGGGTACCGATTTCTCAGGATCTATGCACCCAAATTGCGTGAAAATGTAATGACATGTCAGTTCTAGTATAATATATTTGTCCAATGAATACCCCTTTATTGTGTGAATTTCTTCTTGTTGTAGAAATTTTAATGGCCAGTAGTGTAATTTCAGATCTTTCCGGCACTTACAGTCTGGCCTGAAATCATTCCGCTTTTAAGATGTCGGGTACAGTCCATGCATTTTCTATCCAATATTAGATTATGTTGCAGATTTTATATTAGGTATAACTGTGTCCACAGTAACCAGTGCATAGTTTCGTTCCGTCGGAGTGAACGTCACTAGCGATACAGAATCACCGTTAGTGGGCGCTGGCCGTGTGTTTCCACGTAGTAGGTAGTAGACCACTGAAGAAACTCCTGTGAAGCGGTGTAGGTCCCTGAGCTTTCGTTTTCGGAAATATCAATTTCAACGTTCATAACAAAGCCAACATTACATCAGAGTTTTCGAAATAAATGTAATTTCATATATAAACCGGCTGACCCGGCGAACGTTCTGTCATATATATTATTTATACTGAATATTTTGGTTGTTCATTAAATGCATTGTGGGGATGGGATCAATGAGAGGAAGGGTAATGGAGTGCTGTAGACGATGATAGCCGATAAAACAAACCCGCACTTCAAACATTAATTTGCCAATAGTATGTATTTCATTAACATGACGATTTATTGTTTGATCTGCTAAAAGTTACACGTAAATTGAAAAAGAAATATACTTTTTATCCCAAAGTATTTCAATTGAAATAAAGGAAATCAGTTTTAATTTCGGAGATCAATTGAGTGTCCATCTTTAGCCAACTCAAATGAGAGACGAATGGTCAGAACCGTTGTAAATGCTCATGTTCTTGTTAGTGTCGTCGGCCACTTGTTCAGCGTGTGGTAACTGTGAACCGGCGCGCTTGTCTCACTTCCGAGGATCGTTGTTGATAACGTTCAGCTGGTGCGTCTTGTGACTGACACCCAAACCTTTAGATGTCAGACACTCAAATCGGTTCAAAATGTTCAAATGTTTGTTAAGCTTATGGGACTTAACTACGGGGTCATCAGTCCCTAAACTTACAAACTACTTATGAACTACTTACGAACTAGGACGGCACAAATATCCATGCCCGAGGGGGGATTCGAACCCCCGACCGTAGTGGCCGTGCTGACCGTGACTGAAGCGCCTCAGTCACCTCGACCACCGCGGCCGGCACTCAAATCGGTACCAAACGCTTTATATCGATAGAATACTAGCCGAAACTTCTAAATAATTCGTGCTATGTGCTGCCGTACAGGAGAACGTGAGTAAACTTTAATAATAGTAACACCGAACCTACGGAGTAGAGGAGAAGCATAACTGTGAGAACTCATTATGTTACGCTACCGTGGGCTACTTGGTCGAGCGTTATTTTATGGAACAGAGAGTAGCGGGTTCAAGCCTCGCCTAGAGCCTTCTTTTTTTTTTAGCTGCAGTACGTTGAAAATTGTTAAAAGAGAATGTTTATAACGTTCCGCGGGTTTATGTCGCAAAACAGCACTTCAGCTGCAGCAGTAGCAGTAGCGTGCGGACTGGACAGCAACGTCAGCCCCACTTGATGGTGTGGACAAACACACTGCGCTCCAGCCACAACACGGCGGTGCTGCCTTTCTAGCAGTCATTTATTATTATTACTATTATTACTTTAATACTTCCGCACGTATGGTGCAATTGTTTCTTTCTTCTACGAATATTCTCTATAGGTTTGCTACTTTCAAATAAAACGAAGCAGAAGGAAACTGCCGATAACAGAGTGCAATGAAATCCGAACAGTCCTTTTACTTTTATATTTCAGGAACATGTTATCCCATGTAACACTCAATAAACGTTTGTCGACGTAGAGAAGTATGCAACGTCATACAGAAAAAAATAAATAGATAAAATAAAATAAAATTCCCGCCAACAGGGTTTGAACCGAGGACTCTCGTAACGACAAACATTCGCTCTATCGACTACATCACGGTAGTTCAGCGCAGAAGACCCCCATAGATACGCTTTTCCTATGCTCAGTAGGACAGGTGTTACATATTATTTCCCGTTTGCGCATGTTCTCCTGGACGGCAGCACATAGGACGAATCGCATAGAAGTTTCGGTTGATTCTCTCTCGATATACAACGTTTGGTACCGATCTGAGTGTCTGGCATCTGAAGGTTTGGATGTGAGATGCACGAAATTGCCACATGCGCACTCGCACATTTTCATTATCATGTGTGATTTGGTAGCCTGTTCTGTGTGCTCTACTATTTCCCTTTTTTATGGCATTATTCGTACTACGGCACAAATGGGGCCCCCTTGCGTCTTGCTGGCCTTATTGACTGTAATTAACACACACAAATAGACAAAAAATTTCTACTTACTGTTGAGAAACGGTACATCGATGATGTACTTATATTTACAATCGTAAAACACTTATAAATTTCTAATAAATTCACTGCGTTGCGAAAGAAACCAATTAACAATGAAATGACAAATCTGTCGCCAGTCAACATCTCAAGCGAATGTTATGTGTGGCTGCATGCGTATCGGCGAAAGCGCGAGCTTAAAATGACAGAGGGAGCACTAACGTTATACTGCCTAAATATTAGAAGACGTTAATTTTATGCGGATGCGTACCGCAAATTTAACGGAGCAGAATTATTTTGTAAGAATACTTTACGAGCTTTTCTCAGACCTACCACATACTCATAAGGAATTTATTAAATATCTGTTGAGTCGTATCGGAGGACTAAGAACGCAAACAACGTGACACGAGATTTTTATATGTAGAGTTATTGGATACAGAACGTAACAGTTCCGAGACAGCCAAGTATTTGTTAATTCGAACCGTTCCCGATATGGCTGAGGTGAAGATGTTATTCAAAACGTACGAAGTCAAACGATATTTATTTTCTCGTTAGACCAGATTATGCGTGGTAGAGAAGAAAACTCGATAATACGGCAAAAGCGGAATGAGGAATGTCCAACCAAACAAAGTTTATCACATGATTAAATGTATGAAATCCACGTCTGTGAAGCTACAGAAAACACCAAACTACAGGCACAACAAACTATTCACCGATGAGTGGGTGGACGTTTGGCCAAAAAGCCTACAGTTGTAGGTGCATACAGTAATGTAGCTTCATTGACTCTAAGTTACTGAATTGTTTCCTCTATTACATTGAGAAATTAATTGAATAATAATACTTTAGAGTATTTGGTTTAGCAGTTGAACTTTAAAAATAAATCATGATCAGACGCTTAAGGCAACACAACGTTTTCAATCCATTCTTCTATGACTGTCGTTTCCTTCACCACTAAATTGTACGAGAGGTATTCAGATCAACAGGTACGAAACGTCTCACAACCAAACCGGTTGAAATTCGAATATGCTGCTTTAGATAACGTTGTGCGACTTCTAGGGACGCGAATAATGCGTCGTCACCTTCTCCTAAGAAATTCAAAACTGTCCAACCAGCAGATATGGTAACGCTCACGGTCTTTTACGATGTGCAAAGTCGAATACTCATCGAATTAATAGAGCTATTAACAGTGACGTACACTGTGAGACATTCCGTAGCTTACGTCAAACAAGAGCAAACTGTCTCCGCCCAACTGCTCTGACATCTCACTGTGATTTCCATGCGTTTGGTTCGCTAAAAATAATATTTCAAAGAGAAGCGCTTCAACTCGGACGACGAACTGAAGGACACAGTAGAGGTTTACCAATTGTCACAACCACAGGAGTTCTGGGAACAGATAATTCTTAGGTTCGTTACACAGTGGGATATTTGTGCTCGGGCCTCTGATTATTACCACTGAGTATAGACTTAAATTATACCCATAGTGTCTTTTCATTTCAACACTTCTCGTAGTTACTGTAGTCACTGCCACTTATAATATTTTAAAATATGGTGCTTCGCCTCTTGATTTTTCTCCACGAGCTGTTATGTCGGATTATGTGTCCAGTGTAATAATATTGTTTCTAATCTGCGTCTATTTAATCAATGTGCTTTTGTCTATAATCTGTTACAGTAATACAAAGTATTTTGTTACTCTCCTCCAAACCCACATTTATGCTGTTTTTAATAATTGCCAGTTTCGTTACCTTCTTCCCAAACTATCCTTAACAACCATACTTTGAAATGATACAATTACTTGACTTTTCTGTGTATTTACGTGTTTGTTACCAACTACTACTACATCTAAAAACTTGTTTAATACTTGCAGTACTTGTTCTAATATCCATTTTACATTTATCGGTTAATATTCCACAACCTAAGAAGCAAAATACATTTGCGTGTATGTGATTGATGATGTTACCATTGAAAATACTTAACGTAATGCAGATATAATATTCTGAACATTCTAATGCTACTACATGACGGTCAAAATAAAACTGCCAAAATGTATTGACAGGTCATGCCCAGAATTTGCTCTTGTTGTCGAATGTTGTGCGATGAACAATTCATGTAAATCATTTGCGAGAACTATTAGCGCAAGTTTGAGACTACCGTGCTCTTGGGACAACCTTCAGCAATATGTGTAATATGAAATGTAGTGGAATTAAATGGAACAGGCTCTCTAGTGAAGGAAATCATTACTATGCAGAAAGAGTTAGAACATTAGAAAACGTTATTGTAATAAAGGAAATCCTTTAAATAAGTACTATGAAATCTGAATGTCGCACATCGGTCAACTGATGGTCGTGTCGGAAAACTATCAAAAGTAAAACTTTTACCCATTATGGGTGGGAACCTGCGAGTGTTACTTGAAACAGGTTTCAGAAATTACTAAAACAGGCGATTGGTTGCCGCAATTTCTGAAATCTATTATGAAAAGTTACAGAACACAAGTTTGAGAGCTGGAAGTGGTTTGTTTAAAATTATCAACGCCTACATCGATATTTTTAATCCTTAGTACCTGGCGTTGTTTGGGTATTTATTTATTCCAGTTTTCTGTTAGTATTCTCTTTCCTCGTCTCTCTTTTCATCTCCTCCTCCACCCCCCTCCCCCTTTCCATCTCCTCATCCTACTATGTCTCCCTTCTCCACCTCCTTCTGCATCTATATATCTCCCTGCCTCCACGAGTTTGTCACCCCCTACCTTTCCCTCTTCTCTGTTGCTCTCTTCTCCTCCTCTTTCTACCTTTCTGCTCATCTCCTTCCCTTGCCTCCCCTCCCCATCCGTCTACTTCTCTCTCTCTCTCTCTCTCTCTCTCTCTCTCTCTCTCTCTCTCTCTCTCTCTCTCCATCTCCTCCTCTATCTTTTTCAGACTTCCTTCCGGCCTTTGTATGTAAAAAAAAAAAAAAAAAAAAAAAAATCCATGTCGGTTAAAAAGAGTCAAAGATTATTCGAAAGTTACATCTACCATGCATTCTACGCTGACTTGTGGATTAAGAGACCTTCTCTATGGAAACAAAATACAGGTAATTTTTGTGATCGGATAAACATTCTAATGTGTTGTGGATTGTTCCACAATGGTCCGAGACATTCCGGAGCAATCTGGAATCTTCCCAAATGTTCGAGACCATGAATGTTCCAAAACATCCCAGATCATTGTGAAACATTCTGCAACATTATAGAAGGCTCAGGAATGCCTCCCAATGCTCTCGAATATCCTGGAACCCTGTCGAATAGATGGCGAAAGTTTCCAAAACTTACAGCTTCAAATACACGCCCTTCTTCATTGATTGGGATGGGACGCTACCAGTTCATGTAACTCCCATGATCATACTGGCGGGATTCGTTTCTGATTTTCAGCGGCACCCTCATTGCACACTTGTTTGTATAATATCTATTCATTAGTCCAACATGGGAGGAAGGCAACGACATACCACCTCCGTACAGGACCATGCACTGTGGTGTTCAAACCAATATTCGGATTGTTGACTGCTCTACCTTATTTTTTATTATTTTTTTATTTTATTTTTTAGTCCAACATGACCGGTTTCGATAGAATAATTACCATCAAAGGCTCTTCGCAACAAAACTTTCTCTTACTTGTATGTGCCTAAACTGTTGAGTACACTTACTACACACAGGATAAAATTTGTGAAGAACCGATGATGACCGAAAGCCTTTCTCATTCAGTCAAGTGAGAGTATTGAAAAATTATGAACACCTGGGCGTTCAAAACTTTTTTTAAACATCATGAAAGGATATATACACCTGTATCTTTACATCTGTGCTGTTGTACGCTACTTAAAACGTCCTGATAAACTTTCGCATTTGACGTTACGCCGGTAGTTTCTGTGGTAAGGACTTTCGGAGGCTCATGGTTTCAAAATGTTCAAATGTTTGTAAAGCTTATGGGACTTAACTACGGAGTCATCAGTCCCTAAACTTACAAACTACTTATAAACTACTTACGAACTAGGACGGCACAAATATCCATGCCCGAGGGGGGATTCGAACCCCCGACCGTAGTGGCTGTGCAGACCGTGACTGAAGCGCCTCAGTCCCCTCGGCCACCGCGGCCGGCGGCTCATGGTTTCTATTTCAGGCTATAATGGAATATAAACTCACTGACTTAGCGCCATTATGCATCTAAAAATCATCGGTACTTTCATGGGTTGACATATTACCTCTTGATTGGTGTTAGGTACACAATTTGTACACACATTATACCATCAATTTTAACCAATATAAATCTTTATACCTATCAAAGCATCAGCTCTTAGGCGAAACAATTGTATGGATAAGTACGGAAATGCAAGGCAACGGCATACACTCTCTTGCGAGCCTTGTCTGAATTGCATGAGGTGTTTTGTGATGGGATGACAGGCAGCAGAAACAGCACAATCCCCTGACCAATTCTACCGCCTGATCTCCGCTGCCGCTGTTTTTGGCACGCAAAGTAGAGTGATCAGCTGCGACCCAACAATTCAGATACACTGAAAGCTACAGCACGATATTGTTATCGCTATTACGGCTCTGACAGACCTGGTTTAAGCTTATCATAGTTTGACAAAAATGTGAAATGTTTGTAGATCTATCGGACCAAACTGCGTAGTCATCAGTCCGTAGCTTACAAACTACTTAAACCTAGGTAAATTAACCTAAGGACAAACTCACACACCCATTCCACAAGGAGGACTCGAACCTCCATGGCGAGAAATCGCGTACTCCGCAGCAAGACGCTTTAGACCGCTCGGCTACTCCACCGCGGCTCACAGTTTGACAAATCAGAGAGCTTCATACGTCTGTGGTAGCCAGTTTAAATTCGCTTTAAGTAAGACTCATCCAACGCCAGTGTTATCGTAACTCATTTCCTGCCGCTTTTTATTTTTCAACCTTCTATATAAACAGGAAATACTTTGCAAGGCAGGAGGCGAGTACTGGTGGATCTAATGCTGAAAGGAAGGGCTGTGCAGCGTGTCAGGATATCTGAGGTTGTAGCGCGCCTGCCTGAGAAAGGCAAAGATCACAGGTTGAAATTCTGGTCAGGCACACGGTTTTAATCTGCCAGAAAGAATAATATTAGCGCACACTCCGCTAGAGAGTGAAAAACTTTTATGTACACAGGAAATACGAGGGTCCTCCACAAAGTAAAAAAAAATGTTCAAATGTTTGTAAAGCTTATGGGACTTAACTACGGGGTCATCAGTCCCTAAACTTACAAACTACTTATGAACTACTTACGTACTAGGACGGCACAAATATCCATGCCCGAGGGGGGATTCGAACCCCCGACCGTAGTGGCTGTGCTGACCGTGACTGGAGCGCCTCAGTCACCTCGGCCACCGCGGCCGGCCCACAAAGTAAGATCCGTTTCTATTTCCATCCGCGGCAGCGCTACCATCGCAGCCCCGAGCATGCGCTACAGTCTCTCTGACTCAAGTAGAAGACATGTACACCATTTTCAGATCGCTGCTGCCGGCGTGTGCTTTGTAGTGCTTCTTTATGTCAACCGAAATTGAAAATTCCGCCGCGTGTGAATTCAAATCTCTGATTAGTTTTCTAAATGCAAATAAAATTAAACCAACGGAAATTCATGGGTAAATCTGCGAGGTTTATGGGTAAATTGCTATTGAATCGTTAGAAGATGGGCCAGACTGTTCAATGAAGGACGTGATCAAGGGCACGATGAAGAACGAAGTGGACGCCAGTCTGTGGTTATTGATGAACTGGTTCACGAAACTGAGGAGAAAATTAAGCTCTATCGTTAGTTTACACTTAGGGCCCTTGCTATCGAAATTTCGCAAATCTCACGATCGCTAATTCATGAAACTGTAACTGAAAAACTGAAATTTCGAAAACTATGAGTTCCCAGAATTCTTACTAAAAAAAAGGCGGATGGGCAGCGCAGGGCATTTTACTTTTTGACTCGCTACAATGAAGAAGACGATGGTTTTCTTTCCCGGGTAGTCATGGGGGAAGAAACTTGGATATCGTACGACGCCTCTAAAGCAAAACGGCAATCAATGTAATGGAGGCACACTTCATTCGCAATGAATGTTAAGCCTAAGTAATCCTTGACACCTCGAAAAGTCATGTGCACCGTTTTTGGGACAGAAAAGGCATTATGATGATTGATTTCTTACCACGAGGCCAAACAATCAATGCACATGGTTACTGCGAGACCATCAAGTTAATTGCGTAATTGCGCCGCGCTATACAGAACCAGCCCCGAGGATTGCTGTCAAAAGGTGTTGCTTTTTTACACGATAATGCCCGACCTCACACGGCGAATGTGACCAAACAACTCCTACGGAATTTCACTGGAACGTGTGTGGTCATCCTACGTACAGCCCGGACCTCGCTCTTAGCGACATTCATATCGTCTTACACCTAAAATCTTGCCTTGGTGGTCAATACTTCAACGATAATGACGAGCTGAACATATTACCACATGGTTCTATGAAGAAGGCATACAAAAATTTGTGCTCGCTATGACAATGCCTACAAAATTTCGGAAGCTATGCAGAGTAGCAGATTTTTGTACAATAAATATATTTCTGTACCTATACACGTTTGTTTTATATAACCAAACGGAACTTATTTTGTTGATGTACATCGTAGATCTTATTAATCATCACTGTTATCACTTGAGTTCATTATTTAGTTGTATTAATTGCTGTAAGTAGGTCTCGAGCGTTTTGTAACTAAAAAGGTAGATAGAGACAGAGATGTACAGTGGTAAAGAGAGCGGACATTCGTGTCCGACACCACTTTGTATCCTACCTTCTTTCGTAAAGCCATTGATGTCTATTTGTGTTATCTGCTTTTTGTATACACTATGGAAAAGTATTTTATTTCTCTAGGCTGTTCCTGTTTTACTCATTTTTCCAAATAGTAAACATTGCCACATGAAGTAGCCTGTAAAGTCAAATGAAACAGCCTCTAAAGTGACGAGATATATAATATTAAATTTTCCAATCTCTCACACGTTAAAAGGATTACCTTCAGCTAATTTAATTGGCTACTGCACTCTTCAGCGCAACTGATATTAATTGGAATTAGTTAGTTTAATTCATATTTTCCCTAGGTTCGGAATCAATTAATTAGCTAATTTAATTGGTTACTGTGATATTCAGCTTTACCGGTATTAGGTTGGGTAAGTTCGTACTTGTCTGAAGGCTCGGAGACGACTGGTTTCCGTTTAATGGCTTTAACTCCATTACGGTACTCTTCTGGCTATGGTTATCTCTAAACATTTTCTCTGTTCCCGTCCCGTACTCTGATCTAATATCAGTAGACCCCGAGTTTGATGTTAGTTCATATCTCGTTTCTAACCGTTAAGTTGAATTTTACAACAACTTATGCACCAACTAAACTTAAGAACTACTTATAAAAAGACAGCACAAACATCCATGCCCGAGGGAGGATTCGAACCTCCGACAGAAAACATTCTCGCGCATCGGAGCATAGCGCCTCAATGGGCTTGGCCACTCCGTCGTGGCCTGGTTACATAACAATGTTTCATAACACTGTTTCATGATATACTGTGACAAATACGCACAACAGTTAGTGCAAAGCGATATAGAGACTTTAGTAGTCATCGTCAACAAACTAGTCGATTGACTAACGTAAGACGCTGCTGCGCGGAGCTTACGAAAAGCTGACGAAGCCAACGAGTGCGGCATACCGACGTATAAAAGCTGGAAACGTGGCCACTGCTTTCACTGTGAATACAGACTCCGTCTGGCTCAACGTACAAAAAGTAAAATGTTTTAACAACATGCCTGGGCGCTGATGACCACGATGTTGAGCGCCCTAAAGCTCTAATAACAACAACAACAACAACATGCAATGTGAGTTTCTTCTTTGGACTTTTTAATTTTTATTTATTTTATGTTTGTAAATGTATGGGATGACCTACTCTGGTCATCACTTCCGAGGCTTATGAAGTACTTATACTAATGACAACAAATACACCTACGCTCGAGGCAGGACTTAGCAGCGGCGCACTCAACAGCTAGGCGCCTTGGAACACTCGGCCATCCACCGCGGCTCTTGTTATTCTGGAGCGAATTTCTTCGACACTGATGACAAATATTATTTTCTGAGACGTTACACAGCGGGAAAGCAGCAAAGACGGCTGTTTGAAGAGTAGTTCTGCAAAAACAGCATGCAAACACCGAACAGCCCATTTTCATTCGCGATCATTCTTTAAGGATTTGTGCGAGTTGTGGTGTCTTGCAAAATCCCACCGAAAAAGCTAAAGAAACCCATCTTCAAAATTTTCTTCCAAAAGTAATAAGTACAAAACAAGTGGCGTAGTGAGGCCAGGGGACGGAAGAGGAGGGGGCTGAGTGGACTTTGGGTCCATCATGCTCTGGCCGCCATTTGCAAAGGGGCAGTAAATGGTCTGGGAATAATTTTCAGGGAAAACCTATTAACTATTTTTAATTTATTCCGCAAGATTTGGAGTTAGACAGTTCCAATTCTTAATATTTTTCTGATATTTTAAAGCAGGTAAGGGATTTTATTATTATCTGTGGGATGCGGCCACAAACGTTTCGTGCTCCGGACATTGATAACGGAGGGGGAAGGTGCAGGGAAACAATAAAATGTAGTTTCCCTATGCGCCATATACGTTCGCTTTGCCACCACACAACATGTATCTATAGTGAGAAACAAATGTTTTTATCAGCGTACTACGACAAAGCGTTCAACATATACGAAAATCGTATTGCTGACAAAAAGTGCTTGGTGTCCATAGACGGCACCACAAATTTGGGTGCGCGGTACGTTCCAAATTGTGTTGGTGTCCTACACGTTGATGCAGCCGATGTTAACAAAATCTTTGATCAATCTTTGGCTACACCAGTCAGTAAATAATCCATCCTGAAGCACAACTGAAGAAGTTCCGTCTCTAATTTTTGTGTCCTTAGGTTAGTTTTGTGAATTCAATTCCTGAATACTGAACGCACTTATAATTCGCTCCGCCACCCGTAGCTCACGGGGAGAGAGCCCAACATGTGGGTCACGTATTTCGATCAAATTTTCTAAGGACATTCTATACTGAATATAAAGAGACACTTGTTTCGGTTATTTGCTAGACACTCAGTAGTTTTCGAAAACCTCACTGTCTAAAATCATGATGACAAATCGCGTTTTCTTTGCAAAGATCGTCTGAAGTTGAGCTCTTTTTTTTTTTTTTTTTTTTTTTTTTCCCAAATATACGGGGTAAAAATTGACGACGTTTGATAAGTAACGTTTTTGTGTTTTAATGCGACCGTCGCCGGTCGAGCAGTCCGCCGGCGTGGTAGTTCAGCGCGTTCGGTCGGAGGGTTAGCCCCCTGTATATAAAGAATTATTATAATAAAAAGTAAAAATTAAATAAATACATGAAAATAGAGCAAAACTTTCGCCTAGCCACAACGGACGAACACGATAAACGACCGCAAAGGATATAACCACAAATAGAAAAAATAAGCTATATAGGTCTTGCAGCCGTGGATACATGTTCGAACCTCCAGCATTGCCATTTACTTGCATTTTTTCCGATATATTTGATAATAATCTCATTTTGTAATATATTCTCTTGCCTTAATTTGAAGTAAGGCATCGGAAAGTCTGATTAATATTGACTTAAGTGTATTACCTTTCTACGGCTGTTTTATTTGTGATACGCAATGCAAAAACAATAAAGATAAACAGAATGAAATAATAACTTCTATTGCGTAATTCTAATGTTCAAATATTTGTAAAGTTGTTATACGTCCTTAACAATACAAACTACTTAAACTCACTTATATAGCGACTCACACACAGTCGCGCGCACTCCAGCAAGGCGCCTTCAAAACTGCTGCACCACAAAGATGTTAAATTTAACGTTAAATTTAACCAACAGGAAGAAGATGCTGTGATATGCAGATGATTATCTTTTGAGAGCATTCATACAAGGTTGGCGCCGGTGGCGACACAACAACGTACTGACATGAGGATAGTTTCTAACCGATTTCTCATACACAAACAGCAGTTGACCGAAGTTGCCTGTTGAAACGTTGTTGTGATGCCTCGTGTAAGGAGGAGAAATACAATAAGGAACGCCGTGCTGGATCCCAACGGCCTCGTATCACTATCAGTAGAGATGACAGGCATCTTATCCGCGTGGCTGTAACGGATCGTACAGCCACGTCTCTATCCCTGAGTCAACAGATGGGGACGTTTGGAAGACAACAACCATCTGCACGAACAGTTCGACAACGTTTGCAGCAGCAAGGACTATCAGCTAGAAGATCATGACTGTGGTTACCCTTGAAGCTGCATCACAGACAGGAGCGCCAGCGATGGTGTACGCAACGACGAAACCAGGATCTGTTTGCAGCATAGTTATGGTGACATCTGTGATTGGCGACATCGCGGTGAACGCACGTTGGAAGCGTGTATTCGTCATCGCCATACTGGCGTATCACCCGACGTGATGGTATGGGGTGCCATTGGTTACACGTCTCGGACACCTCTTGTTCGCATCGACGGCACTTTGAACAATGGCCGTTACATTTAAGCTGTGTTACGACCCGTGGCTCTACCCTTCATTCGATACCGTCGAAAAGCCTACATTTCATCACGATTATGAACGACCGCATGTTGCAGGTCCTGTACGGGCCTAGAAAAACGTTCGACTGCTGCCCTGGCCAACACATTCTCCTGATCTCTCGCCAGGTGAAAACGTCTGGCCAATGGTGGCCGAGCAACTGGCTCGTTCAAATACGCCAATCACAACTCTTGATGAACTGTGGTATCGTGTTGAAGGTGCATGGCCATCTGTACCTGTACGGGCATCTGTACCTGTACACGCTATCCAAACTCTGTTTAACTCAATGCCCGGGCGTATCAAGGCCGTTATTACGGTTGTTCTGGGTACTGATGTCTCAGGTTATATGCACCGAAATGGCGTGAAAATGTAATCACATGACAGCTCTAGCATAATATATACCTGTTTATCATCATTTCTTCTTGGAGAAGCAATGTTAACGGCCAGTAGTGTAATTACTGGGAGTCTAATCGTTAGCATTCTTACAGCCAGTAGGGTGAAACATATCATAAAATCTAACAAAGCACAAATATTTGTCACACCTTAAGTGCTTGAAACCGGATTCAGAGGGTTGGCCAAAAAGACATGACGCATACTGACAGTACTATTGTGGATGATGGTGCTTAACAAACCTGCACTGTTAAAGTAATAGCCCAAAATGCACCTTGTGATGTGTGTTTGTTTCGACAGGTCACGTATTTTATCGAAAGACTTCAAAATCGTGCCACAGCACTCGAGAGCATAGAAATTCATGATAGCGCAGATACTACCAATATTGGTCCATAATAAGTTGTCCGCGCTGGTTTTTCAAGATATCTTTTTATACTTTGTGTGCGCATCGAAATTAATATCTGATAGACCTGTCTTTAGCAATATATAATACGGGTATGTTTTCCACGAACGATGTCTCTGACAACTTATCAAAGTGGCAATATTTCGTTCGTGTGTTGCGGATGTTGTGAGAAATTTTTGTGTTTTGGTTGTTTTCATGAAACGTTTCTCCCTACTGGCTGTGAGAACGATGACGAATAGACTGCCAGTAATTTGAATTTTGTAGTAATATACGTCTGAATATTTCCTTTATTTTATTTTATTTCTTGTTGTTATTGTTCGCACTGTGTATGACAAATAAAACAGTTGTAAACAGATAATCCACTTAATGGAAATTTAAACACATTTCCCGGTATTCTGCTTCAAAATAATGCAAGAAAGGTTATTACAAATATGAGAATATTGTCAAATACATTGAAGAAATCTAATAAAAAATTGTCATGATGTAGGTCCGAACCTGGATCCACGGGTGACAGTCCAAGCCCTGGACCGCTACACTGCGCGACGGCGCTCGGAAAATCGCTCATGATTACGAGTACTCAAGCTGCACCCAAATATATTAGCAAAAAATACTCATCTTTAGACGATTTTTCCGTCTACGGCATTGGAAAAGAGATTTTCTAACAACTTTTACCTTGCGCTCAAAAAAAAAAAAAAAAAAAAGGTAATTTTAAAAAATAACAAAAAAAAAAAAAAAAAAAAAAAAATACCAAGTCTACATCTACATCTACATAGATACTCTGCAAATCACATTCAAGTGCCTGGCAGAGGGTTCATTAACCACCTTCATAACTTTTCTCTACCGTTCCATTCTCTAATAGCGCGCGGGAAGAAAGAACACCTAAATCGTTCCGTTTTCGATCTGATTTCTCTTATTTATATGTAGCAAAAAGTCCAAATATACATTCAATACAGAACTTCCATCCAAAGTTCGACCGAAATCGCTAAGCCACAGGTCACAGACACTCTCCTTTGTCAGTAGTTACTGTGGCTTCTGTGAGAGGAGCCCAGTTATTGTATTCCCAATACACCAGAGATATTTCCGTAGAGGGATATTTGAATTCGAATGTAATGAGCTTCATGTCGCCATTTCTGGAGCTAGTTAATTGAGAACTAATAGCCCCAACTCCAACAACGATCGGTAGAAGCTGTGCTAACCCATTACACCTCTGTACTACCTCTAAATACTCAATTGGCCGAGGATTACTTGGCGGTCCGTCGTTCCACACTGGCCTGTATGGTGCCAGAACCTGTAGCTTTCCGTGCTTTCATGTAAAACAGATTCGTCATTATGACCTCATCGATTTTATGCAGTAACTTAAGCTAACGACCTAAGCCATTACACGACAATTGTGCTACCTAAGAGATATTTAGATCAGTACGTCGTGCTTGTTGAAATCGAACGGTAGTGTTATGTAGCCTCTCCTTCCTAGTTAGACAACAATGAGGAAATAAACTAAGGGACACCACACCTTCAAATTGTTTTAAAATTAAATGCAGTAGCGAATCTACATGGAAACGAAATAACGAATATGGGACAAGGATCAACCTCACCCATTTTCTCCATTGGTGATGTGCAGAGACAACGAGTGTGTGGCTTCTGATACTGGCAGTGGTTAAAAAAGTTTGCAAACTTTCTGAAAAAATTGTTGGTGTCACGAGTATGTATTGTGATTCACCACATTCAGCAGGCTCAAGTAGATCCAGTATCTTGTCTTGCTAAGTAACTAGAATTTCCTGTATATGTGCTCACAACGAGGCTGACTTGTGAGGAGAGGACCCGGGTTCAATTCCCGTTAGTGCTAATGAATATTTCGTAGAGAGAATACTGGAAATGGGTGCACTCTGTCTTGTGAGGCCAACTGACGAGTGAATCTACCGATTATCTGCATTTACAAGTCAAGAAACACAACAGCGACTGGGAATGCGGTGGTCTGACTACTTGCCCACTCATACCGCACAAAATAATACGATTGGCAGCGGCTGACGAGGTGGGTGGTCGGACTCGATTGGATCAATAAGGGCCAGATGACGGAACATAGCAATGATTTGTTTTGCCCGCGCACGCACCAGTCACCTACAACAATGTTTCTACATATATTTAATCTGTTTTTCTATACGCTTTCACCCCGAAGTCGTTTTGATACCCCACAAAGTTTGACGACACCCCCACAGAGGTAGATGTCGTTCGATGATGTAATGCCCATATAACGTGTCGACCAAGTTTCCTCATAGTGTACCACGCCGATACCTGCAGCGCTACATATTAAATATGTATTAAGTAGTTTCTAGCGTGCTTTGTACCCATTTGGTGTGTTCTTAGCGTGTAAAGTCATGCACGTCACAAGCAGTATGGTATAATTTTTACCAAAATATTTCTTTTGGGATTTCACTATTTTGTAATGTGCCTTGTATCAAGTGCAAAGGAAATAAGGAAGAACTCAGGTCAGTTTAGTACCGATTATAACAAGACGAAACACCAAGAAAGTATTTCTGTAAATGGTGCTAATAAAAAACTTTGTACAGACGTACGTTTAATGACTTAAACAAGCATTAAAAACAGACCTTACGGGAATCGACTCCAAACTGCCACATTGAAAAATGAGGAAACTGTAACAATCCTGAGGTGTATTAATTTGTCACAAATAAGAATAAAATTTAGAAATGGCGTTCATATAATAAAGAACAATGCGTACTATCATAAAACACAAAAAAATTATTTCAGTTGACTATCTACACGGAAAAATATAATGATGTTCACTGAATTAGACACTGGATCCATGCATTTAGTGCAAATTTCCTTTGCCTATAATTTGTGAAACAGGTGAACAGCACTTCGTAACCGGTCGCTACCACATCCCACTCGCCTACGCTACTGCATTTGGGTGACAAACAGATTCTTGTCAGTTCATCTGGCGACACCTACATGGCATCAGCAAGCCAAGGGTCGCCTGTAGTGTACTCCATGCATTATGAGATAAAAATATCACATGATATGGCAATACTTCCAATGGCAGACGTCCGCTACAGGGTTAACCCGAAAACAGTAATTGTGGCGTTAGTAACTTTACCCAAAACAGTTTCAAGTACTCTCATACGAAATCTGTGAGAGTTGTGATTTCTTCCTTGTGTGTGTGTAATTCTTTCATAGAATCAGCATAGCATTTTCATTAAACATTGGAAACGGCAGTGGTGGTTGGTGCCCATAATGACGGGGTTCCACTTCTCTTAGTGCATTATGCAATTTACCTTTTGTAAATAACTGAATCAATGTGCTCGAAACATGCAAGTCACGCATGCGCAAAGACTGCTCTCTCTCCCACTTCTTCTCAAAGACCTAAACATTTGGGGCTCCAAAGAATATAAACGTCATTGACCTCCTAAATCGCAACATATTTGGAGGGCTCGTATTTTTAGACAACAAACAGATTGTAAGTAATATTACAAAGTGTACTTTGATGCAAACATACAGATTTTTAAATAGAACAATGGATGTTTCTATCATGCACTGGAAATTTTGACAACAGCTGTGTACAAAGAATTTTGAATGACATTTTAATCACGTTTAGTTTGGCAGCTACAACCGTTCAAAGTTTCGGGGGCGGAGGCTGCGATAGCGTAGCTAACTGGCCGAGTGGCTAGCTCCTGGGGCACGGTCCACTGTCTCATGACCACCAGTCAGTCAGCGATGCTGTCGTAGTCTTCGCTCCCAAAACTTTGAATGGTTGTAGCTGCCAAACATAAACCTGATAGAAATGTCATTCAAAAATCTTTGTACACAGCTAGTGTCAAATTCCAGTACATGATAGAAACACCCATTGCTCCATTTGAAAATTTGTATGTTTGCATAAAAAATACTTTCTAGGTATTGTTAACAAATCCATTATGTGAAAACTGCACATCAATCGTACTTTCCGTTTCTGCAGTATTTGCGCTGCAAGTGTTAGGTGATTCACCCTATATACGCACTATACATTAATCGTGGTAGATTTTATAGCTTCAAATAAAAAATTTTTTTGCACGTGCGCCTACTTTACCGGGGGTTTACTGAAAAAGTACCGTGCGAGGAAGAGCAGTGCTAACACACTGGACTCGTATTCGGAAGGATGGTGGTTCAAATCCACCTCCGGCCATCCAGAAATAGGTTTTCCGTGATTTCCCTAAATCACTCCAGGCAAATGCCGGGATGGACCCTTTGAAAGGGCACGGCCGATTTCCTTCCACATCCTTACCCAAATACTCCGAGCGTAAGGTCCGTGTCTAATGAGCACGCTGTCGACGGGACGTTAAACTCCAAGCTTCATTCCTTTCTTCCTACTGAACCAGTGAACACATACTAAGCGCCACCGGTGCCAAACGTTGAAGCAAACGATTTTGTGCTCGCGCAGCACCTATTACATCAAAGGTACACGCTTTAAAAATTTTTAGTACTGAACGACGTATTTTACGAATTGCAGCAAGTTTGGACCCCAGCACCAGTAGGGAGAATGTCTATCAAAGTACAGATGTACATCCAATTGAAGACAGATTAATGAAACTGATTGGTAATTATGGAGCTGCTAGACTTGCTACCAACTCCAGAACTACAGACCTTTTAATGAAAGCTCCAATAAGATTAAACTTACCGAGGTATAAATATCCAAACCCTCCAAGTGCAATAGCACAGGCACTTGAGAAGGTCTATCCTGGCAAATTCAACACTGAGGCAGTTAAAGAAACACAGGATTTGTTCCAACACATGGATTATCGGGTACAAAATTCTGAATACTTCTAACCCGCACTGAGGCTTTTTCACCGAGGTTTTCGTCAGTTTAGCAGTAAGCGGGTAATCTCTCACGGCCATCTTAAAACGAGAGAAAACTTAATATACAAATAAGTTCCAAGTCCAATTTTCAATAAATAAATGGTGTCAAAACAGAATCAAAGTTTCTCTTTCTCTCAAACGAATAGTAAGTTCGAAAACGGGCCCGCCACGTCGTCAGGAGTGGAGTGAAAAATAAATCTATTGCGTAAGGTTGATTTGATTTGATTGTATTTTCTCAGGGAAGCAAAAACAGTCTTGGTCCAACCCGCCACAGCCCGCATCGAAACTAAGTTTATTGTTAGGTATCGCTCCCTGTATATCTAGTAAAGCCAATCAATGCCCTTGAACAGTGCAAGGAGTCCCTTTAGTAGTTCTTTATTAGACACAATTTCTGCGGGTCTGGTTGTCCCGAATGTTCTGTGCTTTGACTCTCCAATGCAATGTATTCGAATATTAGATGTGATGCAGTGTCATCATCGTCATCACAGATCCTACATATAGGGTCCTCTTCTGTTATTCCCATTGTATGTAGGTGTTTTTTGAAATTCCCATGGCCTGTCAGCAATCCAACCACGAGTCTAATCTCTCTCCTGTTCAGGCCCAGGATTGCAGAGCTTCTTTTAAAACATGGCTTTGGCATCATTACCTTGCCATGTTTTTGTTGATAGACTTTGGTCCAATATTCTACGTGCTGTCTTCTGAGCCAGTTACGTAGCTCCAATTGGGTCATTGCCTTGGTGATTGTCAGGACAGGTTCCGTCCAATAAATTGAGTCTCTGCCCCCATCCTGGCTAATCTGTCGGCATGTTCGTTGCCACTGATCCCCGAGTGGCCAAGGACCCACAATAGGTTTACTCTGTTTCTTTCCCCTAGCTCCACCAGAACCCTGTGACATTCTGCAACAATTTTAGACCTTGTTGCAGGAGCTGCCAGTGATCTCAGGGCTGCCTGGCTGTCTGAATAGATATAGATGCTACGATCTTTGTAGCACCTACGCAAATTCTCCTCCACACACGCCCTGATGGCAGTGATTTCGGCCTGGAATACTGAGGCCTGTTTCCCTGAAGAGATGAGGGCCTCCAGTCTTGGCTACACCCCGTATACCCCAGCCCATTGCGTAAGTAGTCTGTTTCTGTCTACTCGTCTTTTGAATATAAATGAGGAGACGTTTCCGTTCTGCGAGCCACGCTCGGACAGCTCGGTCAGGCGAATGGAACTGTGTAGGCGCGGCAGCTGAGCACCCGCGGTGTGACGGTCCATTACGGAAGCGGATCGCGGCCGAGCATTTGCGGCACGCGCTTCCCTGCACAATGCGGCCCTGTGTGGCCATTGTGCCCGGATGCGGGCGCGCAGCACTCTGTCCGCTGTCCGCTTTCCCACACGTGGCCGCTGCTGCCGCACTGTCCACTGCAGAGCAGGCAGCACAGCGCAGCGCACAAACACACACACACACACACACACACACACACACACACACATGCGCACACACACAGAGCGAGACAGAATTGGAGGGGAAGTGTCCAATTCGTTGAGATGTAGTACTCATCGAAGCAAGAAAAATGTCCAGCAAACATTATACTAGAGAAAATAACGAAAACCCTGGGAAATTTGAAAGGATCATAAGGAGTTGGTATTTTCGTCACACAGTCCCTGGAATACACCTCAATGGTACCCAATTATCATATCAGAAAACAGTGAAAGACCTTGCAATAATAATAATCAACAATAATAATGTTGTAGTCGTGTTATTTACCACTTTAGTCAACTTATATATATATATATATATATATATATTGAAATCACGACGTTTTAGACATCTGACACACTGCAAATATAAACTAAAAGGGAAACTGTTTATATTAAATATTTGTTCTGTAATGATATCCCCTTTTCTGTGTTAAGAAAAGTATTTATTGTAATAGTTTAGTTTTGAGATTTCGTTTTTTTATGAAATAGGAATTTCATGGATAGTGTTCTTGAAATATGGTATTGTTGTAACATTGCTTGTGTGAATCGAGTTAAAATTATTGCCAGTAAAGAAAAAATTATCTTTGTTTAAAAATAATTTTGTACGCAGATTAAATATCTGAGTTACATTTTATTCTGAAAGATTTTAAAATCCAAAACATGACATTGTTAGTAATTTTCATGAACTTATATCAGTTAGAAAATAGACCAGATATTTAATATTTTTATTATTAGTTCGAGTTTCCTAAACAGACTACCAGTTTAACCCTCCTCACATTTATATTAAAAGTGCCATAGATGTTTTCTGTACTTAGCTTTCCAGTAGTTAGTACAGCAGGAAGCAGTTTGGTGTTGCGCAAATTTATGCAGTAAGTGAAAGTGAAAGTGACAAAGAACCAGTTTCTGTTGTCATATTTACAGTTCAGTATATTTTACAGATTTCAGGGTAGAATAATTCATACAGTATTCGGTTCAAGTTAACAAGTGTTTGCACTGAGTTCAGTCGAAAACAAGAATGTAGGGCCAGAATTATTAACACAGTGATTTTTAGTATCAGTAATTTTCAGGCAGTTAACTTAGTTACGACATTTTCATACAGAAACAATTAGCAGTTTGTGTTTCATTATAATAAACAATACGCAGTCAGATAGGTTTTGCAATACCTTGACATTCAAATAAAATACAGTTAAAAAAATAACGTTGTGCAAAGGCATTCAGATACAACAGTTCAAACACATTCAAGTAGCGTTAGTTACATTTCTTAGATCATATGGTAAAACACATAACTTTCACAGCTGACATAACTTTTGTGAGAGAGGACAACAAGCAAGAAACTTTCAAGGGGAAGGGTCCAATTCGTTGAGATGTAGTACTCATCGAAACAAGAAAATTGTCCAGTAAACATTATACTAGAGAAAATAACGAAAACCCTGGGAAATTCGAAAGGATTATAAGGAGCCGGTATTTTCGTCTGACAGTCCCTGGAATACACTTCAATGGTACCCAATTACCATATCAAAAAACAGTGAAAGACTTTGGGATAACCCTGGATGAACACCTAAACTGGGAAGAACAAACAGTTGAAGCGTGTAGGAAATCGCCCTCATCCCTATATTCAGTCCAAAAATTTAGAACAATATTTCCAACCCAAGTTAAACAAAAATTAGTCCAAACACTTGTCTTGGCAAATCTTTACTACTCTGATGTAGTTCAACACGGACACTACGGTCGGGGATTCGAATCCCCCCTCGGGCATGGATATTTGTGCCGTCCTAGTTCATAAGTAGTTTGTAAGTTTAGGGACTGATGACCCCGTAATTAAGTCCCATAGACTTTACAAACATTTGAACAACACGGCACAAATAGTGAAAATTCGAGACGCCTAGAGCTAGTGATGAATGCTTGCGTTAGGTACGTGTGCGATATACAATTGTACGATTGTATCAGTCCTTCATATACCCATCTAGGTTGGATGTGTCCACGTAAGTGGCGCGATTTTGAAACACTGTGCTCGTAACCATGAGCGATTTTTCGAGCGTGGTGTTGCGGTCCAGGGTTTGGACTGCCAAACCATGGATCCAGGTTCGGACCTACATTATGGCAATTTTTTGTTAGATTTCTTCGATGTATTTGACAATATCTCATATTTGTAATAACCTTTCTTGCATTACTTTGAAGCAGAATATCGTGAAATGTGTTTAATATTCCATTAAGTGGACTCCCTGTTTACAACCGTTTTATTTGTGATGCACAATGCTAAAACAATAACAACAAGAAATAAAGAAAAACTTTAGAGGCATGTTACTACATAATTCAAATTACTGGCGGTCGATTCGTCATCGTTCTCACAACCAGTAGGGTGAAACTTATTATGAAAACAACCAAAACACAAATATTTCTCTCAGCATCCGTAACACACGAACGACGTATTGCCACATTCACAAGTTATCAGAGACATCGTTCGCCGACCGCGGTGGCCGAGGGGACTGAGGCGCTCCAGTCACGTCCTGCTCGACCACTACGGTCGGGGGTTCGAATCCTCCCTCGGGCATGGATATTTGTGCAGTCCTTAGTGTTAGCTAGTTCATAAGTAGTTTGTAAGTCTAGGGACTGATGACTCCGTAGTTAAGTCCCATAAGCTCTAAAAACATTCGAACATTTGAGATATCGTTCGTGGAAAACATACAAGATTAATATTGCTAAAGACATGTCTGCCAGATATTAATTTCGATGAGCACACAAACTATAAAAGCATATCTCGAAAAACCAGCGCGGATTACTTATTATGGACCAACGCATTAATATTAGTAGCATCTGCTCTACCATGAATTTCTCTGCTCTCGTGTAATGTGGCAAGATTTTGAAGTCTTTGGATAAAACTCGTGACCTGTCGAAATAAAAACACATACTAAGGAGCATTTTGCTGCTGTGACTTTAACAGTGCAGGTCTTTTGAGCACCATCATCCACAATAGTACTGTCGGTATGCGTCACGTCTGTTTGGCCAACACTTTGAATCCAGTATCAAGAAAAATTTACTTTTCTGCACATAAAGTGTGAGAAATATTGGTGTTTGGGCTGATTTTATGATAACCGCTGGTTGCCCGTCCCACATGTGGCCGTTGCTGCCGCACTGTCCGCTGCAAAGCAGACGGCACAGCGCAGCGCACAAACACACACACACACACACACACAGAGAGAGAGAGAGAGAGAGAGAGAGAGAGAGAGAGAGAGAGAGAGAGAGAGAGAGAGAGATACAGAAAAGGAAGGTTAAGATACCTGGTATGTGAAGGTATACATTTCATATTCAAATGTACTGCGGATTTGAGACCAGTCTCAAGCTAGTCAGGCATGGGTCTTTTGTCTTTGGTTGCAGGCATATTTTTCGATGGCATACTATAGATATTGGAGACTGTGATATTATTGTTGCCGGGAAGTAAGGTTGTGATTATTGAAAGTTCAGACTTTTTAGGCGCGCGGATGAGATTGCAGAAGCGTAGGGACCGTGGTTGTGTGCAGTTGTCGTTCCGGCGGGATAGCCGAGGAGATGAGATTTTGGGACTCGAATGCTGAGCCAAGCTGTTTGTTTAAGATATGGAGACGAAAGGAGTAGATGACGTGCCGCGGTGGAGTAGCCGAGCGGTCTAAAGCGTCTCACTGCAGAGCGCGCGGTTGCTCGCCGCGGATGTTGGAGTCCTCCCTGGGGCATGGGTGTGTGTGTGTGTGTTGTCCTTAGGTTAGTTTACCTAGGTTTAAGTAGTTTCTAAGCTACGGACTGATGACCACGCAGTTTGGTCCGATAGATTTACAAACATTTGAACATTGGTGAAACGTTCTTTTGAAGTTTTCATAAGCTAAAGTATTTCACGAAATACTTGGCATATTTCTATGGCACAACTTCGCACTGTTAGGTTGAAATGATGGTAACGCTAACGTCGGGAAAGATCTTGCTGTTAGCTTGTGGTCTCACGATTCATGCTAGAGACCCCTGCAACATACCATACGGCCACGGCTCGTGTACAACCTCACATAAATGTATCTTGGCTCGCCTACTAAGGGGCGGTTGTAACACTATTGCTTTAACCGTTTAAAGTTTATACCTGTAAACCAGTGAACTAACAAAGTACAGTACCGTTAACGAATAAGTGCACACGTGTACTTCTATGTTAGTTTATTTTCTTTAGTCACATTTACACAATATATCACAATTTACAATAAACAACTTCGCCACTCACGTGACTATTGCAGCCGAAACAGAAGACATTCGCACTTATAAATTTCGGAACGCCACACGTGGCGTATAAAACGCGAACCGCACTGATGCCGCTATAAGCGGCTACCTTACCAACTCGGCGTCCGGCAAGCAAAAGACCACGCATCTTGCCTCCCTTGCTCCCAGCTCCGTGTAGTCACGTGATTGACCACTTTAGAAAACTTTAAAAAAATATATACATAAACAATGAAATCACGACATTTTAGTATTCTCTCACCTTGCATATATAAACAAAAGGAAAACAAGTTATATATAACATTAAACTGTTTATAGTAATTATCTGTTCTGTTATGTTGGAGTCATGTTATTGACCACTTTAGTCAACTCTAAAACATATAATTGAAATCACGACGTTTTAGTCTTCTCACACACTGCAAATATAAACTAAGAGGGAAAACAAGATTTATGTCACATTAAACTGTTTATATTGTTCTGTAATGTTAAACCCCTTTCTGTGTTAGGAAAAGTATTTATTGTAATAGTTTAGTTTTGAGATTGCGTTTTTTATGAAATTGGAATTTCATGGATAATGTTCTTGAAATATGGTATTGTTGTAACATTGTTTGCGTGAATCGAGTTAAAGTTATTAACAGTAAAGAAAAATTTATCTTTGTTCAAAAATAATATTGATAAATATTGTGTACGTCACATTCTGTTAAAGATTGTTAGTTCAGTCGGAAACAAGTATGTAGGTCCAGAATTATTAACACAGTGATTTTTAATATCAATAATTTTCAGACAGTTAACTTTGTTACGACATTTTAATACAGAAACAATTAGCAGTTAGTGTTTCATTATAATAAACAATACGCAGTCAGATAGGTTTTGCAATAACTCGACATTCACATAGAATACAGTTAAAAAAATACGCAGTCAGATTAACATAACGTTGTGCAAAGGCATTCAGGTAGAACAATTTCAAACACATTCAGTTACATTTCATTCAAGTAGCGTTAGTCAGTTACATTTCTTAGATCATATGGTAAAACACATAACATTCACAGCAGACGTAAATTATGTAAGAGCGAAGGACAAGCAAGAAACTTTCAAGGGGAAGTGTCCACTTCGTTGAGATGTAGTACTCATCGAAACAAGTAAAATGTCCAACTAACATTATATTTAAGAAAATAACGAAACCCTGGGGGAATTTGAAAGGATTATAAGGAGCCGGTATTTTAGTCAGGCTGTCCCTGTAATTCAACTCAGTGGTACCGAATTACCATATCAAAAAACCGTGAAAGACCTTGGGATAATCTTGGATGAACACTTAAAGTGGGAAGAACAAGCAGTTGTAGAGTGCAGCAATTCGCTCTCATACCTATATTGAATCCAAAAATTTAGAAAAATATTTCCAACCCAATTTAAACAAAAACTAGTCCAAACACTTGTCACTAGTCTGATGTAGTTCAACACGGCACAAATAGGGAAAATTCGAGATGGCTCTAGCTAGTGATGAATGCTTGCATAGGTTTGTTGTTGTTATGGTCTTCAGTCCGGAGACTGGTTTGATACAGCTCTTCACCCTACTCTATCCTGAGCAAGCCTTTTCATTTCCTCAAAAGAACGGCAACCCACATCCCTTTGTATCTGCTTATTATATGAGTTTCTTGGTCTCCCTCTGCGATTTTTACTACTCACACGTCCCTCCAATGCTAAATTTACGATTCCTCGGTGTCGATGAATGTGTCCTACCAAGCGATCCCTTCTTTTAGTCAGGGTATGCCAAAAATTCCTTTTCTCGCCAATTCTGTTCAATACCTCTTCATTAGTTATGTGATCAACCCACCTAATCTTCAACATTCTTCTGTAGCACCACATTTCAAAAGCCTCTATTCTCTTCCTGTGCACACTGTTTATCGTCCATGTTTCATTCTCGTACAAAGCAACACTCCAGACAAATGCCTTCATAAAAGACTTCCATACACTTAAATTAATATTCGATGTTAGCAAATCTCTGTTTCAAAAATGCTTTTCTTTCCATTGACATTCTGCATTTTATATCCTCTGTACTGCGACCGTCATATGTTATTTTACTACCCAAGTAACAAAACTCATCTACCATCTTCATTGTTTCGTTACCTAATCTAATTCCTTCAGCATAGCCTGATTTTTTAAGACTGCATTCCGTTATCTTTGTTTCGCTCTTGTTAATGTTAATTTTATACGCTCTCTTCAACACACTGTTCATTTCATTCAACTGCTCTTCAGGAGCTTTGCTGTCTCTGACAGAATTACAATGTCATCAGCAAAATACAATGTTTTTATTTCTTCACCCTGAACTTTAATCCCTATTCCAAATTTTTCCTTGCTTTTTCATCACCGCTTTCTCAATGTACAAATTGAATAACGTCGGAGAAAGGCTACAACCCTGTCTTATTCCCTTCCCAACTAATGCCTTCCTTTCATGCCGTTAGAGTCTAATAACTGCTGTCTGGCTTTTGTATAAGTTGTAAATAAGTCTTCTTTCCCTGTATTAGGTACGTGTGCAATATACGATTGTACGATCATACTAGTCCTTCATATACCCAGCTAGGTTGGATGCGCCCACATAAGTGGCGCGATTATCAAACGATGTGCTTACTTCATCGATTTCTCAGCCACCAATGCCCCCAATACTTATCTTCTCACATTAAACAACTATCATCATTCCACAACCGCAATACCAGATCAGATACGTCTAGCATCTTGGTTAGACCCTCACACAACACTAAATATTTCTCCGTGTCGTTCTCCATCTCAGCTATACGACTATGGAACACACTGCTATGTGATCTACATCTTACACTAAACCACTCGACATTCAAGAGGAAACTCAAAATTCACATATTAACGACGGTATAGCCTCCATTTTTACCCTCCTCTCAGTTCTTTCTCTTCATCGTAGCTTTGAATCTTACCATTCTATTTCTCTTCCTCTAACGAATCTACGTCCTATATATCTCTCTCACCACATTCTATCCGCCTTATATCTCTGCTTGATGTGAGTACATCTACATCTACATACATACTCCGCAATTCACCGTAAGGTGCGTGGCGGAGGGTACACTGTACCACTACTAGGCATTTCCTTTCCTATTCCACTCCCAAATTGAACGAGGAAAAAAAGAATGCCTATATGCCTCCGTACGAGCCCTAATCTCTCTTATCTTGTCTTTGTGATCTTTACGCGAAATGTAAGTAGGCGGCAGCAAGATCGTACTACACTCAGCTTCAAATTCCGGCCCTCTAAATTTACTTAACAGAAATTCACGAAAAGAACGTCGTCTTTCTTCCAGCGATCCCCAATTGAGTTGCCGGAGCATTTCCGTGACACTCGCGCATTGGTCGAACCTACCGGTAACAAATCTAGCTGCTCGCCTCTGAACCGCCTCTATGTCTTCCTTCAAACCGATCTGCTGCGGGTCCCAAATACTTGAGCAATACTCAAGACGTGGTCGTACAAGCGTTTTATACGCGGTCTCCTTTACAGGTGAAGTACATCTTCCCAAAATTCTCCCAATAAACCGAAGTCTGCTGTCCGCCTTACTCACAACTGTCCTTACATGCTCGTTCCATTTCCTATCGCTCTGCAATGTTACGCCTAGATATTTGAACGACGCGACCGCATCAAGAAGCTCACTACTGATGCTGTATTCGAACATTATAGGATTGTTTTTTCTACTCATGCGCATCACCTTACATTTTTCTACATTGAGAGCTAGCTGCCATTCTTCGCACCAACTAGAAATTTTGTCTAAGTCAACCTGTATGCTATTACAGTCAGTTACAGACGACACCCTCCCATACACCACAGCATCATCAGCAAACAGCCGCAAATTACAACTTACTCTGTCCATCAGATCATTTATATAGATAGAAAATAATAGCGGTCCTATCACACTCCCCTGGGGCACGCCTGACGATACACTCGTCTCTGATGAACACTCGCCGTCGAGAACAACGTACTGCGTTCTATTACTTAGGAAGTCTTCCAGCCAGTCACAAATCTGTGAACCTATTCCATAAGCTCGTATCTTCGTTAGCAGTCTGCAGTGTGGCACCGTGTCGAACGCCTTTTTGAAGTCGAGAAAAACACAATCCGCCTGTTGCCCTTCGTCCATGACTCGCAAGATGTCATGTGAGAAAAGGGCAAGCTGAGTTTCACATGAACGATGTTTCCTAAACCCGTGCTGATTCATGGAAAGAAGCTTTTCCGTTTCAAGGAAATTTACTATGTTCGAACTGAGAATATGCTCCAAAATTCTACATGAAACTGATGTCAACGATATTGGCCTGTAATTGTATGGGTCAGTTCTCTTTCCTTTCTTATACACGGGAGTCACCTGCGCTTTTTTCCAATCACTAGGAACTTTGCGCTGAATTAAAGACTCGCTATAAATGCAAGCTAAGTAGGGGGCCAATGCCGCAGAATAGTCTTTGTAAAACCGAACTGGTATTCCATCCGGACCAGCAGACTTTTTCGTATTTAGCTCTCTCAGCTGCTTCTCTACACCGGAAATACCTATTGTTATGTCCCCCATTTCGGAATTAGTACGTTGATCAAATGATGGTATATTTGTGCGGTCCTCCTGCGTGAAAGATTTCTTAAAGGTTAAATTTAGAACTTCAGCTTTCCGTTTGCTTTCTTCTATTACTGCCCCGGAATGATCGAGTGAATGGACAGTGGGCTTTGATCCGCTTATCGATTTTACATAGGACCAGAATTTTTTCGGGTTCTCGGAAAGATCTTTTGCTAAGGTATGGCTGTGATAATTATTGTATGCTTCACGCATCGATCTTTTTATAGACGCACGAATCACTACTAACTTTTGCCTGTCATCATTTGCGTGTTCTTTTTTGAATCGAGAGTGCAACAGCCTTTGCTTTCTCAGCAGCTTTCTAACATTATTATTATACCACGGTGGATCTTTTCCATCCTTAATCGTCTTTACTGGCACATATTTCTCTAACCCTTCATTAACAATGCATTTAAATTTAGTCCACAAGTCCTCTACATCCATAGTCCCAGAATTAAACGATGCCCATTCATTTTCTAAGTGCGATCGTAACATTTGCTTGTCGGCTTTTCCCAACAAAAACACGCTCCTAGCCTTCTTGACTGGTTTATGAACTTTGGTCACCATCGACGCTATGATGATATCATGATCACTAATTCCTGTCTCTGCACAGACATCGTTAATAAGGTCAGGCCTGTTTGTGGCTATAAGGTCTAGAATATTTCCATTGCGCGTGGGTTGCCGGTTTAACTGCTCAAGACAGTTTTCGGAGTAACTCACAATCTGTAACAACATAACGAGGCAATTTCTAAATAGTAATAGGGCTGAAGTTCACAATATGTAACATGCTTACTGTACTTTGCAAAGTCATTATTATTATTGACTGTCACTATTAATGTTATTATTATAAATTTGATTCTTATAAATTATCTAAGTAATATTGTTACATTTATATTCTTCAGATTATCTAAGTAATATTGTTACAATTAGATTCTTCAGATGGGAGGTTCGATAATGCATTAAATTTTTACAGGGGACTATCATTGTTACATCGAAACAAGGTATCTGCAGCAGAAAACATTCCCACTGAAATATTGAGATCTTTAGAACCACTAAACATGTCAGCATTATCCAACTTACTGGCCAAGATATACGAGACAGGCGTAATTGTAGGAGATTTATGACTAGAAGCAATAACAGGACATGAATAGATTGTGGGTGCTGGTAGCTATCAATATTATCGATCTCTTACCGTGTGTTTCAGTGCCGAAATGAAAGTACTAATATCTGTTGAGCCAAAGACCGAATTTCTCTTGCGAAAGCGACCATTTTTTGTTAACATCCACCTACATAATGGGTCTAGATCATATTAATGAAGTAAGAGAAATCAGATCAAAAACGGTAAGAGTCAGGTCTTCTTTTTCCTCGTGCGCTATTAGAGAATGGAACGGTAGAGAAATATCATAAAAGCGGTTCGCTGAACCATCCACCTTTCGCTTAAATGTGATTGGCGGAGTATTTGTCAATATTTAGGTGTAGTAACGGGCCTGGTACGTAGTCATGTGCCTTCTTTTTGCTCATTTAGTGTACTATATCTCTCCGCTTCTCTACACATCTACTAGCTCGCCCATAAACGAAAATCAGGCCCGGAAATTCGGACAAAATTGTGTTTGGTTAAATTCTCAGGAAGCGTATACCGCTACGTAAAGGCCACTGAAAACAGTTGATCACATGCTATTCAAGTTTGTCGGTCGTTTCGGGCATTATCTTACAGGCGTCTAGAGAAAAAATAATACAGAGGCATCAATATATTATAGAAAAATTAACATAAAAACAAAGTAAATGTGTCAAATCGAGTCGCGTTGATACTGAAAGCGTGCACATATCCAAAATCAATGGAAGATCTTTCATACAGCGTATTGAACATCTTGCGAATAGAATAAAACTTAAAACCGAGAAGATCAATGGAAGGCATTACAAAGTATTCATTGACAGAAATTACCAACGACTGGCGTTTATGTAAGAACAGTTGCCCTACATTAAGCCAACTTAATAAAGTGTATCGGATAGCGCATTGTCGGAGCTATTGGTAGCACCAGCACTCGAGACGCCACTATCGATTCCTTCTCAGCCGCGGCTGCCGGAACATCGCGACGTTAACGATAACACTCAGTGGTTCTCTCTAGAGGCGGCACGTGTTTCGGAGACGACCGCGAATGATTGTTACGAATGGCCTAACTATAGGTAAATTGGAGCATAAATTGCCTGTGAAGTAGAGTGCATCGCTTCGTCGAAGAGTGTTTTCGCCGTACTACAGTGTCCCGTAGTGCTTCTAGACTCATCACTGCAGACCCCAAGTAGACGTCGCTTTCTTCGGGCCGAGAGAATCTGCGCCTGTCTCAAGAAAGCGTGAAGTACAAATCAGTATCTAGGAACTTTATCAGTCTCTAATTACTGTATTTTTTCCAGCTCCTGACGATGAGTATTTATTTGGTTTTAATAAATATCGGTTGTCAATAACGTGGTAGTACCATTTCTTTAAAAGTGTACCTAGCCAGTCTTTAAAAAACACACACAATATATATCGCCAGAAAAAGAGCAAGAGCAACAGATAAAAGTAAACCATAGAAAGTTGTAAGAATAGGAGATTATATGAAATCTCAATCCAAATGTCTGTAAATCTGTGGGACTTAACTACTTCGGCTAACTTAAACACTTTGTATATGGTCAAAAACGTGTGGGGGTTTGATTCCCAGTCAGCACTGAACTCTTCGTCATATTTTTAGTTCAAACATGCTCACATGTCGCTGCTGGTGTAACGAACTCATATTTAACAGCGATAGGTGGCGTGTTGGAATCCGGGGAAGGAAGAAATAAATGTTTAGTCAAGGCATTTCAGTTAAAACATCTAGCTACTGCCGAGAAAATCCGATATGTCACCGTTGATTGTGCTTCGATAACAATCCGATTAGGTTCTGGGTTCGAATCCTTGTCCAACACAATTCTTTACCTCACGGCAATTCAAGTAAGTTACTTCTGAAGAAGCAATATTTAACATCTCTCGTAGTTCGTAAACAGGAACAATAGTTGAAACTTCCTGGTAGATTAAAATTGTGTGCCGGAACCGGGACTCGAACCTGGGACCTTTGCCTTTCGCGGGCAAGCGCTCTACCGACTGAGCTACCCCGACACGACTCACGATGCCGACTCACAACTTTACTTCCGCCAGTACCTCGCCTCCTACTTTCCAAACTTCACAGAAGCTCTCTTGCAAACACGCAAGACTAGCACTCCTGGAAGAAAGGATATGGTGGAGACATGGCTTAGCCACAGCCTAAGGGATGTTTCCAGAATGAAACTTTCACTCTGCAGCGGAGTGTGCGCTGATATGAAACTTCCTGGCAGATTAAAATTGTGTGCCGGAACCGGGACTCGAACCTGGGACCTTTGCCTTTCGCGGGCAAGCGCTCTACCGACTGAGCTACCCCGACACGACTCACGATGCCGACTCACAACTTTACTTCCGCCAGTACCTCGCCTCCTACTTTCCAAACTTCACAGATGCTTTCTTGCAAACACGCAAGACTAGCACTCCTGGAAGAAAGGATATGGTGGAGACATGGCTTAGCCACAGCCTAAGGGATGTTTCCAGAATGAAACTTTCACTCTGCAGCGGAGTGTGCGCTGATATGAAACTTCCTGGCAGATTAAAATTGTGTGCCGGAACCGGGACTCGAACCTGGGACCTTTGCCTTTCGCGGGCAAGCGCTCTACCGACTGAGCTACCCCGACACGACTCACGATGCCTACGACAGTCGCAACAGAGCGCCCAGTACAGTAAAAACGCTAATTGACTGTAGGAGTAGCGTGACGTAAATGCTCAGGCCAAGTCTAAACTTGATCGCCGTCGTTCCTGGTTCCAGTTATAGTGGAGATGACGCCGTGGGTTTCGGAAACGTTATATTAAGGTTCCACTCCGGGCGAGGTTGTTGACGACTACTAGCTGCTGTCGTCGGTGCGTCATGTATGAGTGCATACTGCACGTAAATACAGCAGGACCGCCAGCATATATGGGAAGTTGTACCGGAAGTTGTAACCGCTGGCTTTGACGTAGCTCCGCCGTGTGTAGCCTGTGCAACAGCGGGCAAAGTACGACGCCGCGGGAAAACTGGCGAGCAACCGACAAATGAGGACGTTGTTCTTGGCTCTAACTCAGAAACGTCTTCCTTGTAGCTGACTGTAGAAACTATACTTATGACACGAAGACACCTTGCAGGCGTAGCTTCTATAAGAAGCGGCATCCTTCAGCTGTCTGCGGTTTCTATGCCACTGACTTGTAACGCCATGCCTCTTCCTTGAAAGAAGCTCTAAGTCACAATTGTGACGTATCACATAAACCAAATTAAGCCTATTACACATGTAATTGATTGCACCCACTGACATTGGGATTCCTACACAAAATTCTGAATCTGTTCGCTTGCAATTCGTGTGTATAGTACATTGATTGAAGCGGGTGAAGAACAAAAATATTATAAAAGTAGACACTATTTCATAAGGAAAATTTAAACAAGGGCTAATCTGGAAATAAATATCAAACTAAATGCTATCATCATGTATATTTAACGATTCCCACTGGTCATATTATTGCGAAACTGAAATTGAAAGTTGTCTAGGTGCAGTATGATGTAGATGTAGATGCAGTATTAAGAGCTAAGAACATATCTATATTGTTTTTCTACATTAATATATCTTATAAGAAAATTAGTTATGATTATCGAGTTATATTGATCTGGTACCTCAACTGCAGTACAACAATTGTTCCAAAAGGTTTCAACAAAGGTATCATAATTAAGATGAACAGGATCTCACATGAGGTTTTGTAGAATATGTTGAAGAAAACTTCCCTCCGTAAAACCATTTATGTGACTGTGAATAACATACCAGGGGAATCTAGATAGTAAGTTTCTCTATTTATTGGTATTTTAAAGACGATGTAGTTAAACAATACCCAAACGGAACGGAACCAATATCGCTTGTTTGTAGTCATTTATTAGCTGATTACCGGTTTCAAAGAAGCTGTGCCCCTTATGGGGACGAGCATTGTCATGGAGCAGCCCAGCACTTGCAGTAAGCCCTCCACGCCTGTCGTTGTGAACGCCACGTCTTGCAGCCAGCGTTATTAGCACGACGAAGAGCTGAAGGTGACTGCGGCACAATTCACGGGCGCCACACTTCTAAGACACACGAATGCAAAAGTTGACCCAAGTATATAATAAGATATTGCTCAAATATTTATGTACGTATGTCCAGTCAAGTTTTTCATGTAACTACTTTTTTTTAATCTGAAACATTATATTTGGATTCGCCTCGTATATTAAAAAAGGTGGAGACCTATAGTATTAAACGCATATCCCAGTACCGTATGTGACATTGAAATACAATATCTCATTGCATATCTAGGTGCTTCTAGGGGCATCCAAAATTTGATTTCGAATGCTTCATATAACTGTTGATCAAATTGTAAAATTTGAAAGGTTGTTCAAATGTCTGTAAATCTATCGGCCAAAACTGCGTGGTCATCAGTCTGTAGCTTACAAACTACTTAAACCTAGGTAAACTAACCTACGGACAAACACACACACCCATGGCCCAGGGAGCCCTCCGCAGCGAGGTGCTTTAGACCGCTCGGCTACTTCACCGCGGCTTGAAAGGTTGTCATAATCCACCCATTGAGATATATGGTTTTACGTGAACCGTTTCCTACAATAAGTCGAGTATTACTGTTAATACGGTGTATATGTCATGAAGCAAAATTACTCAAGGCTTGCAAATTACCCAGACGATAGTCCTCTACACTACCGGCCATTAAAATTGCTACACCACGAAGATAACACGCTACAGACGCGATATTTAACCGACAGGAAGAAGATGCTGTGATATGCAAATGATTAGCTTTTCAGAGCATTTACACAAGGTTGGCCCCGGTGGCGACACCTACAATGTGCTGACATGAGGAAAGTTTCCAACCGATTTCTCATACACAAACAGCAGTTGACTGACGTTGCCTGGTGAAACGTTGTTGTGATGCCTCTTGTAAGGAGGAGAAATGCGTACCATCACGTTTCCGACTTTGATAAAGGTCGGATTGTAGCCTATCGCGATTGCGGTTTATCGTATCGCGGCATTGCTGCTCGTGTTGATCGCGATCCAATGACTGTTAGAAGACTATGGAATCGGTAGGTTCAGGAGGGCAATACGGAACGCCGTGCTGGATCCCAATGGCCTCGTATAACTAGCAGTCGAGATGATAGGCATCTTATCCGCATGGCTGTAACGGATCGTGCAGCCACATCTCGATCCCTGAGTCAACAGATGGGACGTTTGCAACATAACAACCATCTGCACGAACAATTCGATGCCGTTTTCAGCAGCATGGATTATCTGCTCGGAGACCATGGCTGTGGTTACCCTTGACGCTGCATCACAGACAGGAGCGCGTTTTACTGCGTCCACAAACTCCTACACGTACAGCTACTCAAGTCAATACCCCGCTCACAATTAAAGAAAATCTGCTTGCACACTAGCATGGTCATTAGAGACGGAGCTCACGTTCGGATGTTTGGGTAAGGATGGGGATGGAAATCGGTCATGTCCTTTCAAAGGAACCATCCCGGCATGTGCCTGGAGTGATTTAGGAATATCACGGAAAACCTAATTCTGGATGGCCGGAGGTGGATTTGAACCACCATCCTATCGAATACGAGTCCAGTGTGTTTCCACTGCGCCACCTCGCTTGATCTAACAGGCAAATCACAATTTCTGACAGCGGGGTAACCGAGAGGTTCAAGGCGCCTTGTCAGGCACTTCGAGGCTGTACCCAACTGAGGTTCGAGTCCTCCCTCGGGAATGGTTGTGTGTGTTGTCCTTAGGTTACTATAAGTACTTTGTAAGCCTGGGGACTGATGACCACAGTAGTTTGGTCCCATACATTTACAAACATTTGAACTTTCGGCAATTTGGACGTATACACCCGATTATTTGCAGGCCGCGGCGGCGTGGCCGAGCGAATTGAGGCGTTATGCTACGATGTGCGAGGCCACTCCCCATTTGGGGTTCGAATCCCCCTAGGGCATGGATATTTATGCTGTCTATAGTATAAGTTAGTTTATAAGTAGTTTGTAAGACAAGGGACTGATGACCCCGTAGTTAAGTCCCATAAGCTTTACAAACATTTGAATTTTTTATTATTTGCAGAAAGTAAAGCGAAGGAGGCATTACCACGGTAGTATGTGATAAGTTGAGACTTTGGGCCGGATGGGAACTGAGTAACCTAATTGGTTAAGGTAACCACTTATCCCTAGAGTGAAATCCAGGTTGTAATCCCGGTCTAGCACGTATTTTCTACTTCACCATTCAATTTGTTTCAGTGCTCTGCAACAGTCGTCTGAATATTTCGAATGTGATATCTGACTGGTCACCTGTTCGCCATCTCCATCGCCGTGGCTTAAAAGCTCTTCACGATGCTGGGTAGATTGGAATCTTTACAACCTCTTCCAAGCTTTCACTTCGCGCTGCTTAAGGGAGGCGACGCAGCCAAAGCGTCTCTGTCGCAAGGCACGCGGGGGAAGTAATTCGGTTTTTGCCGACCGCTGTGAAGAAACAAACGACGTGCTTGGCCAACGCTTCGGTGAGCTCCTCTCGAAATTACTTTCCTAACAGCATTCTGTACTACAAATTGTAACGTGGAGGTGTTCGGTATCGATCTGTACGTTTAGTAAACTGTTCACCCCGTTTACCCTCCGATCTTTAATGCAGAGAACATGTTAGTATAATTGACCAAATTCATTACTTTAATTCCTCGTGCAAGGAGGGAAAATACCTACTACTTACAAGCAGAACTGCTGCCGATGTCGTGTACATATTTTGCATTGGAGTATAATCAATTTGCTCGAGACAGAAAGTCTTCCGAACGCAAATAATCAATGATTTAGAAAATCTCGTGCGAACTTTTCTCAGTATGCTGTCAACCATGGATGATCAGGAAATGGAAGTTTCGACAATCTTAGATACGTGGAAAGTATTTGACACGCTGTTCCTCTGCTTACTCAGAATATGGAACATACGGACTTGAGTCACAAGTATGAGAGTGGTTCGGAGTTTTCTTAAATGATAGGACGCAGTACTTTGACGTAGATGGCAGGCGTTTAACAGAGACAACAATGTTGGTAGGAGTGCTTCAGAAGAGTTTTGTGACAGAAAGAATATTCAAGATAACTGAGACAGTATTTCTAGTTGTGAACAGGCGACTGATCAAGAAAGAGAATCTTCTGGGTGTAATTTTCGAATACGGCATTAGTAGTGTGTGGCATGGCTTCGTTATGTCAGTGAAATATCTAAAAGAAGCGTTCTGAAGCAGTAGGAAATAAAATAAGCACAAAATTATAGCAGTGGAGCAGGTGAATGATAAACTTGGGTTATTGGGAGAATTTCTGGGACGTGCAGTTCATCTATAAAAGAGGCCATATACTGTACAGTGTGACCCATTCTTGACTGTGGCCGTTTTCAATTCCTCCAGGTCGGGTTAAAGAAATATGCCAGGTTTGAACTACATGAAAAAATTACGACGGGGCTTGGCAAACACGGACTGGAATTCCTCGCGAGAAGACTACCTTATTTTCGGGGAAGAACGGCAACAACATTCATCAAACAGGAATTAAAGGCGACTGCTGAATTATTTTACGGCCGACGAGTTACAATTCCATAAGGTAAGACGAACGTAAGATACATTAGAAACAACAAAATCACTGGTTTTTCACTTTCTCAGTTTCCTAGTGATGGAGGAAGTAAAATGTCTAGTACTGGTTACCCTCAGTCATAGGACATACGTTCGCTTGGAGAATATGTATTTAATTATTTTTATTTAATCGTATTATACTAAATTATGTATACATTACTCTGATTCTTAGATTTCTAAATCCAGTCCGTTGATCAAGTTGAGTCCTTCAGCTGATGCATGAAGGATGTCATTTATTGATCCCCCGAAGGCTTGTTTCGGGCAGTCACCAAAAATGTGATTTATTGTTTGTAGGGCAGCTCCACAGTCACAATCGGGAATTGTTGCCCAACCCCATTTCTGCTGTCCTTTCTCTTGTCCTTTCGGATGCAGCTGATCATTCCCAACTAGCGTCTGAGGAATATGAAATCTAGAAGAGTTTTCAATCAGATGACCGTTGAAAACTGACGATTCTTCCCATTTTCTTTTCCATGCTTCGATGATGATGAAGTTGAAGTTTTCAAGATGCTGTGCAGTTCGCCGAGGTGGTTCCCTTGATTTCAAACGCTGATGTTCTGCCATTAATATATCGCTGTGTACTGGTAACTGGGGATTCTTCTGGATGTTCCTCCAGATCTTCAGATCTTTGTGGTATAGAAGTAATATAGAATAATGTTATGCCTGATAATAGTATTACTACATGAATAGAGACAATGTAGAAAGTAAAAGAAATTTTTTCACTTCATTACCCGTATTTCAGCGAGAAATAGCTTCATAATGGTTTAAAATATGTGTATAGTTTGTTGCAAGTCAGTTACTGTTATTCTAAAATATAAATTTAATTGTTTTCGCATTATGGGTTACTCGTCTTTTGCAACCACATGTTGTCCCGTTTGATCATTACAGAATAGCATAAAGTACATTTTCATGCAAAATGCAATGTTGTGAGACAAGTTAATGTACTGAAAACTTTTCCAGTTTTGCGAGATGAAATATACTGGGCCTAGCATTATATATGTACATAACTGAATGTGTCTGTTTGTCTGTGATTCATTTAATCAACAGTTTTATTCTGTTTCGGACTGAGATATTCAGATGAGATGTTCACGTATGGGAGGGGTAGAGGGTAGGAGGAAGATTTGCACAGAGGGGAGGAGCAGATGGACGGAGGGCAGGAGGTGATGGACGGACGGTGGAGGGAATGGATGGGCGGGTTGGGGAGATGGAGGAAGGGGAGAAGGAAATTGACAGAGGAGATGTGGATGGAGGGGAAGAGGTAGAGGTGATGGACTTGGGGAGGATCGAGGAAGAGATTGATAGGTGGAGGACGAAGAGATGGACAGAGGGGGGGAAGAGGAAGAGATGAACTGAAGGGGACAGGAGGAGGTGGACGGCCGCGGTCTAAGGCGCCTCGCTACGGAGCGCGCGTTTGTTCGCCGTCGGAGGTTCGTGTCCTCCTTGAGGCATGGGTGTGTGTGTTGTCGTGAGGTTAGTTTACCTTGTATTAAGTAGTTTGTAAATTACGAATTGATGACCACGCAGTTTGGTCAGATAGATTTACAAACATTTGAAGATATGAGGAGGTGGATGGAGGAGAGATGCAGATAGACAGAGGGAAGCAGATGGACTGAGGGGAGAAATATATGGAGGGGAGGAGGAAGAGATGGATAGAGGCAGGAGGAAGAGATTAGGGGGGGGGGAGGAAGAGTTGGAGGACGAAGAGCTGGACAGGGGGGGGAGGACAGTACGGAGAATAACAGGAGGGGGAAGAGATGGACAGAGGTGGACAGAGGCAAGAGGAGGAGATGGACAGAGGGAGTGGGAGAAGACGGGACCCGAGAAGGAGGAGATGATTGTGAAAAGATGAGCAGGAAATTGGTGGAGAGTGTGGAGAGGATATGATGGACAAGTGACCGTAGCAGATAAATAGCGACAGGGGTAGGAAGGAGGATATTATGTACTAATGTAAGAATGGCAGACTGTAATATATCCATAATGTAAGATTATATACCGTCGTTTATATAAGAAGGAGGAAATTAGTAGAGGCATATGTTGGTTGGTATGACGTTGATCGAGGCTACGTTTGATAGATGATACGGGTAGAAAGAGAGGGAGAGGGAGAAAGGTTGATGCACATGGAGACGAGAGAGCAGAAGATGGAAAGTGATAGGAGGGAACAGTATTTGGATGAATAGAATAAAGTAATAATAACTGTGTAAGGTCGGCATCTCTTCTACGTTTTTTAGATAAGCATTCAACAGTTGTGGACACTAGTTGTAAAGTGGCCTGCAGAGTCTTTTTCGGAATGTGCCTGACAGCTTGGGACGCGCGTTGTTGCAGAGCACGTGGCGCTGCAGCATCTGCAGGAGGAAGCTGCAGTCGCGCGCGGCGCCGCCCGTCATGGCGCAGGAGTCCACCGACAGCCTGCTGGACGTGCCCGTGCTGGAGGCGCTGCAGCGCAGGCACTCCGACGTCAAGATCGGCTCCGGCAGCTCGCTCACCGTCACCGGAGGTCAGTAGCCACACCCTGCCAGTTGCCTGCTAACACACTGTCTGCTGAGCCATAGGGCAGGCACCTAATATCCTCTGGGGCCGCCTCTCGCCCTCCGAACTGCAATGATAAACCGTAATAGTTTCCGGTACTCCTCTGGACGCTGCCGAAACCAGAGTTTCTAGAGCAGCATCGAGTTCTGGCCTGTTTGTGTGTGCAGTGTCTATGACATGGAGCCTGTCTTCCATGCCATTCCAAATATAGTCGATGGATTCCAATCGATGTTCTGGAATGGCCGTCTTGGATTACGCTGCATGTTTCGGGAATCATTCTTGAGAATAAGTGGTAGCAATTTGGTGGCGAGTTATCATATTCAAAAGACGGAGAACCGCAAAGGGGATTAAACGCCAAAAATCAGTTTAATAACACTGTGAACCATTCGATGTCTGTTCCAGAACAGCTAGGTGGCCCAATCAATACCAGAAAAATGCAACTCAGACACTAACACAGACACCACTGCCTTGCACCACACCCTCTTGCCATCGATTCATGTGGTCTTCTACACACACGATATCTCTCATCGCCATGGTGCAGTTGAAATCGTGATTTGTCCAACCGCATCACGTTCCGCCATGATTCCAGTGTCCGTCGCTGGTGACTGGCGACAGATGAAAGTCGTTTTAGCCGATTACGTTGTGTGCATATGTTAGGCATCATCTCCTTACCTCATCTAACCCATGTTCCAATGTATTGTCCACTGGAGATGTATGTAGCACCCGTTATTTGTTGCAATGTTGCCTTTTATCACTACTGACGATCCGTCACCAGTCATCTTCACCGAGTATGACTGGACGGCCGGTAGTTCGTATGTTGTGGACTGTGTCAGCCCGTTCAACCATTCATAATATATTTATGTTTGAACCGATGTTTGGAACGATGTATAAAAACGACCGTTTATAATTTGTGTGAAGTAAACAGCGATCAGTCGCTAAATCAATGGTTTGTTACAAACTGATTTCGACTAGTTCCTACCCATCATCAAGCACTCCAGCCGATACGCTGAAACACTAATTCAAAATTGATTTGTAATAAACCATTAATTTTGCGACCGAATGTTGTTTTCTTTTCACAACTCATAATACACTCTGGTTCAACGCAAAAAGCAGAATTCCTGCACCAGTCACCAGTGACTTTCACAACTACGTTTCCGAAGTTCTCCTACATAACTGATCTTGTCACAGGAAGGGGGGGGGGGCGGGGGAATGTTGTGCGCAATGAACACACCAGAGCCATCTTAGCCCCTCTATCCCTTGGCATTTGCTAGGATGAACCTTAACTGAATTGTGCTTAAAGTCTCGATTTCCGTCAGTGAAGAACATCTTCAGATCAGATTTAAAAATGTTCTAAAATAGCATCTTCAAAACATAAACTCCAAATAGTCTCAGAAAAGTTTCATGTGATTAAAATATGCTGTAAACTAAGCCACTAATCAGGTAGAGGCATTTACGTAACAGCGTTAATGCCCATAAAAGAATTTTGAAACAGCAGCCACAAAACATTATTTTGTATCGTAATCTTCATTCTTGGCCATGCCTCAATGCCTTCTTAATTTACGACGTATTTTGAAACAAGTCTGAGGATAGAAATAGAGAATTATATCGTTATATGAGAAGAGGAAGTAGATGAAGATAAAATAGGAGATAGTATACTGAGAGATGAATTTGACAGAACCCTGAAAGACCTAGATCGGAACAAGCCGCCGGGAGTAGATGACAGTCCCTCAGAGCTACTGAAGTCTTTGGGAGAGCCAGCCATGACAAATTTCATCTGGCATGTAAGATGTATGAGACAGGCGAAATACCGTCAGACTTTAAGAAAAAAGTAATAATCCCCATTCCAAAGAAATCAGGCGCAGACACGTGCGATAATTACAGAACCATGTTTGATAAGTTTCGGTTGCAAAAATTTAAACGAATTATCTACAGCAGAATGGAAAATTTGATAGAAGCTAACCCCGGGGAAGATCAGTTTGAATTCAGGAGGAACGTAGGAACACGGGAGGCAATACTCACTTTACGACTTATCTTAGAAGATACATTAAGAAAAGGCAAACTTACATTTCTAGCATTTATAGATTTGGAGAATGCTTTTGACAATGTTTATTGGAATACACTCTTTCAAATTCTGAAGTCAGCAGGGGTAAAATACAGGGAAAGGAGGGTTATTTACATCTTGTACAAAAGCCAGACTGCAGTTATTAGAGTCAAGAGGCATTAAAAGGAAGCATTGGTTGAGGAGGGAGGAAGACAGGGTTGTAGTCTTCCTCCAATGTTATTCAATCTGAACATCGAGCAAGCTATGAAGGAAAGCTAGGAAAAATTCGGAATAGGGGTTAAAGTTCATGGCGAAGAAATAAAAACTTTGCGTTTTGCTGATGACATTTGCGTCAGAGACAGCCAAGAACTAGAAGAGCAGTTAAATGGAATGGACAGTGTTGAAGAGAACGTGTAAGATGAACATTAACAAGAGCAAAACAAAGGTAATGGAATGCAGTTTTAGAAAATTAGGCGACGCTGAAGGAATTAGATTAGGTAACGAAACAATAAAGGTGGTAGATGAATTTTGTTACTTGGGTAGTAAAATAACATGCGACGTTCGCAATACAGAAGATATAAAATTCAGAATGTCAATGGGAAGAAAAGCGTTTTTGAAGAATATAAATTTGCTAACATCGGACTTCATGAACCCAGTCGGCCGTGGCCCATGGGTTCATGAAGTGGCTACAAGAAGTCAGATGACCAAGTAAAGCCGATTGAACCATCCTCATCAGGAAGCATCTGTTGTTCGACGCCCTCTTATAAATTTAACGGGAAAGGAACTAGACGAAGCTATAATCTCTGTCTTAGGAAAAGGGCTAAATTTTGTCCCCACTCCAAAGACCTTGCCAATGCCATCTTTCATCAGTGCCATTGAAGAAGCTGTCCGACCGCTATCAGAGGAATCAGTCGAAGAAGTTAGACGTGAAGGCTGCCGAACAATTATGAAATATCGTCAACAGCAAAGTAATATTTCTAAGGAAGAGAGGTTAGCCATAAGAAAACTCCATGCTCATAAAAGCAATGCTACCATCCTACTGCCTCAGGAAGTTTATAATGAAAAAATCTTTGATTTACTATGTTCTGGGTAACTTCTTTGTGGAAGACTTCGAGGACAAAGCATTGGACTCCGCAAATTTTAAACCTACAAACTTCTGGAGATACGCGGACGACACGTTTGCAGTATGGCCTCACGGAAAGGATGAAATACATCGATTTCTTCACCATTTAAATTCCGTCAACGATAGCATTAAATTTACTATGGATATAGAAAACGCCTTCCTTTCTTGACGTCCTCGTTAGCCGTAAAACTGATGGCACACTAGGACACGCAGTGTATTGCAAACCAACGCGCACAGATCTGTATTTATACGCCAGCAGCCGCCATCATCCTTCACAAACTGCAGGTTTTCTTAAAACATTGGTGCACAGAGCACACTGTATATCTGATGGCGAGAACTTGCAGAAAGAGCTCAATACCTCAAAGACATCTTTAAAACGAATGGATATTCCCAACAACAGATTCACAGAGCATTCAATGTTAAACCGAGAATGCAAATACATGACATGGAGGAAGAAGATAGCGTCAGATCGAGATCGTTCCTGCCCTACGTGGGTGCTCTATCTTCAAAGATAAGTAGAATTCCCCAAAAACATCAAGTTAAGGTAATCGTCCAGACACCTATGGAAATCGCAGCCTTAGTCGGATCCGTGAAAGATGATCTGTTGCTTAGAAAGTCTGGTGTGTATCAGATACTATGTGGAAATTGCGAATTTTCATATATAAGACAGACAAATATATGTCTAACACCGAAGATACAGTCGTTTATTACAGCCAGACACGTCAGCTGTGGCAGAACATTGTTTAGATACAGAGCATTCAATGAATTACAGTGATGTGAAGATTTTAACACCTATGTCTTCATTTTGGGGAGCAATTTTTTAAAGAAGCGGTTGAAATTAGAATATCTGAAAATTTAATAAACAGAGATAATGGTTTTAATTTGGACAAGGCGTGGAATCCGGCACTTAATGTAATAAAATTGCAGAGATGTCAACAAGGTGTTGCCACCACAGAACATATATCGATAACAGACTCGAACTTATAATTCATTTCGCCACGGGGCGCGCGTACGAAATTTACCTATTTGCCGCCGACCAGCATCTGAGACCAGCATGCGCAGTGCCGCCACGATGGTGCACATAAGGCCGCGCCTGGAAACTTGTCGGCAGTCTTGGACTCACTCTGAAGATGACCGGACAATAGGCGGCTAAAATATTAGTGGAAGACGTGGAATTTGCACGGCTGCGCGCCCGAAATTTATTGGATTACTCCTTACGCCGTGAAAAATCGAAAATGCACATCTCCTTCTGTGTCTGTCCCATTTCCAACCTTCTTATAGCTCTCCATAGCTTCTGGTAAGTCACGTTTTTGCATTGCACTACCCTCTCACTAAACTGTCTGAATTCAATTGCTTGAGTGATTACTTTGTGAGAGTAAACATAAATCAACGTCAACCCCCTCTGCCGCACATTTCGGTTACTACAACTATCTTGGTTTCCGAAATGTTGTCGCCACTCAGTAGAAACGACAGAAAGACGTCAAACCATTTTAGTTCATTCCGCCGGCAACAGTTCTTCAACTGATCCCATGTTTTGACCAGTGTATGTTTGTTCAAATGTTTGTATAGTCTATGAGACTTAACTACGGGGTTATCAGTCCCTAAACTTACAAACTACTTATGAACTAACTAAGACTAAGGACGGCACAAATATCCATGCCCGAGGGGGAATTCGAACCCCCGACCGTAGTGGCCATGCAGATTGTGACTGGAGCGCCTCAGTCTCCTCGGCCACTGCGGCCGGCTGACCAATGTACATTAAGTGTATGACGTTAGAGTTTAACATAGCTTCGAAAGACTGCGATGAAGTAAAACATAATGGGTAGATAAAATTTCTTCGGAAAATTTAAAATCCAGTCTGGAGTGGCCGTACGGTCCGAGGCGCCATGTCACGGATTGTGCGGTCATTCGCGCCTTTGGTTCAAGTCCTCCCTTGGGCATGGGTGATGGGTGCCTGTGTTGTCGTTGTCATACGTTTATGTAGCATGTATGTAAATTTAGAAACCGACGACCTGAGTAGTCTGGTCCCTTGGGGTCTTACACCAATTCCAATTCCAAATGTTTACATTACAATGTACTTTGACAACCTGCATTACACACAACAAAAGTCCTCAAGCTGAATAATGTCCACGTCTCTTAGGCAGTGTACGGATTCGTCACATTTACAAGTAATTCAACCAAATGAAAGCTAACACGAAGCATCCAAACAAATACGACATAAAGGGGCTTTACAATTGAGATAACAGAGTGAAAAAAAGATAAAGGATAAATGTATCACAAACGGCCATGTACATAAGTTATGAACATTATGAGTTCACTTAATTTTGATCATAATAGGGGAAACGATCCTACGTCAGTTAAAATAAAATAATATTTTGACAAGATCGCAAAGGGATTTATATTTTCACTGATAACAGGTTTCTAGTCTCTAACATTTACAAAGTTATTGAAGTGCTAGATATGCTTCTTTTCGTTGTGCTCTTCAGTCTGGAGACTGGCTTGATGTAGCTCTCCACCCTAATCTGAATCTGTTTACTGTATTTGTCTCTTGGTCTCCCTCTGAAATTATTACCCAACACACTTGCAAAATGCACGATTCTTTTATGTTTAAGAATATGACCCGACAATCGATCCCTTCTCTTAGTCAAGGTACGCCCGAAATTCCTTTTTCCTCCTATTCAGTTCAATACTAACACATTTGTTACTTGATCTTCCCACCAAATCTTTAGCATTCTTCTATGTTTAACTCCCGCTCAAGGCAATAATCCACATCAATGCCTTCCAAAAACTTCCTTACACTTAAATTTATATTCGATGTTATCTAATTTGCCAAAAATCCTTTTTCCCATAGACATGCTTCTTTTTATATCCTCTGTACTGAGATCTTCATGTTTTATTTTACTATCCAAGTAACAAAACTCATCTACAACCTTTGTATCGTTAGCCAACTTAATACCTTCAGCATCGCCTGATTTCCATAGACTGCATCCCATTACCCTAATTTTTCTCTTATTAAAGTTCACCTTATACGCTTTCCTCTCCAAATTTCTCTTTGCTTCCCTTCATAGCTTACTCAATACACAAATTGAATAACATCTGAAAAGGCTATAATCCTGTCTAAATCCCTTCCCAACTAATGCTTCCAGTTAATGCCGTTCGACTCTTAAAAACTGCTGGCTAGTTTTTGTACAAGTTGTAAATAACCTTCCGCTGCCTGTATTTTAACCCTGCTGGTACTAGAATTTGAAAGAGTGTATTCCAGTCAACATTGTCAAATCTTTTTACAAATCCACAAAAATTAGAAGAGTAGGTTTCCTTTTTCTAAACTTTCTTCTAAGATAAGTCGTAAAGAGTGTATTGCCTCCATGCTCCTACATTTCTCGTAAATCCAAACTGATCTTCCTCGAGGTCTGCTTCTACCAGATTTTCCATTCCTCTGTAAATAATTCCTATTAACATTTTGCAACCATGACTTATTAAGCTGATGGTTCTGTCATGTTCACACCATTGGAATGGTGATTATTACATTTTTCATGAAGTCTGAGGTATTTCACCTCACTCATTCATCTCACACACCAGGTGAAATAGTTTTTTCATGGATGGCTCTCCCAGAGAATTTACTAGCTCGGAGGGAATGTCATGCTTGATGGGTGAACAAATGGTAAATCATATATAAAATTATGTACAATATACAAGATGGGTGGTTGGAAAAAATGTCTCCCCAGTCGACTGTGGACACTGTTGTGCATGAAAGGAAAAAATAGAATGAGACATTGAAGATAAGACATATCTTTATTTTTCTACATAATCCAAGTACATTGAGACATTTATCAAACAGCTTTATAAGCTTCAAAAAGCAGTCGAGGAAAAAACCAGAGCATTGCATACGAAAGAAACGTTGAACGGCTATGGAGTGGGAACATCCGTCATCACCTGTCCGAAAGAAGTTCAAAAGAACTCCGTCTGTAGGTAAAGTGCTACTTACCTTTTTCCGGGATGCCCAAGAAGTTTTATTGCCGGAATTTTTGGAAGATGCAACCATCAATGGTGTGCGGTTCTGTGCCACTCTGTCAAAATTGAAACAGGTGATCCGGAAAAAGCATCCTCGACTTCTCAGATCTGGCGTTCTGATGTTCTATCACAATGCGAGACCACAATCGGCGACGGCAACGCAAAACCATATTGCAACTCTTGATTGGAAGCGTCTACACCATCCTCCACACAGTCCTGATCTCGCACCATTGACTTACATCTGTTTCCAGCCTTGAAGAAGACTGTCGGCAGAAGGCGCTTTGGAAGCAATGCTGACGTCAAACAAGCCGTTCAACGCTTCTTCCGTAAGCACTGTCCTGATTTTTTTCTGGAATGCTTTTCGAAGTTGAGAAGGTCTCAATATACTTGGGAAATTTGTAGAAAAATATCTCTTATCTTCAATGACTCATTCTGTTTTTTTCCTTTCATACGCAACTCTGACCACAGTTGACAGGGGAAACTTATTTTCCAACTCCTCCTAGTACATCGAAATTCGCCTTTGAACAGTTCATGTGTACTGTCGAACTGTTTTCACATAACAACAAACTTGTCACTTTTCACACGGTGCATTCTCGGATACAATGAGTAGCAACATTAGTGTGTGTTTCAGTTGCTTTGGAAATCACACCTAACAATTATTTTTGCAATATATTTACAACTCTAAGTCTACATTCAGATTTTTAAACAAAATTCGCGTGTAAGACATTGATACAACACCTGTATTGTTACTCCAATTTCACAAATTCGGAAATTTCTGTAGATAGATCTGCTTCAGTCGAAGAAGAGATAGAATATGAAAACAGAGGAGAAGCCGGAGGGGCGTTGAAACAGGAGCTGTAGGAGTACTTCCGCCAGTATGTTAATAAGTCAGGGACGTATATTGAGAAGACACAACACTCCACGTGCTCATGGTGTAGTGGGAGAGGAGGTCCGACGCCGTGCAGATGAGAAGAGGACCCGGTGGGCGAGCCAACAGGGAGGCGGTCCGGCAGTGCGAGCGTCGTGTTCCGGTCCGTGACGTGGATTGATGACGCAGGCGTCTGGCACAGGAGCCCAGAAATCGAATATTGACCGCAGGTGATGCCTGGCTTTGCATTAAAGAGGGCCGTCCTCAAGACGCGCAGCCCTGCGGCCGACTGCTCCATCCCCACACAAGCACGCCCCACTCTGGCCTCGTATTTGTACTAAACCACGCAGGGTACCGCCACAGAAGGATCAGCGAACTTCGTGGGGTCAAGTCTTTATGAAGAAACGCTGCTACAAACATGGGTAGCAGAATGTTTTCGTGCTATCACAGGATAGACGTAAATCTATAACAAAGAAATTAAATTTTTCTCACTGAGTTGTTCATTTGTATTTTTTATTCTTGAAACAAATTTACTAGAGAAACTCTCCACCACACGAATGTGACATGATGACAATCCGTTTTCAAATTTATATTAGTTTATTTTATTTATTTGTTCAATTATTTGTTCAAAAGATTTCAAGAAACCTTGCAAATTAAAATTATTTGATCCTGATATTGGTCAATGCATAACCTATCGACTGCTGATTTGTAAACAAATATTACTTTTGTGATACATGAAGAAAGAGGTACGAACAAATAACCCATTACAAATATATTTATTCTGCTATTGCCAGAAAGTCGTGTACATAACTGAACCGTTTCACAAGAAAACGTTTCAACTTAGATTCGGAAACATGGAGTTTGTCACTAATTTTCTTGAATTGAAACGTAGTCTCTGTTGCAACTGTAATATTTATTTCCTTTTAACGCGTTTCGCGCTTTTGGCGCATCATCAGAACACTGTAACAGGGAAAATATACAAATGTCAGTTTCATGCCACGGACCTATCCACTACAATATTAGGAAACAATAAATTGCGGGCGTGAACATTCATTGTTTCCTAATATTGTAGTGGATAGGTCCGTGGCATGAAACTGACATTTGTATATTTTCCCTGTTACAGTGTTCTGATGATGCGCCAAAAGCGCGAAACGCGTTAAAAAGAAATAAATATTATAATTGCAACAGAAACTACATTTAAATTCAAAGATGGATTCACTGTTGCTACACCAGGCCAACGAACTTTGGAGTAACTAATTTTCTTTTCCATTTTGCTGAAAGCCAGCTGAAAATAATACGTGTTAAATGGGCCCAACTTTTCTGCTCAGTGTTTGCTAAGAGAATATCCTTTTCCCGTCTAGTGTTCGTTGAATGGTGTTCTAAATTAGTCGATATGTCCAACTATAAACGTCATGAAGGAATATATTTGCAGCTGGAAATCCGGGACACCTCAAAAAAGGCTTACACGAATTTCATAAGTTTTTTTCCGTTTCTAAGCTAAGTAAAAGTAAACCAGTCTCTATCAGTGTCAGAAACAGACAGCATCATTCATTTTCTGCAGCAAACGCTATATACCAAAGAAAACCTACAATGCACCGTTAGTCTTAACGATCTGAAATGATCAACTTGATCCAATGGAATTCCGCGTTTACGAGAGTTCCGTGACAGAACTTTATGGATTGTCCTTGGACGTAGTTCATGATACGCTTACTTCTGAACCCCACTTCCCGATCAGAAGATGTTACGACTCATTTATCAAACATCCCAGCTGCGCCTTTGTGACTTCCGGCTCGTCTGTCACTTCATTTCTTTGTGGCATCTGTAGAGTACGGTCGTCTTGTGGCAGACAGTGTGAGTGTAATGGTGCTATATTTCCTCAACTTTTTCGCTCAGACTGTACATTTTGGTCGATTACTCTATCACAAATTTGAACAAATGCGTTGCCTGCAAATATTTCATATTTTTGTTTCTCCTCTCATCCCCCTCCGCTCCATTATGTTGAAGTTTCTGTACACCTGAAAATGGGACTATAACGCCTATTATAAATTATTATAGTTATAATCATGTGCGTATGTTTCACATAAACTGCTGGACCGTTTTAGACCGCACTTGGTACACAAATTGCTTACCGTCAAACACAAACGCTATGGGCGTGAGAACTACCTACGACAGAAAGTTCCGGAAATATAAATAATGAAAGTCACCAAAAAATATCAAGTAGAATAAGTAATGGATTGATTTTACCAAACTTGAAACAAATATTGTTCATTGTAGTGAAACAAACGCTGTGTGGATAAAGTTTAGCTACAACGCATAATATCATTGATGAAGTTTCATTCATCCACTGTTTTAGGAGGAGAGCACTGAACGTCTTTCAGAAATACTTTACAGATCATTTGGAACATTTATGTCAGTATTTCGCGTTGATAAAGTCAGTAAAATGTTGAAAGAAGTTTACCAGTTATTACTTTTCAACTGTTTATGCAGTAAAACCACTGCATTTTTGGTAACGTTACAATTCTTCCTGCACTAACAACAAGATTTGTGAGACATTTTACTGACAGCAGACGTATGTATCTGAATGTTTATTGTAAATTGTCTGTTACAGGAGAATCAATATTAGCGTTAATCCAGAGCGTATGTAAATATTGACATATGTATATATCAGGGTCACTCCAAAAGAAATGTACACTATTTGTTTTTTAAATACAGTTTTCATTCCTCATGTTTGAAAGTTTTACAGTGTGTAGATACATTCTTCCCGCTTGTTTTCAAACTTAGTTCGACTGTTCCCGTGAGTGGCGTCGTCACAACATGTCTACAAGATGGCTGCTACACTTGACGTTCGTCAGTAGCAATGTGCTGTCATTGAATTCCTGTGCTATAAAAACGAGACAGTGGGAAATATTCGCAAGAGGTTCAAAGAGGTGTATGGAGATGCTGCTGTCGATCGCAGTACATTTAGTCGGTGGGCAAGCAGGTTAAGTGATGAAAGCACGGCAATAATGAGGATCGTCCTCGTAGCGACAGGTCTCGTACTGTACACACTTCAGACAAGATGGCTTAAGGCAGTTGGGAGGGATGGGAATTATGTGGAGAAATGAAAATATTGTTCCCAAAGGATGTATCTGCACACTGTAAGACTTTCAAACATATAGAATAAAAAATTTACTTAAAAAAATAGTGTGCATTTCTTTTGGAGTGACCTTTGTATATATTCTATTCACAAACTGAGAAATTTTCTGATTTCTACAACTATTAACCCCTCTAACACCCTAGCACTTGCTCCGGCCACTACCAAACGCTCACGCTCATACACACTATAGTGTGAGGCCGGCAAGTTGAACAGACGCAGTATTATAACCGTACATGTACCTTCGACAGTATATCATAGTATATATTTTTGAAGTATGAAAATTTCCTATAAAAGCATGTGCCAAATATCATACCTCTTACAATATGTCACTTGCATCGCGAGTTCGATGAAGTGGGCATTTATCAGTGTAATTTTTGTAATTTGTCAGAATTTTCCGATTAATTGTATAGTATTACATTTTTCCTGAACATTTTCATAGAAATATAGAGTACAAAATAGAAAATAATGGTGTGTATCCATTGTTTGAATAGTGAATTGTCGTGATATTGTTTCAGTTTTTCCTGAATTTTCAAAGAAAATTTACAAATTTTTCTTTCAAACAAACCTTCCTCTTACAGCTCTCAACACAATAAGAGCCAAATCGGTCAAATCCTCTTCAGGTGGTGATGTGAGTTTTATTTATTTATATGGCTTACATAATGTAAGATAACTACTGCCACATTTGACTGATGGGTATACAAGATGTTTCACGAGTATTAATAAATATTTTAGGAAGTGCTAGTGCAGATGAATTGTAATAAAGAAGAAGCCAAATGGCATCTATCCAATTTTGTTCAGTACAGAGGTACATCCTTTGATGCTTTGAGGTCAAAATGTAAGAAATCATATTCGCTATCAGTGTAAATAGTGTCTGAAAATAGTGTTTCAAATCATATTCGGATTAATATTAATTCTATGTGAGGCAGTTGTAAACAAAAAGGAAAAACAAAGTGCCGTGTTCCTAGAGCATTAATAATTGCACTTAGAGTAGAGTGAGTGAGGCAAAGAAGACTGATGTGAAGTTTGGAAAGCAGGAGGCCAGGTACTGGCGGAAGTAAAGTTGTGAGGCGGCATCGTGAGTCGTGTCGGGGTAGCTCAGTCGGTAGAACGCTTGCCCGCGAAAGGCAAAGGTCCCAGGTTCGAGTCCCGGTTCCGGCACACAATTTTAATCTACCAGGAAGTTTCACTGATGTGAATAATTTACTACAGAAAAGTTTTGGGGAGGAAGGAAGGAGCAAAGGATGCTCATATCCTCGATGCAGTTCCTATGGGAAGTTGAAGTTAGGAATAACTTTGTACATGAGCTTACGGTTGAATAAAGGAGGAACATTGTGCCAAATTTGAAGCAAGTCGAGCTCGACGGCCTATCTGCAGATTCTATAAATAATTATTTTTACCTGAAGATTGTATTTTGGATTAACAGTGCTTTTATATAGAAAACACAAACAAACATTTGAAAAATGCAGTAGTATATCATTGAAGTATTAAAGAGTAAGGACAGTGTGAATTCAATATAAAACTATTAACGTGAATCATATTATTCTGTAACACAATGGTTTCCGGAGATAATTGGCAGCAAAAAGTACATTATGAAACCGCTGTACAGCAGATTATTTTGTGAAAAGTTTAATTTTGTATTAGCAGCTAATGTTATTCTATACAAAAATAATAAATGCCTACTACATATTTACCTTGTTAAACGTTTTTTATTTGTCTATAACACTAATTATTGAATCAAAGCATATTATTAAGTCGAACACATTTTCCTTCTACAAGTTTCTATAAAATGGCTCAGATGATTTCACAATTTAAAATTTGTAAAAAATTCCCTGGGTTTTGAATAATCAGTTTTTTGTTTCTCCTTCATACTTTTTTATTTTTTTAATTTATTTTTTCCTTTTGATATATGCTTTGAAACGATGTTGCTCATTCATTAGCCAATTTTCACTGATTCTTCCGCCATTTTGTTTTCATTTTCATTTTGAATCCTGTATAAATAGGCAGGATTACAGCAGCCTCTTATGCTGCTGTTCAGCTGCGAGTTTAAAATGCAATGGACATGAAGTATTTTAAACGTTGAACAGGTGTTAAAGCTGGGTGACTTTAAAATTTGAACAAGTAGAAATTTGGTTTGAAGTATTAAAATGCCCAGGTCACAATTAATTAATTTAGTCTTCTGACGACCGGTTTCGATACATATAGGGTACCATCACCTGGTCACTTGTGTCCTATGATTTCGCTTCATTAAGGCGCATGATATTAAAATAGTAAGTCAATCATAAACCATTTAACTTGAAAAATAGCACGTCATACATAAAACACATTCTCCATTGTGTGTCATGTTGACAGAGCGCATTCTTACAACTAACCAGTGGTGTCAGGCTTTCAGCAAAGATAATTATTGCCGCCAGGTGTGCTGTTATGTGTTATCTTGTTTACTCTTACTACCAACGATTATTTGCTTGTAAAATCTATATCCTTTAATCGCAGCTGCTCTAACTCTTGCAGCTAAACTGTTTTATGCTTGACGTACCATTTGTCAAAGTTAAATGTTTTGTGATTGACTTACCATTTTAGTATCACGCGCCTTCCGAATCAAAAGCATAGGGCACAATTGACCAGATGATGTAACCTTTGTGTATAGAAACCGGTCGTCAGAAAAATAAAGTAATTAACTGCGATCTTGGCATTTTAATACTTCAAACTAAGAATATCGCCATTCTATCATGGAAAAATTAAATAGATATTTGGTAATACATAGTACAAGAAAGGTGATAAAAAAACATGGAATAAGTTTAAAATCGTGGCTGCGGTGGAGTTAAAAGCACATTTAAGAACGGTATACTAGACTTTACGATACAAACGGAGACACTGACTAAAATAATAGATGCGACACTTTTCAGATTCTGGTTGAAGCACCGATAAAATATACTGAAGCATTGAAGACACACACAATCAGTGAACGAAGCACTGGATTAAAAGTAGACTCTACTGGGGACTCCGCAGGAGGACGGGAATCATGGGTGGAGTGAGAGGGAGGGAGGTAGGAGGGAGGGGTTGGGGGGGAGCGTAAGGATTCCGGGAGTAGGAAGGGAGGGGAGGGGGTAGGAGGGAAGAGGAGGGCAGGGGAAGACAGGCCGTTGCATCCATGGGGAAAGGTTTAGGGTTGGTATGAGGGATAGATTACAGGACGGAATCCGTCTGTATTTTTTTTTTCCTTTATCGTTGTTTTAATAGCAGGGTACAAGAACATCGGTAGGCTGGCAGCAGCCTCTTGCGCGGCTTGCAGAAATGAACATGAAGATTTAAAACAAACAATGACAAGACGTTAAGAACATGAAGTATTTAAAACCTCTGACTGATAGGAGTTTGTTGGTGATACAATACAGAATTAGAGGATAGAGTACATGTAGTCTGATAAAATCGTTGGGCCACCATGACTTAAAAAAAGACACACACATTGAGAAACACAACACTGGATGGACGAGAAAACACGGAAGAACCTGTTAAAACCGTACGGCGACGGTAGTTGTTTGTAAGACGGTGGACGCACTGTTAAAATCAGTCACTGATACATTGGAGACACAAAACATGGGACGAAGCATTAATTAAAACTGACGTTACTGAGAACCCCACAGGGGAGGGCAGGCTGTGGGGATCAGAAACGCTTATCAATTCGTTCATGAAAGCTTCCATGTTTTGCGGACAAGCGACCATATGTTGGCGTGCATAAAATTTTTTTGAATTGTCTTGGTCTTCATTTTTTTCTTTTTTTTAATATCATTACGCGTTGCGATACATCATTATCAGATAAACTTCGGCATGAGAATCTAGCTGAACACCTTCACTAGACATCCACGATCGTGGTTTATATTTTAGTTAGTTATCTCCAGTAAGATGTATTTTAATTAATATCGTTTTTAAAAAACGTTTATCTGATGATGATGTACCGAAAAGAGTGATGGTAGAATAAAAACAGTGCGACCAAGACATTAAGAAAAAAATTATGCGTGATCAGAAGCGCGTGGAAAGGAAAAGGAAGAGGGGTAGGAATGGGGAGGGAGTGGGTAGGGAGTGTCGGGACTGCAGAGGAGGGATAGATCTCGGTACGTTAGGCGTCATCCGGGAGGGGGGGGGCGTCGGAAGTTACCCTTTGAAAGGACGTGGAGAGTATGAAGGGAGGGAGGGGTAGTGTAGTGAAGGCGTGGCAGAGGCCCGGGATGGGTAATGGCGGGGGTTACGGGAATGTATCTTGTGGGTAACGATCTGTTCGAGAAACAGGGTGAGGAGGGGAACGGGATGTGGTGGTACAGGATCCGCATCGGAAAAGAAAGGTGGATGCGGTAGGCGAGGCGGAGGGTGTGACGTTCGAGGATTTGGAGGGTTCTATAATAGTTTGGAGAGGTGGAGACCCAAGTGGGATTGGAGCTGCATAGGACAGGGCATTGCCTTCCGCCGTACCAAGGGGGGAGGTAAGGTGTACAGGAGAGGTATCGTTCAAGGGTGAGGCCGAGGTATTTGAAGATGGAGGAATCCGTCAGTTCTTGGTACTCCATTAAAATCTAAGTATTCTGTGTGTGTTCTACAAGCTGATTTTTATTGACAGGTTGTCGGTTTAGAAGGTCTCTTCCGACTTTAAAGTACTCAATAAAAATTGGAGACAAGTTGTATGGAGATAGAGTGAAGGAATTCACGACCGGTTGACACTGTAGGTATTATATCTTCTGGGTTGTAAGGCCGTGTTTTTGGAATCTTGCTGCTTCCTAACGTTTCATCCGATGCTGCGTCGGACTTCTTCGGAGGTCGTCCGTTTGTTGAGTCTTGCCGACTGACGGGTCTGGGGTCTGAGAGCTTCTTAAATACCGTCGAAAAGGGGCGTGTTTAAGACCCACGTGATAAGCTGAGATGATCCTTGTCAAAGATAAAGCTGTACTATCGAAACATGTCAAAGATAAAACCAGTCATCGATTCAGCAGAACATAGTCCATATATCGTTGAGTTTCATAGTCATAGTCAACGATATATGGTCGGTGGCTCTGCTGAATCGATGACTGGTTTTATATTTCACATGGTTCGGTAGTATTGCTTTACCATTGACAAGGATGATCTCTGCTTATCACCTGCATCTTAGTCACGCCCCTTTTCGACGGTATTTAAGAAGCTCTCAGATCCCTGACCCGTCAGTCAAATCCGTCATCCGCCCCATCCTAGTGTACGTCGTCGTCGTTTGGGGTTCTGCTACAGAAATGCACCTACAAACTGTTCAGAACCGTGCCCTTAGGCTTGCCCTTCATCTCCCGACAGATTTTCCTTCCACACCACTCCATGAACTTGCGGGTGTCCCACGACTTCGGGACTACATTACCCGCACCGCCCACTCCCTTTACGACAAGGCAGGTCGCTCTCAGAACCACCTCATCCGAGCGCTGGGGCATAAAATCCAGCGCAAGGCCACCACACGCTGGCCGCGCCTCCTACTACGGTAGGACGATCCTTCTCCATCCCAAACATCGAATACCGTGAAGCCAATCACCTGTGAAGCCCAATCCCCTCATCCCCTGCTCAGGGAGGAAAAGCAAACAATTTCTGCGACCTCCATTGACACTCGAAGGTTGCTTTCCTTCCTCGTTCAGTTCGATCCGATGCCGACCCACCAGTCGGCAAGACTCAACAGACGGACAACCTCCGAAGAAGTCCGACGCAGCATCGGACGAAACGTCAGGAAGCAGCAACATTCCAAAAACACGGCCTTACAACCCAGAAGATATAACACTTATAAAGTTGTATGGAGTTTTTACTGTAATTGGTCTTTACATCACCTCCTCCCGAGGCAACTTGTATGCTGTGTGTGGCCTTTTAGCAGGTGGGTGCGGTATTGTTGACAGGTGGCGGCAGCGGCCTGGCGCCGCCGCGGTCTCCGGAGCTGCGTCGCCACTCGGACGTGTCGCCCGCGTCGCTGAAGGAGCTGGAGAAGGTGGCGGGCGAGCGGCGCGAGGAGCTGCGCTGGGAGCGGGAGCTGGAGTGGCGCCAGCACCGCGTGAGCGGCGCGCCGCCGCCGCAGCTGCCGCTGCCGGGGCACTCGCCGCAGCTCGAGCGACGGCCCTTCCCCTCGCCGGCCAAGCAGGCCGCGCCAGGTCAGTGCCTGCCTGCTAACGGCTGCCAGTAATCCTGTTACTCGACACATCCATACAATAGTCAACAGTCGCCGTGATGACTGTGGTCTTCTGTCCGTAGAATGGTTTGATGCAACTCTCCACCTTACTCTATCCTCTGCAAGCCTTTGCATTTCCTTTTCTACCTATGTAAGTAGGAGTCAACAATATATTTTCGCATTCGGAGGAGAATGTTGGCGGTTGGAGTTTCCTAAGCAGACCTCGCCGCAGCGATAAGCGCCGTTGTTGTAATGATACCCATCCCATCCTGTATCATTTTCCTAACGCTGTCTCCCCTGTATCGTGACAATACGTAACGAGTTGCCCTTCTTTGAACGCTTTCGATGTCCTCCGTCAAACCCACCTGATAAGGATCCCACACTGGGCGGCAATACTCAAAAAAAAAAAAAAAAAAAAAAAAAAAAAAAAAAAAAAAAAAAAAAAAAACACGCAGTCTCTGATTCGCCTTTCCCACGATATTATCTACGTGTTCTTTCTAGTTTATGTCTTAAGTAATAGTAATTCCTAGATATTTTGTGGAGTTTACGGTCTTGACGTTTGAGTGACGTATCTTGAAAACAAAGTATAACGGAGTTCTTTTCGTACTCATATCGATGACTTCACACTTCGCATTATTTAGAGTCAATTACCAATTTTTATACCCTAGTGATATTTAGATCGTTCTCCAGTTAGTTTTGATCTTCAGATGATTTTTCTAGACGGTAAATGACGACGTCATCTGCAAACAACATTAGAGAGCTACTTAGATTTTCTCCCAAATCATTTTTGTAAAGAAGGAACAGTAGAGGACCAATGACACTACCCTGTGGAACGCCTCTTTTTTAGGTGATACCTTACTACGAACTGTGACCTCTCTGACAGGAAATCCCCTATCCAGTCGCAAATTTGAATCTACCGTGTTCCTCTCTCGGCCTCCCTCTTCGATGTTTACACCGCACAGTCACTTCCAATGCTAAATTCACGATTCATTGATGTCTCACAAGGAGACCAGATGGATATCGTAATTGAGAATTTTTTTACATTTATGGTACGTGAAATTCAACAGCCAAATCCATTCCACGCAACTCTAAAATATTCTCGATAAAATCAACTTTGAAATTTTTTCAAGTACACTTAAGTAGCAATAACTAAATCAGTTGCGGCATCTGTCGGTATAGCACAGTCCGTAGCATTCTGTCTTCACACTCAAACACCCCGTTTACATGAGCTCCCAAAACCGGAATTCGTTAACCGATTTCCCAATTCCGCTTTTGGTTGGTCATGTAAACACTCCAAAATCGATTCTTGAAATCGGCTTCTCTAAATCGGTTTTCCAGTTCCACAATCGATTTTTGTGTCCATGTAAGCGCAACCGTCTTTGAAGCGTTGTTGACTTGTAAAATTGTGTTTTCTTGTTAAGAATTTTCAGCACATATACACAGAGTGATATTTTGTAATGTGAAATAAAAGTATAAATATTAGAGTGAGCATGAATCTGTGTATTTAATTAAAGAAAACAGCGACTGTGCTGATTAAATCAGGAACTGTAATAGGTGTGTTTTAGCCGTCATATTAAGTGGTCTAGGAAATCCGATTCAGGCTATGCAATGTAAACACAACAGCGAGAAACGGTTTACCAAATTCGATTTTCATCTTCCGGAAGATGTGTTGCATGTAAACGTGGAGATAAGACGGTGGTTCGAATCATGCTATAACATATATTCTCTACTTTTTCCTTCAAATTCAGTTATATAAAGCATTTTGGTATCTCTAATTTTATGTTTTTGTCAGTATATTTTATGTGTATGTAGGTGGGCTAAACACCTTGTCGTCATCTGAAACGTTGGTTGAGTAGGAGAGCTGCTTGGAAAGCCATTAGTGGCTACGGAGATGACTTTCCAAAAAAATAGCTCCTCACATACCGAATGGTGAAAGATTACTGTCGTCAACTAATAGTAAAGTCAATACGTACTGTTAAAAAATTGCAACTCTTTTTGATTGAAAACATCAGTATTAACAACTTTCTTATAAAATATAGAAGATATAAAATAAACAAATTCCGTACATTTTTCATAAAAATTACAATTAGATGCTTAAATTGTATAAATATTCGAATAAAACGAAAAAAAAATTGAAAACTCTGTCACAGGATTCGAACTTTCGACCCTACGATTGTAAAATCACAACGCAAGCACCTGAGCTACAACGAAAATGCTGTGAGTGATTTATATATTCGTACTAACGTGTACTTTCAAAACTTCAAAGTCGATTTTCTCGAGTATTTTTGAGAGTTGCGTCCAATGGCTTTGGCTGATACTTAAAGTTCTGAACTTCACGTGGCATAAATATAGAGAAATTTTAAAATCTGATATCCATGTGCTCTCCTTGCGAGAATTTCTCGCACCAATTAATCCTTCAAGAAGTGCCAAAAATTTCTTTTCTTCCTATCTTCACCCGCACTTCCTCATTAGTTACACGATCTACCCATCTAATTTTCAGCGTCTGTGTGTGCCACCACATATAAATTGTGTGTTGGTGGAATATTGTCATAGTTCTGAGACTGGATTCGTGATTTCCTATCAGAAAGGACACAGTACGTTGTATTTGATGGTAAGTCATTGAGCAGAAAAGTACTGTAATTGGGCCCCTACTGTTCTTTATTTTTTTTAAAACGATTTAGCAGACCATGTCTGTAGCTCTCTTAGACTATTCGCACATGATTCTGTTATCTGTCGGTTACTAATGACACCAGAAGATCAAAAGCTACTGGAAAGTTATTTAGATAGGAAATATACATAGTGCAAAAAACGGCGATTGATCCTCAATAATGATAAATGTAAAATCATCCATAAGAGCACTAAAATAAATCGGTTAAACTTAATTTACACTATAAATTCGTCGAATTTACAAGACGTCAATTCTGTTAAATACTTAGGAGTAACAATTACGAACAACGTAAACTGGAAAGAACATTTAAGAAATCATTCACCTAGTAGGACCATGCAAACACAACTTCATTTTATGGTCGCACTTAATTCCTAAATGGAGGACATTGTTAATAGGCATAGCTGGTTTAGAGAAGCAGCTAAGAGAGTTGAAAATAAACAAGTAGCCAGGTCCAGAAGGGGTACCAATCCGGTTTTCCAAAGAGTACTCTGCGGCACTGGCTCCTGACTTGCATTAATCGCGAATCTTTGATCTAGCACAAAGTTCCAAGCTACTGAAAAAAAAAAACAAAGGTAACTCCCGTGTATAAGGAAGGCAACAGAACGGACCCATAAAATAATCATTTGCTGTATAATTCTCGAAAATATTCTCACTTCGAATATAATAAATTTCCTCGTGTTAGAAAAGCTACCGGCTATGCATCAGCACAGCTTTACGAAGCATATATCGTGCGTTACTCAGCTTGCCTTTTTCTCTCACATCTTGCGAGCTACGTATGAAGGGCAACAGGTAGACTGCATATTTTTCCATTTTCCAAAGGCAGTGCACTCTGTCGACGAAGGTACCAGCATACAGAATAGGTACCCAAATATGTGAGTGGTTTGGAGTGTATTTAAGTAATAGAACACAGTACGTTGTCCTCAATGGCGAGTATATCAATGACTAGGGTATCATCAGGGTGCCTCGGGGAAGTGTGATAGGACTGCTCTTACTTTCTATCTGTATAAATGACCTGACCGACAGAGTGAGTTGCAATCTGCGGCTGTATGCTGATGATGCTATGCTGTACAGCAAGGTGTCATCATTAAATGACTGTAGTAGGATTCAGGATGACTTGGACGAAATTTCTAGGTGTTGTGAGGAATGGCAACTAGGCGATTATCGTGGAACGTCCTTTCATTCCAAGATTACTCGGAAAAAAATTCAGAAAGGTGTCGCTCGCTCCGATCATGAGACGTCAAAGTGCTCGAACTAATAAGCCGGTAGTAACTAACTTGTGTAACAGACCGGCCGGAAATCGCAAAATATTTGCGCATGAAAGAGCTGCTCTTTGAGTCAAGAATACTTGTAAACATTATTGCCCATAGTTTCTTTGTCAAAAATTCAAACTGTCCCTTTAGCTTTCTGTCTAACACCACCCTTCGAAATCGCCACATATTGAAAAATAAAAGCCAAATACACCAGTGTGAATAAAATAAGAATTTTTGTACAAAGGAAACGGATATCCTGTACGAGTTCGCGATCTTCATTTTTTCAATAAGAATAAAAACCGTCGAGATTGCTAATATTAAATTTATTTATTACCACATTTCGGCATCTACCATCAACACGTTTGCAAGATAAAGGAAAAAGTGTTCGTTGTGCAATCGAATTAAAAGCAAAAGTATAAAACGTGTTTAGGAGAATACAACTGTACACTCACGTAAAAACCTCTGAACTCGCACAGTAAAGTTCAGCATCATGATAAAACATCTACCAAGTAGGTCTTGAATAAAAATTACACATATATAAGAACTTTTTTAGCTGACAGGTGGCGCTAATGTAGAACATTGCCATTATTTTTTTAATTTAATATTCTACCTTTACAATTATATTAAAAAAGAAAGATAGATAAATTTTAAAATCAAAATTCTACGCAGTCAAATAGTCTGATTTTTCAAAAACGCGTGTTAAATTAATTAAAATCATTTGCTGCTTTCATTACTTTAAGAGAGGGAGTATAAAAATTGTTTTATTACGTACAACTTTCATTGGAGTTGTTAATAAAATCAATTTGGAAACCAAAGGATTCTTTTATATTAAACATTTATCAATTTGGTAGGATGTAATGGTTATAAAAAACAGTATTTGATATTCAAATTATGCACAAATAATGATCCAGTCCCAGGTTTCAAGCGACTGGGAAAACGCGCAGGTGACTCCCATGTCTAAGAAAGACAAATGAAAACGTTTTATATTTTTGTATTTAACACGTTCTGTGAAACTCGATTGTACAACGAACACTTGTTCCTTCATCATGCAGATTTGATGATGGCAGATGCCGAAACATCGTAACAAATAAATATAATTATAGCGATCTAGACGGTTTTCATTCTTACTGAAAAAGAAATGACACTTTCGAATGACGTGTCACTGCTCAGTGACATGAAATTCGCAGAATATTTGCAAAATTTCAAAGACAATAACTACGAGTCTTGGTTATTTATGAAAGCCCCTGACCTTAAAAAACATTGGAACGGTTGTAATATGTTATGTGACCAGCAAGGACGAGAATCGCATGCTCGGCAAATTGCTGCCATGCTGATCACACGTGTCGTTGCTTGTTTCAGACCTCCACCAGCGCCGTTAATGGCTGTTGTTACATGTGAACGTGCTGCAATACGACTCCTCACCCCCCCCCCCCCTCAAATGCACCTGACATATGCTGGACGGGATTTACTCTGAGTTGACAAAATTAATGGTGTACGTATTTGTACAGATACAGATATGGATAGTAATCCGTACACAAAGTTCATTAGTGTGGTGCATTGGAATATCTACCATTTGTGCTACTGTGGGGATATGAGAAGGGGGTTTCCGCCGTGATTACGACCAATGTGAGTGAAGAGTTTCAACGCGGTACGGTAGTTGGCGCTACTATGGTGGTAACATCCACTTCAGAAATTGATAGGGAATTAAATTATTCTGATTATTCACAACACTAACAAGGAGACCACATGGGTATGGGATTTTAGGATGTCTTTATATTTATTTTACCTGAAGTTCAGAACTTAAATGACAATCAGCTAAAGCCACTCGATCGAACTCTCAAAAATTCTCGAGAAAATCGCCTTTGAAGTTTTTCAAGTACTCGTACGTACTAATAATTAAAACAATCTGTCGATGTAGCTCAGGTGGCCGGGCACCGTGATAAAAATAAAATAAAATAAAAGTTGGGCGCTGGTTCAAATACCACTATGGCAGAATTTTTTCTGTTATTTTCGTTTTCGAATTCAGTTGTGTAAAGCATTTTGTGATCTGTAATTCCACGTGTTATGTCAGTTTCTGTTATGTATACGTAGGCTAGCTGAACACCTTGTCGTCACCTAAAACTATAGTAGGTTAGCTGCTTGGAAAACCATTAGCCACTATGGAGATGACTTTTCAAAAAAAGACATCATACTTATACACAAACTGAGTAATCAAGTACTACCACTACTAATAGTGACGCCAATACTGTAAAAAATGTATGTTACTTTGATTGAAACCATCATTATTAACAACCTTTTATAAAATATAGAAAATGACGAACATACAAAAACACGTGAATTTTTAGTAAAAATTACCTATAAATATTAAAAATGTGGAAGTATTCGAAGACAACAACAAAAAAAACTACTATTGCAGCATTCGAACGACCGATCCCACGATCGTCAGGCCATAACGCTCCCACCTGAGCTACACTGACAAATAGTGCACGTGCATATTATTGGTACTTACGTGTACTTGTAAAACTTCAAAGGTAATTTTTTCGAGAATTTCTTTAGTTGCGTCGAATGGCTTTGGCTGACTGTTATATGAGTTCTGAACATCACGTACCGTAAGTATCAAAAAATTCTAAAATCCGATACCCAGTGCCGAGAGTACCAAGTTATACTAACTACCTCTTACCACGGATAACAGAACTGCCGATGGTCTCCGCTTGAGCGAAAACAATAGCGGCGTTTGCACAGGATTTCCAGTGTTGTCAGACAAGCAACACTGCGCGAAATAAACGAAAAAATGGGTGAGGGGCGCACAGCGAATGTATCCGTTTGAACAGCGAGGAGCAGTTTGTCATTAAAGGACTGTGATATCAGACCACCAATCCGAGTACCTTTAACATCTCCCTGTCATCGCCTGCAGCGTCTTTTCTGAGCTGTTCGAGAGTAAGTTACTGTATAAATGTGGCTTATATCAGTCCGTAATTTAGTTGCGAAGAGATGGTGGTAGGGTTACACTGTGACTCAGACTCCATGAAGCCATCGACCAGTTTGGTCAACAATGCACTGTGCAAGTTGCTGATGGCTCCACAATGGTGTGGATTTCTCTTCTATGAAAGGCAGTGGGCCATCTGGTCCAAGTGAACCAGTTGTTGAGTGGAAATGATTATTTGTAGCTTCTGGAAACGGTCTTCAGACATTCATAGACTTTGTGTTCCCAGGGAAGATGGTATTTTTATGGACTTTCTGCGCCATGTCACCGGGCCGCGGAGTTTGCTATTGTTTTGTTAACATTCTGGGCAGTTCTAATGTTTATGTTTGACACGTCACTCAAATGCATCATGTGTTCGCACGTCTCTCCATATGAGAGTGCGTCATCCGATAAAAACATGTGATCGCAATCGTCTGGAATATGCAAACATACAGTCATTTGATGCTCCCACTGACTCCCAAATGCAAGACGTAGTAATGGCATAGCTAGTGTGGACAAACAGCTGAGAGAGCAGGAGACAAACAAGTCTCCATGTCCAGATGGGATACCAATTCTGTTTTGCAGAAAGTACTCTGTGCCATTGGCCGCATGCTTAGCTTTCATTTATCGCGAATCTTTGATCCAACCCGATGTTCAAAGCTACTGGAAAAAGGCGCAGGTGACTCCCGTGTATAAGAAAGACAAAAGACCAGACCCACAGAATTAAAGGTCACTATCATTACATTGCTGTAGAACACTTCACCATGTTCTCAGCTCTAATATAATAAATTATATATATATATATATATATATATATATATATATATATATATATATATATATATATATATATATAAACACAAACTGTAATATAAAACATGAGCCAAATAGTCAAGGTACAACCAAGAACTAACTTAAATAAAGACCGAAATGCATAAATATATCTGAAGAATAGGAAAAAAGTGGTGCATGGGTCAGGGTAACTGTCTAGAAAGCAGAAGACCCTGGTTCGAATCAACGCTGGATGCACATTTTCAACTATTCCCATTCGCAATTAATTCAATACATTCCCTGAATATGGATAATAATTTTTCTTGAGACGGAAAAGTTATTATTCATGCATCAGCATATGGAATAGGAACCAAAATTTGTGAGTGGCTCCAAGACTACTTACGTAATAGAACCCAGTACGATATGCTGGATAGCCAGTGTCCATGATAGACTACGGTATCGTCGGGTGTGTCTCAGGGAAATGTGATGCGGACATTATTATGTTCTAACTATATAAATGACCTGACGGACAGAGTAAGTTGCAATTATCCTGTGGTATACGGAAACTTCATTGAGTGCCGGCCGCGGTGGCCGAGGGGACTGATGTGCTTCAGTCACGGTCTGCACGGCCACTACGGTCGGAAGTTCGAATCCCCCCTCGGGCATGGATATTTGTGCCGTCCTTAGTTGTAGGTAGTTCATAAGTAGTTTGTAAGTTTAGGGACTGATGACCCCGTAGTTAAGTTCCTTAAGCTTAACAAACATCTGTATTTCATTGAGTGACTGCATCAGGATGCAAGATGAGTTGGACCAAATTTCTAGGTGGTTTGAGGAATGGCAGCTAACTTTAATTGGAATGAGATGTAAGGCGATGCAGCTTAGTAGGAGAAGTAATCCCGTAATTTTAGAATACAGCATTAGTAGTGCGCTGTTTGACAGAGTCACATAAATTAAGTACTTAGGCGTAAACCTGAATAGCGATATGAAATGGAACGACAGTCTTGAGAAAGGCGGATGGTCGACTTTGGTTTATTGGGACAATTTAGGCAAGACGTGATTCGTCTGTAAACGAGACCACATGTAAAATGCTTGTGCGCCTCCCGTCTTGAGTATTGCTCAAGTTTTTGGGATCCCCACCAGATCGTTTTAAAGGAAGGCATACAAATAATTCAGAGGCGGGCGGCCAGAATTATTACTGATTGGCACGATCAGTGCGCGAGTGTTACTGGGATGCTTCGGGAAGTCAAACGAGAGTCGCTGGAGGAAAGGCGCTTTCCGAGAAACACTGCTGAAGACATTTAGAGAGTCGAAATTCGAAACGTACTGTAGAATGATTGTGGTGCCGCCAAACTACATTTCGCGTAAAGTCCACAAACATAAGATCAGAGAGATTAGGGCTCGTACAGATTAAAAGAAGCATTAATTTGTTTCTTCGTTCTATATGGGAGTGGAACAGGAAAGCAAGTAAATAGTATTGGTACTAAATACCCATGCACTTTGGGTGGATTGCGGGGTAAGAATGTATATGTAGATGTTTCCTTACGCTTACTGCCATAAATTAATAATATAGGTTTGAAACGGAACAAGAGTTCCGGGGATCGTTTGATTATTGAAAGTACTGGATTGCTAGGCTTAAAGTAGCTTCACCAGAGCCCCGTTGGCCGCCACTCCGTGAAATTGTCCGTCTACCACGACTTGGACGAGGGGTTGGACTCTGGGAGCAACAGAAATGCGATTTCTGCGAGCAATCCTTGGCAGGACAAGAAGTGACAAGATAAGAAATGAAACAGTACGCGTCAAGCCCCTGAAAGAAATTGTAGAGTGTACAGACTTAAGTGGTTTGGCCACATTAAGAGAATGAGAGCTGAAAGACTTTCAAGAATAGTCCTAGATTGGGTTGAATCCGGACGAAGACGGAAGACGGTGAACAAGATGGAGACCAAGTGAAAGATTATTTAATAAGAAAGCTATACAAAATCAGTTTTAGAACAGATAACAAACTGGCGCAGATGGCGATAGATAAGATTGACACAGGGGGAGAATTGGATGGGGAAAGCGGGAATGTATGAAAGTAAATGTCAAGATTGCGAAATGAAGTATATTGGACAAACGGGTAAAAACTTTAAACTAAGATTTAAACAGAAAAGCAATAGGGATAATGGTACATCGGCGGTGGTGAAGCACCTAAAGGCAGTAAAACATTCATTGGGCAACATCAGTGACAGTATGAAAGAAGTTCTTTTTGAGGACAAAGGACGACTGTTGTCATATCTGGAGGAAACTGAGATATTTTGCGCTCTTAAGCAGGGTTGTGACACCGTGCTGAATGAAAAGACAGAATTGGCTAAAGAGCATTTTTGGTCCCTTTTAGTAATGGCCTCCTTTCGAAATTATGACTTATCCGTTTGGTTTAACATGATATAGAAACATGTTTTTCTAATTTACATTGTTTAGTTAAACCTCGCCTTACCTAGACACTATCTTTGATCCCTTCACAAGATCATCATTGATAGCCGTGACTGTTCTCTGTTCCTTATATTTTTGACATCTAAGAGCATTTGTCATGCTGCTTACGACCGAACAACATTGTGGTTACGTGTGTATTCTAAATTAATTTTTATGATGGACATGCAAGAAACTTTCGTACGTTTTAGAGTTCGACGTTGATCATTGGCAGAATGGATATTTAATTTATAAGGTGGATGTCTCTGGTGTATTTTCAGTTCGTTGTTTCCGTTTTTTTTAAAGATCATATTTATATGTGATTTTTGTGATTCCTTGTTTTTAGCACTTGAAAATGGGACAATGTGGTCTCGAAACATGTCGTGACCACTAAAGTGTTATCATATTGACAACTGATGCGATATTGTATGATAAAAATTGATAAACAGTTGTACGATAGCAGCAATTTGGAATACAAGTGAAATATGATGTGAACGGAAGAGGATTGCAGTTGGAGGAGGTGTTAAATGACAGATTGTGGGAGAAGTGAGAAGCGTGGAAGAGGCTCTGTCAACGACTTGCATAAAAGCGGAAACGTTGCCGGAAGAAGAGGAAGAAGAAATAGAAGTGACAAGAGTAGAAGAATGCACTAAAGCAGAAATAGGAGCAGCTGCAGCAGCTGTTGCTCTTGACGCCATCGCAAATCTTGCCTCTATACATCACAAATGTGTGTGTTTGGATGTGTGTGCGCGCGCGCGCGCGTGTGTGTGTGTGTGTGTGTGTGTGTGTGTGTGTGTGTGTGCGGAAGATAACTATTATTTTTTTTTTAAAAGCGTTGTTAACTTTTTCATTGTTTATCAGTTCAGTCACGTCATTCATGTACCATGGGTAAGGCTCTCTCTTTGAAAGAGAAAAATATGAGCAATTCTTCTCTATGCCTCGCCATGCACGGTGCCTTTGACGTACAATAAGGCTAGTAAATTGCAGGCCGTTGATTGATAGCGCTGTTGCGGGCGGCAATACGCATTGGGAATTGCCTTGCGCGGTGATATCGACACGGCGGTCGGTAAACGTGACGCACCGCGCCGCGCCTCGGCGTGGGCGCCCCACCCCTCTGACAGCGCTTCAAAGCGAGTCGTACACAGGCGAAATAAAAATAGACCGCCTCCTGCAGTGTCAAGGGAGGGATGCTTCCCTGCACCGGTGCAGCAATGAACACAGCCTTTGCAACTGTTAGCGAGTCAATACTATACTGTTCTGATTCAGGCGCTCGTTGGCCAGAGTCAGTGGGAAGCACCTTTTTGTCAGGAGGCGCCTTCATTTATGTCACAGTTAATTTTTTCCCGAATGTTCGTGGCCGTGTAAGGCGAGTAGTGGTCGACGCAAGAGTCCGTCCGAGTTCGCTGTGCTAGGAGACCGACCAGTCGAAAACGCGGAGCAGAAATACCGAATAGTACGACGCGACGATACGAACGGAATCGGTTGATCTAATGATTTCGCTCTAAACGGAGACACTATGTGGTACGTGTTTCAAGTTACAATGTTTGAAATTTTGATGGGTATTGTTCAGGAAAGTTGTTTACATGTGTAACCTGTGTGAAGTGCATAGCAAAAGGTATGTGTGGTAATAGCTATTAAGGCTTTTCGAGTTCAGATAACGCATTTTGTGCAGCGGAGCATGTCTCCAGTTTCTAAATATCACGCAACCATTAGCAGACGGCTCAATGAAGGCATTAACTATTTTTAATTAGAACCTACATGGGTATGCATGTAAATCTAATGTACCGAGTGATCAAAAAGTGAGTATAAATTTGAAAACTTAATAAATCGTGAAATAATGTAGATGGTGAGATAAAATTGACACACATGCTTGGAATGACATGGGGTTTTATTAAAACTGAAAAAAAGTTCGAAAAATGTTCGACAGATGGCGCTGGATAGCAAATCGTCAGTGAATGCTACCGTGACGGGTGAGAGGTATGCCGATATGTTAACAGAATCGCATCATCCCCAGCCCGGCTGATAAACACCTGCTGGAACGTACGATTTTTATGCAGGGTGGCGCTCCACCCCATATTGCTAGACGCGTGAAAGATCTCTTGCGTACGTCGTTTGATGATGATCGTGTGCTCAGCCGCCACTTTCGTCATACTTCGCCTCCCAGTTCCCCATACCTTAGTCCGTGCGATTATTGGCTTTGCGTTTACCTGAAGTCACAAGTGTATCGTGATCGACCGACATCTCTAGGGATGCTGAAATACAACATCCGACGCCAATGCCTCACCATAACTCCGGACATGTTTTACAGTGCTGTTCACAACATTATTCCTCGACTGCAGATATTGTTGAGGAATGATAGTGAACATATTGAGCATTTCCTGTAAGGAACATAGTGTTTGACTTGTCTTAATTTGTTATGCTATTTATTGCTGTTCTGATCAAATGAAGCGCCATCAGTCAGACTTTTTTTTTCCTAATAAAACCCCATGTCATTCCAAGCATGTGTATCAATTTTTACCTCTCTATCTACATTATTCCCTGAGTTTTGATCACCCGGTATATTTCATTCTATGGGACCATTACATTTGAAGTGGGTACGCTGAATGTAGTTATCACTCTACGTAAATAAGAGCACTAACCATTTTTTGAGTGCAATGCCCATATAATACGCTTTACTTATTCTACAAGACGTGTGAACAACGAAGGCGGCGGCAGGTAGTAATACATGCTATTAGGCACTACAGTGCAAAGGAAACTGAAACAGCATCAGACGCCAAAACAGCATTGCGTCGTATTACTAAATACCGTGTAATTTAAGTCATTATAATGACTTAAAACATGTAGATACATAGACATTAAATCGTGTGACAAACAATAAACAGCTTTCCATTGAAGCTTAGTTCCGGACATGAATATCTTAAATACAACGGTTGGAACGTAAATACTGGTAACTATTTATTCACAGCCGATACAAGAGCGTTACATGTTTGAACCTGTTACTGTCCTTCAAAGTAGTCACCAGGGTGGAAACAGTTGCCAGCGATGTGTAAGAAAGAGTTGTATATTGTGAGCAGAGCCTGTTCTGTTGATGGTACGAACGGAGGTGTCTGCTGCCTGTCGAATCTCTTGAACATTTCTGAAGCGAATGCCACGCAGTAGGACATAAATCCGTGGAGTACGTTTGTACTTACCAGTCCCATCGACGGAACAGAGCAGCCACAGCTTGCGCTGTATGCGCTCGCGCATTGTCGTGCAAAATGATGGGTGGGTTGCGCAGAAAGTGTTATCGCTTCTTTCGCAAAGCTGGTCGCAGGCGATGCTTCAGAAACGAACAGTAATACTGTGCACTGACGGTCTGTCATGGAGTAACGTAATGCTTTAGGATAACATCACAGTTGTACACGAGAATCTCCATACTGCGACTCTGACGCACTTTCGATTTTCACGGCGACTCATAATGACGACATTCGTTGGACTAGCGTTTCAGTTTCGGCTTGTACGATGTGCCCCACGTCTCATCCAGTGTTACTATACGACGTAAGAAATTCTCTCGTTCGCACACACAGCGCTCCAAGTGCTTCTGAGAAGCGTCGTAACGCATCCCTTTCTGTATTTTCGCCAATTCATGCGGAACCCATCGTGACGCAATTTTTCGCAAGACCAGGAACATTCACTCTTAATCCAACTCCATTGTTCCTGTTTCGAAATCATAGTGACACCGCTCACAAGTGACTGTTTCCCACGACTGCGCGCACGTCCGTGAAGTGGCATGGGAGAGTCCATTTGCACGGAGATAAGAAAGGTATGTCAACAACGAGTGCTATCAGGGACAATAGTAGATTCTATTGAATAGTGTCTCAACAGCATTGTTTCCAACCATCGTACTAACATGTGCAGTGCTACATTATTTCTTTTTTACGAGATATTAAGAAAGCTACGATTACTTTTCTACCATCGTAGTTTAATACCCAACTTCTTCCGTGACAGTTTATGAAATATGAATGTTCTTACGACAACGGCAACGTAGTCATAGACCTGCGTTATGAGTGATCTTTCCTTCTTGCTGATATAATTTTCATTTTACTTACAAAATTCTTACACTTTTATTTTTACACCCAAATAGTTTCAGTGAATTATAAGCCGACACACATGCCCTAACATAAAGTACTTTTTTAATAGTTTTAAATTCAGCTCTGTAGCAAATAAATACGAAATCACTGGAAATTCTTCACAATTGTAAATACCTAACGTGCCTTTCAATTTAAAGGAATTAAATCTAAATTCAGAGTCAAAAATAATTTCCAACAACCAAAATAAGGGCTGCAATTAAATTTGTCTGCCCAATGAGTTCACAACACGCTTCCGTACTAACTTACTCCGAAAACCAACAGCAGCTATTATATTCTGTCCATTATATGAAAAACAAATAACAATTTGTAAGTGTACAGATTGATGACCACTGCAATTTTGTCCAATATCTTTACGAACATTTTTGAGCACTTGAGCAATGAGAATACCTCACAGAGGCATATTCCCGGTCCGCAAGTTTTGTTTCGAGAAGGGTCAGACAGGTAGTCCTGAAGTTAACTGCGTCGTGCCTTGGTGCATGGCAAGTTTTCAGCCAGGCTGTTCACCGACCACGATAACCGCAACGTGCAGTCGAATGCAGCGGCCCTTATCCTCCCCCGGTGTCTAGTTGCTAGATCGCTCTTCGATAAACAGCTAACCGACTCGTTTCTTGTCCTATCCATTCTTGCACTCAAGTCTCTCGTCTAAGCCTTTGTCGTAACTCGTTCGCTGGTCGTTGAGACAGTTGCCCGTTTTTATGAACTAGCTTATACTAAAGACGGCACAAACATCAATGCCCGAGGGGTGACTCGAACCCCCGACCGTCCACTTTTGGATTCCTGAAAACATACTCAAGTTCACACGAATAAAGTGAGTAAGAGTGTATTGTGAACAAGAGTAAAATGGCGGAACAAGTTTCTCACAACTGAGATCATTCTTTAATTTCGTATGTATAAAACTAGAGAAGTTTTTCACTACTGAAGAACACTTTCTGAAGTGAGCTCTGTAGCCTACTTCGAGCTGAGTAACTTCAAAAAATATTCAAATGTCTGTAAATCTATCGGATCAAACTGCGTGGTCATCAGTCCGTAGCTTACAAACCACTTAAACCTAGGTAAACTAATCTAAGGACAACACACACAAACCCATGCCCTAGGGTGGACTCGAACCTCCACGGCGAGCTAACGCGCGCTCCGCAGCGAGACGCTTTAGACCGCTCGGCTACTCCACCGCGACTGAGTAACTTCTATTAATGTTAGGTTTTACTACGGTTTATAACAAAAATGTCAAAATTTGTGTCGCTTAGAAGGAATGAAAGTTGATTTATACGTAGTCTGAAGAAATACGAGAGGAACTAAATAGTTTATGCATGTAGAAACGTTTTGCGGACGAGTCGCTTCCTTCACTGTAATCATAAGAATGACACTTCAAGCATATTATATAGCAGACATGGCCAACATTTCCGCCCGCCGGTGGCCCCCGCGAGCGGAGAGCACTGTAGTTGACCGCCCCGGCCGCGACCGTGTATCGCTAGTGCCCCACACGCCTCTGCGCACAGTACGCGGGGCAGGGGCGCGGCAAAGGCCGTCCGTGGGCGGCGGCGCGGGGACGGCGAGTGCGCCCGGGGGTGTTGTTTGGTCATGCCTGTTATATAGTGGCGAGGGTGACGTCAGAGGAGATTTTACATTACCGACATGGAAATTCAACACCAGTGGGTTCAGCTGCTTGTTTTACCCGTTTGTTTGGAGTGCATATATACAGCTGTAAACAACTACATAGGAAAATTACACTGTATGTTTTTAAATAGTCTGTTAATAAGGCCTTATGACGTTAATTCTGAATAAAGTGCATCCCAGAACGTCACAGACTGTATCACAAAATAAATATTGCTGTAATGCCGGGTACTAAAGTTTTTTTTTTTTTTCTTTTTTTGCTCATTGTACCCAAAGCGGTTGGCGTATTTAAGATGCTTTTTCTAATTTCATAATCGTTACTTCTGTTATGTTACACGTTGGTAGACAGGACAGTAAAATTAATGAAACGCCCATTAGTCTGTTTCTTGTAACGAAATCCCATGACGTTTCGCTTATGAGCAGACCAGTGGGTGTCATATTTAACAAAAGTATCTCTGCGTTCCACGTTAAAATAGATGATAATGTGATGCATTCTTAAAATTTCGTTCGCAAATTGTTCTAACCCAACTTCAATTAAAGAAAAAAAGTTTCTCGCATAACGAAAATTTTTGTAACATCGTTAGATGAATATAGTTTCGTAAAAAGTCCATATTGAGTTAATAATATACTACTGCACAATATAATAATATCTAAACTCAGTACGGTTCTCCCTGAACACGTAGATGCGTTATTGGGATAGTTTTAATGAGATATGTGACTGAACAGCTTTTTTGTGCCAGGCATGACACACGAAAAATTTTTTTTTTATGCTTGTAGAGCTTATGGGACTTAACTACGGGGTCATTAGTCCCTAAACTTACAAACTACTTATGATCTACCAAGTACTAAGGACGGTTCAAAATGTTCAAATGTTTGTAGAACTTATGGGACTTAACTACGGGGTCATCAGTCCCTAAACTTACAAATTACTTATGATCTACCTAGTACTAAGGACGGCAAAATATCCATGACCGAGGGGGATACGAACCCCCGACCGTAGTAGCGGTGCAGACCGTGACTGACGCGCCTCGGCCACCGACGAAGAACTTACTCAAGAAGGAGGGGAGGCAGCAAGAATGAACTTCCTCCTCAGAGCATAGGTGATTTTTCTCACCAGACGCGTTTTGTTTTAATGATAGTATAAACATCTTCAGTGGTCTGTAATAATAGAAATCTGCAGTTTTTGTTTTTAGATCGAAAACAGTTCGTTAACGGAACGTAAAAAGTAGGCCTAATGTTTTGTAACTTAGGGAAATTTTGTCTTGTTTTCGCTTCACATCATGGAATGCCGGTCTGTTTCATGCAGTGCCGCGAATACAAGACATATTTCAATAAGTAACAAAACATTAGAATTACCTTTCATGTTCCGTTAACGAACTGTTTTCGATCTAAAATAAAAAAAAAAACTGCAGATTTCTATTATTAAAGACATCTACATCTCCATACGTACTCCGCAAAAGCACCGTAAGGTGCGCGGCGGAGGGTACATTGCACCACGACTAGGCATTTCCTTTCCTGTTCCACTCCCAAATTGAACGAGGAAAAAAAAGAATGCCTATATGCCTCCGTACGAGCCCTAATTTCTCTTATCTTGTCATTGTGATCTTTACGCGAAATGTAAGTAGGCGGCAGCAAGATCGTACTACACTCAGCTTCAAATTCCGGTCCTATAAATTTACGTAATAGAAAATCACGAAAAGAACGTCGTCTTTCTTCCAGCGATCCACAAATGAATTGCCGGAGCATTTCCGTGACACTCGCGCATTGGTCGAACCTACCGGTAACAAATCTAGCTGCTCGTCTCTGAACCGTCTCTATGTCTTCCTTTAAACTAATCTGCTGCGGGTACCAAACATTTGAGCAGTACTCAAGACTTGGTCGTTTTATACGCGGTCTCCATTACAGGTGAAGTACATCTTCCCAAAATTCTCCCAATAAGCCGAAGTCGGCTATCCACCTTACTCACAACTGTCCTTACATGTTCGTTCCACTTCATATCGCTCTGCAATGTTACGCCTAGATATTTGAACGACGCGACAGCATCAAGAAGCTCACTACTAATGCTGTATTCGAACATTATAGGATTATTTTTTCTTCTCGTGTGCATCACCTTACATTTTTCTACATTGAGAGCTAGCTGCCATTCTTCGCACCAACTAGAAATTTTGTCTAAGTCACCCTGTATGCTGTTACAGTCAGTTACAGACGACACCCTCCCATACACCACAGCATCATCAGCAAACAGCTGCAAATTAAAACTTACTCTGTCCATCAGATCATTTATATAGATAGAAAATAATAGCGGTCCTATCACACTCCCTTGGGGCACGCCTGACGATACACTCGTCTCTGATGAACAGTCGCCGTCGAGAACAACGTACTGCCTTCTAGTACTTAGGAAGTCTTCCAGCCAGTCACAAATCTGTGAACCTATTCCATAAGCTCGTATCTTCGTTAGCAGTCTGCAGTCTGGCACCGCGTCGAACGCCTTTTTGAAGTCGAGAAAAACACAATCCGCCTGTTTCCCTTCATCCATGGCTCGCAAGATGTCATGTGAGAAAAGGGCAAGCTGAGTTTCACATGAACGATGTTTCCTAAACCCGTGCTGATTCAGGAAATTTACTATATTCGAACTGAGAATATGCTCCAAAATTCTACATGAAACTGAAGTCAACGATATTGGCCTGTAATTTGTGTGGGTCAGTTCTCTTTCCTTTCTTATAAACGGGAGTCACCTGCGCTTATTTCCAATCACTAGGAACTTTGCGCTGAATTAAATATTCGCGATAACTGAAGATGTTTTACTGTCATTAAAACGAAACGCGTCTGGTGAGAAAACTCGCATTTTTATTGTAGTTGGAAAGACGGACAAACACTGCTATTCATAATTATGAAAGCAATTACAGACTTTGTGGTCACACAAACGAAGAATTATTCATACGAAATTGAGAACTTAGACAACGTTCTTTTGCTCTAAGAACCTTCTCTGGAGAACGTGCTCTTCGTTATTCATGCGGCCCAGTAGGCTGTGCCCCAGCGACCAGCTAATCAGCTACGCGATCGAGCCCTGCTCCGTGTGAGGTGGCACGACAGTGCCCGTGCCTCGACTTTAGGCGGTGGCGCTCTGCTACAGGAGCCGTTCAGTCATGCGATTGGGGTGGATTTTAACGAGCTGTGTCTGTGTGGCGTCTTACGGCGGCTTGGACTATTCTGAGCGCAGTGGCTCTTCAAGAACCCAGTGACGAAGAAGAAAATATCTCGAGACTGGAGGTACTATCGTCCTGTGCTCAACATTAAATACACAATTGGCCTTATAAGATTTAACACCATGAACGACAGGGGATACCACAGCAAATTTTATGTGGGGATAACACGTTGAACAAAGATAACAGCGGACGTTCCGTAACCAAAGAGGGCCGGCCGCGGTGGCCGAGGGGACTGAGGCGCTCCAGTCATGGTCTGCACGGGCACTACGGTCGGGGGTTCGAATCCCCCCTTGGGCATGGATATTTGTGCTGTCCTTAGTATAAGGTAGTTGATAAGTAGTTTGTAAGTTTAGGGATTGATGATCCCGTAGTTAAGTCCCATAAGCTTAACAAACTTAAAAATTTTGGTAACCAAAGACATAAAAGTTGCACAGGTCATTCCAATATTCCAGAAAGGCAATAGGAGTGATCCGCAGAATTGCAGGCCTATATGATTAGCAGCGGTTTTCAGCGGAATTTTAGAACATGTACTTTCCTTAAATATTATGAACTACCTGAAAGAGAACGACATATTGGTCCATAGTCAACACGGATTGAGAAAGTATCGTTCTTGTGAAACACAGCGAGCTCTTTACTTACTTGCTGTGATGAGCACTATCTACAAGGGATTTCAAACAGATTCCGTTTTTCTAGTTTTCCGGAAGGCTAATGACACTGTACATCACAAGCTTCTTCTAATCAAATTGCATCCTTATGGAATACCGCCACATTTGTGCGATTGGATTCGTGATTTCCTCTGATAAAGGACACAGTAATTTATAACTGACGGAAAGGCATAGAGTAGAAGTGGAGTGATATCTGGTGTTCCCCAGCCCCTAATGTTCCATTTATTTATAAACCGTTTAGGAGATAATCTAAGCAGCTCTCTTCGACTGTTCGTCATTTATCGGTTAGTATAGTCACCAGAAGATCAATAACAACTGGAAAATGATTTAAATATCTGCATGGTGCAAACATTGGTTATTTACCCTTAGTCATGATAACTGTGATGTCGTCCATATGAGCACTAAAAGAAATCCGTTAAACTTAAGCTACGTGATAAATCAGTCAAATCTTCAGGCCGTCAACTAAATAGCTAGGAACAACAATTACGAACAACTTAAATTGGAAAGATCAAATCGAAAATTTTGCAGTGGAAAGCCGAACCACAGACTGTGTTTTGTTGCCGGAACACCTAGATGATGCAACAGTTCTACTAAAGAAACTGCCTACATTAAAGTTGTGCGTCCTATTTTGGAGTCTTGCTGCGTATTGTGGAATCCACACCAGGTGCCAATGACTGACAGTTTAGAGAAAGTTCAGAGAAGGGCAGGTCGTTTGTATAGCTTATGGGACTTAACTACGGGGTCATCAGTCCCTAAACTTACAAACTACTTATGAACTAGCTAACACTAAGGACGGCACAAATATCCATGCCCGAGGGGAGATTCGAACCCCTGACCGTAGTGGCCGTGCAGATCGTGACTGACGCGCCTCAGTCCCCTCGGCCACCGCGGGCGGTGCAGTTCGTTTTGTGTTACTGCGATATAGTGGTGAGAGTGCCACGGAAATGATGCACGTGTTGGGGTGGAAATCATTAAAAGAAAGGCGTTATTTGTTGTGGTAATACCTATTTGCGAAATTTCTTTCACCAACTTCCTCTTCCGAATGCGAACATATATTGTTAGCACCCACCTATATTGAGAGACATGATCATCATAATAAAATAAGAGAAATAAGATCGAAAACAGAAAGGTTTAATTGTTCTCTTCTCCCGCGAACTATTTGATAATTTAACTATAGGGAAATATCGTAAAACTGATTCGATGAACCCTGCACTATCCACTCCAATTTGCTTTAAGAGTATTCATGTAGATAAATTGAATATACAGCTTCCTCTGAAGAAACGAAGACGATGAATTACTACAACAGCTCAAACGCCCCTCACTACGGTGTCTCCAGACTTCAATCAGACAATTTTAATGATGCAGACTGGAAGGTTTTGCCCGCACTTCCACGATGATGTAAGGCAGGGATGGCCAACCTGTGCTACGCGAGCCATTACTGGCAAGCGATCAAATAATTCGGGCATGGCCTCAATTTTAAGAATCTACCTACATAGCAGGAATTCCGATTTGTTGATCTACATTTGAAGACATAGTAGCAAAGTTCATCGGCAACGGGATATCAGTGCCACTTTAATGTCGCCAGTTCCACGTTAAGGATAGATTTCGTTGCAATTTTAGGCCACACAGGAGGGCATTGGTGCTGGCTGTGAAGCGGACGGATCGCGAAACGGACTGCAAAATGTTCAAATGTTTGTATAGCTTATGGGACTTAACTATGGGGTCATCAGTCCCTAAACTTACAAACTACTTATGAACTACTTACGAACTAGGACGGCACAAATATCCATGCCCGAGGGGGGATTCGAACCCCCGACCGTAGTGGCCGTGCAGACCGTGACTGGAGCGCATCAGTCCCCTCGGCCACCGCGGGCGGTGCAGTTCGTTTTGTGTTACTGCGATATAGTGGTGAGAGTGCCACGGAAATGATGCACGGCAAACGAACTGCAGTTCAGGCGTGGCGACTCGCACCAGTGTTACGGAGAGTGTGTGGCGCTGTATTATTCCAGTACATATGTCAAAATGAAATAGCCACCAGTTTTTAACACCAACAAGCGTACAACGCTTTTAAAAACATCAGGCTGATGATTACAGTGCACCGAGCTCACAGTGCACTGGTTCAGCGCGAGTGTGTTGCCGGCATTGAAAATTGCACCACAGCACCCATAGCACTGACGAGACATCCCATACAATGGGAATAACAGAAGAGGACCCTAAATGTAGGCTCTGTGATGACGGTGATGAAACTGTATCACATCTAATCTTCGAATGTATTGCATTGGAGAGTAAAAGGCACAGAACATTTGGGACAACCAGACCCGAAGAAATTGTGTCTAATAAAGAACTGGTAAATGGACTCCTTGCACTGTTCAAGGGCAGTGGTTGGCTTTATTAGATATACAGGGAGCGATACCGCACAATAAACTTAGTTTCGGTGCGGGCAGTGGCGGGTTGGACCAAGACTGTTTTGGCTTCCCTGGAAAAATCAAATCAAATCAAAAAATGGCGGCCGGTAACCGTCTTTTGGTGACTGTGTAGTTAGTTCAAAATGTTTGTATAGCTTATGGGACTTAACTGCGGGGTCATCAGTCCCTAACCTTACAAACTACTTATGAACTAACTAATACTAAGGACGGCACAAATATCCAAGCGCGAAGGGGGATTCGAAGCCCCGACTGAAGTGGCCATGCAGACCCTGACTGAAGCGCCTCAGTCCCCTCGGCCACCGCGGCCGGCAGTAAGTTAAAGATACTTTCGTTATGCAGAATACTGCACGTTAAGCTAGTCAACTGTATATAATTTGTTTTGCTAGTAAAACAAAAGACGGGCTATATATACGTCCAGGCGCTCGTTGAGCGCGGTATTAAAAGGCTCAAAATAAATTTTTGTGAGAATATTTCTTCACAAGGATATAGTTCCTTTTGTGATTTACTTACGTTCTGATCACTTTTCATTTATTTTAGAAGGAAAAGGAATGTGGTATCCATAGAAGACCCGCCTAGGAAACATGGATTATTTACAATTGATTACAAAGTCATGAAACTGCGTTAATGCTGTAAAAATTTACTCTCTCTACTGTATAGATCTACGATACCTGAATCTATACTAAATATTACTTGCAATCATTAATATCACTAATAATAATATTTGTTGAAGCTTTATGCCGGTGCATTTCTCGGCCATATTAAGATCATTTCTCTGGAAGAAATGGCATCCATATGTAGAAAGGTTAGACATTGCAGGTGTAGGATATGGAGCCAATGTGGCAAAAGACGTTTGCACTGTCGCCTTGTGCATCGCTACAATGGTCCTGTATACAGTATTATGATTTCGCGTGGTATTAGGTTCCATTCCCAGTGACCCCCCCCCCCCCCCCCAGTAGTACGTACTGCCGGCACACTAACCAACGACAGCACGTGCCACGCAACAATCAAGATTCCTTCCCCCACACATGGAATTGCCATGTTCCCATGTCCACTCTGGTTTGCATATTTCTCACCTACCAGAAACGATTGCTTGATGATTTCGGAACGAGCGACCTGGTATACGACACATGCTGCCACATCAAATTAACGATTGGGATATGTGGAAGTAGCATAAACTGCTGTACCCTCACGACACAAACAGAGTCTTAGCGTTTTTAATGCTGAGACGTGCAGCAGTGGCTTTAGTCAGCAGTTTCGACAACAATCAATACTGTTTTCATCATTTCCCTCGCTACACATGGCACTGTATTTTCAATCATGAGATCATTGTACGACGTGTTCCCTCTAACACGAATTTGGTTGTGATATCTCTGGTTCTTCTAGGTGTTGCATTTTGGATTGCCTGGAGTGTGATCTGATGTTCACCTGATACAAAATCCACGAAATGAACTTTTATTTCTGCATATGTATAGCAGCCATTTAATTCAGTGCTGCATAGGTAGATATAGGACAGAACGAAAAGGAAGAAAATATATTCTGTGTCACACCGTATGACATGAAAGAATCAAACTTTTCGCTGAACGGTTTTCTTAAAATGCAACGAGCGTGATTTTAAATATTATTATTATTATTATTATTATTATTATAAGTCGTCTAACGCAGCAACGCAGCGTACATGGACAAAAGAGAAACTTTATCACAGCGCTTTGCGTTGAATAAAATAATAAAAATAATATAATAATTCCGTGTGGCTCAGTGACCTGGTGCAAGTCTTTCAACTGGACGACACTTTTGGCGACTTGCATGTCTCTAGCCTGCCACAGTTATCCAACCGGGGAAATGGGATCTACAGTTTAACGTGTATCTGAACCGTGTCTCGTTATCAGCAAATCTTCACATCGTTGAAATCTGAAGGCTGGGTTGAAACATAGGCCGAAAGAAAATCCTTGATCCGACCAGATTTCGAACCTGCAATTCCACGGCTTCCAAGCGAGTGCTTTTCCCTGAGAGCACCAGTGCAGTGCAGTACCGTTGTGTAGGACGATGTGAGGCTTAGTTTGATCGTGCGAGGACATGGCTACTTCTATATACGCAAGTTTTCACGATTCTGGTTGGCCACAGTGTGAAGTGTCACTGCTCGGTCTAGTGTAAGGCGGCAGATGCAATCAGATATGAAGACCAGACCTGCGTCAGGCTGCTAGCGAATGCCGCTTGTGAGCGTCCAGTGTCTATATGTGTGGGAGGCCATACGTTTGGCCGCCAGCCTACTACTTATTTTATTATTTATTTTTTATTTGTTTTTTTCTGTTCCATAGGACCCACTTCAGGAGTAAGACTCCATGGTCATGGTACAAGTCAATACATTAATTGTTACACAATAATGGTAATAGAAAAATTTTAAGTAGTTCTTTGCACACGACAATCTTAAGACAAAGTGAAAAGAATCAATAAAGAAAAAATAAATTAGCTTAATCGTTTAACTTTTCTAGGAGTTCCTCGACAGAATAAAAGGAGTGAGCCACGAGGTAACTCTTCAATTTAGATTTGAAAGCATGTGGATTAGTGCTAAGATTCTTAAGTTCTTGTGGCAGCTTATTGAAAATGGATGCCGCAGAATACTGCACCCCTTTCTGCACAAGTGTTAATGTGGTGTGGTGCAAATGTAGATTAGACATCTGTCTAGTATTCACCGAGTGAAAGCTACTAACTCGTGGGAATAAGCTGATATTATTAACAACAAACGACATTAAAGAAAAAACGTATTGTGACGCCAGAGTCAAAATTCCCAGACTACTGAAAAGGGGTCGACATGACGTTCGCGAACTTACACCAGATATTGCTCGAACCGCCCGTTTTTGAGCCAGAAATATCCTTTTTGCATCAGGCGAGTTACCCCAAAAAACAATGCCGTACGTCATAAGTGAGTGAAAGTAAGCGAAATAGACTACTTTTCGTGTTGAAATATCACTTATCTCAGATATTGTTCTAATGGTAAATATAGCAGAATTTAGTTTTGGAACAAGATCCTGAACATGGGCTTTCCATGACAGCTTACTGTCTATATGAACACCTAGAAATTTGAATTGTTCAGTCTCACTTATCACATGCCCATTATGTGTAATCATAATGTCAGATTTCGTCAAATTATGTGTTAGAAATTGTAAAAACTGAGTTTTACTGTGATTTAACATCAACTTGTTTTCTATTAGCCATGAACTTATCTCTTGAACTGCATTATTTGATACTGTGTCAATATTACGAGCAACATCCTTCACTACCAAGCTGGTATCATCAGCAAACAAAAATATTTTACAATCACCTGTTATACTCGAAGGCATATCATTTATATAAATAAGAAACAGCAATGGTCCCAAAACAGACCCCTGGGGCACCCCATACTTAATTGTGCCCCATTGGGATTGCACGTCATTCCCATTTTCTACACTGCGGAGAATTACCTTCTGTTGTCCATTATTAAAGTAAGAGGTGAACCAGTTGTGGGCTACTCCCCGTATCCCATGATGTTCCAACTTCTGCAACAATATTTTGTGATCAACACAATCAAACGCTTTTGTTAAATCAAAGAAGACGCCTAATGTCCGTAGCCTCTTATTTAACCCATCAAGTGCCTCACAGAGAAACGAAAATATAGCGTATTCGGTCGTTAAACCACTTCTAAAACCAAACTGTACGTTTGACAGGAAATTATGTGAACTGAAATGATCAATTAATCTTGAATATACAGCCTTTTCAATAACTTTGGAAAAAACCGATGGCATAAAAATAGGTCTGTAGTTGTCTACATTATCCCTTTCTCCTTTTTTATAAAGCGGTTTCACTGCTGAGTACTTTAATTTGTTAGGAAACTGACCATTCTGAAAGGAAAAATTACAAATATGGCTTAGTACTGGGCTAACATATGGAGAACAGTACTTTAGAATTCTGCTAGATACCGCATCATATCCACAAGAGTCCTTAGTCTTTAGTGATTTAATTATTGACTCAATCTCACCTATGGAAGTATCATGAAGGATCATTTCAGGCAACAGCCTCGGAAACGCATTTTCTAAAAACGTTATATGATTACCTGTAGAAACTAGAGTTTTGTTTAGTTCCTCTACTATATTCAGAAAGTGATTATTGAATATTGCTCATATATCTAACTTGTCAGTAACAGAAACATTCCTACTACGCACTGACGTTATATCTTCTACCTGCTGCTCCTGACCAGACACTTCCTTCACGACTGACCAGATAGTTTTAATTTTATCCCGAGAGTTTGCTATTCTTTTTGCGTACCACATACTTTTTGCATTCTTAATGACATTTTTCAGAACCTTACAGTACTGTTTGTAATGAGCTACTGCATCTTCATTCTGACTGCTTCTAACATTTTGATACAACTCCCGCTTAGTTCTACATGATACTCTTATCCCCTTTGTCATCCACCCTGGCTGTCTGTTACTGAAAGTACCCTGTTTTGAGCGTTCTAGCGGAAAGCAACTTTCAAACAGCATAATAAATGTGTTCAGAAAAGCATTATATTTATCATCTGCATTATCAGCACTATAAACATCCTGCCATTCTTGTTCCTTAATTAGGCTTAAAAAGGTCTCAATTGCAACTGGATTAACTTTTCTGAGTAGTTGATATTTATGTTTAACATTTGTTTGAGAACAAATACTTTTTAGAATTAAAACTTGGGCATCGTGATCTGATAGGCCATTTACTATTCTGCTGACAGAGTGCCCCTCTAATAATGAAGAATGAACAAAAATATTGTCAATGGTAGAACTGCTATTTCCTTGCACTCTCGTTGGAAAAAATACTGTTTGCATCATGTTATAGGAATTAAATAGATCTAACAGCTGACTTTTCCTTGAGCTATCACCTACACAATTAATGTTGAAATCTCCACACACAATTAAATTTTTATACTTCCTATACAGTGAACCCAGAACCAATTCCAGCTTGGGCGGAAACATTTTAAAATCTGAGTCAGGGGATCTATAAATAACAACTATTACTAGTTTAGTTCCATTAACATTAACAACTCCTGCACAACATTCAAATATCTGTTCTGTGCAGTGTTTAGAAAAATCGATTGACTCCGATGAAAAATCGTTTTTTACATACATGGCCACTCCCCCACACTGCAAGGAACTCCTAGAGTAGAAGACAGCTAACCTGTATCCTGGCGAAGGAAGTCTCTTAATTGTCACACCACTTAAAAAGTGCTCTGAAATTCCAATAATGTCAGAATCAGTATCAATAAGCATTTCATTAACTTTATCTCTGATACTCTGTATATTTTGATGAAAAACAGTAATTCCCTTATTACTTATATTCTTAGACTCTGTCAAAGGTGGTTCATTTCTTAGAGGGACTTCCTTTAAGCAGGAATATCTATCAGCTGTCTTCAGTCTAAATCGTTCTGTGGCTGCACCCTAAACCAAGTGCTGCTGTCAGAGTGACAGTGGAATGGTAGTGTCCTGAAACTACAATAGACACTGATTCAAATGGTCGCTGACTCGATGGCTAACCTGCACAAAAATACAATATTTATACTTACCAAAGAGAACTTGCAGTAATGTGGCTGCAGATATTCAACGTTTCTTCCAATTACCTTATTGTGCAAACCAGCTGGTAACTATCCTTCATGCACGCCATAGCGCCTAAACTATTGGCCTGGTACTGTGCCGCGCCAGTGTACTACAGCCAGTACCCGATTAAATATGCAAACAACAGTAATGTCACACTATCTAAGGATACATCTTCGATAGTCTAATCTTACACAAATATGCAAGACTTAAAGTGTTCCTCTATTCGCCTAGCAAATAATTTTTCTCCTTACGCCACAATAACATCCAGAACTGCATGATACCGTTCAGTTGATAAGTAATATGTGTGAGATGTCGCATATCGTATACGCAGAAAGAGTTTATAAGTCATGTAAACAGGCACGTTGGTGAGTTATCCTTATCAACCAGCCGATTTTCTATGGACCGTTTACCGTCTGTCCATGTGGTAACCTAGGCTACTTTTCGAAATCTTAATATATACAAAAATTGAGGTGTTTGTGCCTATATTTCACTCTTCAGCCAAAACTACATATCGCAAACGAATAGTGTTTGTATGTGGCAGTACGTGTGGGTGTCAATATTTCGCTCTTCAGCGGAAACTACACAAAGTCTCCCTTTGGAAACCTTAGAAGTTCCGTGTCTATAGCTATAAGAGGGTGGGAGATATAGTGGTTGAACGTCGTCAGCTTATATGAAATTCAAACCGAAGGCCAGCGATGACTTTTGACACTGTAATAGCAAAGACGTTATATACAGCTAAACATGATGTTCAGTTGTTTTTCTGCAACAAGGTTACGAATAAAGAAAAATAAGTGCATATTGCAGTTTCAAAAGTAAAACTACCAATAAAGATGCCAAAGCATAAGAAAGAAATTTCGTGTTCTCGAGCTATTACTAAAAGACAGAAAACGGCGCTAAAAAGTTAATCTACAGACGATAGAAACTTTAAATTTGTAGACGTTGTTTATATTACACTGTAGGCATCAGTTATTTTTCGATATTTCCATCCATTAGGCGGTGAACTAGGGATGAATTTTATATATATATATATATATATATATATATATATATATACTTTGCTATTCACGCAATTGTGAAGCAAGAAATACAAAACTTCGATTTTTGATTGGAATTTTAAAAACACTTGTTTCGATATTTTTGGAAATTCATATATTAAGTGAGTGAAATAAGAGAAAATCTTTGAAGAGTGCTACTAAGACTATTTTGATGCAAGAAAGGCAAAAATTTGGATTTATAACCGTGGTTAGAATTTAAAAAAATGTGCTTCTGAATTTTTTGAATTCTGCTATCGATGGTGCAATAGAGGGTGGCAAGTTGCATCAAAATTTTTGATTAGGAAATCATTTTTAAAGCTAAATCTATGAAAATTTAGAAGTAGAAACAACCAATGCAGATCATCCAGTCTACACTGCGGCAGTTAAGCTATTGAATGTGTAAAATGAGAGGGGTATTATAGGAAGCAATAGAAAGCAAATTTATCGTACTTATCTATGTCTGAATCCTTTACCGTACGCACTAGGCGTCGTTGATCACCGTCTTTCGCAGCACCCTATTCCACATGTTAGTACGTCTGCAGGGCAACCTTTCTCATTTCTTTGTTTTGCCGAGATAAAAGAGAGGTAGGAATGACGTTTAAAGACCTTTATTTGCGAAATGCTACAAAAACTGCAAGAAACTGTTTCCTCCTATTGAAAGCAGGCCGTGCAATGATGCTTGAGTGATTGCTTTAAGCTTTCAAACACTCTGGCACAGAGGGAATTGCGTCAGAGGCTTTCATCGCTGGTGCTATTAGCTCTTCATCCATCTCGATAAATGAATTGTAAACAACAGATTTCAGATATCCCTCCAGAGGAGGAAATCAATGCGACGCGCGACGGTACTAGATGACGCCCAGCACCGTACGCTAAGAGATTCGGACATGAGTTGCTATGCCGCTATAATATCCGTCTCATTTTTAACATTTAATTTAGATACACAATGTAGTCACACAGTCTCACTGGTGTTTGGGGGTTTCCTGAGGCAGTGAACTTAATGCTGAGTGATGGCAGTGCTAAACGCCTTCAGGCCTACAACACTCCGTTGAGGGATTCCGTTCTCTTGTGCAAAACGTTCAGACAAGGCTCTCCCAACCTTGTACCTAAAGCATCTTTTCTAAAGGAACGACCGAATATAAGTGAGCGATTGCCCAGTACTCAAAACGGATTCATAAAGTATCGTTCTTGTGAAACACAGCTAGCTCTTGACTCACATGATGTGATGAGTGCTATCGGCAAGGAATGTGAAGTAGATTCCGTATTTCTAGGTTTCCGGAAAGCTGAACCTCTCAAGTGTCTTCTAATCAATTTCCATGCTTATGAAATTTTGTGTCCCAGCCTCGTCGCCGCTTTTGTGTCTCGTCAGTCGTAGGTGTCGGTGGCCGAGTGGAATGAGACCGACACAGGAATAAAGATAACACGCTGGTGCAGGTACGGAGGGGAGCAGCCAGAAACTAGAAACACTAGAGTAAATTAGAATGAGATATATATTGCACAGAATTTATACAATACTTAACTTTTACATAGTACTGCAGAATGTTGATACATAGTTGAGCTAGAGTCCTACCTAGTGCCTAACTGATAGCCAAGTCTTCACTGGTGCCTATCGGATTACGAAGGTCCTAACTGGTTGCTATCTCAGTCCCAAGTGACGATGTCGTTCAGTGGTGGCCACGAGCGTCGTTGTAGCAGAGGGCGCTCGTGGCTGTCGTCGTAAGAACGTCGCGCCGTGCGTGCATGGCGGCGCGCGGCGAAAGTTGGTGGCGCGCACTTTGGACTTGTGCGACACCACACCCCTCCCCCCCAAACCGCCGCGCCGTCGTGGCGTAGGGCTGAGGGCCACGGCGACGGCACTGGGAGGAGGGCCTGGGCGGGGGCGTTACTGGTGGGACGGGCGTCGTAGCTGAGGCTGGGATCGAGACGGCGTCCGCGCCCCGGCATCCGCCTTGCGATCCCCCGGAAAACCCGCTAAAACGAGGGGAAGGGCGCACGCTTCCGCCCAGATTGAGCAGGTCATCTTCTTCTGAGGTGCGTGGCCCAAGCTGGGGGGGGGGGGGGGCGCACGGTCCCGGAGTCCCTCTCGGTGACGCTGTCAGCTGAGGCGGCGACGGAGGCGGAGGGGCCGACTGCGTAGGAGGCGCGTCGACATCCATCGGTATCTCGTAGCCCGGGGACGAACGATGTGGCTGTGCTCCCTGGCGGTGAACTGGGTCTGGAATCAAGAAACCGGAGACAGGACCGCGCGGCCTGTGCAAGCGCAGTTGGTTTGCGTGGCGCCGCAGCTCCGACCCTGTGGAAGAACGTACAACATACATATTGCGACCGAGCACGCGCTGAATGGTGTCCGGTGTCCATCTTGTCTTGTTGCCAGCAAACACCCTGTACAGCACCGGCGTAGAAACCTGAAAACGCGTTGCGCCATACGAACCGACTCGGTGCGTGGGAGGCTGCAGCAGGTGAAGGAGAGTGCGGTGACGGCGGCCGTGTAGCAGCTCGGCAGGAGACGGGCCGTCACGTGGCATGCATCGATACGTAGACAGGAAAATTTGAAGAGCTTGCTGCCTGGATTGCTGACCTTTCATCTTTTCCATGTGAGACTTGAATGTTCGAACGAAACGTTCTGCTTCACCATTGGACTGAGGGTGAAAAGGCGCGGTGGTGATATGCTGAATGCCATTCACACGACAAAACCGTTGAAATTCCGCACTAACAAACTGAGGTCCATTGTCACTGACAATAGTTTCAGGCAAACCTTCGATACAAAACACTGATGTTAAAGCACTGATTGTACTAGACGCCGTCGTTGAATTCATGGCAATCACAAAAGGAAACTTGCTGAAAGCGTCGACAACAATTAACCAGCGCGTATTCCAGAAAGGTCCGGCAAAGTCAATGTGTAAACGTTGCCATGGTCCCTTGGGGCGTGGCCAGTCTGAGAAACGTTGCGGAGGAGCCGCCTGATGCTCCGCACAAACAGTACACTGTGACGTCATGTTCTCTATCTGAGCGTCCATACCAACCCAGGTACAATGACGTCTGGCCAGTTGCTTTGTCCTAACAATACCCCAATGTCCTTGATGCAGGAGGCGTAACACTTCTCATTGCAGGGAACGAGGAACAATCACTCTTGGTTGGTCGTTATCCGTATGTAACAACAGAACACTCTGACTTAAAGATAATGCATGACGTTGTGCAAAATAACGTCGAACCAGAGGCCGCTCAATGTCTTCGGCTCTGGCAGGCCACCCTGAGCGAACAAAACGTGCTACCACACTTAGGTCTGCATCCGCAGCTGTTTCCTGTGCAACCCGACGAGAGTTCAAAGGGAAATCTGCGACAGCGGAAGCATCTCTGGAGTCTATCTGACAACATGCCATTTCCGAAGAATCAAATGACACATCCCGGCCAACCGGAAGTCGGGAAAGTGTGTCCGCGTTGGCGTGTTTAGTGGTAGGTCGGTACAAAATCTCATACTGATAATTAGACAGTATTAAGGACCATCTCTGAAGCTTTTGTGCCGTTCGTGGCGGAATTGGCTTTGTGGGTGGGAACAACGACGTAAGAGGCTTGTGGTCAACAAATAGAATTTTCTGCCATAGAGATAATGATGAAACTTTGTGACGCCGTAAATTATTGCTAAGGCCTCCTTTTCTATCTGACTAATTCTGTTGCGTTGGCGTCAGAAGCTTGGATGCAAAGGCAATAGGTCGATCGTGAGATCCAATACGATGCGACAAAACTGCACCCACACCGTACGACGAGGCATCAACTGCTAGCACTACAGGCTTCTGTGGGTCAAAGGGAATCAAACATGCATCACTGATTAGTGCAGACTTTAAGTTGTCAAAGGCAACCTGGCAATCTTTGGACCATACAAAAGGAACATTCTTCCTACGTAAGTGATGCAGTGGAGCTGCAATCTGAGAGGCATTGGGAATAAATCTGAAATAATAGTTAAGCTTTCCCATTACTGCTTGCAATTCATGCACATTCTTAGGAGGAGGCCAGTCTTTGATTGCTCGAAGATGTGACTGTAAGGGATGAATTCCTTGGGCATTAATCACATGGCCTAGGTACTCTATTTCAGTTTGAAAAAACGAACACTTTGCTTTATTACAACGTAGACCTGCTGCAGTCAACACTTTGAAAAGGCACTCCAGGTTTGCTAAATGTTCTTCAACTGTACGTCCGGATACCACAATATCATCTAAATAATTCGAGCCACACGGTACAGAAACTGTCAGCTGTTCCAAGAAACGCTGAAAAATAGCGGGGGCGGAAGAACTGCCAAAGGGTAGGCGTTGAAATTGAAAAAGGCCCATGTGAGTATTAATGACGAAAAACTTTTTTGACTCGTCATTAAGTGGAATCTGTAAGTATGCCTTTGCTAAATCAATCTGACTGTCCTAATTTGTCCATTAGTTCGTCAGGTCTGGGCAGGGGATAAGTGTCTACAATTGTTTGACTGTTCACTGTTGATTTGAAGTCCGCACAGAGACGAAGTTTTCCTGACGGCTTGGGTATAATTACTATAGGCGAGGCCCACTGACTCGCAGAAACAGGAGAAATCACCCCACTATCTTGCCAACGTTTAAGTTCTTCGGCAACTGTATCACGCAAGGCGATAGGCACTGGTCTAGCTTTACGAAATTTTGGAACTGCAGATTCTTTTAAAGTTACATGTGCCACGAAGTCTTTTGCACAACCTAGTTCCGGCAAAAACAAGTCACTATATTTGTCACACAATGCATTGATTTTATCATGAGGCACTATTGACGAAATTTGAAGCACATCTCTTTGAATTGATAAACGAAACAAGTCAAAAGCATCTAGTCCAAAAATGTTCTGTGTCGATTTGGCCTGAAGAACTACAAAAGCAACTGTTTTTGTTACACCTTGAAAAGAGGCGGGCAGGCTACACGTTCCTAGCACGGGAATATTTTGACCTGTATAAGCTGTTAACACTTGCTGTGACGGCGACAATTTTGGCGAACCCAGAAGTTCATAAGTATCTTTATTTATTAATGTGACAGCGGAACCAGTATCAAGCTGAAATTGCACCGTCTTATTTTCTATGAAGAGAGTCACAAACAGTTTTTGCTTGCGGCGCTCGACAGGTGCGCGAATGTGGGCAACGTCTGCTACGGTTTGTTTACTGCGCTTGCGCGGGCCGCGTAGTGAAGTAAGCGGCGCAGACTTGGCACGCAGCGGATTAACAACACTGTCACTAGATGGCACTACCGCCGGATCGGCGTCCGCGCAAGCATGCGAAGCTACTCCAGATGTACTAACTACTGCACTACACTTTTGAGTAGCTACTTGATGTCTACTGTCACTAGCTACACAGTACTGGGCACTATTACAAGGAGCAGTTGCAGAAGGCACTATTTTCACTACAGGAATGCACTGTTCATAGTCATTTTGCTTGTCCCGAACCCTTTTCCGTTGCACTGTTTTACGCGCTCGTCGGCGCTTGCTACGTGGTGCACTATATAGTTTTGCCATAGGCGCAGAACTACTTTCTTGCAATTGAGATCCAAGGAAAGCACTGTTCAATTCCACAGCCCGTATAACATTTACAGAATGAACTGTTCTCGCACTCTGCGAACCACTGTTTCTAACGGTACCGTTCTTTGAGTTTTTAATTTGCATACACATTGATAACAGGTTGCGTTGCGACTAGGGCAATGAGCACGCTTGTGGGGAGACACACACTGGGGACAAGATTTACGTACATTTTTCTGAAATGAGCGTTGGCGCCCGTTATTGAAATCACTGTTTCTAACACGACGGGGCGACCTTTGTGTCGCACTTTTACGCTGGCTACTGTTCACTGTCTGTTCAGCACGGCCTGTACTATTGTAAGAATCACTAGTGCTACATTGAGAACTACGGCTAGGAAAGCGACCGTTGCGGCGCACTGAATTAACACTGTGGCTTTGCATTTCTACATCTGCTAAGTCAAAAGTATCATGCGCATCTATAAGCTGCAGTACACTGTCTAATGAGGGGTCAGACTGTTTTAGAATTGCTGCTCTAATTCTGGGGTCCTGAATATTCTGCGTAATCGCATCCCTCAACATCACGTCACTATACGAAAGTCCACAAGAGCAAGTAAATTTACATTTGCGGGTTAAGCCCTTCAATTCCGTAATCCACTCTTGGTGTGACTGCTGCGGTAATTTTTTAAGTCTGAAAAATCGGTACCGTGCCGCAGCTACGAGAACTTTTCTCTCATAATGAGCATTTAGTGCCTCTACTATTTGTTCAAAGTCTACATCACGATGAGATACGTCGGGGAAAAGATTTTTCAGTAACACGAAGGTGTTAATGCCCACCACAGATAATAGCAGATGCTTCACTTTCTGACCTGTAATTTGATGAGCCGCGACGAGTTCTTGAAACTGTGCGAAGTAGTCGCTCCGTTCTTCCTCACGTTCGTTGTACTGGCGAAACGTAGGAAGCGTTGCGGCGGCAGGTGTGGGCTGCTGAAGTGGCGGCTGTTGTTGTTGGTTAGCTGCTTGCGCTGTGAGCTGGGCCACAGCCTGCAGGAGTTGTGTTATTTGCGCCGTCTGTAACTGAATAATTTCCATTAAGTTTGGGTTCAGGGTAGTGGCCATGCTGACCGATTAGGCGCCGCGCATACAAGTAAATTATAACAAAACACAAATGCAATATGAAAGAGGACGCGCTGCAACAAAAAAGTCCACAAAACACGTAACAGAATATCTTCCCCCAAAATTCTTATAATAAGGGTGGGTGGGCGGGAACAATTTCTGCGTGCTCCGACTACTGCTGTCTGGCTGCTGCAAGCGGACTGGTCCAAGGTTCGTCTATCACTCCTCGTCGCCACTTTTGTGTCCCAGCCTCGTCGCCGCTTGTGTGTCTCGTTCAGTCGTAGGTGTCGGTGGCCGAGTGGAATGAGACCGACACAGGAATAAAGATAACACGCTGGTGCAGGTACGGAGGGGAGCAGCCAGAAACTAGAAACACTAGAGTAAATTAGAACGAGATATATATTGCACAGAATTTATACAATACTTAACTTTTACATAGTACTGCAGAATGTTGATACATAGTTGAGCTAGAGTCCTGCCTAGTGCCTAACTGATAGCCAAGTCTTCACTGGTGCCTATCGGATTACGAAGGTCCTAACTGGTTGCTATCTCAGTCCCAAGTGACGATGTCGTTCAGTGGTGGCCACGAGCGTCGTTGTAGCAGAGGGCGCTCGTGGCTGTCGTCGTAAGAACGTCGCGCCGTGCGTGCATGGCGGCGCGCGGCGAAAGTAGGTGGCGCGCACTTTGGACTTGTGCGACACCACATGAAACATCGCCACAGTTGAGCGATTGGATTCGTGATGTCCTGTCAAAAAGGTCACAGCACGTTGTAATTGACGGTAAGTCATCGAGTAGAACAGAAGTAATATCCGGCTTTCCACAAGGAAATGTTATTGGGACCCTACTGTTCCTTACTTTTATAAGCGATTTAGGAGAAATCTGAGTATTTCTCTTAGACGGTTCCCGTATGATGCTGTCATTTATCGGTTAGTAAAATCACCAGAAACAACTGCAGCCGGCAGCGGTGGCCGAGGGGATTGAGGCGCTTCAGTCACGGTCTCCACGGCCACTACGGTCGGGGGTTCGAATCCCCCCCCCTCGGGCATGGATATTAAATATAATATAAATTTTGTGCCGTCCTTAGGATTAGCTAGTTCATAAGTAGTTTGTAAGTTTAGGGACTGATGACCCCGTAGTGAAGTCCCATAAGCTATACAAACATTTGAACATTTGAAACAACTGCAAAATAATTTAGATATCAACATGGTGTAAAAATTGGCAATTGACCCTTAATAATGTTAATTGTGATCTCATCCACATGACCACTAAAATAAATCCTTGAAATTTTATTTACATGATAAATCAGTCAAACCCACAGGCTGTCAATTATACAAAATACCTACAAGTAACAATTAGAACGACTTTTATTGGAAATAACCCATAGAATATACGGTAGGGAAGACGAACCAAAGACTGCGTTTCATTCGCAGAACACTTAGAAGATGCAACAGTTCTACTAAAGAAACTGCCTACACTACACTTGTGCGTCCTATTTTGGAATATTGTTGCGCATTATGGATTCCACACCAGGTGGGACTGACGAACGTTTTAGAGAAAATTCAGAGAAGGGCAGCTTGTTTTGTATCATCGAGATATAGGGGAGAGAGTGTCACGGAAATGATGCACGAGATAGGATGGAAGTAATTAAAAGAAACGCGTTATTTTTTGCCGCGAGATCAATTTGCGGAAATTCTTTCACCAACTTTCTCTTGAGAATGCGAACATATACTGTTAGCACCCACCTACAGAGGGAGACATGATCATCATAATAAAGTAAGAGAAATCAGATCGAAAACAAATATTTAGGTGTTCCTTTCCCCGAGAGCTATTAGAGAGTGGAACTACAGAGAAATATCATGAAAGTGGTTCGTTGAACCCTCAACAAATCACTTCAATGTGACTTGCGGAGTATAATGTAGATGTAGGTCCACAAAAAACCCACTCATAAGGCTGCCGCAGGACATTAGGCCTCCAGTAGTATCGTAGGCATTTTACACCCCAAAAAATAAAGCAAATTAAGTGTTGCGTACCTAGGATAGCTTGATGGATCTCTGTTTCAAAAAAGATTTGGTTATTGAGAGAGGAGCGATTCCCCCGGAAACCGCACTGGGAGCGGGGTTGGTGGACTCATACTAAGCACCGGTTGAAAATATGCTTTTAAATTCCACATGTTACATGAAGTCCCTGACGAGGTATGCATGCATTTTTCAGTTTCAGTTATTAGACAGTGCTATTAGGGACTCTGCAGGAATATAAAGGCCATAGATGGTGATGTGACTGTTCCTAGTTTCAGCAGGGCCATGACGACGTACGATTAGTGTGAAACTTTATCCCAGGTTTAGATTCTGATGATTATTATTTCAAAATGTGTCAATAAATGAACAGCTGCATTAACACCTGTGACCTATACATTCCTAAGGCGTCCCTAATAGCACTGTCTAATAAGTAAAAATATGCTCTTAAGTCTTTTCTAAGTAGTTTGTTACGTTAATGCTGGGTCAGTGTGGTCTTTCAATGGCAATCGGAATTAACATAAATTCCTTCTAGGAAATAGGAAAGTTTACCATCATCCAAATTTTATGATAAAGCTGAAGGGGGACCTCCTTTGATCATGGATCCAATAGTTTCAACATACTGTATGTAATAGCGTTATTACCAGGTGCAGTATCACGAGTGACAGACAGTGTCGCCTCCAGCTCCCACAGTGAAAAAGGCTGGTTGTAGTCTTCAATGTTGGAGAAACGGAAATGAAAAACAACCCTCTCCTGTATTGCTCGATTCACAATTATGGCTGGATCCTGGCTATGATCGGATGTAACGGACTTATATGATTTTCCAAGTCTTTACTCCACTCGTACAGCTGCTATTGGCAGTCGGGACAACCGCCTCGAGAACCTCTTAAATGTTTCCCATCCTCTGCTTGTTGATGTGAACCTATTGATGGAAATAAGGAACTTTTGCCAAAATCACTGCTTACTCCCTCCCTCCCTCCCTCTCTTTCTCCCTCTCTCTCTCTCTCTCTCTCTCTCTCTCTCTCTCTCTCTCTCTCTCTCTCTCTCCCCCTGATGATTCTTCTCGCTCGTGCCTGCCCACACGAAAATGTGACAGGCACCGATTGAATCGTTGCAATGCAGCTCTTCTGTCCCTGATCGCAGAGCGAAAATCATCGTTCCACATTTGTTCTATGAAGTATTGGCTTCGATTTCTGAATGGCTGCATCGGCGGCGTTGTGAATCTCTACAGTAATGTGAATCATACAGTTCTGAACACCTTCACACCGCTCGAAAATAGCCAACTGCTTAAAAAGTATCATGTTAACCTTCTTTAGCAGCGATCTGGGTGGTTTCCTATCACGATCAATTCCATCTGATAGATGAAGCCAAACTGAGTAGTGGTTGCTGAAGTCGCCGCCCACACCCCACGGAACAGTGTGTAACGGGGACGGGTAGTAGAGGGAGAAGTCTATGACTGAAAAAGAACCTGAATCAATTATAAAATGTGTAGCCTGATCGTTTTCAGCAATACAACAACTGTAGAATGTATTACATTCTAAACCATCCGTCACCTGGGACAACTATTCTTAGATCATCAGGATCGAAGCCTGAGATAAAGTACGTAGTCATGGTCCTGCTGAAAATGTGAACAGCTGCATCACCACCTGTGGCCTTTATATTCCTACAGCGTCCCTAATAGCACTGTCTAATAACTGAAACTGAAAATTGCATACCACGCCAGGGACTTCATGACACACCTGGAATTTAAGAGCATATTAACAACCGGCGCTTAGTATGGGTCCACAAAACTCACTCCAAGTGCGCTTTACGGTGGAATCGCTCCACAATAACCCAATATTTTTTGAAACAGAGATCCATCAAGCTTCATACGTACGCAACAGTTTATTCGTTTTATTTCTTGAGGTGTAAAATGCCTACGATGCTACTGGAAGCCTAATGTCTTGCGGCAGCTCTATGAATGGGGTTTTTGTGGCCGACCATTTACATTGATACTGTGCAAGTCACTCTGAAGTGAATGGTACAGGGTTCAACGAACCACTTTCATGATATTTCTATGTAGTTACAATCTCTAATAGTTCGCGGAAAAGGAACACCTAAATCTCTAGAATGAAACGTTGACTCTGCAGCGGAGTGTGCGCTGATAGAAACTTCCTGGCAGATTAAAATTGTTTGCCGGAACCGGGACTCGAACCTGGGACCTTTGCCTTTCGCGGGCAAGCGCACTACAGACTGTGCTATCCCGACACGACTCACGATGCCGTCTCACAACTTTACTTCCGTCAGTATCAACCTAAATCTCTGTTTTCGATTTGATTTCTCTTATTTTATTATGATTATCATGTCTCCCTATGTAGGTGAGTGCTAACAATATATGTTAGCATTCTGAAGAGAAAGTTGGTGAAAGAAATTTTGCGAATTGATCTCGCCGCAACAAATAACGCCTTTGCTTTAATGATTTCCATTCCAACTCCTGCATCATTTCCATGACCCTCACTCCCCTATATCGCGATGATACAAAACAAGCTGCCCTTCTCTGAATTTTCTCTAAAAAGTCCGCCAGTCCCACCTAGTGTGGAATCCATAATGCGCAGAAATATTCCATAGTGCATTCTGTGCAAATGCTTGGAGTGTAGCAAGTAAGGGCACAGATGAGATGTGAAATGTTTCCGTAACGAACACTGGCACACCTCCTTGCGCTCCATCACAAGTAAGGTCGTCTTCCTGTAGAGGTAATAGCGACTTAGTACAGATGTGTAACCCTGTTTAAAATGTGTCCCTTGGAGAGAGATACAGAAAGGGCTATCCTGGCAAAAAGTTGCAGTTCCTCCAACAAAGTCCTGAACCCATTCAGATTCCATTGGGATATGGTAGGTATGTCAGCGGTGTGGTTCTTTGCTACCCATATCCTTGAGTCGCGACGATGAGGCATTCTTCGAGCGAGGGACAGTGAATGGGCTGCCTTGTTACAGTGACGAAGAATCTAACTCCATGATGACGTCCTTTTCATCCGTTAAGGCTGCCAACGTCGCAATCGTCCTTCTTCTCAAAGACGTTGAAGAAAGCTTGGGGATTGGGGAGCCACACTGCTTCTGCTGTGCCTTCTCAGTTATCACTGTTGGTTCTTCTGTCGGATCGCCCTGTATTATCATGTCTTTGCAAATCTGACTGGAACAGGTCCAAGTACATGTCTTGGTGATGGATATAGGAACAACGGGCATGGTATACGCTGAAGCGTCAACTCTGGTGCACCAATTACGCAGAGGAAGTGACAAATACAGAAGTTTCCATCGCCTTGCATTCTGTTTTGCTTCTACGTTTGAGACCCGTTTGTCACTTCCATTTCCAGCGTTTTCAATTCCACCGAAAAAAGACGACAATCTCGACTCGAGACTGGATGGCTCCCAGACCAGTTGATGCAGAGAGCTCGAGACGGACTTCAGCCCCAAATTCATGGGCCGTCTAATAGCACATCCAACAGGTTGGTTGCCTTTCGCAACTCTGAGTTACCACTACCACTTATATCACCTCACAGTGCACAGTATTTATCGCCTAACGTTAATATGGAGCAATCTTGTCATAACGTATTCTGACAGTATTGGAGAATTGAAGGTAACAATAAAAGTGGCAATTTTCTCAATCACTCCATAGATCCTCAGGTCATTTTTTTCCGTTTCTGTGATAACCTGTGTTGCCCATTCTTCTTTAAGCTTCGCAGTAGCCATATCCATAATGTCACGGCGCGTGATCACACTTTAGCTCGAGTTGAGCGATTTATGCAACTCATCAGCCATCTCAAAATAGTCTAGTTTCTTACACTTTGCGGGAAAATCCATCTGAATTGCTCTGTTAGTCACAACTAACACAGAACGATTGCGTAGCCTCTTTATTTATTTTATAGTACCTGCAAGACTCTGTATTCCTTTATGAATGACGAAAGAAGATACTTTTTCAAATGTTCCCTTTTCCCACTTGACCACTTCAATTAGAGTTTAGTAATTTATGACACCTTGAGGGCTGTTAAGGTACACAATCTATTTTTCTGAAGGATTAGCCGCCCTCAGACGCTTCATATCGGTCCCGCAAGCATCTAACGGTCCACCCAGGCAGAGTCCCGCTTGCTTGGGTAAGACTGCCGCGGTGGAGTGGTCGAGCGCTCTAAGGCGGATTGCTGCGGAGCATTCGTTTGCTCGCCGTCGGAGGTTCGAGTCCTCCCTCGGGCATGGGTGTGTGTGTGTGTGTTGTCCTTAGCACAACTTTGTTAAACTAGTTTGTAAGCCTAGGGACTCATAATAGCAGCAGTTAAGTCCATTAGGTGTTTAAATATTTCAGTTTCTTATTATTTATTTATTTATTTTTACATATACATATATTCTCCGCAATCCAAAGTAAAGTGCGTGGCGGAGGGTACACTATACCACTACTAGGCATTACGTTTCCCATTCCACTCCCAAATAGAACGAGGGAAAAAGAATGTCTACATGCCTCCGTACGAGCCCTAATTTCTCTTATCTGGTCATATGATCATTACACTAAATGTAAGTATACGGCAGGAAGATCTAATCTACAAATTCCGACCCTCTAAATTTCCTCAACAGAATTTTTCGAAAAAAAGTCGTCTTTCCTCCAGAGATTACCATTTGAGTTACTGGAGCATTTCTGTGACACTCGCGAATTGGTCGAACCTATCAGTAACGAACCTAGCTGCTCGTCTCTGAACTGCTTCTATGTCTTCCTGTAATCTGATATGCTGTGGGTACACTTGAGCAATACTCAATACGTGGTCGTACAAGCGTTTTATACGCAGACTCCTTTACAGATGGAGTACATCTTCCCAAAATTCTCCCAATAATCCGATGTCGGCTATCCGCCAACTGTCCTTACATGTTCGTTCCATTTCATATTGCACTGCAATGTTACTCCTCGATATTTGAACGATGCGACTACATCTAGAAGCTCACTAATAATGCTGTATTCAAAAATTATTGGATTGTTTTTCCTACTTACATGCATCACCTTACATTTTTCTACATTTAACGCTAGTTACCATTCCACAGACAACGTAGAAATGTAGTCCAAGTCATTCTGTATGCTGTGATAATTAAAGACAACACCTTCCCATACACCACAGCATCATCAGCAAACAGCCGCATATTACAAGTTCAGATCATTTATACATCAACATAGATACTCTGCAAATTACATTTAAACGCCTGGCAGAGGGTTCATTAACCTCTTTCATAACTTTTCTCTACCGTTTCATTCTCTAATAGCGCGCGGGAAGAAAGAATACCTAAATCGTTCCGTTTTCGATCTGATTTCTCTTATTTTATTGGGATGGTCATGTCTGCCTAAGTAGGTGGGTGCTAGCAAAATATTTTCACATTCAGAAGTAAAAGTCTGTGATTGAAGCTTCGCAAACAGATCACGCTGCAATGAATAACGTCTTTCTTTTAATGATTTCCACCCCAATTCGTGCAACATTTCCGTGACGCTTTCCCTCCCGTAACATGATAAAACAAAACGAGCTGTCCTTATCTGAACCTTCTCAATGTCTTCCGTCAGTCCCACCTGGTGAGGGTCCCACGAGGGGCAACAGTACTCCAGGAGAGGACGCACAAGTGTGATGTAGGCAGTCTCTTTGGTGGAGCTGGTGCATCTTCGAAGCGTTCTGCCAATGAAACGTAACCTTTTGGTTCGCCTTCCCCACAATATTTTCTATGAGTTCTTTCCAGTCGTTGTTCGTAATTGTAACTCCTAGGTATTTGGTAGAATTTACGACCTTAAGGTTTGACTGCCTTATGGCGTAATTGAAGTCAGCGGATTTCTTTTAGTGGTCATGTGTATTACTTCACACTTTCCTTTATATAGTGTCAATTGCCAATTTTTGCACCATGTAGAAATTTTGTCTAAATAGCTTTGTAGTTGCTTTTGATCCTCTGTCGGTTTCACTAACCGATAAACGACAGCATCATCCGCGAACAGTCTAAGGGAGCTATTCAGATTGTCTCCTAAATCGTTGATAAACACGAGGAAGAGTAGGGGACTTATAACGCTTCACTGTGGAACGCCAGATATGACTTCTGTTTTATTCGATGACTTATCGTCAATTACAGCGAACTGTGTCCTTTATGATAGGAAATCGTAAATCCAATCGCATAATTGGGGAGATATTCCATAAGCACGCAATTTCATAAGAAGTTGCTTGTGGGGGGGACTTTCCAGTCTTTGGGTACGGATCTTTCGCTGAGTGATCGGTTGTATATTACAGCTATGTACGGGGCTATTGCATCAGCATAGTCTGAGAGTAATCTAGTTGGTATACAATCGGACCCGGAACATTTGTTTTTGTTTAGTGACTTAAGTTGTTTTACTACTCCAGGAACATCTACTTCTAAGTTTAGCATGCTGGCAGCTGTTCTTGGATTGAATACTGGATTGTTCACTTCGTCTTCGTTGGTGAACGAATTTCGGATAGCTGTGTTTAGTAATTCTGCCTTAGCAGTACTGTCATCGGCAGTATTACCATTACTATCGCGTAGAGAAGGTATTGTTTGTGTTTTTCCGCTAGTGTACTTCACATATGACCAGAATTTCTTTGGATTTTCTGCAAGATTACGAGACAGGATTTCGTTGTGGTAACTACTATGACATTCTCGCACTGAAGTCCGCGCTAGGTTGCGAGTTTCAGAAAAAGATTGCCAGTCTTGCGGATTCTGTGTCTTTTTAAATTTTACATGCGTTTTTCTTTGTTTCTGTAACAGTAATCTGACCTGTTTTGTGTACCACGGGGGTCAGCCCCCTTTTTTATTGATTTATTTGGTATAAATCTCACGATTGCTACTGACATTACGTCTTTGAAAGTAAGCCACAACTGATCTACACTCGCATTTTTAGTTTTGAAAGACTGGAGACTATCACTCAGGAAAGCGTGAAGCGAATTTTTATCTGCCTTATTGAATAGATATATTTTTCGTTTATTTTTGGTGAATTTGGGAATTTAGTCATTCAGTCTCTCTACTACAACCCGATGATCACTAATCTCTGTATCTGTTTTGATGCTCTTTACTAGGTCCGGATTATTTGTTGCTAGTAGATCAAGGGTATTTTCGCAACCACTTTTCTAGTGGGTTCATGAACTAACTGTTCGAAGTAGTTTTCAGAAAAAGCATTCAGAACTAGTTCGGACGGTGTTTTATATTTGCCGGCTGTTTAGAATATGTAATTATGCCAACATCTCGAGGGTAAATTAAAGTCGTTACCGATTATAACAGTAAGCTTAGGATACCTATTTGAAATGCGATTCAAGCTTTCTTTGAACATTTCGGCAACCTCATCATCTGAGTCAGGGGGCCGATAAAAAGATCAAATTATTAATTTATTCAGGTTGTAAGGTATAACCTCTACTCAGACCAACTCACAGGAAGTATCTGCCTCAATTTCGCTGCAAGATAAACCGTTTATAACAGCAATAAACACACCCGTTCCACATCTGGAATGACTCCCCCCGGTATGCACACGAAGTGCACATTGGACTTCTTCCCCTCCCTAGCAGCCATTTTCCTATGGGGTTCCATTACCCGCCTAACGTTGCAGCTCCCAACTACTAACAAACCCACCCTCTGTGACTGCCCGGATCTTGAAGGCATATATAAAATAATAGCGGTCCTATCACACTCTCCTGGGGCACTCCTGACGATATAGTCAGTGCAACTGAAGTGCAGCAGTATCCCAAGAAGTTTCCTGCTAGAGCCTGTTCCACCTCAACAGACGCACATGCCATCAACACGAATCAGTCCTTGCGATATATATATATATATATATATATATATATATATATATATATATATATATATATATATATATATATATACCGATCTCGCGATCCGAACGATCAAGCCAAAATCCTCGTTACCTGTGAACACAAACCAGTTCATCATCGCATCACACGGTGGTTTCTGTAGCAAGCCAAAAGCTTAGTGTAACGGAGAAATGCTGAGGTCCCTGAGGAGAAAACTGTACAGACACCGTTGTAAATTTATAAATGGCATCCATAATGTAAGTTGCGAGAACATCATACATAGTAACAGATCTGTTTGAATGACACAAAGGTGGAATGTCAATAGAATTGTAAGTATTGTGATTCAGCAGAATCAGTTAGGCTCCTGTTTCCTGTGGAAATTTTATTTCGTGCTGAAGAATAGCCATAGAAATGGGAAGTTTGATGTTCTGGTGACCATCTAACTGCTCCTGGCTGGTTTTGCATTTGTAACAGAGGCAGGACTGGATGCTTGTTTGCGACGATTACGTTGACGTGACTTTCGTGAAGAATTCAGGACATTAATGTTAGCAACAGAGGAAGCACTGGATACCTGTGTTCGACGACTACGCGGACATGTCTTTCATGAATAATTCAGGACATTAATGTGAACAACAGAAGCAGAAGCGAATGCTGGTTTGTGATGATCACGTCGATGTGACCTCGGCGAATAATTTAGGACGTCCATTTTCATGCATTCTTGCCTGTTTATTAGCACAGGGTGTCCAATGGGGCAGTCTCTGATTTCAAAATTAAATATCTTGAAAACGAAGACCGATATAAGAGTACAATAGAAAGCATTTTACTGTGGAAGCTGTAAGAATGTTACATAGAAGTTGAAAATGTCGAAATAATTTGAAATTGTTCCAAAAGCTGATAACTGGTGGCGCTTTAGGCTCCACAGTTCGTATAGTATCACCATACATAATGAATTAGGCCGTCTAACTCCGTCTTTGCAATCACATAAAGAATTATTCGAAGTTCTGACATGAACTGTACTGTTGCAATTTTAACTGACTTACTCTACCAATGTTTTTTATTTTTTCGTTGTACAACAGAATGATCTGTCAGTGTAACACTTATGTATAAATAAACTCAGACGACATCTCCTGTAAGAAAAATATATAAATAATGTAACTAGAGAGGATCAGATCGGATACTAAAGTGATATCACTAGCTACAGGAAGAAAACACTTCAAGAAAGTGAAACTTCAGTATTTATTCTGCTAAGAACGTTTTTTTATATGAAACTGAATTTTCTTACGATAGTACAATTAATTAATATCATTTCCATTGAACATTTGGACAGTAACCATTAATTGAAATGACAGATATTGTTAGGATACTATGAACAACTTAAATAAACTCAATTCAAAATTATTTAATAAAATGTTGTGCAATCGGTAGAATGGCTGAAGTGCCGCGACTATTTTAAACATTCAATTATTGTCGAGGATGTCATTTCGTCATAAAATTTGTTAAGGTGTCATAAATGTGGTCTGCAATTTCTGACTGGGGGAGAGGGTGGAATGCGCCTAAGTGTTCACACACTGTACCGTTAGTTGCGACAGCTGGTGATTGCGTATCTTTGCTGGAACCAAAAATTACTATCTCCTGAGCCTTGATCGACTTCAGTCAATCGAACTCTCCTTACGACCTCATTATGACAAGAATGTCCTAGCATTTCCCTCTCGCCCTCCCTCTCTCTCTTTTGGCATGGTACGTCTCAGATAACCAACCCACCACAATGCCACTCAATATGCGCTCTCAAGTTTTAGCTCATTACTCTCTGTATGTGTTCAACTTGTCATTAAGTGTGTCCTGAAGTAGAGTATTACTTACATTCGATTCAACGGAGCTCTCCCTCACAATGAAATACCGTAATTGAGTCTTTTTCTGTGCACTCACTCTGAACTCAGTACTGCTCATATGTGCTCGCTATGTTTCTCGCTCTGAAGCGCATCACAGAAGTCTCTTCAAAATCCACTTGCTTCACAATGCATATTTTGCAGCGTTCCCCCTCTCTCCCGGTCATGTCGCCACATCGGCATGATTGCCATCCTATCGACTGCTGGCTTTTAAAGCCGGTATGGCGCCCAGTTCCAACTGGCCAACAAGAATCCAGTTAACATGTTTCTTGGGTTCCCATACTTCCTTAGCAACGCTTTTGTTATCGTCGCTAGGCACCATGTCACCCCAGATTGCATCATGCGTGTTCACGCAGGTGGACTGTGTCTCGCCTTAGCATTCCTCTTAAAGCGATTCTGTGAAATGACCTCAGGGCATTCTCAGGTGGCCTGGTTATGGTGAAGCCTTTTTTTTTTCCTCCCTGCTGGCCGGCCACTTTTCTGCCTCGGACGGCTTGCTCACAATAACAGTACCTTTATAGCAACAAGTAATTGCCCCAACCTCTAGTTTAAGTATATCTTGAAACTTGCGACTTGATTCTGTGATATCCAAGTTACATGTTATTGTCAAGAATATCCAGATACTCAAATGAATCGTCTCAGAATATTTGGGAATGAAAGACAAAATGCCCACCGCCTGCAGTACAGAGGGGGCGCAAACGAACAAATAAATTTGACATCACATCGTGTAATGTCCCAGTGGTGTCAAATACGTCTAAGAGCGCCGATTCAACCTCCTCCAATGTTGTGGGATAGGTTCCAGGAGACACTGGCTTTCAATTAAGCCAACAGAAAGTCACACGAAGTCAGATGGGTGAATATGGAAGCCTGTCCATTTACTGCCCCAACAAAATGACCTGATTGCCGAAGTATTAATGAAGGAAGAGAAACACCCATATGTTGGGATGTGGTCTTTCACTTTCTTGTATGAACCAGTTGTTGACTGGGTGATCCTCCAACGCTGTCTGCGTGATGATAACTTTTACATTATTGCAATGTAACATTCAGAACCTATTAATTGAAGTAGGAAAAAAGGGCCAATAATGCCTCAGCTGTACACTCCGGTCCACACAGTAACCTTGGGAGAATACATCGGTTTTGCTTCACACAAAAGGATATTTTCAGAACCCAAAAATCGCCAGTTTTGGCTATTCACTACTCCATTCAGGTGTAAATGTGCTTCTTCTCTGACCCAGATGCAGCCAACACTAAATCATTATGAACCATACAGATAAACCCACATTGTTCTTACAGGTATAGCCTGGGTGCATTTGATTTTGATTCTGAACAGGTGCCGACAGTTGTATGCCTATGACGCAATTATTCGGAGAGATTACTTGGATTTTACTGAACAATACCAGAAACTGTCGTGACATTTAGAGGAGTAAATACGGTTTGCCTGGGACCAAAGGCGTTAAATGACACATATTGACTTGTGAATATGACAGAAATGTACTGAGCACGATTTCCAAAACTGTTCTATGGTTTTAACTTCAATTTGGGTGGAGCAATGTATAACGTAAATCGTAGCTGTCAGGAAGCTATGCCGTGTCACACTTGTTTTAGTTCAGTATTTGCCAATCAAGGGCACGTGCAAGACAGACAGTGGCAATTCACAATTAATAAAGAAAAAAGCCAGTGTTCTTCACCGCCTACTTTCTACGGAATGGGCTACATAGCATTGTTGATAATAAAAAAAGCTACACACAAAAAATTTGAAACAAAAGTAACCCTTATCTTTTTTTTCTGAAAGAAAGTGAAATGTTTTGTTAAAATAAATAAATAAATGAATTAAAAGTCCTGAGGGGCCTAGTCTTATACACGCCCAAGTCTTTTTGAAGAACGAAAATCATAGAAATAGGTTTACTCTTTTGTCAGAGTACACTGTCGGGCAATTAGAGTACAACGAAGAAAATCGAATGAATTTGATCGCAACATGCTATGTGACGACACTGACATCTATTGGACTGCCATGGAACTCCGTGCATTCTCCAGTTCGAGCGAGAGTAGATGCCAGATGCAGACCTCTAGTCTCCATCCTCCGGAACGTACTGCCAGCTCCATAATTTCGGTTTTCGTGTATCCAATGCCCAGATTTTAATGATAATCACAGCAAGCTGCGAGCGTTGCAACTAACTGCAGTGCACGGAGTGTTGCTTCCAGGCAAGCAGCAACTCGGGCTGCAGCGCCGCTTCTCGTGAGCTTCTCGAGAACTGCTCGAGTGCTGGCAGCTCGTGTAATTCTCGGTGCTGTCTAGTCGCCGCACCTCATACTCACATCCCTAGATGACGCTATTAGTTTGGTCCTGTAGATTCACAAACATTGGAACCATTTAAATTGTTTCTTTGGCCAGTATTGGAGCACTCGATGTCGAGCTTAACAGTGTACATCGTTTGGCTTGCAGACAGCGGCATGCCAGAGGACGAGTCGGAGGCGGAGGCGTGGAGGCGGCAGCGCGCGCGGGGGCGGCGCCAGTCGCGCGTCACCCGGCAGCGCAGCTACGACGAGGAGCTCAAGGCCGCCACCGCCGCCGCGGCCGCCGCCGCCGGCGCGGAGCCCAGCCTGGGTCAGTATCGGCAGCCGCCCACTACTCCTCCTCCTTCTTCTTCTTCTTCTTCTTCCTCTTTAGCCGTTTTTCCCACATATTGCAGGGTCGGCTTGTCAATGTGGTTTGGCATGTTAGTAATTACGGGGTGGACGGATGCCCTTCCTGCCGCCACCACATGCCCCCCGGGAGGAAAATGGGTAAAACTTTACAATCCGGGCCGCCGCGCAGTATCGAATGTTCAGATGTTGGTAGCGGCCGCGGCCAACCAATCGTCGCACAGACGGTGACAGCCAATCAGATATTGCGTAATATAGCCTATGTGTTGCTTTGACATTAGATGATATTCGTAGTAAAGTAATGTCAAACAAGCACATCAAAACGAGATGAAATATTGCCTATTCTAATGTACGAAAAACGTAGTAATAATTATGACGTAAGTGAAAAAAACACTGAGAAGAAAGCACTGAAATATTACGCAATTTATAATGAACACTACACGAAAAATTCATCAGTAACTGCAAATGATATATGTTAAACACTGTTATAATTAGTATCACGAAATAAGAATCGTATTTTATGTTAGCGTAATGATCGTTGTTTAGAACTTCCTGACTTTGACCGTAACACACTATGATCACAACATGTGAAAAAAGGTGTTAACATCATGTTTCAATTACTTTATTTTTAAAATGAATAACACTATTCGAATGCGGAATATCGCTAACTCCAGAATTACGTTTCTGTACACGGACAGGTTTCTTGTTTAAATTCAGTACTTTCCTGTAACGCAAAACGAAATAATTGTGTCTTTCTCTTAAATGATATGAATGATAAAAATTTTTGTAATGCCTATGGATACGCTCATAATGCAACTTATTGAAATTGTCATTCAACTCTCGTAAAGGAAGCCATATGTTGTAACACTCAACGTTATGTCCATACAAAAAAGCGGCAAAGTTTTACAATCACCATAATTAAAATCACTTGTGAACACTATCTTGACAAGGTAGTATGGCCAAAAGCAGCTTTCGAAGAAGAAAAACTGCAATGACAATCAAGAAACATTCTTCGCCATTATCTTTCCCTAAATATCCATTCAGAATGAAATTTTTGCTGTAACTTACAATCCCTAAGCAGATAAACGGCGCAATGATACATATATCCAAAACATCACTAAAGAAATCAGTACAATTTCTTTGAGAATAGAAAGTACTACCACATTGCGAATGAAAACTTTCGTAAATATAAATTGACGTAATAAATAATTAATTTTTTGCACTGACCATCAAGTAAGTAATTAATGCTGTTCCTGCTCTATGGTTGACAGGTTCTCGATGTACTCTTGTCTGCTCAGTAAATTAATATTACCACATCGTGAATGACAACTTACCTAAATATAAATTGACGTAATAAATGATTAATTTTTTGCGATGACCATCAAGTAAGTAATTAATGCTGTTCCTGCTCTATGGTTGACAGGTTCTCGATGTACCCTTGTCCGCTCAGTAAATTGACTGTAAATAATCAATACGAAGGGAATACATTCGAATATTGCGCCAGTATAAAACAACCAATTTCACTGGCTGCCGTATACTACCATCTGATTGGCTGGTCAGATGACGTCACCTTAGCCAACATCTAAACACTCGATACTGCGCGGCGGCCCGGATAGTAAAGTTAAGCCGGAAAATGTGTACCCCAAATGTCTGCATATAATGTTATAGTTGTGAAAGTGTAAAGTGTTACGAAATGTTTGCGAATCGTGTAACTGAGGCGGGACTTGGGTACCAGCCCAATATTAACCTAGGGGGATGTGGGAAACCGCCTAGAAACCACATCCAGGCTGGCCTGCACTCCAACCCCCTTCGTTAATCCGCCGGGCGGATTCGAACTGGGGCCGGTACGCCTCCCGGTCTCAGAAAGCGGTGAGGTTAGATCACACGGCTAACTGAGCGGGTTGCCGCCCACTACTGCTGCAGCCTACTAACTACTGATCTACCTGAAGTACCTCATTCTAGAAGCGACCAAGTCAGAAGGTATAACGAACAATAGATTTCAACCTTGCCTCGCATAGAGCTCAAAGTACAGGCCCCCATCTTCCTAACCCTTCACTTACATATTCGCTTGTCAGAGACACACAAATTTATAGCTACTGTATACATCATTAAATATATAAATGAGGTTAATCTACATATATACTTCGCAATCCACCGTAAAGTGTGTGGCGGAAGGTACAATGTACCACTACTAGATATTGCTTTTCCTATTTCACTCTAATCATTAGAAATACAGACTTGGCACACTTTTAACGTCTATACTTTTGAAGCTGGAATGTTTGAATTTATTACAACTGCAAATTGATTGTATTACATAATTATGGTGTTATAGTTATTTTTAATTCGAAAAGTCCACACAATTAAAGAACTTAATATACGGCAGTATTTCTTAACCCTTGAAAGTGCTGTCCTGCATAGGGAACTTCAGAACAATCGACTTGATGTCAGCCTCCCGCAAAACCAATTCCCAGGTGTTAAACAAATTAAGCGAAAACCAAACTCTTCTTGTTTTTGAATTAGCAATAGCAACTTAATAATTTCCTAATTATACAATGTTTCTTAAGAGGGTGCTAATTACTGGAGAGGGGGTGGGGCAAACTAACAGTGATAAGAAAGTAGTTTCAATTGATTTGGACGCAGTTGGTTTCAACGAATCCAATGCACGATAGAAAAAACTATTGTTCCATTTAAAAAATTATATCTTTGTGCTGTAACTCTTTGGAAAATGATACAATAAACTATGTTCATAGCTCCGCAGAAAGTGTAACATTTCTTGTGTTGACCTACCGCATTAAAATTTCCCGTCAGCTATTATTTTATAAGTTACAGAGGCAAACACACTTAGTGAAACACCCTGTATATATACAGGGTGTCCCAGCTATTTTGTCCGCCCAAAATATCTCTGGAACAATAACAGCTATTGGAAAACGACTTTCACTGGTATCAAAGTACGGCTGGGGCTCATGAAAGTACATATTTGGAAACATTCTAAAACGAAAGCAAATGTGTTTTTAACACAAACTTATTTTTTTTAATGGACACCCTATATTTTTTCTTCAGCAATCCATAGCATGACAAATAACATAAACAATGGCGTTGAATGCATTGCAATATTCCAATTACATCCCGAGATATTGCGACGCGAAGTTGACGCTTGAAAAACCCGAAATACGCTGCTAGCGCACGTCCTGAGGCTCAGGCGTGAACCCCATGCTGCCCGTAATCGCGATGTGATTGACATGCGTAATCGCACTTCCATAGTTACCAAGAGGTCCGAAACAAATAATACGGTCTGCTGCCATCCTGCATTAAAACCGTACATTCCAGCAGGTATTTATCCCATAGGCTAGGGGTGCTGCAGTTCTGTAACATATCTGTGTACCGCAACGTTACTCACAAAGTTAATTTCGCTTATCGTTAATCCGTTACTAAAAAGGTAATGCCGTTCAACGTTAAAACTTTACTTTACTGTAGATCTAGCGCAAGTGACAGTGAATCATTCACTCATAATAGTAAACTGTTGATGGTGTTAGTGAAACGAGCAAGTGGACTAAAGGTTTTTACCGTTGTTTAAGTAAAAATGTTTTGATTTGGGAAGTTCAGGTAAGACATACAAGATGAATGTAAACTTTGTGACTAACGTTGCGATACACAGATATGTTATAGAACAGCATCACCCCTATCCTATGGGATAAATACCTGCTGGAATGTACGACTTTAATGTAGGATGGCAGCAGACCGTATTATTCGTTTCAGACCTCTTGGTAAGTATGGAAGTGCGATTACGCATGTCAATCACATCGCGATTACGGGCAGCATGGGGTTCACGCCTGAGCCTCAGGACGTACGCTAGCAGCGTATTTCGGGTTTTTCAAGCATCAACTTCGCTTCGCAATATCTCGGGATGTAATTGGAATATTGCGATGCAATCAACGCCATTGTTTATGTGATTTGTCATGCTATGTTTTGGTGAAGAAAAATTATAGGGTGTCCATTTAAAAAAAACATAACTTTGTGTTAAAAAACACATTTGTTTTCGTTTTAGAATGTTTCCAAATATGTACATTCATGGGCCTCAGCCGTACATTGATACTGGTGAAAGTCGTTTTCCAATAGCTGTTATTGTTCCAGAGATATTTTGGGTGGACAAGATAGCTGGGACACCCTGTATATATATTATCGAACGGCCATGGTCTTGCTTCCAGAGTACAAAAATACGCTTCAACAGAGTCTTTAAAAAGCGTGTTATTGACATAACTCAACAACAGCTAACAAACTTGATCTTCTATAATTTTTTAAGGTTGTTGTAAAGTACGCCACCTCCTTTGCCCCTGACCCCATTTCTCAACCTCATGCTTGCGTAACAAACGGCACGAAAAACGAGTGATATAGCTAGGTTTAATGAGTAATGAACGTAAAACACCAGAGGTTCTGGGAATTGACGGAGACAGAACGCCGGCCGCGGTGGCCGAGGAGACAGTGGCGCTTGAGACGCGGTAGCGTGAGGACGTCCGGGAGTGTGCTCACAATTTAAAGCATTCACAAGTCGCAAACAGTTTTCTTTCGTGTTAAGTGTTAACTTGTTGTGCAGTATCGTCACTTAGTGTTCTGGTGTGTGTGTTGTTTAAATGTTAGCGGTCTCGACCGCTAAAACCGTAAATATGGAAAAGAAGGTCCCCAGGAAGTGCACTCTGCGTTTCGAGTTTGATAAGGCAACCAGGAATAAGCAACCGACTTCGGTAGAAGTTCATGATTGGATAAACAGCGTTTTTGGAAACGTGTCTGAACATATACATACCACTTATTACGATTTGGATGAATACTGCTTTTACGTCAAGTTACTGGAACCCGTTCAACTAGACAAAATCCTGATGAAACACGGAACATCTGCTCAATTTTGACATCGAGACTCAACGGTGAGTACAGTTTCCATATCTAATGCCGGTATTGAATATAAGAATGTTCGCGTTTTCAATTTGCCGCCAGAAGTAGAAAATTGTTAACTTAGAGAGGTGTTATCATGTTATGGCGATATTAAACAAATTAGAAACGCCGGCCGCGGTGGCCGAGGTGACTGAGGCGCTCCAGTCACGGTCAGCACGGCCACTACGGTCGGGGGTTCGAATCCCCCCTCGGGCATGGATATTTGTGCTGTCCTAGTTCGTAAGTAGTTCATAAGTAGTTTGTAAGTTTAGGGACTGATGACCCCGTAGTTAAGTCCCATAAGCAAAAAAAAAAAAAAAAAAAAATTAGAAACGAGTGCTGGTCAAAGCAACATAAACTTCAGTGTTTCAGTGGTATAAGATCAGTAGAAATGCACGTTAGAACTAATATTCCCTCTCATATCACTGTCTGTGGGTACAGGGCGCATGTGACATATTCTGGTCAGGAAGAAATGTGTTACATCTGTAACGAAAGAGGACATATGCGTCAGGATCGCCCGAAAAAACCGGTTGTATTAAGAAATAACTTACAACAACGCAAAAAACTGACGTTAGCTGAATTAGTTGCACCCACTCGGGAAGTTGATGACCCAACACCCAGTAGCAGTTTTTCCGAGCAACCACCTCTGGTCCCGGCTGAATTTCCACCACTGCCAGCAAAAGTAAACTTAGATCAGGTGCCCACTAAAGTCATTACCCCAGTTGTAGCTAATAAACGGAGACGAACCTCTGATGAAAGTAGTGCGGATGACAAATTCGAACATTCGTCACAGGATAAGAGCAAAAACACCGTTAACACCGTGTTAGAAACTAAAGTTCCTACACCCGGTATGGATACAATAATTGAAAGAAAACCCATAGAGATTTCAAACAGTTCTAGTATAGAATCCGAACCGCAGCAACGGGAAGAAATTTCTATCACCCGTGCTGCAAACATCAGTAGAGGAAGTACAACACGTAGACCTAGGGACACCAGGCAAACCCGACCCAGGTGTTAGTGGACATCATCAAACCGAACCTCTGATAGTAAACAACCCGGACTGTGATCCTGTTGTCAATACACAAACCGCGCCAAGTCAGAGCAGCGTCCAAAACAGAGCGGACGTAAACATAAACAGTGACGCGGAAATGGAAAGCGAAGCAGGAAGTGGCGAGCCGGCGAGGCCGCAGCCTGCCACCGCGGTGGCCCGCCAACTGTCGCACTCTGATATGGAGCTGGACGTCTGCAGCGAGCCGCCAACCTCGCCTTCTGCTGTGGGTTTCACCAGCAGTGGGAGGCGTAGGAGTAAAGTACACCCGAAAATGAACGCTGCGCGAAAGAAAAATAAAAACTCTGACTCTCAATACAAGACTGATACTAAGAAAACAAGTGGCAAAGCATCAAAGGATTGGGACGCGGACGCAGGAGGGGGGGAAAGTTAAAAAGTAGTGCTTTACTGGACTAGATAGATGCAGGCATATAAAGTTGTAACCCTGAACATCAGTAGAATCACCTCTGACCTGAAACTCGCGGCCTTCAAACAGTTTGTTTACGAATCTGAAGCCGATATTTTGCTGTTACAGGAGGTGTTAACAACGAACCTCCGTATATCGGGCTTCAACACCATAGAAAACATAGCCATGGAGAACAGTACCGGTACTGCAGTTTTAAATAAAGACGGTATTCCATTTCAAGAGATTGAAAAATTGGAACCCGGTAGAGGTATAAGTTTTAATTTGTATAATGTCACCGTGGTAAATTTATACGCTCCGTCGGGGAGTTCTAATAAAACTGAACGTTCCAGATATTTCACGGAGGAGATTATCCACCTTCTAAGGAAAAACCCGCAATACATATTGTTAGGTGGAGACTTTAATTGCGTTTTACATGCGAAAGATCAGCATCCTCGTTTCAATTACTGTAAAGAGCTGCACGAACTTGTAAAACATATAAAGCTACAGGACGTGTGAGAAGTGAAGTATCCCACACTGGTGAGATTCACCTACTTCACCGCCCACTCATGCAGCCGCCTTGACCGACTTTATGGGACGGATAACATTAGTGACAGGCTTCGCGCCGCGAAAGTAATCACTGCAGTATTCTCTGACCATTGTGCGCTTGCTGTAACAATTGATCCCACCAAACTATATAGATCACAATAGATGCTTAATATCTCGCTGTTACAAGACAGAGAATTAGAAGACGACGTCAGGGACACATGGAACGTTAGTCTCAGATCCCTAAGCCGCTATCAATCCAAAGTAGACTGGTGGACAAATCACGCAAAACGAAAACTTCGTCAGTGTGTGATAAACTACGGCAGACAAAAAGCTAGGGAAATAAAAAACACCACAGAATTTTATTATTCTATATTAAGAGAGCTCTTTGATAAATCTGACAATAATGGATCGCACTTCCAACAAATCAAGAGCATCAAAGCAAAATTACTTAATATCAAGCGCAAACAGTTAGAGGGTCTGAAAATAAAGTCCAAATCACGCTCTCTGGTAGTTGAAGAGATAACGTCTCTGTACCATTTAATTAAACATAATACCAACCGAAGACGGACGTTCATTGATGAGCTATTGACGTCAAATGGTAGACTGCTCGTAAATCAAAACGACATAGTACAGGAAATACATCAACATTATAGAGAATTGTATTCTCTGGAACATGTTGATGAGGGTGCAGTAGGTGAATTTTTTCAAGTACTTACTCCGGAAATTAATTCTGATGATAACAGTGACATATTAACTGCGTTTACAGAACGTGAAGTTTTAGATCTCATTTCAAGGTCGCCGCCCAACAAATCCCCTGGACCTGATGGGTTGCCAAAAGAATTTTATTGTAAATTTTGGCCCCTTATAGGACCAACTTTTACGGATATTCTAAACGAAATATTAAAAGGTGTCGTAGTTCCTAAAGAGTTTAAGGAAGGGAAAATTGTTTTAGTTCCAAAACACAAGGGACGAAAATGCATCGACATCTTCAGGCCTATTACTTTGCTGAATTTTGATTATAAAACCATCTCCCGGGCAGTTACCAGTAGAATGAGTCTTCCCATAAGTAAAATTATTGGAAAACACCAATCCTGTTTCCCTGCACGAACTGTCATGAACACAATTTCTGCCTACAGAGATGTCATATCCATAGCCTCCGTTACAAATATAAAGTGTGCACTATTTTTTATAGATTTTAATAAAGCGTTTGAACGAGTAAATCACCAATACCTGGAAAAAGTAATGAAGGAAGTAGGCTTGGAAGAAAGAGTTTTAAAAGTGGTAAGAAATTTGATTACGAGGATAACGACTAAACTATCTGTCAATGGACAATTAACTGGGGCTATAAACATTGACAGGGGGGTCCCACAGGGCTGTCCTCTCTCTATGCTGCTGTATGTGCTCTCCTTGGAGCCAATACTCAAAAGGGTTACCACGAAACTCTCTGCGTTACAGCTTTCGGGTGTTAAATTCACTACAGGGGCGTATGCTGATGACATGGGAGTGCTACTAAGAAGAGTAGATGAGGTCACAAGCCTAAAAGAGGACTTTGACACCTACTGTGCAGTTTCAGGTGCAAAAATTAACACGGGAAAGTGTAAATTAGTAAATATCAGAGGGTTCGACGACGTAGCCGTGCCATGGGCACAAACCGTCGAACAACACAAAACTTTAGGGATCATCGTTGATAAATGTCCATTAAAAATGGCGGCCCTGAACTGGAGAGCGACAATTAACAAAATGCAAGGGACTACTTTAGAAGCAACCTGGCGATCACTAAACCTTATTGGAGCCGTGAGGATTGTCAACACCTATCTATTGTCCAAGGCATACTATGTGGCTCAGATTTTCCCGATTCCAAAAGTACAGGCAAATAAAGTAATGCAGTTAGCAGCCAGGTACGTGTGGAGAGGAAACATTTTTAAGCTCACACCCGGAACATTAACAAAACCAAGATTGACTGGAGGACTCGCACTCACTGATATTCATAGGAAGGCAACTGTTTTATACCTTAGACGCACAGAAAGATTAATACATGGCAACCACAGTAATATTACAGAAAAACTCTTTAAAATACTGCAACCAAAGAGCATGAATCCGCCGATAGATATCAGCAATCATAACTTCCGTCTGAAACATATCAGTCTGTTTTACCTGGAGTATAGTTACTTAAAAGAAAGTCTTGTACCATCTACGACTTTAACTACAACCCAAATCCTACAGATATGGCAACAGAAAGATATGCCAAACAGTATTATGCTAAAATTTCCACATAGAAACTGGTTGACAGTGTGGAAAAACATCAGCCTTAAAATCCACACGTCAGAGGTTCGTCCACCTGGTACAAAGTCGTCAGCCAGACGATAGCAACGAACGAAAAGTTACTTCGCATCGTAAAAAGTGATACAGACAAATGCAGAAAATGTGGACTACTGGACACCATAATCCATAGATTCACTTCTGGCGGAAATATCGAAAACTGGAAGTGGGTGAGGAAACGAATAGCATTACTATCAAGAACCTCCGAAACTAGTTACACTTCAGAAATTATGATGTGGCCGGAAAGAAGTTATTACCCGAAAACAAAAAACAATACAATTATGTGGCTTCTCGGTAATTATGTAAACTATATATTCCGCGGACCTGCAGAAGACAATCCCATAAGTTTTCAATCGTACGTGAACACAGCGAGTGGAGAATTATAAGCACTATTGATGAGATAAAACACTTTAGCAACATGCTAAATATAGCTTTTGAAAAGGCTGGAATAGGATAAACTTTTTTGTCTTGGGACTATAATTACTGTTACTGTCGCCATTTAAAGACGCAACAGTTTCACTTACATTTTAAAGAAGAACCTTTTGTTTCTGTTTTACAATGGATATTGCTGTTTATTCCTAGATTTTTTTAAACAGTTGCTTTCAACGGAGAAAAAGCAGTCTAGTGCATATGGTAACGGTGGGTTGTGTGGGCGGCCAGACGCCTGCCGCCGGCCTCCTGTAGCCGCGGCACCGCGCACCTCCCTCCTCTCTACAAGTTTTGTTTGGTTTCGATATTTCTAAAAAAAAGAAAAAAAAAGGAGACTGAGGCGCTCCAGTCACGTTCTGCACGGCCACTACGGTCGGGGGTTCGAATCCCCCCTCGGGCATGGATATTTGTGCCGTCCTTAGTATTAGCTAGTTCATAAGTAGTTTGTAAGTTTAGGGACTAATGACCCCGTAGTTAAGTCCCATAAGCTATACAAACATTTGAACTTCTTTTTTTTTTTTTTTTTTTTGGAGACAGAATAAAGTATGCAAAAATTCTAAGACCCTATCATAAGAAAGGAGAATAATAACTAGACGACCCGTGCAAATACTTCGCATCGTCAGTGGAATAACAAAAGCGTTGGTTGGAAAAAAATTGTAGTAAAATTGGATGTTCACGCATAGCTTTCTTCATAATTAGTCACTGGAAGTGTTTAAAAGCGCAAATGAAAGAGCTTGATCTGCTGAATGTTATTATGTCAAAAAGAACTTGGTACCATAATTAGAACCGAAGATGTCGTAAAACAAACCGATTAAAATATTCAATGCAAGGAAAGAAAGATTCCGCGTTTGAATAAAAACTAAGGATTGAGAGACTTAATTCTGATACTTGATAACAAATCTGCGAATGAATACCTTTCGTTTAATGCAAAAATAAAGGAAATCTGCCGGCCGCGGTGGCCGAGGGGACTGAGGCGCTTCAATCACGGTCTGCACGGTCACTACGGTCGGGGGTTCGAATCCCCCCTAGGGCATGGATATTTGTGCAGTCCTTAGTCTTAGATAGTTCATAAGTAGTTTGTAAGCTTAGGGACTGATGACCCCGTAGTTAAGTCCTATAAGTTCTACAAACATTTGAACATTTTGAAGGAAATCTGTCGGATAGAACTGCCCGACAGACTGACTTTAGTTTACAGCAATGAAATCCCCATAAAAATATATAGAAGAAAATCGCGTTAGAGTATAGAAAAAGATGAGAGTTGTGTAAATTCTGATACTTGATGACAAATATCTGGATGAATACCTTTCGTTTAAACAAAAATTAAGGAAATTGGCCAGGTAGTTGGATCTGGCCGACTGGCTTTAGTTTTCGTAGATTTTTCTAATATATATAATTATAAAATATCGGAAGTTGAATCGTTACGAGTTTTCAAAACATTTACAATGCATAAATTACGTTGTTGTCTTATAAAAGCACCCATTTGATGACTTTATAAACAAGTGATTTGAATAGTAACACAATTGTAGGAAGTTCCACTGTACAGTTAAGTTCTGGTAACTGTCTCTTTGATACCGTAAGACTAGATTCCAGCAAAGCTCCCTTCTCCCGTGGCTCCAGGAACTGATTTGCCCGTTAACCCCACTCACCCAGCCCTTTTTCTGTGTCACTCCGGCGTTCACAGAATTCATGCGCCCGCCGCTGCTTCCCTCTGTTGCAGGGAAGAACAGCCATGCCATTAGACACAGCACATCTTCGTCAATAAATATTTCCACTTATAGGGTGCGCAACGCAGTACCTTTTGAGCTCAGGCAGTAGAAAAGAGGCATTTAGTCATTAATCGTTACTAAAATACTTCATGCATATATTTGTGTTAAAAAGTGATATTAACTTTTCAGTAGGTAGTTCCAATGCCGGAGCAATTTTAAGGGACACTAAAATTATTTATGTCCTCGGTCATTTAATTATACCACAAATCTCGGTTAACTCTCCGCTCGCTCTACTGTTGCATATTGTGAAGTCCTTTGTAGTATTTACTTTCTTTCAATACGACTTTACAGCTCAGAATAATTTCAAAATCTTATACATTCTTGTAATGCTTTATGACTTTCTAGGGATGCACAATAAAAAGATTAATTTTGAAAATAATTTAGTTTATTACTGACAATCACAGATACTGTCTTATACTGACATACAGGCTTTCTAAATTCTCACTAACTAACTTTAGCGCGAATATAGTTGTTATGTTGCTTTTCAACAAATAACCTCATTATTGCGATTAATTATGAAATCTTATAACAATTAAATCTTTTATAATACAGAAAAATTTGGATAAATGATATTATAGATGGAAACTACAGCTCATTAGACGTCACAATAATTGACAATTATAGTATTGATCACTTTTAGAACAGTAAAAACTGGTGAAATGAATACAAGTTGCACAATTAACGTGAAAACGATATATCCCAACTGAATTACAATGGAGAATCGATTTTAACAAATAAACAAGATCGTAATTATTTCGGTTCCATATATTAATTAATGTCTGCTGAAACCAGTTTGCACTTAAGTAAAAATTGGACTACTGATCAATGTGGAACAATGCATTTTCCAGAACATTCCACTGTACAAAACCTGGTAAAACATATAATAAGATAGTCCAATCGGGAAGATACAATTAAATTACGTCAATTACGATCTTTATACATAAAACATACGTAAAGTCAAGCCATGCCATAAATACCATGTAATCACAGAAATGGAACCAAAGGTTGGGAATGGAATCGGGTTGTGTTATAGGAATAAGGTATCGGAATCTACACTGGCGTTACATGGCACTATGCGTAAATGAATTGCTACCAGTCGGCGAGTCCTTCATTTTTTCTTTCCGTCCATGTTTCCGACATGAAACAGGCAAGGACAAAATTCGTTTTCTTAAACTTTACTCATATTGCAGCCCTGTGTGGGATCCTTATCAAGTGGGTTTGACGGAAGCCATCGAAAGATTCCATAGAAGAGCCGCCGTTTTGTATTGTCACGATACATGGGAGACAGCGTTACCGAAATTATATAGGATTTGGGATGGGAATCATTATAACAACGGCTGGTCTACTTACGAAACTCCAATCACCTACATTCTCCTCCGAATGCGGGAATATATTGTTGACTACCACCTACATAGGTACAAATGATCACCAGAATAAAGTACGAGAAATCAGAGCTCGAACGGAGAGATTGAAATGTTCTTTCTTCCCGCGCGCCATTCGAGAGTGTAATGGTAGATGAATAATATAAAGGTGGTTCGGTGAACCCTCTGCCAGGCAATTAAATGTGATTTTCAGAGTATCCCATGTAGATGTAGATGTGTGAAACGAGAATAAATAACATCATCAGAAAAGTGAATCTTACACCACTGTTGCTCTTTTATATTATCCGACAATTAGGTGAATGATATCACAATGTCACAATTGGTCTCCAGTAAATCTGTCACTATAACAATAAATAAAATAACTCATGTAGCAGTAATGCTTTGATGAAAATAAATTTTACAATTTCATTTATTTTTATTTATCTGCGGCTATAACGTCACGCTTGATGAATAAAGAAGAAAACTGCACAGATGCGCACGAATGGCGCACGGTCCAAGGTGGTGTATAACGGATTACTCGGCCGCTCCTGCCGAAGGTTCAAGCCCTCCCTCGGGAATGATTGTGTGTTTTGTCCTTGGGGGTAATTCAGTTTAATTAGCTCGTATGTCTATGGACCTATGACTTAAAAAAAAAAAAAAAAAAAAAAGCTTATGGGACTTAACTACGGGGTCATCAGTCCCTAAACTTACAAACTACTTATGAACTACTTACGAAATAGGACGGCAGAAATATCCATGCCCGAGGGGGGATTCGAACCCCGACCGTACTGGCAGTGCAGACCGTGACTGAAGCGCCTCAGTCCCCTCGGCCACCGCGGCCGACTGCAGTTTGCTCTCTAAGGTTCATAAACATTTGAAAATTCAAGTGTTCAAGTGTTTGTAAACCTATCGGACCAACCTGCGTGGTCATCGGTACGTAGTTTACAAACTACTTAAACCTAGGTAAACTAACCTAAGGACAACACACACACACACCTATGCCCCAGGGAGGACTCGAACCTCCACGGCGAGCAACCGCGTGCTCCGCAGCGAGACGCTTTAGACCGCTCGGCTACTCCACCTCGGCTCCCCGCACTCACACCAGAAAATTGCTGATTTCAGCGCTGGGTGCCGCCGTACTGATTTTCAAGGCAGTGGAGTCAGAGACATTTGTAACAAGGGGCGTAATGACGTTACTCTCCTGTGACACGTCCATAGTGACAGAAATGTGGTGAAATTCGGCGCTAATGAGACATCATTAGCCAACTTTAAACCCCTAATAAACCACTGAGCCCTGGATATTTTCCAATACGTGTCAACACAAGGTTATTCGCACGTCCTCGAATCTTTTTATGCATCTTTAAGTCAAATTTCAGACGTAATCACATAAAATGCGACGTGAAAAAAGTGAATCTTAATTCAGTTGGGTGATATAGATGTTCATTATTTGTGCAGTTTACAGTCTAGTAACAATATTTTAAGAAACATAGGTGGCTACTCACCACAGAGACGTCCGATGAGCCGCAGAAAGGCACAAATAACAGAATACAGATAGTTTAAAATAGGTTCCGGCCCTTACAGCCTTCGTCGATGAAAGAGAAACACGTCGAGGGGAAAAAAACAAGTGGTGGGGGTGAAGAAACGGCAAGGAAAGAGAAGCAGAAAGAGATGCATGGCGCAGATGGGGGAATTTGCCAGTTTTGTCCAACGGACAGGGAAGAAGGGGAGGGGAAGGACCGGACTGTGTAGCGGAATGGGAGACGTAAGCGAGGCAGGGAAGGGGAGGGAAGGGTGTTGGGGGAAGGAAATAGCAAACGTTTAGGCCTGGGGGATTGCGGGAGTGTAGGATATGTGGTAGGGAGAGTTCCCAGCTTCCCAATTAAGGTGTTTGTGTGGAGGGTCCAAATGGCTCAGGCTGTGTAGAAGTCATTGGAATGAACCACATCACGCAAGGCTGCATATTCTGCAACAGGACGGTTCAGCTGTCACCTGGCCACAGTTTGACGATGACCATTCATCCGGATAGACAGCCTAGTGATAATCATGCTCAAGTAGAATGCTGCACAGTTATTGCATCTCACTTCACATGACTGCTTTCCTACGTTGCCCAGCCTTTTATGGAATAGGGAATGTATGTGATGGGACTAGAGTAGGTTTTGGTAGGATTGTGCATAGGACAGATTTTGCATCCAGGTCTTTTGTAGGGATATGAGACATGGGAGCAAGTTTTTGGGAGCAAGTACGGAGGAGTGTCAGAGAACGTTATTACGTTGGTTTTCTGGTCGGTGGAATACCAGTGTAAGGTTGAAACGACGTCGAAATTCTGCTCCAGTCCTGGATGGTACTGTGTTACAAGAAGGGTGCTCCATTGTGACCAGACAGTAGGTGTCGGGGAGGTGGTGGGTGACTGGACAGATAGGACTCCCGAGGTTTATGGACTAGGTTAAGAGGGTAATTCGGGTCAGCGAAGGCCTCAGTGAGACGTATGGCAGATTTGGAGAAGGCTCGCTCATCAATGCAGATGCGACGTCCACGGCTGGCTAAACTGTATGGAAGGGACCTTTTGGTGTGGAATGGGTGGTAGCTAGAGAAATGGAGGTATTTTTGATGGTTGGTAGGTTTGATGGTGACAAGGTACAAATAAGGTGATCTTTGAAGTGGAGGTCAACGTCGAGGAAGGTGGCTCGTTGGTTTGAGTAGGACCAGGTGAAGTGAATAGAAGTTGTTGAGGTTTTGAAGGAATGTCAATAGTGTGTCCTCACCTTCAGTCCAGATTATGTAGATCGATGAATCTGAACCATATGAGGAGTTTGGGATTCTGGTTAGTCAAGAAGTATCCGAAAAGAATAACTATCCTTTTAGTAAGAGACATGTCTTATAATTTGTAAGGTTAATCGTATTTCTGTAGCGCAAATAAAAGATAGTCATTAGTCGTAGATTGAAGTCAATACTAGCATTCATCACAACTCTTGCTTCGACTCCAGTACTCCAAATAAATATTCAACAATGAGGGTCACTACCTTTTGAGTGACAGCTGGGTTTTGGTACTCAAAATGTTCCGATGCTTGTGATTCTAGGTGACCAAACTACTCTGCTCATAGGTCCCTAGCCTTACAAACAATTTAAAGTAATTTATCTTAAAGAGAACACATACATGCCCGAGAAATCTAACCTCCGACACGAGCGGCCGCACGATCCGTAACGTGAGGCGCAAACTGCACGGCCATTCAAATGTTTGTTCATTTTATGGGACTTAACTGCGGGTCTTTAGTCTCTAAACATCCTAACTACCACAAACATCGCCCGAGGAAGGATTCGAACCTCGCGCATCGGAGCATAGCGCCTCAATGCGCTCGCACAATCCGCCGTGGCTACGGCAATTCCCGCGCATCCTCCCGGTGCTCGTGTTTATCTACTTTTGTTCCTTTGTTGATAAAAGTAATACAATGTAAAATGATTTTCGTTTTACGCTTTATAAATTACAGGGACACTTAATAATCAAGAACAGACTGAGAGAGAAATTTTATACACTACTGGCCATTAAAATTGCTACACCAAGAAGAAACGCAGATGATAAACGGGTATTGATTGGACAAATATATTATACTAAAACTAACAAGTGATTTAATTTTCACGCAGTTTGGGAGCATAGATCCTGAGAAATCAGTACCCAGAACAACCACCTCTGGCAGTAATAACGGCCTTCATATGCCTGGGCATTAAGTAAAACAGAGCTTGGATGGCGTGCACAGGTACAGATGCCCGTGCAGCTTCATCATGATACCACAATTGATCAAGAGTAGTGACTGGCGTATTGTGACGAACCAGTTGTTCGGCCACCATTGACCTGACGTTTCCATTTGGTCACATTTCTGGTGAATGTCTTGGCCAGGGCAGCATTCGAACGTTTTCCGTATCCAGAAAGGCCGTACAGGACCTTCAACATGCGGTCGTGCATTATCCTGCTGATATGCAGGGTTTCGCAGGGATCGAATGAAGGGTAGAGCCACGGGTCGTAACGTGTAACCAATGGCACCCCGTACCATCACGCCGGGTGATACGCCAGAATGGCGATGACGAATACACGCTTCCAATGTGCATTCACCGCGATGTCGCCAAACACTGATGCGACCATCATAATGCTGTAAACAGAACTTGGATTCATCCGAAAAAATGACGTTTTGCCATTCGTCCACCGAGGTTTGTCGTTGCGTACACCATCGCTGTCGCTCCTGTCTGTGATGTAGCGTCAAGGGTAACCGCTGTTATGGTCCCCGAGCTAATAGTCCATGCTGCTAGTAACGTCGGCTAACTGTTCTTGCAGATGGTTGTTGTCTTGCATACGTTCCCATCTGTTCACTCAGGGATCGAAACGTGGCTGCACGACCCGGTACAGCCATGCGGGTAAGATGCCTGTCGTCTCGACTGCTAGTGATACGGGGCCGTTGGGATCCAGAACGGCGTTCAATATTGCCCTCCTGAACCCACCGATTCCATATTCTGCTAACAGTCATTGGATCGTGATCGACGGTACCAGCAATGTCACTATACGATAAATCAAAGTCGGAAACGTGATGGTACGAATTTCTCTTCCTTACACGAAGCATCACAACAACGTTTCACCAGGCTACGCCGGTCAACTGCTGTTTGTGTATGAGAAATCGGTTGGAAACTTTCCTTATGTCAGCACGTTCTAGGTGTCGCCACCGGCGCCAACATTGTGTGAATTCTCTGAAAAGCCAATTATTTTCGTATCACAGCATCTTCCTGTCGGTTAAATTTAGCGTGTGTAGCTCGTCAGATTCGTGGTGTAGTATTCTTAATTGCCAGGAGTGTAGGTTGGGCACTGGATTAGAATAGATTGCCTGCTGATGGATGATATGGTGAGAATAAGGAAATGAAGAAGATACCAGATGGTTGACAATATAAGGACAGGAAATAGTTACGAGAAAACAAATAGGTTATCAAACGACAGGACGGCAAACAGATCTGCATGTGAAGACTTGCCTTAGGACAGTACACGGATGATGAAGATTTTAGTTGTTTAGCACAAACTATGAAAGAGGCCAATAAATTAAACATGTATGTTCGCACAGGCAGTATACAGTAAACTCAATAGGTGTATCTTGCGTCGATTGAGAAGCATCGAAACGGTAGTCCATTTTATTTCACACGCATACCAATAGATCAATGTTCACAGATTTGACAGCTTCAGCACTTCGATTTCTCAGAACTTGAAAAGTGCTGTTATAGGTGAAAGAAAACTCTTTTATACGCCGCAATAGAAAAATTTAGAGCGCGAAATTTTCTGTGACGTGGGAGGCCATAAGCAATGAACAAGGTCTTATCCACTACTTCTAATCCACCGTAGTGGTGTGGTGTTTAGGCAACGCCGCAGTGCGACGAGATAGAGGTGCGAGGAGCCGCCATGCATAAAATACAAATCATTGGGATATCCGTTAAGTTACGAAACAACCAATTTACCACATGTCCATATGTAATGTTTCTGTCATAGTCTCCTTTGCAAAATAGAAAGGTTCATCACTTTTTTTAACAGAAACGACACAAACGAAGACATTTTAGACGACTGCCTTTGACGTTCGACGACAACGCCAGGAATTTATGACACCAAAATTCTTACGTTGCTCCTGCCTAGCGATAAATGTAACAACGATTCGTTAGAAAAGATGAAGCGTTCGACTGCCAACATAAATGTAAAATAAGTATCTTCTGTTACGGTCCTCGGGACCAGTTGTTACAGAACAACTACTCCTGAGAGCGTGTATGCCGGAGTCGCTTCACAAATCGCTATACCGTTATTTGAGGAAGATCGCGTTCCTGGTCAGCTCGTCTTGTGGACTTTCCAGGACTCCGTACGAACGCATGTCCGATACGTTCGACGTTTTCATGAGACGTGCGTTGCAATCCAGTGCTGTTACCTTTGCATTTGCAACCTACTTCCAAGAATGTGTTATGCTAGGCGCAGGAACGGTTTCTTTCTGAATCAGTGGCTTAATTCACGCTGCATTTGAACAACAGACCGATTTCACGCAAATTCTGAAACATAAAATAAATTTATTTTGTGTTGTAGTCAGCATTTTTCGTGCAAATTAAAACAGCGCAAGTGTGTCAAAACTTTGAAACTTTGTCTACCACTTACGTGCGGAAAGAATTTTTATTATAGTTCTTCTGCATTACAAGAATTAAAACCTTTCTTTTTGATTCACAATGTATTCTTGATAGGAGAAGACCCTCGTTTAATTTACTATTCAAACCAGCTGCTAACTCCAGGATTTAGTTCAAAATGTCATACAAGCTTGAAAATGTTCTGAATAAATTAATTCAGTTCATAATCTGCAACTCGTAGCGGAACACACGAGAACGCTCTGTCGTTCACAGCAGATGTTTCCGCCTTTACTCCGCAACGGTGAAATGTGTCTGAAAGGCTAGGTAAAGGATTGGAAAAGCGCTTTGAAGCAATGTCAGGCTTCCGTATTTAATTAAAACCAGAGAAGCAGGAAATTAGTCTTCACTCTTTTCTCTTACGAAACGTGGTCGGTAATCTCTCTTTTTCTCCGGCATATCTTTCACTATCATAATGAACTTCGCAGTAAGCTTCGTTACTTGCTAATTATGGAAGCCGTATCTCGCTACAATGCCTGTCGCTCCGCGAGGTAATTGAGTTGCGATTGAAATTTAAATTACTCTGGACGGCAGTCCAGGGTAACATAAAGCTTCAAATTCTGCATGATTAACCATTCCTGATAGTGTGTGCAATACTTGGTAGTGCTGAGTTTCACATGCTTAAAAGAAATTAATTACGTAACAAATGAAAATAAAGTAAAAATTGTGGCAGTCTTTGGCCATTACATTTAATTAGATTAGATTTTAGATTACATTAGTTGCTCGTTCCATACATCCGTGTTGAGAAATCCGCATAGATGTGGAACATGTCAACTGTTTTTACAACTTGATAATATAACAATAATAATACAGGTAAATACATTTTTACAAGCTAATAATATAATAATACTAATAGTATCAAAACACATACATGTATCATTTGGTTCTATTTGAGAATTCGTCAGTGGAGTAGAAGGCCGCTAGAATGTCTTTTAGGCTCCTCTTAAACTGATCTTAATTTGTAGATAAATTTTTTATGGTTGTTGGTAAATTATTAAAAATATGTGTTCCTGTGTAGTGGACCCCTTTTTGAACTAAAGTGAGTGCTTTTAAGTTCTTGTGTAGATCATTTTTGTTCCTAGTATTGTAAGTATGAACTGAGCTGTTTGTTGGGAAAAGGGATATATTATTTATGACAAATTTCATTAACGAAGAAATATACTGAGAGGCAGTAGTTAATATATGCAGTTATTTGAAGAGGCTTCTGCAGGATATCCGTGAATTTACACCACAAATAATAAGTATTCCACGCTTTTGAACTCTGAAAACTTTTACTTGACTTGAAGAGTTACCTCAAAATATTATTCCATATGACGTAATGGAATGAAAGTAAGCAAAGTACGCAAGTTTATTTTTTTTTTTTTTTTTTTTTTTTATGTCTCTTATATTCAATTTCGCTTGAATGATACGTCATTTGCGAGGCGAATCCATTAGTAATTTCCCATATGTTTGTTAAACAAAGATAACGTAGTATCGTGAAAAGCTTTATATGAACATGGACAGATATGTTTGAGCTATATTTCGATATAGCTGCCATAGGAATTGAAACACTTGTCGAATGGTGACGTCAACTTTTGTATTTCTGTGTCGTAGAAGTCTGCAGCCTTTGAATACAACCAGCGTGTAACAGTCGTCTTCAGCCCTTAGTCGTAAAAACCCTGGCCAGAGAACAGGATGTTCAAATGTTTGTAAAGTTTATGGGACTTAACTGCGGAGTCATCAATACGTAACCTTACAAACTACTTATGAACTAACTTCTACTAAAGATAACACAAACATCCATGCCCGAAGGAGGATTCGAACCTCCGACGCGGAAGGACGCGCGATCCGCAACGTGGCGTTCCAGACCACTCAACTACTCCCACGCGGTCAGAAAAGATGAAAATGATTGGTAGATATCTCAGGACTGTTAGCTGGATGATCAAACAGCTCCCAGCCGAACTTGTCCAAAAGAGTTGTTGTTGGCCGGAACATTATTGGCAGTACAACACCTGCAGTAAGTATGCCACGTCTCTTGTTCTGAATTGCACGTCGCATTTTGCGCATTGTTTCACAGTAAGATCTGAAGAGGACTGGCACACGTTGCTTCCATTCTCAGACGTTACGGCACAGGACTACAAAGCCTGGCCCCACGATACGACAAATCCCTCAATTATTTTGGTGACTGTTAAAAACTAGATCAAAGATTGGTGATCCTGAAACTTCCTGGCAGATTAAAATTGTGTGCTGGAACCGGGGTGGTTTTTTTTTTTTTTTTTTTTTTTTTTTTTCTTAAACTTTTTATTTGTTTATTCAATTGTAGAATACTGACACACACAGAAAAGAAAAAAAAAGAAAAGGTAAGTTTTACAATTTGTCTTATCATTTTCTGTGTTGAACAAAATACTTAAGTAAATTCCTTGATACTGGGGAGTGCATTCTCCGTGGTTGAACTTTAACCTACTCCTTGTTTCTCAAATATGATGTCTAACATGTTGCCGAAGAACTTTTTCACATTAGGGTATTTTTTAGTGTGCCACTGCGCTGTCTTCATATAGGCTTCAAAGCTAGTCAGATTGTCCTCGCTGGTGTAGCTGACGTTGTAAGCTACGTAATGCCCTAACATCCACATAATGGTGTTGTTTTTGGATGCTGGAAAAAATTTTCTGTCCGGCCAGAGGAGTATGTCAGGGGAATAACTTGCAGCCGCACTGCGTGTTAACAGTCCCAGCCGTTGCTGGACCCATCTCCAGTTAGTGAGATGGCCGCCGCACGTGAATCTGTAGCGTAAGCTGTCGATCAGGCCACAGCGGGTGCATTTATCAGTCACACTTAAACCAATGCGGTGTAACCTTTCATTTGTGGCCAGGACGTTGTTCACTACCTTAAACCACGTCGATGCCACTTCGGATGTATGAATCGGGAGGCTGATGTTATTCCACACCGTTTTCCATTCTACTCCTGGGTTCTTGAGTTCCACTGGATTACGAGTTGGTGTCTGACTCATTTTTTCGAGGAGATATTTCGTCGTTAGAGATGTGCGGTTTAAAATGTGGTCTCCCACGTAGCTCATTTCGAGATAAAATCGCCGAATATGTTCCAAATTTGAATTAAGTTTCCCCACATCAATCGGAGGTCGAGTGTCGACTGGTCGCAGAATTTTGAAGAGCCAACTCGTGACACTGTGAGGTTCCTGCTTCAACATAGTGGCGGTCCTCTTCATGTACAAGGCGGTGCACTTCTTCTCGAAGTCGGGTACTTGAAGCCCTCCTGCCTGTCTGGGAGAGGTCATCACACTGTATTTCACTGTAAACAAGTGACCCTTCCAGATGAATTTTCTGGAGACATTCGCTACGTGCAGCGCCTGTAGCCTCGGGACTGGAAATATTTGTGCCATATAATAGGCTCTGCTAAAGACGAAAGTGTCAAGGAGACGAATGCGTTGGATAAGATCTAAGGATCTCTAACCGTTTTCAGAAACTGCTCCTTGCATGGCAACTATGACCTGATGCCAGTTTTTGGCACACATCGCAAGTGGGCATTTATCAATAATTAACCCGAGGGTCTTGTGATTGTCTTCTACTTTCGTCCACGAGACATTGACTGAATCGAATCCTTGGATGTTTACTAGGGTGCATTTATTTTCGTTGATTTTTGCACCTGAAGCACTGCAGTAGTCGTCAATTATTCCCTTGAGAGTCGTAATCTCATCTTCATTTCGTATTAAGACCCCGACATCATCGGCGTAAGCACGAACTGCGATGGATGTTCCTGCTAACGTCAGTCCAGTCAGTCGGTCGTCAATTGAGCGTAATAACGGCTCCAGCGACAGGACGAATAACATCATGGAGAGGGGGCTCCCCTGCGGAATCCCTCGTTGAATCTCAATGGGCTGCGTCAGCTGTCCATTCACGCTGATCGTCGTTGTGATTCCTATTATCAAGTTTTTCACAACATTTATTACTGTGTTGTCCAGCCCACATTGTGATAAGACAGCTATCAAATAGTCGTGTCTTACCCGGTCGAAGGCTTTACAAAAGTCAAGAAACAGGAGTGCCAATTTCAAGTTGGTCACCGACACGATAGATATAATATCTCTGTATTCGGAGACGGGTGTCATGATTGACCGGCCAGGCACACAGGACTGATGCTTCTTGATGACGTTTTTTATCACAGGTGTTAATCGGCTGTTGAGCGCCCTAGCGAACGTTTTGTAGTCAAAGTTTAATAAAGCTATAGGACGATAATTGTCCAGACTTTGACGGTTGTGCGACTTTGGTATCAAAACTGTCCTGCCTTCCTTTAGTTGTGACGGAATTTCATAACCCCGCATCACTTCATTCACAACTTCCGTAAAGGTTTGTCCTATGATCGGCCAGAAGCGCACATAAAACTCCTTCGGGAGCCCGTCGGGCCCGGGAGATTTGTGAGATGGTGAACGCTTAATCAGGTCCAGGATGTCATCCGCCTCAAAATCTTCCACGATCGCACAGTTTTCAGTGTGCGTGATGACAGGAGTTATCGTCTGGACGATCTCATCGGCGAAACTGTCACGGTTATCTGGTAGCGAGTAGATGTCACTGAAGTATCGGTGAGTGGCGTGCAGTATGTCTCTCTGCTGGCAAAGAAGAGTCCCATCAGCCGTTTTAAGTTCGTTTATAAAAGCCCGCTTGCGATTGTGACGGTGTTTAATCAGGTGGTACAACGATGTGACTTCGTCGGCCTTAATCGAAGTGGTTTTCGCTTTGACCTTCAAGCCGTCAAGTTGTTGACGCTTGATGCTTATTAGTTTGGCCTTCACTTTTTTGATGTCCTGTAGGTACTTGTTACTAGAAGACACTTTCGAGTACAACTCACGCAATACCGTCTCGTAAAAGTCAATCGTCCGCCTGGTGTCCTGGGCTTTTTGCCATCCATAGTTTTTCAGAGTTCGTTGCATCTTCCTTTTCACTACAGAGGCCCACCATGCTATCTTGCTGGGATATCTACTGCACTGTTGCAGACAGACTGTCCACGTCGCTCGGATGAGGTCTTCCAATTCTTCATCCATGAGTAGGGAAACATTGAGGCTCCATGGATTTTTGAAACGGTGGCACGGCTGTTTGTCGAGATTAATTGTAACCGAGAGGGCACAGTGATCCGAAAAGCTGGCCGGAATCACGTCGACGTCAAGAAAGCGATGGCAAATATTGTCGGTTACGTACATTCGATCCAGGCGGCTACAGGAAGTTGAAGTGAAGTAGGTGAATTTTACCAAGGTGGGATACTTTAATTCGCACGCATCCTTCATCTTCATATTGTGGATCAAGTCATACAGTTCCTTGCAAAAATTAAAATTCGGGGATTTATCTTTTTTATTGAGTACACAGTTAAAATCACCACTAACGATTAACTGAGATGGGTTACGTCGTAGCAAATAAATTATCTCCTCCTCAAAAAACTTGGCTCTTTCAGTCCTGTTGGATGTACCGGATGGGGCATAAATATTGATAAGAACAACGTCAAAAATTTGACAAACTATGCCTCTGCCCGACGTCAGAGTCTCGACGCTGTGGACAGGAATTCCCTCACGGGAGAGAATGGCAGTGCCTGTACCTTCCGTGTTGGCTGTGTTTGCAATAGTCTTAAAACCAGCGATGTATAGGTTGAACAGATACACTTCTTGCAAAAGAACTATGTCGGCCTCGGACGCATATATAAACTGTTTTAACAGAGCTACTTTTAAATCAGACCTGATTTTATTTATATTCAACGTTAGAAACGTATAAGCTTGAGTCTGCGTCATTGGAGGTCACAGGTGGTGGAGACGTATCCATCGCACCGACAGACTGTGCCGCTGCAGCGGCGGCTCCTGAGACAGGATCTCCCGTATTTTTAGTTTTCTTACGAGGCGCCGAGAGATTCTGTTTCACCTTGGTTTGGCGTCGTCTGTTTGTCTTGACGGCCATAACAGATGGCGGAGTGGGTGGTTCCAGGGAGTCGTCGGACATCAGTAACTGTTCTCGTACTGACGGCTGCGTATTCGGATCCCCAAGTCCCGGAGCCGAAGTGTTGCTGTGCGGCTCCGTAACACACATTTGTAAACTCGCCGGCTCTGTATGGTGTTTGGTTTCCTGTTGGAGTTTGGCAGTGGTTACGTTGTTGTCATAATTGTCTTCCTCGTCACGGCTGTTTGTTTCTGCGCTGCATGTTTGTACACTGCTTGCTGACAACACAAGCGGCGTGCTTTCCTCGTGGGGCTCGGCAGTGTTTACGTCACGGCTGGCACCGGCTTCCTCGGCGAGGTCGTGGCCCGGCGTGCGCGGCTGCGGCTCCTCAGCCGCGTGCTGTGAACACAAGTCCGCGCCCGCTTCCGCTGCTGTCATTGCTGGAGTGGTCGGGGTTTGAGTCCCGGTGGCAGTGTCTTCCACTTGATGTTCTGCCTCAGAAACGTCTCCTGTTGCAGGAGATTGCTCCTCGTGTTCCTCCTCTTCGCTGCTGTCGGCAAAAGCTCGGCGTCTTTTAGTGCCAACCGATGACACTGCGAAGAGGCTCTGTGTTTCACTCATTTCCATCTGTTTCTGTGGCAAGGGAGGGAAATGATCCTTGTTACCATCGGGTTGTTCACTCGCTGACGTACCCGGCTGTTGTTGTTCGTCGACAACTCTTTCCGGAGTCTTGAAAAGATCTGCCATTGTTAACTTTCTTCTTTGTTGGAGAGTCGGTTTCAACACGGTGACACGCCTAGGGCAATCACCACGCTGGTGCCCACTCTCATTGCAAATGAAACATGTGCCTACTTGATCCTTGTACATCACATGAGCTTTATAGCCGCATACCATAATATATGACGGAATATTAACCTTGATATGCATGTCGACCGATCGAACGCCGTTATAACACTGAAGCTTGTGTTGCGCCGACCACTTCTCATGTCTAATTTGCTTAATGTCACCGTATGTGGCGAGCACGGCTTTTAGATAACAGTCATCAATTTCTGGAGGCCAATTGAACACCCGAACTTGCTTGTATTCGACACCAGCATGACTGACGATAACTTTACTCACTGATCCGTCACGATGACGAAATTGTGCTGTTCCTCCGGTTTTGTGCAGGACTTTGTCCACATTTAACGGGTTGAAAAACTTTACAAAAAAGCAGTACAAAGTCAGGTCGTAGTACGCGTAATAGCACTGGTCCGACGTTATTCCAAACTCACTGTCAAGCCAATCGTGGATTTCAAAGGAGCTGGGTTGAACCTTCCGGGAATCTTTTTCAAATTCGAAACAAACTGTATGCTTGCGCGGAACTGTTGGAACTGAAACTGCAGCTGCACTAACTGAAGCAGACATTTTCGTGATTGAAGCGGCCAAGCCGCTAGTCACGAAAAACAAAGAACACTCACAAAAGTATGATGCGTGTAGACGCTAAGAATAACTCGGAGAACCACGTGAAACAACTAGTAAACAAGCGCTGCGAATGCTACGGCGGAGCGGTTAGACAGGACGTGCTTACAGCTCGGCGTCTCGAGCGCAACTGGGCTCGAGCGTAGGACCTTTGCCTTTCGCGGGCAAGCGCTCTACCGACTGAGCTACCCCGACACGACTCACGATGCCGCCTCACAACTTTACTTCCGCCAGTACCTTGGCTCCTACTTTCCTGGCCGCAATACAGTTTTCCATGTTGCATTTATTAAAAATAAAAAAATAAAAAGAAAATTAAGTAACTTTCCTTCTGGATACGCGTAGTAGATGGCGAGCTAACTAAACAGTATTCGGTTAAAACGTCTGTACTAAAAGGTTGCTTGTCTCCAATGGATAATGCAATTATGACAAACTCCCTTGGCGCAACCGAGTTGGCGGGTCACGTTTGAAACCTTAAACGGAAACCCGTATTATATGTTTATATTTGGTGCCTCCGAGAATAAAATACATTATTTTTGTATATAACAAATCTTTTCTTCACACAGTAGTTGACGAGTTGACATATAAAAATCCGGCGGGTCACACATGAATTATGATTAATAGCGCATGTAGGCCTATGTGCCATCCCTCTGCACCACATGAGCCGCGTGTTTCGTACTTTCTCGCATTTAATGGAGTACTCCAGGCAGTGACTGTTAAAAACTTATAAGACGGTCGGAGGCCCAGAGCGGCGGTACAACAAAATAAGACCCCCGTCCACTTGGAAATACATGTATTACTGTAAAAGAGTAACTTTTGAGATTTGGAGGTCTCCCAGGACGAGAGGCACGGGACAGTCTAAATCAAATGTTTAAGTGTTTGTATAGCTTATGGGACTTAACTACGGGGTCATCAGTCCCTAAACTTACAAACTACTTACGAACTAGCTAATACTAAGGACGGCACAAATATCCATGCCCGAGGGGGGATTCGAACCCCCGACCGTAGTGGCCGTGCAGACCGTGACTGGAGTGCCTCAGTCCCATCGGCTGCCGCGGCCGGCGACAGTCTAAAAATAGCTTTCGAGATTTGTAGGCCCCAGAATGAGAGGGCAAGGGCGAAAAAATAATCGCCCTGACGTGTTTTACGGCCCACTTTAGATTTGTAGTTTTATTAGTTTTTGCCAACATTTTGGACCAAAATAATTATGTAAATAATAGGAAATTTATTAATAAGAGTGTCTGAAATCCTTCCATTGACTTTCATCGTCACACTCCGATACGAGACATGAAAAAAAACATAAGGGAGCAAAGTTGTAGAGAATTTTCTCCTCTACCAATTAGGTTATTCGATTTTCGTGTCAGATGAATGGTTCGTTTGCAATTAAAATTATATTACAAACGGCTTTTTTGGTATTAATACCGTATTTGTTGACCGAAAAATTTGAAAAAGAGAGGTTCTGGTCTCTGGCCTACAATCATGTCTGAAATTTGGTGCTGATCGGTTGAACGGTTCGTCTTAAAAACAGGGAACACGTTACGGACAGACAAACGGACAGACGGACATACATACATCCCAAAATCGACGTTATTTTTGCAAATATCTTTGAAACGCTGCGAGATATAAAAAAAACAAGAGAGCAAAGTTATAGAGAATTTTCTCCTCTACAAATTCGGTTATTCAATTATCGTGTCATTTAAATTTCGAGCTGTCAAAAGACAATCGCAAAGGCCTAAAGTGGGTCAAACTGCTCTGACTCCTTGGTAATTACCTTTATTTGAATTGGTATTTTACTCTGTTACATGGTTTCACAGAGTAAGTATGTAATTGCCTCACGGGAATTACCGTGCATTCATGCGTGGCTGCTCCCCGTCGGACATTTGAGACCTCCCTTGGGCATGGGTGCGTGTTTTCCTTAGCACAAGTTTGTAAGTCTAGGGACCACTGCAGTTTGGTCCCATAACGTTACAAACATTAGAAAATTTTATTGCCTCTTTCACTTAATGGGAAGGCATGTAGCAGACAGCTATGGCACTAATTTTATTGTTGCATATGCTTGACTTTCTTAATGTTGTAAGATGTGTGTGCTAAGATAGCTGTTCAATACTTTATTCAAAATTTCAGGCTTCGACAAACATTCGTTATCAACTTGTATAGGTTATGGGACCGTCTTATGCAACTGTAACTTAGTCTGTTTTAGACCAGACGCGTTTCGCTTTAGTCTAAATCATCTTCGGTGGTCAGCTGTACAAGAAATAGTTTGTATTACATTATTTGTGTTTTTTTTTTTAATACTAAATTCGATCGGTAACACTTATCATGCAATAGGATTGTTCTGATTCTGAATAAAATGGACTACGACTGTTACTCAAGAATTTTTATGTTGTCTAATTCATGTGTGATTTGTAGCACATTGCTTCTTGCTCTCACTGTTTATATTTACACTATTTACACATTTTACAGTTACACTTCTTACAAAAGTTTTTGAAAAATAGCCATTTCTGTGGCTATGTACGTCGTTTGTTTTGTTTTTGTTAATCGTCCGTAGGTGTGTTATTTACTTCCAGGGTCTTTGGTTCGTGCTGTGAAATGTGTTTTTGTTTCGTTTCCGTCAAAACAGACGTCTGCTAGCAACTTTGTGTGTGATGTTCTGACTGTATTGTGTGTATATTTATAAATATGATCTTTTAACTAGCGACTTTCGATGTGTGTGTGTGTGTGAGAGAGAGAGAGAGAGAGAGTGATTTTCTGCTGGTGTGTGTGTGTGTGTGTGTGTGTGTGTGTGTGTGTGACCACTGAAGATGCTTTAGAATGAAGCGAAACGCGTCTGGTCTAAAGTAGACTAATTTACAGTTGCATAAGACGGTCCCATAACCTATACAAATTGTATAACTGCAACTGCGGAAAAGGAGGCCAAAAACGCACAGAAATCATGTATTTGTTGTCATCTTCGTATCTGAAACTCTACTAGGTTTCAAAATACTGCACCTCTCCACACATCATTAACAATTCCACAGTACAATCGTTCTGTGTCTCGATTTATAACAATTTTGTTTTTCTCGTCATTTATAAAATCTATTACGTCATATAATGATTTAAAACAATTAGGAAATTGCAATTTGTTGTGATGTGTTTCGGTATGTGGCAGAACTATCCATCACGGTTATGTTCACAAAACGCCTTCTATCACGTGTAGTGATGCACACAGGTAGATGCATTGGATTCCACCGTTTCGTCATCCATGTCTTGTATCCAGGTGCTTAGTTACGTTCGACACGACCTGCACTGTTTCTAAAAGCTGTCAGTAATTCGTGTAGACAACTGTTCTTCTTCGGTCGAACTCCGAAAAGTGCTCGGAAAACTCTCGCTGTCTTCTACGAGGCACACTGAAAATGCTGAAGCAAACAAACGTACAAAACAAGAATTCCAGTACGGCCACACGCCTTCATTCAGCGCTTGCGTCAGTGAATACACCGCGCTGAAATGCCAGTCATGTGCATCACTTGTCACAGGAAACGCACGCTGCAATTTTCACCTGATCTGAATACTTCATTCACGCTTTTGCATTTTTATGGACAGAAGTGTATTAACACTTTTATGCGTCGCATAGTCAAATGACGAAACTTGAATTTCGGTGCATTTCTTTCATCTTTGACACCTGAGGGGACTGGAAAAGCACAGGTGTTTCATATGAAGCATAATAATAGTAGCAAGAGTACCAACATTCAAACGTAGAGCCTTTTCTGTACTAATATACAAAGGGAAAGCAGAAATTGCAAGAAAGAGACAGGCCTTCAAATGAAAGTCAAGTGTTCAAATGTTCGTAATTCTATCGGACCAAACTGCGTGGTCATCAGTCCGTAGCTTACAAACTACTTAAACTAAGGTAAACTAACCTAAGGACAACACACACCCATGCCCCATGGAGGTCTCGAACCTCTGTCGGCGAGCAACCGTGCGGTCCGCAGCGAGGCGCCTTAGACCGCTCGGCTACTCCACCGAGGCAAATGAAAGCCCGTTGTTGTCTGTCGTTCGGTACCAAAAATGTTCAAATGTTTGTATAGTCTATGGGACTTAACTACGGGGTCATCAGTCCCTAAACTTACAAACTACTTATCAACTACTTACGAACTAGAACGGCATAAATATTCATACCCGAGGGGGGATTCTAACCCCCGACCGTAGTGGCCGTGCAGACCGTGACTGTAGCGCCTTAGTCTCCACGGCCACCGCGGCCGGCCGTTCGGTACCCAACGAATCACACTACGATGGCGGATCACACTAGCCGGTCAAGTCATGCGGCCCCAATGACAACAGATGTCATGTTCCGGACTGCCGACGAAACGTTACTATTGTAAAAAGAAACAGTTCCTCGGTACAAAAAAAAATTGCTCTCCATGTATTCTTTGATATCTAATATATTAAATTAATGTTTGCTTGTTTACTTTATTGATCGTATTTTATCCATCCGACTGCGTTAAAACTTTGTCAACTCAATGCTTGCACTCGCGCGAATGCTATAGGCATACTAAAATTAACTTCGTATGGTGCACGGCGGAGGGTGCTTTACAATAAGTTAATTGTTTTCTTAAGTCTTTGCGATGAAATGGCTGGACGGATATGAATGAAATTTGGAACAGAGGTAGCTTATACCCTGATTAATAAATGGGCTACTTTTCATAAGTCACCGTTTGGTGCGTGGCGGAGGGTACCTTACAATGTGTTAAAATGTTTTCTACTCCTTCATGCTGAAACAGCGAGACGGACGTGAATGAAATTTGGAATGAAGATTGCTTATAGGCCAAATTAAAACATGAGGTTCCTTTTGTAAGCCTCCTTAGGTGCGTGGCGGAGGGTATGTTACAACAAACATCAAAATTGAGTGACTGGTCACCGTGAAAGAAAGAACATAAATGTATATTTTCATGAAGCTGATTTTTATAATCTGCAAGGCAGTTAATTTAGCACGGCGGAGCGTACCTTTGACACCGTTTGACTTCGCGCATATATGTAGGTTTAAGGGACATGAGGACACGGGGAACCCCATATATATATTTGTCCCTTTGTTTGTATCTTATCCGATGCTACAACGTTCATCTGATTACGATTAAACTTCGTCAACTTATTTCTTTCTCGGCCGGCCGCGGTGTCCGAGGAGACTGCGGCGCTCCAGTCACGGTCTGCACGGCCACTACGGTCGGGGGTTCGAATCCCCCCTCGGGCATGGATATTTATGTCGTCCTAGTTCGTAAGTAGTTCATACGTAGTTAGAAACTGATAACCACGTAGTTAAGTCCCATAGACTATACAAACATTTGAACATTTTCTTTCTCTACGTGAAGTTCTAATGTTCAAATGTTTGTAGAGCTTATGGGAGTTAACTACGGCGTCATCAGTCCGTAAACCTACAAACTACTTATGAACTAGCTTATACTAAATACGGAACAAACATCCACGCCCGACGGGGGATTCGAACCCCCGACCGGAGCGGCCGTGCAGACCGTGACTGACACGCCGCAGACCGTTCGGCCACCGCGGCCGGCTCTCTACGTGCAGCTTGTGGACATAGCACAGTTAACTTATAATAGGCCTTGCACGGTCAGTCCCTTCATGTGCGCGGATTGAATACATGCTTTTCACAGATTGAGTTGTATGATGCGTGCTCACGAGTCGGACAGCCAAGAATTTTTTTACGTTTTTTTTTCTGAAGACAGAAAAACAAACGAAAAATATTGTATACCTTAAAGCACTTGAATAATGAAGTCAATACAATGAAATGAATTCCATTTATACTTCTCTTTTATGTGTCGTTAAATTTTTATAAATCCATTTATTATCGACTGCAAAATGAATATTTATTTCTATCAGCCGTAATTAAACAACGATACACTTTCAAATTTCAATCGTTATTTGTACAATTATTTCTTCTGCGGCAGCAACACGCCGTTACTTGTAAATGTTCTACGTAAAATCTAGTAGCGTCCATACTCGCTGTCCTCTTAGGAGGACACCTGCCTATTAGTCATATATATATATATATATATATATATATATATGTGAGTCATGGTTAATTCTGCATAATGTATCAGAACTTTTTTCATTCTCCTGACGATAATTCGTGCATGAGAGCGTTAAAACTGTAGGAAGATATAATTTTTTAAATGGAACAATAGTTTTTTCTTTCGTGTATTGGATTTGTTTAAACCATCTGCGTCCAAATCCATTTAAACTACATTCCTATCACTGTTAGTTTGGGAGCTACAACCCTTCAAAGTTCCGGGGGCGGAGGCTACGACAGCGTAGCTGACTGGCTGGTGGTTATGACACACTGGGCCGTGCCCCACGGGATAGCCACTCGGCTAGTCAGCTACGCTATCGCAGCCTCCGCCCCCGGAACTTTGAAGGGTTGTAGCTCCCAAACTATCAGTGATAGGAATGTAGTTTAAATTGATTTGGACGCAGCTGGTTTCAACGAATCCAATGCACGATAGAAAAAAACTATTGTTCCATTTAAAAAATTATATCTTTGTCCTGTAACTCTCCGGAAAATGATACAATAAACTACGTTCATAGCTCCGCAGAAAGTGTAAAATTTCTTGTGTTGACCTACCGCATTAAAACTTCCCGTCACCTATTATTTTATAAGTTATAGAGGCAAACACACTTAGTGAAACACCCTGTATACATCAGCTTATGTAACTGTTGTTATAATTTATCTTGTTTATATTATAGAAAACCTGATGATGGCAATATAAAGCCGAAATGAGCTCATAGTAAATAAATCAAGCATTATAACAGGCGTGTGAAAGGTATAAACGTCATTTATAATTATGTCACTCAACAACATATTCCACTCTGCGGGCCCCAAAGTAACAAGATGACCCGTTTACGACGTTCCTACAAGCCGCAGTTTTCTGCAACAAACTCGGAGAACTGTGAGTCGTGTTGAGTGCAGCCACGGCCACGGCCACGGCCAGTAACTGGGCACCTGTCGCAGGCAGCGGCGCGGAAGCGGCAGGTGTGGCCGAATGCTGCGATTAAACGGCCGCGGCCCGCGGCCCGCTCCGCTGGTGCGTGCATGGCCAGGCCCCGGGCTATGGAATTCCAATTATCCGCACCAGCTGATCCCAATGCGACGCTGCAACAAGATAAATTGCCGCTCTAACAGAATCGATTATAAAGCTGTCAGTCTGTCATTCACCGGATTCGTTACGGTTCGGTTGCGAGGGAGACCACACTTCACAACGTGGATATGGCGATAAGTGGCAATACAATGTTTATTTCTCAGACCCGGTCTCCTTCTAGGGGAAATGTTACGGTGGTTGTCGATAACTAGGTCAAGGATCAACCCCTACTCCCCCCCCCCCCCCCCCGCACAACAACCACCCGCTTGCGAAGAGATATTCGGATACACTTATTTAGTTTTGACGACGTTACAGCGTTCAATAAATGAAATAAATCACAATTTGCGATCAGTTATGGGTTCCCTGTGCTAGGTTCAGATGGAATACCAAAGCGATGTGAATGAAAATTCGAACCCGGGATCTTCTGTTTACCAAGCAGACGCGTTGACCACTCCACCACCGAGGATACAGTGACCAGTACTGCTGCAGAGGAGTCTTCCCTGCCCGTCTCCAGCCAGACCCAAATCTCCATGCGCCACGCTGTCTCTTTTCTATTGCCACAACCTATTTGTTCTGTAATGCTCTCAGCCACAATACTTTATTCCCGCATCAGGGAGGAATTAATTGTGTCTCGATACCTCATGGTCTGTTCTCCCTGATCCGGGAATACAGTATTGTGGCTGCGAGCATTACAGAACAAAAAAGCTGTGTTATAGGAAAGAGACAGCGTGGCGAATGGAGATTTGAGTGTGGCGGGAGACGTGCAGAGAAGAGTCCTCTGCAGTGGGGTTGGTCACTGTGTCCTCGGTGGCGGAGTGGTCAACGCGTCTGCCTAGTAATAAGCAGGTGATCCCGATTTCGAATTCCGGCCGGGCACAAATTTTCATTCGCCGAACTTTGGTATTCCATCTAAACCTAGTACATGAAAGCCGTAACAGATCGCAAATTGCGATTTATTTATTTCAGACAATTGGATGTTTCTGTCTAATGCGATATTCTTGTATGATGACTCCATAAAGGGTTGTGTGACCAACCAACACAGTAGTATAATAATTTCAGCCTGGTAATGAGATGTTGTTGTTGTTGTGGTCTTCAATCCGTGGACTGGTTTGATGCAGCTCTCCACAATACCCTATCCTGAGCAAGCTTCTTCATCCCCACATATGAACTACAACCTACATCTGTCTGAATTTGTTTACTGTATCCATCTCTTGGTCTTCCCCAGCGATTTTTCCCCATACACTTCCCTCCAACGCTAAATTCACAATTCCTTAATGTCTAAAAATGTGTCCTACCAATCTAACCCTTCTTTTAGCCAAGATATGCCAGAAATTCCTTTTCTCCCCAATTCTGTTCAGTACCTCCTCATTAGTTATGCGATCCACCCACCTAATCTTTAGCATTCTTCTGTAGCACCATATTTCAAAAGCCTCAATACTCTTCCTGTCTGCACTGTTTATCGTCCATGTATCACTCCCATACAAGGCAACACTCCACACAAATGCCTTCAGAAAGGACTTCCTTAGGTTTAAATCAATATTCGATGTTAACAAATTTCTCTTTTTGAAGAACGCTTTTCTACCCATTGCCATTCTGCATTTTATATCCTCTGTACTGCGACCATCGTTTGTTATTTTACTGCCCAAGTAACAAAACTCATCTACCTCCTTTATTGCTTCATTTCCCAATCTAATTCCTTCAGCATCACCTGATTTTCTTACACTGCACTCCATTACCCTAGTTTTGCTCTTGTTAATGTTCATCTTATATGTACCTTTCAGCACACTGTCCATTCCGTTCAATTGCTCTTCCAGGTCCTTTGCTGTATCTGACAGAATTACTATGTCGTCGGCAAAATGCAATGTTTTTAATTCTTCGCCCTGAACTTTAATTCCTTCTCCAAATTTCTCCTTGCTTTCCTTTATAGATTGCTCAATGTACAAATTGAACAACAGTTGAGAAAGACTACAACCCTGTCTTACTCCCTTCCCAACCACTGCAGCCCTTTCATGCCCTTCAACTCTGACAACCGCTGTCTGGTTTTTGTACAAGTTGTAAATAACCTTACGCTCCCTATATTTTACTCCTGCTTGCATCAGAACTTTAAAGAGTTTATTCCAATCAACATTGTCAAAAGCCTTCTCCAAATCAAGTCGAAAATCGAAACAAGACCCCTGGATTATACAACATACCCTCAGAGCAACCAGTTTGTAATGTCAGAGTTAGTGCCACCAGATATCATGACTCCACTCACTGTCCATTACCATCCAGTCCTGGCTGCGGGAACACCGACAATTGGCTGTAACAGTGCTTAGATTACCGTCAGTGTCCGCGAAAATTATACGAACGATCACAGGTATCTACTCTGACTGCACTTTAGTTGAATAACCGCTACAGACAACCTGTAAGACAATGTGCATCGACAACTGAGAGTGCATCGATTCAGGATAGAGGCTATCGTTTAGTCAGAAAGTGCATGCATCGTTCTGACGATCAAAGTTCTCGCCTTGATACAGTGATCCGCAGAGCTTCAAGTCCTGTTTACGTATTGAGACTGAGAAATTATCACGGACTGTCAAGGGAATTTTGAAGTATTCACTCAGATATCTGTAGTGATTGTCCTTCTTTAAGAACTAAGGATGACCATTCATTTTTTGGAATAATCTTTCTTGTTGTTGTTGTTGTGGTCTTCAGTCCGGTGACTGGTTTGATGCAGCTCTCCACCATACTCTATCCTGAGCAAGCCTCTTCATCTCCTCATAAGAACAGCAACCCCCACCTATTTGAACCTGTATACTGTATTCGTCTCTTTATCAGCGATTTTTATCGAGTACCCTTCATTCCAATGCCAAATGCAATTTTTCTTGACGGCTAAGATCATGTGCTACCAGTCGATCCCTTCTTTCAGTCAAGGTATGCCAGATATTCCTCTTGTCCCCAAATTTGTTTGGTACCTCCTCATTAGCTACGTGATCTACCCAAATAATCTTCAGCATTCTTCTGTAGCACCAAATTTTAAATGTGTCTATACTCTTCCTGTCTGAACTACTTTTCGTCCATGTTTCACTCCAGTACCAGAAAACATTCCACAGATATGCCTTCAGAGAATACTTTCTTACACTGTTATTCGATGTTAGCAAATTTTTCCTTTTCAAAACCGCTTGTCTTCCCATTGTCATTGTGCATCTGATAGCCTCTGCACTGCGATCAACGCAAACTTTATTGTTTTGTTACCTAATCTAACTCCTTCAGTGATGCCTTATTTTCCTAGACTACAATCCAGTACGATTGATTTTCTTTTGTTCATGTACATCTTATACGCTCCTTTCAACACACCGAACACTTCTTTCAGTTGATTTTACAGGATCTTTGCTGTCATCAGTAAAAGACAATGTTTTATTTCCGTACCCCGAATTTTAACAATTCCTTCTCGAAGTTTCTCCTTGCTTTCCTTCACAGCTTTCTCAAAGTACAAATTGACTAACATTGGAGAAAGGCTACAACCGTGTCTTAATCCATTCCCTACCAGTACTTCCCTTTCATGTCCCTAAACTAAAATGGCTGCTATCTGGAATGTACACAAATTGAAAATAACCTTCCGTTCCCTACATTTTATCCTTGCGGACTTCAGTCTTTGAAAGAGTGTATTCCAATCAACACTGTCAAAACCTTTATCGAAATCTACAAATGATAGAAATGTAAGTTTGCCTTAATCTATGATCTAAGATAAGTCGTAAGGTGAGTACCGCCTACCTTGTCCCTACATTTTTTTTCTAAATCCAGCTTCTACCGACTTACCAACTGTCCAGTCCAATGCTACAATCTAAACTTCATTATCAGAGCTACTCTCGGAGACGCGTGGGTTAATCTTTTTAATCTGTCGATCAACTGTAAAGTAGAAATGTACTGCAAGGTATTTTTTTAGTTTTTATTTATTTCTTTATTTATTTGGTTCTTAAGTCTGCAGACCATCTATGGTCGTAGGTGCATAGTCACAACTTAAAGAAAGCAGTGCCTATGATGTTTTAGTATTAAAACACTCTTATCGTTAAATCTTCTCAAGTCTCGTAATTTTATATAAAATTCAAAGTACGTAAAGTATACTAGTAGCAAAATAGAATTAATACCTTTACTACGCGATAGCAATGATGATACTACAGATGACTGCACTCCTAAAGCAAAATTGCCAAACACAGCTTTGCGAAACTCTTTCACTAAAGAAGACGAAGGAAATTCGTATACAACCGATCGCTTAGTGAAAGATCCATACCCAAAGACTGGAAAGTTGTACAGGTCACTCCGTTATTCAAGAAAGGTAATAGCAGTGCCATGCAAAATTATTGGTCAATATTATTGACGTCGGTTTGAATCATAATTTCGGAACATATATTGTTTTCGAAAATTATGAACTACCTCGAAGAGAACGACCTATAACTTATAGCAAACTGGTTTCAGAAAGTATCGTTCTTGTGAAACACAACTATCTCTCTATTCAAATGAAGTTTTCAGTGCTATCACCAAGGGATCTCAAATAGATTACATATTTCCAGATTTGAGGAAGGCTTTTGACACTGTATTTGACAAGCGACTTGCAATCAAATTGTGTAGTAATTGACGGTAAGTCATCGAGTATAACAGAAGTGATATCTGGCGTTCTCCAGAAAAGTGTTATAGGGCCCCGACTGTTTCTTGTCTTTACAATTTAAGGAACAATCTCAGACGTTCTCTTAAAATTTTTGCGGATGATGCTGTTGTTTAATGGTTAGTAAAGTTACCAGAAAATCAAAAGCAACTGGAAGACTATTTAAATAGTATACCAGCATGATGCGATAATTGGCAGTTGACCCTAAATAAAGAAAAAACTAACGTCATCCTTATGAGTGCTAAAAGAAATTCCTTAAAATTACTGTATCACGATAAATCAGTCAAATCTACAATTTGTAAATTCAACTAAATACATAGGAATTATAATGACGAACAACTTGAACTTATGGAAAATACGTCGGTGGTTTGAAAAGTTCTCGGGGTCACTGCGAGAGATCAATCTGTCGACACATGCAACGTCAGTGCTCTCGGAAGAAAGCTGTGGCGGTGACGTGCGTCCCTTGTTGTTCCCGCAGCGCGTAGTAACTTGCGAAGATGAAAAAAAAATCAAGGTTTGAACAGTGCTTACGTACTTCGCCAAGAAGGGTTTCAAATCGAAAACATTCATGCCAATTTTCCAGAATACCCTTAGGAAATCTGCTCCTTTATATTCAACTGTTTCCAAGTGGACAATTGAATTTAAATTGGTTCGGGAAAGTTTAGATGGTGATCATGGCGGTCGTCGACCAAGATGTGACATTACTTCCGAAATCATTGCAAAAGTTCGCAAAATGATCATGAAGGATTAACGGTTGAAAGTGAAATATCTCACGTTTACACGATGTCATCATAAATAATAAATCTCATTTCAACTGAAGTATTATAATCATAATCATCATTAGAGACTGATTATGCCTTTCAGCGTTCAGTCTGGAGAATAGTACCTCTAATAAAATTTCTCCATGATTCCCTACTCAATGCTAACATTGAAGCCTCGTCTAATGTTACACCTATTACTTAAAAAATCATTCTTTACCGAATCTAAGTACTTTCTCCTTGGTCTACCTCGACTCATCTTACCCTGCGTTGCCGAGCTCATGAGTCTCTTAAGTACCCTTGCTTCTGCCATACGTGTAACCTGATCCCACCATCTCAATCTGCTCGCTCTAACTGCTTCATCTATGGTGTTCATTCCAAGTTTTTCTTTGATTTTCTCATTATGGACACTATGCTACTCTCATATCTGTAATCTCAACCTTATGAATAAGGTAACCTGTATCCACGCAGCTTTCACTCCCATACAACATAGTTGGTCGAAATGTAGAGAGGTGCACCGCTTAGTCTTGGTACTGATCTTAGCTGAGCACTCACTGCATTAGCTTTGCTTCACCTTCATTCCAATTTCTTCACTACGTTGTCATCCTGTGTGAAAATACATCCTAGTACTTGCAACTCTCTACCTGTTCTTTGTTCCTCCCATTTGGCACCCAATCTTTTTATACCTCTTTTCCACAGACATTACTTTCGTTTTGGAGATGCTGATCTTTATGTCATAACCCTTACATCTCTGAGCGAGCTCTCAAATAGTAGATTGTATCCTCTCAATCGAATCTCCCATCACAACTAAGTCATCTTCATATGCAAGACTGCTGATTTTATTTTCTCGCCTATTTTAATCCCTCCCTGTCTGTCTATTATTTTCAACATATGATCCATGAATAATATGAATAACAGTGGTGACATGTTACAGCCTTGTCTCACCCCTGAAACTACGCTAAGCTGTGAACTAAATTTTCCGTCAACTCTAAATCTTGCCTGCAGAAGTTTACCTCCTATACCATAACGTTTTAGAACTGAAAATAGCTTCCTCCTACGAACACAATCATAAGCCTTTTCTAGATCTATGAAACGTAGGTAAAATTCCATGTTACACTCCAAACACTTCTCCATTATCTACCGTAAGCTAAAGATCTGGTCCTGACAGCCTCTAAGAGGCCACACTGATTTTCATCCAACTTGTCTTGAGCTAATACTCGCTACTCCAACCGTTGGATCTAAAATGCATGAGAATCGACAGTCGAAACATGCTGATTCTCCACCACAAAAGAAAGCAAAGAGAATACTTTCGGCTGAAAAGGTCATGGCGTCACCGTTCTGAAATGTGAAGGGGATTATGTTTGTACATTGTTTTCCCTCTGGGCAAACAATTACTGTAGAATACTATGCTAACCTCCTGGACAAGTTGCACCAAAAGAAACGCGAGAAAAGGTAAGGTCTATCAAGCAACAAAGTCATCTTCCATAAAGTGGCCGCATTCATGTGCCGTCGCTGTGGCAAAATTACACGAACTAAGGTATGAATTGTTGCGACACCTTGCTTATCCATCTCTTATGGCTCTGTCAGACTTCCATCTTTTCACAGAACTGAAAACTGTTCTCGCTAGAAGAAGATTCACGTCAAACTAAGTCAGATAACCGGAGTTGACAAGTAGTTTGGAGGCCTCGAGGAATTTCATTTTCGAGATGGGATGAAGACACTGAAAAAGCGTTGGACCAAGTGCATTAATCTACAATGGGGCTAAATTTAAAAATAAACAGTTTCATTGATGTAAGCACTGTTTTTCTCTTCCGTTCCGAGAACTTTTAAAATCGCCCTCGTGCTGTGGGAAAGGAAAACCAAAGGCTACGCCACATTGGCAGAACACTTAGAAGATGCATCAGTTGTATTAAATAAACTGCCTACACTACACGAGTGCGTCCTAATTTGGCGTATTGCTGCTAGCCGTGGGATGCCCACCAAGAGGGATTGACGGAGAATATAGAGAAAGTACAGAGAAGGGCAGCTCTTTTTGTATTATCGCCATATAAGGGATATAGTGTCACGGAAATGATGCCCGAGTTGGGGTGAGAATAATTACAAGAAAGCCTTTATTTGTTGCGGCAAGATATATTTGCGAAATGCCTTTCTCCACTTCCTCCTTAGAATGCGAACATATTTTATTGGCATCCAACTACATATTCAGACATGATCAGCACAATAAAATAAGAGAAATCGGATTGAAAACGGAAATGTTTAGGTGTTCGTTCTTTCCGTCTGCTATTAGATAACGGAACGGTAGAGAAATATTATGAAAGCTGTTCGATGAATACTCTGCCATGCACTTAGATGTGATTTGCAGAGTGTAACAATGTATATGTAGATTTAGCTGTAGATCCCAACGATTATAGTTCATTCACAGTGACATACACATTATAATCCGAAAATACAGTTATCAGTCAAATGTCTTATAATCAGTACAATGCCACCATTCAACCAAGCACATCGATAGAGGAAGGGGATGAGGTAAGGGAAAAGGACGGGCGGGAGAAAGGAACTACAGCACAGGGAGAGAAGTTAAGTACCTGATGACCCAGTCCGAGCCACTCATGCACTCCTCGATGAACCGTGATCCACAGTGACAGGAGGAGTGATAGGTGATTCTAGTGGCAGCGTCTTCTATACTACTAGGTTTACTTTTTAAATCGATGCTGTCTCTATCGGACGTTGGCTTCAGAAAGAAATGCTCCTCGTCTGACTGGTGATCAAATGTTCAAATGTTTGTAAAGCTTATGGGACTTAACTGCGGGGTCATCAGTCCCTAAACTTACAAACTACTTGTGAACTACTTACGAACTAGGACGGCACAAATATGCATGCCCGAGGGGGGATTCGAACCCCCGACCGTAGTGGACGTGCAGACCGTGACTGAAGTGCCTCAGTCCCCTCGGCCACCGCGGCCGGCGACTGGTGATCCCCGGGATTAACAATCGAGGGCTGAGCTCGTCCACGCATATTCGTGTTAGTCTTACTACACTCCTAGCCATTAAAATTTTTACACCACGAAGATGACGTGCTACAGACGCGAAATTTATCCGACAGGAAGAAGATGCTGTGATATGCAAATGATTAGCTTTTCAGAGCATTCATACAAGGTTGGCGCCGGTGGCGACATCTACAACGTGCTAACATGAGGAAAGTTTCCAACCGAGTTCTCATACCCAAACAGCAGTTGACCGGCGTTTCCTGGTGAAAGTTGTAGTGATGCCTCGTGTAAGGAACAGAAATTCATACCATCAAGTTTCCGACTTTGATAAAGATCAGATTGTAGCCAATCGCGATTGCGGTTTATCGTATCGCGACAATGCTGCTCGCGTTGGTCGCGAATATGGGATCGGTGGATTCAGAAGGGCAATACGGAACGCCTTGCTGGATCCCAACGGCCTCGTATCGGTAGCAGTCGAGATGACAGGCATCCTATCCGCATGGCTGTAACGGATAGTGCAGCCACGTCTCGATATCTGAGTCAACAGATGGGGACGTTTGCAAGACGACAACCATCAGCACGAACAGTTCGACGACCTTTGCGGCAGCATGGACTATCAGCTCGAAGACCATGGCTTCGGTTACCCTTGACGCTGTATCACAGATAGGAGCGCTTGCGATGGTGTACGCAACGACGAACCTGAGTGCACGAATGGCAGGTTCTGTTTACAGCATCATAATGGTCGCATCCGTGTTTGGCGACATCACGGTGAACGCACATTGGAACCGTGTATTCGTCATCGCCATACTAGTGTAGCACCTGGCGTGTTGGTATGGGGTGTCATTGGTTACACGTCTCGGTCACCTCTTGTTCGCATCGACGGCACTTTGAACAGTGGCCGTTACATTTCAGATGTGTTACGACCCGTGGCTCTACCCGTCATTCGATTCCTGCGAAACCCTACATTTCAGCAGAATTATGCACGACCTCATATTGCCGGTCCTATACGGGCCTTTCTGGGTACGGAATATGTTCGACTGCTGCCCTGGCCAGCACATTCTGCGGATTTGTCACCAAATAAAAACATCTGGTCAATGGTGGCCAAGCAACTGGCTCGTCATAATACGCCAGTCACTACTCTTGATGACTGTGGTATCGTGTTGAAGCAGCATGGTCATCTGCACCTGTACACTCCAGCCAAGTTCTGTTGACTGAATGCCCAGGCGTATCAAGGCCGTTATTACAGCTAGAGGTGTTATCCTGGGTGCTGATTTCTCAGGATCTATGTACCCAAATTGCGTGAAAATGTAATCACATGTCAGTTCTAGTATAATATATTTGTCCAATGAATACCCGTTTATCATCTGCATTTCTTTTTGGTGTAGCAATTTTAAGGGGCAATAGTGTATTTGCCTCTTCGATTATGTCGACCTATTTTGCACCTACCTATGCATATCGGTGCAGAGCTATATGACATGTAACGACAGTTGTAAGGAATGCGGTAGCTTCACTTGGGTTTATAGGAAGAATTTTTTAAGATGTGAATTGAACATTAGTACTTGTGTTACAGAGACTCTTCGGGAACTTTTATGGCAATACCTGGAGGAAAAGTGGCTTGCTCTTCCAAAATCACTATTGAGTAAATGTCGATATGGGCATTTGAAGCGGACTGCAAAAGTATACTTTTACCAACGTGAATTTCACAGAAGTGTAACGAAGTTTTCGTACGGATATCAACGCTCATAGGGAGACATACATACAGTGAATCTGGTAGATAAGTGGTTAGTAGTGGTATGAGGTTTTTTTCCGCCAAATTCCACGTGGTAGCGCTTTCTGCAGATGTAGATTTAAATGTAGATTCTGCATGAAGCTGTAAAAGTGACTTCGTGCGACTTGAAGGATGGACGAAGGAACATTCAACCTACCACAGAGAACTTCCTCATTTCCAATATTATCATATTACTTATTATGTATCACTAATTAATAATGAGCTATTATCCAATGTGATAGGTTTCAACTATCGACCAGTTCTCAAATTTAGTGAAATTCAAACCCGTGCATTCAGTGCCTCTAAACTGGACTTACAGTTCTAATGGCGTACTTACAGTTATACACCCGAGCGTGCGAACTCGGACGCGCACCAAAAATTCTCTCTCTCTCTTTCACACACACACAGACAATTATAATTTTTAAATTATTGCAACGTAAAACAATACATTAAAACATGATTTCATCTTTGATTTTGTATTGGTTTCTTGTAGCAAACACAGGCATATTCATTTGAAAGGATACATGCAGGTTTTCTTTGCCCATTCCCCACTCGTCTTTTACGTAAGCTTTGAAGTATCCTACGACAAAAACATTTTTTTTTTTTTTTCTAAATCAAGGCATGATATCCAACGACCACTATTGATTATCATTATGAGAGTCTGGTTTCTACATCTGTACTTAAGATTACCATACAATTTGTGTCGTATGTCTCATTTTCATTAATTTGCTGTTCGAAGATGAATGCTTGAAATAAATGTCAGCGATCTTCCGTCTTAGTAGCAAAATACCAGTACATATTTTTTCTAATATTTTAAAATATCACGTTAAACCTCATACCCTACCTAACATTTGGTCCTACACTCAGCACATTTTGTTAGGTTTATAGTTGCTGATATCAAACAACCGTGATGAGACTACCAACTCAAAGAATGGCACTGCCGCGGCGGGTTAGCGGCGGCCGACCGCCGTCGGGGGTTCGAATCCCCCTCGGGCATGGATGTTTGTGCCGTCTTTATTATAAGCTAGTTCAGAAGTAGTTTGTATGTTTAGGGACTGATAACCCTGCAGGTAAGTCCCATAAGCTTTACAACCATTTGAAAACAAAAAAAAAAAAAGAATGGCACTCATATAATTGCTACTCACATAATCCATTTTTAATATAACGGATAACAAACTGAATAAGTTACATTTAAAACAAAAACAAAAAACAAAAAACAAAAAAAAGTCCATCAGGAGTTATACAATGAACAGCAAACAACATAAGTACGCAAATGTGAATGAAACAGGCACTTGTCTAAATTAGAAGTATGTTTTAAAATGATTTATTCGTGTAGTCTGTATGGAAGCTTTATTTCTGTAATCTCATTCCGCAACCGCCCTTTCATTACAATTTCACACGCTCACTGTTTGTCGAAGTAATGATCAATACATACCAATTTGTAGAGAGCAGTGCAAACGCTTTCTCAATCAGATTTCACATATTCTAGCTACAAACGGAAATTGTGAAACTGTGTAGCTAACGCACTGCTCGTACCAGAACTTCCGAACGAATATTAGCGCTGTAATGAACTGCTGGTATCTGACGTATTGCAGGCTCTGCATTACACTCGCGCTCAATGTTTCATTCGGTAATTCGATTGACACGGTGGACCAGTGCAGGAAAACGCTGAAAGGGCACAAAAACAAAAGGACAATTAATGGTGCACGCATTGTCGCGATGATTTATGCGTTGCGGGTGGGTTTGGTGATCTCGTTGCGGTATTCCGCTGAAGAAACAGCTGTGCTCATAGTCTACCACATCACTTAAAATACTACAACTACACGGCGAGTGGCCACACCACGTTAACTGTATGTGGTGGATGGTGGATCGTAGGCCATTGTCATTTTTCCTGCTATTTCCCGCTTACGTGATACACTTTAGTTAAAATGCGAGGTATGTCCAAAAAGTAAGTTCCGTTTTGTTATATAAACCAAACGTGAACAGATATAGAAAAAATATTTATTGTATAAAAATCTGCAACTGTTCAACTACTTTTCTATATAAATTCCGAAATTTTGTAGGCACTTGTCATAGCGTGGCACGAGTTTTTGTGTGCCTTCTTCTTAGAAGGTTGCCGCCTGTGTATTCAACCATGTGGCAAACATGTTCTTTCAGTTCATCATCGTTGAAGTGTTGACCACCAGGGTCAGATATTAGGTGTAAGAAGAGATGAAAGGAGTCTTCCCTTCACGTTGCCGCCCGACCTCACAAGGCGAATGTGACCAAACAACTCTTACGGGAATTTCACTGGGACGTGTTTGACCATCCTCCGTACAGTCTCGCTCCTAGCGACTTTCTTCTTACACCTAAAACCTGTCCTTGGTGGTCAACACTTCAGCGATGATGACGAGCTGCAAGAACATGTTACCACATGGTTGAATACACAGGCGGCAACCTTCTACGAAGATGGCATACAAAGACTTCTGCCACGCTATGACAAATGCCTACAAAATTTCGGAAGCTATGAAGAAAAGTATTTTAATAGTTGTATATTTTTGTACAATAAATATTTTTTCTGAATCTGTACACGTTTGTTTTATATAACCAAACGGAACTTACTTTGTTGACATACGTCGTATTCTGTGAGCTGCTTTGGACTTCGATCTCTTGGACTTTCAGTGAGATACGATGCACCTTCAAAATTCCAGCAACGTTCACTATATGAATTTTGAGTGTAGGCCTCAAAATTATAGTGACATCTCCTTTTAACCCCTATTACGTATTTTCCTGAACTCTCATAACGACTAAAGAAACCAATGGTAATACTTAGACCATTTCTTAATATCTTCCCCATCTCCTTAAACACTCTAAATTGAAGACTTCAAACAAGTCTCGAACAAGTATTTCGTGAGCTGACAATCATGGACGATAATAATACCCATTTCGACCAAACGACTGATGCATTACAGTATTTTTGCCTGTGGCACAACTTTTTAAAACAATAGCAAATTATAGGGGTACGGCGCAAATTGTGCAGATGGTTCTCGTTGTTAGCCTCTACTGGAACTCTGGGGTTAATGGCTCGCGATCGTCATCTGACATTTGTTTGTCGACTCGGCACGGATGGAGACATGTTTGCAACGGAGGCGCAGGACCGAAGACTAGAGAAGTATACTGAAGCCGAAGTGTGCACACTGCATTTTAGGTGTAGTCGGTCGAGCCTTAGAAGGAGTTGATGACGGCCGATGATCCATCAAGAAGTACTGCATCTTGCGATATGGTGTAGCTTCTTGAACTAGGTAACTCGAGGCACGTGGAAATGCCTGCAGAAATGAACTGAAACAGTGCAACGAGCACTGCGAGTTCCATGAGTATTCGTTCATCCATCAGGGACGTGGTGGTAAACGACCAATGTGAAGTCCTCAAGAAAGAAGTTGAGGCTACTCTGAAGAAGTCGTAGCAGTACAGGACAGCGTGTGCAAGACAAGTACTGTAATATAAGACATTACAATGTCACTGCACTCAATAATAATTGAATGGAGTGCTGGTGGTACGAACGCCATTGATACCGATGGTCAACTGGATAAAGTGCTGGAAGGCTGGGGTATTTGTTAGACTGACGTACAGGATATTACGACGATATGTACCCTACTTTACTCACTACCAGCGATCGTTGCCTTACTTGTTTGTTTAAAGATTTGCTAACTACATTGTCAGGTCTCTAGTAAACGGAATTACGTGCTCAGTATACATTCATGCTCCATGGACATTAAATGAAACGTTACGAACGATCATTCTGTAGTGAAACTTTTCAGATCGTGTAACTTACTTGATGCTGTAACGTATGCGGGCCCTTTGACGTGTTGACTGTTTTTCATCCATGCAACGGCTCTATCGTCACCATTGCATATTATTGTTCATTGTTGGGACACATTGGAACATAAAAATTTGTAATTTCGCTCTTGTTACGTATTCTGGGCATCACAAAGTTCCACAACTAATATTAGGAGAAGTTTGCCTTGATTTTAATGTACTGAAATATATAAGCGTAAACAGTCACAATTTGAATAGCACAGTGTTATAATGGTTAAAGTAATCATAGGCATGTACGTGCTGCATGATCACTATATTAGTAATGAATATATGACAGCTTAGCTATGGATTGTAACCAGCCTGTAATGTACACACGGCTAAAGCTCATCCATGAATTTCAATTTTCCCACCTGCAATTTTCTCATAATCATGTAGATTCAAAACAACTATGAATAAACTTACTAAATTCAGCAAATGAAAGTGTAACTGAAGGTTTAGTAAGACTTGATGAAGGCTTGCACAAAGTGCGTTCCCTTCAACAGTCGAGAAAAGGTGGTTTACTTCAGACATAACTCTTGGTGATGCGCCAAGTAAGGACTGTTGCAAAACAAAAACTTTGCATGAAAGCCTAGAAATAATGTAAAATACCGAACGACAAATAGTTACGTGTATGTCAAGGGGTTCCACATAGGTATACTAGAGTATACTCTTCATGAAATATTGAAGTGTGCAATCTAGAATAGTAACAAAAACAAAAAATTAAAAGCAATTTTGAACGCTTTTTACAGGGACTGCCTTTTGTGAATATGACCTGATCATCTGCAAAACGAAGTGAGTTAAATAGTGTACATTCTGTGTGTAGCCGTCTTCCATTTTCTCTTGCCATTTACTGACAATGTCAGTTATGTATATGTTAAAAAGTGTCGATGGAAAAGGACGCCCTTGTCTGACTCCTTTGGTTATTCTTTTCGTACCTCTATTAATGGATGAGTCGATGCGTAACTTGATAGTATTATCAGCATATAGACTCCGAATTCACCTAGTAAAAGCCGTGGAATGCAATAATCTCTTAAAATTTTCCATAATTTAGATCGCACAACCCGTACGAAGGATTTTCCGTAATCCACAAAAGCTATATACATTGGGAGATCAAATTCTTTAAGCTCTTCTATTATCTGGTTTTTGGAGAAAACTCAGTTTATACACGATCTTCCCGGACTAAAAAAAAATTTCTCTTTCACCGGAAAAATCTCTGTTAAAGCATTTAATCTTTTTGTAAGTATCTCGGCATATATCTTTCACCTGATACAGTTTTTTCAGTCATTACGATCTCTTTTTCTTAAAGACTGGTAATAAAACAGAGCTCTTCCATTCTTTTGGAACATGGCCATTCCTCCAGCAAGGAAAAAAATTAGGAGCCTTTTCTTAAGGTATTCATGTATATTTTTACTAAGCTCCGAATTACTTTTGTCTTCTTCTGGACACTTCCTTTTGCTCATGGATTCTATTGTGTGTTCCAATTCTTCCAAGAAGGTTGGATCTACATTCTTATTTGACTGAGCTGTTACTTTATTTTCTTCTTTCCCTGTCCGTATACTTTAAAACAGTTTAGACTTGAAACTTCCTGGCAGATTAAAATTGTGTGCCGGAACCGGAACTCGAACCTGGGACCTTTGCCTTCGCGGGCAAGCGCTCTACCACTGAGCTACCCCGACACGACTCACGATGCCGCCTCACAACTTTACTTCCGCCAGTACCTCGCCTCCTACTTTCCAAACTTCACAGAAGTTCTCCTGCGAAACTTGCAAGACTAGCACTCCTGGAAGAAAGGATATGGTGGAGACATGGCTTAGCCACAGCCTAGGGGATGTTTCCAGAATGAAACTTTCACTCTGCAGCGGAGTGTGCGCTGATATGAAACTTCCTGGCAGATTAAAATTGTGTGCCGGAACCGGGACTCGAACCTGGGACAATTTTAATCTGCCAGGAAGTTTCATATCAGCGCACACTCCGCTGCAGAGTGAAAGTTTCATTCTGGAAACATCCCCTAGGCTGTGGCTAAGCCATGTCTCCACCATATCCTTTCTTCCAGGAGTGCTAGTCTTGCAAGTTTCGCAGGAGAACTTCTGTGAAGTTTGGAAAGTAGGAGGCGAGGTACTGGCGGAAGTAAAGTTGTGAGGCGGCATCGTGAGTCGTGTCGGGGTAGCTCAGTGGTAGAGCGCTTGCCCGCGAAGGCAAAGGTCCCAGGTTCGAGTCCCGGTTCCGGCACACAATTTTAATCTGCCAGGAAGTTTCATAACAGCGCACACTCCGCTGCAGAGTGAAAGTTTCATTCTAGTCTAGACTTGTTTCATCCGAGATGTTATTATATTGAAGTGCATCTTTTTCCTCCATAACAAGCGCTACATATATTATATTCATTGTGATGTTGTACGATTCTTACAGTGACATATTTTAAATACGCATCTTTCCTTTACCTAACCATAATTGCTTGGTCTTCATTCCAGAAATGGAGCGCTCTTTTGTTTGTATAGTTTTTCCTCTTACCTATAGCCTCTTTAGCTGATTTTATTATTATATGACAAATTTCCTTCCATTCATCATTTATATTTAAATATACTGTTTGCTAGCAAGCCTTAAGGAGCCAGCGACACCACCTAGCTACCCTGGCTACAGGCCGGCAACCTGTAACAGAAGAAATAAATCCTTCACCCTCCACGACCAAGCAAAGAAAACCTGGACAGACGCTACGTTGATGACCAGCACTAAGAAAAGAATTATAAGTAATCGGAGCAATAATTTATTGAAAATAAACACATATAATGTAAGGCGCCAGTAAATCAAAGAACAATAAATTAATCAAGAACTACTGAGGCCAAAAATTCATATAGCAGTAGCAAAGGAAAACAAAAAGAAACAAAGGAAATATATTAAATGGAAATATTAAGTTCTGTTTTACAGCAAAGTGGATGTAAATATACAAGCTGGTACTCATGGTAAAAAAGGGTTTTAAAAAAGGAGCATACATATATTTACTCCGATTAGCACATGTAAAACGTAAATTAAAACACAATGTTAAATAGCTATTTATGCACTCTAGGAAGGCAGAAAAGAAATGTCAGTTTTATCGTCTGCTACAACTAATGCAGATCAACAAATTAATAAGAATGGTTAAGAACTAAGAGACTTCACATCATCTAATAATATTAAGATAAAAAATGGCTTTTTCGACATACAAATATCCATAAATTCACTTGGTGTGCAAGAGGAAGCTAATCAATCATTGAGTATATACTCAGAAATAAAAAAATAAAAAAAAATAAAAAAAATAAAAAAAAAAATAATAATAATAATAATAAAATTAATTAATTAATTAAAAAAATGTTCAAATGTTTGTAGAGCTTATGGGACTTAACTACGGGGTCATCAGTTCCTAAACTTACAAACTACTTATGAACTAGCTAATACTAAGGACGGCACAAATATCCATGCCCGAGGAGGGATTCGAACTCCCGATCGTAGTGGCCGTGCAGATCGCGACTGGCGCGCCGCAGTCCCCTCGGCCACCGCGGCCGGTAAAAATAAAAAAAAACTACTCGTACAATATACAAGAGTACAAAGATCATACGATGTACTTTCGGACCACTTTATGTGTATCTAAAATAAAAGTGGCTCAGTGTAAACATACTCCAATAGAAGAAGTCTTCAGCATACACACAAGATCTCAGCATGAGAAGTGTTTCTGAACGGAGTAAGGGAAGCTACAATAACCGTCATTATTATTTAAAAGTATAAATATGATTCAGAAATTACCTTGTTTTATCATTAGACGGTATAATGCGCGTTTTATATACATTACATTAAGGGTGATTCGCGTGAACGTGTTGGAAGATTAACAGATATTCCGTGTCTAACAATTTGAGTCAGAAACGGAGCATTAAAAATATTAGTAGCTCACTTCACAATGAATGTGTGGTGTGTGTGTGTGTGTGTGTGTGTGTGTGTGTGTGTGTGTGTGTGTGGTCTGGTCATTTTAATCTAAATTTCCAAAGCCAGTAAATCAATATAAATACCCCATGCGATTTTGGCTAATATAGAAGACTACAATAAAAGAATAATAAGTCACTTAATCGAGGTTAGATGAATGGTCTGAGGTTGATATTTATCATAGGGATGAATGTATCTGATGTTAAACTCTAAAATCGGACTGCCCTGTTTCAAGTCCCACTTTTTCAATTATTTCGGACTACAAATAACAAATATTACAAATTTATTGTTAAAAAGAGCAATTCCTTAGGATGTGCAAAAATATTTATTTAGTCACTAACCGACTTTCCGCTACTTAAGCCATCATTAGATAACAATTGAATGTCGCTAATATTTGTTCACAGATGTAGACTTAGAAATATATTATTACGGAAGATACAATCTGACAGGTTGACAGGAAAGTGCTACATTTTTATCGAAAGTGTTACATTTGATGACACTAAATTACATTTGCTAAAATATAAAAAAAACTGATTTTCATATGTTGACGTTCAGAGCTTGAATTTTCTCGTTAAAATCAAGGAGGGGGGGGGGGGGTGAGGAAAGAACGTAGAGGGTTGTTACCTTGTGAAATGGTACCGTTGGATACATTTAACAAAACTGATAAAGTTGGTAAATAAAACTCAGTTTATTTGAGGAGTAAAGCGAAACTAGATTTGATTATTTAATACAAAACTGGAGTCCTCTGCAACATGTTTATTGATTACCAGTGTTTCCAATAGTGTCATATTTCTGCTTATCTTCAGAGAATTTCTCAGTCTACGTCGTAAGTATTGTTTTCCCTGAGCACAATGTAACAACAAGTAAACCACTTCATTAACCTCAGATGTGAGATGACATATGGCTACAGTAAAGATATTGAAATTAAGCTCAGTATATTCAGCCGAGCCGGCCACGGTGGCCGAGCGTTCTGCGGCGCTTCAGTCACGGTCTGCACAGCCACTAGGGTCGGGGGTTCGAATCCCCCCTCGGGCATGGATATTTGTGCCGTCCTTAGTATTAGCTACTTCATAAGTAGTTTCTAAGTTTAGGGACTGATGACCCCGTAGTTAAGTCCCATAAGCTCTACAAACATTTGAACATTTTTATTCAGCCGAGTATGTGGAACAATTAACAAAAACCTAAAAAACAAAACCAGAAAAGATACTCAGCTTCAATTCTACAAAATTGTCGCAGTTCCCATATTGCTCTATGGAAGTGAGACCAGGGTGATTACCAAGAAGCAAGATAGCCGCATTCAGGCATAAGAAATGAAATTCTTGAGAGGAGCCCAAGGTTGCACAAGAGAAGACAGGCTAAGAAATTAAGATATTAGAGAGAAACTGCAAATCTTTAGCTTAAATGATAAAATTCGAGAGTACAAATGGAACAAACATCTAGAAGGAAAGTGACAGACTTCCCTTAAAGGCAAGATATTATAAATGTCTTAGAAGAACAGATACAGGGAGACCTCGACAGATATTGGTACCGTAACAGGCAACTCCTGTTTAATACCTGAAGACAAGAAGAGGAAGAAAAATATTTGAAAAACTTACGGGTATGCAGCCAGTTAAGAAATTCGACGTCGGCTGATATTTCGGCAGGAGACCACCCTGCCATTTCCAACGCATAGGGCTCACGTCATTTCTGACCCGGAAAGTTTGCCCACTGTGGTGTCCAATCAGGAGGTCACTTTTTGCCAAAATGGCTATAGTGAAGGAAAGATTAAAAGAGCATTGCGTTGTCGACCACAGGTGCAACGGGCTTGTGATGATAGCACAGATTTGTCACCCACGTCAGTGGCCTTTCTTCCATACGTTGCAGCATTTCCAACAAGATTGGCCGCATTTTGCGTAAAAAAATGTAAAATGTGTGTTTCGTCCACCATCTGAAATTAAGGCACTGTTGGGATTCGTTAAGGATGATCTCGGTTTGCGCAGGCGGGTGTCTAGCGTATCCATGCAGGTGTGGCATGTTATATGTTGGTCATACAATTAAGACTGTTGAGGACAGCTGTATTGAGCATAAACGTCACACACGTTTACAACAGCCAAGCAAATCTGTTCTGGCCGAACACTGTCTCGACACAGGTCATCCCATGGAACACGACAAAACGGAAATTTTGGCATGCACTTCCAGCTACTGGGACTGTGTTATCAAGGAAGCGGTTGATATAAAACCAGCTGACAACCTTATGGGTAGGGATTGAGGGTTTTTGCTTAAATTCCGCATGAGACCCTGCTCTCTCACTTGTCAAAAACCAGAGGAACACAACTATTCCGACCTCATCCGATGTTTATCATCAATATTCCGACCGTTTTCATCTTTGTTCGTGTCGGCGCTATGTGTTTGCTTGCTCGGTGTATGTTGTCTTTCCTGTTTACTCATTGAAAATCGAGGTTTTTAAGATCGTTGCACACTGCTTCTTCACTGCAGTATCGCCCAGAAAATGGCAGGGTGGTCTCCTGCCGAAATATCTACCCTACATGAGATACTCTGCACATTTAAGTGCCTGGCAGAGAGTTCATCGAACCACCATTATACTATTTATCTCCCATTCCATTCTCGAATAGTGCGCGAGAAGAAAGAACACCTGAACCTCTCCGTTCGAGCTCTGATTTCTCGTACTTTATTCTGATGATCATTTCTACCTATGTAAGTGGGAGTCAACAATAATATATTTTCGCATTCGGAGGAGAATTTTGGCGATTGGAGTTTCGCAAGTAGCCCACGCCGCAGCGATAAGCGCCGTTGTTGTAATGATTCCCATCCCAGATCCTGTATCATTTCCGTAACGCTGTCTCCCCTGTATTGTGACAATACGATACGAGCTGCCCTTTTCTGGACTCTTTCGATGTCCTCCGTCACACCCACGTGATAAGGATCCCACACTGGGCAGCAATACTCCAAAAATGGACGGACAAGCGTAGTGTATGCAGTTTCTTTTGTAGTTCTGTTGCATCTTTGAAGGGTTCTGCCAATGAAACGCAGTCTCTGGTTCGCCTTTCCCACGACATTATATACGTGTTCTTTCCAGTTTAAGTCTGAAGTAATAGTAGTTCCTAGGTATTTTTTGGAGTCTACGGCCTTAACTTCTGATTGATTTATCTTGTAAACAAAGTTTAACGGATTTATTTTAGAACTCATGTGGACGACTTCTAATTATTTAAAATCAATTGACAATTTTTATACCATAGTGATATCCTGATCGTTCTGCAGTTGCTTTTGATCTTCAGATGATTTTACTAGACGCTAAATGATGGCGTCATCTGCAAACAACCCATGAGCTACTTAGATTTTCCCCTAAATCGTTTATGTAAGTAAGGAACAGCAGAGGACCAATATCCTGTGGAGCGCCCGATATCACCTCTGTTTTAGTCGATGCCTTACCATCGATTACTACGAAATGTGTCTTCTCTAACAGAAAATCCTCTACCCAGTCGCTTTTTTTTAATCTATCGAACCAAACTGCGTGGTCATCAGTCCGTAGCTTACAAACTACTTAGACCTAGGTAAAATAACCTAAGGACAAACACACACACACACACACACCCATGCCCCAGGGAAGACTCGAACCTCCACGGCGAGCAACCGCGCACTCCACAGCGAGGTGCTTTAGACCGCTCGGCTACTCCACCACGGCCCAGTCGCAAATTTTGGGCGATATACCATAACGACGCAATTTGATTAAAAGCCGTTTATGAGGTACGGTGTCAAAAGCCCTCAGGAAATGAAGAAATACGGAATAGATTTGCGAACCTTTGTCGATAGCGCCCACCCATCACTTCGTGTGAGTAAAGAGCTAGTTGTGTTTTGCATGAACGAAATTTTATTAATCCGCGTTGACCTTGGGTCAATAGATCATTCTGTTCGAGATGATTCATATTTGAATACAGGATATGTTCCAAAACCCTGCTGCAAATAGACGTCAATGAAATAGGCCTGTAGCTTAGTGGGTTACTCCTACTGCCTTTCCAATCTTTTGGTACAGACCCTTCTTTGAGAGAGCGGTTGTATATAACTGTTAGTAAGGAGCTATCGCTTCAGCATAATGAGTTTGAAATCTAATGGGTATACAATCCGGACCAGAAGACTTGTTCTTGTTAAGTGATTTCAGTTGCTGTACTACTCCGCAGTGGCGGCTGGTGATAATGTGCTAGTGTGCTGCAGCACACTGTAAATATATTACTAAACTTATGCCATTTCTCTTCGAAAGCAAGCGAGAAGTCGCTGTAAAATTACATCCTTTCTCTTGGAATGCGATCCAGATATCACAATAAAATTATGCCAATTTCCTTCCAATACGTATTACAATGCTAGTAATAAGGATGAAAAATGCATTTTGGAGCGCTCTCGCCGCGGTAGCTGGTAACCAGCTCCGTGTGCTGAAGAGGGATTCAGCAGCGCTGGTACGTGCGCAGCGAGGCGGCACAGTCGTCTGTTCGCTAGTGCGCATGCGCAGACGTGACGTCAGGCCTGGCGACTCCTGTGTGCTGAGACCGACTGCAGCACCAGATGAATATTTCCTTTCGCACTGAGTGTAACGGTTGCGGAAAGAACAGTATATGACGAATATTGCGGCATACAGAGTCAAATAGCGCGCTGGTTCAGGCGTCTTGCGCGTTGTCTCTCAAACCTGCTTGTGTGAGACTCGTATTCAAATACCTCCGAGTCCAAATTTTTAATTTCTGTAAATAAAACTTGAATGACAAACAACATTAGTAATGTATAGCCAACATGCGAGTGAAACTGCGCTTTTCAGCCATGCAGTTTCATTGGTCCCTTGCGTAGAGCAAAAAAAATGTTCAAATGTTTGTAAAGTATATGGGACTTAACTACGGGGTCATCAGTCCCTAAACTTAGAAACTACTTATGAACTAATTAATACTAAGGACGGCACAAATATCCATGCCCGAGGGGGGATTCGAATCCCCGACCGTAGTGGCCGTGCAGACCGTGACTGTAGCGCCTTAGTCCCCTCGGCCACCGCGGCCGGCTGCGTGGTGGTGATATTGCTAAGGTCAGTTATTTCCATTGTCAGTCACGCTTTTTATTTTAGTATATCTTGCTTCGTGATTATTGTTGTAATATTGTAGCACACTGGTCAAATTTTGTACGAGCCGCCACTGGTACTCCGATTTGTTTGCGCCCCACTCTTCCTAAAGTAATTACTGATGCGTGTCGTAAGCCTGAGGTACTCTGTCAGCTTGTTCGTGTCTTTTTGAGTCCCCCTGTGTAAAGGAGTTGCCTCAACGTGTTGTGTCGTGTGTCGCGCAGGCCTGCCGGCGCAGCTGCCGCGGCGCGCCTCGGCCTACGACGTGTACGCGACGCGCGGCGGCGGCGAGGGCGGCGGCGGCCTCAACCCGGCGGCGGTGGCGGCGGCGATGGCGGCGGCCCGGCAGCAGCAGCAGCAGCAGCAGGCGGCGGCCGACGCGCTCGACGTGTCGGTGGCCGTGGCGCCGCAGGGGCCGCAGGGCCGCAGGGCCTCGTTCCGCGTCGTGCCGCAGCCGCAGCCGCCGCCGCAGCCGCAGGACAAGCCGGACGACGGCACTCAAGGTGAGCCCTGTCATTCCACCAGGCACTCGCCTCACGTAGTCCGTTCATTCTAATGGTGCTTTCTACTGAAATGCACTGATGCAATTTACGTATTTGCCGGCGTATAAGACGCACTGGCGTATAAGACGCACCCCACTTTTTAAGACATTGTTTTTCTTTTTTTCTCTTTAGGAAAAAAAATAAATCATACATAATACCCCTTATGCAATATTTATAATACATTTGTTCATGTACATAAAATATCTAAACCAGTGCTTCAAGCAGTGTTCATAAACTTTACGCAGTCGAGTTTCTTGACAGTTGCGCTTATCCAAACGTATATTTCGCCTATCGCTCTTTATAGTGCGCGATGCTTGACGAGAGCATCGTAAAGGCTTACGACATTGACGCCTACGTGTCTATGCTTACATCTACAAGTATACTCCACAAGCCACCCAATTGGTGTGTGGCGGAGGGTACCTTGATTATCACTATCGATTGTCCCTCCTATTCCAGTCACGTATTGCTCACGGTAAAAAAAAAAAAAAAAAAAAAGAAGATTGTCGGTATGTCTCTGTGTGGGTTCTAATCTCTGCTTTTATCCTCACAATCTCTTCGCGATATATACGTAGGAGGGAGCAATCTATCAATCTATTGCTAGATACCTCGGTAAAGGTATGTTCTCGAAACTTCGACAAAAGCCCGTACCGAGCGACACAGCGTCTCTCCTGAAGAGTCTTCCGCTGGAGTTTATCGATCATCTCCGTAACGATTTTACGATTACCAAATGATTCTGTAACGAAGTGCGCTGCTGCCCGTTGGATCTTCTCTACATTCTCTATCAACCCCACCTGGTGAGCAGTATTCAAGCTGTGGGCGAACTAGTGTACTGCAACCTACTTCCTTTGTTTTCTGACTACATTTCCTTACGATGCTTCCAATGAATCTGTCTGACATCTGCTTTACCGACGGTTGATTTTATATAGTCTTTCCATTTCAAATCACTCCTAATGCCTACTCCCAGATAATTTATAGAATTAGATTCTTCCAGTTGCTGACCCGGTATAGCGTAGCTAAATGATACATGATCTTTCTTTCTATGTATTTGCAGCACATTACATTTGTCTACATTGAGATCCGATTACCATTCCCTGCACCATGCGTCAATTCGATACAGATCCTCCTGCATTTCAATACAATTTTACATTGTTACAACCTCTCTATATACTACAGCATCGTCTGCAAAAAGCCTCAGTGAGCTTCCGATGTTATCCGCAAGGTCATTTATATATATATATATATATATATATATATATATATATATTGTGAACAACAACGGACCCAAGACACTCCCCTGTGGCACACCTGACGTCTCTCTTACTTCGGAAGACTTCTCTCCATTGAGAATGACGTGCTGCATTCTGTTATCTAGGAACTCCTCAATCCAATCACACAATTGGTGTGATAGGCCATATGCTTGTACCTTGTTCATTGGTCCGATCAGACACCGCGCCGAGTATCAGTTCGCGAACTTCGCGCGACTAGTATGGGACTTTTATGTTTAAAATGACGCGTTTTGAGAATTTATTGTGAAGCGAAAATATTTATGTAAGTATTTTTGTCATTTGCCATAAACTGTGGGAATGATGGATGGTTTGCGCCTGTGTATTGCTCGGCGAACTGTATGGGGACAGCATGTTATAACCTCAAAAATACGGCAACTTTGAAACTCAGAAGCTGTGCAAACAATCACAAAAGATAATTGTGTACATATATTCATTTCAGAATGCGAATAAATTCTCAAATATCGTCAGGCGAGACGTGGACAACTACGTGAGCAGTATTTCATTATTCAAATAATGAATGACACCGTTTCAGGATTACCGAAAAATTCGATTATGATGAATGAAATTACGTCGAAAGTTTCTACTTCCTATGATGTCACCCGTTTCAGTTACGCTTCGCACTAAAAATAGCACAAAATTCAGAAAATCGTTACTACACAATAAAGATCCTGACGGGCATTTTGGTACATATTATGTTCTACATTTATCAAATAAAAACTACAGACATGTAAGAGAGAACCTCAAATGCAAATTTTCCAGCATATAACATTATTTTCCCGCTAAAAACATTATTTCCCTAATTTTCCACCAATTTTTTAAATCCCTTGAAATAAATTGTATTTGTAGGTACCTATTTTAACTGGCAACCGGCGTATTAGACGCTTCTAGTTTTTGGACCAATTTTTTTAGGAAAAAAGTGCGTCTTATCCGCTGGCAAATACGATATGTAAATGTTTCACTTCGTGATTTTTGCAGTGCTTAATTCAAATATGTTGTTAAACAAAAATTACATTATTAAAAAAACGTTGACGTTGCCAGACAAGATATTGATGTTATCAAACAATGACATGACGTGGTCAAACAAAGAGTATAACTTGTGAAAACGAGAGATTAAGTTGTAAAATAACAATCAGAAAGTTCTCAAAAATCGAATTTTCTAACACAAAATGAACGCTTCCAAAAGAAAAATTGAAATTGTCTGACTAAATGATGAAATTGTGACAAAAATGTTAAGTCATCAGCAAATATTTTGAAGTATTCAAACAAAATGTTGAAGTATTCAAACAAAAAGTCGAAGTAGTCAAACAAAAAGTCAAAGTCGTAAAATAAAATGATGAAGTTGTCACACAAAAATGTGAAATTGTCGGACAAGAGTTTGAATTTCTCAAACAAACAATTCATGTTATCCAAAAAGAAATTAAAGTTATCAAACAAACAATTGATGTTCTCGGACAAAAATCTACCACAATGAGCCACTGATATTGGTAATGTGGGGTGATTTATCTGCGTCAGTGATACGAAAAGATAAAATTGTTTATCTCCCTCAGTGATACGAAAAGATAAAATTGTTAGAGATAAAAATGAAATTCTCAGACATAGGCTGTATAGTCAAACAAAACCATGAAATTGTTAAAAAATTATGAAATCGTGAAAAATCATGAAATCGTTTAAAAAAACATGAAATCTTTTTAAAATATCATGAAGTCCTCAAATAAAATAAAGAAGTTTTCAAATAAAAGGAAGTAGTCAAACAAAATTGAGAATTTGTCAAACAAGAATTTGAATTAGTAAAACAAATATTCGTATTTGTCAAAAAATAATTCGAATTTGTCAAAAAAAATTTAAGTTATCAACCAAAAATAATGAGTTGTCAAACAAAAATTTGAAATTTTCAGGCAAAGCTTCATCATCAATAACCACACACAATGGAAATTTTGATTGATTCATGTGACTCAATGATACTGATAGCCAGAATATAAGTGCGAATCAGAGCAGGGGTATCTGTGACGAGGCCAGACAAACATGAGGTTTCTGAAGAGGGGCAACAGCCTCTTATGTTGTTATAGGTGCAACAGTCTGTATGATTAAGATGGCAATGCTATATCAGCTAACGTGGCTTTGCCATGCTATTACTGCAAACGGCTGAAAGCAAAGGTAAACTGGAGTCGTTACTATTCCGAGGACAAGAAGCTCTACCTATGAATACATGACGATGCCTTCCTCTTGGGTAGAATATTCTGGCAATAAAATAGTCCCCCATTTGGATCTCTGGACAGGGACTACTGAGGAGGATATCTCCATCAGAACAGACAACACTGGCATTCCAGGGATCGGAGCATGGAATGTTACATCCATTAATCGAATAGTAAGGTTAGAACATTTAAAAAGGGCAATGGATAGATTGAAATTAGATTCATTGAGGATTAGTTAACAGTACATTTCGGTGAAAAGATGAACAGGATATTTGGTCACGTATGTACAAGGTTATAAATAAAATACCTGCAGGGGGTATTACAAGAATAGGTACAACAATTAATAAGAAAATAGAAATACTGGTAAACTACTACGATCAGCACAGTGACTGCATTAACGTATTCAAGATACTCGTATATACGAAGGCAACACCGACCGTAGTAGTACAATTTTATAAGCCAATTAGCTCTGCCATGTATGAGATCGGAGAAATGTATGAGGAGGTAAAGAAAATTATTTAGCAGTTAAAGGGGAGAAGAACTTGATTGTGATGGGGCACTGGCTCGGTAACAGGAAAAGGAATAGAAGGGGAGGTCGCTCTAGTAGAATTTTGCACGAAGCACAATTTAATCACCAGAGTCACTTGTTTTAAGAATCATGAAAGAAGATCGTATACGTATAAGAGTCCAAAAGACACATGAGGTAACTGACTGATTTTATAATGGTAGGACATAGATTCTGAAATGTTTTGAATTGTAACACACATCCACCGATTATTAACTGTAGCTAACAATTAAGTAATTGAAAACGGGCAGTATAGTTAGGAGATCAAACCTGGACAGAATGAAACAACCAAAGGGTTGTCAAGAGTTTCAGAAGAAGCATTAAGCAACAATTGACCAAAGTGGGGCTAAGTAATAAAACAGAGGAAATTTGGATAACTTTGAGAGGTTAAATAGTGAAGGCCGCAGAGGATCATATACTGCAGATAGGTCAAGGCTTAATAGTTGGATAAACAGAAGAGACTAAATTGTATTGATGGAAGAAGAAAATATAACATGTAGCAAGTAAAGCAGGCAGAAGGAAGTACAGATGGCTGAAAATGAGATTGACAGGAGATGCATATTGGTTAAGCAGGAGTGGCTAGATGAAGAATGCTAATCCGTAGAAGAGTGTATAACTAGGACAAACCTCGTAAGGGTGAATAAAGAAGACGTTTGGGAAAAAAGAGCTTGGACGGTTAACAAATACGAAGCAAGTCGAAGGGAACTATGCAAGGGAGATGAAAGCAATATTGTTAAAATGGAAGTAAATGAAGATGAAATAGGAAATACGATACAGCGAGAAGATTTTGGCGGAGCACTGTCTAGTCTAAACAAGAATAGATGACATTCCCACTTGAACTGCTAATATTCTTGAGAGATTCAGACATGGAGAAACTATTCCAGCTTGTGTGCAAGATGTATGAGAAAGGGTAAACACCATCAGACTGTGATGTTACAGATACAGGGGGAAGCTGATTGTTTCCATGTGAAAGGCGGGTTTTGCCAGGCTGTTGGGTTCCCCAGCCTGCTGACTACCAGTTTGTACCTACTGAATGGGATACAGCAGGTATTCAGGGTTTCCCTAATGTGCCCGGAAAACGGAAATGCTTGGCTGAGTGAGGACAGCTATTCCAGATTGCAACTGAAATACAATATAGCCACAAACATTATTCTAAAAATCCTTATAAAATCAGATAATGAACATAAAGCAAATATAATTGGGAGACTTGGGAGAAACAAACGCCGTAATTACAATTTAAATATCCTTTACAGATAAAAAGCCGATAAATTTCATTACTATAATAATAATATTATAAGACTTATATGTACAATTATTGGTACGTAATGTTTATCAGTAACCTATCTTAAAAGACTTCCGTATTCTTTCAGTAAACTTTCTTTCTCTCTCTTGTTCTGATTTTCGTTGAGGTAGTAATATTCTTGTGTCAGAACATAGATTCCACCACAGAAACACAAAACATGAACCCAGCAATGCGGATTACATTTATACATGTATTTTATAATATTTAATATTTTTCTTAGTAACGTTCCTTTTTATGGTAGATTGCCACTTAAATATTTCATGGCCGACTAAAAATAGTAAATATGTGGCAGATAATTTATATATAAACAATTATATTTGTGGACAACAACTGAATATATTTGTATACTAAGCCATGATAAATTAAACATTAAGTGTGTAACTATATTTCACCGGCGGCAGAGTTTTTGAACCTTGAGACGCTACGCTTAATGGCTATCTGAGCAAAGAGCTTCAGTGTATATTAAATGTAAACAACATTTATACGGAGGTGGTCAAAGCATTTAATTCTGTGATATACAAATGTGTAATATTTTGGAAGGGAAATTGTATTTTAAAGATGAGTCGTTAGGATGCGCGGAACGATACAATTTTGGGAGCCGAGGGTGCACGCTATTGGAACGCTTGGGAGGGGACTCATAACCTGGACGTGGTGGTTTAAAGGCTGTGACAATGCGCGGTCTGAAGTCGCGTTACAAACTTCTGATTTGAAGAGAGAGGCATGTGTGAACTTCGAAAATTTACGAGACTGTGACTGCAGAACTTTGTCTCTGCTTGAAAATGATAAACTATGCACGGTATTAGGGCTGTGGAACTGTGATAATTCGGCAATCGTGTTCGCGTGTGATGACAAACTGTGTTTTATAACAAATACTTTATCGCGGATTAACTTGGAACTGCAAAGTTCAATGGACTACTCTAACTTACGAGTGATAATTTGGAACTTTTGCACTCGAGTACGTGTGATACTTATTGTGCCTGTCATGAACAATAGTTGGGGAAATATTCAGTTATTTACCGATGTATAAAGTAGGACCACCACCGCGTTTCATGTCTAAAAAAAAGAGTAATAACCTCCATTTATAAAGAATTAATTCGTGAGTGAATCAGTGCTTTATCTTAGAATCCATTTTGTTATGTTTGTTTAAATGTATTTTCACGTCATCATATGCAGATTAATAGACTGGTTAAACTACAGATTAAGTATTAATCTTGTTTAAACAGATTGGGTAGTTGTTTATAGCATAGAAGCTGACATACATAACTCACTCATATGTACAGAAACGAGCCATAAACTTTTACTACCCTTTGTTATGTATTGCCCAAGTCTTATTTGTGAGAATCGTTAGGAAGGTCGCAAGACTTCAATAGGAATATTCCTATGTAACAATATAAGCCCTTTAGATGAGCTTCCAAAACCACTCCGGGGCAGCCATCTACTTCTGTAGCGTTGGTACTGGCTGCATACCACCTCTGCTTTTCTTCCATCCCAATTTCTAAAGATCTTTTTAATTACTGATTGCAAGGCGGAAGATTTGAAGAAAGAGACGCAAAATCCCTAGAATGACAGCTAATTGTAAGACCGTTTACTTCTTGTGAGCGTTCCGTGGCTTCTCCGAGTTACTCCTGGTGACGCTTTCAATAATATCCGTGTAACTTTGGCTCAGGGAGAGACGTTTCATTAACCTTAGTAAGTACTTGATGTGAGTAAAGTTTCGTCAGTGTAATCGCTTCATACCAAGCACTACTTCATTATCACGCACATTATTTATGAGCAAACTGTGTTCCCTCATAAGTCTGGGCTTACTGAGCTAATGTGTGAAGTTCCCAAGATGCATATTTCATTTCCGCTGGTCATAAACTTGCTAATGTGTTCTCCACGCGCGTTTACGCTCTGCATACGTTTACAGAATGAGGTTTTGATATGAACATAGAGCGAGTCACTATCATTTCTTTTATCACTTGAGCATTTAGTGTTCGCACCTCCCACCTGTTAAGTCCTTTTATATTCTTTTACTATGAACATTATTTTATGACGAATACGTACTTGCTAATGTGCAAAACATGTAGCTAAGAGTTCCAGTAATAGTTTTCAAAAGAATCTGTCATTTCGGGCAACACATTAGTGTTTATATTCTGCGCAAGCCTCTAGAAAAAGATGTAGCTACTTTTAAACATTCTCTTGACTGAATTTATATTGGTGTGTTCGAGCATCGTGTGGCGTCTCCTAAGCAATTACTTCCATTATTACCCCCCACCATTCACAGTAATAAAAGTTTTGATCATATTCATTGATTATTACACGAGTCAAAAAAGTAAGGTGCACTTCCACGTTATGACCATTTAGTAAACTACAAATACAAAAGCAACACAGCTATGACAACAGACAATTTAAGTTCACTTTTACACATAGTCTCAAAGAAGCGAAACATTTCTCGGGGCGGTCAATCAAATTTTCTATTCATGATGCCCAGCGTTTGGTAACCGTACGGAGACACCCGCTTTCACCTTCTCATCGTTTCGTAATCTTTGTTCACCGAGATCCGTTTTGAGCTTAGTGAAAAGATGAAGTCCCGCCAAACGCGCGAAATGCTGCAGCGATTGAAGTAGGAGGTATGGTAACATCCTCCATACAGTCCCGAACTAGCGCCATGCGACTCTCATCTTTTCGGTAAGCTCAAAAAGGATCTCGTTGGACAACGATGTCGAAACAATGAGGAGGAGAACGTCGCTGTCTCCGTGTGGTTCCCAAACGCTGGAGGAGATTTCTAGGCGCCTGGAATCGAAAAGTTGGTTGACCGTTCTGAGGTTGTTCTAGTCTGCACGGTCCGAGCGCAGCTACTTATACCGCCCTTGCCTTATATCTACTGATAATATATGTATGACAAGATGAATCAGTAGCGTCAGCCAATTACCTGTCGATGTACATCTAGAACCATTTGCTCAAGGAGGCAACAGTTTGATTATATTTTCAATTGTGGAAGGGGGTGAAAGGAGGGTATTAAATAAAGTTGATGAAAGAGTATTATATGATTGTCAGCCGTTGCTCCTGTTGAGCAGGCAACCACGCTTGGTCAGAAATTGGGGTCAAAGTCCAAGGCCTTGCCGAGCACACGGCCTCTTTTCTCTTCGTGGCAGTATAAGTAGCCGCGCACGGGCCAACCTTCTGCACGGCGCCCGACGTAACTCGGGACTTAGAAAAGTTTCGGGACTCTGATTCCGAGCGCTCGGTTGACGGCGTTGATGAGCAGTATATAAGGGACTGCCGCTGAGAAAGATGCCCCGCATACGCGTTGCTGTTTATAAAGCAATTGACAACTTACAGATTGACAGTACCACTAACATAGGTGCTCAAGTGATTTTACAAGGACCGTCCGTCTTTTGTGGTTGTGTAGTGAACTTATCCATCATATCCAAGGAACTCAATCCTCAACCTGGAAATGGATGGTTAACAGTTGCTGTTCTGCGATGTAATGGTGCAACAGTAAAGGCCCTTAATGAGATGGAGGCTGTTGCTATATGGTTTAAAGGGTTTGGTGTTTGTTCTAATATTAAAATGATTGGTGATGTAACCCATTAATATAGAAATTAAACAATGATGGACTCTATATTGTGTTTTATTTAATACCTCCTTGCCTTCCGAGAAATGTTTACAGTCTCTTGGAGACTATGTGGAAAAGTGAACTTCCATTGTATGCTGTCATAGCCGTGTCACTTTTGTATAGGTGATTTAATAAAGGATCGTAAAATGGAAGTGTGACTTACTTTTTGATCTTCCCTCTTACTAAAGGGTACTAAGAAGGGCCGGCGATATCATAGATCATATGATTGAAACTACATTTCCGTGTGGAAAGAGGAAGACGATGAAACGATTAATGAGTGTCGCCGCCACTGCTGGCTATACCGCCACTGCACTCCTCAGCACAGAAAAAAAGTAGATGATCTCATATTGGCGGTGAGTCGAGTGAGCAGGGCTCGCTCTTGGCTAGCTGCTGTATGAAAGCTCCGGGCACGGCTGTGCTCCACGCAGGTGGTGCTGACTCTGACACACTTTATTTTCACCAGCTGACGTACCTGTTCTCATGTCGGTTTAGTTGTGCCTTACACGAATATTCGTACTTGCTACACAAATAAAAATGAAATAATGGAACCTGTTGAAAGTTACAGTAATGATGGTAATTGTTAAAACCTCAGTGACAGATCACACTAGCATACGATTTCAGGAAAAATTAATTTAATTTCAAACATCTACAAACTTCTGCAGGCTTGAATTCGTATGCATTCATGCAATATTACCTGGAAAATGAAAGTAAGAAATGGAACTAAATGAAGATGATTAAAAAAATGTTGAAATGTTTGTCAAGCTATGAGACTTAAGTACTCTGGTTATCAGCCCCTAGGCTTACAAACTATTTAAACTAACTTATGCTACAACAAGTATGCCGGCCGCGGTGGCCGAGGGGACTGAGGCGCTTCAGTCACGGTCCGCACAGCCACTACGGTAGGGGGTTCGAATCCCCTCTCGGGCATGGATATTTGTGCCGTCCTTAGTTGTAGCTAGTTCATAAGTAGTTTGTAAGTTTAGGGACTGATGACCCCGTAGTTAAGTCCCATAGGCTCTATAAACATTTGAACATTTTTTGAACAACAAGTACACCCTTGCCCGAGGGAGGAGTCGAACGTCCGACGGCGAGCAGCGGCGCGCTCCGCAAATAGGCGCCTTGGAACGCTCGGCCACTCCACCGCGACCCAAGGTGATTCGATCTTTCAGAAATAAAATTATAAAATCACTGAAGTACACTAAAATATTTAACTTGGCATGATCGACGTCAAGCGCATTTAACAACCCAGAAAAGATACCACAATTTTAACATGTCGATCACTCGCGGCAACGTCATTAAGAATTAAATTTTTCTATGAAATAAGGTAAAGTTACTGTAATATATATTTCTACAATGAAAAACTGGACGGTTAACATCTCACGAGGTTTCCAAATGTTCAAATATTTATAAATCTATAGGACTTAACTTCTTTGGTTGTTAGTCCCTAGGCTTAGAAACTACTTAAACTATGTTAAACTAATCTAAGGACAACAAACGCACCCTTACCCGAGGGATGACTTGAAACTCCGACGGCGAGCAACCGCGCGTCCCACAGCAAGGAGCGTTTAGAACACTTGCTCACTCCACCGCGGCTCACGAGATTTCCATTCCATGTTCTGCAGTAAAAGTAATTCGTTTTATTTTCCTTCGATGTTTGACACTATAACGTAAAGTCGTTCCAATTCCATTGACTTGCCAACGTGACATTGACACCATTGTATATCACGATTTACTTACGAATAACTACAGATAGCAGTGTTAGTACTATTTAGAAAACAATTTTGTCGTTTTAGCAACATGTCATTGTAGCAATATATAACGTAAATGGTAGTGACCTGTAAGCTACACATCATCAGACTTTTCAGTGTAAGAGAATATGTCCGACTCCCGTCGGGAATCGAATCCCCGCTCGGGCATGGATGTTTCTGCTCTCTTTCGTATAAGTTAGTTCATAAGTAGTTTGGAAGTTTAGGGACTTATGACCATGCAGTTAAGTCCCATAAGTTAAAATAGTAAACAAAATAATGTATCAAAAAATTGAGTCATTTCACAAAGACTTTACGAACTATGGAAAGGTAAATGGTCTATTGAAAAGCTAAATTGTCACGTTGAAAACTGCAACTGCGTCGGAATTCGAAGGCTGGGTCTTTAATAGAGCACATCACTAAACAATTAGAATATGTTTTTTTGCCAACACAAGGGTACAGTCGCGGTGGAGTAGCCGAGCATTCTAAAGCGTCTCGCTGCGGAGCGCGCGGTTGCTCGCCGTGGAGGTTCGAGACCTCCCTGGGGCATGGGTGTGTGTGTGTGTGTGTTTGTCCTTAGGTTAGTTTAAGTAGTTTGTAAGCTACGAACTGATGACCACGCAATTTGGCCCGATAGATTTACAAACGTTTTGAACAAGGGTACATTCAGAACAGACTACCTCCTGAGTTGAATCATAGGAAACAGGTAGAACATTGTCGAAATTGTAAAGAATATATATATCCGTTGCTGGATTTGATAGGGGACCACCAGCACAGCATTCTGCGACGCTACACACTCGCGGAAATATTTCACATAAAAAAATTATCAGATTTTCTACCGCTTAGTTTGTGTAAAATCGGCGGAGAAACATCGGTGAACTTAAAAAACGTGCGCGAAATGAAAACAAATGGTTTTATATTTTCTCTAGGAACGTGAAACTCGTTGTTAAAAAAATACGTTCATGCAACGATGTGACGTAGTTTCATACACCTTCCAGTGTTTTTAAAGCATGAAACTCGGAGGAGAGGAAAGTTGATAGCAGTTGATCGTTGCGTGCCAGGCGACCACGTGCCTCGGGCGAGCATAGACGCCAGATGCATAACTTCAAAACGGACAGACTGCTTCCACATGTTGCCAAAGCTGATCTGATGTAATAACAGGTGATGCGTCCTGGACCAGCGGCTGCGCACCAATCGACTAGACGCTACCGGATGAGAGTCATCTGGAGAGCTGTTAGGTACGTTGCGCAGCAGGCAGTGTCCGCGTACCATTGGCCCTCGCTTGACGCGGTGTGGGCTTCCACTGCTGCGTCTCCCACTGATTTAAAGCCACAGGCTTCGAATGAAACACTTCTTAAAGAAGAGTATCCTAGATCACTTTCAAAGCAAAATTACTTTATTTCACTACTAGTTTCGGCAATACTTGTTGCTATTATCAAGTGACAGGCCTACATTAATAACTACAGTGCACATGTGCAGGAAAAGACTTCTCGAATTCGTTTACCAAATGGCCGACCCATAGCAAAGGGGGGGGGGGGGGTAAGATAACTGTTGGACATGTCATACAATTGCTGCTGGCAATTTCAAATCAGCTGTTGTTACATGTTCCGTGGTGGTTCTCTTGAAGTGAAAGACACACAATAATGTGTGTTGCCAAAAATAAAATGGTGACACACCACTGCTTTAGTGCCAAGCAAGCCCTCATTGACAGACAGCGAACAACTGTACACAGTAAATGCAACAACAGGCCAGAAGCGGTTACATTCGAATAAAAGCCCATGGTACATTGCGACTAATAATAACACATAAAAACATGGTTCGCTGCTGCAGGTGACTGACATATAATATCGTCAAACTAGTTTTTCATGTAGGCCTGTCACTTGATAATGGCAACAAGTATTGCCGAAACTAGTAGTGAAATAAAGTAATTTTGCTTTAAATGTGATCTAGGCTACTCTTCTTTAAGAAGTGTTTCATTCTAAACAAACTATTATTACTCAACATCCGGAATTCTGCTAAGGAAACGTTTATTTATTTTCAACCCAAAAGAAGTTGTAAATTAGGGAACCACTTAAAATTTATTATGATACATTTCGCTACAATGTTATCACTGATTTCATATACCGTAGATAAGTTTCTTACTCCAGCAGACATAAACGATATTTAAAGGAAAACCTTCACAGCATGATTCGTTGCCTGATAATAATACATAAGTGTTACGCATAATATTTCGTTCTTTCATAAAACAGTCGTCAAAGAATACAACTTTATAAGCTGTAATCACAGTTCTAATAACCATCATCTCTCAATATAATGACGCGATGCTGCCGAGGCAAAACACGAGTTAAAAGTAAGGGAAGTGGGTATCCGAAGTGAAGACTTGGGTTCTATCTAGTTATACTTTTATTTAAATTATTAATCGTTTAGTGCTCCGTAATATAAATACTTAAATCGACAACTATTGTACAGTGAGCATAACAGTTATTGGTCACACGTCAGAAATATTAATGAAACTTAATATTCGGGTCAACAAAAATTGTCTAATTTGAAACAGAAAAAATTACGAAACTTGTCTGTGGGTGGATGTAAAACATGCTCATTTCATTGTGTAACATCACTCGGCATTAACAGACCAGCAAATAACCAAAACTTTCCTGACACACCATCAACGGACGTTTTATCCTTTTTGTGTTATTCCAATTATTCGCCAGAGGCATATTTCAAGACAACAACTGCAATTTCTATAGATTCTTGATCAACTGTGACATACGAAAATTTTTGCCGGATCGGGTATAGAACCACTTATCGCATGCGAAAGTACGGTAAATCTGCGTTCGAGCCCCTGTTCAGCATTAATTTTTACATCTTACATTTCATTTAAGCTTAGGGACCCATTAACACAGATGTCTTGAAATTCCCTTTCACTGAATAATTTGCAATACTATTTCCTACAGCTGTTGCTCTTCAGTGATATCTAAACAGAAACAGATATCTAAAAACAGCAGACATCATGTCATTCCTTGACGAGACGCTGGGAAGACTTGCACTGCTATAAATAGTGTGGAAATCACCCAAACTAGCATCTCATGTCTCAGGCGAAGTTATGGTGGAAGTCTTTGATTCAATGCACTTATATCTCCTTGGACACTTTGAAACTATGGTCAACTTCATGGTATGTAAGGACATTGTGGTAGGAGGAGAAATAACAGCGAACAACATTGGTAGATGTTGTGGACGAGTGTATGTGCAACTCGGGGAAGTGTTTATGGTATACTAACTACCCGACCCGGCTTCGCACGGCTGCAGTTTTCTAATGAAGAAAACGACAATTGTGCTTATCAAAGGAAAAATGCTTAACTCATTTCGTTCAGGAAAGGATTTATCAGACCGAATCTTTCCTCTAACTTTTGTGATTCTAGCAGAAGAATCATAAGCTAATTGAAATGAAATGGGTAGAAATTCATAGTTTTGAAAATAATTTGTTGATACTTAACGATTGTTTGCAATTCCTGATGATAAACGATATTTTTTGTCTTCACGTGTGGCTATTTATTTGTTTCTTTGTTCTGTTCGTACATCTCCTCTACCCACCTTTCTCTGTGCATCTTCCGGCCCGCTCCTCCTGATTCAGTAGTATCTGTAATACACAGGAACATTTCCTACAACATGAATTTATTTCTAACTTCCATTAGTAGCCATCTTTCTTCCCCTCTCTGTTCATCTTCTTTCCCCCGCCCCTTCCCCTTTCCTCAGCGTTCCACTACTCTCTCTCTCTCTCTCTCTCTCTCTCTCTCTCTCTCTCTCTCTCTCTCTCTGCCCAACCTATCTTTCCCCTCCCTCCTCTCTTTCTTCATCTCTTCCTGTCACCTGTCCGCCACCACCTCTTCTCGCTCTGTCAATTTCTTTCTTCCCCTCTATCAGTCCATTTCCTCAATTCCCTGCCCGCCTGTCTACAACAGATAACAAATACCGGTCAAACGGTGACGAAGTCTATTGTAAGGTACCTCTGCCTTGCAACACACGGTGTCCTTCAGAGTATACAAAACTTTTGTATGAAATCATTCATACATCCAAACTTGTGCAAACTATCAAGGCATTCATTGAAACGGTATTTAAGCGTATTGTAAATACTCTCCGCCGTGCTTTTCACGACTATGTTTTCCTGTGCGATCAAGCAACATGTTTATGCGACTTGTAAGATTACGAAGTTCTCTTAATGTATTAAATGACCCGATGATGGAAACGCAGGTTTGTCGAAATCGGTATTAAATGAAACGGTTGAGAGACGACCGTGTACAGATTTTTTAAGATGATAAATTTCTTCTTGCCTTGGTTCATACGTCATTCTCACCAAATATGGAAAGCGAAGAACTTGCATTAGAAGAGATGAATTTCGCAATATCGTGGATCATCAAGTGATAATGGCTTTTAAAGTGTGAAATGTCCTATGGGTTATGGATTATCAAAATTCTCCACTAAATTTATATATGTGTGCCAAATGGTGACTGTCCATTATGACACCCTATCGCCGGTTATGATAGAGAGTGCTTTCAAAACATTGGAGACTTGCAGTATGTCCGAATTTTTTTAGTTTTTCCTGAAAAACTAAGAATTAAGCATCCATCGTTTGAATCGTAAATAATGGTGTTTAGTTCATTCGCCGCGGTCGAGTGGCCAATCGTTCTAAGGTGCCTTGCTACAGAGCGCGTGGTTGCTCTTCGTCGGAAGTTCGAGTCCTCCCTGGGTCGTGTGTGTGTGTGTGTGTGTGTGTGTGTGTGTGTGTGTGTGTGTGTCCTTAGTTTAAGTAGTTTGTAATTCTAGGGATTGATGACCAGTTTGTTCCAGTAGGTTTACAAACATTGGAACATTTGCGTTCATACAAAAAAAGTTCACAAAATAAAGCTCTTTCAGTTGTTCCCGAATTTTCCAATTTTCGGGTCCACTTTTCGATACTTCTATTGCATACAAATCTACTGACAAACATTCATACAAACCTAACATCGAGCAGACAACTGTTCAGAAATTAGTCGTAGGTGTAATGCTGTTTTTCAATATCCATAGTATCCATATAATTTTTCACTATTTTGTTCACCATTTATAATACATATTATCACCGTTTATATTATGTTGCATTGTAGTTCCCTTAACAGGATGGAAATAAGTGTCTCGGGGGAAAAAAAACCAAGAAATCACTGTCGTAAACCTGATTCCAAGCGCCGCGGCGGAGCGGCCGAGCACATTGAGGCGCGAGGTCGTTCCCGTCAGGGGTTCGAATCGCCCCTCGGGCATAGATATTTGTGCCGTGTTTAGTATAAGCTAGTTCATAAGTAGTTTGTAAGTTTAGGGACTGATGACCCCGCCGTTAAGCCCCTTAAGTTTAACATACATTTGAACATTTTGATTCCAAGCAAAAGTACTATTCGTTCTTAAAAAAAGGAAAAAAAGTTAAAAAGAATATGCTCATCAATTAACAAAAGCAAATTTGCACGATCTTCTATTTGAAAATATTTAATTAAAAAACACTATACCTAATATTACCGGAATAATAAAAATTCTATAACAATTTAATCCGAGGAAGGGTTCCTTTATGATAGGAATAGAGATAGTACTATGTCGAAATAGTCATTATATTGGCTATACGGGGGTACTACATATTTTACATAGCATAACCAGAATAAACACTTTTATGTAACATACTTCAAAAAACGCTTTTCTTCCTACCATTAACAATTTTCAACGCTTATCCAAACGAACGTATAAACAAAGTAAAAGAGAAGTATAACACCCTTGGTCAGCTACAGTAGACCTACACATATGCATTCGCAGTTACATGGTTTGTCCCATTTAGAATGAACCGTCCGACGCAGCTTCAAGGAACTCGCTTGTTAGAGACACTGTTACCGGAAACCTCATCATCCAGAAGATGGTTCCTGGAAAATTACGCCTACTTCTGCAGTGGTGCCTTTAAAAAGAACGTGGTGAACTTTATATCCGGTCCTTATTCTATATAAGTTTCTGCTGAGTGACTAACGATAATGCTTTCTCCGTATTAGTTCACGTCACATATTAACTTCAGCGTACTATGTTCATTTGTGTTATTCGGCACATCCGATGCACAAAAATGTTCAAATATTTGTAAAGCTTATGGGACTTAACTGCGGGTTCTTCAGTCCCTAAACTTACAAACTACTTATGAACTAATACTAAAGACAGCACAAGCATCCATGCCCGAGGGAGGATCCGAACCCTCGACGGGGAACGGCCTAACAAATAGGATCATTGCGCCTCAATGCGCTCGGCCACTCCGCCGGGGCTATTTTTCATAGAAAAACCACATAAAAACATAAAGGAGACATATTTGAAAGATTATCAAATATTAAACAGAATAAAATCGCATGTTTCAAAAGCAATGACCACGCGTCCACAACGTGGCGCTCCAGGCCGCTCGGCTACTCCCGCGCGGCATCCGATGCCTCCGACATTATTTTTAATACAGCAGATTGTAGGAGAACAACGGAGGATGTAGGGTCAAGGAACGAACCCTAAATCTCGCCCTGTCACTTGAATATTCGACGATTTACGATGACTGGATGGAGATTTAAAATACGTTAAATTGAACAAACAGCAGTAATTTTTAATAATTTATTTTGCTCCAATTTCCGCCATCACACTAACGCCTTTCGTGAGTTTCCTAAAAGTATATAATTTCCATATCCTTCTACAATACTAGGAGCCTGTTCAATAGGTGTCGTGAATTCACGACCACTTTCCGGGCAGCTGAAGGAATTGTGTGAATCCACAACACTGTTGAATTGGATCCTAGTAATGTAAATGGACATCGAACTTCTACTTGTTTTAGTAACCTCAATAAGGTTTGAAACCGAAAAAGATAGAAAAATAAATTATCTAAACTGTTCAAAAATAAGGGATCACTAGAGGTATCTAGTTTGTGGAGTATTATTAGCAGAAGGAACTGAAAATGACCGACGTCTGTGTTGCTTCTACGGAGTGGAGACAACAACATTATGACAACCGAGATAGTTTTAATAACGGAACGTTTCTGCAGATGGGGTTTGTGTTGACTTATGTTTACTTTACCAAAGGAATTAAACAAGCAATTGTGTTGAGATAGTGTAGTGAACAGGTGGAGCAATGTAGCAACAACGTGACTTACTTGAAGCTAGTGCATGGAGAGCCAAGGAAGCCGCGATGGAATAGCCGTGCGGTCTAAGGCGCCTCGCTGCGGAGGTTCGAGTCCTCCCTGGGGCATGGATGTGTGTGTTGTCCTTAGGTTAGTTTACCTAGGTTTAAGTAGTTTGTAAGCTACGGACTGATGACCACGCAGTTTGGTCCCATAGAATTACAAACATTTGAACATTTTTTTCAACTCAGCTGCAACGCACACGCCAGCAACAACAGGACTCGTAATATCTACACACAGTCAGAAATCGCCTTCGACAGTGTAGCCTCTACTCGCGGAGGCCTATGCTGGGTGTCCCTTTAAAATCACGACACCGTTTAGACCGCAGAAACTGGGCAAAGAAACATGATGATTGGAGTCGTCATGAATGGTGCTAGGTGCTGTTCACAGATATGTCAAGAGATTGTGTACAGTCGGACTATCGTCGTTCTCTCATTTAGAGATAACATGAAACTCGGAACAACTCTGCTTGTGTGCAGGTAACATCATATCATGGTGGTGGACGAATGGTGGGACCAGGAGTCAGTACTGGCGGACGTACGGATCTCTATGTCCATCAGAATAGCACTGTGACTACCAAAGATGTAGGAACGGGATCCTTCGACCTTATATTATGCCCTTCGCTGTTGCCAAAGGAGATGTGTTGTTTCTGGTGGGCCATGAAGCCCGTACCAACAGAGCTGCAGCGGTGGACAAGATGCTTGAAGCCGAGGGAATTGAACGAATGCAGTGACCAACTTGTTCACCGGACAAAACCCGATTGATCATGTTTGGGATGCACTTGGCAGGCGCATTACAGCCATGCCAATACATCCCACAACGGTTTCAGAGCTGGCTGTTACACTCGTGGAAGAATAATAGCTTAATATCCCTCAAGATCTGATTGATAACCTCCTACTATCCATACCGCGCAGGCAGCAACTGTACTGGTTGCCTGAGGTGATGTCACGCCATATTATAAGGTAACGAGATTGACTTTTTCATTACTATGGTAATCCCATGGTACCTCGCTCTAAGTAGACGCCATGTAAACCTTAAGTAGAGTTGAGACAGCACAATATCGTACTGCATCACAAATTACAATTGTAACTAATCTATATACATAAAAATGAATGTTTGTATGTCCTTTATGTGCTCATAAACCATTCATTCGATTGCAATGAAACTTTGCTGAACTGTTCACCGTACGACCACGAATGTTCCCGACCCAAAAACAAAAGAGCACGACACATACCTCAGGAGATATGACGTCATAAATAATGAGAGGCCATCGCGTGAGAATACCCAGATTTATGACTCAATTATTGAAAAATGGGAGTAGTTAGGGATCTGCAACAAAGTTTTCATACAATTTCGGACGTTTATGAAGCGTTTTGTAACCGACCCCCCCCCCCCCCCCCACACACACACACACACACAAAATGATGAAAAGAAGTCTCCCGCTCACACCAGTTTCGCTGTAAATGCCTTAAAACTGTCGCATCAGTCATGACCTTGTGACGTTTTACTTTATTACTGATTACTGTCTTCCCAACATATTTTGCATATAGTATCGATATGTATCACTAAATGTGCCATCAAATTTATATCACTCTACGACATATACTTCAGGACATATGATGACATAAACATTGAAATTCTTTTAAAAACTGACGCGCCAGACATGGATTTTCGTTTTATTACTTCTTCAGTACTATTGCTATGCGCAAATAATTTCGGAAACGAATTAAATAGGAAGCTATATACAATCACGCGCAAATTCAAATGCAACGTTGTCCAAAGTTTCCAAGAAATAGGACAACTTTTGGAAATTTGCGATCAGTAACAGCTACAGTTTCTCTTCTTTTAATAGCAAAATACTGATGCACCAACATGCATCATAAGCAAAAAGTCTGAAGTGGGGTAAGTACTATAAACGTGTGACATCATATGGGACGAATGTACAGTGTCACACAAGAAAGCATTGGAAGCACGTGATCGTACACTGCGAGATTTGAAAGGAAAAGCAAGGGTCTTCGGTGGCGCACTCGTTTTATACCACGTTGAACACCCGCCGATGAACTTAAATCTCAAAGCATCAATTTTATTTAATCATTTACAGAAACTGACTTAGAAAACCAGCATGCGAGTACAACTACAACGGGATGCATCGGCTGGAAATTTTGCAAAGCAATTCTAGGATATTGGAAAAGGGCGAATGCAAATTGATGAATGTACGCAACGTATCACCTTGACAGCAAACTTCTGTAACATCACAGAAAACATAGACGAATTGGTGCAAAAAGTTTTCCCAACCATTGCACAGTACTACAAAAATCATCAGTGGCTCAGGACGCCTCCTATATTAGCTACCAAAACATCGAAGTCAGTACCATCAGCTTCACTATTCAGAATGGAATACCCGGCGAAACGAAACGACAACATATAAGCCCATCGATCTGTAGTGAATCAAGACGAAGTTGTTAACTATGGAACTGAATTCTTGAATTGAAATTTGGAGTACCTATCATTCTTCTTCGAAACATAAATCCACCACGACTTTGCAACGGAACCAGACTCTCGGCCAAGAAAATGATGAACAATGTTATCAAGGCAACAATTTTGACTGGAAAATTCGAAGAGGAAGACGTACTGTTGCCACGTATACCAATGATCCCGACAGATATGCCATTCGAATTTAAACGTTTGCAGTTCCCGGTGCAACTCGATTTCGCAGTGACTATCAACAAAGCACAAGGACAATTGTTGCAAGTGTGTGGATTAAATTTGGAGAATAAATGCTTCTCACATGGGCAGCTCTACGTGGCCTGCTCACGCATCGGAAAACCTTCTGATTTAATCGTTTACGCACCAGAGGGAAAAACGAGAAATATTGTGTATCCCACAGAACTTCAACAAATACCGAATTGAAACGAAACGCTGCAATGTCACATTTTTTTTAGGAATGATCTAAATCAGAAAAAATACTGAAAACAAAATGAATATTTGTGTAATGTCTTTCCTACAAATTTAATTTAGGTGGTAGCGTAGCAACGTGCGCAAGGTACAGCTAGTATCTGAATAAAGTACTTTATCATATACATATCGTGTATGGTAACTCAACTCATCCCCTATTTGTGTATAAACATTTACACCTGTTTGTAATCTTCTCGGGTTTGCAGCCGGATACTAAAGTCAACTTGACACAATATTTCCGCGGCACAACTGCCCGCCATCCTCAGTTGAGCGTGCTGGTACACAATCTCGCCGGAACTGAGTTCCCAGTCCAATCGGCGTCTCCTTTATACATCGCGGAAGACCCATAGAGCGTGCGCAAAAAGTGACAGTAACTGCCCTCTGGCGCACAAGACATAGAGCGCTCCGGTGGTAGAATCCGGCGAAATCGATAATCGATGATGAAGAATATTATTATTCAGATTGCTGAAGTACCAACAGTTGTTTCTTAACATCTGATAAGACAGGGTTCCAAGATTTACTAAGAAGGCAGCCTTTGTCTCTGTTAATCATATTGTCAAATAATCGGATCTCTACGGATTCCTTTAAGACACAGTCCCTGTAACGAGACGCTGAAGCCAACATGTGAGTTTCGTTATACAACATTCTATGTCCCTCATCGAGACAAAGCTCAGCTACCGCCGACTTCTCGGGCTAGAGCAAACGTGTGTAGCGTTGATGTTCAACACATCTGCCCTGAATGATGCGGATCGTCTGACCAATATATGTTTTCCCACATTGGCAGGGATTCTTATATACCCCGGGTTGCCTCAGACCCAAATTATCCTTCACAGAACCCCAGAAGTGCTCTCGTCTACAGGCGGACGAAAAAAACTCTCAATGTCATGCTTTTTTTAAAAAAATTATTCCTATCTTTGATGAAATACTCCTGGCAAAAGGTAGCAAAGCAACTGATTTGTGGGTCTCATTTAATAATTCAGGTGAAGGACCAAACTGAAAAGCAGCGGATCTGCTTAATTGTGTATCTATTACAGCCAAAGCCCGAAGAGCGGCCAGATCGCGAATTGGCCGGCCACTTCGCACTTTGGCCGGGTGGATTGGCCAGAGTCCGATTACTTGAATGAAGCGACGCATATCCGACTTTGGCCAGCCAGTTCGCGACTTGGCCGGAGGTTCCTGGCCAGAACGCGATGTGACTGCACATATGTCGGGGAATCCTCGTCTAAATCGCACTGGGTGCTGTGATGTGGCAACAATGTACAGTGGTCACCATATGTCTCACTCTCAGTGTTAAATTATTGATAACATAGTGACAGAGGAAGACCTTGAGAAAGTTGAAAGAGTAATGGACGACACTATAAATTTAGGGACTACTCCCAACAATGAAACTGACACTGTGGAGATCGAACCATCGGGAAGCCAAGATCAGTTATACGACAATAATAAGCCGAAAATGTACTGTGTGGTTTGTGAAGAACAGTGTGGTGCAGCTCATTGTTGTATATTTTGCGGCAAAAGGGCCGACGCAATATGTGGAAGAAGTAATGAAGCAGATGAAGGATATGGAGGAAAAGTTACTTGCAAACTATGTTATAACAAGCAAGAAATCTGGAAGAAGAGGGTTTGAGCTCACGATCGTTTGCAAGCACAAGGTGCTAAGATGCTTAAAAATTCAGACGCAAAATTCGCGCCTGCAAAAGTTGGAGACAATGTTCGCATCCGTTTACAAGATACTGACAGAGGTCTTGGAGATCCCAGAAGCGTTCTTGCCGTTGTGATGAACGTCGAAGGCACTTTCTACAAGCTGGGAACAAAGCATGGTGTTCTGAAACAACTATAATCTAGAAACGAATTCTCTATTCTGCCCGAGAAACTGATCACACTGGAATCCGTGCCCAAAGAAGAAAAATCATTGCGAACCATATTGTCCTTACTGTCACTGACCAGTAGCCAAGGATACGAGCGATGCAATTGCTCTACTAAATGCGCCTCAAATCGCTGAAAATGCCGAAATAAGAAAGTATTGTGTAATTCCAAATGTCATAAAAGCTTAACTTCTTGTAATAAGTGAATACCGGATGTATTAAAAATATTTGTATTGTGGACGGATTGTATACTGAAACTTCCTGGCAGATTAAATTTGTGTGCCGGAACCGGGACTCGAACCTCGGACCTTTGCCTTTCGCGGTAGTGCGCTTGCCCGCGAAAGGCAAAGGTCCCAGCTTCGAGTCCCGCTTCCGGCACACAATTTTAATCTGCCAGAAAGTTTCATATCAGTGCACTCTCTGCTGCAGAGTGAAAGTTTCATTCTGGAAACATTCCTTAGGCTGTGGCTAAGCCATGTCTTCTTCATATCCTTTCTTCCAGGAGTGCTAGTCTTGCATGGTTCGCAGGAGAGCTTCTGCGAAGTTTGGAAAGTAGGAGGCGAGGTACTGGCGGAAGTAAAGTTGTGAGGCGGCATCGTGAGTCGTGTCGGGATAGAACAGTCGGTAGTGCGCTTCCCGCGCAAGGCAAAGGTCCCAGGTTCGAGTCACGGTTCCGGCACACAATTTTAATCTGCCAGGAAGTTTCATATTAGCGCACACTCCGCTGCAGAGTGAAAGTTTCATTCTGGGATTGTATACTTCTCATTACTGAGATTGATAAATAAATTGCATACAGCTTGAAATTATACACTTTCAGCCCATCTTTATTTGTCTCCCGATTATGGCCGATCGGTCTACGCCACTTAGCGAACTGGTCGGCCAAATCCCGAAATCAGGAAAAGATCGGACATTGGCTGGCCAATTGAAGGCGATTTCGGGCTTTGGTTGCAACATATCCATTAGTATCCGGCTGCAAACGCGAGAAGATTACAAACAGTTATTACGCCGGGAAAAACCTTTGTGGTCACATTTACACCTGTTGGTTCCATTTATTATAACATATTTTGACAAGGCGCATTGCACAGTCCGTATCAATGACGGATCGAATAGAACTGTAGACTAATGAGTGTTGGCGCAGTATTTAGTGGTGAATCGGTGTTGGTGGCGGTGATTCACGGGGCGGCAGCCATCCATCAGGCGGCTGATTGGAACGGGAGGCCTCCCCCTCTTTCGGGGTCGTAAAGTTGTTTTATGTGAGCCGGCGGTTCGGACAGGACGCCTTGAGTAACGGCTGCGGCGCGGGGCCCACCGGTGGCGTAGGCGGCCGGTCAACACGCCGCCCGTATCGCCGACACACACCTGCCGCCGCACACTTATCTCTGAGGCACAGACTACCAGGACTCTCGAGGTCTAACCTGCTCATCTCGTTTAGAGAACAAGAGAAAGTAAAGCGTGACTGCACTCAACCTCCAGTAACTTGGCCAAAAGTTGTGTGCCCTCAAGAAACATCTACATTGTGGGTAAGTTCCTTACGTCATCATCATCATCATCATCATTGGCTTACCTGCTTTGCTGGAGAATTTGACTGCAGAGCCCTCCATGCTTCTGTCTTCTGCTCTTCTCTTCATTCGTTAGTACCCTCCTTGCCGCCTGCTGACGTCTACATCTACATGGGATACTCTGCAAATCACATTTAAGTGCCTGGCAGAGGGTTCATCGAACCACCGTTATACTATTTTATCTCCCATTCCATTCTCGAATAGCGCGCGGGAAGAATGAACAACTGAATCTCTCCGTTCGGGCTCTGATTTCTCGTATTTTATTCTGATGATCATTTCTACCTATGTAAGTGGGAGTCAACAATATATTTTCGCATTCTTAGGAGAATTTTGGAGATTGGAGTTTCGTAAGTAGCCCACGCCGCAGCGATAAGCGCCGTTGTTGTAATGATTCCCACCCCAGATCCTGTACCATTTCCGTAACGCTGTCTTCCCTGTATCGTCACAATACAAAATGAGCTGCTCTTCTTTGAACTCTTTCGATGTCCTCCGTCATCCAGCATCTGGCACCTTTTTTTACCCTTTTCTCCATTTCCCGAAACGAAACCTTCAACTGGCTCTACTAGAAAGTAATCTCGTCTCACATTGTGGCACATCCAATTTAATTTTCTATTCTTCACCGTCAGCAGCATCCTACGTTCTTCACTAATTCTACTCAGCACTTCATTCCTGACTTCATCAATCCAGCTGATCTTCTCCATTCTACGCCATATCCACAGTTCGCAATCGTCATTTCTCCTCTCATCTTGTTTTATTAAATTCCACGTTTCTGCTCCTTACAAGGCCACTCTCCATATTAGGCACTTCACCAGTCGCTTTTTTAATTCCTTTTTTAAACCACTTATGAGGAGTCTTCTCTGCTTATGAAATGCAACTTCTTCCAGTGCCATTCTCACTTTCATGTCTTATTCTCAATCTACATTTACATCTACATACATCCACCTAAAGGTGCGTGGCACAAGGTATTCAGTAACACTACTAGTTACTCCCTTTCCTGTTCCACTCTTATTTAGAACGAAGGAAAAGTGAAGCTTGTATGCATCCTTAATAGCCCTAATGTTTTTTCTTATATTTGTAGAGTAATTCTACAATCCGGTTCAGATTCCGGCCCTCTAAATTTCTTTTCTCGAAAAGAACGTCGTCTTTCCTCCAGCGACTCCCATTTGAGTTTCCGAAGCATCTGAATACACTCGCGCATTGATCTAACCTACCAGTAACAAACATAGCTTCCCGCCTCTGAATTGCTTCTATTTCTTCCTTTAAACTTATCTGGTGTGGATCTCAAACATTTCTGCAATACACAAGACGACGTCACACAAGCCTTTTACATGTGGTCTCTTTTACAGACGATTCACATCTTCATAAAATTCTCCCAATAAACCGAAGTCGACAATCCGCCTTCCCCACGACGTTATATGTCGATTCCATTTCATATCGCTGGCAGCGTTACGCCTAGATATTTAATTGACGTGATTCTGTCAAGCAGCTCACTACTGATTGTTTCTCCTACTCATCTAGGGTTAGAGCTCGCTGCCAGTCTCCCACAACCTATATATTTGGTCCAAGTTATCCAGCATTCTCTTTGAGATTTCTGCTCGAATATCGGGTACACCACACGCTTTGTTGTTTCCAAGTTCTCCCAAAGCCTTATTTTCTTCGGGACCTAGGACAAAGTTTCCTATTTTCATCTTCATTTATTGATCCTTCCTTTTCCATCTGCAGATCGGAAGGTCTATGATCCGCTTCTTAGAGAGTTTATATATATTCTTTCAAAAATGTTTGTTAAGCTTAAGGGACTTGACTGCGGGGTCATCAGTCCCTAAACTTACAAACTACTTATGAACTATTTACGAACTAGGACGGTACAAATATCCATGCCCGAGGGGTTATTCGAACCCCCGACCGTAGTGGCCGTGCAGACCGTGACTGAAGCGCCTCAGTCCCCTCGGCCACCGCGGCCGGCTATATTCTTTCCATCTATCCTGAACAGCGTATGGGTCACTTACTACAGTTTTATCTTTACCTTCTATCTCCCGATTAGTTTTGTTTCTTGCTTCACTTGGCTATTCGATACATCTTTTCGTACTTGCCCTCTTACTCGAGTGTCTCAGTTTATGAGCAGATTCCATTCGTCCATTTTTCCCTGGCCTAATCAGTTACACTTCTTCAGCTCGTAGTTCAGTCATCTGTTTGCCTCTTTTCTTCGTCATTTTATTCTTTTTCCTTTTACTTCTTTCTGCCACCAAAAATGTTCAAATGTTTGTAAATCTATCGGACCAAACTGCATCAGTCCGTAGCTTACAAACTACTTAAACCTAGGTAAACTAACCTAAGGACAAACACACACGCCCATGCCCCAGGGAGGACTCGAACCTCCACGGCGAGCAACCGCGCGCTCCGCAGCGAGACGCTTTAGATCGCTCGGCTCCTCCACCGCGGCTTTCTGCCACCAAGAAGATCGTCAGTAACCTATGTTTTCCTTCTCCGCTTTAGGAAACGTAGATGCTACAATGCAAACTTCAAAAGCCATTAGTACTTGATGAACCTCAGTAGTGTGAAATTCATCTCTTACCATGCAAGCTCTTTACTTTCCATAACTAGGACCAAGGCAATAAGATATTCAATAATTTATTAATCTTAAAAACCAGTTTAGTCCACGATAGCATTTCAGTACTTTTATTTATGACCAGTTTAGATAGACCTGTGCTTCAGTTATCGAATCTTTTAACGTAGTAACTAAACCAAGCAATCTTGCAAGTCACATAAACATGGTGCGTCACCGCAAAGTAAAACATAGGCGTGGAAAGCAGACCGTGAAATATAAACAGTTACAAATCCACACAGTTAAAAAAATATTCCCATCGCGTCGGTCTGTTATTGTGAACACAATCTTCTTCTTGAAGAACTAATTATTACAACTAACTTCTTCTACATTATTTACATTTGTCGCTACTTCAAAGGTGGTTACAAGTTCGTTGGAGCACCCGGAGTGATTCCTCGGTATGGCGTCGAACGGTCTTCGTAGCGGGCTTCTTCTTCTTCTTCTTCGGAGTCTTCCACAAGGCTATCTTTTGCTTGGTTGATACGATACTGATTTGCGTGCCGCCTGGCTGGTCCCTAAAAGGCGATCGCTGACCAATCGGAAGTCGGCGCAGGAATACTCCACTGGTTCTCATCTACGCTGCGACTTATGTAAGAGAAGGTCCCAATTAGGCTCGAGAATACTCCGTTTATTTACAGTAGCGAATATGTCGCGGTATGACGCCTGCTAGCGATTGAAACGGCTGATCCGTCGAGCTTGCGTACATGTCGTGCTGCCAGCTGATTAGGGGTAAACTGACAGCACATCTGTCTTTCTGCAATAAACGCAAGAATTACTGACGGATTTTCATCAATTGATTCATGAGGTAAGTTGGAGTGTATAGTTCATTAGTCTAACAGTGAGTGAGTGTGACATGCAAAAATCATGGAAATAATGCCATAAATACATTTATAAAAACCATATATTCTGCGACTTAATTACTGCTCCATTTAACACATCCAGCAATCGTAAATCGTCGAATATTCAAGTGACAGGACGAGATTCAGGTTTCGTTCTTTGACACTACTATCCTCCATTATTCTCCTAAAATCGACTGTATTAAAAATAATGTCGGAGGCATGGGATGCCGCGCTGCAGTAGCCGAGCGGTCGGGAGCACCTAAATGCGCTCGGCCACTCCTACGCGTCTATTATGCATAGAAAAAACTATAATAAAACATAAGGAGACATATGTGAAAGATTATCAAATAATACAATCTATGTTTCAAAAACAATTACCGCGCTTCCATTTCTTCTTTGGTGTTTGGGCTAATTCCAAGGTGGTTTTTTTTTTTTTTCCTTAAAAAAAATAGTAGTTTGGAGCCATTCTACTCCATTAAGAAGGAAATCTACGTAATCGACTTTGAAGCGTCTTTTCCTCATGTCTGTCTCTATGTTAGAATATTCTTCAATTTTGGAAGTTTTCTGTAGTCTATATCCATTCTCGGTCCATCTTGCTCCCAAAGTTTTCGTAGTTATTTTTCTTTCTTTAGATTTTCCATGACAGTTTTCCTGTTAAGAGCCAAGGTTTCGCTAGCACATAATGGTTTCATTACTGTTTTGCAGTTTCTAATTTTGGCATTTAAAGATATGCATTTTTATATAGAAGTTTTGTACCAATCCTAAACCCTTACTAGCTTTCTGTATTCTTTCTTGTTGTGCACAATTTTCAGAGATAATTTCTCTTACATATCTAAAGTGTGATACTCTGTTAATTTCTCGATGTCTGGTTTCCAACTTCAAAATTTCTAGATTTTTTGTTCTAAACGCAATCTTTACAAATGATATCTGCAGGCCGAATTTCTCTGCACATTCTTTTACAGTTTCTATCTGTTTTATAGCCATCTCACTACAATCTGCCATTATTGTGAGATCGTCTGCAAGGCTTAGTAGAAAATTCGTAGGTTACGTCTTCTGGTTCCTAATGAAGCTGGCTCCAGCAATTTTCTTCTTCGAGTTTCTTTTTCTAGTCTTCCATGACATTGATGAACAAAGGCTATAACCCATCGCTTTGTCTAACCCCAGTTTCTATCTCGAATGGTTTTGAAAGTTTTCCCATAAATTTAACTTTGGATTTTGGATTTGCTAATGTCTGCTGAATGATACTCTGTATTTTCCGATCCCATACTTTTCCTTCAAGAATCCTAAACCACTTGGGTTTCGAGATATTTGATACTGATGTCACCTAAAATTGCAGGCTACAGAGAACTGGGGTAAGGGTTTAACTTAAAAACTAACGTGGTCTGTGAAACTTTCAAATGGTTACAATTTTTAGGTTTTGTTATTATTTTTTTATTTGCCTTGAGCATTGGACTCTACGATGCCTACATATTCTTGTTTGACACAACTAAAACGATGTGGGTATATTTCGACCCGCTGGTGCCAATACGTTGTATCAGACGTAATGTCATCCTGCAGACACATACAACTGCTGTGGTGGGTACAAGTGAGCAACATCCCCAATACCTAGATTACCATTAACACCGCAACACATTGATAGGAATCAAATGGTCAAATGTTTGTAGAGCTTATCGGACCTAACTACGGGGTCATCAGTCCCTAAACTTACAAACTACTTATGAACTAGCTACAACTAAGGACAGCACAAATATCCATGGCCAATGGGGGATTCGCACCCCCGACCGTAGTGGCCGTGCAGACCGTGACTGAAGCGCCGCAGTCCCCTCGGCCACCGCGGCCGGCCATAGATAGGACTGCTGATGAAATCATCCCTCTTTCCCCCCGTGGTTTGGGAGCTCTCGGGTGTTCAAATGTTTGTAAATCTATTGGACTGTACTTGGTTGGTTATTAGTCCCTAGGCTTACAAAATACTTTAACTTATGCTACGCACAAAAAATACACCCAAGCCCAAGTGAGGACTCGAACCTCCAACAGCGAGCAGTTGCGCGTTCCGCAGCTAGGAGCCTAGGAACGCTCGACCACTCCACCGCGGCTGTGATATTAGAGGGCACGTCTGAACGTAGCTGCAGAATATCTTATGGCACAGCAATTCATCACCGACGGCCTGCTTTCTCGGGTTTCACCACTCATGCGAACAACGGCTCACAACCGGCTTGTGTACTGCTGGAGGTTTACACACAGTAGGCGACCGAGGAGGCTGGGACAGCACTGCGAAACGGGAGGAGGGCTGTCCGCTATTCTGCCTCTTCTGCGCGCGAGACGGCGAGCAGAGAGATGTCGTGGCATTACTGGCTACGAGGAAGGCTGTCTGCTTGTCATTCTCTGTGTCGTGTGTGGAATACGATGCCAGGATACTGCGGAATTACTGTCGGCGAGTGTTCACTGTCCGCCTGTCATCACGCTGCTGCGGCACGTGCTGTGCCGGTCACGTTCTGTGAAATGTGCACGTGGGCGAGAGGGAACATATTAGCACGGCGCTCGGCGGAGGTTACAACAGGTACATTGTACGTGAGCGACGTTGTTTCATCGGCTAATGTGTTTATGTCTGTGTTGTTCGTTCAGTTACCGTATTGTTCCTCTTTTCAGTGAAATGCTGTCCTTCTCAAAATGTCAGTGCGAATGCTTTGGCCACTAGTTCAAAATGTTCAAATGTTTATAGAACTTATGGGACTTAACTACAGGGTCATCAGTCGCTAAGCTTACAAACTACTTATGAACTAGCTAAGACTAAGGACGGCACAAATATCCATGCCCGAGGGGGGATTCGACCCCTCGACCGTAGCGGCCGTGCAGACCGTGACTGGAGCGCCTCAGTCCCCTCGACCACCGCGGCCGGCTGGCCACTAGTAAAAGTAAGAGGATTGGGATGGAATGCCAATATTCCTTTTCATCCGTTACTTATTTTCCATTTTTATTAATTAAACTTGAAGCCAGATTTTCGTTGCCTGTCCATGCCTACTCTATCCTGAGCAAGCCTTTTCATCTGCTCATAAGAACGACAACCCACATCCACTTGAATCTGCTTAATATATGCGTCTCTTGTTCTCCCTCTGCGGTTTTACACCACACACTTCTCTCCAATGCTAAATTTACGACTCCTCGTTGTCTAAGAATGTGTCCTACCAAACAATCTCTTCTTTCAGTCAAGGTGTGCCAAAAATTCCTTTTCTCGCCAATTCTGTTTAGTACCACTTCATTAGTACCTAATCTTCATCATTCTTCTGAAGCACCAAATTTCAAAAGTCTCTATCCTCTTCCTGTCCGCACAGCTTATCGTCCATGTTTCACTCACGTACAAGGCAAACTCCACACAAATGCCTTCAGAAAAGACTTCCTTACACTTAAATTAATATTCTATGTTAGCAAATTTCTCTTTTTCAAAAATGCTTTTCTTCCCATTGCCATTCTGCATTTTACATCCTCTGTACTGCGACCATCGCAAGTTATTTTACTACCCAAGTAACAAAACTCATCTACCACCTTCATTGTTTCGTTACCTAATATAATTCCTTCAGCATCGCCTGATTTTCTAAGACTGCATTCCATTATCTTTGTTTTGCTCTTGTTAATGTTCATTTTATACGTTCTCTTCACCACACTGTCCATTCCATTCAACTGCTCTTCCAGGTCCTTTGCTGTCTCTGACAGAATTACAATGTCATCAGCAAAACGCAGTGTTTTAATTTCTTCGCCCTGAACTTTAATCCCTATTCCAAATTGTTCCTTGCTTTCCTTCACTGCCTGCTCGATGTACAAATTGAATAACATTGGATAAAGGCTACTACCCTGTCTTACTCCCTTCCCAACTAGTGCTTTCTTTTCAATGCCCTACGACTCTAATAACTGTGGTCTGGCTTTTGTACAAGTTGTAAATAACTCTCATTTCTCTGTGTTTTATCCTCCTGAATCCAAACTGATCTTCTCCGAAGTCAGCTTCTACCAGCTTTTCCATTCTACTGTAGATAATTCGTGTTAAAATTTTGCAGCCATGACTTATCAAACTGGTGGATGTGTAATTTTCACACCTGTCTGCGCCTTATTTCTTTGGAATGGGGATTATTACATTTTTCTTAAAGTCTGAGGGTATTTCACCTGTCTCATACATCTTACACACCAGTTGAAATAGTTTTGTCATGGCTGACTCTCCCAGAGACTTTAGTAGCTCTGAGTGTATGTCATCTACTCCCGGGGCCTCGTTCCGACCTAAGACTTTCAGGGCTCTGTCAAATTCATCTCTCAGTGCTCAACGATACAGTTATCTGGACCGTAGGTACAACCGCAGCGGAGGGGTATCCGTAGAGTGGCAAGACAGCAAGACAAACATGCGGTTCCTGAAAAGGAGCAGCAGACTTTTCATTACTTGCAGGGGCAACGTCTAGATGATTGCCTGATCTGGCCTTGTCAACACCAGCTAATGTGACTTTGTCATACAGTTACTGCAGCTGCAGTTACATGCAGCTCTACTGTATGAATATATGATGATGCAGTTACATGCAGCTCTACTGTATGAAAATATGATGATGCAGTTACATACAGCTCTACTGATGACCCAATCTTCTCGGTAAAATATTCTGGAGGTAAAATAGTCCCCATTCCGACCTCCGCGCAGGGATTAATCTAGAGGATATCGTCATAAGGAGAGAAAACACTGGTATTCTACGGATCGCAGTGAGGATGAATGTTGGATCCGTTAAGCTAGTACGTAGTCAGAAAATTTAAAAAGGGAAATGGATAGTTGAAGTTGGATACAGTGGAGATTAGTGAAGTTCTATGGAAAGATGAACAAGATTTCTGGTCAGGTGTGTGTTGGGTTATAAATACAAAATCATTTCGGGATATTACAGAAATCGAATAATGGATAAGAAAAGAAGAATGATGATAATTTACAATGTATTTCCTGAATTGGCTCTGCGGATTATGGCAAGATCGAATAAATGTATGAGAAGGTAAAGGAAATTATTCATACTGGTTGAGAGAGCGGAAAACTTAATTGGAATGGGAGACTGTATTTCGGCAGTACGAAAAGAAGCGGAAGAATAATTAGTAGGGCAACATGGACTCGGGAAAAACAGTGAAACAGGAAGCCGCCCAGTATAATTTTACACGGAACATAATCATGATAAACAACTTGCTGTAACAACTATAAAAGACGGTTATATTCTTGGAAGAGATAAGAAGACACTGGAATACACCAGACAGATTTTATAATGGTAAGACGTAGACTTCGGAACCAACGTTTAAACTGTAAACTCTGACCATATCTTATTAGTTCTGAACTATAGACTGAAACTGAAGAAACTGCACAAAGGTAGGAAAAGAAGAAAATGGGACATAGATAAATTAAATGAACATGAGGTTCTTCAAAGTTTCAGTGTGAGCTTTAGCAACAATTGATAGAGATGGAGGAAAACAGTAGAATAGGAACGTGTTGCTTTGACGGATTAAATAGTGACGACAGCATAGGTCTACATAGTTAAAAAGACAAGACCTACACATATCCTTGGATATTACGGGTAACATTGAATTTAATTGATGAAAGGAGAACATATAACAATACAGTAAACGAGCAGGTAAAGTGAAGTACAGACGACTGATTAATGAGTTCGTCAGGAAGTGCAAAGCGACTAAGGAGTGGCTTGGGCAAATGGAAGTCTGTGGAAGAATTTATAAGAAGGGAAAAATAGAGACAGCCTACAGGAAAATGACAGAATTTGAAGACAAGAAAAGCAGCAGTATGAACATCAAGAACTCAGCTGGAAAACCTGTTCTGAGCAAAGAAAGGAAAGCTGAAAGGTGGAGAGAATGGAAGAAAATGTGTTTCGAGACACTATTGTAAAAAGCGAAGAGGTAGATGGAGTAGAAGATACTGGACTGAGAGAAGAATTTAACAGAGTATTGAAAGACCTAAATAAAAAATATAAAAAGGCCACTGGGATAGACGACATTCCCTCAGAATTCTGAAGTCTCTGGGAGAGCCAGCCATAACAAAACTATTTCGCCTGGTGTGTAAGATGTATTAGACAAGCGAAGTGCCGTCAGACTTTAAGAAAAATTTTAAAATCCCTATTCCAAAGCAAGTTGGCACAGGCAGATGTGAAATTTACAGAACCATCAGTTTAAAAAGTCATGGTCGCAAAATGATAGACGAATTATTTCCAGACAAATGGAAACTCTGCTAAAAGCTGACCGCTGGCAAAATCAGTTTGGATTTTGAACGAATGTAGGCGATAGTCACATTACTACTTATCTTGGAAGATAGATTAAGTAAAGGTAATCCTAAATTCATAAATTTCACAACTTATACAAGAATCAGACAGTAGTTGCTAGAATCGAATGGCATGAAAGGGAAGCATTTGTTGGGAAGGGAGTAAGACAGTGTTGTTGTCTTTCCACAATGATATTCAATTTGTACATTGAGCAAGCTGTGAAGGAAAGCAAGGAGAAATTCGAAGAAGTAATTAAAGTTCAGGGTAAAGAAGTAAAAAGAATGCGTTTTGCTGATAACATTGTAATTCTGTCAGAACCGCAAAGTTCTTAAAAGAGCATTTGAACGAAATGACAAATGTGTTGAAAGGATCGTATAAGATGAGCATTAACAAGTGCAAAACTGGCGTAATGGAATGCTATCTATTCGGGCAGTACAATAATGTGATGTTTGAAGTATGGAGTATATAAAATGCATAAGAGCATTTTCGACAAAGATAAATTTGTTAAAATCGAATATTAATTATAAGTGTAAGGAAGATTTTCTGAAGGCATCTGCGTGGACTGTTTCCTTGTACGGGAGTGAGACATGGACAATAAATAGTTCAGACAGGGATAAGATTGAAGCTTTCGAAATGTGATGCTTCAGAATAATGCTGATGATTAGGTGGGTAGGTCGCGAACCTAATGAGGAGCTACTGAATAGATTTTGGGAGAAAAGGAACTTCTGGCAAAACTTTACTAAAGGAAGAGACCTATTGATAGGACACAAATCAATGTTCAGATGTTTGTAAACCTATTGGACCAAACTGGTGTGGTAATCAGGCCTCAAGACTTACAAACTACTTAAGCTAAATCACAGCAAGGACAATCGACACACCCACGCCCGAGGGAGGACTAGAATCTCCGGTGGGAACGCCTACCCAGTCCGTAGCAGGACGGGTCGGACACAGGCTTTGACATCAAGGAATTTTGAATTTAGCCTTGGAGGGAAGTGTGTGAGGTGAAAATGAAGAGGGAGACGAAGTTATCAATACTGTATGCAGACTCAAATAGATGCTGCCACTGAGAACGTGTGCTGCAGTTACTGTGAACGGTTTTAATGCCGCAGCAAAGAAGTTTGATTCTGCCGGTATTGATGTTATGAGTCGATTGTTCATATGCGGCTGCCCACTACTTAGCAAGCAAGCGACGTCACCGAGTGGAATCTTATGGACAACAATAGTGCTATTATAGTCCAATTTTTACACATATAGTTTCATGTTAATTAAACTGTAAATACCTTTCTCTTCGCTAATAATAAAGAAGCTGCTTAATTAATTTACGAGCTGATATATGCAATTTGAGTTATGAGGAGAAGAAGAGTAGGATGGAGGGATGCATTAAACCAATCTCCGGTCTGAAGACCACAACAACAGTTTATTGTAAAGCTTATCGACTTTTAAAAACCTTCAATTTTTTTCGCAATTTGCTTCTCTTTTTTAGTGATCCAGTTGCATCAGCGTTATGACGATGACTCAATGTATGTTCATATAACTGACATACATGTACAACTTTGAACATGGCTGATTAACAGCAACCGTAATACAACTTTTTAAACAATTTTTTATATCAGCCAACCGGTTGGGTAATTTTTAGGTGCTTGACCTAGGTTTCGTTGGCTCTAGGGACAACTTCTTCTGACGAAGTTGTCCCTAGTGGCAACGAAACCTAGGTCAAGCACCTAAAAATTACCCAACCGGTTTGCTGATATGACATACATGTGTCAAGTTTGTACCGTTCCCTTCTTAGCTTCTTTGTTGTATTAAATGATGAATATACAATACGTCCAGTAAAACATACAGAACCGTGCATACTCCCAATCCCACGCTCCTTGCCTTTTCAGTTGAAATACAATAATTGGTATAAAAGGGGTCCAATAATTATCAATTTTTTGAGAGAGTGTAAAAGAAGTAGTTCAGCAGTATTGTAATATGCCTGCTCAAACGAAAACCAGTCATCGTAAATAAAAATTTTACAAATGCGACGTTGGTTGAAAAACTGTCTTCATTCAAATACAGTACTTGCCGGTCTCACTATGAGCATGTTAATGTGGATCACGAATGAATTGGATGAATAATTTGCGTTGTATTTATTTTAGTTACATGCATATACGGTAAGTTGATAGGAATGAATTAACAGAGTTGGTTATAGCTGACTTCCGGACACTTCTAGACGTTAATGCATTTACTTCTCTGTTATGTAGACAAAGACAATAACGGTGCTGACACGTATGCCAGTAAACTATGTAAGGAAACTTTCTACCACAGGTAATAGAAGTTCCCGCTGTAGTCCAAAGAAACGGGTTGCGACTATTCTTAAACCAATCTATGGATATTATTTTGAATCGGTTTTTTTTTCATTTAATTTTTTGTTTCTCTTTCCTTTTGGTAAACTTAGAAAGGAAGAGTACGTGTCACTGTTATTTCCGTACTGTAAAATGTCTGTCTAGATAGTCGTTACTATTATTAACAACACCCACGTAACAGCGTGTACACTGCCTCAACAGAAACTGAAATCTCCGTGTAATGTAGGAGAATCAAATAAAGATTCAAACGCGGTATAACTACGCTGCAAAACTTCCTCTTTTCCTTTAGCCTTTATCCCGAATCTATTTTGGATCGTTTTGGTAACTATTTGATCTCACATGATTCATTTTAAGGGTGGCCGAAAGCCGTTCCTGTCACCGAAAACAGAATATGTGTAGCCCGAACTGTGCTATTTATCCAACAATATGTGAACGCGATCTAAATGCGAGTCACGTAAGTGACGCAAGACTTGGGTGAAAACCTAGTATTTGTCTATATGAATGTGACAAACGGCTTGAAAACGACATCCAAGTTGGCTGGCACATGCGTAGTAGTCGTTAATCAGCATAGTGCATTCAATCCTGGGTCGGCGAACATGCCCGAATCCAAGAATAGTGAGAACAGTGTTGTCCATTACATTCAATTCCTGAAAAATCCGAAGGAGATCGTCACGTCATTCTTTAGGAGGAGAAAAATCACTTTACTGTTCAAAATCAAATGTTTGTAAATCTATGAGACTTAACTGCTGGATTATTAGTCCCTAGCTTACAAACTACTTGAATAAGTTAAATTAATCTAAGGAAAACACACACACACACACACACACACACACACACACACACACACACACACACACACACATACATACATACATACACACACACACACATCCATACCCGAGGGAGGAATCGAACCTCTAACGCGGGAGGCCGCGAGATCCGCAACGTGGCGCTCCAGACCACTCAGGTACTCCCGCGCGGCTTTTACTGTTCCATTTCAACAGATAGTTAATTAGAGACAGGGCATTAGTTGCGTTGTTACAGTCTGTAAAGGGATTCCGTCTTGACCTTGCAGATCTATTCGACGAGGAACTTAAATCTAGATTACAGGAAATATAGATCTGTCTCCTGGACAATATAAGTCTATGTGATTTTAATAAGTATTTTAAGGGCCCTGCTTTAAACACAGCTGTTGAGCAATTTGTGTCCTGTCACATTGCCGTCTCATTTTGTTGTCTGTGATGGTGATGCATGTTTTACGTCGTACAAGAAACATTCGTTGTATACTTTACGAACAGAATGCGTTCTTCACATCAGCAAAACGTTGAATGCTTTTTAATACGTTGACTGCCGCCATGACGTCAGAGGCGCGCCAAAACCACCTGCTGTTCCCGCCGGCGGCCACACGGCAGCCAACGTGTTAAAAAGACTGATAAATTTATGCGGTCTCCTCTTAATATCCACGTTAGCATCCGGCACCTGTACCACCATATCGTCCTGTCAGTTACGTGGAGTGACAAGCGGCTTCAGCAGAGATGGCTGTTTCGGCAGCCTACTGCTTCCCCACAGGAGTGGCGAAGGTAGCTGCTCGCGGTTCGCGTGAATAATTCAACAGCTGCTCCAGGCGCACGACTTCGATAAGGCAGACTTTGGAGGAATCTCTAAGTGCCCATTATGAACGTATCCGTTTCTGGATGGAAATAGAAACGAAAGCTTGGATAGTTTTATTTAAAGGGTACGTCCTTAGTATTAGTTAGTTTATAAGTAGTTTGTAAGTTCAGGGACTGATGACCCTGTAGTTAAGTCCCATAAGCTCTACAAAAATTTGAACCTCTTTATTTTATTTTTTTAAATTTTATTTTTGCATTGTAATGAGCTGGGCGTGGAGTACCTTGGAATGTTTCCTTCAAGCCATCGATCATAGTTTCCATTGTTTTGATGATATTAGTCTCTTTTCTTTCTTATTGTTTTTCTTGTGTCTCAGGTGTAAGTGTCCGCATTAATTTAAAGAAGTTCTGGTTTGGGTTGATGACAGTGGGAGATTTCTCCCCTGTCATTGTTGAGTCTCATCGGTGTCACTTCCTTCATTTGTGAAAGTTTCATGCCCTTCTTCCTCGTCTGTTATCCGTTCCCCAAATGCACCAATGTTTCTTACTGCGGACCGATCCAACGGAAAATGGGCTTCGTTGCTGAACGAACCAAATTCGCATGCGCATGCTCTTACCCACTATACCCCAGTGGCCAACCGAGCATTTTCAACGTCCTAACGCAATCCGTTCTCTAGTTATGATTTATTGTTTTCTTTTAGTTAAATAATTGTCACCCTGTAGGTCAGGGGTGGGCAATGAGGGAGCCGCGCTCTCGGAGCCGCCTGCCTGAGCGGGAGCAGAGCCGCGAGCAGCTGGCGTCCATCACGTAGTTCCTGCTGAAAAGACTAGATGGCGTTATGCGCAGCCAACACGCTAACGTAACCTTGAATAAGAATTATTTGTCCATGGATTGGCTCACTAGCTGCTAATCTAATTGAGAGGCCGTTTATCTACCTTTTCATTGACATATTTTAGAATCTGGTAAGAAAAAAATCATCAAGGCACACATATAAGAAATTTACACAGAAGTATACATCTACACATAAATTACATAGATTAATACCTATACAAAGAATTGTTTACAAGCAAAAAAATTACAAATTTTCCATGCCACGGGGCGTTGTAACCTTTCAGTCTCTTTCTTTTCCTTTTCAGGTCCATTGTATGTTTAAATTATTTATCGTCACTTGTGATCGTCCATTCTTTCCACTCAAATGTCCCGCTACGCACAACAAGTGTCCAGCGATATTGCATTGTCATGCAAAGAGAATGCGCTCAGTTATTTCTCTACTCGGCAGTTAACAATACCTGTACCTTAGTCTTTGTTATCTTGTTCGATAGCTTGGTGCTCAGTTCAGTAGCTTGCACTGTTGAGAGCATATTGTAGTTCGTGCTCTTGTGTGAGGGAGGATCCAGATGCTGCTGGCGTCGTTGTTACATCCCGCTCTCGCCGTTTATGCTAAAGCGTCTATTGGGATATCATTACGACCACCGCCAGTGTACGCCGTGCTGCTGATTTGCGGTAAGTACTTTATATTGAGTCACTTCACCTCTTCGACTCCACACGCGGCACAACATCGATCTGCTATCCCCTCACAGTCACACGAATCACCCATTTTTCCACTAATGAATTTAAATCCTCGTCTGCTCGTTTTGTCATCTTGGCACTATGGTTTTCGTTATAATTAGTATTTTACCAAGACATTTGTTCAACAATACATATCGTCCTGTCGACCTTGGTTTATACTTCCTACATTTAATAGTCTTCATGGTTTTTTTTATGTTCACAATTGTTAAATTAAGAATTTTACATATATTTCATCCTTAAAACAACTATAATATTACTCTTTTTTTTCATCAGAAATTATACATAACCAGAAGAAAACATACATTCCACTCTTTTACTACCTATAGTATTCTAACTTTTTTTTAATACCTCTCGTAAAAAATCTTTCCTTATACATTTATACGCCAACCATGGATTTACTTAATCTATTTATGTTCAGACCTATTTATTCGGATATAAATATGAGATCAGGCCAGGTTTCTGGTCTCGCTTTTATTGAAATTTTTTTCCTTTTTTTTTTCAGACTCGTAAACGTCTCATGAAGGTATAAAGACATATATATATATATATATATATATATATATATATATATATATATATATATATATATCCTCCAAGGAAACAAGAAATCGGCCCACACTATCCTCCAACCGCGATAGAAGGAAAGAATCCTACATCATTTATCGTGTGTAATGTGGTTAGTTGTGTAGTAGAGAATAGCTGTGAGAACTTTGTCTACTCGTGTTTCAATGGATTAGCAATTACTATATGCATAGATCATAATTGGGAAAGAATTCTCTGTTTATATAGTATATAGACTTTCTAGACTTCAATTGACTGAACTGCCATAAAATATTCATCCTGTTCATTAACACTAACCGTGTGAGGCTAAGTCCGTGTTCGGAAGAACTTTATAGCAATATTAATCTCCACTTTTTGTATAAACGGAACCAAAAATTCATTTACCTACTGATTTATATATGGATGGTTTGACCTGTTAACCATTAAGTTTGATGAATCAGAATTTCAAGTGTGTTCCCTGCCATCTGTATCTGTATCATTGTAACCCCTGCTTCAATATGTTAGTCAGTTATTTCTTGTTTTTCTCAATCAATATTTAATAATTCAGCATAATGTAAATTAATAGGCATGAAGTTCGTTTTAAGACACTTCGGATTCATTCATCATGACATTCATTCTTCCACATTCGTCTTCGTAGCATAGGGTTAAGAGAAAAGATAAGTCGGAGTTGCGGAGGCCACAATTATTCTTTTTAGATACCATCGCGCAAATATCCGACCGAAAGCGCAAATAAGCGCCACGTGCCTTGGCACAAAACAATTCAATAATCCCTATCTCAAAGTACAATGTATCCACAATTTTTTTGTCAGGCAATACACCTTCTACAAATACATTCTCATTATTATTATTGACATGAAGCGCGTAAAATGTAACTTATGCCTATTGAATTTCTCATTTACATATACTTTAATGCTTATCACAGCTTTCCTTATTATCTTTAGAAAATTTCCGCAGAGGTTTTAATTGCTAGTAAGCAGTATAGTTGATTCTTTTTTTTTTCTGATTTAGTTAAATTTTAGTTAGAGGAATTAGGCTGTCGTTAGTGTAGGTAAAGTATTTAAACAGTAGTTAGTAGTGTAGTTTAGATTTGTATATATCCGGCTAGCTGTAAGGTATCGTTGTTTTTAAACAGTTTTAAATTTCGTTTGTATATATATTTTTGTATTTAATTTCGCGTGTGCATGGTTCGTTTTCTCTCGTGAACATAGCATATTTTATTTCCGTATATATATATATATATATATATATATATATATATATATATATATATATATATATATATATATATATCGGTGTTTATCCTGTTTATATGAACCGGTTCAAACTGAGCACGCCCCTACATCTGTTTGACACTCCCCCGTATAAATCAACTTTGACAGCTGGCGGGCGTTGATCATCAGCTGTCTCAGCGCTATCCGCCAGTGTTTATGATAGCCACGTAAAGTAGAATTCAACTTAGTGGCACGAATTTTTCGCGTGCATAGCGGTGGGCGTACGCATACTTAACACCGTCATATAAACATCTTTATCAAATTAGGTGAATGTATCTTGTCTGAGTGTTATTGGATATATGGTTTTAGATCCTTATGCGGATGCAGTCCTTTTATTTTTCCCGATCCGGGATATGCTAACAGATAGCTACCTGGGTGTGGTATCTTCACAATAACAAATGGTCCTGTGTATACCACCTGCCACTTTGCATTCAATTTCTTTAATTTATCGGCCCTTGGATGGCTTTTCAGAAGTACCATATTTCCCTCTTCAAATTTGTGAATACGACCTAGCTTGTTGTCATACCTACGCTTCCTTCTCTGTGCCTCCTCATTTAATACATTAAGAGCTTGTCTTATTCGGTCTTCCATAGGTACAATTGGTGTAGGTATCTTTGGTAAGGGCTTTCAGTATAAATTAGTTCAGATGGCGTTAGTCCAGTCGACGGATGGGGAAGGTTGTTTATTATCTGTAAGAATGGTGTTATCAACTCTACCCATTTTGTCTGTTTATTGGGCGCGTATGTTCGCAAGAACCGATTAAATTCCTTAAATATCCTTTCTATCGGGCTAGCCTCTGGGTGATATAGTGGGACTAAAATGTGTTTAATCCCCTGTTCCTTTAGAAAATCTTTCCACTTGCCACTAGTGAAATTAGTTGCATTGTCAGTGATTATAACTTGCGGCTTGCCCACATTGACAAAATAGTCATCTATTAACCTTTTTATAATGGGACCTGATGTAATTGTTTTCGTGGCGTACATGCATACGTATTTACTAAATACGTCATACACTGCCACCACATATTTTGCACCACCTCTTGCTCTTGGCATTGGTCCTGCTGTATCCATGGAAACCAACGCGAGGGGGCCCTTTGGAACAATGGGGTGCAAATTAGTCAATTTAGAGATGTTTGAGTATTTTACCTTTTGGCAAACCGGACAGGCTCGTATTATTTTATATGCTTGTCGGAAAAGATTGGGTACGTAACAATAAGAACTGATTTTTCCCACACATTTTGTTACTCCGTAGTGCCCCCAAGCATTGTGCGTGTACCTAATTAGGTTTTCCACACAAGTACTAGGTATACACACCTTCCATAAATTCAAATTAGGTTTGCTTCTATAGAACAAAACACCCTCGTGTATCTTGTAATGTTCCCTTAACAGTGAAGTATTGTCTTCCTTAAGTTTTAGTCTAACCACTTTTCATTTCTCGTCTACTTCTTGCAGAGCATCCATTTCTCTGCACATTTTCAAATAATACGGGCGGAAAGTGCCGTCATGCATTAAGAGAATGCGGTAATCGGCAAATTGGTCCGAAATTTCTTGTAATTCTTGTATTCCTACTGGCAAACGTGAAAGACAATCCGCGATTACATTATGTTCCCCTTTTATGTAAATCACTTCATAGCTAAATTCTTGCAAAAAAAGTATCCACCTGGCCAGTCGTCTATGCAAGAGTTTGCAAGTTTGCAAGAAAGTGAGGGCTTGATGATCACAATATCCCCATAGATAAAATTTAAATTTCCGGAAAGCCCACACTATTGCCAAGACTTCCAACTCTGTTACCGAATAAGCTCTCTCACATTCTGTCAATGTCCTACTTGCAAAACTGATTACACAGGGTCTTGTTTCACCGTCTACTTCTCTCCATTGGAAGAGACACGAACCAAGGCCCTGGAGGGACGAATCTGTCGCCAGACAAAACTCCTTCGACAGATCTGGATGGTATAGTATGTTAGCATTGACAAGAGCACGTTTTATTTCCTTAAAATCCCGTTCACATTCCAGTGACCATCTCCATAACTGTCCCTTTCTCAATAAATTTAACAAATTGTCACTATTTAATAACTGATCTGGTAGAAATTTGCGAAAAAATGATGTCAACCCCAGAAAAGCTTTCAATTGTCTCTTATTCTGTGGTGAAGGAGCATCATTAATAGCCCTAAGTTTCTCAGGGTCCGGAACAATACCATCCTGCGAAATCACGTGACCAAGAAACTTGATCTTTTCTTGTCCGAACAGGGATTTGTTCAAATTTACAGTTACTCCGGATTGTTTAAATCGCTCAAGCACCTGTGTAATTAGCTTCATGTGTTCTGCCCACGTTGCTGTTGCAATTAATAGGTCGTCAACATATAATGTAATCTTGCTACGCAGCTCGGGTCCCAAAACTTTATCCAGAGCTGCTATAAAAATTCCAGCAGAAACATTTAGTCCAAAGGGTAGTACACAAAACTGATAACTACGTCCTAAACAAACAAAAGCTGTAAATTTTCGGCTTTCTTCATGCAGCTTTATCTGCCAATAGGAAGATCTCAAATCGAGGGCAGTAAAATACTTGACACCGTAAAATTTTGACAATTGTTCATCTAAATTTTCTGGTCTGGTCCGGACAGGTACTATGACTTGATTTATTTTCCTAGCATCCAAAACTAGTCTAACACTGCTATCCGCTTTATTCACTGCCAAGATGGGGCTGCAATAGGGTGAATTTGAGGGTTCTATAATATCCCACTTTAGCATTCTATTAATTTCTGTATTTACTGCTTCCCGTTTGGCCCATGGTATCGGATAAGAGTAGTTACAGTAGGTCTCATGAGGTATTGTTTCCATTTTGTATTCATACCGTTTTATTATTCCGCGTTTCTTGTCGAAAACTTCCGGAAATTGCTCTAACAATACCTGCAATTCCTGTTGTTGGATTTCCGTGAGACACGGTGCACCTTTATTTGTGTCAAATGCACAAACCCTTCGCTTTCGGTAACAATGTTTACTTGTTCCTTTATAAACAAAACTTCAGGACAAATTATTTGCAAGTTAACAGAATTCAACATTTATTTCATACTTTCTCTCGTCCTAACCAGATCCACAACAGTTGTTCCTTCTTGAAATTCAAAATAACAATCTCCCTTTTCGATATCTATTTTTGCCTTCGTCTGGCGAAAGTAATCCATACCAAGAATACAATCAACAATTAACCCTTCTAAGACCAAAAAATTACACATAGTTGTGTTCTCTCCGAATTTTAACGGAAGACGTACTTGTCTTTTCACAGGTTGTGCCTTCCGACCCACTGCCATAAGTATTTTGCAATTTTGGACTGGAAGAGAAGGAACTTGCATAAATTTTGATACTTCTTTGAGAAGGTTGTTAGAAATTACGCTAACTGTCGCCCCTGTGTCCAATACCACATACACTGGTACTTCTCCTACATGTCCCTTTACCATAGCCTGAACAACATCAACGGTTTTTGTTGTTCCCTCAGATTGGTCATTAATTAATTCATCTTGTAAAGCTTTCCCACCTGCATAGGGATACCTCATAAAATTGATTTGTGAATAATTTTCCCCCTCACTAGCAGGCATTGTCGGGGTACGGGGGTTTAACCCGACTGATTCAAGTTTTCCTGGGTCTGTGTGCTAGCCTCAGTATCCGGTTCTATTTCTATAATCTGAATCTGATTTCCGTCTGGGGGCCAGTCATTGTTTGATCGCGGATGGTTGTTTTGTTCCCTTTGCCTATTCGCATTACCCCACGATCTACCACCTGGCTGTGCCTGGGATCTTTGTTGTTGTTGTTGTTGGTGGTGTGGCTGCCTTCTGTAATTATCGCGTGACTGATTCGAATTATTCTGGTTTTGTCCATTGCGAAAATTATTACGCTGTTACCCATTCTGGTAGACCGGGTTATACCTATTATCATTCCTCCTCCTATTGTCGTTCCGCATTCGGTAACTGTTATTATTATTGTTACTACCACCGTTGTAATTACCGTTTCGGCTAGAACTCGTTCCATTTTGCCTAGGCGGTGAGTTCCGATCAGAATTCCCATGGTTCACATTGTCACCATAATTATCCCTGTTAGAATTACGAACAAAACTTCTCTCCCCTTCATGGATCAGGTCGTAATCGTCTAAAGCATCCAAAAAATTTGGCAAATTATACTCAGGCACCCACATAATTTTTTCAGCAATATCAGCGGGTAATTTTGATTTGAGTATCCTAATTACATCCACGTGTGACATTGGTGTCGTCCAATACAAGGTTTTATTCAGATATTTTTCGAAATATTTACGTAGGCTGCCCGAGCGTCTGTTATACGGCTCCGGACTAAAAACTTGCCGTCGTAGACGTTCTTGTACAGACTGTGACCAAAATCTTGCAATGAACTCCTGCCCAAATTGAGCATAGGTTTGGCACCTATTTATGGCGCTTGCAGCCCAAGCAGAAGCATTGCCTTCGATGTGACTAACTATTTCTTTAATTTTCCGAGCATCCGACCAAGAATGTGGCAATACATTCCGAAATGTTTGCAAGAATATGATTGGATGACTCTTTTTGTTTTCTTCCGAAAATGTGGGAAATTTTCTCGATCCACCTAAACCGTCTTCAATAACAATATTGATAACCTGGTCCCCGTTTTTTGCTGATTGGGTGTGGGTTACAACTGTGGACAAACCGGGTACCGTATTTATACGCGGCCCATTTGATTGTGTTGGCATAGTTAAATGTTCCAGAGGTGATCCATGACTTTGCTGCATATTAATGTGTTGGAAAATTGGCGGCGTCGTTTGCGACCTTGTTAACGATACAGACTCCCTATGCTCATTTACTAAATTATGTCCCGGTGGCACGGTATTACTTGTTAATGTGGATGATTGAGCCGGTGTGTTTTCTCCGTAAATCTGACGGGTCATACTGCCAACTTCCCTTTTATTTCCCGCAGTATTTGTTCCCCTTTTTCACTTACCCATTTTTCCACTTCCTCTCTACAATTCCGATGCCCTGAAGTGCTACTGTCGCATTCATCGTCTTGCATTTGCTTTGTTATCTCTTGTAATTGTATGTTGGAATTCTTTTGTTCTACCTTTAAAGATCCTACTTCACGTGTTAGCTGTTCCATTTTATCGGCTAACGGATTGTAACCCTCGCTCAGCTCGTCTACTCTCTGCTCAATTGAGCTTATGGATCCTTCGACCATTTGTTTTGCTGCTTTTAAACTTTCACAATCCTTGGCAATGTGATCTACTTGAGTGCTCAAACGGGTTTGCCTAACATTTAAAGCCTCAAATTTAACATTGATTTCATTTACTTCCTGTTGTATGTCAGCTCGCATTTGCGTGACGTGTGTTTGTAAATTTTTAACAGACTCCGTGGTAGCCTGTACTTCAGTTCGCAAATGTTGCATTTGTTCTAATTGTTTGTGTGACTGTTTGTCTATTAGTTCCATTATTCGGTTAAAAAGAGTGTACATTTCTGACGGAGATTTATTTTCCGTCTCTACTCGGCTGTTATCTGAAATTTTTATCTCTGCCGGGTGCACGGTTTGTGCCTTTGAAGAAGTGGGGGTCTGCCAGTTATTAAATTCAATTGTGTGGGCGTTTTGTGAAGCTTCATCATCAGCCCCACAAAATTGCTCTGATACTCCAGAAGATTCTATACTTATCGATATATTTGAATCTAACAGAGGATTCATCATTGGGTCATTGTTTGATATGAAAGGGGTATTGTTATCACCATTGGACTCATAATTTAAGGCTGTGATCTGTAATTCGGGATTTTGGACTAACTGATTATCAAAACTAACTTCGCCATCACTGCTAGAAGATTTTCCTGATAGTTCACACTGTTCACGTTTATCGGACATATTGGCAAACTTTCACTTAAGGCCTCGGCAACAATGACCATTCCCTTCCTCAAACCACTATTAAAAAAACGCTTCAACAATCACAATTGAACACTTAAAACCAATTCCATGCCTTATATCCCACAAGAAGTTAATTTTTGGATAAATTTAGATTAACACTCAAGCTACATCAGCAACTACGTGAAGTTACACCATCAAGCTACATTAATTCTGAGTAACTATTCAAGCTAGGTGGAAAGAGAAATTTCAAAAAAGTGTTAGTTTTTTTTTTTTTTTTACTACCAGAAAGATTGTTAATGAAAATTTCTTTCGAGTTGGAGTATAGATAGGACACCTCTTCCACCATGGAAGCACCAGTATGTATATAATAGATTATCTTCTCCTATCTTTTGTTGTCTTCTTAATACCGCTTTGCGTTGTTATTTGTGCATTCCTTTCCCATTACCTGAGTCGATCTCATCCTTATATCCTTTTTTTTCTGGCTCCATAAAGTACGATACATGGAAAAGTAAAAAAATTTACATCGATTAGTAAGTAATTAATACCATACTTGGCCCCACGTTGGGCGCCATTGTGGAACATCTTTATATTGTTAAATATCATTATATATATATATATATATATATATATATATATATTAAAATTGTTAATGAAACTTAGCAAAGATGAACTGCAGTAAATATTAATAAACTTCAGAGAAACCGTAGAATAAACTCATGTAAAAAAAATACCGACAGTTTTCAAAATGTCCTCTTATTGTTGATTGCTTCATCACATCTCAGGGTCATTAAGTGGTTCACTTTAAGGCAGAAGTAATGAACTAAGACGAAACTTTTCACTCTTGAAAAGGATTTGTATTTTTGTAAAAATATTTACATCTCAACTGAAAATTTACACAGAAGAAAAAAATGAGACAGCTCATCACTTCTAACTGCTCGAGAAGTCAAAACAAGACTGACTGCTAATTAAAAAGCAAAGATACTGCTCTTCTACTTTTTTTTTCTTTTAGTTCCACCGATGAATTTTTTTCACAACATTAATTAATAATTGTATATTATTGTTATTATTAATAATAATTTTCTCTCTCCTTTTTTAAATAATAATAGAAAATTAAATTAAATGAAATTAAAATAGAAATTCGCTTCTTACTGTTCTGATACCCCAACACTCCATTCCTGGTAACAGCACATAGGATAACTACCGGCCGAGCGCCAACGCTGCTCTTTTTCCGGCCTGAGCCGGAGCGCTGCTCATTGAGCCGATTTGTGCCCACCTCTGGTGTAGGTGGTTGTGGTGTCCGTTCTTCCGGACATGTATGGGCACAGTCCAACATATACAGTCACGACACTTACTGCTGTAAAAGTTGTTACCAACTAACAGCTGCTGCAACACTAGCGCTCCTAGCGGTGGGCAAGCTGCTGAAGTAGTGATGTTTGTTTATAATCGCTTTTGTACCTAATTAACGAAATACTTACTATAATTTTGGCGTTACAAGCATTATTAAAATATCGAGAGACAAACATAATACGAAAATTAATATAGAAACAGCCTCATTAAAATGATTGATTGGTATGAACAACAACTCTGTAATGAACAAATACTTACGAATATGTGTATATTTGCAGCTTATTCCGCCGAAAGTAAGTTGCATATAAACATAATGGTATAATAAATTTCTATTATGGTTCGTTCTTACTATGGCAGCCTGTTTTTGACGTGTATCAATTCGGTACGGAGGCTAATGATTCTCACATTTTTACACGTCACTCCTCTTTCTTATACGTGCATATTCTTTTAAGTGTAATTACTTTAGCTTTAAAAAAACCAGTATTTTGATGATTCTTGCTGTTTGTGGTTCAGGTGTAGCAATAATTGTGGAATTGGGTTCTTCTTTGTTGGAAAACAGTTTGGTTGCTTTTATATTATATTGCCAAGTCTGTGACGTTTTTCCTTCAGCTACAGCTGTGGTGGTTGAATTGTTATGTTAAATACCGTATTTATTGCATTCTATATACGTTTCCTATGATCCACCCTCACCGATTTTACTGGAATTGTAATGAAGAATACTTAACGTTCCTGCGTAGAAATTGACGTCTCTCTGCTGAAGAGCATGTCTCCTGGTGTTTCCTAGGCATTTTTACTTTTAATAGAAAGTGAAAATACTCATTTTAAGCCGTTATTTTAGAGGATGACTGTAAATTAACTGTCCTGTAATGTACCGTTTCTTACTTTTTCAGGAACCTTATGAAACCTAAGAAAGACAAATGGGGAGCTAATTTTAAATTATTAGTTATTTATAAGGCACTTCATACGTTCCGTAATGTAAAAACTATGCTGACGTCAATCTAAACGATACTATTCGCACTCTTCCAGTATCGTATTCAGAAACGTAGCTTGCCGGCCGTTTGGAGCGCTGCTATCGCAGCGTATAACAAAAATCTGTGGGAGTGTCGTTACTGTATATGTTAGACTGTGGTATGGGAGAACAGACACAGCGCCGCCTATCGGGCATCCTCCGCTGGCGCCTGCTGATGGCTCGCCCCTGTTGCAGACTCTTCGCCGTCGCCGCTGTCGCCGGACGCGACTGCGCAGGCGCCGGCCGGGCTGTCGCTGGGCGTCGACGAGGACCGCCGCACCAGGCGCCGCGGCTCCCAGCTGTGAGTAGCGCCACCTCTCTACCACACACCGCACACTTCTTCCTGCCTAGCTGGTCTCTGCAAACGCAGAAAACTCAGTTCAATCAGAGTGTCTCTACACAAGCAGGCACCACACCTAAACCTACATACAAACTCCGTAAGCCGTCATATGTGCGTGGTGGTTGCCAGTGGCTCAGCCAGGATTTGGTTCTGGTGGGGGCTATTTTTTTTTAAATAATAGCCTATTGATTTCATTAATCCATTATTTATGTTTACACTTTCTATAATTTAACCAATTATACTGAGTGAAAGTTGGATGGATACAGGTTACCTTATTCATAAGACAGAGGTTACAGATATGAAAGTAGCAAGAATGATTTCAGGTACCAATAGATGGGAACAATGGCAGGAGGGTGTCCATAATGAGGAAATCAAAGAAAAGCTGGGAATGAACACCATAGACGAAGCAGTTAGAGCGAATAGACTGAGATGGTGGCGTCATGTTAAACGCATGGGACGCAAAGAAAAATTTGGAATGAACACCATAGATAAGCAGTTAGAGGGAACAGGCTGGGATGGTGCGATCATTTTACGCGTATGGCAGAAGCAAGGTTACCTAAGAGACTTATGAGCTCGTCAGTGGAGGGTAAGAGGAGTCGAGGTAGCCCAAGAAGAAAGTACTTAGATTCGGTGCAGAATGAGTTTGAAGTAAAAGGCATAACATCAGAACAGGCATCAATGTTAGCACTGAATAGGGGATCATGGAGGAATTTTATTAGAGGTACTATGCTCCAGACTGAACTCTGAAAGGTATCTACGTCAACATCTACATACATACTCCGCAATTCACCGTAAGGTACGTGGCGGAGGGTACACTGTACCACTACTAGGCATTTCCTTTCCTATTCCACTCCCAAATTGAACGAGGAAAAATGGAATGCCTATATGCCTCCGCACGAGCCCTAATTTCTCTTATCTTGTCTTTTGTGATCTTTACGCTAAATGTAAGTAGGCGGCAGCAAGATCGTACTACACTCAGCTTCAAATTCCGGCTCTCTAAATTTACTTAACAGAAATTCACGAAAAGAACATCGTCTTTCTTCCAGCGATCCCCATCTAATGATGATGATGATGATGATGATGATGATGATGATGATGATGACTCTGCAGTGACTTGTACTGTGTGTGTGTGTTATCTTCCTCGGTTACCCTTTGCAAACCGAGGTATTAAATACGCTTGCACATTGCTACCTTAAGTGCAGTTGTACCGCGAGAATGGCAGGGTGTCCTCCTGCCGAAATATCGGCAGCATTCGGTGCAGAATGATTTTGAAGTAGGTTCGCATTAATTTGAAAGTGGAAGAGGAGCCACGTAGTGGAAATTGCATATATCAGCTCGTAAATTAATTAAGCAGCTTCTTTGTTGTTAGCCAAAGAGAAAGGTATTTACAGTTTAATTAACATGAAACTCCACGTGTAAAAATTGAACTATAATAACACTATTGTTCTTCATAAGATTCCACTCGGTGACGGCGCTGGCCTGCTAAGTAGTGGGCAGCCGCATATGAACAATCGGCTCGTAACATCAATACCGGCAGCATCAAACTTGGATGCTGCGGCATTAAAACCGTTCACAGCAACTGCAGCACACGTTCTCAGTGGCAGCATCACGTTAGCGACCCATTTTCACGGTCACTTGTGCTTGACAAATTATGGTTACGTTGTGATTTGTTACATGTGTACTATTTCAAATTTCCGGTGCCAATTTATTTAAAAAAAAAAATAAAAATTGGTGTTGTTGTGGTCTTCAGTCCGCAGATTGGTTTGATGCAGCTCTCCAGGCTACCCTGTCATGTGCAAGTCTCTTCATCTGAGAATATATTCGGCAACCTACATCCTTTTGAATCTGCTTACTGTATTCGTCCCTCGGTCTCCCTCTACGATTTTTACCCCACACACTTCCTTCTAATGCTAAGTTGACAATTCCTTGATATCTCAGAATGTTTCCAACCAATCTATCCCTTCTCTTACTCAGGATATGCCAGAAACTCCTTTTCTCCCCAATTCGGTTAAGCACCTCCTCATTAATCACGTGATCTACCCATCTAATCATTATCATTCGTTTGTAGCACCACATTTCAAAAGCTTCTATAATTTTTTTCTCTGAACTTTATATCGCCCACGTTTCACTGCCATACAATGCGACACCCCAGACAAATGCTTTCAGAAAGGACTTTCTAACATTTAATTAATATTCGATGTTAACAAGTTTCGCTTCTTTAGAGACGGTTTTCTTCTTTACTTCGGCCATCAGAAGTTATCTTGCTACCCAAATAACAAAATTCGTCTACTACTTTTATTGTCTCATTACCTAATCTAATTCCTTCAGCATCGCTTGATTTTCTGACATTACATTCCATTACATTCTTGTTAATGTTCATCTTATATCTTCCTTTCAAGACACTGTATAAAAATTGAAAACAATAAAAAGCAATAAAATTTTTAAAAAAAATCTTTGGGAGGTTCTGGGTGGGGTCCCGTTCCCTCGTGGCTGCGCAACTCGCACTCGATATTGCAAAAATCTGTGTTCTGTTTTTCTTTCGCAAATAATAACTTACACAGCGATTTATTGTTTTTCGTTGTCATTAGGGTCTTTTTTTAATTGGATTACTAATGCGTGTTTTTTCAGTGCAGAGTATGACTGCATGTATATAAGAGGCCTACATTCCTTCGCTTCATGTTGATAGAGTTACATTAAGTTACTTTGCATGGGCTACAATTTTACGAACGTTTCTCTTCGTGTGCGTGCCGATTTTCGAAAGTTGTGCGCAGTAACTGGGCAATTAATTTTGCAGAAGCTGCGATTCCAGTGTCAATATGTTTTAAATTATTTATTTATTCTATTATTAGTTGTGTTTCCGTTCTGATTTTTTTTACAGAATCAGCTTTTCTTGTGCTAACTTTGTCGTACTAACAAGGAAAGTACTTGGGCTCGAACAAACACATATACACCAAAATCGTATGAGAGATATTGTAAAGGTCCCTTATTGCACTAGTGATTCTCCCGCATCTTCAAAACTCTGCAGTCGTCCGTTAGAGGCCTCTGCGTGTGCCTTGCCACATTGCACTTTGACCTGTCGGTTCGCCAGTAAGGACGGTGCAGTGTGCCTCCGAAGTTGCGTTTTGTGACGTTATTTGTGTGGTGAAGCGTCAGATAGGGCGGCGATTGCTAATCAATCCTGATAATGTATTGCGATTAGTTGAGATGAAGTTACGAAGAACCCTTCTTTGTGAAGATGGTATTAGTGTAGAAGATGAATCATTTGCATGCTTTCTCGTATCTGTTATGGTACAGAAACATGAGCGTTTATTAGATACTGTTGTACCATTAACACATAATTATGATAATAGGGATGATAATGACGAACGACTCATTGCAAGCGGTAGTGCTACGGTAAGTGCGGGAAGAGGCGATGGAAGCAGTGGCAGTGAATACCAACAGTCTTTCGAGAAGAAGGTTAAAGTTGTAACTATCATCACGGCATTTGATGACAATTCGCTAGAGAACATGTACGATGATTATTACATAAGTTACAATTAAGATATCTGCATTGCGTTTGGCGTCTACAATTACATCTACAGTGCTATCTAGATCATGATTGCAGAGTTTTGCATAAAAACGCCACCCACCAGCACATTGCGGTGTACGTAGAGATTCTGTAAGCAAACGTTCATACAGATATGTTTGTTCGAGCCCATGTACTCTCCTTGTAAGTCTGAACTGTTTTATAGATTTATTTTTAAATATTTATTAATTTCATATTCTTAAAAATCTGTTTCGTGAAACACAAAACATTTTTAAAAAATTTTGAACCCCTCGAAAAATACATCAAATCTTAGAAACTACAATAAAATATCTGGTCCATACATAATTTTTATTTTGATTTATTCGAATGGCATTTTTATAAAACACGTTAAAACAATACATCAATTCTTGCATCCTTGCTTCTTCTTCCTTTCTGCCCACAGTAATTAAATGCGTTCTGATCTCTGCTTTCGAACCTCCTCGATGTAGTGAGGCTGCTTTCTTTTTCTTTCTTCTTCTTACCTGAAGATCGCTTTCTGAATTTTGTTCCTATATGAGTTTCTGTTGTGTGTGTGCATTATGTCGATATTTTTGCCCCTTTGATGTCATTTAAAGCCTGTGTAAATCACACTGGTTATCCTTTACACTTCATAATTTTATTAAAGATTGGCTTTGTCAGATTGTCATTTCCCATTCTCGCCAAATTTTCAAAGAATGATATTCTTCTTTTCTGCATGGTATATATTATATTCTCTATATGTTGGCAGATTTCTCTGTTGGGTCGTGGTCTGTTATATTCTGTTCCTGTTGTCTTTGGGCCGAGTAGGCTTCTCATCAGTCTCCTTTCCATTTTCGTTAGTTTATTCACTAGCATTAGTGTCTCGGCACCATACAGAGCCTCTGCTTTCACCACTGTACTGTAGTGTTTAATTTTGGTGTCCAATGACAATACCTTTTTCTTGTATGTTTCTGATGATCTGGAATGTTGTGTTAATCTTTTTTGCTCTTTCTTCTAGACTTCCTTTATCATTGTTGTTTATGGATAGCAATTCACCTAAATATTTGAATGAATTAACTTTATTAATTTTGTTTTGATTTATGAGTAGTTTCTATGGGCAATTTTTTGCATTCGTTATAAACTCTGTCTTTGTGACAGAAATTTGTAAACCGACTTTTCTTGATTCCTCAGTTAGGTTTTCTATTTCGATTTTCGCATTCTCCGGTGTGTCTATGATCAGAGCGATGTCATTCACGAATGCCAAACAATCTACATAGATATCTTTTCAGTTTCCTAATTTGATGCCCTTCGTATCGGATTTTGTCCACTCTCTTATCACAATTAAAAAGTATAGGCGGCACCCCGTCTCCCTGCCTGACTCCTGTTTTTATTTCAAAGCTTTTGGAGAATTCTCCACAGAACCTGACTTGAGAAGAGGTGTTTGTCAATTTCTCTTTGATTATGTTTGTAGTTTTTAATCTAGGCCGAATTCTTTTATAATACTGACTAGCTGAAAACCCGGCGTTACTCGGGTATTTATTCAAGCTTTGAAAAATGTTCAAATGTTTGTATAGTCTATGGGACTTAACTACGGGGGCATCAGTCCCTAAACTTACAAACTACTTATGAACTACTTACAAACTAGGACGGCACAAATATCCATGCCTGAGGGGGGATTAGAACCCCTGACCGTAGTGGCCGTGCAGACCGTGACTGGAGCGCCTCAGTCTCCTCGGCCACCGCGGCCGGCTTCAAGCTTTGAGTTAGTACTCATACCCCTTCTCTCTCTGTACTTCTGTCTTTAATAACATGTCATATTTCTGGGAGAGTATTACAGAAATAAGGCTGTCGTACATAATGCACAAAATAATAACAGCAGTAACCAAACAAAGAAAGGTAGTCATCTAGAATCAAATGAGATGTGACATTAATACATTCAGTTCATTCAAAACTTGATTATAATCAAAATTTCTGGTTAGTTGTCCAAAATCTAACATGAATAAATTCTTGCGGGAGCTCACCCCTGGGCAAGCGTTATGTAGTAGTCTGCGTGACAAAGATGGAGATGTCAAAATCACTCTGCAGTATTTAATAACTTGCCCTGTAATTTATCAATCGTACGTGGACACTACAGTCTCCTGAAATTAAAAGGTAGATCTGCCGAAAATAATGGGTATTCGTTGGATGAACACTGTTTCATTCTATTCCTTTCCCTGTAGCTCTATAGAAGTCTCTTGATTTCGCCTACAGCCGAGAATGCTTTACATTTGGTTCACAGTTGTCACCGGCACTGTCAGCTTTCAGGAATTTCTTTCAGCAGACTGGAATAAAGGATTGTCTTAGTACTAAACATGTAAATGTATTATAACGTGGTACATGACTGAAATGCTTTTACCCATCGCAGTACATACGAACTCATATTTATTGAATTATATGTTGTAAAATTGTATAATTTTGTAGTTATATATTCACTTGTGTAAATGCTGCAAGTCGGTAAAATATATTACTAATACAGTTAGTAGTAAAGAAGTAATAGACTATGGTACTATGATACATTTTGAATGCACATTCAGCTATACGTGTGTATACTGACTATAAAATTTCCTGCGGCTATAATTTGAAGTGCAGAAATTATAAATTGTAAGGTCATACCGAATGCCGTAGTTTAGTCCATGAAAATAGGAAAAGTAGTTTTTTGCTTTCATAACTTTGCTGGGGTTGTCAGCGAGAAAAGTTTACTAAAGGTTTGAAATTATATTTAAAGTTTGCTCTAAGTCACTAAGTGCTCTCCTTCTCAAGGAGTGGACTGATAAAGTGACAATATCACGTGCCGCATGATGGAAATGTTTTCATTGTTTATCACGTCATATCACCTGAACTATCTGCCCAATCGCAAAATCGTTTCTTAGCTGACGTCTTCTGCCTTTAAACGACATTCCTGTCAAATATCAGCTTCATAGGTGAAGTAGTTTTTGAGGTTTCGTGTTTAGTCAGTGAGTGAATGAGTGTCCTTTTGTGTCGTGGTTATGGTATATCCCCCAAATTTGCAATTGGATAGGGGATTTCGATGGTAAGGCTTCGACTAAAACGGAGGTGATTTCGGGCGGTCCACAGGGTAGTGCTATTAGTCCTCTTCTGTTCCTTATTTACATAAACGATTTAGGGGAAAATCTAAGTATCTCTCTTAGGTTTGTTTGCAGATGACGCCGTCATTTACCGTCTAGTAAAATCATCTGAAGATCAAAACCAACTGCAGAACGTTCTGAATAATATATCAGTATGGTGTAAAAATTGGCAAGTGACTCTAAATAATGAGCAGTGTGAAGTCGTCGACATGAGTACGAAAAGAAATCCGTTAAACTGTTTACAAGATAAATCAATCAAAAGTGACGGCCGTAAACGCCAGAAAATACCTGGGAATTACTATTACTTCAGACTTAAACTGGAAAGAACACGTAGATAATGTCGTGGGAAAGGTGAATCAGAGACTGCGTTTTGTTGGCAGAATCCTTAAAAGATGCAACAGAACTACAAAAGAAACTTCATACACTAAGCTTGTCCGTCCAATTTTGGAGTATTGCAGCCCAGTATGTGATCCTTATCAGGTGGGTTTGACGGAGGACATCGAAAGAGTCCAAAGAAGGGCATATCGTTTCGTATTGTCACGATACAGGGGAGACAGCGTTACGGAAATGATACAGGATCTGGGATGGGAATCATTACAACAACGGCTCTTATCGCTGCGGCGTGGGCTACTTACGAAAGTCCAATCGCCAAAATTCTCCTCCGAATGCGAAAATATATTGTTGACTCCCACTTACATAGGTAGAAATGATCATCAGAATAAAATAGGAGAACTCGGAGGTCGAACGGAGAGATTCAGGTGTTCTTTCTTCCAGCGTGCTATTCGAGAATGGAATGGGAGATAAATAGTATAATGGTGGTTCGATAACCCTCTGCCAGGCACTTAAATGTAATTTGCAGAGTATACCATGTAGATGTAGATATAAGTAGAGATAAGGGACAGACTAACAGAAGATATTCAAATGAAAATGATCAAGACAGTATTCGAAACTATATGATCGAATAAATTCTCCTCCGAATGCGAAAATATATTGTTGACTCCCACTTACATAGGTAGAAATGATCATCAGAATAAAATACGAGAACTCGGAGGTCGAACGGAGAGATTCAGGTGTTCTTTCTTCCAGCGTGCTATTCGAGAATGGAATGGGAGATAAATAGTATAATGGTGGTTCGATAACCCTCTGCCAGGCACTTAAATGTAATTTGCAGAGTATACCATGTAGATGTAGATATAAGTAGAGATAAGGGACAGACTAACAGAAGATATTCAAATGAAAATGATCAAGACAGTATTCGAAACTATATGATCGAATAAATTCTCCTCCGAATGCGAAAATATATTGTTGACTCCCACTTACATAGGTAGAAATGATCATCAGAATAAAATACGAGAACTCGGAGGTCGAACGGAGAGATTCAGGTGTTCTTTCTTCCAGCGTGCTATTCGAGAATGGAATGGGAGATAAATAGTATAATGGTGGTTCGATAACCCTCTGCCAGGCACTTAAATGTAATTTGCAGAGTATACCATGTAGATGTAGATATAAGTAGAGATAAGGGACAGACTAACAGAAGATATTCAAATGAAAATGATCAAGACAGTATTCGAAACTATATGATCGAATAGAGGCCACAATTAGCACGTGAATTGCCGACCATGGAAGCTACACCACGTACTAATGTGAGTCTTCAGCATGGCTTAACTCAGGGTACCACAATATCGCTTGAACTATTGAACTATAAAAGTATTCATTCTGTGTAGTCCGCACGCACTGCAGTGTCAACAATAAATCTTGAGTGGACTGGAAAACTCTGTCAGAATTTTTATTTATGATAGGGAATTTTTCACAACAAATAACTTAGTAACAGACCGGACTTCATTCACAGCCTTTGTTTTCCGAGGAATGGGTGTGAGCCATCACTCAGTTTCAATGGCTGCGTTTTACGTGGCCTGCACTACAGTTTTCGCGAAATCAAAACGGTTCAAAGTCACACGATACTTTAGATAACGAAGCAAATTCTGAGACAGATACAGAACCTTCCGAAGGGATTCTTGCTGCTTGAGGCGCAGATGCTGCTGGGTTAGTACACTAGACCAACCCCACGCCGTAAAACACAGCACGAGTACGCTCTGCTCCGCGGTTTATAATCGGACGCCACTTGATTGCGGGGCTCTAATCCTGCAAACAACAGGTGCAATTTCACGCTGGTTTACAGCTCTGATTAAATTTAATACAGCTGCGATGCTGTTGGTTCTGCGGCCTCATTTGCGGCTGTTAATTTTGAGCTACCCGGCGCGACGCTAAAGCGCCCTTATTCCGACCTGTATACAAGCCCGTCTAATTCGCAATCACACTTTTTAAAATCGTGGTATTCACTATTCATAACGCTATTCCGAGGTTTATTATGATTTGCAGGATAAAGGACCTGCTTAAAGTGATTTTCTTTCGCATTGCTTAATGCATGTAATCTCATCTGTCCCTGTAATATCTAATCTATAGCCGGCCGCGGTGGCCGAGGGGACTGAGGCGCTCCAGTCACGGTCTGCACGGCCACTACCGTCGGGGATTCGAATCCCCCCCTCGGGCATGGATATTTGTGCCGTCCTTAGTATAAGGTAGTTGATAAGTAGTTTGTAAGTTTAGGGACTGATGACCCCGCAGTTAAGTCCCATAAGAGTAACAAACATTTGAACATTTTTTTTCTAATCTATATCTATAAATGCGAATGTCTGTTCGGCGTACGTATATCACGTCTGAACCACAAGACATAAAGAGCTAAAAAAAATTGTACAGTTACTAATGCCTATCCGGGGAAGGCTTTAGGCACGGTTTTATGGTGATCGGATACATATTTATCTATATATATATATGTATTAATGGGAATGTGTACGCTTATCACGTCCGAACGACAAGACGCAGAGACTTAAATATTTGTACAGTTACTAACTTATACGTGAGGAAGGTATTAGCATGGTTTTATAGCGATCTGATAGATAGTGTATAGTCAGGAGAGTCCCAGGGTAGTGTGATAGGACCGCTATTGTTTTCTATCTATATAAATGATCTGATGGACAGAGTAAGTTGTAATTTGCGGCTGTTTGCTGATGATGCTGTGGTGTATGGGAGGGTGTCGTCTGTAACTGACTGTACTAGCATACAGGATGACTTAGACAAAATTTCTAGTTGGTGCGAAGAATGGCAGCTAGCTCTCAATGTAGAAAAATGTAAGGTGATGCGCATGAGTAGAAAAAACAATCCTATAATGTTCGAATACAGCATTAGTAGTGAGCTTGTTGATTCTGTCGCGTCGTTCAAATACCTAGGCGTAACATTGCAGAGCGATATGAAATGGAACGAACATGTAAGGACAGTTGTGAGTAAGGTGGACAGCCAACTTGGGTTCATTGGGAGAATTTTGGGAAGATGTACTTCACCTGTAAAGGAGACCGCGTATAAAACGCTTGTACAACCGCGTCTTGAGTATTGCTCAAGTGTTTGTGACCCGCAGCAGATCAATTTAAAGGAAGACATAGAGGCGGTTTAGAGGCGAGCAGCTAGATTTGTTACCGGTAGGTTCGACCAATCCGCGAGTGTCACGGAAATGCTCCTGCAACTCAATTGGGGATCGCTGGAAGAAAGACGACGTTCTTTTCGTGAATTTCTGTTAAGTAAATTTAGAGGGCCGGAATTCGAAGCTGAGTGTAGTACGATCTTGCTGCCGCCTACTTACATTTCGCGTAAAGATCACAAAGATAAGAGAAATTAGGGCTCGTACGGAGGCATATAGACATTCTTTTTTTCCTCGATCCATTTGGGAGTGGAATAGGAAAGGAAATGCCTAGTAGTGGTACAGTGTACCCTCCGCCACGCACCTTACGGTGGATTGCGGAGTATGTATATATATAGATATTTAGTAATTTGAAGAATATAACGCGAAATGCGGAACAATAATTACTATTAGAAAATTATATTTACTTTTTGAAAATGGTTTTATTGGTTGCATTGTTGCTTGAGGGTTGATAATGATAAAAGGGTGGAGTATATTGGGATGCAAAGTCATCGGTGTATAAGATTTTTTACGTGTGTGTGTTAATATTTCGCTCTGCAGCGAAAACTACAGAACGCAAACGAATGGTCTCTGTGTAATTGTCCGACATCTCCCGTTGTACACCATAGCAGTTCCATGCCGATAGCTATAAGGGGGTGGAAGATATGGTGGTCGAAACTCGTCAAATTATAAAAAAAATTCGATCTGAAGGCCTGCGATGACGTTTGCAACTCTATAGAAAGGAGGTGACATACAGTGAAACGTGATGCCACTGACATCTTTGGTCTATGCGTGCTACAATGTTTTCAGCTCTTTCTCTGTAAGCATAAGCATACGAATAAGGAATTATAAGAATAAATAAATAAAGCAGTAAAGAAGAAATTTCTTTTAATACATCTCTTTAAAAAATCGATTTGACGTTTCGCGCATTACATCAAGTGATCGATCTGTGATATTATTACAATAATTATTGTTGAATTTCGTGATTGGGTGCATTTTTACGCGTAATTTGATCTATACTACTTACTTTTCCGATAAATGGTAAGTGCATAGACTTGTGCACTCTGATAGGAATATTTTTCATTTCCTTAAAAATCATAGCACACTACTGAAAGTTAGTTTATCTATCATAATCAACCAACACGCGAGCGGAGCCTCGGGTTTAAGCTAGTCTCCTATAAAAAAAAAAAAAAAAAAAAAAAAAAAGTCGTTGTTTAAGCTTGTTGCCAAAACTTTCAAAAATTTGTTTTATGAGATACACCAATGAACTTTCAGATGGACATTCGCTATATTTATTTTATCCCTCGGGCGGCAGCGCCAATTATTATTACTTCAGCAGCAGCGCGGTGCAGATTTGCTACCAGTGTGTATTCCGAGTTACAAACCTAGAATATAGCTACCAAGTGATGGTAATGACCAAAATAGTATAATGTACAGGTAGAACTACGATATCCATTACCTTCCGTGAAACAAATGTAACATCATTCCGAAAGTGGACAATAATCATGTATAATAGAACCAGCAGTATTATCATTTCCTCTTTAGTTACTTCCCTGTAGTTCGTGTCTAAGTAATTATTGTCAGCACTTTTCTGTGTTATGTGGAACTTGGTACACATAATTACCTCATCAATCATATTATCATCTATCATGAATGAGAGAGCTTGCGTCTCTGACCTCACACCCCTTGCGTTCCCTTTTGAACCATGAAAGATTTTTATGATATGGCGTTTTACTCCACAGAGTGTACCGTCTTCAGTATCAGATTCATTGCGTCTGAAATCTTGTTCGGGATCGAAACTAGGATTTACATTTGAATAATAGTATCCTGTTCCTGATCTGAAGACGAATCTACACAAAAATCACTAAGATCTTCATTACTTGACGAAAGAAGTTTGTTTCCTCATCTGTTAGACCCATACCACGTCTACTAGACCTGAAGATTAAATTATGTCGTAGAATAACACTCACTTTTGCATTGTGTAAGGCATAAAAAGGGGCAAAAATGAGATTGACGGAAACTGCAGCATGGCTAATGAGGAGAAACTGGAGGACAATTTATCGATAGTTTAAATTTATTTCGTAAAGAATAGCTAAAGCGTAAATACGACATCTCCATTAATTGCGTCAACAGTGAGCTTTTAAAGAAAAGTGGTAGCAGATCTGCACCAGCGCTGTCGCTCGAGAGTTAATACATGTGCTATACAAAGTACACGTAATATACGAGGGTTGGAACTTCATTAGTAACAACACTGCTGTGGAGACACTACACAATGGAATCTACTATTGTCGCTGATAGCACATGTTGTTGACATACCTACCTCACCTCCGAGCAAATGGACTCGTCCGTCCCACGTCACCGGCTTGTTTTTCATTGTGAATATTCACTAAATATTAATCGTGGTAGTTTTTATAGCTTCAAATAAAAAGTCATGCATTAAAGGGTTAAGTTCCAATCCTTGCATAATGCGTAAACATTATTTTCGAAAATCCCAGAATGTTCTGGACAGATTGACTTTCAATTTACCCATAATATTCTATTGAATATTCAGACAGACGCTGGTTAAATGCTCTGATAACATAGATAATATAATAAAATGTATGTAATCTGTAAAACAAAATTGCTTAACACAAAACATAAAATTTTTATAGCTGGTTTACATCAAACTTGGTCATAGGTTACATATTATTTCAATATTATAAGAAAATATAAGTGGAGATGGCTACAAAAATAAAATAAAAAGTTCTTGAAAGAGTTCCTTTAAATCTTAACATTTAAACCCACGTAGGCCGTATATTCTACTCATATAGATGATATATAAAGATATAAGTAATGTATAAGAGGCAAATGTCGAAAAGTTCTGAACATTTTACTTCGACTTCTTACATGAGACTCCAATAAGTATTCAATGGTAATAGGATACATACTTTTAAACTACGATGTACAGAAAGGATATGCTGTGCTATACCGTGAAAATGTGCTATTTTCCCCCATTACCATGAATAGTTTTAACTAATTAAACAACAAACAAATCATTTTCCCCTAATGTAGGACTATTTGTTTTTCGTTTATACAATTTACAGAAGAATTGTATACCCACGTGCATGCTTTCTCTTTTCCTCTTTCAAGTCAGTTTACTAAGAAAACAGAAAAGTTGTGATTATTTCCGGCTTTGTAATGTTACCCGTTTGCAGCGTAAAGCCATGCAAAATCCTGCCATTGAAACTACTGCCCTAACAGACGCAGCAGAGCGTAAGAGAGTATGTCCTATACTCCGCAAACCGATTCCCAAAATTGCTCATTCAGCATAAGTGTCCTCGGTTCCCCGTCCGTCTATGTTTCATTTGTAATAACAATAAATAAGAGAGAGGGGTACGAAGGCAAAAATGAGAGGGGAGAGGGAAAAGGAAATAGATATATAAAGGAGGAAGGAGACATGGTTAAATGGGGCAGCATTATACAAAGAGGGAGAGGCGAGAATTATGTAGACAGTGACGAAAGTGGAGACGGTCATAGAAAAGATGAACAGCGATACCTATTTATCGATAGCGAAGAATTTACATGTTCGCTAGCCTTAGATACAAATATTGATACAGCTCTATGTTTATCTATATTCTATGGAGAGACATTGATTATGTCTCTGAGAAACAAAAATAATTTCACAATCAACAGGATGTATTTCCTGCGGTTTCTCTCATGATGCGATTACGATTTGCATAAGGCGCACACAATCTACAGCATGTTCTTTGGACTACATTTCTGTACTTCTCATTCATTATACACAATAACTTAAACATTAAACAAAACTGATACTGCCAACTTCTGGGAAAGTACATTATGTCTGAACTATTAACAATTTTAATTGTTGTTGTTTAGAGGGGACTTAAGTGCTTGTTTATCAGACCCATATTTTAATTAAAGTCTGTAAACTGATAAGCTACTGCCTTTTTTTGGGGGGGGGGGTCAGGGGCATGCTTGTAAATATAGAGTTCTATCTACGTACAAAAATAGAGATAGAATAAACGTACATACTGTTTCCATGTCTGTGAAATTGTTTGCGCAAGAAATATCGTAACTAAATAGAGAAAATATAACCACTTAATTTATGCACAGACCTTGATTCACATATCGACTATCACGACTTGTTAAGAGACGATAATTGATTGAAACCGCATTAAAACTGTTACCCAATCTACGTAAGCATAAATAAAAACCTGTCAAGTTCAAAGCTATTGTAACACATTGAAAACACTTTGAAAATGACGATAAAAAATACCAGATACACTAATCGAACATTTTTAGTATCTGAACAAAAAGAAAAGACGTGGAATGATTCTGTAAAGAGAAAGAAATTAAGATTTTACGCCTCAGACCTTCATGCGGTGGCCCTGAGCTGCATTCTTTGTACTAAAAAGGGGTTTCCCTTGATTGGGAGAACCGGACTGGAATTAGCGCCGTAGTGGTACCTCACGGAGAGACAGCGATCCGGAGTCTGAACATCGAATACGGCAGGGAGTGCAGCGTGCAGACTCCGTACCGCATTAGATTAGAACTGCCGATGACGCAGAGGTTGAACGATTTTCAGCATTTAGCTTTTTTTTTTTTTTTTGCTAATGGAACACACCCAAAGGCATGAAGGTATCGCTCAACCTTCGATGTACCCCTGTATGTCACGCATTCAGAAACACACCCGGCCATCATTTAGTTTACAGTGATCAGGAAAATACTGCCGGGATGGTTCCTTTCAAAGGGAAAGGTCGACTTCTTTTCCCACCCGTCACAAACACTGTCGGAGAGTGTGACTGTCTGAAATGACCATGATGTTGACGGGACATGAAACCCTAACCGTCCTTTTTCTCCTTTCTACATCAGAATGATCAGCATCGGTAGGACTGGCCAGCAGTCATGTCACTTCCCATTGGGTCATATGCATGTAAAGAAAAAGATGCCAAGTAACAGATTGCAAACAGCTGAGGGTTGCCTTTGCAAAAGAATTGTAATTGAGCGTTACATCTTTATATCTACGTCTATATCCATACTCTGCAAGCCACCTGACGGTGTGTGTCGGAGGGTACCTTAAGTACCACTATCGGTTCTCCCTCCTACTCCAGTCTCGTATTGTTCGCGTAATAAAGATTGTCGGTATGCCTCTGTGAGAGTAATATGCTGCTAGACTCCTTGGTAAAGGTATGTTCTCGAAACATCATCAAAAGTCCGTACCGAGGTGAAGAACGTCTCTTTTTCAAAGTCTTCCACTGGAGTTTATCTATTATTTCCGTAACGCTTTCACGATTACTACATGATCCTGTAATGAAGCGCGCTGGTCTCCGTTGGATCATCTCTACCTCCTCTATCAACCCCATCTGGTACGGATCCCACACCGTTGAGCAGTGTTCAAGCTGTGGGCGAACAAGTGTACTGTAACCTACTTCCTTTGTTTTGGGACAGCATTTCCTTAGGATTCTTCCCATGAATCTCAGTCTGCTTTACCGACGATTAATTTTATATGGTCTTTCCATTTTAAATCACTCCTAAAGTCTACTCACAGATAATTTATGGAATTAACTGCTTCCAGTTGCTGACCTGCTATAGTGTAGCTAAATGATGCAGGATCTTTCTTTCTATGTATTCGTAGCACATTACACTTGTCTACATTGAGATTCAATTGCCATTCCCTGCACGATGCGTTAATTTGTTGCAGATCCTCCTGTAATTCAATACAATTTTCCATTGTTACAACCTCTCTACATACTACAGCATCATCCGCAAAAAGCCTCAATTAACTTCAGATGTTATCCACATGGTCATTTATATACAGGGTGTTTCACTAAGTGTGTTTGCCTCTGTAACATATAAAATAATAGGTGGCGGGAAATTTTAATGCAGTAGGTCAACACAAAAAAATGTTACACTTTCTGCGGAGCTATGAACATAGTTTATTGTATCACCTTCTAAAGAGTTACAGCACAAAGATATGAATTTTTAACAATAGTTTTTTTCTATCGTGCATTGGAATCGTTGAAACCAGCTGCGTCCAAACCAATTTAAACTACATTCCTATCACTGTTAGTTTGGGAGCTACAACCCTTCAAAGTTTCAGGGGCAGATACCACACGCTGTACATAATACATGGCTATGTGGAGGGTGATAGATATTATGGTGGTGGGAAATTGATTTACATGAGATGTTCAAATGTGTGTCCATGTTCCTCAATGCATAATTCAATGTGCCGTCGAAATGATCTGCGGACGAGATGTAACATCGCCGGTGTAACGGAGCGACATGCGTCCTCGATGCGCCGTTTTAGATCATCTGGGGATGTGGTCTCAGTGACATAAACACGATCCTTTAGATATCCCCACTGGTGTTGAATCGGGCGACCTTGGGACCATGAATGGGGACCATTGGCGCCCCAACCATCTTCCTGCAAACCTGTTGTCTAGTTCTTCCACAACAGCACGCGCAGAATGGGCTGGGTGACGATCGTGCTGCATCCACATAGGGACTCTCGTGTGTAGACACACATGTTCAAGGAGACCACCCAAACTGTCGGCTATAAAAGTGCGATATAACTCACCTGTCAGTGTACCTGGGAAGTAGTGTGGACCGATGATTTCATCCCCAAGGATTCCACACCACACGTTAATAGACCACCTACGTTGACGGTCGACAGGTCGTACCCACCGAGGATTGTCTGCGGCCCAGTAGTGCATGTTATGGCGATTCACTGCACCATAATTTGTGAACGTGGACTCATCAGAGAACATAACACTTTGTAAGGACTCCAGCGTGAAATTACGCATGGCCCACTCACAGAATGCCACTCTTGCACGGAAATCGTTCCCATGCAGCTCCTGGGTCAGTGACAGGCGGTACGGGTGAAACCTGTGGCCGTGTACTATACGCCACACAGATGTGAGACTGACACCAGCGACTGCACAACGGCTCGTAAGCTGACATGAGGATCGTGGTGTAGTGCAGTTAAACAAACACCTCCGTCTCCTCACTTCTTGTAGCTCTTCGTCTATTACTGTGGCGCATTACCAAGCTGCCTATTTCCCGAAGTCGTTGTTCGGCACGTAAGCACATAATGGCTGCCGGGGCTCTTTGCCTAGGATATCTCACGGCATACGCCGTGGCTGCTTCAGTGGCATCGTGTCGGCACTCGCCGAGCATCAGCAACATGTCAACGTACTCGTTGTTCGTGTATGCCATCGTCATCCGATGTCAGTAACTGTGGTATATTGAGCCCCGGTTGTTTGTGTGATAACTGTCGGGTATACGGCCGTGTGCGGCGACAGTCGGCAGTCTAACAGCTCACCGAGGAAGCTTCTCGCTTCGTGACACCGGCGACGTTACAACTCGGCCGCATCACATTTAGAAGGCGCATTGCATTGTGCGCAGCGTTTGTGTTATCTGCCCCTGAAACTTTGAAGGGTTGAACCTCCTAAACTAACAGTGATAGGAATGTAGTTTAAATTGATTTGGACGCAGCTGGTTTCAACGAATGCAATGCACGGTAGAAAAAACTATTGTTCCATTAAAAAAAATATATCTTTGTGCTGTAACTCTTTAGAAAATGATACAATGAACTATGTCCATAGCTCCGCAGAAAGTGTAACATTTCTTATGTTGACCTACCGCATTAAAATTTCCCGTCACCTATTATTTTATAAGTTACAGAGGCAAACACACTTAGTGAAACACCATGTATATCGTGAACAGCAACGGATCCAAGAAACTCCTTTGTCGCACAACTGACATCACTCTCACTTCGGAACACTTCTCGCCATTGAGAATAACATGCTGCATTATGTTATCTAGGAACTCCTCAATCCAAACACACTATTGGTCTGATAGTCCATATGGTCTTACTTTGCTCATTAAACGACTGTGGGGAACCGTATCAAACGCCTTGCGGAAGTCAGGAAACACGGCATCTACCTGGGAACCCGTGTCTATGGCCTTCTGAGTCTCGTGGACGAATAACTCGAACTGGGTTTCACACGATTGACTTTTTGAAACCCATGCTGATTCCTACAGAGCAGATTTCTAGTCTCCATAATAGTCATTATACTCGAACATAATACGTGTTCGAAAATTCTGCAACTGACTGACGTTAGAGATATAGGCCTATAGCTCTGCACATCTCCCCGAAAAACGGAGATGACATGCGACATTTTTCAATCTTTTGGAACACTACGCACTTCTAGAGAGCTACGGTACACCACTGCAAGTTCCTTCGCGTACTCTGTGTAAAATCGAACTGGCCTTTCCTCCAGCGGCCTTTCCTCTTTTCAGCAATTTTAATTGTTTTCTATCCCTCTGTCATCGATTTAGATATCAGTCATTTTGTCAACTGTGCGACAGTCTAGAGAAAAAACTACTCTACAGTCTTCCTCTGCGAAACAGCTTTGTAAAAAGACACTTAGTAATCCAGCCTTCAGAGTATTATCGCCTGTTTCAGTACCATTTTCGTCACAGAGTGTTTTGATCCACCTACCGCTTTGACATAAGACCAAAATTTCTTATGATTTTCAGCCAAGGCAGTACATACAACTTTACTTTCGAAATCGTTGAACGCCTTTCGCATAGCCCTCCTCACGCAACATTTCGATTCGTGTAATATTTATTTGTCTGTAAGACTTTGGCTATGTTTATATTTGCAGTGAAGTTCCCTTTGCTTCCGTAGCAGTTTTCTAACTCAGTTGTTGTACCACGGTGGTCCCTTCCCATCTCTTACTATCTTGCTTGGCACATCTCATCTAATGTACATTGTACATCCCACAAAAGATACAACATAATTGGCATATTTAACTGAAATGAATGTGGTCCACATTGATCCATGGTTCCTACAGAATTGTCTGCTGATATACATGATCAACAGGTTAGAACAGTGTCAGTTCGTTTCCGAAAGCAGAAAATGAGATCCATGGTTCCTACAGAATTCTCTGCTGATATACATGATCAACAGATTATAACAGTGTGAGTTCGTTTCCGAAAGCAGAAAATAAGATTTTGACAGTTAACATGGGCCAATAAAAATCTAACATCAGGAATTCTTTCGCAAATTCTGGATAATTTACGTTAATTTGAAGAAAGGCAACTACAAAATGTTCAAATGTTTGTAGAACTAAGGAACGTAACTGCTGCGGTTTTCAGTCCCTAGGCTTACAAACTACTTTAACTTACGCTAAGGACAACACACACAACTATTCCCGAGAAAGGACTCGAACCTCCGACGTCGAGCTCCACACCAAGTCGCCTTAGAACGCTCGATCACTCCATCGCTGCTGGCAGCTATCCAGTGTTCACGAAACGGTTTTCTGTTTTGCGGCATAAGAATCGAAGAATTACACATGCAACAAAGATGTCTCAATTATTTTTACTGTACCTGCCAACGTTATTGAAAGTGTTTGATTCCAAAATGTAGCTACTCCTAAAAGCGTGCCGATAAAAGCATTTAAAGTCCCTTGTTCTCCAATTCAATGCTGCGATCTTGCAATATATTCACCTTTTAGTGATTAGTGGACTGTGCGCTATGATTTGCTGCAGTCTTCCGCAGTAACTGACTCCTATTGTAGACCATTCTAGGCTTCATCATCCGTAACCATTCCTAAAGTCTACTCTCAACAGGTTATCAACATCTATCTGTCTTCAATCTAACTGTTCTCTCTGTCGTAACTAAAGTTCATTTTCTGCTCTAGGTCTCCGCAATTCTCATGCGCCAGTGGAAATGTCTCTGTAAAGTGTTGGCAATGATAATGTTGTTGATAACATAACAGTTTCCCCTCTATGCAATGTTTGAAATATTAACGAATGGTTACACACTAGAAACGTCAGTTCTTCACCATTGGAAGTTGCTCTCTCACTCAGCTCTGTTCTGCTGTTTAGATTATCCAATGAGGATACCTCTTACTACTCTGTAGACTTGACGGCATCCATCCCGCACCAAGAAGACGGAGATTCGCCTGAAAATTCCTGCTCACAAAGCCGGCTAGTCGCTTCTCAGAAAATGCCATCATATTTAGCTATTGCTGACTGTTCCTCACGAACTGTTTCTGGAAGGAGATTTCTCGGTGGAAAACTAATCCCTTGTAATTTGTTTTGAGAAGACTCATACATCTGTCAAAAGAGAGCGACTTCTTCCCGAGTGCAGATGTTCGTCATGCAACGTTAACTGTTTCCGTGAATCCAACTCAGAAACTCGTCACACACAGCGCAGAACATCACGTGACAGCAAAGCAGCAGCCTGCTAGTAGCAGAATCAGCGCCCATTACACCTACTTTCAGTGGTCGCTGAGGTATGTGCTGCCCTCTGAGAAGTTACTGGACCTGCAATTCCCGACATTGGGTCAATTGTCTGACACATGTGTCTCGGCTAATCCCATACTCAGCTCATCTACGAGAGGGGCTGGGGGGGGGCGAGAAAAAGGGAATTAATACACTAACTCGGGTCTCACTTGCGGCAGATACTGACATTATTCAACATATTAGCTATTTTCTTAACAAGTGACGAGAATAGAGTTTGGATATTAATGATTATAATTTGATTTATGATTAGTATTTGACATACAGGTCTGGAAATAGGTTGCCGCACATCTCATTAGTCTAAAATTAATTTCAGTATCTTAGAAATTACAAATGTTTAAGACTGCTAAATCAGAACATTGAAAAATCAAGCAGAATTATTCCAACATCCTAAATGTCATAAATGTTGACGGTAAATAATTTTATAGATTGTTTTATTCTGAATTACTACAGTATGTAACTCACAGACGTCGATCAGACACCATTACGAGACGATTGGCTAACAGCCCTCATTAGTTTTGAATACAAAGCATGGGCCTTTTCCAGATTTCTGCCGATTTGAACAAACCCCGACCGGCTGCTTGGTTTAACCCGATACCTGGCTTGACTGGCAGCTGTTCCAACCACTTTCCGAACCTTTTTCTTTCCATAAAATAGCATTACTTATACTAGTTGCAATATTGTACAGACGTTACGACCTTAAAATCACATTGTCATCATCATCATTGGTCCTGTTCACCTACTTTGCAACACCACACGCATTTACATGATAAAGAAAGTGATTCAGTTGCCACGGTAGGGGGTTCGAATCCCCCCTCGGGCATGGATATTTGTGCCGTCTTTAGTATTAGCAAGTTTGTAAGTAGTTTGTAAGCATAGGGACTGATAACCCCGTAATTAAGTCCCATAAGTTCTACAAATTTGAACATTTGAACATTCAGTTGCCACGGAGTCACCCTATTTAACGTTGATCCTACATGTGTGTCAGTTCCCACCATTCTGCAGCTTATGTCGATCTGTGGTACAATTGTTTGAGATTTTCTGTACTGTATGAAAAATCTAAAAACATGAAGGATAGCATGCTGCATAAGTGCCACAGATTTCTCGGAATGGACAAGAATGGGAAAGCAAATGAGCCCTGACATTTTCAAGAGAAATATCTTGTAGTGACCCACAAAAATTCCTTAAATCTGGAGTAGGTATTTCACACTGCCACACTCGTTCCTGATAGAATTGTCAGCACACATGTGAACTCTCTTGAGGATATTAATGTACAGGCTGTACCACTCAAGTTTTTCAGCCAGAATATCCTTGAAATACGACTTTAACGGTCACGAACGCACGGTAGGGGCATATGAAAGAGGTTACTGTGAGACAGTGTAAAACGTAAAGAAGTATTATTCTCAATGCAAACTTGTGTTGTTTTTTTTAATAATTTTTACCCCATATTATTTCTTAACCAATCAATAGCATGAAATACCACAAATGAATGGCGTTGGTTGCATCGAAATCTGTCAATTACATCCGGAGAATCTGCGAAGTGAAGTTGACGTTCGAAATACATGAGGCGCGATGCTAGCGCGTGTCATCGGACACGCTTGAGTCGTGGGACACGTGAAATGTGCGCTTCATGTGCTTCAACTTAGCTTCGCAGATTCTCCGGAAGAAGTTTACGGATTGCAATGCAACCAAGGCCATTATTTTTGTGATTTTTCATGCTATTGAATTCTTAAGAAATATATGGGGTATCCATTAAAAAAACAGACGTTATATATTGTAGTTCCAGAAATATCTGGGTGAAAAAGTTGAGTGAGACACCCTGTATAATCTTGTCAGATATTGAGCTGTGAAGATATTAATCACATCCCGGATCCTGGTGGTGATATCTTAAACTGTCTGTGGATATGTTCCGTAGGTTCTTCCCCTTAAGAGTCCCCACAAATGGAAGCCACAAGTGGACAAGTCTGGTAACCGACAAGAACATTCGCTGGTGTAAACATACCATGCACACGGGAAAATGATATAGCTGATATGTGGCATGTTGCATCTTCCTGCTGAAAGTAACATGAGTGACTCTTTCCTTTAATGCATAGTGTAGCTGATCAGCTACATACGTTATTTCTCCAATTATCTTTCAAACTGGTCAAAATTTTACTACAAATTCATTTGTAACTGCGTGTATACATTGTGTTACCTATGCTAGTAGCTCGTCCTAGAAATTATGAATTGCGGAGTGCTACTGAATCATTTCGACAGTTAGCTGCATTTAGCTGCTCCTAACATGTGCGTTTGTTCACATTAGTATTCCTCGTTTGCCATGTAAAAGTTGTCAATCACATACTACTATTGCACTATGAGTTACTTTCTGGAAAGATGAGAGACATAACAGTGGCATTTACTACAGCGGGTACATCGTGGAAGCAGTACATAACTGACCAGTTATGAACTTTCTGTTTCTAGTAATGCATAATAATTTTAAGAACTTTTTTTCATAATTTTTCTCAGTATATACGCACTATACATTAATCGTGGTATTTTTATAGCTTCTAATAAAAATTCATGCATTAAAGGGTTAAGGATTTTCTTTTCCTAATTCTCAGTATGCAATAAAGGTAAACAATGGATATTGAAATTCAGGGTTCCCAGATGAGGAGTATAACCCTTGTCTTCCTCTCAGAGTATGCTGATGCAATAGCTTCGTACTTAGCTATAATTTACAACCGATCACTCAGCGAAAGATACGTACCCAAAGACTGGAAAGTTGCCCAAGTTACTCCAATATTCAAGAAAGGCAATAGGAGTGATCCCCAAAATTACAGACCAAACTCATTGACCTCGATTTGCAGTAGGATTTTGGAACATATACTTTGTTCGAATATTATGAACTATCTCGAAGAGAACGACCTATTAACAAATAGTCAACAACGGATTCAGAAAGTATCGCCCTTGCGAAACACAGCTTGCCCTTTATTCACATGAAGTGTTATGTGCCATCGACAAGGTATCTCAAATCGATTCCATATTTCTGGATTTCCGGAAGGCTTTTGACACTATACCCCACAAGCGGCTTCTACGGAAATTGCGTGCTTAAGGAATATCTCCCCAATTGTGCGATTGGATTCACGATTTCCTATCAGAAAGGACACAGTTCGTTGTAATTGACGGTATGTCATCGAGTAAAACAGAAGTGATATCCGGCGTTCCACAGGGAAGCGTTATAGGTCCCCTACTCTTCCTTGTGTTTATAAACGATTTAGAAGACAATCGGAATAGCTCCCTTAGACTGTTCGCGGATGATGCTGTCGTTTATCGGTTAGTGAAGTCAACAGAGGATCAAAAGCAACTGCAAAGCGATTTAGACAAAATTTGTACATGGTGCGAAAATTGGCAATTGACACTAAATAAAGAAAAGTGTGAAGTAATACACATGACCACTAAAAGAAATCCGCTGAACTTCAATTACGCGATAAATCAGTCAAACCTCAAGGTCGTAAATTCTACAAAATACTTAGGAGCTACAATTACGAACAACTTAGACTGGAGAGAACACACAGAAAATATTGTGGGGAAGGGGAACCAAAGGTCAAGATTCATTGCCAGAACTCTTCGAAAATGCACCAGCTCCACCAAATAGACTGCCTACATTACACTTGTGCGTCCTCTCCTGAAGTACTGTTGCCACTTGTGGGACCCTCACCAGGGGGGACTGACGGAAGACATTGAGAAGGTTCAGAGAAGGGCAGCTCATTTCGTTTTATCGCGTTACGGAGGGGGGGGGGGGGGAGCGTCACGGAAATGTTGCACGAAATGGTGTGGAAACCATTAAAAGAAAGACGTTATTAATTGCGGCGTGATCTGTTTGCGAAGTTTCAATCACCGACTTTTACTTCTGAATGTGAAAATATTTTGCTAGCACCCACCTACGTAGGAAGATATGACCATCCCAATAAAATAAGAGAAATCAGATCAAAAACGGAAGGTGCTCTTTCTTCCCGAGCGCTATTACAGAATGGAACGGTAGAGAAAAGTTATGAAAGTGGTTAATGAACTCTGTGCCAGGCACTTAAATGTGATTTGCAGGGTATCTATGTAGATGTATCGGTTTTCTTGCAGCAGTACGATTACATTGTCATGGTACAAGAAAAATGTTTCATCGGGAAGACACTTTGCTCGGCGCACAATGCAGCAGCTGCTAAGGCTTGAGGTGCGCGCCGTGTGTTGTGACGTGGCTGCCACTGTGCCCGCAGGCCAGACCTGGGGATGCGCGCGCTGCCGCAGACGCCGCCCTCCTCCGGGACGCCGACGCCGCGCGGGGAGACCACCGACGCCGTGCGCCGCCAGACGTCCGTCACCGACGGCGAGGCCATCAAGATCGTCATCCACGACGTCGACTGCGACTTCAGTGAGTACAGCAGCTGCTGCCTAAAAACTGGGCAGTCGCTTGCGACGTCGCTGATGCATCTCGTGTGTACTCCTGTCCTTCTCCTCTTTAGCCCTTTGAAGTACTACACATTCACTGTTTCATTATGTGTATCGACCCTTAGACAATGCACTCGAGTACTGAAGTTATGTTCTAATTAGCTGCAAGTCCTAGCATTACTCGGCCAGCTATTTCTAACATTCTTATGTATCGAAATATAAATCGTCGTCCTTAGACATACCGGGCGATCAAAAATTAAGTATAAATTTGAAAACTTAATAAATCACGGAATAATGTACCGGGTGATCCAAAAGTCAGCATAAATTTGAAAACTTAATAAATCACGGAATAATGTACATAGAGAGGTAAAAATTGACAAAAAAACGTTTGTAAAGCTTAAGCGACTTAATTAAGGGGTCATCAGTCCCTAAACTTGCAAACTAGCTAACACTAAGGACGGCACAAATATCCATGCCCGAGGGGGGATACGAACCCCCGACCGTAGTGGCCGTGCAGACCGTGACTGGCGCGCCGCAGTCAGCACGGCCACCGCGGCCGGCTAAAGTTGACACACATGCTTAGAATGACATGGGGTTTTATTAGAACAAAAAAAATACCAACAGATGGCGTTTCATCTGATCAGAAAAGCAATAATTATCATAACAAATTAAGACAAAGCAAAGGTGATGTTCTTTACAGGAAATACTCAATATGTTCATCATTATTCCTCAAGAATAGCTGTATTCGAGAAATAATGTTGTGAACAGCACTGTAAAGCATATCCGGAGTTATGGAGAGGCATTGGCGTCGGATGTTGTCTTTCATCATCCATTGAGATATCGGTTGATCACGATTCACTTGCGACTTCAGGTAACCCCAAAGCCAATAATCTCACGGACTGACGTCTGGGAGGGGGGGGGGTGGCGTGGGAGGCCAAGCATGACGAAAGTGGCGGCTGAGCACACGATCATCACCATACGACGCGCGCAAGATATCTTTCGCGCGTCTAACAATACTTTTTTTTCGTTCTAATAAAACCCCATATCATTCCAAGCATGTGTGTCAATTTTCACCTCTCTATATACATTATTCCGTGATTTATTAAGTTTTCAAATTTATACTGACTTTTTGATCACCCGGTATTTTGTGAGATTTCAAACAGGAGGAGATGCAATGAATTAAAATTTGTGTCATGGCCAGGATTCGAAACTGCTTACTTCACAAGCACTACACAACTTTTTTTTTCTACACTTTATTGCTTTCATTTGAAGTACATTAATTAAACATTAAAAATACATTAAGATATTACATTGTATTCATCACTTTTATGTTAACAGCTGACACACAAGAACCATCTACTTTTCCTCGTTTTCTTTTTGGTAGCGATAATTACTTGGATTCAGTTGGTTGTCATAGTTGCCAAGGGCTGGTTTCCTCCTGTGTCCTTGTAGCCATCGTCATGGCCCACGCTAGCAGAGCACATTGGTTAAGCCGTCCAACTTGTTTTTCCTAATATTTTCCGTAGATTTCAATTTCCTTTGACCGATCTCAATTCTTATTTTTCTTATGCCACCATGACGTAATGAATAAGGCGACTACACCGACTGTCTCCCTCCACAACACAAACTTCAATTCTGCCACATGTTCCCCTATGTAATGCGTATGAATGTTCCCGAGGCTTTCCAACAAAAGAATAGCACCCCAGCAATGAAATATGCATTTGATCAGTGATTAATTATTTCATGTTTACATATATCACCTTTGCCTGAGGAACACGGTAGGATAGTTCCCATTAACGTTCATTGCTGGGATGCGTTTCCGCTATTCGAGAGCCTCGTAAACATTGATACGTTTTATGTAGGGGAACATAAGGCACAATTGAAGTTTGTGTTGCAGTGGGAGTCGCCATATTCGTTAAGTCTTTGTGACTTAGTTGGTAACCTGGATGCTGGGGCTCAGCGCGCCCGATCAGAGAGCTGAATGCCTCTCTGTAAAAAAAATGCTGAGCCAAGAACACGTCGAACAACAACGAACAAACACGATCATCGTCCGCAAGGAACGGTACTGCCCTTACAAAAAAAGTGGTATACTACCTGCCTAGAAGCAGCAGGTTTCGTGTTAGAATTCTGGTCATGGCATCTTTTTCAGTTCATCGACTTGTGCCCCACTGTTTGTGCATTCCATCAGTATCGGTACAGAGTTTTCCCTTTAGTTTTGTTTTCACATAGCGCAGTCGTCACAGCGTCCTAAAATAATACATTTCTGGCTACTAAAAATGCAACACTCTCAACGAATGATTCGAATGGAATGAAATTTGCAGCTTGTCTATGTGGTGACGAGTCGTGCATCATTAGTGTTTCACTGCAGGGTGTTTATTACGGGCACCTCCTGCAAGTGATATACGGCGTGTTCAAAATGTCTCTCCGCAGTCCCGTATGATTGTTAGCCGCTCATGTCGTAAGATTGTTCACCTGCATGTGTTACTTCCCTTAGTGGACTCTCCCCATCTCACCTACCATCAGTAGTATCGTTGGTGTATGTGTTACGTGATGACGTAAATGTTTCACTCGTTACTTTGTTCGTTTGTTTCGTTAAAATGCTAACCACTGGAGAACGTGTGTTTTTACTCGAACAGGTATTCAAAGTTGGCGTAAATAGACAGTTTCAGTTCGTGAAACATTTAATTCAGTTTTCCCGGAGACAACAATCCCACATGGAGATACTGTGCATGATTGTATTAACATATTTGTAAGCATTGGTTTCATAGTAGATACACCGAGAAATGGACGTCCCAGCGTTTCGCCTGAGGATAAACTATTCGATATTTCCGATAAAATGTCCGTGAGTCCGAGAAAGTCAGTAAGAAAACTTACCCAGGAAATCGATGTTGGTGTCGGAACGGCCCACAGAACTGTATGGAAAAATTAGAACTTTTCCCATACAAAGTGACAGCGTGCATACAGCTCGCGTTTCAATGTCACTGCTTGCTTATGTTTCTGGTGATCGCATAATTTCACATGGAGTCTAGTCTCCACGATCGCCTGACCTAACACCACCTGACTTTTTCTCCTGGTGTGAAGTGAAAGCAACTGTCTATAAGCAGCGAGGAATTAAAAATTGCAATATCCAATTTCACTGCTTCTGTTACAGAAGAAATGTTACAGCTTGTGTTTGGAAACCTGATTAAACTAATTGAATTATGTATTCAACTACAGGGAGGACACTTTTAACAATTAACGTGTAATTTTTTTTACAGTAAAACTGAAAATTCAATAAATTAATAACTTGTTTTTCACTGAGTTTCATTTCGGTATATTCACGGCGGCATACGTCACGCGCAGCTAACAATCGTAAGGCAATGCGGCCAAAGTTTTTGAATCCCCCATATAAAGGCAGACAGATGGCCGTATAGACGTATTGCTTTGTCTTTCGGTCGGTGAATTTGCGTAAGCAGCTTAATTTTTCCTCGTAGAAGACAGACAACGACTTTGGAGCCTGTTAGAGATCTCAAACACAGTATCACACATACAATCAAGTCAATCTTGTATATTTTGTTACACATTGCGAGAACAGTGCTATAAATGGCCGGCCAGGTACATTTCTGAGTACGATAGTGATAACTGCAAATGGTGTAATTTACATTGATTTGGAACATAGCTTTCAACTTACGGAATGTATGTGTTGTTATAAAAACTGGAAATAGCTCAAAAATTTCTTTCTTTCGTGTACTAAGGACTCTGAGACCCAAGATTACTTAGGATTATTTCCTTACCTATAATAGTTTACTGAAAATTTTTGTGTATTTTAAGAAGAGGACATTGCTAGTAAAAGATGTTCAAATTTTTTTAGAGCTTAAGGAACTTAACTGCGTGGTCATCAGTCCCTAAACTTGCTAGTAAACATCATAAGCAATAACCGTCTGCAGAAAGTCATCGTGCATCTGCTCAAAAACTTCATGTTTTCTTCACTGCACAAACAGTCCAGTAAGTGAATGTGGAAAGAAGGAAAGGTGTTTGTTCTGCTATACCTATACCAAACAATACACCTGGCCTGTAACAGAAAGAAAAACCACACAGACATCAAAACAAAAAAACTGTTTCCCAATACAGAAGAAATCAGTTCCACAACTCCTGATATTTTTCATCCATAAACAGCAAAATTAATCCTAAAATCGCTTTTCAACCAAAATTAATAACAATTACAGACAGAACTATTCGTGTATAACAATGTTGAGTGTAATGTAAGAATGTACGAATTATTCGATCCAATACCGAATCGTTACGCATGAAGGAAAGTGTCTGTCATAATAAGAACAGTTAACAACACGCGTTTCTATTCTGTTGCTTTAAGCGGAGTGATCTGCACTTATACGCTTATTCTGAAGTACTGCTTCATGAATAAATTGTAGTTTACATCACTGAATCAGTGAAATTACGCACTTTTTACATTGATTTCGTTAATATTCATGTCTCTTGTAAGTTAAAAATACACGAAACGTAAAATAATTATGATAATCATTTCGTTAATTACGGAGACAAACCTTTAATAACAAAAATTATGCATATGCCGGACTACTCACCGCTATGGGCGCGAAAGTTGCAACCATTAGTCAGTGACAAGTATCGCAGATGTGACTGTCGCGACTATAGGTGTTTGACTGTGATTCTACCGAGGAGGAACAATTGCTTGACGAGAATTCGGGCTGCTCTTCAGATAAGTTTGTTGCCGTGTCGTGTGTACCCACGCAACGATGATGCATTCGTAATCTTTGGATGAAGGAGGGAACTATAAACAAACACCGATTTCACCAACGTCATTCCATCATTACACGTGATGTCGGGTATAGTGTGCGCCTGGCACAATGTAGCGTTCTATCACATCACGAACCATAACTAATTTGGTCTGTTGCACTACAGTTTCCGCGAGTTCCATTCCACCACAGTCACTGGGTTTTGTTTTACATTGCGACAGCAGAGCTCCAAGCGTTTATATTGATTTTAACATACGTTTTACTTTATGGTAGGTATGTAGTGCCATAAAATAGGTAATGACTTGGAAATAGTTCCTCATTTGTCTTCTTGAAGTTTCCGAAGATCCTTAAGAAGCTATGAAACGGTACAATACAGAACAGTTCAATATATATATATATATATATATATATATATAGAAATGACCGCCATTTGACATTTGAATGAAAGTTTTTTTTCTACTTATTGTCACAATTTTAGGCCATTTTCAAGTGCTGTGATAAAAGTGGTCAGATAGATTTCCTTACGTCATGGTCATAATGATAGAAACAATAAAAATATTCGGAGTTAAGTTCATGTCGGAAGTATAAAATGGGTGACACATTTGTCCCTGCATCTTAATTTAAAATAATAAAACTAGTATATTTAAAATAATAAGACTGCTATATACCAGTCTTATTATTTTAAATTAAGATGCGGGGACAAATGTGTCACTCATTTTATACTTCCGACATGAACTCATGTCGAAATATTTTCATTGTTTTTATTATTATTACCATGACATAAGGAAACCTGTTTTTACAACTTTTATCGGAGCACTTGAAAATGGCCTAAGGCCGAAACCAGGTTGTGACTATAAACAGAAAACAAAAACTTCCAGTCGAATGGCGGTCAGCTTTTAAAAAGTTTTATATGACTGAGGCTCCTGACGCATACAAAATCATAAGTTCACTTACAGTTATTTTGTAAGCTACAGGTTTTTACAGAAGAATTTCAATTTCTATTTCAAATTAAAAAAATAACAAGGAAACACTAGAAGACCTTCCTTTTGGCAGAAAGAGGTCGCTTTTCTACTCAGGAACGTTAGCTTCACCACAATTTCAGGAAAATCGATAAGGGTGGACATTAAGAAACATATATAGAATGTAATAACTACGGTACTTAACGTACCAAATGAGCCATTACAGCTGAAGCTGCAGGAGAAACATCATATACGTGGCAATAAAACGGCAAAAGCAATCAAATTGTTTCCCAACACAGAAGAAACCAATTCCGCAATTGTTGCTATTGCATAACCACAAAAGCCAAGAATCTCACAAATGTTGGCTTTTTAAGGCAAAATAACTACACTCACAAGCATTTGCGCGTATAAGCTAAAACGAGTGAAGTGTAAAAATGTGGGAATCATTATATTCTATACCGAATTTATGTGTGTCAAAAGAACTGTCTGCCATAAAGGAAACATATCTTTCTCTTTTGTTTATATTCTGCTTACTATCAACGCAACAAGCTGCAAATATGTTTGCATGTTTCTATATGAGGAACGTTTTTACTGTTTTGCCAAGATCGGTTATTGGACCGGCTTCAATTGATCTTGCAATTATCATCAGATCTCCAAACAACTTACGGGTATGCTGCCGGGTGACGTCGTCGACAACCGCCGATATTTCGGCAGGAGAACACCCTGCCATTCTCAAGGCACAACTGCACTTAAGGAAGCAATGGGGTCCGTAAAGGATGATCTTGGTTTGCGTAAGGCAGGTGTATATCGTATTCCTTGCAGTTGTGGCATGTCATAAATTGGTCAGACAATCAGGACTGTGGAAGACCGGTGTATTGAACATAAACGTTACACGCGCTTACAACAGCCCAACAAATCCGCTGTTGCAGAACACTGTCTTGACACCGGTCATCCTATGGAATACAACAACACGGAGATCCTGGCATGCACCTCCACCTATTGGGATAGTGTTATTAAGGAAGCTGTTGAAATTAAACTAGCAAGCGACCTTATAAACAGAGATGGTGGTTTTTGTTTAAATTCTGCTTGGAATCCGGCACTGTCTCTCGTCAAAAAACAGATAAAATTAATGCTGCCTCACCTGTTGATTAAGTCACTATCGATATTTTTGATGTTTGGTCACCTTTGGTTGTGTTGACTCTGCTGTGACTTGTACTGTGTGTGTTATCTTCCTTGTTTACACTGTGCAAACCGAGGTATTAAATACGCTTGCACATTGCTTCCTTAAGTGCAGTTGTGCCTTGAGAATGGCAGGGTGTTCTCCTGCCGAAATATCGGCGGTTGTCGACGACGTCACCCGGCAGCATACCCGTAAGTTGTTTGAACATTCCTTACGTCGGGAAAAGTTAAAGTCTCACATCATCAGATCTATAAAAGGAGAAGATCAATCAACGTACCTGCCAGTTACTACCCACCATCGCTAAAAGTCACAGTTTCTAAATTTTGTTTTTTATATAATTATACATACCTGTGGAACTGTGGTGTATCTAATCATACCAATGCGTAGCTCCGTCTCTACCGTGTTCCGCGTATGAGAAGCGTGTCGTCGGTCGTTTATGCTATGGAGGCCATGTTTGGTTTTTATTATGTGACTACGCAATTTTCTGTATTTGACAACCTCACGGAACGCCGTATAGACGAAGATACACAGTATTGGTATGATTAGATACACCACAATTCCACAGGTATGTATATATCAAAAATAAAATGTATCAATGGTTGTAGGTGTCTTGTTTCGTTCCACAAAAAGAAAAAGAGCTGGTGATACGTTGTTAAATAATAAAGTTTACACAAAGTGTTTGACTCTGGTAATCCTGTTGTTTTAATCGCGTTACACCAACTACCAGTTTATGCATAACCATTCACTATTGTAACGATTTTTCACAGCTTTGTTACTTTGAAAACAAAACATTCCTACTATCTGTTCATAACAATATTTAATTTTCTCTAATAACTATTGAATGATTTATACGACAGAGGTTGTTGTCTCTGATACTAAGGAGCGTGGTAATGCTTACGAAATGTACTTATTGTGTTGAATTTAACATCTTCGATAACATGTTTCCTTATATTTGCAATACCATGGTTTAAATTTACATACATGATAACTGTATACCGAATAGTGTTCCGTAGTGGTGTTTTGCGGTATCCATTTTGTATGGTCAAATGAGTGTACCATGAAGTGATTAGAGGACCCGTAAGAACGCTCGGTTACGTACTATGCACACATATAAAGTGGGTGGCAGTTTAGGTCGTTCAGCGTTTTTATGCGCACGAAAGTACGTTATTTTTTTAACACGTGTAGATTATTGTCGCCTTATGATTCCGATTGCGTCTGTTTCCTTAAACACATTTGTTGCTTCTACTTGAATGTTAAAAAAACAAATGCCACTCACAAAACTAGTGTACGAGCTAACAATAACTAAGTATTTGCTCTAACGCTTGAAAAAGGACGAACAATTCTAATATCTGTAATTTGGCATAACTGCACTGCAACGAATAACACTGTGCAACTGTTCTTGTAGAAAATGAGTGTCTCGATCACTGAGCTGCTGCCAATACTGGAAGTCGTCGTAGTGCAATGTGATTTTTCAAAAGCTACTTTTCAACTTTGGTGCACACAAAAATTTAAATTTCCAAATTATAAAAGTTCTTTATCCATCGGAAGATGCATGATGTTTTGGATATTGATTCATGAAAAACAAAGTTACTGACTACACAAACCTTCTCTCAAAATATTGTCGTACAAAAAATTCTAACTATTTTTCCATTTCCAAAACTTATTTTTCTAAGTATTCGCAATCAGTAAGAGATTTTTGAATGACCATTTACAATCAAACACTGCAGAAATCACAAAAATTGAACTTGACATGAGAATGGGTGAGAAAAGATAATTCCTCAACTACTGTTTTTATTCTTTTCGTCTTCATAAAACTATGGACAATGGATGCGATTAAACGATTAAACTCAATAGCGTATAGCACAAAATTCTCTATTTTGGGTATCTGTATGAACTAAACTGCGTATTGAAAAGCTGCCTCAATAAAGTAAGAAATGTTCATTCACTTCCTTGAAACCCATCTCATTCAGAACGCAATAATAAAAATAAAAATAATATCAAAAATAATTATAATCTTCTTTTTTGTAATATCTTCCATTAATTCAATAACAACAATTCGTAAGATCGCCACGTTCTCTGTTCCTCCTGTGCCAAAATCAGTGTTACGACTCGAGTACGTTACAAAACTCTGCCCCTCTCTGCGTGATCCACCTGAATACCGACGCATCTTAGCTGAGTAAAAATAACGTAACTAGTCTTCGAACAATTCAGGGACTTTAACGAGGCTGGGCATTCATAACTAAACGATACATATATTACACGCGCGTTCTAAGACATCCAAAAGCAAGAACATTACATACACAAATATACACATACACGTTTCACCATCCGTTTTGCCATCTGTAGTGGCTCCAACAAGTGACTAATCAAGCCTCAATAAAGAAGACTTCGTAACGTCTTCCATCTTTTTGTAGCAGAGGACTTTTCAGCACTCCATGTAACAAACCCACTAGTTGGACAACTGGTCAACTACGGTAGACATATCCACACCATAGATGAGAAATAAAATTATCACGAGAAATGAATTGACAGCCATGAGTATTTCATGGGCATAAGATATTATAACTGTTCACAATATACATACGATCAAGAGGCAGGTCATTTATATGCTTACTGGTTGCAAAAGCTGCAATGTGCGAGTTAGGGAGATGGCAACTGATCAAAAAGAAATTGAACCTATTTGTCGTGCTACGGATCTATTTCTGGAGCCTTAAGCGGAGTCGTACTGCCCAAAGTGACAAAATTTCACATTTTAACTTGTATACAGATATACTTAATTTGGTTTTCGTTATATTGAAGTATTCGTTTATTTACTATATTTAAAAAAAGTATTTGAAAATAATCATGCACTAACATTTCTGAGAATTTTGCTTTCCATCATTTCGCATATTGTCATTTTTCTCTTGAACTATATAGTCTAGAGAGCTGTGGTTTCTTTTGTTTTGTACAGAACTGTCTGTTTCGTAAGTTGCCTCTTTGACCTGTATATTTGCTTTGTTTGACCAGCTGTGTTTTAGTTTCTGTGTTTCCTGTGATAGTTTTCATCACGAATAAATCAAAATTGGTGTTCTTACTTTCAATGATGGCTATTCTGGAAGACTACGTGTTTTGGAATATCTTGGATTTCATAAAGGTTACAACAACACTTGGACCAACGGCGAATAATGAAGGCAGAGATTGCAACAAACAATGTGTGAGGAACATAGAGGAGATAAGGACTACCATCCAGGAGGATTCTAACATATTTTTATGCATCAGTTGGCTGTATATTACAATTTTTTCTTTAAATGCAATTTTCGCCAAATGAGTTTTTCAGTATAAATACCCCTTTTCCTAACAAACTCATGAATCTATATCAATGAATTATTTACCACACAACATAGATAGTACAAGATGTTGTAGCTCTACTTCAGTAGTATTTACTGTAATAGTTAGAATTTAAAAAATTAAACTTGTGAAAACTTACCCAAAAATTCTTTTTCAGTGAAAAAAATGATAATTTTTCTTCAGCTGTTGTTTTAAAATAATTGTAGAGCAATACAGATACAAAGCATCCGAGAAGATGTGATACGAACATTACATTTATATACCTAACACTTCCTGAGAAAAAGACTCATTTATACAGTTAAATTAACATTGTCGACATAGGGCGGAGCGACTCCCCTTAAGATTCTGGCACAGAACTAATCAAAGGCAACGGCTAAGAATAAATTTCAGATCACGCTTACATTTCACCAAAAATTTCAGTAATTTGTTACATTAGAAACGTTTGTTGTGGAGCTGCACTACAAAATTATCTGTTTATAAATTTGTACACAATGATCAAGTAACACAACCGAAACAACAAAAATTGACACAGAATATACGATTACTTTGTGGCAATGGAGGGCGGCTAACGGAATTACAATCCCTAATTTGAAACACACAGTAATATGTCACAATATAACCATAACACAGTTATGCTTAACTAGCAATTTGTAAGAGTGAGTTACTTCTTCGTGCAGCGCGTTACAAGAAATTCTGTAACACAGTTTTTGGAGTAATTATCTGACTAGCACATGCCTCGAGCTAACAAAATTCTTGGTCGAGATTCCATTGTCGAAAGAGCTTATGAAAAACCGCTCTTGGTTAAACGCGTAAAGCATCTCTAGATCCGCCACACAAGCTGGGACTTCATAAACAAGATAATTCTCAAAGAATTTACTCTAGCGCCAAGACTAATATCTACGGTGCATAAAACAACTGCCTTAACTACGCAAACTAAGACCTATACATAAACGCACGCTCTCCGAATTTCAAGGCATGGCGAAGGAGATCTTCGAACGAAACTCAACCTTGGTACAAAAGAAGAACAAACGAACGTCCCCAATATAAACCAGCCATTGTTAAAGCACCGAAGAAGAAGTACTACTGATCTCTTCAGTGTCCAACTAAGATACGAGCAGAGTGACATAATAGTCTCTCTGCAATTTCCGGGATGGAGTAATCACAGCTAAAGCTAAATCACTCAGAAACATGATAAGAGGACAAAAAGTAAGTATTTTTACTGTAGGCATGTTCTTCCCGCTGTGAACGATTGCTGTTTACTAAGTAATTAGAGACCAAATGGTTCATCTTCTTCAATGACAATCGTTGAAGATAGAAATCTTCCAGATGATAAGTAGAAAAATCCTTTATCTCTAGCAACCAGCTAATAAGAAACGCGATAAGCAACTTAACCAGAAAGCCTAGTTCAATGTGAACTTTCTTAGCACAGTTCCTAAAATTTCTGTACGGAGCGTATGAAAGTACCATTTATGACTGCGAGCGCTTCTAGCGGCACACACGCAAAACTTGATGGCTAGAGACCGCTCAATTGTATTCCAGTACATGGCTTGGCTGTAACTGCAAGACTAATTTATCTTTGTTTCCAGAAGGTGAAACAAGACTCGTCGTGTAATTTGCTCATGGCAGAGAACGATCTTATAAATGTATATTATGAATAATGAAATGCCAAGATCGCGATATTTCGTCGTTATTTATAACAGACGACCAGTTTCGATGTACATAGACATCATCTTGTAGTCTATAAGGGCGAACAGAAAATGTATGGTTACAAAAAACTCAACACAGGAACATGCCACAGCAGTATGCATAGGTAATCATATGTCAACAGTTTTCTCTCACATACCTGCACTAAATTTAGTATTATTATATAAATGCATAATGTAGCCAGTTGGATAGTGCTCCCATTTGGTTGTCAGATATAAAACTCGTGTAGTCATATATACATAAATAACCACCATATTGTACAGTTGAGTGTGACAACAAGCTACTATAAAGCTACCTTAACATGCCGCTTGAGTGCACTATAGCATGTGAAATCCTTACGACTGTTATCATTTGTCGATAATAAAATTTAAAATTGCAGGTGTATCTACTGGGGTTTTGTCATTTTACATTTGTTGCATAAAATTTTAATTTACCTATAACCAAGAAAAAGTTTCGTTATTTAAAATTACGATAAGCTGAAGAATAAAAACAGCACCCAGCACACATGTAAAATACAGCACGTATAAGATTTACCACAGTGAATCTACAGTAAGAAGAGCAGCCACCGAAGCTGCTGCCAGCCTGCTGCCTGTACACAGGTTAGCGTTGAAATAACAATAAAGAAAAAAAGAAACTACAGTATAAAATTTTAAATTGCAGGTGCAACCGCCAAGGTTAGCCAGTTTACATCCGTCACACTAAGCTCCAACCCATACATCGCCAGACACAAAGTCTCATTATTCAAAAACCATGAAAAGCTGAGGAAAATTCACAAAATAAGACTCGTCGTATTTTAGGTCTTACACTATATAACGGTGTTTTTTAACCTGTGGATCGTGACTACCGGAGGGGTGGGGTGGGGGGGGGGGGGGTCGCCAAGCCTCCATCAGGGGTTCACCGTACTTGCACCATACAATATGTACGGGCTCAGTAGTACAAAGCTTATGCCTAAGTGAAATGTACTTAATGTTAAAATTACGGAGCTCCTTGTGTGACAATTATGAACCGGACACATCATAGATTGTTTTATAATACAGTGTGTTAATGATGAATTAGCGCAAACCCAGCACACTGTTTACAGGAACCATCGACAGGTAAAAGAACATGATACAATAAAGTCATTTTGAAAAATTCAAAGAAAATGATCTACTTCTTTACAAATTGCCTTTATAGTGGGACCTTTCCCAATGAGCATAATTCGCTTTTAAGTTTTGCCTGAAAAACGAAACACTCGTTAAGGAAAAAATATTTTATCCGTTGGAAATCATGTACAACACGAAATTGTTTTCCTTTCCGAAAGACACACAACACAATTTCGCCCAAGAATTTAAAAGAATACTGGAGAAAAGAAAAAATAAATTTAATTCCTTTGAGGGAAGAGTTTTGTTGCGGTTCGTGAGGATGTGGACGGGGGGGGAGGGTGGGTCGCAAGAATCTTTTTCGTGGTAAGGGGGTCAAATATTCGAAAAGGCTGAAAAACACTGCTACAGAGAAAAGCAGCAACCACGTTTCTTGCAGTTAAGGAAACAGGAAACAGTGTGGAAAGACGTGTTACACAACAAACTTAAGTTGCTAAAATGTATAATCTAGTTCCGAATAAAATGTTTACCCAAGACGGCAAAGGAAGTAGAAACCATACTCTTCTCTTCTTTGCATTGCGTCCAACGATATCGTTAACTTGTAAAATGAAAAAAAAAAAAAAAAAAAAAAAAAAAAAAAAAAAAAAAAAGATTGAAATTTCTGTCAACGAGAACGTCGTTGTAACAGGAAAAGACTGAACTTATTATATAGGTACAGTAATATAGGTTTTCTGACAGCCATACAAATGTGCCCTGGTCTGAGCTAAATCAAAAAAGTTTACCCCGTGACCCTACCACTCAAATTGCATCCTAGCAACAGCACTCTCAAATTGCGCGATTCTGCACTCTGCGCTTTCAATCTTATGCATTGCAGCGCTACCGCTCTTTCCTATGAGTATATAGGTGGCGCAGTGGTATCATACATTGGATTCTCATTCAGGAAGACGGCAGCTCAAACCCATCTCCAGGCATCCTGATTTAGGGTTTCCGTTACTTTCCTAAATCACTCCACGGAAATGCGGACATAGTTCCTTTGAAAGGGCACCGCTTATTTCCTTAGCAGAAAATCAACCCGAGCGTGAGCTTCGTCTCCATTGAGCTGGTTGTCGATGGGACGGTGAACCAAACTCCCCCTTCCCACCCGTACGTAGGCTTCATTTGACGAAAAAAAACCGCATTCACGTGTTTTACGGCCCACTTTAGATTCGTAGTTTTATAAGATTTTGCAAACATTTTGGACTAGAAATAATAATCCAAATAATAAAAAATTAATTAATAGGAATGTCTGAAACCCTTTTAGGAAAAAAAATAGGTAGAGGCGGGTTGCGAACCACTGACCTTTAACCTTTAGCGTCATAGCCTAATGCTTTGCCCACCACGCTACGGCTATCAATCAAAAGATGAGTCCTTTAATCTCTTATTATTGATGGCCGTTGTTAACTGATGATACTATATCTGTAGACACTGGATTATCATTGATCGTACGAAGAACGAAGTGTTTTTGTTAATTCTTCAGTGCGCCATTGCTTTGAAATCACAACGTGTAAGTTACAATAAGAAAATCATCAAACACGCAACGCAAGATGGCGTATGCCACAGAAAGTCGTGGGCGAGGAATGTCACATGACATCTCCGAACTGCTGGCTTTCGTTAATTCAATGGAGGGTGTCTCTCAAACGATACGAGATATGAAACAAACATAAAGGAGCTAAGTTGTAGAGAATTTTCTCCTCTACCAATTAGATTATTCAATTGTCGTGTCAGACGAACGGTTCGTTATCAATTACAATTATATTACAAACGGCTTTTTTTAGTATTACTACCTTTTTTTGGGCCCTAAAATTTGAAAAAGGGAGGTTCTGGTCTCTGGCGGCCTACAAACATTTCTGTAAAATTTGGTGCTCATCGATTGAACGGTTCGTCTTAAAAACAGGGAACACGTTACTGACAGACAGACGGACAGACAGACAGACATACATACATACATACATCCCAAACTCGCCGTTATTTTTGCAAATATCTTTGAAATGCTACGAGATATGAAAAACACATAAGAGAGCAAAGTTGTAGAGTATTTTCTCCTCTACAAATTCGGTTATGAAATTTCGTTTCAGATGAATAGTTAAGCCGTTATTTTCATTTAAATTTCCAGCTGTCAAAAGACGATCGCAAAGGCCCACTTTCAGTGTTTCTACCGTAACCTAAAGTGGACCAATTACATTTGGAGTGGCTCCGTCACCAGGAAGCGGGGGCTGCTAACGACCAGCGTTGCATTGTGTTCAGCGAATCACTGCCGCGTTGATGGCTATTGTCGGCGGGTATAGTAGCCAATTGCGAAACTGATTTTTTTCCCAAGGTTTTTGAAAGCCATAACGGGGATACTGCTCGTGTAGAGTGCCATTCGGATCACACAGTTGATTTTGATCGCTCAAACTGTTTCGACAGAACAATAGCTCACGAACATAGTGCAGCCTCTTGTGTTAGGTTTCATGTGAGAGTGTTCCTGTACACACGGCGCGTGTCTATATGAGCTCTCCTAGTGGTGATGGGATCCTCCTGTGGACTGCAAGATCAGCAGGTGGAACACGCGAGGCATCTGTATATTCAGGACCAGTCACAATATTTACTGGCAACCCGGCAGCAGCGTAGGTAACTCAGAGTTGGGGTGGGGGAGACAGGGAGGCGGAGGGTCGCGGCGGATTAGCCGCGCGTACTGGAGCGCCGTGTTGCGGTTCCCAGTCTGAACTGCCCAAAGCCTAGCCAAGAAGCACAGAGTTCAGCTACATACATTTTGTTTTAAAATTGCAATAGTTATGAAATACATGAAATAATATTTGCTTATACACTTACATGAACATACACATACTTGCAAAAGTTATTTAAATTGTATACCTGCACATCCAATTGGTATTCTATTTAAATGAACATTTAACATAAAAATTACATACTGTTTACAGTGATATCATATGAAATAATTATTGAAATAACTTTATATGCAAACACTGCCATGCTATCTGTGTAATTGTCTTGGATATAAATATGGTAGCGACTGTTATGTTATTTTTCTCATAATTAAATGCGTTTTCTGCATCAGATCAACACCTCTCGTAAAATATATTCATATTAGCAGATGCACGTAGACAGAATAATGTGAGCCCACGCTCGTCTTTGTATCACAGTTGTATAAATATTAACATGCGAAATCGTTACATGTTTATTTAATGTTTGCTGTATGCCTGAGTTCCAGTTCAAATTACCAATTTATCGTACATTAAATTATTTATTAAGCATCATGGTATCATCAGTGAGGCCCATAGAGGTTCCTCAGTACGTAGTATTACTACAAATTCAAGTAATGTTTGAATATTTTATACTGCGCTGGACGCTGCAGCTCGGCCGGTAGCTCCCATTGGCCAGCAACTCCCCCTGGTAGGACTTAGCCTGGACTTGCCTAATCGGGAAAAACCACTACCTACTGGCCTCTCGTCTGCCTCAAGCCCACAGCGCTCGCCAAAATGAGAAAATTCTGTCCATGGCCTAACTATAAATGTTGCTTCCACAATAAATGTTATCTTACTTAATACATATACTGCTACCATTAAATGAAAGATAAAGTATAACATTTTCTGCATTGGCATGGACAATGTCTGCAGTGTATTTAATGTTATTTAAGTCTTATATTATATGACCAAGTGGACGGTAATCTCACACTGTGCGCTGCCGTCCGCCGTCGGGGGTTCGAATCCCGCCGCCCACCCCTCGGGTATCGATGTATGTGTCGTCTTTAGTATAAGGTAGTTCATAAGTAGTTAGTAACTTTAGAGACTGAAGACACGGCAATTAAGTCTCTTAAGCTTTACAAACATTTGAACATTCGGGGACGGAGGGCAACCACTCACCCCCCCCCCCCTACCCTAGAACCATATCTATGGAAACTGTCTTATTGTTTAATTTTTGGTCGCTCACAGTGGAACATGTGTCCCCCTTTAAATGTTGAAAAGGCTTGTTATTAGGCTACAGTATTTTCGATACGGATCTGAATAAACTTCTAACTAAACACCCATTACTCCAAGAAACATTATAAACTCCCATTACTCCAAGAAACATTATCTACTCCCCTGTGACCTTCACAACCGAAACAGCGCAAGCTTCCACGACAAATCATCTTAGCATCTTCATGTTAATAAGCTGCTGTCTTTAGAAATGACATTAAGTTTTGTAATTACTACACTAACATACCATCTTACTCCGTGAAATTTCATTTTGGGTCTTTCCTGTTCAAAAAATGTTCAAATGTTTGTTAAGCTTATGTGACTTAACTGCGGGGTCATCAGTCCCTAAACTTCCAAACTACTTATGAACTAACTTATTCTAAAGACAGCACAAACATCCATGCCCGAGGGAGGATTCGAACCTCCGAAGGGGAACGGCCTCGCGCATCAGAGCATAGCGCTACAATGCGCTCGGCCACTCCGCCGCGGCGGTTTTTCCTGTATCCTGTTAACAAGCATATTCGGGGTGATTTTTTCCACCATGTCCGCCCCCGTAGATCAGGGACAACGTGGTGGGATGCCACACAGGAGACCCGGCTTCGATTCCCGGCCGGATCGAAGATTTTCTCCGTTCGGAAACTGGGTGTTGTGTTGTCGTCGTCATCATTTCGTTATCATGGACACGCAAGTCTCCAAAGAGACGTCACGTAAAAACTTGCACCGGTCAGGCCGAATCCAACCCCAGACACACGATCATCATCATCTGTCACCATGTAGAAACTGTATATTTTAATCAATGAGAGGATACGGAACAAAAATAATGTAATGGATTTATGACCGGAAAATTCTTGTTACCATGCTACAGACGATTTATTCAAATCAAATGTTGAACTGTTTGTAAAACTATGGGACTTAACTACAATGGTTATCAGTCCCTATGCTTACAAACTGTTTAAACTAACTTACGTAAAGGACAAGATATACATCCATGCCCGAGGGAGGACTCGTACCTACGACTGCAGCAGCGACGCGCTCCAAAGCTAGGCGCCTTGGAACGCTCGGCCACTCTATATCTACATCTACATAGATACTCTGCAAATCACATTTAAGTGTCTGGCAGAGGGTTCATTAACCACTTTCATAACCTTTCTTACCGTTCCATCGCGCGGGAAGAAAAACACCTACATCGTTCCCTTTTCGATCTGATTTCTCTTATTTTATTGGGATGGTCATGTCTCCCTATGTGGGTTGGTGCTAGCAAAATATTTTAACATTCAGAAGTAAAAGCCGGTGATTCAAATTTCGTAAATAGATCCCGCCGCAATGAATAACGTACTTCTTTTAATGATTTCCAGCTCAAATCGTGAAATATTTCCTTGACGCTTCCCACCCTGTAATGTGATAAAACAAAACGAGCTGACCTCCTCTGAACCCTCTCAATATCTTCCGTCAGTTCTACCTGGTGAGAGTCCCACACTGGGCAACAGTACTCCAGGAGACGACGCACAAGTGTTATGTAGAAAGTCTCTTTGATGAAGCTGTTGCATCTTCGAAGCTTTCTGCCAATTAAACGTAACTTTTTGTTCGCCTTCCCCACAATATTTTCTATGTGTCCTCTCCAGTCTAAGTTGTTCGTAATTGTAAGTCCTAGGTATTTGGTAGAATTTACAACCTTAAGGTTTGACTGATTTATCGCGTAATTGAAGTTCTGCGGATTTCTTTTAGTGGCCACGTGTATTACTTCACACTTTTCTTTATTTAGTGTCAATTGCCTATTTTCGCACCATACAGAAATATTGTCTAAATCGCTTTGCAGTTGCTTTTGATCCTCTGTTGACTTCACTAACCGATAAACGACAGCATCATCCGCGAACAGTCTAAGGGAGCTATTCAGATTGTCTCCTAAATCGTTTATAAACACAAGGAAGAGTAGGGAACCTATAACGCTTCCCTGGGGAACGCCAAATATCACTTGCGTTTTACTCGATGACTTACCGTCAATTATTATAAACTGTGTCCTTTCTGATAGGAAATCGTGAATCCAATCGCACAACTGTGGCGATATTCCGTAAAGCACTTTACCGCGGATCCGTTTATTCAATCATACTTTATTACAGAGACTGTGGTATAGAACGCAAGGTACCACGAAGCCACGGATGCAGTATGTGGTGAAAATGGTTTCGAAGTACCTCGATGCATCCGTGTAAGCGCCGTACCATGGTGTATCTCACATCGGTCAACCTGTATCCGATCACTGTCAAATTCAATATGAATATGCTGCACCATTGTCTTCACATCTGGTATGGGCACTGCAATCACGATACATTTGAGATGTCCTAGTAGCTAGAAAGAGCACGGTTGGTCATCCGGTGAATGAGCAAGCTACGCAACTGGACCACCTCATCCAAGCCATCTACCAGGGTAGACACAATGGAGATAAGTCCGGGCCTTAATGGCGAAGTAGGCTGGACCAAAATCATGTAGCCACATAACTCTTCGAATCAAGAGCGTCACTTCTTCCAGCAGGAGAGGCAAATTAAACTGCAAGAAACGCCGGTAGTTTCTGCCTGTTATGCGACGTGGAAGGAAGACTGGTCCCAAAACACGTTCGCTAATTATACCGGCATACACATTGAGACTGTACCCGTGCTGACGATTCGCCATCAAACTGTTGAGCAGCACTGTAAGCCTAACACAGGCGAGCTGCCTTTATTTTATTTTTGACTTGCTAGCCTTTTGCTAGCATGTTGCATGATTTTATAAGTTTGGACTTGAGCACACTTCTCGTCATTACACATCTTATGTTTTAATTTTTATTCTTCTGATGAAGGCACCCTTAGATGGTGCCGAAATCTAGATCAAGTTGTTTTATCAAATTTTTTAACTGTTTGGGCTGAACTTTGTCAAATTTGTAAGCATACAGTTGCTCCAGTTGACTAGCTATGTTTAAAATCATCGGTGAAAGAAATCTAGATATGTGACAATAATAGAAAGAAGATTTGCTATTGAAAAATGCTCGGTTTCTCAACGAGAAAGAAATGTCGTTGTTCTGCAACTGTTCTTCGCCGGCCGCGGTGGTCGAGCGGTCTGCGGCGCGCCAGTCACGGTCTGCTCGGCCACTACGGTTGGGGGTTCGAATCCCTCCCTCGAGAATGGATATTTTTGCTGTACTTAGTATTAGCTAGTTCATAAGTAGTTTGTAAGTTCAGGGAGCCGGCCGCGGTGGCTGAGGGGACTGAGGCGCTCCAGTCACGGTCTGCACGGCCACTACGGTCAGGGGTTCGAACCCCCCTCGGGCATGGATATTTGTGCCGTCCTTAGTCGTAGTTAGTTCATAAGTAGTTTGTAAGTTTAGGGACTGATAACCCCGTAGTCAAGTCCCATAAGCTATACAAACATTTGAACATTTTTCAAGTCCCATAAGCCCTAAACACATTTGAACATTTTATCTGTTCTTCATGTTCCTAAAACATCTCTTTATCTATTACTTAGTCTGTACATACGTAACAGTAATCTGCCCTTTCGCGCAGGTACACGCGTGTGGCGACAGGCTGTCGGCCTACACCCGCAGGCTTTTGTTCCAAGGCAGTGCTACCGCACGTGAGATTGGCGCACGTGCGGTGGCGCCAGCAGTACAGTAGTAAGCCGGCGGTGCGAGCGATTAAATGGCGCAGGTAATGCTGCCAAAGTCCCTCTGAATTGGACCGTATCTGGCGCGTGCACCACTGCGAATTGGGCGATCGCACACTCGCCAATTGGGTTTCCGTTATAACAGCTTTTCACCCGTCGTTCTGCTACATAGCGAGTGGATCACACGCGCAATTCAGTTATCAGGCTGACACACGCCTGTGAACTGGGAGCACACATGTGAATGGTCCGACACCGGTCAGTGCCCTTCGTCGAAACAAGTGTAATGCAATTTGTCGGTTTCATGTAACAGTAGTTTATATTAGTGCAAATAACCGTGCCAGTGTGTTCGGTTAACAAGCCCAGTATAAAAAGAGAGATGACAGAATGTGAGACCAGTGGAGGTATACGATTACTAGATACGGAAAATAATTTAATTACAAAGGCGACAACAAGTTAACAGTGGTATTGAAACATCCTCGTGGAATTTTATCAGACAGATGCATCTCTTAAGCTAATCACGATCTGCACGGTCACTACCGTCGGGGGTTCGAATCCTCCCTCGGGCATGGATATTTGTTCCGTCCTTACGATTAGTTAGTTCATAAGTAGTTTGTAAGTTTAGGGACTGATGACCCCGTTTTTATGTCCCATAAGCTATACAAACATTTGAACATCTTAAGCTAACACAGAAAATTTTTGTGAATATGAAATGACATTACCAACGAAAAGTTCAGTTAATTAGCAAAAAATCACAGTAAACTTTTCTCAAATTCTGCAAACTACTCAGGTATTGGTTTTGCAGAAACAAATTAAGACCCACAGTTGATTACACTAGCAACAGACCTTCCACATCGGAAACAGTTTTGACACCGGTTTATTCTCCAGGCAACAAATATTCCGGGATTTGTTTCCCCCATGAGTCGAAACACGTTTGGGTAAACGAAGGAAGAAGTAAATCGTCTTTTGCTTAAGGTACATTTAAGATTTAAAAAATTATAAGCATGTACTCCTTTTTTTCGTTTCTTTCCAAGTTAACTACGGCACGCCTCGATTCAAAGACCGTCTCCTCAAAATAATCCCTTCCAACTACGGAAAGTACATACATATAGAAGGAACCTGTTGCAGTCTGCTGCAGGAATGGACACAAGATGTAATAAGACAGAAGTGGTCAAATAATCTGCAACAGGTCAACACTTATAAGATAGCAAAAATGTAAATAATTTATTAACAGATTACTTAATTTCAGATAGTATAAGACAGAAATAATAGACTGACTTGAAATACTTACACTGAATACAGGACGACTTTAACACTTGATTGAACATTTAATTCTGCCACGCCTAAAACTATCATGACTGGAAGGCAAGCTACACTGATAATTATTAAATTGCACCGAGCCAGATTGTCCTAACTAATGGGTCGTATGAATAAAACTTAGTATCTACTTCATACTCTGAATTCAAGAGAACATATTCAGGTGCGCATGAATAAAGCGAATCAGAGAATATAATTCAACCGAGTATGATCCAGTGAGCTCTCAGCGTGAGTAACAGAGTGTGGAAAGTTGAACAGAGAACATTTTCCGACTTGGTAAGAATAAAACTAGAGAAGTTTCTCACCACCGGAGAACATTCTCCGTTTCCTGAAGTTAGCTCTCTAACATAAAATTTCGTTGGCAAATTGTGCTAACCAAACTTCAATTAAAAAAATTACGAAAATTTTGTAACATCGTCAGTACAAAACATTTTCGTAAAATTTCCATATTTCGTCCTAATAATATGCTGCTGTACAACAAACCAATGTGTAAAGATAGTACAGTACTTTCTGAACACGTAGATGCCTGCAGCATATTTGTACACTGAATAACTTGCCTAATTGGGTTATTTTAAAGAAATACACGATTGAACAGCTGTTCTGTGTCGGACATGACACACGGAGAACTTACTCAACTTCCTTCTCAGAGCATATGCTTCGAAGTTTTTATTCATACGAAATGAAATTTAGAACTTACCCAGAGAACGTTCTTTTGATCTGAGAATCTTCTCTGGAGCATGTATTATTTCGTATTCATACGGCCCCATCGTCTCAACTGAACGCAGCACAGAAATGACACTGATTCTTGCAGAGTTTTGCCGTATAAAACCTGGCGATGTGAACTATGCAGAGGCGTGGTCTAGTGCGTTGTAATCATTGGTAGACACACTTCAAGTGGATACGTCGATACTGTGTCTCGATCATGTCGCCAACTGTTGTAATGCCACATGCTAGCGCTGTACATATCGAAACCAACTTTAGCTTCTGCTTCTGACTTTTCCTAAACATTTACAACTTTCATTTTCAACTTTCATGTCACACATTAGAAAACCTCAGAGCAGAATTCAACCGAAAACTAACACCGCAATCTTAGATACCAATTATCCATCAAGAAGCTCATACACTATAGGCTAAACAAGGGAACCACATTTCTCATTCTCATTCATTCACGGCTCCGACAAAGTCGTGATTTCTCTCATCTTCCGTTCGCCACAGCAACTAAGTTATCTGCTTCACCAAATTTCTATCGTACATCCCAAGACCTGTTACTCTAATCAGTCAAAATCCGTTTCCTTCCTTATACTAACCTTCCATCGGCTTACCTCTTCCGATCTCATACACACATTGAACACCTTCGTATCTGAAGTACGCTCTGCAAATTAGACCTTACTAACCTTGTTATAACCCCTCCATTTCTCAGCACAAGCAAGTTACCACGAAAGAAGCAAGTCATCCCACTAACGTATTTCATTACTTTCAACGGCGTTTGAGACAGTGTCATCAGAGTAAATCAACGTTCCGTCTCATTTTGTTGATCGTGACAATGACAGAGTCTTTTAAGTTTTGGTATGACGTTGGCAGAAACACGAACGACGTTGTAAACAAAGAAACATACTTAGCGATTATGACTGCCTCATTCATAAAATATCTCCCAATACATACAGTTAACCATATCCGTACATCCCCTGCGCAATTTCAACAGACGGACAACAGTGAAAAGCGACCTTCCAATAACTCTTCCTACTAGATCAAAAACAGTCTTTGCGCGCATGCTAAAAGTAGTAATATGCAGTAGTCTCTACTTTCCTTCAAAAGCGCAACATAACCAGCCTTATTCTTTGTTGCTATGGAAGGGCGTTCGTGTTCCACACTAACATCGGCAAAGTAACTAAACAAACAACTAGCTGAAGACGATGGTGTGTGTGTGTGGTTTTTTTTTTTTTTTTTCTTTTTTTTAGATCATCATTCTTATCATTGGTTTTCCATGCCCCGCCATGAGTTCATGTTCTACACCAACCTATTCATTTCAGAGTAGCAATGGTAAACTACATCCTCAATTATTTATTGGATATATTGCAATATTTACCTTTCCCTGCAGTTTTTACCCTATACATCTCCCTGTAGTATCACGCCTCTTATCATTCTACCCCTTCTAGCTCATTGTGTTTGCCATATATTCCTTCCTTCGACATTTCTGCGGAGAACCTCCACATTCCTTCTTTTACCGGTCCACCTAATTTTCAACATTCGTCTTTAGCACCAAAATTCCAGACGGTTAGATTTTCTTCCGTTTCGGATTCCCCACTGCCCATTTACACTTCCACACAAAGCTATACGCCAAAAGTACATTCTCAGAAATTTCTTCCTCACGTTAAGACCAATGCATGACTCCAGTAGACACTTCTTGGCACGAGTCCTTTTTTTTCCTGTCAAAGTTTGTTTTACATCAGTCTTGCTTCGTCTATTGCGGCTTTCTTTGCTTTCAAGGTATCAGAATTTCTTATTCTACTTTGTGATAACGAATTTTGTGTTATATTTATCGTTACTTGCAGTTCTACTACTGTTATTTTATCTTTTTGCTGTTTAAGTCCATATTATAAACTGTTTACACTAATCATTCAGTTCAATATACCCTGTAATTGTTCTCGACTTTCACTCATGATAGCAATGTGGTCATCGAATCTTTTCCCCTAAACATGTTGACTGCCGTGTGCCCGCCGGCGGCCACAAGCCCCATTCTGTTCAGTGCATTGGTTTTCATGTTCCCAATACAGACACAGATACGTGAAACATATACTGAGGTCAGCGTGGCCTGAAAGACGATCTTGGAATCATGAGTGTATATTATTTTAGCCCTGGACGCCATGCCTGGCTTGGTCCGGCGTGGAGTTGAAACATCCATCGCTAAGCGTCCGGCAACCGACGTGTTAATTTGTTGACCCTTTATTTTATTCCGTTGGTGCTTCTTTATATACACATTCAAGAGAAGTGACGAACAGATTTCATCCTGGTCTTACATGTTTATTAATCCAAGCACTTCGTTCTTGGTCTTGCAAACTAATTATTCCTTCTATGTGTTTGGACAAACTAGATTTTATCCCTCTTTTCCCTATAAGTTGCTCCTATTTTTTCGAACCTCCTACACCATTTCACATAATCGACCTTTCTTTTAGACTAACAAATGCTATAATGTGTAGTCATTGTTTTTCCATTTTTGCCGCAGTTACAATGCGCACTACTAAACCTAAGATCAAAGAGGCCGCCACATAACATTTTCCATTCCCCCCTCCCCCATACTTCTGTACATTTTTCTCGTTGGCAGCTGGGATGCATTAGATGCTAAGTTGATTGTGAGGTAGTTCTCTCACCTATCTGCCCAAGGTTGCTACGAGTGGTGTTCGAATTAACGAAACTTCTTAACAACCAAATCCGTTGAAATTTGAATATGGCGCTTTGGGATAACGTAGTGCGACATCTAGGGACGCAAGGCATGCTTCGTCACCTCCGCCTAAAAAATTCAGGGCTGTTCCCTCGGGAGGCAAAGTGATGCTCACCCGATACTTATAGATTTCCTCGTGCACAGAAAAACCATTCTTCTTCTTATTTCGTGTCCCGGGGGTAAGCCTATGATAGGATAAATTTTGGCTGTGGGAATTGGCTTAAGGCATCCTGTGGCGATACGTACTGTTTCATTCACAGCGATGTCAACTTGTTTAGCGTGCGCCGAGTTCCTCGACACTGGCGCCGCATATTCCGCTGCTGAGATACTGAGCGCTAGCCGGTGGTGCGCAGAACATGTGGCTGAGCTCCCCACGACGAACCTGTCAGCTTCTGCAGTATATTGTTCCTGGCACAGACTTTTTTCTTGGTGTTTTGACAGTGCTGCTTGAAAGTAAGGGCTCTGTCCAATGTCACTCCGAGGTACTTCGGACTATTTGTCTGCTCCAGCTCTTCCCCTTTCCAAGTGAAGTGGAGTTTCTGTTCATCTTGTTTGTTCCTGAGATGGAAAGCATACAGTGGCGAATTACTGGGGTACGGTTTTAGGTTGTTATATTCATAGTAGGTCGCTAATTGTGTTAAGGCTCTGGTGAGATTCTCCTCCACTTGTTCAAAGGTCCTATCCTGTGTGGCCACAGCCTCACCATCAGCACAGATGAACATTCTTGTCTGTCGGCTGACAGTAAGATCGTTTGTGTAGATGTCAAAAAGTATTGGAGCCAGAACACTGCCTTGTGTAAGTCAATTTCTTTTTCCATCATCGGCTGTTTTTGGTTTGCAAACTTACATAGAAAAGTCTGTTCTGTATTATGCATTGCACGAACATAGGTAGGGTGTAGTCCTTTGTTACATTATGTACTTTCTGGGCAAGCAGCTGATGGTTGATTGTGTAATGTGCAGTCCCATAAGATTAACAAACATTTTAACATTTTTTGGCACTGTAATGCTGGCCGAAACGTCGCTTATTAAAGTAATAGCTATTTTACATTATGACGCGGTACAACACCCAGAAAACTCTGTCAAGTAAACAGTTAGACAGAAAAATATTGTACTGTATTACATACAAATTTCAATTATAACCAGTATCAGAATAAAATACATCACCATATGTGTACTGTATATGATCTCATCTGATACCCTAATTTTGTAATGAGCAGTATGTATTTATCCATGGTGTAGAGTATGTATGAGAAAAGCAGCTAAGGTAATAGAATTTTTTATTTTTATTTTCAGCCTACTAGAGTTATACACTGATACCTGGAAAGTAATGACTCAGTTTTAACATCCATTGGATAAAAAATATCGGTAAAAATAGTCTGAAGCATGCAAATTTCTAATGTTAAGCATACGTAGCATTTAGATCTCCTATCATATGTACTAACAAGCCTATGTCATTTTTTTTCACAGTACCAGCACTTATGCTTGTATGGAGGAAGTTGTAACATGAGCAGTTGTAACTATGGTTCAGCCAAGTTATGCAATGGTGGGGTATAATTACTTATCTTCAGGAAACATAACGGCAACATTTATTATGAATAGGACGATACAACAATCAATTTGTTTCTCTGAATAGTTCATCTCTATCAGCATAGACAGTAAACCGTCGGCAATAAAAACAGTTAACATCAGATTACCGATGGTAACAATGCCAGGCCTTTGGCTACAGATTTAGTTAATGAAATACTGCAACCAGACACCTTTCACACATCTGTTTACATCAAGACGCAGTTTCAATTATCATTACATAATGGTTCCTATTCTTAGATACAATCTACCTCGTCAATCCTGCATCAGAAAATCCCTTTGCGATCATCAACTTAGCGTTTCAATTAAATTTTAATTTACATTATTTTCGTTGAACGATTATATTTTTTACTAAAAGTTAAATAATATTTAGTACCTGTAGGTTGTTATATTTTAAAGCTTGGTTCTTCAACACAGGTTTATTTGTATAACTTCTTACACTATACTCAATTATTTTCATTTGAAGATAGGTCGAAGGTCCGTTAAGGTTTGCCGGAGTATGGTCTCCACTCAGTCGGCGTCGCACGGTCTTAAGATAGCGGAGGCTTCTTCTTCGTAGTCACTGGCTGCTGACTTCAAATCGAAGCGAGAACTGCCGGGATAGCCATCTGACCGAGCTTATATAGTTGTAGACAATCACATCAGGCGAAAGGATCTGCAGCTGGTATGGTTGGCATAGCGACATCTGCCTGTTAGTATCACGAACATTTTGTTCATTTACCTGCTCTGTGTTTGTGGATGTTGTAAACCCTGCAGAGAAGAGTGTATGTTGTCCCGCCGAGGCACCTTATTAGCAGGGCTACCAGAATGAAAGGCGTTCCCTATGGCTGGCAGTACATAGGTGTTTCACCAAATTACATGATCCAGTGGGATGAGCTAACCTGCTTATTTGTAACAACTTTTTTCTTTCTAGAAACGTGAAGTTACTTTCAGTGCTCCACAGTTGCTGCTGACAAACGTTCATCGAAAAGAATCATTGCTGTCCACATTAAGGGAAGAATATCCTTACTGGGCTTGAATCCACTTCAACGGTCATCATCCAAACGACGCTTGCTTTACCCACGCCCTCCCAACCCATTTAAATCATCCTTGTTTAAATGTTTGCTCTAAATTTCGTTTGTACTTCATTCCTGAACGCCCTACTGCTGTACAGATAAAACAGGAAGACTACAGGCTTTGTGCACTCCTGCTGCCACTACTACTTCTTATACTTAATAAACGAAAACGCCCTTGGTGTTTATAAAAATGTGAGAGCGCACAAGAAGAAAGATAAGAAGCATGTAAAAATTACAATTCCAACGAAACAGAAGACATTTAAGATTTGAAGACAAACTAAAAAGAACGTCAACGATTACCTGGAATTTTTTGAAGATAACTTCAAACATTGCATTACTCACGATTTATACCAAATATTTGAAAACCAAATAAGGGTAATCAACATAGAACCTGCTTTATAAAACAGGATGGTAAATTGTTCTTGACGAATAAAGATAATTATCAAGAACTAGCTAGATATTATTCACAACTTTTAAATTTTCCTGAATCCAAAGAGAGATTCCTGAAAGTTACACTAGAAGTCTCACCACAAAACTCGTCACCACAAGTACAAGAAGTATTTTATTCGCAATGCCAAAGCATTTAAAAAAAGCCTTGGGAAAGAACGTAATTGTAGCAATAGTCTTTAAAATTGAGACCCAAATTAAAGGAAAAAAAAGAGTCAAACAATATAAAACATCTGGCAAACAGAAAAAAATCCTTGATGACTGACAGTATTACACGAATTCAACCATTACATTAAAAAGGCAACAATTCAGATGTAAACATGAGGAATGTAACTCTTAACGAACACCTAAAAATTGTCAGCCAGCCTTTTGAATAGAGCGCAACAAGAATTATTAGAAATCAAATAGCAGAATACTAAGCAGGATCTAGACCGAACAGGTCAAGTCAAGAACAAACATTCCACCTTGAAATCATTCCTAAACTTTGAGCTCTCAGACAAAAACGTATAACATCCATGTTTGTTCATTTCAACCATTCATACCACTCCATAGACAGGCTCTAAGTATTCTAAACTTTAGAGGACAAGTGATTAAACACCAAAACACGAGAAATGATAAACCAAACACTGATTACCACGAAAGTAATGGGACGAGGGGAATCTTAGAAACTTTCGACGTTCAGATAGGCGTGAAGTAGGTGAGAGTCCTTCTCCATACTGTTCAAAGTCGTCACATATATAGTTATGGACCAATGAGAGAATGAAGTCAAGAAATGTGGGTTTTGGGAGACAATCCTATTGTTCTTTGCCAAAAGCAATCTGTGTATATCACAGCTTCCTTTGGTGGATGACAGAGAACGATGAGACTGCTAAACCAAAATTGAAATAACGGAATAATGACGAATTCGTAGAGCATAATTGCGATATACTGGATTAATGTTATTTCTTGGCGTCGCTTACACTTTGCTTTGTAAACACAATTGACCGAATTTCGACTACAGGCAATATTAGTCCAAATAAAATCCGACTGATGCACATATAAATGTTGCCCTTAGCTGAGAATTAATGTCAGCTGAATCTGTTCAGTAAGGCCTTAATAAATTATCGTAATTTACCACGGTGGCAGCTCCTGTTCGTCGTTCAAATTCTGCTAATATACTGTAATAGATGTTCTAATAGCCATAATACTTGCTAACTAAAACCTATTCACCCCATGATCCTAGCATAAATAGGAACCCAGTACCAAAACCTCTTTGTTGCAATCTGCCATATCAAATGTACTTTTTACGGCACTACCATGCTGTGACGATAAAAGGATAAATTTAACTCTTCGTCACATGAATCTATCTTACGTTTACTCATGATTCTGCCTAATACCAGGCTTTCAATACATTTCACTCGGTAATTATTTTGAAATTTCTGTGTTGCGTAGTACCTAATATTCAGGCTGCTGTAAGTGATAAGCGTTATATTACCTACCACTTGGAATGCACTAATAGTTACCAAGGAATCTCTGCCTAGACTCATTCGATGTCAACTGCACCTGAAGTGAGCCTTGGTTCCAGTCCATTCCATCATTATATAAATACGCTAACCCGAAAATTGTGGTACAGATTAATAATTTATTCGTACAAGAAGGCCAATGAAAGTTACATAATTAGAAAGACTGTTTGTTGTAGATTTCACGAATATAAATATTATGTGTGCATTTAGCCATTAAAAGTGGTAAAAGTAAGTAGATAGTTTCCTATCTACAGCTTGGATCAAGTTCTACATTCTCCTACAATCAGCTCACTGATTGGCTATTCGCCTCGATGAAAGACGCTGTAACGCAGCGCATCTGCAGTATTAAAATAAGTGAATATCGAAACATGGAGTGCTCCCAGCTCACTTTCTTGTGCCGTTCAAATGCTTCATTTTCGCAGTAAGAGTGGTTAAAGGAAATGGACGTTTTCATATGAATGCCGATATAAAGGATGATGCGCCGGGAGAGGCATGTAGCGGTGCACGGGTGGAAGTACGAAGTCGACATGTTGTCAGCTCTGGAATTCTGAATATCGCAGTATCGAAATAACATTATTTATTGGCGTTGTGTAAACATACGAACACCGAAATTGTAGTTCCATTTCAAATATTAGGGTAATGAAAGTTGTATAATTCGAAAAAGGCATGAGAAGTATAGACTTCCGTTTTTATTTGTTGTTATAGTGTCAGGCATTTTCCTTAACACGTAAAAGATACCGTTTCATACCTCCCAGTGCCGGTTAAATTTTACCAAATATCCCAGCGGCCTCCTACGATAATGTTGGCAACAGATGCTGAATAGTGAGAATCTTGTAAGTCTTCATTTTGGCCAATTGCTTGACAACGCTGATGTTTTCTCATGGAATCTTCGCTTTACGAGGGCAATTATTTTTACTGAGCGGACGAGGGAACATACAAGAACCTGCCAACCATATATCAGGAACAGCATTATTTGTTTACTTCATGGTCTGTACGATACACTAATCGAGTCATTCTATGCGGTTCGAACAAAGGGGCAAAGATTTTCTATCGTGTTGTTGATGTTGCCAACGTAATCACGCGAGGCCGATGACATGATACGTAAAATTCGGATGCCGGACACTTGGCACGCCGGACACTTGCCACGCCGGACTTTTGCCACGCCTGACCCTTCGCCAGGTAGTCGGATTAGCGGCCCCTCAGGCAAGGGACGCCCTTCCCCGTTCTCCTCCTGTTTGCTTCCAAACCTCCGTCTCCGATCTTACTCGATACGGCCAATACGAAAGATATATTTTTGTTCGACATCTCGACTAAATGTACAACTTCTTTTCAATATCCCGTAATCGTAATATAATTTTTGGGAAACGAAAGCAATACCGTCCGCTATGTCAGTGTGTAATTAGTTCTTCCAACCACAAATATGGATCCATTATCCTTCCGTTTGTACGGTAGCTTTCTTCCACACTTACTGATTGCGATAGAAACAATCCATCGCCATGGAAGGAACATGAAAGCAACGATATCAAGATAATTCGAATGTTCGCTTATCATTCAAGTTTGATCACTGCATTTGTACATATATTAATTACTACAACTGCGTGAAAAAAATGGAGGAAAGAAGAACGATACATTTCATAAATTTACTCTTTTGCGGCGAAATATTTGTTAATAAAGTGAATGGGACAATGTTGAAATCAATGACAGAAAATACGTTTACAAAATATAGATAAGAGCGTCTATGTTTGAAAGATCACCTAAAATCGACATACAAATTTCAAATAAAGAGCCGTAAAATTCTACCCCCAGAGACCATAGTAAACACGATTGGTCGATTTTCGACCACAGGCAATACTAGTATTTTTAATGCGTAAAACGGAGGAGGGGAACATAGTATCTGCTCTGCCAGGTAACACTGCTGGGGCAGTGTTGCATTCAATTTTCTCTCTTTCCGTTAGAGAGCCGAGAGCGATTAAGCTCCCATACACAGGGCCGGGCTCTTTGCCTCTCTACATTTACCTTATGAGAAAGCACGCGTAGCGCTTAAAAAGGGCGGACGGCGCGTTATTGTGTGTGCAACGGACAGTGGCAGCACTGCGTTATTTTAACGAGTGCGCGCTCGGGGAAATGAAACTCAAGTAGCATTGTGGAACCAAGCACCTGTCGTAAAAGTTTTATTTTGCGCATCGTTTTACTCGAATATCGTGCGCGGCCTCGGCTCTCGCGTGTGGGCGACTGCCGACCTCGATGGCGCGGGCAGCCTGGCCTCGTTTTCCCATGAACGCTGCTGGAAGCACTAGACTGGCAAAGTGAGCAATAATAACAAAACATCCCGAACGGATGCACCGCTTTTTGCAATAATTTTGAGCGTAGCAGCTGTCAACACGATCCAAATTACCGATAAAAACTTTCTTCCGTTCTTAAATTAGATATTTTAAAATACAATGGTTGTGTAGCCATATTCCGCAGCAGCTGTTAAAATTGATTATAAGAGGTAATCTGTCTTATGCTGACTGCAATTAAAAGATTTATTTTACACCAGACGCGTTTCGTTTTTTTTTAATTTTAAAAGCATCTTCTGTAGTCTGTAAATGATACAAAGGTTTGTACAGTTTGTTTTCGATAAATAGATCAAAAACAGTTTTTAAAAAACATTTTACACGTTAGGCCTAAGTGTTTTTAACTTAATATTCGGTCTACTCACGGTGTTGATGTCTCTTATTTACAAAAAACGAATCAAAAACACACGAAAAGTGCTGTACACAGCTCTCAAACAAACGCCAGGAAAAAACGAACTCCAGCCACGAAGACGGAGAAACAGTAGTAACATGTAAAGAAGAGACATCAACACCGTGAGTAGACCGAATATTAAGTTAAAAACACTTAGGCCTAACGTGCAAAATGTTTTTTAAAAACTGTTTTTAATCTATTTATCGAAAACAAACTGAATAAACCTTTGTATCATTTACAGACCACAGAAGATGCTTTTAAAATTAAAAAAAAAAGCGAACGCTTGCAGTCAGCATAAGACAGATTACCTCTTATAATCAATTTTCAAAATAATTTATCGCATCCGACACATTTATTTTTACACTGTGTATTCCGATGAATCATACCATAATCTTCAAAAGTAACGCGGCCGAATTTTATCCCGGTATCTTAATGTTTTTGCTCCTGAATATCCATTTTTTTTCGATTTGTGCCGTATAAATGTGAAATTCAGTGATAACATCATTCATCGGTGAGAAGTCTTGAGGACAGGGACACGGTTTGCTTCGGGTCTTCGTGCCAGTGATATGTATAAAATTGACGTATATTCTCAGCATATCAATGAAAACGTCTCCCTGGTCTACTATAATCAACGTATTGGTAGGTATACATCCTAGTTAACTGAACTGCTTTCCGTTCCGTCATTTCGCACTCTTCTAAAGTTCGCCTGTGTGCTGAATGGCGAATCTTCATGATTTCTAAGAAGTGTGAGGATTGATACGGTATCTGAGTCAGACATACATGGTACCTGACAGCTTTCTATTCACAGGTCAACTGTCATGAAACAAACAATTAAGGCCGGCTGCGGTGGCCGAAGGGTCTGCGGCGTGCTAGTCACGGTCTACACGGCCGCTGCGGTCGGGCGTTAGAATCCCCCCTCGGGCATGGATGTTTGTGCCGTCTTTGGTATAAACTAGTTCGTAAGTAGTTTGTAAGTTTAGGGACTGATGACCCCGTAGTTAAGTCCCATAAGCTCTACAAACAAACAAAAATCATTTTCAGGTGGAGCCACATTTGTAGTGTTCGTAAACAGCATCGATCCCTTTTGGTAGCAGTAGACCTAGTGTAAGGCAGGCTACGTTGCTTCATTAGAAAAAACACATAGACTAGAATAAATCTACATGATGCTTTGCGGTGCCCTTTACTGTGCGTCTGTTTGTAGTGTAAACAGATGTCCAGAGAAGAGTACATACAACAAGTAGCACTATGTAGAAATTTGTCCGACTAAATTGCCTTCAAAAGCTTCAACACAATCAGCTATAAAATTATCAGAATCTTGAATTTTTCTTCCCTTATGTAAGTTACATTTACTTTCTCCTAAGTTTGAACAAGTACCAAAGAAAAGCTCTCAACGTTGTTTGAACTTGTATTCATATGAAAATTATGAAATACGAACTTCGGTAAATCACACATTGGTAAGAATTTTACATATATATATATATATATATATATATATATATATATATATATATATATATATATATATATATATAGTGTGTGTGTGTGTGTGTGTGATAAAGTCGACGTCGTTACAACATCGATTATCGGCCAATTTAAAATGTTCAAATGTTTGTTAAGCTTATGGGACTTAACTGCGGGGTTATCACCTCCTAAACATACAAAATACTGGCACGCCGCAGACCACTCGGCCATCGCGGCCGGCTCCCTGGAGTTCACTTAATACATTTATCCACAAAGAGTTTTCTTCGCCATAAAACCTGTTCGTTAACTATTAACTGTTCATCCAGAGGTATATCGTTACCGAGAGATGTTCAAAGTTTTCGTAATTAGGCACAATCCATAAAAACTGGTTTTTAATGTGATGGGCCGCTGTTCTCTAAATAGTGAACGTTAACAACACCTCATTGTTTAAAAATATTTTTTAAGGTTTAGCTAGATATTTCTTTTCCCTCTTAAGGACATTTTATCCTTTATCGAGAGACACGCATAAAACATAACTTTTGAGTATCCAAAGTACGTTATGCGGTTGGCCACTCCTGAAACCTCTTCTGTCAAACTTCCTAAAGTATTTCCTTAAGATGATGTACTTTGGGGAGCATAGAAACATTTTCCAGTAACACCATTCCTTAGCAAGTTCCGGATATTCGTAATTACCTTCTTTATCCATGCTAAATAATCACGAAAAATCAGGTCTACAGTGTGAATATAGATTTAACTCACTCAGTGGAAACATTAAAACCATTATTTACTCATCTGAAGGAATGTGAGTCATCACACATTTTGGCCGGCCGCGGTGGCCGTGGGGACTGAGGCGCTCCAGTCACGGTCTACACGGCCACTACGGTCGGGGGTTCGAATCCCCCCTCGGGCATGGATATTTGTGCCGTCCTTAGTATAAGGTAGTTCGTAAGTAGTTTGTAAGTTTGGACTGATGACCCCGTAGTTAAGTCCCAGCTTCACAAACATTTGAACATTTATCACACATTTTATTGTACATATCTGCACTAGTAAAATTATATATCACGCTTTGTATCTGACAAGGAAAGTACTTGGGCTCGAACAAACACATATAAATCAAAATCGTACGAGACATAATGTAAAGATCCCTTATTGCACTAGTGACACTCCCGCATCTGCAAAACTCTGCAGTCGCCCGTTAGGGGTCTCTGCGTGTGTCATGCCGCATTGCACTTTGACCTGTCGGTTCGCCAGTAGTGGGCCAGTGTGCCTCAGAAGTCGTGTTTTGTGACATTTGTGTGGTGAAGCGTTAGATGGAGCGGCGATTGATAATCAATCCTGCTAAAGTATTGCGATTGGTAGAGATGAAGTTACGAAGAACCATTCTTCGTGAAGATTGTATTAGTGTAAAAGATGAATCATTCGCATGCTTTCTCGTATCTGTTATGGTACAGAAATATGAGCATAAGTTAGATACTGTTGTAACACTAACACATAATGATGATAATAGGGATGATGATGACGAACAACTCATTGCGAGCGGTAGTGCTATGGTAAGTGCGGGAAGAGGCGATGAAAGCAGTGGCAGTGAATACCAACAGTCTTCCGAGAAGAAGGTTAAAGTTCCAACTATCATCACGGCTTTTGATGACAATACGCTAGAGAACATGTACGACGATTATTACGTAAGTTATAGTTCAGATATCTGCATTACGTATGGCGTCTACAATTACATATACAGTGCTATCTATAGCATGATTGCAAAGTTTTGCATAGAAACGGCACCAAACAGCACATTGAGGTGTACGAAGAGATACTGTAACCAAACGTTCATACAGATATGTTTGTTGGACCCCAAGTACTTTCCTTGTGAGTAATGGATACTTCACACCTTTACCGAGTGTCTGTCTTGCCCGACAAATTATTTGATGCTATCACCTGCTAGTGTATGCACCATATAGTTAATTATTTTAACATATAAACTTCTTTGTACTTACAAATGCATCACTTCAGTTACCACCTGCACTTGAGGCATAAAATGTTTTTATGTAAACTAGAGTAAAAGTATTAAGTGAACAAAGTTCGATGAAACATAATATTGTGTTAATCTCATTTTGTGCTTACTTGTCTGTTGTTCAAATCGTATAAATGTCTGGAACAATATTAATAAACTTTCGAAACCTTATGGACTTAGTGAATTTGTTTGCTTTATAGCACATACTGATACAAGTGCGAAAAATGTTAGCAATTGAATCAAATATGTTCCTCTCTAAAAATTATGACAGAAAACTTGATCACCTGCTGCCCAAATTCCCTTTCCATATTCGTACTGAAAGAATTTGGCATGAGAACATTTTTGTGCATTTTTTATGCCGAAAGAGTGTAGTGGAGAGATAGTGACGCTGGAATAGACAGTATCCGTGGCAAAGAAAGAAAATGATGGCGGAAGAAAAAAGTGGCTGTAAAAGAGAAATAGTGACGGGTGGAGACGTTAGCAGTGGTAGTGAAAGAGAGACAAGGCTGTGATAATGAGAAAGAGAGGTGAGTAGAGACGTAGGCTTGGTGTGCTGCACAAACCTTGGAAGGAAGATTAGGATATAAAGCCGTGCTTAATTACGGACGGAACGCTTTCCGGCACCTCCAAAAAATCTCTTTTTTTTTTCAACTGGTAGTCGAAGGAGATTTTAAAAAGTACACGTGTATTGGATCACAATTTAACTGTAATTATCCGCTGCAGCAACTTGATGCGATGGGCAGATGCGCAGGGGCGTCGGTCGACGTACTGTGTGTGTGTGTGTGTGTGTGTGTGTGTGTGTGTACGTACATACGGAACAACCAACAGCTTTTTTTCCAAATATGTGATTAGTACATACCGCCTTTTGTTTACGACTACCAACAATCTCAGCGATGTGGGGCGACCTTTCAGGTAATGTGTGTCAATGAGAAATAAAATACCTTAAAGAATGTTTGAATGTGAGCTCATCCGAGCCAATTAGTCCCTTTGTCCATGTCAGCCTTCACTTTTAAATCATTACCTGCCCAGCAGCCTTGTTAGAAAGTAGTTGACGCTCTATTTATCTTGTAATACCTCTACAGGAGAGGGAAACTCTCAAAGGGCACAATTTCTTACTCCAAATGTAGAACGAATGCATGTTACATGTTTGATTTACAATGATACGTCTGTTCCTAAGGAACAGACGTTGCTGATGGTCCGCAGGTATAAATGTTAATTCATTTGCGAGAATTTCCGACTTTAGCTGCTCTTCTTCAGTTGGTCTGTCATATTGTAACATATGAAAATTTGTGCCGGACCGGGACTCGAACCCGGGTCCCGCTTTTCGCGAGTGGTACCTTAACCACTCGGCCATCTGGACACCGATCGTGAAAAGCGGAATACCCGGGTTCGAGTCCCGTCCGGCACAAATTTTCATATGTTACAATATGATATACAAACTGAAGAAGAGCAGCTAAAGTCGGAAATTCTCGCAAATTGCGAAATAATGAATGTATATTTTACATGTTTGACGCTTAAGTCAATCTGACTGCCTCAAAACAGTTACCAAACGAAAGTTCCATTTTAAAGCATTTATATTTATCTGAAAGCTCGTTGATTGGCTTAAGGTGAATTTCAACCACCGCCTCCAGAATGCGAGACCATAAACTATGTTTAAAACTGTACTTCTGTGGAGAGGGGATAGTGATGGTCGAAGAAAAAGACAAATAGAAACAAAGATAGACAACAGAAGAGACCTTGGTAGTGGAACAAAGGGAGGCAAAGAAGGAGACCGTGTTAAGGAGGAGAGAGAATACTCAATAAAGACAGGATATTACATAAGACAAACAGGAGAAAATGCCACTGGCAGAAAAAGGCGACCGAAGGGGAGAGACTGTATAGTCAGCGGCAGTTAGAGTGAGGGTAAAAGAATTCAGCAGATAGATTTTCTATGCTAAAAACGTTCACATACCAAAATTTTTACTGAGCAAGGTGGAATGAGAAGTAAGGTGGCTGGTCCAAGGTTCTCGTCTCTATACCTCTGAGCAGTCAAACCACCATTCCGAAAAACGTAGAGGCCCGTACGTCCGTTAATACTCACTCTTGCCCGCACCATTCGTCCACAACCTGTGATACGGTTATGTTCCCTGCACATAAGCAGGATTGCTAAGAGTTCAACGTTCTCTCCAGGTGATGGAATGACGATTGTCCGGCTAAACAGAAAATCTTGACTCACCTATGAATAGTAACATGGGCCATTCGTTGAGACTCCAGTCCTGATGTTCCCCCGCCCATTTTCTGTGGGCTAAAAGGTGTCGCGGATTTAAGGGGACACGCAGCTTAGGACTCCGTGCGATTTCGGACTGTTTGTGTGACACTGCACGTTCTGTTGCTGCGTGGAGAGTGCCTTGCAGCTGAGTTGCATTCAGCCTTCTGTCTCGGTGGGCTATTAACCGGGGGAAACGGTCATCTCTTACTTATTTTACCCGTGGACGACCTTGGTGTTACCTTTTTTTAACGATTCCTGTCGTTTGAAATCGTGCCCAGATCGTAGAAATTACGCTGTACTACACTCCAATAGCCTCAACCTTCTCTCTCCGTCCAGCTTCCAACCTTCTCATGGCTCTAGCTTCGGATAAGCCATATAGTTGTTGCATTGCACTACCTGCTCACAACACTATATGAACCCAAATGCTTGTGTAATTATAATTACCTGACATCTTATTCGGATTGTTTTCTAGGAGGCGATCTTTTAATATATTAGTTATGAATCCCTTTATAAGACCTTTATTGCCATAGATCGCTTAATGATTTCATACGATGACTAGTTTCGGCTCGTTATAGAGTCATTATCAAATCTGTAATGATTAAAATACAAAACTACAGTGAATACAAATGCCTTACTGTGCAATAAATATGGTACATTATTAATCTAGATGTTAAATATGTCAGTTACACAATCTATAGAAAACAGAAAATATTTGTTATGTTCATACTTTACTTGTCCAGGCATGTTAAGAAATATACTTTAGATGAACCAACATCATAGTGGCAAGTTATAAATGGTATGCACATCATCAATTGGATATGCATTTGAGTCATGTTGTACAAGACCCTATACTATACTGTGCCACATTCTAGGTAGTGTGTTATCAAAGTGAAAACTGTAGATGGACGGAAGCAATAAGCATGAATACTTAAAAGTGATCTATCTGCCACCAGGTGGCTGCAGGTTGGCCAATGATGTGCTACTTTTATACTTGTTACAATAAAACATCTTAAACTATCTGTCATTTTACATATTTATGGTTTTAAAAAATCCAGACTGTCATTGTAATACTTTCCTATGAATCATTAGAAAGTCAACATATAACATAAACTCTCAATATCGAACCAAACCAGTACAATATGTTACGATATAATACAATAAAACAAAACTCTCTCTGGCATACGCCATCCATCTTGTGTTGCGTATTTGACGATTTTCTTATTGTAACTTACACGTTGCCATACAAAGCAATGACGCACTGAGGAATTAACAAAAACACATCGTTCTTCGCACGATAAATGATAATCTAGTATCTACAAATGCTATATTAGCATCAGTTAAGAACGGCCAACAATAGTGTGAGATTAAAGGACTCATATATTGACTGATAGCTGTAGCGTAGTGGGCAAGGCGTTGGACTATGACGTTAAAGGTCGTGGTTCGGAACCTGCCACTACTTACATTTCTTTCCCTGAAAGGGTTTCAGACACTTTTATTAATTAATTTGTTATTATTTAGATTATTATTTTGGCCAAAATGTTTGCAAAAACTTATAAAACTATAAATCTAAAGTGGGCCGTAAAACACGTCAGTGCGATTTTTATTTATTATATTTTTTATATTTTTTATCTATATTTTAAAACTTTTGTTGTTGTTAGTAAGAAGGTTACATTGCAATGTTCACAATGAATGATGACTGTAATTCTTGTGTAATTCCTTTGGTAGAGTGGATGGATGGATGCTTTAGGGTTTAACGTCTCGTCGACAGCTTGGCCATTAGAGACGGAGCTAACGCTCGGAGTTTTTGGGTTAGGATGAGGAAGGAAATCGGCCGTGCCCTTTGAAAGGAACCATCCCGGCATATGCCTGGAGTGATTTAGGGAAATCACGGAAAACCTAAATCTGGATGGCCGGAGGTGGATTTGAACCACCATCCTCCCGAATGCGAGTCCAGTGCATTACCACTGCGCCACCTCGCTCGGTTTTGGTAGAGTAAACACAAAGTCAACACCGTCGCCCCTGCAGCAAGGTTCTGTTATTACCGCTTTCTCGGTTGCCGTAAAGTGGTTGTCTGCACTCCTTAGAACCGACAGAAAGACGCCGAACCATTGTAGTTCATACTGCTGATGACAATGCTTCAGAAGCCAAATACCTCAACCACTCCCCTAACTGTTTTGATCAGTGTAGATCAGCGGCTACCTGCCACTAACTGCAGCTATTACAGGTTTTATCTTGGATCATACAGGAAGCGACGGCCCGTGACGTGTGATGCGTGTGTTGCAGGTCCCCGGCCGGGAGCGAAGCGCCGCGTGGTGCTGAGGAGGGACCCAGCCGACAAGGCGCACCGCAGTGAGTACCGCTCCAGCGGCTCTCTAAACATGCTTGCACATCTGTCAGCTACTGGGTTATTAGTAGGTAGCTTACAAACTACTTGAACTAAGGTAAACTACCTAAGGACAACACAGACACCCATGCCCGAGGGGGGACTCAAACCCCCGACGGCGAAATGCCACGCGCACCGCAGCACGGCGCCCCAGGGCGCACGGCTAATCCACCGCGGCTCCAGCTCCTGCTTTTCCTCAAGCTGCTTACTTCTGATTTCAAATCAAAGAAGTGTTCCATGTCTATTATTTTCGTGCCGTTGTTAATTTCTATTAATTATTTACATTATCTTATGCTGATAACATCCTTTTTCCTGAATAAAACTTTCACTCTACAGCGGCGTGTGCGCTGGCAGATAAAAATTGTGTGCCGGAACCGGGACTCGAACCTGGGACCTTTGCCTTTCGCGGGCAAAGTGCTATACCGACTGAGCGATCCCGACACGACTCACGATCCTGCCTCACAACTTCACTTCCGCCAATACCTCGCCTGCACACCGCTGCAGAGTGAAAGTTTCATTCTTCCCTTAGGCTGTCGCAAAGCCATGTGTCCACCATATCCTTTGTTCCAGGAGTGCTAGTCTTGCAAGTTTCGCAGGAGAGCTTCTGTGAAGTTCAGAAAGTAGGAGGCGAAGTACTGGCGGAAGTGAAGTTGTGAGCCGGGATCGTGAATCGTGTCGGGATAGCTCAGTTGGACATGTAGAAGACATTATCCTCCGGGCTTTGGACATACGTCAACGAACTGAATTTGTAAATGTACATCAATCTTTCCGACTGCAGCATGTGGCGCAGACACTGCCTATGCCAAAACACATAGCAAGGAGCCTAATGGCGGCATTCGGATCATTCGTCAGTTACGGAATGATATTTAAAATAAAATACGAATCCCTCACCCTACCAAAGGAACGTGGCGGACTAAGTCTTGTTAATGTTCATAACCGAGCGATACCTCTCTATTTAGGTATGCACCTCAAGCTGTGGAAACATATCCCATCCAGTCTCACAGGCCTACTGATAAAGGCTTTGGCAACGACTTCCCTCGACCCACCGGTGGAGCTTACTAACATACCGACAGTATTTTACTATTTTGGGAGTTTTTATCTAGAATATAGCTGCATCAAGGGCGCCCTACCTGTTACTCGCTTACCAATGGCCAGAGACATCTACCGCATCCTGCTGCAGCGCCGAGAAATGAAACATCCCTGTGTGCACTGGAGAGTGGTTTGGCGCACAGTAAATGCACCACTGCTGGACTCCGACGTACGATCGACTTGGTACGTGACGGTGAACAATAAACAGATGACTAGAGAGAGAGACTCTATAAGATTCATCTGATTCGCCAATGTGCGTGAAATGCGACGTACCAGACACTGACGAGCACTGGTTACTTTGCGGGCCGGCGGAAGAGATCTGGTATTTTGTGCGCCAAATTCTGGCTCTTTTTTTACGGGTGTCACCAACTGATGTCGATTCACGCATATTATTCTATCCCGACAATACCTACTACGCAAGGACAAAATACAATGCTGTCACGTGGATAAGAAGCCACGCAATCTATTACTTGTTTGAAAGTGGTGTCATAGGGGTGATGGATTTCTGGAACTACCTCAACGAACGTCACTGTGTAGATTTGAAAAATCTGAAGTACGGTCATCATTTTTTGAACTTCTTGAGGAACATCTTTCACAATCCGCCCCGCAGCTGGATCATTCATTGCAAGAGATGACACGGAAACGGTAAAAAAAAAAAAAAAAAAAAAAAAAAAAAAAAAAGGGCGGTAGAGCGCTTGCCCGCGAAAGGCAAAGGTCCCATGTTCGAGTCCCGGTTCCGGCACACAATTTTAATCTGCCAGGAAGTTTCAACCTTTTTCTTCTTCCATCGCAGTACTTAACTGACATGATGCTACGCCTGCAGCCGTGAAATCCTTTAGTAGCGATACATTGTTTGTAAACTTGCGTTCGTGAAAACTGTAAATATGGCATATTACCGCACTGTAGAGACACTTCTTAAAAAACACAGGAAATTTGTTTTTGCATATACCAGACAATGAGGATCGCGTAAAATGTGGTTGAAACTCTCTGTCAGATATCTAAATTAGATAGCGGCCACTTTGTTTATTTTTGTGGGGATCATTTTGATATAATTAAACACTCCATACGCTAATTACTACTCTGTTAGTTTACTGTTAAGTATTACTAGTTGACCCGTGCGGATAATTCGCACTCTATCCTGATCAGTCAAGGATAGGTAAGATAGTAATGGAGAAAAAGCAGATGCAAATACAAATTTATAAAAGACAATAAAGTTTGAATAATAGTAACAAATATTAGTCTCATTGTAGGAAAATTTATATAATTAAATGCAACATGATAATTTGTGAAACATTCAGACATTCACTTTTTTATATTTTATTTTTATTTTTTTAACTTGTTTATTTTACAAAATTTGTTTTAAAACAATGATAGTAATTACAATGTGAACATCATTTACTTTTTGGCTGTAAGTGTCTTTAGCACAACCGTAAATAACACTGAATGAGCGAACTCGGGAAATGCCACGTATAGCTGTCCATGCGAAAAAACGGGTTCTGGTAAATATAATCCTGCCCTTTGAAGCGTTTGACCTTGTGCTTTATTTATGGTCATAGCGAAGGCTACTTTTGTTGGGGATTGTTGTCTTATCATTTCCAAAGACATGGTTGGATCAGAAGGTGTGAGGTTTATGTGGGGTATTAACACAGTTTTATCAGAGTCAATGAATTTAGCAGTGATGATCTACTCGCCGGAGTGAGACAACACTAATCTTGCACCATTAATTAATCGCTGTTAGTTAAATTAAATTATTTGTTGTTTGTTTCGTCGTTACATCGATGTTTATAACTGAAATCGAGTGGTAAACTATGCTTGCATCAAACAGGGTCTTTGGCTTGCATAAAGAATCTAGACAACTGCAAGAGTTGTCTTTCATGTTAGTTAAACAGATTGTCAATAGATGGAATCTTCTACATTTTACATCGGCCGCGCAATCTAAGTTGATAGTTGGCGCGGTGGCTGATGGGAGCAACCATAAATACATGTCCCATTTACGATCGTTCGCCGGGTATCAACTCAGATTTTACGCACAGTAATTTTTTTTTTTTTTTTTTCAAAATAAAGTTCTTTTGTGAAAACAATAACATTATACTATCTGTGTATATTACGTCATTATTGGAGAACGAAACCTTAAAAATGATACCTCAATCATTAATTTTGGATAAGTAATACGGGAGATATGGCGTACCCACGAAATAACACCGATCAGAAATAATGTATATGATGCTCTGCAACTGCAAAGTATTAATAGGAACAGTTTAGTGAACTGATGTTTACATTTCCGAAACAGCTGTTTACGATACGACATGCAAACTATTTGTAATTACAGTCGCTTCTAATATAGTTGGTGAACGTGCATATTTCATGCTATTTTTTGGTTTTAATATTTACTTCAGTGTGCATTATTTCAAATTATATTGTAGAACTCAACGATTTTGTTGAAAAAACTGCATTTGAGCGCATCTGGTAAATGCAACCATTTTAATTAATTTGAAATGATTACTGATTCGACTCTGTTTCACAGTATCACATTATTCTGCGTCAATTAAAAGACATAAAAAATAAGAGAGCGTTTGATTTGCTCGCGCAAAGTTCGTAATCTAAAGTGCTAATCGTTACACACCTTCAGCAGCTGTTACTGCTGACTAAGCAGATAAGATCTCGTCACATATTTAGGCAATGCAAAACTTGGGCCGCTATTTTTCATCGAAAATATTTAATGTTGGCACATTTGACAGAGTATTTTACCTATTATTTTCACCTTTCTTTAGCATCCCACGATCCAATTCAGCCTGGTAAATGTCTTACCAACCAATCAGCACGAGAAAAACGCATACTGATATGTAGAAAGTGACCAGTGCGCAAGATTAATTTACGGATAAATAAGGTGTAATCTGAATCCGAACAGGAACTACACAGTTACGTACTAACATGTAATTTTTTTACTCCGATAATTAATAACAATATTAATTTAAAAGTGAAATGTATTTAGTAGAAAAACGAAGATATTCTAAGATGCAATGCTTAATTTCGCACGCTTATCGTATATAAATGTTCGTATTTTTACACTACACGCAATCTGTTGATATGAACAAGCAACACTTTTGTTTAAATGTAGGCATATTTTCTTTAAAATGAATTATCACCTTTCTTATTTCCAGTACGTTAACATCTGAGTTGTTTTCGAAAAACTAAGATACCATATACGCATCTACTTTCGGAAGGTTTTCACCATCATAACTGCACAAAATTCTTTTCTATTTTTACATAAAATGTTGTAAATGCGTTTTCGGTCACAAAAAATTATACATAGATAAACCGAGGAAAATCTAGTTTTCGCTAACACTGCTATAACACACTAAAAGCTTCGTCTCCCTCGCGTCATGTAACGTCACCCGAACTTAGCCAATGACAGAGCGCTTACAATCACGTGACCTAATCTTTAAATTTAATGAATTTAAACTTTAATATCTGAGTTATAGGAGATGTTTTGTAAAAATGATGATCTAAAATGCCTTTTAACGTAATAATCATTCCGAATGACAACTTGAACCATATATGTAAAATAGGAAACTGGATTATTGTTGACAATAAATGTCATTAGTGATTCTTACAGCTTGTGGAAATTGTTCGTAGCTCACTCTACCATCGCTGTTCCATCAGAAACAGATATTATCTGTTCTTTTATTTATTTTAGTTTATAAGCCTAGGAACTAATGACCAACGCAGTTAAGTCCCTTATATTTACAAACATTTCAACATTTTTTCAGGAGTTACTAGAAACGCACATATACCTATTTACTTAGAGCATGCGGAAACCATACAAGCAATATTTTAACCTTACGCAAAGAATGGAAAAGTCGTATGATGTTGCAATAATCAGAGTTCATCACATTTTCAAGTTCTCTTTTTCAAGTTCTCTAAATCTAAATGTTTTGAAACCTATTGGACCAAACTGCCATGGTCATCAGTATTTACACTTACAAATTACTTTAACTAACTTATAGTTTCCAAATGACAAACCAAGATCGCAAACTAACAATTTATTAAGTGACGACCGGTTTCGGTCGCCTCCAGACCAGACGATGTCAGGTAATCTTAAACTAACTTACACTAAGGACAACACACACACACATACACAAAACTATACATGATGGAGGAGTCGAACTTCCGGCTGGAGCGATCGCCCAGTCTATAGCATGACGCCTTATATTCCAGTTCTCTAATACACTGCTGAGGATCATTGTGGAATAAAAGATTTAAACGATCTTCTTCAGACCCCAAAAATCTTCATGAATACGAAAAGGCACTAAGGTCAACAAGATTTTCCTTAAGCGGGGGACGGGGGGGGGGGGGGGGTAGGAGGAAAGGCACGACATGACATTTTAATTTCCACTGACTATACTTTTACAAATAAACTCACTAAACTTTGTCAGCATTACCGGGAAGGATGAAGGATTCACACTCATAGCCGTGGAACTTCTAAAACATCATAAAATAATTTTTATTTGCATGCGATAAATCACCATTTTTTCACTTACTATTGTCTGCATTTGTTGCTATAGGTACACTTTTCTTCACAAATAAGAGAGATTCTTCGATTAATTTTGCAGAACGTACAAAAAATACTTACTGGTGTATGAAACTCTAGAATTTTGCAAATATATTGAAAACTGTGGTAAAAATTAACTTTGTTAATTATATAAATAGATTTTTTTCTGAAAGTAAAATTTAAAAAGTAAGGCCTTATTCATTTTCCATACATTAAATATAGAGTTCCAAACACCTGTAAGTATGGGTTGTAAGCTGTACAAAATTCATCGAAGAATCTCTCTTACATATGAAGAAAAGTGTACCTATAGCAACAAACGCAGCCAATACTGAGTGAATAATGATGAATTTTCAAATGTAAATAAAAATTATTTTTTATATTTTAAAACTGCAACTGCTGTGAGTGTGAATCCTGTTTCTTTCCCGGTGATGCTGACAAAGTTTTGTGAATTATTTGTAAAAGTATAGACACTGTAAATTAAAATGTCCTGTCGTGCCTGTCCTGCTTCAAGTCGGACCGCTTGACGTCCTACCCCCTTAAAATGATAAAATCTATTTACTGTCGTGCTTCTTCTCCTGATATTAACCCTATGTGCGGTGCAAAAGTTTCTGGGTGCCTCTGTTGCTGTGACCCTTCTATTAAAATCAAACAGAAGAATAGTCCAGAAATTTTCTGATTTATACAATTGGCAATCCATTTTGTGGCGCCCACAGCTCCACACACTCTCTACAAATGGAAAAACGAAAAAACTCAATTAGCAACAGTGAAGTGCAGTCGATAGATTAACCCATAGTAACGTACATACCAAATCGCGAAAGAAAGACGCTGTAAACTCCAGCGCTAACCTAATAGGTCCACTTGAAGTACTAAAGATATGCAGTAATGTGCCTCTGTAAGCCATAATTTCCTTTTGCTTATTACTTTATTCCAAGTGTCCATTGCTTGCAATCCCCTTTACAGAAATAAGATAGCGCGGGTGGCGGAGATCGGTATACAGCTAGGGCAATTCCTGTCGCATTTGAAACCTATGTCATCGACAAGACATGGCATTCATCCCCGTTCCCTGTTGGCTAGCATCTTCCTTATGCTCACAATTCTCACACCATGTTAGGCTGGGTTCACACTAAGCCAATTTGCATCGCTGCTCAATGGTCTGCAAACGGTATTGCGAACGTATGTTCAAAAATGTTCAAATGTTTGTTAAGCTTATGGGACTTAACTACGGGGTAATCAGTCCCTAAACTTACAAACTACTTACGAACTACCTTATACTAAGGACGGCACAAATATCCATACCCGAGGGGGGATTCGAACCCCCGACCGTAGTGGCCGTGCAGACCGTGACTGCAGCGCTCAGTCCCCGCGGCCATCGCGGCCGGCGCGAACGTATGGTGCCGGCCGCGGTGGCCGAGGGGACTGTGGCGCTTCAGTCACGGTCTGCACGGCCACTACGGTCGGAGGGTTCGAATGCCCTCTCGGGCATGGATATTTGTGCCGTCCTTAGTCTTAGCTAGTTCATAAGTAGTTTGTAAGTTTAGGGACTGATGACCCCGTAGTTAAGTCCCATAAGCTGTATAAACAATTGATTCAATTGAACGTATGTTAGTAGCGCTGCAAATTCGCGTCAATACCACTGAAAATTCATGTTAGTTGCACTGAAATTTTGCGCTGATGGTGCTGCACACACTCACTGATGACGCTGCAAATGCGCGTCAGTTTTACTGCGAACGTGCTTTGGTGTCGCTGAAAACACCGTTGGTGGAGTTGCAAATGCATTTAGTGGCGCTGCAAATGCGATTAAAGGTGCTGCAGATGGACATTGCTTACGCTGCAAATGGATATTAATAGAGCTGCAAATGGGCGTTGGTTGCACTTCAAATGCACTTTAATTGCATTAAAAATGCGTATTAGTTGCACTGCAAATGTGCGGTGCTGGCGCTTCGAACACTACTAGTGGTGCCGTACACAACATTCTTACACAGGGAATTCATATAAGAAGAACAGTCTAGAGTGCAAGAAAAAAAAAAATTTTTTGTCGACTAGTTTCGGTCTTGTCTTAGACCATCTTCAGGAAATGTAGCTCCATAACATCTATGGAGATATATTTCCTGTAGCTGGTCTAAGACAAGACCGAAACTATTCGATTTTTTTGATTTTTTATATATTTTTTTATTTTATTTATTTATTTTATTTTTTTATTATTTTATTATTATTTTTTTTAAGTCTAGACTGTTCTTCATATATAAATTTAATTAAGAATGCTTGTTACCCAATAAATGAAACAAAAATGTTTCCAAAAATATGTTCAAGAAATTTAGTTAGTGGCGCAGCTACTTTAAATGTACATCAGTGCCGCAGCAAATGCGCATAAAGTTGCTGAAACCGACCACTGGAGGCGCTGCGGATGGGTGTTACGGGTTGCAAACGGGCGTCGGTGGCGATGAAAATGGGCAATGATATCTTGCGAACGGGCGTCGGTGGTGCTACATACGGTTGTTGGTGGCGCTGAATATGCGTATTAATGACGCTGCAAATGCGCACTTGTAATGTGCAAATGATCGTTAGTAGTGCTGTGAACGCGCATCGCTGGTGCTGAAAGTGCACATTAGTGGTGCTGCAAGCTTTGCAGTGGACATAAAAGTAAAAGCTGTCTATGCTTCTAACTTACAATCTTTCAGTTTCTCCTGAGCGAAAGTTAGCTGTTGAAAAACCAACTTTCAAGAGCCAGAAGATATGTCAAATACTGTTTTGTTATAATAAGCAATATCTTCACGGATCATTGAGAGCTCAACAACATTTCTCAGTAACTACAACATATATTTGCTGCCTTGTGCATACTTTTGTCAGGGAAAATTATAACTAACAGCTTCAGGACACATTTGTGTTGCTGGAATAGAGGATGAGATCTCATTAGGCAACAATTGCCTACCTGGAAATTCTATTAACAACTCTTGCTGTTTATACTTAAACCTCCAGCGGCAGCGCATGTGCAAATATACTACCACTTTTCTTTAAATGATCACTGCTGTCGCAATAATAGAGATTCCGTATTTTCGCTTTAGCTATTCCTCTATTAAGCCTTAACAATGCTGTTAGTGAAGATTCTGAGTTTCTAGTGCACGTATGAGTTAACCCAAAAAACGTTTTGTTACGGAGTGCATCAGTGGTAGCAGATTTGCAGCGCGCTGCCTGTATGTAAGTAGATTTGAATTGTTTCATGGTACGTCTTGTTTCCTTACAAATGGATTTGTGGCAGGTTTTAGTGTACATTCATCGCATAAATTTTACCCTGCATATTATAATGCTCAAATATTTAAATTGATTTCGTAAATAGTAGTTTAACTCTCGATAAATTGTACTTTAGTTTCTCCAAATGAGCCACGCTGCAGTTTCCCTCAATCTCGTTTTTAACCCCATTTACGCCTTACACATTGCGAAAATGAATGGTATTCTACTACATAATTAACTAATTAAAAGACAGTCTTGATCGCAATTTGTTGCGTTTATTGCTGGCAACCGGTTGCCAGCAATAAGCGCAACAATTTGCGATCTGGACTGTCTTATTTTAATTAGTAAATTTGTTTAAGATCGCTGTTCCAAGAAAATGCTTTCAAAAATTACATAATTTACTCTTCAGGTCTCTAACAAATGAGGAAATAGACTTCTTTCGATAAGTAATGAAGATCTTAGTGATTTTTGTCTGGATTCCTCATCAGATCATGAACAGGATACTACTATTCAAGTGTAAATCCTAGTTACGATCCAGAACAAGATTTCAGACGCAATTAATCTGATATTGAAGACGATACCACTCTATGGAGTAAAACGGCATAAAAACAGCTCTCCAAAACACTGAAAAATCTTCCCTGGTTGAAAAGGGAACGCGCCGCGGTGGAGTAGCCAAGCGGTCTTAAGCGTCTCGCTGCGGAGCGCGCGGTTGCTCTCCGTGGAGCTTCGAGTCCTCCCTGGTGCATGGGTGTGTGTGTTGTTCTTAGGTTAGTTTACTTAGCTTTAAGTAGTTTGTAAGCTACGGACTGATGACCACGCAGTTTGGTCCGATAGATTTACAAACATTTGAACATTTTTGAAAAGGAAACGCAAGGGGCGTGAGGTCTGAGACGCAAGCTGTTTCATTCATGATAAATGATAATATGATTGCTGAGGTAATTATGTGTACTAACTTCCACATAACACAGAAAAAAGCTGACACTAATTACTCAAGAGACAGGAACTACAGGGAAAAAACGAAAGAGGAAATTATAGTACTGCTGGGTCTATTATATATGATTATTGTTCACTTTGGGAATAATGTTACATTTTTTATAATTAAACACCTAAGGTAATTGATATACTAATTCATATATTAACAAATGTGATATTTGTACCTGTACATCAAACTATTTTTGTCATGATCACTTAGTACCTGTAAACTAGGTTTATAACTCGTAATATACAGTGGTAGCAAATCTGCACCGCGCTGCTGCTGAAGTTATAATAACTGGCGCTGACGCTCGAGGGTTAATGAGTAATGGACTAGTTCCACGGTAAATGGAAATGAGTTAATTAGGCAGTACAATATTTCCTGTATGACTAGCTTTAGTAGAAATTTACTTTACTTCACTTCCTGATTACGTTTCTGATTGCTGATTGCTGTTGACACGTCAGTAAAATTTGTTATCATATTTATGTATGGCGACTTTTGTCTCATTAATGAAGTGTGATTGACCGTTTGTCCGTGTATTCCTGTATCTAAAAGCAATGTCTGCGAGACAGCACGACCTATGGCTTTCGCCCTACAGCACTTACAAGGGGAGGCCGCCAATTCCGAAATTCAGTTTCGATTCATACTGCGCATAATGAAAGCTCATGGCCAGAGGTGTAATTTGGCAAAGCACCAAGATGCAATTCTCAGCCGTTGTCGTGAAAATCGACAGTTAAAAAAGCCGTTGCGGTGAAATACTCTCTACGATCTAACATTATGAAGACAATTAATAATATTTGTGAAATACAACTTTGTTTGCGGAAAACATAATGATGAAGTCGCCAGTTGCATATAATAAGTTGTTTGAAAGTCGATTGCTGTGGAAAAACTGGCGACTCCGAACATAAAATGTTATTAATCTCATATATATATATATATTAATGTGTGTGTATACATTTGAATTACAAAAAGCAAATAATAAAAAAAGTTGCATGCCGCGAGATTCGATCCGGCGACCTTCGGATTACCATCCCAAGCGCTTACCGCTACGCCACGCCTCTGTACAATATTACTAATTGTAGAGATCGTAGAGAGTATTTCATGGCAACGGTTGTTTTTTAATTGTCGATTTTCTCGACAACGGCTGAGAAGTGCATCTTGGTGCTTTGCCACATTACACCTTTGGCCATGAGCTTTCATTATGCGCAGTATGAATCGAATCTGAATTTCACAATTGGCGGCCTCCCCTTGTTAGAACGAATTGGCCCGTTAGCAGCGCTGCCGTCGCTCGTTTGAAATACTGGTGTGGCTGAGGGGCATTCTATCCGCTGCCACTAGTCTAGAAAGGGGCCACTTCTTGTCCACCGAGCCTCACCGTTTAGTGATAGTGTGACTGAATGCGTGGGAAACCGTTAATACGGCTGTAGCATTCGTCATATATGAAGCGCTGTTAAGTGGCTACAACCGAAGGGGCTCTTAGTGCCGACATGTAGGTATGTTCGATATGTCGCTTTTATATCACTGTACGGATATGGTAGGTCAAAGACAGTCGCTCTTTATTTATATTGTCACTTTTCGTTGTATGACTACAGGGCTGTGTTATACTTTTGGTGAGTCTCCAAGAGTGAAACGCAGTTCACAACTCTTCCATCACACGAAGTCTAATACATAGTTCAATGGAAAAACAACTAATTTTGCGCATTGCATAACATATATTTAAAGCGTTACAGATGACAGAAATTAGAACCTGTACATATATACACTACCAGTATAGTGAGGCACTTTAAGGCAGCCCACCGAAAATACATCCTGAAGGAATACATGTCTATATCTGAAGTTTTCTATGAGCATTATTGGACAACTAATTTACTTATGCAAATACTTTCAATGTTTAAAGCTGTCATAAGTCTTTTTGTGATGCTACTTTGTACGTTTTCTTTCAAGACCTTTCATGGAAGATAGCAGTGACCTAACATGCGAAGGATTTCTTTTAATAATAACAAGACGATATCTATGCACACCACTGATCTATTCGGTGAAGTAGTCTACTAAAAAAAATAAAAAAATTAAAACAGAAAATGCCTACCGACATCAATTAGACTTATTTCTAATTATGTCCGCTTCCGGGTTGGTATATCACTACCTGACCACACGTTTAACAAAAAAAAAAAAAAAAAAAAAAAAAAAAAAAAAAAAAAAAAAGTCACAGTACTGACTTCAGTAGCTCGAGGTAAAATATTAAGAGTTAAACACAAACCTCAAGTAATCAAACATAAAGTAACAAATGGTCTCCTTTAATTAAAATTAGTATCAGGCTCACAGAACAAACAATTTAAATTAATAACCCACTTCAGTCAGTTAACTGGCCTTGTTGCGAGTCGGCAAATTTGGGTAAACGGGACGGAGACCAACAATATCAATCCTTTACTTAGTGAAGATATAATGGGGAGGCGTAATTTTGATTATTCTTGTGCCATGGTAACTGCATCAAGTTCGCCGCAAATATTTGAAAGCTGTTACATACTGCAATATACCGTACCACATGAATTAAATGTAAAATATACTGCTTAAAAGAATGAAGCGGTAAATTTTGGATAACGGAAACTCAGTATGATGTACACTATCTACTAAATTTGATTCTACCGTTTAATGTTGACTGACTGAACATTTTTAATAAGCTGGAGATGATCACATCATTAACAAATAAAAATTGCTGGTGCCTGGTGCTAATGTGTTGCTCATACACAATGGCTCATAACTTATGGAAATGAAAGAGGGAAATGGGAATATGTTAATATAACGAAACACACGGGCTCGGTACAGTCTAACATGAAGGAAGAGAAAGTATAAAGCCAAGAGAAATACGGCTTTCACTACACGTGTCAAAAGACAAAGGGATCATAATCCCCTGGTCTGTCGCTAAGTACAAAAGTTTTGTATATGTATCGGAAATGGGACAGATGATCCAGGATATCGATGATCTGATGATCTATCAGTGATTGGTATACAACCACGTGGCCCAATACAACAAAGCCAAGTCATGTAAATATATTAACTTTCAGAAGTTCTCTTAAATTGGTAAATTATATCCAAAGGCAAATTATGGTTACAATGAAACTAGTTTCCAAGAGACAATTTGCTGGTTACTCACAGAAAGAAACCGTTATTAAACATGTGTCACATACCAGACAAAGCCGTACATGCCTACTCGAAATGAAATTGGAAAAATGATACAAACTTCGTGCCGGTAATAGAAGACATATATCAGATTCACATACACACGAACGGTAACACTTCGGAACGCGAATCCCGATTAATCAATCAAGCATGTCACTTATAGCATGTGCTTACTACAGACTTCTGAACGAACAAATCCATTGTCACAGGATTTAGCAAGCACTAAACGCTTATTCTTTAAGCCAAACAAACTGCTTTGCATGATTATACGAAATCATAAACAGCAATAGAAACTGATTACATCTCAACCAAAGGAAAACTTATATAGACAAACATATAACCACAATGAGCTCTCGAAGACAGTCCCTCAACTCCGGATCCAAGACCAACAACGAACACCTTTCCCAAATATATGGTCTCCACAATCACTACCGGAAGTAGCTCAAAGATGTACTAACCGCACTCTGCCAGCTTTAGGTACAACAGCACTTCGACTGGAGGCGAACCTCTTTTGCCTATCCTCACTTAATGAAAGGTTAATTAAACCGTCACAGTAGCAAACAAGAAGTTCCACTCCATAGGAGACACTGAGGAAATCTAGTCTACATACACAATCACTCCCTCTGACATTATATGATGGTATGAATGATAAAGGAGCATAATAACCACATTATAATTCAGTATTTGAGAGGTATATGAAGTACAGAGAACATGAATATCAAAATGTAGACAGACATAGACTTAATATGAATATAGTTACATACAAACGACAACATCTGGAGCCATGTGCAGAGCGGACACATTTACTAACATCAATAATGCAAAAAACAGCTTTGTTCGCATTAAAAGTTTATTCGATTATTGCAAATCGATTTCGGTCACGGAGTGGCAATCTTCAGTGATAGTAACGAAACCTTGTTGGCCAACATATACCATCAGTTTGCTTCTTAACATTAGAATGTAATAGTATACAATGTCAAGCATCATTGACATTGGCTGTATATTGTTAAACTCCCATGTTAAAATGGCAACTACTAGTCTATGTGGGCTTAGTTTCTAGCACTGAGCACGGCCACTACGATCGGGGGTTCGAATCCTCCCTCGAGCATGGATACTTGTGTCCTTAGTAGTAGCTAGTTCATAAGTAGTTTTTAAGTTAAGGGACTGATGACTCCGTAGTTAAGTCCCATAAGTATACAAATTTTTGAACATTTTTTCTAGCTCTGAAGATGGCCATTAAGTGACCCACATCAATTTGCAATAATCTGTTCCTTGCGTTACTAATTAATATATTAAATTTATTAAATTGTGGCTGATTGTAACAAACTAACCTGGTCAATATTTGTTCTCCCACGTTTAACCCTGTAATGCATAGTGTAGCTGATCAGACACATACCTTATTTTTTCCATTATCTCTCAAAATGTTCAAATGTTTGTAAATCTATCGGACCAAACTGCGTGGTCATCAGTCCGTAGCTTACAAACTACTTAAACCTAGGTAAACTAACCTAAGGACAAACACACACACCCGTGCCCCAGGGAGGACTCGAACCTCCACGGCGAGCAACCACGTGCTCCGCAGCGAGACTACTCCACCGCGGCAATATCTCTCAAACATTTTACCACAAATTGTATACATAGTGTTACATATGCAAGAAGCACGTCACAGAAATTATAAGTCGCAGAGTGCTACTGAATCACTTCGACAGTTCGCTGCGTTGAGTTACTCGTAACATGTGCATTTGTTTACATTAGTGCACCTCCTTTGCCATGTAAAAGTAGTCAATCACATACTACCGTTGCATTTAGAGTTACTTTATGAAAACGTCAGTGACCGTAGTGATATTTACTGCATCGGGTACAACATCGAAGCACTATATAGCTGACCAGCTATGAACTTTTCGTTGCTAGTAGTGCATAACAATTTCAAGGAAAAAATTCTTAGATATTTTTCTCAGTATATACTCACTATATATTAATCGTGTTACTTTTTATAGCTTAAAATAAAAAGTTATGCATTAAAAGGTTAAGATACGCACTGAAGATTTGAGATCAACCGGACTGGTAAAAGTGATATTACATTTACAGAAATTTTATGAAGAGGCTATCATGCAGACCTTTCACAATAAAAAATTTTGAAAACATATTTTTTGGGAAACAGAGATCTATTGGAAAGTGTTTATAAATAAAAACAGTCACAAATCGCAACAAATATCATGTATACAAATGATAACCGTTTCGGGCTGTTTACGGGGCATCTTCAGATCTGTGTGGCGTAGGCTTGACGTCCATGGAGCAAGCGCTTGTCCAAGCGCTGACAGCACTTACCGCATGGACAAGCGCCTGCTCCACGGACGTCAGGCCTACGCCACACAGATCTGAAGATGCCCCGTAAACAGCCCGAAACGGTTATCATTTGGATACATCATATTTTTTGCGATTTGTGACTGTTTTTATTTATGAATACTTTAACAATAAGATGGTGTAACAATTAGAACAACAAAATTTACACCAAAATTCTGAGATCGAAGATCAGCTCAGCATAATTTCGAATGATTATTCTGTAAGTTACTGTTGTCACCAAGATGTGATCCGCAATGAGAGTTTTCATCCAGTGATCATATCCAAATGCCAGACTGCAAAACGTTTACTGCCACTGGTACAAAATACCACCAGAATTCGTGAAAATGGGGAACTATTATGTAGAGCACCGGCACCCCAGTAACATCAGTTGACAAAACAGGTCACGCTGGCCAAAGAACAACTGGCACAGTCGCGGTGGAGTTGCCGAGCGGTCTAAGGCGCCTTGCTACGGTGTGCGTACATGTTCACCGTCGGAATTCGAGTCCTCCATCTGGCATTGGTGTGTGTGTGTCCTTAGGTTAGTATAACTTAGTTGGTAAGCCTAGGGGCTCATAACCAAAGAAGTTAAGTCCTATAGATTTCCAAACATTTGAACAACCGGCACACTTTTCACTGCACGCTCTAATTTAGAGCCACAGCAAATATACTGATGTCACGACCCGTAGCTTAAAGCTTGACCATGCTACGGCGAAACACTAGTGGTCTACTGAGGCACCGCGTGGTAAAAAGTAACCTTTTTTTTTTTGTAGCTAACTTCACAGAGATATCTGCCCTTCGAAAGCAGCGCAAAATTTCCTTCCCCCTCTCTTCCCCTCCACCTCCCCTTGCCCGTCCCTCTTCTCCTATGCCACCCTCTCGTGCAAATCAGCCAAGACAGCCAAGAAAAGGAACTACCAGCAACACAAACTAAGTGCTTAATCTGTAATGACAGAAACTGAAAGAAACATCTCGCACCACACTAAGATAATAAAAACTGGGTTTTAATATCTTGACTGATATATCCCAGTATCATGCATGAAAGCAGAGATAACTGCTGAGAGTACTGGTTGATGATCAACATACTCATGTGACTTACTGCAGAATTTTATGTCAATGTTACATCTTACGTAGCGTCCTTTCCAAACATTCATTCCTTCTCCTTTATGTATATGCGTTTGATAGTCTCTATTTCAGCATGCCAACTTTAGACATCACTGTGATACCGACAGATTATTCGCACCAATCCACCACCATCGCTTGAAGATTAATTATAATTGTTGCTCACTGGAACTAAAAAGGTCCAGTTAATGAACTACTGGGCATATACATCCGATGTGCTCTTAGCATTCAGTCAGTGGCTTGGCTAAACTCACTTCAGTGAAAACCAAAATGGTTCTCATCGACACGATATGGAGGAGATATAAAAGAAGATAAATTCATACAATTATTATTATAATTTTTAATAACTATTCCGTCCTGTCTGATCTTTATCACTGAGTTATTTCTATCCTAACCTGTTAACAAGGAGACACTATTGCATTATTGCATAATGCTTTTGAGATAACAATTATGTATCATCAAAACGGAAGTTCATAGTACTTTGCTGCAGTTGGCAGACGTGGCATACGAAACTGAAAAATTCTTGTACGTAAATGTTCTTAACTTTAAAAATTTAAATATATTTTAAAGTGAGATGAATAAGTTGTTGAAAATAAAGTTCAATAAAGCAGATCGAGAAAATAAATTTACCTCAACCATATTCTCTTCCACTTGCCTCTTTTGGATTGCTCCACTCAGTACATAGAATTTTGTATTTTCAGTTTGTTATAAGAATCTCCTCATAGCCGTATGGCAAACGGTGACATTGACAATGAGCCTAAGAGGGCTTTGATGTAGCCTTTTCTGTTTGATTTATTATTCATTGTGCCAAATGCAGTACTGTCAAACTAAGACACTTCTGAGTAACTGATTCTGATTCTTCTTCTGGACGTAGAATTATACGTGTGGCAGAATGTCGCGTACAATAACAATTCCACGGGATTTGGTTTAGCGCTCATTTTTAGTCACTAGAATATGTAATATGTATCTTATTGTTGCTATTTTACAGCGTAGAAGCAAAGTCTGAAGGAGCAACCGGTGCTAATCCATTCAATCCTTTCAAAAAACATATCACCAGGGTTGAAATTCGTCTTCCACTAATGGCACCGTTATTGTTCATATTTCGGATTTTACGTGCAAAATGCTGTTTTTCAGGAAAGTTTATGAAGTACGTCAACTCTAAATTTTAAAATTGTAAGAATCGGTTCGGATTTTACAAGAACGTAGAAAAATGGGTAAAGTCGCAAATTTATTTTAAAATCCACTGATCATCATCCGTTCTCGAATTATGGTGCTTTAAAGTCGATAGAAACTTACCACTCACAGAGGTTCAAACAACGGTACAAATGGATGTTTATAGTATTTTGTCTACTGATTAACCTTTCATTGATGATGTATCATAAATGTGGCATTTTTTACCTTTTCCTGAAAAAGGTTTGAGGACTTTCTAATAAACAACGCCCATCAACTAGTTAATAATTAGTCAAATACGCTAGAGTAAAAGTGTGTAACTTATGAAAATGAGAATGAAAAACTAAAAATTGTTATTCTGACGACGCATTTCGGCTAATAAACAGTAAAGTTAACGTGCAGTAACTTTTAAGTAATATTTAAGAGCGACAGCAATTAATCTAAGTATGGCGATATCTAACAAAAATTATCTGACATTATATATGTGAAAATTGTGTGATTTAAACTTGAAGCAGGTAGAATAATTATTCAACAAGTTACTACATTTTTTTTAAATACCTTGGCAGTGATATGACCAGCTGTGGTAATTTGGAAAAGAAAGTATCGAAAGTAAACGAAAGTATAAAGTGCAAGGGCAAGAATATATATAAAAGTCCACCATCTGTGTCACACACAAACAAGAAGGCTTCCAGGTAACACAGAAATCAAAATTCTGGGAGACATTGTAGTAGATACATTGACAGAAAGAGAGATACACGAAAGTATTAAAATAGTTAAACTGAAATCTACGAATGATTAGGTACGTAAGAGAAAGGATAACTTGAGCTTCTACGTAGTTCGTAAGGAAGAAAAGCAGATTGTGAAAATCTAAGAAGTAAATAATCAGGTGTAAATAAATAAATTTAAAAAATCGACATTCCAAAGAAAAAATGTGGTGACCGAGTAGGATATGTGCCACATGCGCTTAGGTCAGCGGCTTCAGGTAGAGAGCACTGAAGGATCGGACAGAGCATTTTCGTTCCTGTCAAGTTGCTGTGACCTGTGTGGGGTGACCCATGGTTGTTCAGGGGCTAGGGAATATTTAAGGAAATCTGTATACATGGGGATTTTTACCATTCACGTAAATGGATGGATGGTATGACATGGCCTGAAGATTCAGATTTCCTGTGAATGTATTACGGATACAGGCTGCATAAACAAAACAACATATATTTACGTCTGCTGGAGGAGAAGTACTTACTTTGAATTAAAAGTCGACCAGCCGCAGCCCCGACCTCCATTACACCATGCGCCTACATATATTGAGAAATTAATAGAATTTTCCATCGATGCTTTACAGAATATGACGATAATATCTCGAAGGAAAAATTCCTGAGTTCTGCAAAATTGAGAAACACTATTTGGATGATATACGTAACAAGTTTATTTGGTGGTATGCATTTGTTCAAGGGAGATTTCGATTATTAACCACGTAAGAGTAGGAAAACTGTTATAATGTGTATTGCACAGAATGATAGTGAACCCTTGACAAATTGAAGTCAGTCTGCATTGTTGTTTAATGTTTTGTGTTTGTGTGTGTGTGTGTGTGTGTGTGTGTGTGTGTGTGTGTGTTGTGTATGCCATATCTCTCATATTACTTACTCAAAATTAATGATTGAAGCATCATTTTCAAGGTTTAGTTCTCCACTAATGGCGAAAAATACACATACGGTTTAAAGTTATTATTTTGACAAAAAACTTATTTTGAAAAAAATTGTACTGTTTGTAATGATTCGATACCTGGCGAACGATTGCGGTTGCTCCGATCAGCCACCGCGCCGAGTGGCAACTTAGTTTGCGCGGCCGATATACTCGTAAAAAGCAATGTAGAAGGTGCCATCTATTGACAGTCTGTTTAACTAACATGAACGACAGGTTCAAAATGTTCAAATGTTTATAAACCCATCGGAATACTTAAACTAAGGTAAACTAACCTAAGGACAACACACACACATCCATGCCCTAGGGAGGACTCGAACCTCCGACGGCGAGCAACAGCGCGCTCCGCAGCGATTCGCCTTGAGCCGCTTGGCTACTCCACCAAGGCGAACGACAGGTCTTGCAGTTGTTTAGATTCTTTAAGCAACCCAAACACTTTCTTTGATACAAGCATAGTTTATCACACGATTTGTTATACACCTCGATGTAACGACAAAAAATACACAAATAATTTAACTAACGGGCACCACAGCTCTTACAGTTGTTTGGATTCAGTACGCAAGCGTAGTTTATCAAGAGATTTCTGTTTCACACGTCGATTTCACAATTACTCATATTGTATTTAATTATATAAATTTTCTTACAATGAGACTAATAGTTGTTACTATTATTCAAAGTTTATTATCTTTTATACACATGTATTTGCATCTGCCTTTTTTCCATTACTATCTTACCTATCTGACTAATCAGATCAACTAGCTGAGAGATGTTTCGAATCGTACCCTACAAGCGAGACACCACGTATTGCTTTGACGTATCGTGATCTGAAGTACAGTCGCAGAAGGAACATAAGTGACAATTATTATCAAACTGTATTATTATCAAACTGTAACTGGCCTGGATTTTGGTTTTGGAGGTTGTAATTCAATGCAGTTTGTGGAATCTGAGTGGTCGCAGTGGAAACAATTTGCAGCAGCTTCGAAATTCTGAAGGATGCAGCCTTTAGGGCTCACCTGTAGACGGGGATACCGCCCATCAGCTTTGACCCGTGACGTCATGGCAACACGGTAGTTTTGAGGTGCGTGCGGGTTAGAAGAAGGCGTGAGTGATTGTGTGGTTGTTGAGTTAAAGACGATAGTTTGTTTTCAAACAAAACAGATTAATATTTAGTGTTTAAAAGTGATCTGTAACTTCTGTCTGATGGTTAGGTGTAGGTTAACCAAGAGGTGGTTTTTTTTTTTTTTTTTTTTTTGTGTGAGCGCCGAAGGCGCGAATATTTGGGTTAAGACCTGTGATCGATGATACATTCTGATATCTATAATAACTATAGATCTACAATACAGAAGTATTAAGATATCCCGCATACTGGTTTTCCGACATCATGATGACTTCATGGGTCAAAGCAGACGGGTGGTATCCCAGTCTACAGTTATGCCGCCTTTAGTCGAAGAAGAGGATAGGATAGAATTTTCATCAAGACGATATGAAATGTGCCCAGAAAAACCGTTTGCAGAGTCTACTGCAACGAGAGATTTCCTCATAAGCCGACTCGGAGGACACGCGCATGCATTATAGGGCGGGTAATTCGGCGCGGCCTGGGCTGCTCGGTGGCGAGGCGGCATATTTTAGCGCGAGGTGGCAGGCGCGCGCCTGGACACGCCTTTGATGCCGCGGCCTTTGATGGCGCACTCAGCGAGATGGCGGCGCGCGCATGCTGATGCCGCCAGGCGCCGGGCGTGTCCCCGCCACCACTGCGAGAGGGAGGGGTACTCAGCGAACGCCACAACACTCCCTCTCCTCACGCTCTGTAATCTACACGGTGTCAAAAAGCTAGTATCGTATTTTGATACTTGCTTGTATGGAGCAAAACAATCACTTGAATCTGTAGTTTCCATAAAATATGTGGGTGTATGTAGGGTAGTGCATAGATCCCTTGGAACGCAGAGTTTGGCGACCTTAAGGGCTGACAGAGAGGAAAATAGTGGAAAAATCCGTATTTTATTTTGTTCCGTAATTTGTGTCGTTCTTCAAAATATTTCTAACTTTATTGCGACAACGAAACTTTGAGATGTCGCCGGCCGCTGTGGCGCGTCAGCAAAGCTTGGGAACCAGCGATTGGGTTAGTTAAGAGTAAATCTAGCAAACGTAACGAAATGACGACCACGGCGGACAGAGCTCTCACATCGACGTCATCTCAGACGCCGTCGTAATCGGTTCCACTGCGCGACCGCGACGCGGGGCGCGGACCACGGAGGGGTCGCTCCGCTGGCCGAGGGTATTTAAATCGCCCGCTACCGGGCTAGAACTCATACAGCATGAATAGCAGCAAATGCTTAGCCTGCACAACCATCGGACCAAGGTCGGTCAGTCAAGAAAGTGAAGCGTGAAGCGGCTAGAACTCAGTTCCCTTCGAGCCGCCGCAGAGTGAGGATCTCCGTGCCGGCGCGTTTCCAGGAGCTCAGTCCATCAGTTCACCTGATGATGGCGACATGTATGATCTCAAAAAAATGTTCAAATATTTGTAGAGCTTATGGGACTTAACTACGGGGTCATCAGTCCCTAAGCGTACAAATTACTTACCAACTAGCTAAGGACGGCACAAATATCCATGCCCAGGGGGGGGGGGGGGGGGGATTCGAACCCCCGACCGTAGTGTCCGTGCAGGCCGTGACTGACGCGCCGCAGAACGCTTGGCCACAGCGGCCGGCGACATCTCAAAGTTTCGTTATCGAAATATTTTGAAGAACGACATTTCTTCTATCGTCTGCACATCGCGCGTCCCCTTTATCTTTGCTATGCTCCACTCCTTGTTGATACTAGATATACAGGGTGATTTTAAGTCGCTATACATTTTGTACTTAAACAAATTTAATTAACCAATTTGTAATGGCACTGCAAATTATGTTACAATAGGACATAATTTCAGTACATTTCAATGTGACCACCTTGCGTGTCTAGGCAGTAGCCTTGCGTAATATAGTTCGCGATCGGGAGTGCTCACTTTAGTTCGCGACATCGGCCGCGAACCAGTTCGTTCTTTTAGTTCGTCCGCTCCCAGTGACGGCTGAGCGGCGTGGTCTGCGCATGCAGGTGGAGGGAGAAGGTCCCCCATCTAGCTGCTTCATGCGCTTGCTGCTTGAGCAGCTAACGATATCACGCAAGCAAAAAGAAACAGTTTGTGGATAATTTCTCGCATTTATGTTTAGATTTATCTCTATATCTTGGCATTATGGAATTTATTGGTCAGATATTGCAGAGCGCAGAACAAAACAGAAATTTTGTAGCACTGAACTATGTAATTCAGCAGGCAGACGCTCACCTCAAAATAGCTCTCATCAGCAGAAAGCAAACACGTGATTTTTAATTCCGTTGCGCGCCCTCTTTCTATTGCCCGTCGGTCTTCGGAAAAGAATCCAACGAACTAAGAAGCTAGATACGTTTGGCACAATAGTTCGCGACCGACTGTACATATTTTAGTTCACGACCGCTCGCGCATATTTTAGTTCGCGACAGGTAGCTCTCCTTTTAGTTCACAGCTCGGCCGCGAAGTAGGTCGCTCTTTTTAGTTCGTCCGCTGTTTTTGGCTTTTGCTACCGCTACTAAAAGAGCCCTTTCTTTTGTTATGACAGCTTTTTTATATAATGTATAATTTCTCGCATATAAATGCAAACAATGTTAAGTTTTGAGTTCTCTTTACTTCTTTACACTATGGAATGAGGGTTATATTTAGATACTGCTGAATACCTTAGAAAAGAAAATTTGTGGCACTGAACTATGAAACTACAGCTAAGCTGCATCTCGAAATGACGGTAACTGGCAGTAGGAAATCACGCGATTCTGCGCGCTCTCGCGTCCTCTCGCTGTTCCCCAGTCAGTATTCGGAAAAGGAGCGGACGAACTAAGAGGCGAGGGATCTGCGAACTAGTTCGCGTAGTTCGCCTGAGGGAGCTCTCTTCCGAACTTGTTCGTTCGCGAAGTACACAAGACTACTAGGCACACCCCTCGGCACTCCACTGTAGATCGAAAAACCTGCCAAGCATATGTGGTGTAATCTCAGCAGCTGCGGCTCGAATCCTCTGTGTTAAGTGTTCAGTGCTGCGGATCTTCACCTGGTATACCTTACAGCTGATAAACCCCCATGCAAGAAAGTTTAAGGGTGTCAAGTCAGGAGAGTGGGGTGCCCACATCCGTGGAGAGGCACGACCAATCAATCTGCCGGGAAATGCTTAATTCAGCTAATCCCGAACAACGAGGGCAAAATGGGGTGGTTCACCATCCTGTTGAAAAACGACAGTATCCATAATCCCATCGGATATCAGCTGGGGCTCCAAAAATGTTGCAACATATCTAGGTATCTGGTTCCAGTGACGATTTGTTCTGCTAAGAAGAAGGGCCCGCATACTGTTGACCTCGTTATCCCTAACCACACATTCACTTTTGCTGTGTCCCGTTGCCACTCCTGCCCTCCTGCAGCACACTTCCTTGTACGTGTGCTCAGATCCTGAAGTTGTCTGTTCACATGTCCTCAGGGATTAAATGTAGCTTAATAACTGAACAAAACATTTTGCATCAAATTATAATTTTCCACAGCTTGTAGCGGGTAATGACACATAGCTTGTCTGCCTGCATAGTCCTCCGCCTCAAGCTTCCACAAAGACGATCAGAAACAACAGCGATTCGTTCTTCCTTGGTTAGCATTCTTTTGTAGCACCTGCAAGAAACAAATATTCCGTTACTACACCATTGAAAAGTATTCTGTCGTACTGCAAGAAACAGATATATCACTGAAATGTATAGTGACTTTAGAATCACCCTTATTTATATGTTAACTTTTAGATCATACTATCTTAAGGGACAGCAGACGTCTTTAGAAGGCTGTGACAAAGATTATACCAGCGTGTTTCTTTGTTTATATCGTGCTTTGCTTTTAACAGATTGACAAAGAAATTCACAAACTACAAATACATTATGGGAAAGCCATCAGGAATAAATTACACAGAGAGAAAGCAATTCAGCAAGCAGTGTGGGCAATATTCTTCCACAAGCTTTCCACAGATCACTACTCAGCAACCCCTCATGATGAAAATATCTTCAGGCAAAAGTCAGTGGAAAGCCATACACCCATAAGCATGGATTGCCACTTGCTGTTTTAAATGTTATAAAACCAACTTTCAGATATCTTCCAACCCTGACCTTCTGAAAAAATGTGTGCATGGGAAAATACAAAATACAAATGAAAGCTACAATCACCGAATATGGTTGCGTTGTCCCAAAACTGTGTTTGGGTCCTCAAATGTTGTGAAGATAGCTGCATGTGATGCCTGTCTAGTGTTTAACAGTGGAAATGTAGGTAGAATTAAGTGCTTGAAGAGATTAGGCTTCCTTCCAGGTGCATTCACACCGAATATATTCCGAAACTTTGATGAAGCGCGGCTTAACAGAGAACAGGCAGCAGAAGAAAATATCCAAAAGATGGCTAGGCAAAGGAGACAGGGAAAGAGAATACTTCAAGAGGACAAGGAAGAGAATGAAGGTTTCGGATATGGACAGCATTGTTGTGTAAAGGTTTGGCAATATTTCTAAAAACTAAAATATAAACTTTCCCCTAGTGTGATTTTTTGGAGATATAATGTACCTTTTCTCAGGAACTATAAAACCTAACCACCTGAAATTTGGCACAGTTCTTAAAAATCACTTTCTGAACAATCCTGTGCAGCACTTTATCTTGTGCCTGAAAATAGTTCTTCTTTCCTGCATGACGAAAGTAGAGCAGCCTAAGTTGACAATAAACTAGAAATTATTTTGAAAGTAACCACGACCTTAAACAACATATTTTACTGCCCTTAACGCAGAAATACACTGTAAAGTTTCAGCTTTAATGGTTTTATAGTTTATGAGGAAAGATACATTATATGTACACCGGTAATTAAAAATTCAAATTCTTATAAAATGAACTTCCATGAACATGATCAAACAAAAAAATGCACAGAATATTGTGTATTATATACTACACAATAGTGCCAAGTTTTAAATTTGTAACTATAACATTGTAGGAGGAATCAAAGATTAAATGTCAGTATGAACTTCGGCCCTTAAAAACCAAAATGAAAACATCAGAATAATGTACATTTGTTTAGCGACTTAATTGTTTAAAAATATTCTCTTATTGTGGTCCTCAGTCCATCTGCTTACTGTATTCGTCTCTTGGACGCCCTCTGCGATTTTTATCCCATAAACTTTCCTCCAATGCTAAATTCACGATTACTTTATGTCTAAGAATGTCTCCTACTGCAACGCAGCTGACCTTTACTGATAGAACAGTCCACATCAACACTGTAAAATATGTACAATGTTGTTAGGCCAAATAAATCTGTATAAAAAACTGACCGCAGGATACACATTCCACAAGTTCTCTTAAAATATAAGACTCTTGTAATAGGTTTACAAAATATACGAAATAATAAAGTATTTTTCTTAATAAAAGAGTTATTAACTTTAATGAACAGATTACAAAGATTATTGCCAAGTCCGTACTAAAGGAAACACTGTTCTGCACCCACATTCGCATAGTTACTCATGCAGCCTGATGAAAGTAATTAAGTAGTCATCAAATAATCACACATTTTGTCTATTTTGAAATAATTTGCTCGCTCGGTTATCGTGCAATTCAATCACTACTAGAAATTCAGTTTTCGGTGAAAAATTGCACAACATGCCACGCAGATTTAATGTTGTTCTTTATAAACATAGTCAACTTATAAAAGTCGTAATTCCTTACCTCTTAACCATACACAAGCAATCTATAACACCTTCGAATACATACTTTCAGTTTTATGCAAAATTACAAATTACTTTTCTAAGCTTATTTCCGCGTGCCTGTTCCTGTCGTTCTACTTGATTTAATTCTTAATGGCTGGAAACCAAACCGTCACCAATCAGCATATCTTGAAAACCCGCGCTCCATCAAGAGCCAATGCAAAACACTCGTTCTTTCCAGAGTAATCGACACAGAATCAATAGTACCATTACCTTCTAGAATTTTAATTTCACATTCAACACATTCACCCGGTAATTAACACACAAATCAGTAACAACTAATAAAATAGATAATATTTACTAAAATTATGTTTTGTCGAACTTAAATTTGTTTTGATTCACTGCATTTAGAATGTCCGTACGCTAGTGTCATCTGCTGGGTGCTCAAGCAACTACCTGCAACGTAGCTAATATATAAGCCATCTGCCGTATCAGCTTGCTGGCTTCACATCTAGGAGGGTCGTAAGGTGATACGCCGACTACCCTTCTTTTAGTGGAGGTATGCCAGAAAGTCCTTTTCTTCATAATTATGTTTAGTACCTCCTCATTAGTTACATGATCTAACCACATGATCTTCAGCATTCTTCTACAGCAACACATTTCAAAAGCTTGTATTCCTTGCCTGTCTTTGAACTACTTATCGTCCATGTTTCACTGACTCACAAAGTAAAAATCCACGCAAACGCCTTCAGAAAAGACTTTTTGACAGTATATGTTAACAAATTTCTCTTTTGCAGAAACGTTTTTCTTCTCATTGCCATTCTTAATTTTCTATCCTCTGCACTGCGACCATCGTATGTTACTTTACTTCCCAAGTAACAAACCTCAGCCACCAACATTACCATTTTGTTTCATTACGTAATATAATACCTTCATCATTGTCTGAATTTCTTAAACTACATTCCATTACATCTGTTTTGCTCTCGTTAATGTTCCCCTTAGACGCTCATTACGTTCAATTGCTATTCCAAGTCCTTTGCTCTCTCTGAATGAATTACAATGTTATCAGTGAAAAGTGAAGTTTCATTTCTTGACATTGAACTTTAAAGTTTTCCCATTCCTCCCTGCGTTCTCCTCACAGTTTTCTCAATGTACAGATTGAATAACATTGGGGAAAGGCTACAACCCTTACTCCCTTCCAATCTAAAGCTTCCCTTCGATGCCTTTCAACGCAACTACTGTCAGGTTTTCATACAAATTGAAAACCTTAGGCTTGCCTTCCCTTGGCCTACCTTCTAAGGTAAATCTGAAGGTGATTTTGTTTCGCGTGTTCCTACATTTCTTTTAGATCTAAACTGATGTTACCTGAGGTCGGCTTGTACCATACTTTCCTACCTTTCTGCAGGTTCTTCAGTGTGAGTCATGTTCATAACCAGTCAGTTCATAACCAATAAGATATGGTCTGATACAGATCATACAAAGTAAATACTAGCGATTAGTACCGTAAATTAGTCTTACATTCAAATTAATGGTTTCCTTAAAGATTTGCATTGCAGTGTGTAATCATGAATTTGGATTGTAATTTTCTGTCATTAGCTAAGACGAATTTAGCGAAAGTGCCTAAGTTAAGGTAGTTACCATGCACACTAGAAATTTAGTTCGGCAATGGAACGTTGCTTTTCTTGACGAATAAACAAATATATATATATATATATATATATATATATATATATATATATATATATATATATATATAGACAGATTCCCTATATGTAAAAGATATGTTTTATTACAATTACTTTATAGGTAGTGTAGACAGTTACAGATCTGTGTGAATATTGTTTTCGAGATGCAAAGCATCATCACATTTCACATGAATTTCTATCGAGGAAAACTTTTGCCGGCCGCGGTGGCCGAGGTGACTGAGGCGCTCCAGTCACGGTCAGCACGGCCACTACGGTCGGGGGTTCGAATCCCCCCTCGGGCATGGATATTTGTGCCGTCCTAGTTCGTAAATAGTTCATAAGTAGTTTGTATGTTTAGGGACTGATGACCCCGTAGTTAAGTCCCATAAGCTTACCAAACATTTGAACATTTTGGAAAACTTTTTCACTTAAAGTGTTATTTAGCAAGGTGCTACGGCTAAACGTACGGAAAACAAGTTCTTTCTAATAACGCCCAAAACTAATCAGGAGGATTCCGATCTATTTACTGAGATCCTATATCTCAGTAAATAGATCGTAATCCTCCTGAATAGATGTATGTTCTGATAGACAGACTGACTTACTAATGAAAATACCCCGAATAATTTAAGAATATAAAGTTTGCACTCGAAATTCTATAGTTAGTCCTACGGTGTCATGAGTTTCTTTCGTAGTACGTTGGACCATTTAAATTTTGAATTTAATCTATTTGAAAGCATAAGAAATGTTTTTTTTAATTCAAAACATTCACTTTTAAAAAAATTATTGCCTTGGAGAAAGTAATCGGGTTTCAAAAATTCGGTGACTCCATCAGGCTGGAGCCCCATAGGGTTGTTGCCCTTTTGCCCGTATGGTAGAGACGCTATTGGATGTATACATACGGATAGAGTACGTAATCTCGGTATCTCGAATTCTAGAATCCCGGCCGTTTTCATAGTCCCTAAATCCCGCGTTGGAGATTTGTAGTCCCGGGAATTTGAGGCTAAAAAGCCATATTCAAAGTTACTGAATTTACCCATTTCATTTATGCATATTAGTGAAGTATGCATATTAGTCAAGCAGGTCAGCTAAGGGCCCAAGGAACAGGACTGAGAAGTAGCTACTGTCCTTTACCAAGCTTTAGTTATTCGCATTAAATAGCGTAGCTGAGAATGATGTGTTGTAGTACTTACATAATCCGGAATTCGTCTCAAACAGAAAGGGTCTACAGGGGCATGATAACGATGAACAACAATCATTCGCAAATATTTATTTCTTATTGCATATATATTGCATATCTAGATTGCGGTCGCTATGCGACCATTCTCAATGCTTGAAAAATGCGGTTTAAAACATAAAATTTTTGATCTTCATGTTGAATATCACGTTCACACTGATTTAAAGCGTAGACCCTACACGGAAGCAAGTTATGTAATAACTGTAACAGCTGGCTCAGTGTGTCTTCTTCAACATGAAGATAAAAAAATTTAATATGTTTCAAACCACGTTTTTAATGCACTGAGAATGATCACACAGCGACCGAAATGTAGAACTGCAATAACAAATAAATATGTGCGACTTATTGCTGTTCATCATTAACATATTACAACACAGTCGCTGAGCACAATATGGAATAAAACTTCACAGTCTCAAAAAATAGTTTCTATACGTAATTTCTTGAAATCTTTCCTCAGCCTTATTGTAGTAGGCGAACTGGGAACTGGATGAGGGCAAACAAAACTCAAGAAAATAATAGCCAAGAAATCATTAAAAATGAGCTGAAAGACAGCGTGCTCGTTTAATGTAAGAGCAACATTAAGGTGAATCGTTGTACTTCACGAAAGAAGATGAAGCAAATACTCCGCCGGCCGCGGTGGCCGAGGGGACTGAGGCGCTTCAGTGACGGTCTGCATGGCCACTACGGTCGAGGGTTCGAATCCCCCCTCGCGCATGGATATTTGTGCCGTCCTTAGTATAAGGTAGTTGATAAGTAGTTTGTAAGTTTAGGGACTGATGACCCCGTAGTTAAGTCCCATAAGCTTAACAAACATTTGAACATTTGCAAATACTCCAGAATTCGTGTCAAGAACAGCTGCCAGCATGGGTAATTTAGAAAGTGTATTGAAGCAACTTAAATCACTTAACAAAAGTAAGTCCCCAGGTTCCGATTGTATTGCAATTAGTATTCTTTCCGAGTATGCTGATGCAATAGCCCCATACCTAGCTATCAAATACAACCGCTCGCTCAGCGAACGTTCCTTACCCAAAGACTGGAAAGTTGCACAGGTTAAGCCAATATTTAACAAAATCAATAGGAGCTAGCCCTTTACTCACATGTGATGAGTGCTATCAAGAAGGGATGTCAAATAGATTCAGTGTTCCTAGATTTCCGGAAGGCTTTAAACTGTACCTCACAAAACTGTTCAAATGTTTGTTAAGCTTAAGGCACTTAACTGCAGGGTCATCAGTCCCTAAACTTACAAACTGCTTATGAACTACCTTATACTAAAGGCAGCACAAACATCCATGCCCGAGGGGCGATTCGAACCACCGACCGTAGCGGCCGTGCAGACTGTGACTGGGGCGCCGCAGACCCCTCTGCCACTGCGGCCGGCGGTACCTCACAAGCGTCTTCTAATCAAACTGCGTGCTTTCTCTTCCGAATGCGAACAGATTGTGTTAGCCTCCACCTACATAGGAAGACATGAACATCAAAATAAAATGAGAGAAATCAGATAGAAAACGGAAAGATTTAAGTGTTGCTTTTTTCCGTAAGCTATTAGAGAATGGAAATGTAGAGAAACATCATAAAAGCGGTTCGATGAACCCTCTGCCATGCACTTCAATATGACTTGCAGAGTATTTATGTAGATTTAGAAGATGAACTGAATTTGGCGATTCGACAGATCTCTCTTTTCGGGAAGTGGATCACGCGGTAACTTCTGGAGTTTGCGTGTTGCAGATTACTTTCTGTCCGTCCTTCAAGCGTGGTATCAAAAGGAGCGATAAAACAAATTATGGTCTTTGTTACCTGAGAGATACAAATTTAGAAGTAAAATTTTCAAGAGATGGTTTTTTAGCGATATACCAACTGTGATAACTGCTCATTTATTGATTTTCCCCCTAACTCAAATCATATCCTTTTTATTACTCTAAAACTGCTGACAGTGCCACAGTTTGTCTTAGAAGAATAAAATCCAAATTAACTATTTATGCTGATTCATGTTTTTCACGCGAAAAAAAGGCATTTAATTGTAGGCATGTGTTAGTTAACTCTATCAAAATGGAAGATAATCTGTAGTTTTAAATTTTAATAAAGTCGGTCATAGATGTAATTCCATGCATGTTACAGAAGAGCTTCTTCTATCGCCGTTCTACTTTTCACTTGAAGTGTACAACTATTTCTCCAACTGTCCAGACATCATATACAAAACCTGTTGATTAAGTACGATGCGATCAAAGCGAAAGAAGAGACAAAAAACGTTTATTCAGCTATAAGATCGTAATCCCGATACCAGGCAGGGAGAAAGGAATCCCGAACTCTCGGGACTGTAAAATTCTTTCGGGATTACATTCTCTAACACGGAATGATGCGAAATGTAACGACCACATCAATTGAATTGTGACTAAGGCAGATGCCAGACGGAGCGTTCATCAACAAAGAAAGCAGCTCACAAGCTTACAAAAAACGAGCTAGACCAATACAGCCGGCCGCGGTGGCCGAGGGGACTGAGGCGCTTCAGTCACGGTCTGCACGGCCACTACGGTCGGGGGTTCGAATCCCTCCTCCGGCATGGATATTTGTGCCGTCCTTAGTCTTAGTTAGTCCATAAGTAGTTTGTAAGTTTAGGGACTGATGACCCCGTAGTTAAGTCCCATAGACTATACAAACATTTGAAACATTTAGACCAATACAGCCAGGCGGCAATGGCCGTGCGCTCTAAGGCGCCCAGCTGCGGAGTGCTTGACAGCTCCCCGTCGGAGGTTCGAGTCCTCCCTCGGGCATTGGTGTATGTGTTACCTTTAGCATAAGTTTAATTAGTACGTAACTCTAGAGAGTTATGACTACCGTAGTTTACTGCCATAGCTTTACTATCATTTGAACATTTGAGACCAGTACCTCATTATTGTTCTTCAGTATGGAAACTGTAATACGAATTACAGCAGGTCCAAAGAAGAGCAACACACTTCATTACAGGTTTGTTTAGCAAGTGTGGAAAAAGGACATCATCGGCCAACTCTAGTGCCAGACGCGGCAAAAGAGGCGTTTTGTGTCACCGTGTGGATTACTGTCAGTGTTCGGAGGGCGTACGTTTCTCGAAAAGTCGTCCACAATATACACATATACATATTTCTCACGAAAAGTACGAGGATAAAGTTAGAAAGATTAGAGACCACATGGAGACTTACCGGCAGACTTTTTCCCCACGACTAGGACAGGAAAATAGGAGATGATACCGTTACATTTCGTGATGTGGGTTCCACAGTATATATGCAAATGCAGACAACGAAAAGATTTCCTGTGGTAATGGGGTCTAAAATGTATGCCGTATGCGCTACTGTCGGCTCTTTTCTAATAGAAGCGACCCACGATATTTACTTATTGTGAATTTTTGACTGAGAAATAATTGGGAGAATGTAGAGTACAATATATATAAATCTTTTAAAGGGACGTACACAGCTTTTATGTAATGCATCACCTTTGGAGTCTCCAAATGGACGTATCATCTTGTGAGGAATTCGTATGTAATGACTGTATCTGATTCGATACTATTTTTATGCACATAACGAGTGAATTTCAATGGGAGGATTGAATTCACACAAAGAAATTATTTCCAGGGCATCCACTTATTATTCAGAATCAAATGCGATAAAAAATGCAGTTGTAATGATTAGATAATGGCGTCTATAAAGTTTTGTTGAGAATCGCTATATTAGCTATATTAGCACTGCGGGCAATGTTTTGACATGATCTAAGCTCCCACTGAGTAGTGGCAGGACGCATATAATTCGTTTTCACATTTTCATTGTGGTTTGCCGACGATGGTGCAAACGATGTATTTTTTTTTTTTTTTTTTTTTTTTAAATGTTCAGATAGTTTTTAATGTAGAATGTGAAGTCAGATCCGATGATGGCAGAAATAGCTGTTAAACCGGTCACCTTAATCAATAAAATAGCAAACTTGGTTGTTTGTGTAATAAGTTTCTAGTTCAGATCGCCCCAAGGCATCATGAAGTTAATTAAATTAGACTTCTGGTTATCGGCTAAGAAGATAATCTCCGGTTTTGTATTCCTTTAATTTGTCACAATCAGCCAAAAATAGGCGGAGTCATCAACACTGCATTCAGTAAAATAACTGACGATGGTCGAGGTACAGAGGATATAAAGTGCAGAATGACAATGGGAAGAACAAAAGAGATGAAACTTTCTGGCAGATTAAAATTTCATGCCGGAACTGGGACTCGAACCTGGGACCTTTATCTTTCGTGGGCAAGCGCCCACCACTGACATCTCCCGACTCGACTCACAGCCCATCCTCACAACTTTACTTTCGCCAGTACCTCGCCTCCAACTTTCCAAACTTCACAGAAGTTCTCCTGCGAACCTTGCAAGTCTAGTCCTCCTGGAAGAAAGGATATGGTGGAAACATGGCTTAGCCACAGCCTAAAGGATGTTTCCAGAATGAAACTTTCACTCTGCAGCGGAGTGTTCGCTGATATGAAACTTGCTGGCAGATAAAAATTGTGTACCGGAACTGTAATCGAACCTGGGACCTTTGGCTTTCGCGGGCAAGGGCTCTACCACTGAGCTATCCCGACACGACTCACGCCCCGTCCTCACAACTTCAATTCTGGCAGTTCCTCGCCTCCTACTTTACAAACTTCACAGAAGTTCTCAAAACTCAAATGTTCAAATGTTTGTAAATCTATCGGACCAAACTGCGTGGTCATCAGTCCGTAGCTTACAAACTACTTAAACCTAGGTAAACTAACCTAAGGACAACACACACACCCATGCGCCAGGGAGGACTCGAACCTCCACGGCGAGCAACCGCGCGCTCCGCAGCGAGACGCTTTAGACCGCTCGGCTACTCCACCGCGGCACGGAAGTTCTCCTGCGAATGTCATTGTTGTTACTGAGAACTACAATCGCAGTTTTGCGTAAGTGCTGAGCATAAATTAGTTCCCTGTAACTAATTGAAGTTCATGGAAGCCTCTTACATTTTCGCATTTGCAAACCTAATGAAAGTGTATTATTAGTCGTGGGAAATGGAAAATATTTTCCGTTACTGTCTCATACGAGTAAACTCTTAGAGGGTGTACTGAGTTCTATTTCCGGCAGGATAATAATGTTCTTCAGTTCACTACTGGTCATTGATTCTACAGCGTCCGCTGCCCGTGGCATTTCAATTAGCACGGGCCAGGGTCGACATCGGTCGTGGCGTGCGGGAGGCGTCCGCAATTAGAACTGCTCGTAGCTTCCTGGAAACGGCGCTCACCGCATCAGAGGAAGGGACGGTCTCGGAACAGCTCCACTTCCATCAAGCGCAGCCGCAACCGGAAACCGCACAGCCGTCAGCACGCCACAGTCGAGATTCTCGTTTCTTTTCCTATTTTTGAAACAGGCCGTCGCGAAATTCTCCGCCTGCTGCAGGAAGGAAGAACCGAGGGTTGCCGTTTTCCTTGTGAAGGACTGGTCATATGGAACATACTGGTGTCTATGTTATTTTGTTCCAGCTATACCTGTAACCTCCATATTATCTTCAACCTATCCAGCTGATGACAATTCTGCTTGCTGCTATTACAGGCAACTCAATTGCTGTTACTATCTACATCTACATACATAATCCGCAATCCACCGTAAAGTGCGTGGCGGAGAGTACACTGCATCAGTACTATGAATTTCATTTTCTATTCTACTCCCAAATAGAACGAGGAAAAAAAGAATGCCTATATGCCTCCGTACGAGCCTTAATTTCGCTTATCTCGTCATTGTGATCACTACGCTAAATGCAAGTAGGCTGCAGCAAGATCGTACTACACTCAGCTTCAAATTCCGGCCCTCTAAATTTCCTCAACAGAAATTCACGAAAAAAGAACGTCGTCTTCCCTCGATCTTTCCCCAATGGAGTTCCCGGGGCATTTCCGTAACACTCGAACATTGGTCGAACCTACCAGTAACGAACCCAGCTGCTCGCCTCTGAACTACTTCCATGACTTCCTTTAAACTGATCTGCTGCGGGTCCCAAACACTTTAGCAAATCTCAACACCTGGTCGCACAAGCGTTTTATACGCAGTCTCCTTTACAGGTGAAGTACATCTACCCAAAATTCTCCCAATAAACCGAAATTTTCTGTCCGTCTTACACACAACTGTCCTTACATGTTCGTTAAATTTCATATCGCTCTGCAATGTTACACCTAGATAGTTGAACGCCGCGACAGCATCAAGAAGCTCACTACTAATGCTGTATTCGAACATTATAGGATTGGTTTTCCTACTCATACGCATCACCTTACATTTTTCTACATTGAGAGCTAGCTGCCATTCTTCGCACCAACTAGAAATTTTGTCTATGTCAACCTGTATGCTATTACAGTTAAATAAAGACGACACCCTCCCATACACCACAGCATCATCAGCAAACAGCCGCAAATTACAAGTTACTACTCCGGCCATCAGACCATTGATATAGATAGAAAATAATAATGCTCCTATCACACTCCTCTGAGGCACGCCTGATGATACACACGTCTCTGATGAACACTCGCCGTCGAGAACAACGTACTGTGTTCCATTACTTATGAAGTCTTCCAGCCAGTCACAAATCTGTGAACCTGTTCCATAAGCTCGTATCTTAGTTAGCAGTCTGCAGTGTGGCACTGCGTCGAACGCTTTTCTGAAGTCGAGAAAAACACAATCCTCCTGTTGCCCTTCATCTATGGCTCGCGAGATGTCATGTGAGAAAAGCGCAAGCTGAGTTTCACATGAACGATGTTTCCTAAACCCGTGCTGATTCATAGAAAGAAACTTTTCCGTCTCAAGGAAAGTTACTATATTCGAACTGAGAAGACGCTCCAAAATTCAACAGGAAACTGATGACAACGATATTGGCCTATAATGTGGGTCAGTACTCTTTCCTTTCTTGTAAACGGAAGTCACCTGTGCTTCTTTCCAATCACTAGAAACCTTGCACTGAAGTAAAGATTCGCGAAAAATGCGAGGTAAGTAAGGGGTCAATGCCGCAGAATACTCTTTATAAAACCGAACTGGTATTCCATCCGGACCAGGAGACTTTTTTGTATTTAACTCTCTCAGCTGCTTCTCTACACCGGAAATATCTATTACTATGTCCTCCATTTCGGAATTAGTACATTGATAAAATGATCATCCCATGCATTCGAGGAGGGTGATTCACTCCTAAACTTTCTGCGTTCACTTCAGCTGCCAATGATACAACTGAAGCCATGTGTAATGTCTGTTTTTCGAATACCTCTGAAGAACATTTGTAGTGCGAACATCGTTAAACACCGACATTGTAATTCATATTTAAGGAAAAGCAAGGCATGCGACAGTTACATCTTCCCCTATGCGGGAAGATCAGGGCTGTCCAGGAGGCGTGGACGGTAATGAGTAACGGTTAACGCTACCGATAGCGAAATCGGTAAATGTTATTTCGAATCTGAGACCAGCACAGATTTCGACATTTTGCCAACACGTTTTACAACTCATGATTCATATTAACAATTGAGAATATACTGATTGTATCTACATAGTTTTCACATTCGTTTGTACGATGAAATAAGGCATTTCAAACATTCGACGTGAATTCTGTTACGGTCTTCAGCGCAGAGACTGGACTGGCGCAACTCTCCACTCTATTCTCTGCAAGCCTCTTTGTCGTCTAGGAAGAACATCAGCCCCCAAACATTTAAACAAGCTTGCTGTATTCGTTTCTTGGGCTCCGTCCGCGATTTTTATCTCATACACTTCCCTCCAGAACTAAATTGGCGATTCCTTGATGTCCCACAAATCGAGCCCTCCTTTGCTCAGAACATGCCAGAAATTTCTTTTCTCGCCTATTCTATTCAGTACCTACTCATTAGTTACGCCATCTACCCATATGACCTACAGGATTCATCTGTAGTACCCCATTTCAGAATCTTCTATCTTGATCTTGTTGTTTAAAATATTTTTCGTCCACGTTTCACTTCTGTATGGGGTTGCACTCCAAACAAGTATCTTCAGAAAAGACTACCTAAACTTAAAATTAATATCTCATGTCAAAAAATATCTCTTGTGTTTCCAGAATGAAACTTTCAATCTGCAGCAGCGTATGCGCTGATATGAAGTTTCCTGGCAAATTAAAATTGTGTGCCGGAAGCGGGACTCTAACCTGGAACCTTTGCCTTTCGTGGGCAAGCGCTCTACCACTGAAGTATCCCGATATGACTCACGGCCCGTCCTCACAACTTCATTTGTTCCAGTCTTGCAAGGTTGGCAGGAGAACGTCTGTGAAATTTGGAAAATAGGAGGCGAGGTACTGGTAGAATTGCAGTTGTGGGGACGGGCCGTCAGTTGTGTCGGGGTAGCGAAAGGCAAAGATCCCAGATTCGAGTCCCGCTTCCGGCATACAATTTTAATCTATCAGGAAGTTTCATATTAGCGCACATTCCGCTGTAGAGTGAACGTTTCATTCTGGAAACATCCCTGAGGCTGTGGCTCAGCCATGTTTCCACCGTATCCTTTTTTTCCCGGACTGCTAGTCTTGCAAGGTTCGCAGGAGAAATTCTGTGAAGTTTGGAAAGTAGGAGGCGAGGTTCTGGCAGAATTGAAGTTGTGAGGATGGGCCGTGAGTCGTGTCGGGATAGCTCAGTGGTAGGGCGCTCGCCCCCGCGTAAGGCAAATGTCCTAGATTCGAGTCCCGGGTCCGGCACACAATTTTAATCTGCCAAGAAGTTTCATTTCTTCTGCTCTTCCTATTGTCATTCTGCATTTTATATTATTTTACTGCCCAAGAAATTAAACATTTATGTTTTATTGAGTAATATTGTTCCCTTAGATTCGCTTGATTTACATCGACTGCACTCCATTGCACTTATTTTTATCGTGTTAATGATCGTCTTATACTGTCGTTTTACGACAGTGACCAATCCGTTGAATTGCTCTGCCGGTTCCTTCACTGTCTCTGACAGAATATCCTCGGCAACAATCTTTTTTTTTTTTTTATTTTTCATTTTTATTTCTTGAACTTTAGTTTTCTGGAACTTAAGTTTCCATTACTAATTTCTCGTTTCTTTCCTTGACAACTCCCTCAGTGTGCAGATGAATAATACCGTGGAAACGCTATATCCTGTCTTACTCCCTGTCCTCACCATTACTTTCTTTCGTATCCTTCGACCCTTACAGCTGCTGTCTGGTTTCTTAACAAGTTGTATCTAACTTTCCGTCCCTTATATTTTATTCCTGCTGACTTTAGAATTTGAAAGAGTGTATTCCAGTTAACATTGTCAGTGTCTGTCTCCAAATATATAAAAGCTAGAAATTAACGTTTGCGTTTCTAAGATAAATCATAAGGTTAGTATTGCCTCACGTGTTCCTATTTTTCTCCTGAAACCAAATTGATCTTCCCTATAGGTCGGCTTTTAAGTGTTTCCATTCGTATATAAATAATGCGGGATAGAATTTTACAACCATGAATTATGAAACTGATTGTCCTGTAATTTTCACAGCTGTCTGCAACTGCTTTCTTTGGAACTGGAATAATTACATTTTTATTAAAGTCTGATGTTATTTCGCTTGTCTCGTAAAGATTGTACACTATGAATAATGGTATCATTAATGTTCTTAAACATTTCTTATATTTCATGTGCATCCCTAGCAAATATATTTATTATGTCAATGAGACGATAATCAGATGAAACCTGTAAAATGAAAAAGTCGTCATTTTCGAGGTTTTTTTTCCAATTTGCCACACTCCTTTAGTGTGCAGGGCAGTGGATTCGAGATATTATTCTTCCACAAAACTACCACAGGCAAGGACCTTTAGTCACACAATATATATTTTTACACACAATTTGAATAAACAGTCGAGCAGCGTAGCGTTTGTTAAATTGCTCAAGAATTATCCCTACAATTTTCAGATAACGTATCTACAAATTGTATGTTCTGATTACCAACTACAAATTGAAAATTTCTTTCACAATTACACTCCCGAAAACACATTCTTTACGTATGACATGAGCCTATGACACTATTTCAAATGTTTGAAATCCTATGGGACCAAACTACGTTGGTCATCAGTCCCTAGTCTTACAAACTAGTTAAACCAAGTTAAACTAATCTAAGGACAACACACACATCCATGCCCGAGGAGGGATACGAACCTCCGACGCGGGAGGCCGCGCGATCCGAAACGTGGCGCTCCAAACCGCTCGGCTACTCCCGCGCGGCTTTGACACTATTTCTGTCCATTTCGTACCATATGTATCAAATCTCGAAATAGTACCGTTTTCGTCTTGACCTATCATTTTATAGCGGTGTTTCCACGATGTTAGGGTGCTTTTAGTAGCAACGTCATGTATACACAAAACGTACAATGTACAAATATGACAGTGTTTAACAATATTTTCAACATAGCGTAGAAAGGGCATTAGACTGTGACTGAAATGAGTTTTCGTCTAATACCCACTTATCAGTACGTGGTTAGATTACAGTAATATCTTTACAGCTACAAATAGAGCGGTAGCTATGAGATGAGTGCAACTTACCACCTACTGATGTTCCGCCAACCCTTGTTGATAGCCAATCGGTAATACATACCTTTATGCGTATGGTGATCTGCTTCAAAAGTGTTGTTAAGGTCTTCAGTTCGGAGACTGGTTTGATGCAGCTCTCCACCCTACTCTATCCTGAGCAAACCTTTTCATCTCCACATAAGAACGGCAACCCACATCCATTTGAATCTGCTTACTATACGCGTCTCTTGGTCTCCCTCTGCGATTTTTACCCCACACGCTTCCCTCCAATGCTAAATTTACGATTCGCCGATGTCTAAGAATGTGTCCTACCAAGCGATCCCTTCTTTTAGTCAGGGTATGCCAAAAATTCCTTTTCTCACCAATTCTGTTCAGTACCTTTTCATTAGTTATGCGATCTACCCATCTAATCTTCAGCATTCTTCTGTAGCACCACATTTCAAAAGCCTCTATTCTCTTCCTGTCCGCACTGCTTATCGTCCATGTTTCACTCCCGTACAAGGCAACACTCCACACAAATGCCTTCAGAAAAGACTTCCTTACACTTATATTAATATTCGATGTTAGCAAATTTCTCTTTTTCAAAAATGCTTTTCTTCCCATTGCCATTCTGCATTTTATATCCTCTGTACTGCGACCATCGCATGTTATATTACTACCCAAGTAACAAAACCCATCTACCACCTTCATTGTTTCGTTACCTAATCTAATTCCTTCAGCATCGCCTGATTTTCTAAGACCGCATTCCATTATTTTTGTTTTGCTCTTGTTAATGTTCATTTTATACGCTCGCTTCAACACACTGTCCATTCCATTCAACTGCTCCTCCAGGCCCTTTGCTGTCCGTGACAGAATTACAATGTCATCAGAAAAACGTAATGTTTTTATTTCTTCACTCTGAACTTTAATCCCTATTCCAAATTTTTCCTTGCTTTCCTTCGCCGTCTGCTTGATGTACAAATTGAATAACATCGGAGAAGGCCTACAACCCTGTCTTACTCCCTTCCCAACTGATGCTTCCCTTTCATGCCCTTCGAGTCTAATAACTGCGGTCTGGCTTTTGTACAAGTGGTAAATAACTTTCCTTTCCCTGTATTTTACCCCTGCTGACTTCAGAATTTGAAATTTACTTCAAAAGTAAGTATCTGATATTAAATCTTTCGCAAATTATAGGTAAACAAACGGAAAAAGTACTTTTCGGTACCCAGTCCATCGCATAGAGTCCACAATGACATTCTGTGATGTGACTGCATTTTCAGTTTAAAACATGAGTTTTTTGTTTTTTGTTTTTTTTTAATCTCGATTCAGATGCGATGTGACAGCTTTTCCAGTTTAACACTTTTGATTTAATTTCAGTTCGTTTTTGCGACCGGTGAAACACGTCCGTTGCATTTCGATTTTTGCTATGTTTTTGTTCGCCTACAACAGTTTGACAAATATCAGTCTGACCACATGACATTTTCATGCATACGTAAGTATTTGGACAGATACTGCGTAGAGTAGATCTAGCACAAGAGGCGCTGTTTCCGAACACCATTCTTGCATTCAAAATAGACGCGGCGTGTCTCTGACGGCAGGATTTAAAATTCGCACGCACGCACGCACGCACACACACACACACACACACACACACACACACACACACACACACACACTATCATCGCCGGCCGCGGTGGCCGAGGGAACTGCGGCGCGCCAGTCACGGTCTGCACGACCACTACGGACGGGGGTTCGAATCCCCCCTCGGGCATGGATATTTGTGCCGTCCTCAGTATTATCCAGTTCATAAGTAGATTATAAGTTTAGGGACTGATGACCCCGTATTTAAGACCCATAAGCTCTACAAACATTTGAATATTTTTTGAACACACTATCATCGTCATCGTAATCATCATCATGGAGTCACTTTGATAAGCCGTTCAAATTTCATCCACTGACAATGAAAGTACATGGGCTCGAACAAACATATCTGTTTGAACGTGTGCTTACAGGATCTCTACGTACACCTCAATGGGCTGGTGGGTGTCGTTTTTCTGCAAAGCTCTGCAATGATGTAGATGTAATTGTAGACGCCATACATAATGCACATCTCTTAACTATAACTTATGTAATAATAATCGTACATCTTCTCTAGCGTATTGTCATCAAAATCCGTGATGATAGTTGCAACGCCGCGGTGGAGTAGCCGAGCGGTCTAAAGCGTCTCACAGCGGAGCGCGCGGTTGCTCGCCGTGGAGGTTCGAGTACTCCCTGGGGCATGGGTGTGTGTGTTCGTCCGTAGGTTAGTTTACCTAGGTTTAAGTAGTTTGTAAGCTACGGACTGATGACCACGCAGTTTGGTCCGATAGATTTACAAACATTTGAACATTTGATAATTGCAACTTTAACCTTCTTCTCGGAAGACTGTTGGTATTCACTGCCACTAGTTCCATCGCCTCTTCCCGCACTTACCGTAGCACTACCGCTAGCAATAAGTTCTTCGTCATTATCATCCCTATTATCATCATTATGTGTTGGTGTTACAACAGGATGTAACTTATGCTCATATTTCTGTACCAAAACAGATACGAGAAAGCATGCGAATGATTCATCTTCTACACTAATACCATCTTCACGAAAAAGTGCTCTTTGTAATTTCATCTCAAACAATCGCAATACATCAGCAGGATTGATTACCAATCGCCGCCCCATCTGACGCTTCACCACACAAATAACGTCACAAAACGAAATTTCGGAGGCACACTGCACCGTCCCTACCGGCGAACCGACAGGTCAAAGTGCAATGTGGCGAGGCACACGCAGAGGCCTCTAACGGACGACTGCAGAGTTTTGCAGATGCGAGAGTATCACTAGTGCAATAAGGGACCTTTACATTACCTCTCATACGATTTTGGTGTATATGTGTTGGTTCGAGCCCAAGTACTTTCCTTGTGAGACGTGTGTGTGTGTATGTGTGTTTGTGTTTGTGTGAGTATGTGAGTGGCATAAGGATGACGGCTTTGTGTACTCTCGCTCATAGAGGATACGGTCAGATAACCAAAAAGTTGTCCTTTGCATTTTATATGCACCTATCGGCGGCTCAGCGTTTATGATTTACGGAATGTGGTCTCCGTTTTCCGTGAGTGTTTAGCAGTCGCATTTCATTTCAATGATACCAAAGTTATATCGCTACTTGTAAATTTTATCGCTGAAACTGAAAACGAATTAAACATAAAATCCAATTCCTGTATTTTTAGTGATACAGCGTCGAAAAAAACGTTTAAAAGTTACGTTCCGTGAGCGCAGAATGAGGCCGTGTAGTCTTTGTTCTCTAATGAAGCTGCTCTCGAATTTTGCCTGCCGTGCTGGTCTCCTCAGAATCCCTGCAGGGATTGCGCGGTGCATAAAAAAATAGGAAGTAAAATTTTATAATAAACTGCTTCAAAGGACCAAATTAAAGCAGGAAATATCGACATGCTTGTAGAAGCTGCGTAATTTTGGACTGAAAAAAAAAAATGAAACGAGCGATAGAGCACAGGCACAACACTCGCATTCAGGACCGCAAATTAACGAGATTAGAACTTAACTTCTCTCTGACGATGACATCTTCACAGAGGAAGTATAAACTCAGATTAGGGGAGGGAGGAAATAAAACCATAGCGGTATTTGCGTTAAATGGCTCCAGAAAATTACAGAAACCTTAACTGTAGATTATCAGACAGGAATTTGTACCGCCGTCCTCCAATGATTGCGCTACCGCGCGGCTTTAGTAAGACGAAGGATGGATCAGTACATCGCGTTGAAGTTACACAAACTACTACCTTTTGCAGAAAACTGCGTTGAATAATAAATATATAATTATCTTTCAAACAGCGTAAATAATGAAAATCTCACCTGTCAGTAGTGTATAATATGGGTGACTTGAAAACAGTTACTTCATTACTTTAAATAACACAGATGTGAACGATACATACACATGTCTCATCGGGTGGAATTCGATCTTACCGTGCGGTTGTGCCTATGGGTACAGGGCCCTGACAAATAAACGCAAAACCCGCCAGGATGCATGCTTCAATATAACTGCAGATGCTAGTCAAGCCTGCAAGTTTCTCTTTTTTATTTGACAACGAACGGTTCAACAAGCAAGTTTCTCTTTTGTATTTGACGAGGAACGGTTCAACAATGAGAAGAGACGTATTCGTCTATTCTTTCAGGCAAGGAAGGAATAGGCAAAACACCGATATGCATTTACGCGATGATTGCTTCATATCTTCACCGCAGATATAGTAACATCATTCAACTCATGTGGAAATCCTATATGTCAAGCGTAGGATACGAGGATCGTGCGACTGTAGGAATTTAAGGCGGACGAGATGCGTTTTCGACTAGCCAGGTGGTTAAGGCGACCGCGGACCAAAAGCGGGAAACTGAGTTCAAATCCTGGTACGGCACAAATTTTAACTGATCGTCACTGAATTATTTCAGTGCGCTAATGCAACCAAAGACAATACTTTCCTTCCTCTCCCTCTTACTTCCAACATGCTGGTGGCATATTTTACAATTATTGATATGGTGTGTGTTCTTTCGGACATCTCTGAAAGAACAAACAACATATCAATAATTGTAAAAATAAGACACTAACAGGGAATTTTTGAATTTCAATGCGGACGCATGTAAACGCTCGATCCCGTGCGGAAATCCAGTATAGGCTGCTAGCAAGAGGAATCACTGGGCAAGAGGCTATAAGTTGAGAATTTGGGTTGGAAGGGAAGCGTGCCTGGGTAGCCGAATTGGTTAAGGCGACCGCTGGACCAAAGTTGGAAATCCGGGTTCGAATCCCGGTCCATCACAAATTTCCAGCTTCTCCGTTGGCTTCATTTCAACGCTTCGAAACGGTTTTTCGAATTCTTAATGTTGGCCGCGGTGGCCGAGGGGACTAAGGCGCTCCAGTCACGGTCTGCACGGCTACTACGGTCGGGGGTTCGAATCCCCCCTCAGGCATGGATATTTGTGCCGTCCTAGTTCGTAAGTAGTTCATAAGTAGTTTGTAAGTTTAGGGACTGATGACCCCGTAGTTAAGTCCCATAGACTCTACAAACATACGTACATACATACATACAAACATTTGAACATTTTTTTTAATTCTTAATATTACGGCCGTTCATGTCAACAAATAGTTTCTGTTATTTCGGACATTTCCGAAAGAACAGACACCATATCAATGATTTCACATTTCGGTCTACTCTTCATCGTTACTAAATTATCATCTGTTTCTGGGTACGACTTAAAATCGTATGTGTGATTTCTAAATTCCAGACATTCGTGTAATCTAGTTGTGATCTTCTCGTATCGCCAGGAGCTTTTCGAAATACACCTCTTCTTGTGATCCTGGAATTGAGTATTCGCTGTTACCCTTCAATTTATTATAGAACACAGTTCGTGTTTGCTTTCTCACATTGCTACTGCGAAGTTTATTTTCCGGTGACCCTTCCCCTTGCTCCTTCCCTTGCACCCGCGTTTTGTCCCCCATGATTATTAGATTCATATCCCTTTAAATGTTGAACGAACAATTCATTGTCCTGATATACGTTCTATATAAACTCTGCTGTAATATTGTGCTCCGCGGTGGTTTGTTGTCGACTCCGAGGAGAAGAATCCATTCACTGAACTGTTTATAACAGGTATTCACTGCACTAATTTCTTATTCATAACGAATTCTAGTCCTGTTTTACTATATTCTGCTGCTGTTGGTATTACTCTATAATCGTCTGGTCAGAAATCTTTACAGTCTTCAAAAACCTCTAAATCTGGATTTCTCTTTTTAGATTTTCTACTACCCTACCACATTCAAATTTCAAACTTTCCACACCTCGACTTGTAGAATGTTTTCCTTTCTTTTATTATTCTATATTTTTCATATTTTGCCAGTCCCCTCGTGGACTTACGAATGGACGATTAATCTTGATTGTCTTGTCAATTGAGAGATCAGCATGATAGTTTCCAAATTACCTACTTTATTTATTGACAATACATATTCTGCATTTCTGATGCAGCGGTTTCCACTGTCTTCTTCATCCTCCGTCCATTGATCATTGCTGATTCCTAAGACTATTTAGGGCGTTACGCACACCAAGGGCAAGAAAGTTAACTGAAACTTTATCACTTGTGAGCCCTCTTGCAAAAGGCCGGTTTCACAACAAAATGGTCTTCTTATGCTGCCTAATGTCCGAAATCTTCGGTCGGCTTTGTTGATAGTAATCATTCTAAATGTTAGGCAATGGCTCATTTTGAATTTGGGACACATGATGTCCTGATTGATAATCAAATACATTACTGCTGAACTTTCGTTATCTTGTATTTAGCTGATGGTTTCTCGTAACATGTTTCTATGACTGATTTCTTTAAAAGAAATATCACAAGTTTTTAATTTTTAACGGAGAGCCTACGCACGTTTTAGTTTCGCTAATGTGTCACAACAAAGAAGGGCTCCCTTACATACATTAAAATAAACGTAGCATGGCCAGTATTGCCGGAGAAAGGTACTGAGACGTGGAAGTACATAGCACTTTCAGGATAGAATAAGTTTCGGGTTTCTTCTTAAGCGCGTTCCTATCCGCTGGCAACCTTGTTCTTGAAATATCGCTTTTACGTGCTTCTAAAGATAATAGCACCGTCTGCGATCATTTCCTCTTCTTCGGGGATATTTTCATTTGGCCATTTCTAGGCGCTTCTTTACGTATATTCCGTGCCACAACTTTTGGAGAAAAGTTCCTAGTTAGCCTCTTTAACAGTTTTAGTGACGGTAACCGTTCAGTGGCGCTACTTTGACTCTCACTCAAGTTTACTTTTGCGCTGCAGGTGGAAATTTCCTGTGTTAGTTCTCTCTCTCTCTCGTTACAATGAAACCTGTTCCCGGAGCCTTAATGAAGCCGCTTGATGCACTCTCCGTCTGCAATATTTTCGCCCACAATGCATACTGGATGAGGTCTCGTACAGCGCCGTTAGTTTTTACTGGATGCCGAGCGGAATGAAGCCAGGGAGCCAGCAACGCTTAAAGCTGGCCTTCCGTTCCGCTTGAAGCACTCAGCAGAGAAACTCTGGGTAACTCATCTCCGAGGCAGGTAAATATGAATAAAGGTTACGGAGTTGTTAGTGCGATTAGAAGGTAACTACTCTTCATAAATTACTGAGAATTCCAGTAGTGTGGCTTCGAAGTAATAGTAGCTCTGGAATTTCTACAGGGAAAATTTGGTTCAACATCGGGTAAAAAAGTATTTATTGCACAAAAGCGTGTAATCAGAATAATTGTTGGAGCCCATCCAAGAGCATCCTGCAGACATTTATTTAGGGATCTATGGATCTTCACTGTAGCTTGACGATATATAAATTCTTTCATGAAATTTGTTATTAACAATCCGACCCAATTCAAAAGTAATAGCAGGGTGCATAGCTACAACACTATGAGAAAGGATGATATTCACTATTCAACGTTAAGTCTAACTTTGGCTCAAAAAGGGGTGAATTATGCTGCCACAAAAGTCTTTGGTCACTTACCAAGTAGCATCAAAAGACTGACAGATAGTGAACTAGTATTTAAAAAGAAATTAAAGGAATTTCTGAATGGCAACTCCTTCTACAATGTAGATGATTTTTTAGATAAAACTTAATAAATAAAAATTAAAAAAAAAACATAAAAATGTAATAAAAAATTCTTAAAATATTGATTGTCAAGTGTAGACAACATTTACTAAACTGACACGTTCTACATCATTACGAAATGTCGTAAATATGATCTATGGAACAAGTATAATCTAATCTAATCTAATTCTGAAGTACTATTGACTCACACAAAGTCGTCATCGCTGTTCTCTCTCCCCCTCCCTCAATCTCTCTCTCTTTCTCTCTCTCTCTGCCTCATTCTGTTTGCAAGATCTATGCGTCATTTTTGCGAGCTGTAGGCAGTCACAAATCGTCTACTGTATATCTCATGTGGTGTTGGAGCCTCTTACTGAAGAAAATTCTGGAATGAAACTCGTAAGGCACCAATAATTTACCTATTTGTAATCCTTGATAACAGACTGCTCAAAGACGTCTGTAGATGACGGTGAGTTGCTGAACAGTATCATAAGAAAATATACGCAGATATACAGTGCTATTATTTCTAAGTAAGTAGATATGATTTGAAAAGTTCAGCATGACTCTAGTAAGTAGCCGATCGTCACAGATGCTGTGCTACTATCATAACGCCGAATGAAACCGTCAATTAAAAATTAGATTTTATGGGCAAGAATCCTTTTATTATTTTTTATTTATTTTCTATTTATTTATTTATTTTTGCTATAAAACCCAACAGGACTTTAAAGTTGCAAGGCTGTCAGTTGTTGTTTCTCTTCGACGGAATAACGATCACCGCTCGTACGCTTCACCTGAGGCAGCAAAGACTGCCGTGATATGAACGAATGGAAACTAGCACCCAAGTCTAGGTGTGACATAACTGCATAGCCGTAAACTTCGCAGTGATTAGCGGAGGCTCCTGGTTCTTGACAGCAGCGCCAGACCGTTGGCCGTTAGGTCTTCAGTTCTACAGTGTGGGGTTTCATTGTTTGCCCACCAGCATTACCTACTGCTTCTTGTTTGGCGTATCGCTTTCTTCCATTTTAACAACCCCGTCTGTTGTCGATTTTGCTCTCTTTCTCTCTCTCTCTCTGTCTCTCTCTATTAAACAAACAAACACACACACACAAACATACAAAACTACGGCCACCGCGGCCGGCGTGCATTAGTTCAAATGTTCAAATGTTTGTTAAGCTTATGGGACTTAACTACGGGGTCATCAGTCCCTAAACTTACAAACTACTTACGAATTAGGACGGCACAAATATCCATGCCCGAGGGGGGATTCGAACCCCCGACCGTAGTGGCCGTGCTGACCGTGACTGGAGCGCCTCAGTCCCCTCGGCCACCGCGGCCGGCGCGTGCATTAGTCAACCACAGACAGCATTAATGGAATAGTATGACAAGTTACATGTGAAATACTTACAGAGCTTAGTCAATAGCTTAATATCATGATACAAAATTGAAAAACTGTAAAATAAATATTTGTCACAATGCTAAACTTGTTATGGCTGATTGCTGCAAACTGAAGCATACCTTGAAGAGTGTGCAGAAAAAAAATTAAATCAAAGATAACAAACATGTTTACATTGGATTTCTTTGTGCAAAGACTGTAGTGCGTACAGTTAGGCTATGTCTATGGTCTTCACTGGGATCTATGGTTGATGTAAATAATATGATTTCTATGTTTATCAACATGTGTTATACAACATAATGAAGTGGAAGCATGATATGTGCAAATGTAATACTATGTAGATGTGATATTTTGAAATTAGTTGCTGTACATTACATCAGCAAATAAAACATCGAGTGACTACATTTAGATTATGTAGTTAAAGTCGTGATTTCAGACAATGAAGTAAATAAAATCGTAATTACGTATCATATTGAGTTAATTGACACACATTACAAATTGTGAAACTAAAAGTAACATAGTAGTGATTTTGCTGTTAGTGTGATATAAATGTCTGAAGTGATAATATTCATAGCAGATTTTTGTTTTGGTGTAGACATGACAAAGTTATAGCAGTAAGAAAACAAGGTAATTTCTATTACATCAATCAATTAATAAATCCATACCCTTTTAAGACATTAATTTTAACTTTGTCAGATAGATACAAACATATTACAAAAAGGCTATGTCAGCCTATGCACACAACTGTCCTGAATAAAAAACTAAAATTTGATGTAGCTTAGAAATAATTTGTAGTTATCTTAAATACTGGGCACAATAGAAAATATGTTGGGCTCTGGATATATAGGATTACAATACTTTATTCATCGGACAACCACAGTCGAAAGCCGCGTCGGCAACAACAACGCCTCTTCTCCCAGCTGTCTCCTCTGGAGGTAAAGTGCCAGTGCTCTAGCAGATTTTAATCTTCTTTTACCCCTGACGCGGCTTTCTTGCTGAATACCGTTCTTAGTGTTTTATATCAGAGGTAGGCCATTGGCTGATGAAAATGTACTGTTTTAAGTATGGGATTTTATTCGGTTTTTAATACATGATGACGGTGCCCCACTTTTTGAAGAAAAGGGATTTTATAGGTGTCTTTAGAGGCAAGTTGGTTAAAACTCTAATAATGGGGATCAGCTAGTATAGAGTCAAAGTAACACATGGTTAAGATATGAAAGAAATAAGCATCTGATGATGCAAATTTAATTTGCGAAACCGGTTGTGAGTTCTTAGTAAAGAATTTTTAACAGTCGCAGCGGTGTGTTGTCAAAAAAATACATAGGATTAGCCGTGCGAATTGTGGCGCCGTGCTGCTGTGTACACGGCCGTTCGCCGTCGGGGGTTCTAGGGGGCATGGGTGTTTTTGTTGTCCTTAGGTTAGTTTACCTTAGTTTAAGTAGTGTGTTAGCTACAACTAATAACCAGTAGTTGAGTCCGGTAAATTTGAAACATTTGACCATTTGGAGAGGAGTTGCAAAGGTTCCTATCACTCGCCCGTCCTTACCACCAACAACTAACTCGGCCGCAACCGTGTCGTGTGGGCGGGTGGCAGAGAGGCCTCCTGCCGCCTAATCCCCGCCAGGACCAGTAATGGCACGCGGTCCTCACGAGCAGCCACTGCCGCCCACAGGTGTTGTTTGCTGACGCGTCATCGCGCCTCTCCTCCGGCTAAGTGCACTTTACACCGGATTCCCAAAGTAAACCGCCCCGGAGTGGGTCCGGAGTAAACAAACCGGCAGGCGAAGGCACCCACGCTGCCGATTCCGGAAGGAGGCGCCTTACTAGACGTAAATTTACTTCTAACGTGATCAGGACAGCGAAAGCAACGAGGCTAACCACTTCGTTTACACTATTTCTTCCTGATTCGCATATTAATTGTGTCAGGATATGACAGATACTGGTGTGACAATGTCTCTTACCAAATATTTCACTCGTACTGTGTGTAAGAAACAGTGATCATTTTGCTGTTCATCCAGTTTTGTCCCCACAGTTAAGACACCATCAATATGTAATGGCAGAAAACTAGAGAGGTGGAAATAAAATTAAGCGCTTTAACTCTTGATACGAAGGTTGATCCGAAATATTGCCACCTAATTTTAATCACTGCTAGATGGCCCGGTGAACTTTGTATCACTTACGTCTTAATATAAACCATGTTAATTTAAATCATATGTATTTTAGACCCACTAGCTTTATGAAGGCATCATTAGATAGTCTAAGTATCGGTTAACGTCAAAAGTTCAAAAGTTTGTCGCAATCGTACGAATGATTTTTCCTATTTTCTGGCCTACTATTCCAAACTTTTACTTCAATCGAACCTTCCTCTCGCTTTGAAGTCGAATGTGCAAAATTTTATTGCAACCAGATGAATGGTATTGATATGTCATAGAAAAATATCTTTCTATTTTTTCAAAATTTTCTAATTTTCAGGGAATCTTTTCCAAATTTTTATTTCATATAAACGTTTCTCTTGCTTTGAACGTCAAATATGAAAAATTTTATCGCAATCAGACGAATCATATTGATGTCCCATTGAAAAAAGCTCTTTCACTTTCTTGCGAATTATCAACTTTCTGGGTAATGTCCCCAAACTTTTAGTTCATAACTACGTTCATCTTACGTTGAATGTCAAATGATCAAAATTTTATCGCAATCGGATGAACGGTTCTCAATTTATAGTGTTGAGATCATTTAGAAACACATTGAAAAAGGAACTTACTTCGAATTTCGCGACTTTCTCTTTTAACTGTCCCTATTTTTTTACTGAAACTTTTCCAAGGCCATAATGTACAAACAAACCAAAAATTACCCCTCTCCGTCGTGTGAATAGTTATAGTGCTGAACTCAATCACTAACACATTCGATAACGCATTTTAGGTTTTTCTTCAATTTTCCAATTTTTCGGTAGATTTTCAAAACAATTTATTTCATAGAAACCTCGTCCTGTCAAGCCGTACTCAAGTGATGCTCTTACAACCAAGTAGCAATTGATTTTTATTCATAGGAAAAAATCTCTTTCGGGTTTTCCTACATTTTCCCACTTTCCGAGAGAATTTTCCAAATTTTTATTTGATGCGAACCATCCTCTTGCTTTCAACATGAAATGTACAAAATTTTATCGCAATTGCACGAACGGTATTGATAGCTGTTTCAGGAGAAAGCTGTTTCAGTTTCTCCCTATTTTCCTCTTTATCCGGAGAACTTTTCCATATCTTATCACCGTTTAAACCTTCCCTGGACTTACACAAATATTTCAAGACTAAAATTAGCCAAATCGGTTCAACCGTTCTCGAGGTTTAGCGAGACTAACGAACAGCAATTTATTTTTATATATATAGATAACTACAGGAGATACATTAATCATAGCAGCGCAGCTAACTAGAGCAATATTTCAGCTAGAAACTCATTTTTCCACATAGTTACTGCCATTCGTTGTACACCTTTGCCTAGGATGCAGCAGGGCCTTCATACCGCGCTTGCAAAAATCTGGATCAGCTAAGGCGAACCACTTCCCTACGTCTTTGACAACAGCATCTGAGCCTTGAAAATATTTCTCAAGTACTTCGTTTAAGAAGGGTGAAGGTTGAATCATTAGCACTACACCGGTGACATCTGACGCAGACATCCAATGTTAGCACAGTAAAATAGGTGACATTACTTTTGGAACGGCCGTCATACATTTATCCTACTGTGGATAAGAAGACCAGTGCCTCCATGGAAAAATGTGTTTGGAGTCGCCTACGAAACTATGCTTGCAGGTCTTCGTCCGAAGAATGTCTTTTCTGCAGGACTCTAAAACATGGAAAAGGTATGGGGAGAGAATGGAACTGTACACAAGATGTGCTACGGTTTCCCGGAGAAGCTTCTGCTGCATAGTCATAACGGCCTTCTCGTCATGTTAGTGAGCTTTAATCTCCAACACAGACATGCGGTTTCGACTAAGATACAGAAGTTTCTCTGGGAAGATATTAGACATCTCTCCGCACATTATTTCGGTATTCTTGGAGCCCCGAGGAAACGAATGCCCATTGCTTTACTTCGCACGAAGGCAACCGCAAATATTTCCGTGAATTCAGTATTGATTCACAAGGGAACAAATGTACGACGGCGTACTGAAAAGTACTGCTATTTTTTAATTTTGTTAACGTGTTATACACTGCTCAAAGCAGTTGGGGCGATCAGGTGAGATGTCATATACAATATAAATATGGTAACATATGTTATTCAGATACTGGTTACAATTGAAGTTTGTGTGTGACACAGTACGATATTTTCCTATCTCAACTCTTTACCTGTGGTTTACATGGCGTTTCCCTACAACGAAGCGCCATGAGGCTGCCATAATAGTGAAAAAGTATTTCTCATTGCCCCCTAAAAAAAGGAAGTGATCAGCTCCGATGACCACTACAGTTGCACACCTGAGTGCCATGGACAGTGCGAGGTTACAAATCTCCTCTTCAGGGACATTATTCCATGAGTGCAATATCGAGCTCTGCAACCATTGTGGGAGTTGCTGGTTTGCCTACATTGCGTCTACCAAATGCATCCCTTACATGCTCAGTCGAGTGTAATTCCGGTGAACAAGCTGGCCACACCATTCGTTCAATTCCCTAATCCTCAAGCATGTTGTCCACCAGTCTACCAGAAGGAACATATCTCCTATGGCACCAGCGCATGGAACAACAAAAGGTCGAAGGATCTCGTCTGTATATCTCTGAGCAGTCAAAGCGGCATTCTGAACGATACAGAGGTCCGTGCGTTCACCAATACTGACTCTTGCCCACACCATTCGTCCACCACTATCATATGGTGAAGCTTCCTGAACATAAGCAAGATGTCGTTGAGTGACATAATTATAAATGACGTTTATACCTTTCTCACTGCTGTTATAATGCTTTATTTATTTACTATGAGCTATAGCTATGACCTAACTATCAAAACCATTAACAAAAACCACTGTTTCAAAATTTATAGAAAACCCACCACAACTGCTTGTATTATAAATGCAAAATCATGTCACCCAAAATCCCACAAACTTGCATTCTTCCACACAATGCTTAACGGACTGATAAATTTGCCACTAGAGGAAAATGAAGTAAAAAAGGAAATGAAAATATTAGAATGCATAGCTATTCAAAATGATTATGACCCAAAAGTCGTATCAAAACTGTACCACAGCAAAACACAACCAAAAAAAGATTAATGCACACAAAGAAATAACACTAGACAGACAAATAACGAAAAAGGAGAAACCAAAATATGTAGCCACACACTATCCAGTAAAATTTTCTAACAAAATTAATAAAATATTCAAAAAGACCAAGACCACATTTGCATACGAAAATAGATACAGCCTCAAACACAAAATCTACAAGGGAAACACAGTAACTCCCATATATAAAAATCTGGTATCTACAAAATTGTATGTAACACATGTCACAAATTTTATATAGGGTAGACTGGTGGAAATTTTGAAATTAGATATAAAGAACACACCATAAACACCGAAAACACTCCATCTACTTTTTATCGTCACCTACAAACCGAAAAACATGGGATAGGGACCATAAATGAAACGATGAAAATTCTTCACATCACGGAAAAGGGACCAATCGTGAATATCCTTGAAGAAATCGAATTATATTCACATGCCTACATAAATCTCATAAATTTACTCAATGAGCAAACAGAGGTAAAACACAAAAAATACATTGAAAATTTCATTCATATTTTCAGCCACGAAAATGAATAGCCAAAAACAGGTCACAGATATTCACTCCATAGAAACATAAAAATCAACCACCAAAGTTATAATATCAAGGAAAATCAATTAGCTGATAACTGCAGTGATCTGTGAGTAACTATGTGAACATATAATGTCGTTAAAACACTTTGAAAATAACTGTCCTTTTAATCAGGCAGAAAATAAAAAATCCATTACAGGCATATAAACCAATCATAATTTAAATAAAATCAATATCATCTGAAACAAAAAGGACAGCAGTAAGAATGTAAGTAAATTAAATGTATTAGCCATAAAAAAATTATATATGCCAGCTTATGTAACTGTTGTTATAAATTTTTTCGTTTATGTTACAGAAAAAAACTGATAATGGCAATATAAAGCCGAAATGAGCTCATAGTAAATAAGTAAATCATTACAACAGCAGTGAGAAAGGTATAAACGTCATTTATAATAAGCAGGATTATTCAGAGTTCCACGTTCTCTCCAGATGAGGGAACGACGATTGTCCGGCTGAACACCAAATCTTGACTCATCTGTGAACAGAAGCCGGTGTCATTTGTTACGACTCCAATTCTGATGTCCCTCCGCCCTGTTTCTGGGGGCTAATCGGTGTTGTAGTTTTAATGTGGCACGCACTATCGGCTTCCGTGCGCTGAAGCCACATTCCCGAATGTGATTTCGGACTGTTTGTGTTTATGTTTCGCGTCCTGTTGCTGCCTATAGGATGCGTTACATCTGAGTTGCATTCAGCCTCTTGTCTCAACGGGCTGTTAACCGGAGATAACAGGTCTTGCTCATGTTACCCGTGGAAAACCATGGTCTTGATTTCTTTTAACGGTTCCTGTTGTTTTAAATTGCGTCCAGGTCCTGGAAAGTACACTTTGAGACAACAATAGATGAAGCCAGCACCCTCTGTGTCTATCCCGCTTCAAATCTTCCTGTGGCTCTCCATGGCATTGCTTCGGGTAAGTCACGTTGTTATTGCATTGTTGTACCTACTCGCTATACTATCTGATCTCAACGGCTGGTGTAATTCGTTTGGTAGTGTAAACACAAGTTAACACCAAGTTCCTGTTATTACCAGTATCTCGGTTGTCATAATGTTGTCTTCACTCCGTAGTATCGACAGGAAGACGTCGAACAATTTTGGTTTATTCTGCTGATGACAGTACTTCAGAACCTAGATATCTCAACGGATCCACTAATTGCTTTGTATATGCAATAGAAATTAAATGATCGACATTCCCGCTTCTCTGACGCAAGTTAGAACACTCTGCAGCTTGAATGCTCCGAATTCAACGCGTAAGATGGCAGCGTGTAACATGTGTATGTCACTGTTGAGAAAACTGAAAGCACGAATATTACGAGAGCACCCACAATTCTGGAATTGTCCTTACATCCCCGTTCTGTTTCATATCGTTCTGCAGCCTTACGCCTAAATACTTAATCGACGCGATTGTATCAAGAATCACTCTCCTAATGCTGTAGTGGAACATTATGGGATTGTTTTTGTTACTCGTCCGCATGACCGTACATTTTTCTACATTTACAGCAAGCTGCCAATCCTCACAACAACCAGTAATTTTGTCTGTCATCTTTCATCCTAATACAGTCATTTAATGACAACACCTCGTACACCACGTCATCAATGAACAGCCGTTGATCGCCAATTACTCCGTTACATGACGTACGTATAGGCTCCACATAAAAGAATAACGGTCTTATCATACGTTTCTGGCACATCCCTGACGAAAACGTTGTCGTCCTGGAGGAAAGACACCTTCCAACGTCACACAAAATAGGTGAATGGTCAACATTCTGACAACTGAAATCCGTTGCTGATACGAGACGTTAAATGCTGGGCCTTACATGTTTGATTTAATGTGAGTTTCAGGTAACCTAAAGTAAAATTATAGGGCGCCGATAATACGCTATTTTGTGTTTGGGTCATATTATGTATTATATTTAGGGCCGCCTAGAGAATGTCAATAATGCTCGCCAGTCGAATAGGTCGGATAGACTAGTGTCACCTGGAACTCTGAACACCGATGATGGGGATAGAATGCCTCAGAATGGATTTTGGAGATGACGACTCTGCTCTTCAGTGCTGGAAAACTCAGCTAGCTGTGTCAGAGAAAGGAGTATTTTGCATTAGCAAAATCAGTTTCTGTGCGGCCGGAAACGTTATCTTGTTCAGAAGAAGCAGACTTCATCCGAAACGATTCGAAGATATAGATGTACAACATAACTAAACTACTAGTAGTACGCCGAGCTATGTGGCGCTATGTGGTAACATACTGGACTCGCATTCGGGAAGACGGTATTTCAAATGCACCTCCGGTTATCCAAATTTAGAATTTTCGTGGTTCCCCTAAATCAGTCCAGGTAAATACCGGGATGGTTAAAAAAATGTTCAGATGTTTGTTAAGCTTATGGGACTTAATTACGGGGTCATCAGTCCCTAAACTTACAAACTACTTATGAACTACTTACGAACTAGGACGGAACAAATATCCATGCCCGAGGGGGGATTCGAAACCCGACCGGGATGGTTCCTTTCAAAGGGCAAAGCCGATTTCCTTCCCCGTCTTTAGCCAAAAATTCCGTGCGTTAGCTACGTCTCTAATGACCACGCTCTTCCTTCTTTGATGTAGCTTCGTCAGCTGTAAATAACAAATATCATCTTTCGAGACAGGCGTCCACAACATCAAGGTGTAGCCAACTGAAGGCGTAGTTGCCTTTACCCTCTTTTTAACACAGCGCACTCTTCTAGCACAACCTACCCCTACTAAAGAGTTCAAAAATGTTCAAATGTTTGTTAAGCTTATGGGACTTAACTACGGGGTTATCAGTCCCTAAACTTACAAACTACCTATCAACTAGCTTATCCTAAGGACGGCACAAATATCCATGCCCGAGGGGGGATTCGAACCCCCGACCGTAGTGGCCGTGAAGACCGTGACTGAAGCGCCTCAGTCGCCTCGGCCACCATGGCCGGCACTAAAGAGTCATATACGAGCAAGCCATTTCATGCTCGACGCACTCGAACGAGTACGGATCTGCGAAACCGCGTTATGGAGATCTCTGATAGGAATAGACATAAATGTTTTGGTGCATCACAACAGTTATAACAGAAGTTCATATTAACTACACGGTCAATTTACATTAATGTTCTACATCAACATCCAATAAAGACTTACAGCACTAGGACTAGAAGCATATAAAACAGAGCATTCGTTGTACTAATACGGAGACAGAGCAATGTATCTGGCATCCAAAAGGGCATGATCATTGGCTTTCAGGTCAAGGGTGGAAACGGTGGAACGGTGCCTGGGGAACGGGCGAATAGACGTGCAATTGTTAAGATACTGGCTACGCATGTGAACCATGGGGCTAAGAACCGTTCAGCGAACGTTGCTTCGTGTTGAGCTGCGCAGTACGTGACTGGTTAATGACGCACCCTTGTTGACTGTTATTCATGGAAGACGAAGGCTGAAATATGCTCGCCAGTGGCGCAGAAATTCCGCTAAAGTGACTAAGCGTAACTGTACCAAAAGAATCACGTTTTATGCTCCATCAGGCAGATGTCCACGGACGAACACGGCGTGAAAGGGATAAAATCAACTACTCTGAAACTGTCAGCGCCAAGGATCTATACCGGAGAACAGAATGTTGTGGTCTGAGATTTGATTACACTTTTCGTTCCAGTTGATCCAAACTGAAAGGTATCGTCTTGTATGTAGGACATATCATAAAACAAGATGCACAATGAGCACTTCCAAAATGAGATAACATATTTTGATGCACCTGCCACAGATCCCAAATGTAACTGTCCTTGTGTATGTTAAACGCCCAGAAAAACAAAATCTTTAGAACATAAAACTTGCTACTACATACTAAAAGTTCAATACTCTAGGTTCACATGACAATTCTTAGGCACTTTTTTTACAATACTTACTTACAATAATCAAGTCAGACGGACCACAATATTCACATTTGTGAATATTATATACATATACCAATCAATTCTGCTAAGAAATGCATCAGTGGAGTAGAATGAGGTGGGCAGTAAAAATTCCTTTCGACTCTTTTCAAACTGAACTACATTATGAGTTAATTTTCTTACGACTGCTGGCATATTATTGAAAATGTGAATTGCTGAATACTGTTAAACTTTCTAAGACAAAATATGTGATTTTACACCACTATTAACGTTATCTTGCTTCTGGTATTGATCCTATGAACTGACCTATTGGCTTGAAAAAATTACTTATTTTAATGACAAATTTTATTGGAGAATAAATGTATTGTGAAGCAGTAGTTAGTATTCCCAGGTCCTTAAATATCCCTCAACCGCATTTTCTTGTTGACACCACAAATAATTCGTACATCACCTTTTTGGGTTCTGATAACTTTAAGTTGGCCTGATAAGTTAGTTATCCCATAAAATAACCCCGTATGATATTATGGAGTGAAAGTTAATACAATATGCTACATTATTATTTTATACGTCGTTGTGTCTGACAACTTTTGCAAAGCAAATAGGGACTTGTTCAGGCGCTTCAGCAGTTCTGTGGCATGCTCCTCCCAGTTAAATTTATCCCACCAAAAACATAAAATGTAACAAAATGCAAGTCTCTCGAAGAATTCCTTCTACCATAAAAAGTCGTGAGATCTCATGGGAAACCATGTCGGTTGTTTTACTTTATTCCATAGAACTTCGTGTTCATGAAACCACCTATTCAACACCTTGTCATTACTTTTTATCTACTTATATATCTACCAACATCTGTAGTGACTGTATCAAAATTATACATCTTTATTTCTATAATAAATATAATGACTTGGCAATCGCACCTTAATATAGTGACATAAGAATAAATATAAAGATCTGGCTATTGCACATCGTCATAAAGACATAACAATAATTTATATTGCATTATGAATCCAAAGAATGAAGTACACTCACATGTGCACGAAGCTTCTTTAAATATTAGTTTATGTTGCCTTGGGAAACAAAGTCGTTTTTTTTTTTTTTGTTTTTTTTAGTAAGTGTTCATATAACCACTTATTTCTTATGTAATTAGGAATCTACCAACATTTATAGCGACTATATTAATATTATACATCTTTACTTCTATAATGCATATAATGACTTCATAGTCCCACCATAATATAATTACATCAGAATACATATAATGATTGAACAACTACACATCGACATATAAAAATATTTTATATGCCACTATGCAACAAACGTCATCACATAGGAAATACATACCTCAAATTTCCATAAGTATTTTCAGTATTAGTTTACGTTGCCCTGCGGTTACCAAGTAATTATATTTATTATAGACATAAAGATGTGTAATTTTTAGACAGTCACTACAGATGTTGATAGATACCTAATTAGATGAAAAACAATGACAAGGTGTTGAATAGGTGATTACATTACATTTTTTTTTTTTTTTTTTTTTTTTTTTTTTTTTTTTAATGTGGAAGGAAGACTTCTTACAAACTACTTAAACTAAGTTAAACTGACCAAAGGATAACACACGCACGAACACACACACACATACACATGCCCAATGGAGGCTTCGAACCTCCGATGGCGAACAACCGCGTTCTCCGCAGCAAGGCGCCTTAGACCGCTCAGCCACTCCATCGAGGCAAACATTGTAAATAGCATTGAGAGAAAGAATCTATTACTTACACTGCATTAAATGTATTCACTCAAAAGAGTGCATCTCAATAATTTATTGCGCTGAAATTGTTTCTGAGAAGTAAATACCACATTATACATTTACACAGGTGTTATGATGTTTGATTCGCAAAACAGTCACGGGTGGGTTGTTTCAGAAAATTTGCATACAAAATGTGTACATGCAGCAGCGTATTTTTGTTATGAATTCTCTGCTTACGGACAGTGTTATAATTAACTTCGCTAATTTTAATGCGTAGGTTAACACGAATTCATTTTAATCTCATTAAGCTTATACAAGCAAATGATATTTTTGTTTTGTTTTTAATTGTGTGGAACGAATCAATCAATCAAATCGTTACACTCTAACTCATCGAATATGCTGTCAAATAAATACGAGTATTCGGTATCAGTTTATAACTGGGTATTTATATTATGAAATATAAACAAGATAATAAATTAATAATTTTGTCTTATTTCACTATTTGCCATAAATAAGAAGTACTTAAGAAAAATTAATGTGCTTTTCATCCTAAAAGTGAGGGAGTGATATAAAACTGTTATGAATTCTCAAGTGAGCAGTACCATCCTAAACAGTTTTATTATTACTATTTTTTTTTGGAGATGTATTTGCTTAAAATCAGATAATGGAAACGTAGCTTTGCCGGAACTAGTCGTAAAATGTATTACTAATGGATATTACTGTCTACTTCAGAATTCATAACAAAAATGTATTTAAGAATACTAGGATCGTTTAAAAATAAATGCCCTGCACGACGAATACATTTTTTAGCATGATAAATATGTTAAGAACGTAAATTACTGACAATTCGAAAATGACGCACAATCTAAACTTGCTTTAAATACAGTGCATTGTGACAGATGTAGACAACAGTAACAACATCGGACTATACCTGAATGAGTGGCGATTAGTTTTGCTGTGTTCCCAGAAGACTGTTATATCAGAGGCAAAAATAAACTATCCCAAAATGAGTACACTAATGGCCATTAAAATTGGTACACCGAGAAGAAATGCAGATGATAAACGGGTATTCATTGGACAAATATATAATGCTATAACTGACATGTGATTACAATTTCATGCAATTTGGGTGCATAGATAATGAGAAAGCAGTACCCAGAACAACCACCTCTGGCCATAATAACTGCCTTGATACGCCTGGGCATTGAGTCCAACAGAGCTTGGATGGCTTGTACAGGTACAGATGCCCATGCAGCTTCAAGACAATACCACAATTCATCAAGAGTAGTGACTGGCGTATTGTGACGAGCCAGTTGCTCGGCCACCATTGACCAGACGTTTTCAATTGGTGAGAGATCTGGAGAATGTGCTGGACAGGGCAGCAGTCGAACATTTTCCGTATCCAGAAAGGCCCTTTCAGGTCCTGCAACATGCGGTCGTGCATTATCTTGCTGAAACGGAGGGTTTCGCAGGGATCGAATGAAGGGTAGAGCCACGGGTCGTAACAGATCTGAAATGTAACAGCCACTGTTTAAAGTTCCGTCGATGAGAACAAGAGGTGAACGAGACGTGTAACCAATGGCACCACATACCATCACGCCGGGTGACACGCCAGTATGGCGATGACGAATACACGCTTCCAATGTGCGTTTACCGCGATGTCGCCAAACACGGATGCGACCATCGTGATGCTGTAAACAGAACCTGGATTCATCCCAAAAAATTACGTGTTGCCATTGGTGCACCCAGGTTCGTCGTTGCGTACACCTTCGCAGGCGCTCCTGCCTGTGATTCAGCGTCAAGGGTAACCGCAGACATGGTCTCCGAGCTGGTAGTCCATGCTGCTGCAAACGTCGTCGAACTGTTCGTGCAGATGGTTGTCGTCTTGCACAAGTCTCCATCTGTTGACTCAGGGATCGAGATGTGGCTGTAAGATCCGTAACAGCCATGCGGATAAGATGCCTGTCATCTCGACTGCTAGTGATACGATGCCGTTGGGATCCAGCACGGCGTTCCGTATTGCTCTCCTGAACCATTGGACCGTGACCAACGCAAGCAGCAATGTCGCTATACCATAAACCGCAGTCGCGATAGGCTGTTATCCGACCTTTATCAAAGTCGGAAACGTGATGGTACGCATTTCTCCTCCTTACACAAGACTCCGCAACAACGTTTCACCAGACAACACCACTCAGCTACTATTTGTGTTTGAGAAATCGGTTGGAAACTTTCCTCGTGTCAGCACGTTGTAGGTGTCGCCACCGGCGTCAACCTTGTGTGAATGCTCTGAAAAGCTAATCATTTGCATATCCCAGCATCTTCTTCTTGTCGGTTAAATTTCGCGTCTGTAGCACGTCATCTTCGTGGTGTAGCAATATTAATGGCCAGGAGTGTAGTTTTTTTTTTTTTTTTTTTTTTTTTTTTTTTTTTTTTTTTTTCAAATAGCGAAATAATTCAGATTCAGTCTTTATCGTCAGGGAAACACTTATGCTGCTAAAGCGGTACCAGTTGACCCAATATAAGATTCCACCCTCAAAAAGCACTTGCTGCATACCTGTTAACAATGTTACAAATAATGGTAAATAAATTTACAAATATAATTAGGATTAAGTGTAACAATTCCAGGAAACGACTTTTAAGGTGTCAATTAATCCCCACAAAGTGATCTATTTATAGCGCGTGATGATTTTCCTAAGTAACATAAGGACAAATGATTCAGTCAATAACGTTGATTCTTGTCTCGTTATTTTCTCCCTAATCGGATATCTCTTGCAGTCCACGGTGGGTGCTCCGTGTCGAGTCAGGCTGAATGTGATGCTCTCCAAAACCTTCAAAGAGTGACTAAAGTTGTATCTAATCCTACTTCTGATATGCAATAATTACCTCTCATTGGCTGGAATTTTTCAACATTCGTCCGTTATCAGTATTTCATATGTGAGTTAACATTACAGATAACAAATGCCACAAGTGGCAATCCACAATATTGCACACGTTTGACTAAGCACTTAAGTAAAGATTAAAGTATCTCTTTTGGTGCGAAAATCTGCGACCGAAGTTAGGAAAAACCACTTTTTGCACCTTATTGCGTATAAGATTAATTCATGATAAACTATTACAGTGTTAATAACAGAAATGAAATAATAAAAAATTATAATTACTGTCAGCTCTGACTCTGTACAGACGTCAGTTAAAAAAACCTATGCTAAGAACGTTCTTTTTTTATGCACCTAATTCTTTAAAAAAATGGATAATACGACGTGAAAATATATCAAATTAGTTCTCCTGTGTTCTGACTGCGATTGTCTGCGTTAAGGATTTAAACTGGATGATATGAAAATTAATATGTAATCATTCTTTATAAATTTTGTGAGAAAGAAATGTATCTAAAATCTGACGGAAACATGTTAGTACTTCTACTAGGAAACACTATTTCCAAATCAGTATCAAAAGAATAAAATTCACTACTCAGATCATGATTCTGATTTACTAAAAAAGTTAAAAAATGGGGCAGGCAAGAGTGATTGTGGAGTTGATAATAATGCATACTAAACAATACGGTATTGGCAAAAGTACAGCAAAACGATGGAACAGTAAATGAACAGTTTTAGTCTAACATGTCAAGTTGGTTCAAATGATCGGATGTTTGTAAGCCTATTGGACGAAACTGCTGTGGTCATAAGTCCCTAAACTACTTAAGCTAACGTATACTAAGGGCACACAAACACTCATGCCCGATGAAGGACTCAAACCTCCGACGGAAACCACCCAGGCCGTAGCATGACGCCTTAGACCACGCAGCCATTCCGCGCGACGTCAACACCTACATCTACATGGGATACTCTACAAATCACATTTTAGTGCCTGGCAGATGGTTCGTCGAACCACCCTTATACTATATATCTCCCAATTTCGAATAGCGCGCGGGGAGAAAGAACACCTGAATCCGTTCGAGCTGCGATTTCTCGTATTTTATTCTCATGATCATTTCTGTTTATTTATGTGGGAGTCAATAATATATTTTCGCATTCGGAGGAGAATGTTGGCGATTTGAGTTTCGTAAGTAGCCCACGCCGCAGCGATAAACGCCGTTGTTGGAATGATTCCCATCACAGACCCTGAATCATTTCCGTAACGCTGTCTCCCCTGTATCGTGACATACAAACAGAGCTGCCCTTCTTTGGACTCTTTCGATGTCCTCCGTCAAACCCACCTGATAAGGATCCCACACTAGATAGCAATACTCCAAAAAAGGACGAACAAGCGTAGTGTATGCAGTTTCTTTAGTAGTTCTGTTGCATCTTTTAAGAGTTCTGCCAAGAAAACGCAGTCTCTGGCTTGCCTTTTCCACAACATTAACTACGTGTTCTTTCCAGTTTAAGTCTGAAGTAATAGTAATTCCTAGGTGTTTTGTAGAGTTTACGGCCTTCACTTTTGATTGATTTTTCTTGTAAACAAAGTTTAACGTATTTCTTTAAGTACCCATATGTACGACTTCACATATCTCATTATTTAGAATCAATTGCCAATTGATATCTCATTCAGATCGTTCTGCAGTTGTGTTTTTTTTTTTTTATCTTCAGATGATTTTACTAGACGGTAAATGACGGAGTCATCTGCAAACAACCTAAGAGAGGTGCTTAGATTTTCTCCCAAATCGTTTATGTAACGCCCGATATCACTTCTGTTTTAGTCGATGCCCTACCATCCAAGTCCTCTCTGACAGGAAATCCCCTATCCAATCGCAAATTTGGGGCGATATATCATAACCACGCAATTTGATTAAAAGCCGTTTGTGAGGTACGGTGTCGAAAGCCTTCTGGAAATCAAGAAATACGGAATCAATTTGAGAACCCTTGTCAACAGCACTCATCACTTCGTGTGAGTAAAGAGCTAGTTGTGTTTCGAATGAATGATATTTTCTAAATCCTTGTTGATCTTGGGTCAATACATCATTCTGTTCGAGATAATTCATAATATTTGAATACAGGAATCGTGAAGCAGATGTATTCTAAGACAATAATTGTGTGAAAACACAATCATGTAAACATAAAACAAACTATAACAAAATATTTAAAAAATCAGCCAAACTGCGTTATAATGTAGTTTAAAAACTCGTAATCGTCCACTATTAGTAGTCTTATAAAGAGTACTGACTAAAATTGAAATCATTTTGACGTTCGCTTTGTAATAGGCATGTTTTTATGTGATTTTTTTAGTAAGTACCGGTTTTTATTTTACAAGCAATTTTTCACTGTGCATGTGGCATACGTACACTTATTTTAAGCAGTAGTCTTCATGTGATGACTAAATTGGACATTATGATAACTATTTTGTAAACTGCATTAACACGTTGTGGTTCGGTCATATCTACATTACTTCTGAAGAAGACATGTTTAAATCTGCGCAGCCTTGGTAAAGGTTTATTAAAACCATAAATGATGCAATTGGTTGGCTGATTTTATTAATTTTGTTATCCACATAACCGTTGCTGAGGTGCAGCCATGTTTAAAATAATAAAACAAACTGAAATGAAAGATTATATTAAAATATATTGCTATGAAAGTGTCACAAAAATTTATGAATCCAATATTTATTTAAAAAACGATGAAAAGAGAAAGGCAACTGATATCGTAACAAGAATAGATCTTAATATGCAGAAGAGAGATTTTTTGAATGGGGATTGTAAGCGTATCGTGAGTTCGTCACAACTAAGCAAGAAAAATTTCGATTTAGAGTGACAACATGGCATGAAATTCATGTAAAAGTGCTACAATTCTCTCATAGCTTAACCATATTACTACACTAACATATTATGTCACTTTTTTTTTATTATTGCAGCATACCACATATGGAGTAAATTATTTCTGATATAGCCTAGAAACAAAGAATAATGTTTAATATGTGATCATATGTATAATTTCACAGAAAAGTTTATATGTTACGTCATTGATCATTTAGTTTATAATATTAGGTAGATTATTTTCATCCCTGCGTAACTTATTACTATGTTTTTAAATAATTGCAAGAGGTTATATTTTCAATACGGTTTCGTTCAAAAATTATATATTGATAAAATCTGCTCGCTAAAATGACGTGTGACTGTTCTGTGAAATTAGAAATAAAGTCATAAACATTCACTCATGTGTTACTCAAATGTTATTATAAATGAATGGATTTCCAACTTATGAAACAGCAAATCCCAGGAACATATGTTTTTTCGCGGCTTCAGTTCGTCACTAACACACCTATGAGTTTGAGTCTTTGTGACGTACTAAATATGAACGGAAGTTTATCTCGCGTAAGCTGCGGAACGACGAAGGAGAACATGGGAATTTGTCAAGACTCTCGTAAAGAGAAACTGCGTAACAAGCCCGGTAGAGGAAGGGAAATTTTTTTTCCTACGAACGTGCGACGGATTTTTTAAAACGGCTTATGAAAGAACTCGTTGACTGAAAAGGTTTCGTACTGCAAACCGTAAGAGTATCTGAAGCGACGGCGCCTGAAAGGACTGAGTCTGCAGCATCTGCGCCACCAGCCGGAACGAATTCATCGAAATACGATTTCAGAAATGTGCGCACTTCGCCAAGCCGCGCAACTGCTGGGTTTCCCAGAGTCCCAGAGCACCAGAGTCCCTGAAACATTCTGCCTGCAGCACCGTCTCTGACGACACTAATCCGCCGAGAATGGAGTAGCCAGGGAAAATATGCATTAAAGTTTCAAGTTTGTGGGCGATAAATTGCGACCTCTCATATCAGTATTTCTTCCTAAAAATTTTTGAAATTTAAATTATGGTTTATGCAAAGATATTATAAGCAGCCAGTTGTCGAATACTACTGCCAATAGATAACTTCCATAGCTTTTATGTAATTTGTTTCGAGCAATTGTATTACAAATATTGCCATATACATATTAATACAACATGTCGCTTATATTCAGATTATCTCCATGAAGATAGAACGTTCGGGGATTATGATAAATTGTACTATTATAAGTTTTTAGCCGAGTAACCTAATCCAGAAACAAGGAATTTGAACTAGATGCTTTCTGAAGCTTTGTCATAGGAATAGAAACAACTAGGAATTTTTCGATTATCATTTTCCGAACGTCAGTACGTAAAACATATTTTCGTTGAATTCACGTTTGTTAGTTAAAACGTTTTCTTCTTTAGTTTCGTCTGTGACCATCCTTCTTTCCCCCGTGGTTGAAAGATGTACTGTGAGCCAGAAGTGCAGGGACGTGTTCCCAGCTCGTTGATATTTTTTCAATTTAAATCTTATGGGGGTTTAATATTGCCCAATACAAATTCCTCTCTTGGGCAAACTTTTTCAAGACGGAGTAGCATTTGAACGCTGTGCCCTTCAGTCTTCAGCGTCTTTTGAAGTGATCCTCGATGTGTTAACACATGTTCTACCATACTATTTTCTCGCCAATGCTTCTGCCATTTCTTATAAGTTCACATCTCAATCGCTTCGAATCTCAGCTTTTCCGGTTTTGGAACAATCCATCATCACTACCGACTTTCTTGTGAATTTTTTCCTCGATTTGAGACTAATAGAATTCTTTTACTTGGAAATGAATTATTTGTCTGGGTTATTCTGCATGTAACATACTGGTTGATCTGTCTGCTAAGTGTTATTTTGCTGTCAACTTAGAATACTCCCGTTGTCTACTTCGTGGTTTCTAATTTGGAGGTTAATTTCTATTCAGATCGTCCTATTAATCTTCTTTGCAGTAACTAAAGGTAGTAATGTCATCAGTTACATTGGTATTCTGAATTAATTCCTCTCTTGAAACATAATTTAATTTCTTCCAATCTTTCTTCGACGTATTTGTAGAACTGTAGGAGCGATAAACTGCAGTACTTTCTTACACACTTTTTAATCCGAGCACTTTGTTGTTGATCTTCAATTCTTATTGCTCCTAGTTCTTGCGATTATTGTATACTACCTGAAAATCTGGCGTGGTTCCTTTGACATGGCACGGTCGATTTCTTTACCATCCTTACCTAAATCTCCAAACGTGTACTCCGTTTCTAGAGATGGCACTTTAAACTCTGAGATTCATTTCTTCCTTCCTTTGTTCAAAAATGCCTCTGTCAAACAAATGTTCAAATGTTTGTAACTACGTAAACTAACTTATGCTAAGGATGACAAATACACCGATGCCCGAGGGAGGACGCAAACCTCCGACGGCGATCAAATGCGCGCTCCGCAGCTAGGTCCTTGAGTAATTACATATACCTGACAATTTTCATGGTCATCGGTCGAAAGGTGTCCAATTCTACTGCAAGGTACCGCCAAGCTCCGTACCGTGGCTAATATGACCTTCTCCATGAAAAATGTAGATGTACGAGCAAACTTTTGTTGTGATTGTCAATCGTTAACGTAGTATATTAATGTCAAACATTATACATACAAACAATTTTACGGTATTGTTTAAAATTTTGCTTAATTGGTACTGGGTTCATGTCGGCGGGTCACTGCACGACGCCCACTCGCTTCCAGATTTCAAATTGTAAAAAGAGCTTATTGGCATATTTTGTACCTACATGTATCACAATACTTTTTAAGGGGTTTGTGAAAACTATCGAAATGCAGCCATACCATCGGATATCTGACCAACTTATCGATTCCAAAAGCTAACTAACGGAGTCACACCACGAAGAGCGCATTATAATCTGATGATGCCTTCTGTGTAGGCGAAACAAGTCATTACTCAGCATTAATAAATTACATTGCAATCAATACATTCTATTTCCAAATAAAATTTCACTGCCTGCTGTACGAGCCACACAATGAACTGAAAACCATTTAACTTGTTGTGCATTTTCTTACCTATTACGTCCCCCGTCAGGACTGCCTCTCTAGTGTTTTCACGTTTCCAAAGAGCCAAATTTAACATAATGCAACAGATCAAGGGTTCTTTTTTTTTTTTTTTTTTTTACTTTTTTTGGTGTATATTCTTGCCAGAAACAACCTTTACTAGCCGGTAAGGTGATTGTATAAATAGAACGACATATTCATTCTTCGGCGTAGTGTGCGTTGTTGTAAAAATTCCTGACAGATTGAACCTGAGTATCGGACCCGGACACGAAGACGGCATCTTTAAGTTTTGCAGGGAAGTGTTCCACCAGCTGAGCTAAGCGAGTATGATTCACGACACGTCCTCGTAGCTCTGCTTGCGGCGGTGCTTCATCTATATTCCAAACTTTAGAGAGGATCTCCTGCATAACTTGGAAGACTGGCACTAGAGGAAAAAAAAGGCTGTAGTGGAGTATGCTGCTTAGCCATAGTCTGGGGGATTACATTTAACGGCCACATAAATCGGAGACTATAGTTAATCCCACTCAGCCCAGCCTCCCGTACCTTCCTGTCAGACGCACCTTCATCTCCCACATCAGTATCCTCGTATCTCCCATGCCGTTACTCTTGGCCGTCCTAGTGGTCCCCTTCCTTCGGCTTCTCTCTCCATTACTGCCTTCATACCTTTACTTACCCCCCTCTCCTCCTCACATGTCCATATCGTATGAGTCTATTTCTTTTCACACTCCCTACGATCTCAGGTAGTGTATATAATTGTTTGAGTCTTCTGCTTTTACTTATTCTACACTATTCATTTTCTTTCACTGGTACGTATATTTTCCTCAATTATTTATTTTCATAATTGATGAGTTTTTTCTATGTTTACTTTGTCATTTACATTCCTTCACTCGGTGGAAGGTGTGAATAATTGCGAGAAGAACTTTGGAGAGGGAATTAAAGTCCAAGGAAAATGTTCAAATGTTTGTGAAGCTTAAGGGACTTAACTGCGGGGTCATCATTCCCTAAACTTACAAACTACTTATGAACTACCTTATACTACAAACTACATAAACATCCATACTCAAGGGGGGATTCGAAGCCCCAACGGGGACCGGCCTCGTGCATCCTAGCATAGCGCCTCAATGCACTCGGCCGCTCCGCCGCGGCAAAGTCCATGGAGGGGGAATAAAAACCTTGCGATTTGCTGATGACTTAGTAATTCTGTCAGAGACAGGAAGAAAACCTGGAAGAGCAATTAAACGTAATGGACAGTGTCTTGAAAGTAAGATATAAGATGTACATTAACAAGAATGGGATGTAGTGTCTGAAAATCAGGCGATGCCGAAGGTATTAGATTAGGTAATGAGACAACAAAGGTAGTAAATGAGTTTTGTTATTTAGGTAGCAAGATAACTTCTGATGGGCGAAGTAAAAAAAAATATAAAATGTAGAATGGCTATGGGAAGAAAAACGTTTCTGAAGGAGCGAAATTTTTTGACATCCAATATTAGTTTAAATGTTAGGAAGTCCTTTCTGAAAGCATTTGTCTGGAGTGTAGCATTGTATGGGAGTGAAACGTTGACGATAAGGAGATCAGACAAAAAAACGATAGAAGCTTTCGAAATGTGGTGCTACAGACGAATCTTAGATGGGAAGATCACGTAACCAATGAGGAGGTGCTCAACAGTATTGGGAAGAAAAGTAGTTTCCGGCATATTCTAATAGGAGGGGTAGTTTGGTGGGACACATTCTGAGACATCAAAGAATCGTGAATTTAGCATTAGAAGGAAGTTCGCATTCTCAGGTGAAGAGGCTTGCACAGGACAGGTAGCGTGGAGAACTGCATCAAACCAGTCTGCGGACTGACGACCTCAACAACTTTTTCAGGGTCCATGTCTTACTTGTGTTGTACACTATTGATTTAATTGCCTCTTATATTGTTATCTTGGACTGCGTGGATAGTAACTTAGATCTTTATATCCATCAGAATTGGTTCATCGAGTAACGGGTGCACGTTGTAGCTGTTTTCCGGTCTGTTTTAATCGTAGGTGTCCACCTGGTCCTTCAATAGTTCTGAAGTATTTTTTTCCGGTTTTCTAGATTCCCTTCATCCTTAACGACCAGCCGCGCTTGGAAGGCAGCTAGCATTCAATCCTGTAATCAAATCGGATAATGTGGGAGTGCTAATCGTTTGGCTAGGCGTTCAACATTGTAAAAAACGGAAGGTTTCCTATACGTGCACAACCAGCTTCGGATTGGACTGGTTCTTAAAGAAAACCAACCAAGCTTAAGAATAAAGGACTACGAATGGGAATATGGAATGTAAGAACGCTATGCCGTGCGGGTCTGACAAAGGTCTCGATGAACAGTTACCTAAGTACAAAGAAGGTATTACAGCCTTGCTGGAAATGAGATAGCCTGGTCAATACATGCACAGGGGAGAAAACTATAAAATCATATATAGTGGAAACAAACATGTGATGTCTGTGGCGCAACATCACGAATCGCGGGGCTCTCCAGTCCTAGGTTGGTGACCTCCCTCGGCCATGGGTGTCTGTGTTGCCCATGGTGTAATTTAAATCAGTTTAAGTAGTTTGTAAGTATGGGGACCGATGACCTCAGCAGTATGGTCCCTTAGGTTTAAAAACATTTGAAAATTTGTAACATGGGCACGAAATATTTGGGACATTTTGTGGTTCATAATAAAATAAATGGTCAATGTGATGGCACTATAAATGTCACTGAAAGGATACGCTATCTCAGAATCAAAGGTAAATACAGAAACTTCTCCATAATCAGTGTGCATATCTTAACTAAGAACAAGAAGGAGGACGTAAGTCTTTATTTTTATGACACCTTAGACCAGATGCACTCCAGGTTACCACAGTATGACATGAAAATTGTGTTAGGAGACTCAAATGTCGAAACAGGACAATAATGTTTGTAAATCTATGGGACTTAACTACCCTGGTTGTCAATCCATAGGCTTACAAATTAGTTAAACTAACTTACGCTGCGGACAATAAATACACCCATACCCGAGGGAGGACTCGAAACTCCGACGGTGAGCAGTGGCGCACTCCGAAGCAAGGAGCCTTGGAACGCTCGGCCGCTCTATCGCGGTGACAAGAACGTCAATGACACACATATATAGGCCTGTTCAGCTTGCACACCATATCAAGTGGTAACGTTGTAAGCATCATTTTCACTGCAGCAATAAAAATGAAAATAGTCACTAAGGCAAGATACACCTAATTATATGGGTTAACTAGAAACCAAATGGACCTTTTGTTGAGAGAGCAGAAACATAAAAAGACAGTAACACATGTTGTGAGTTGCTGAGGTAGGATCAGACCATTCTCTTGTATTAATAAATATGAAACAATCACTACCAAAACAAACAAGACAGCAGTGGTAAAAGCATCCAAAGAGTAGATGTGTGTTTACTAAAAGAAGAGGAAATGAAAAAAGTGTATCAGATGACGTTTAGAAAACTTTTCACAGAATTTGAGAATGCGAAAGCAGTAAAAATTAATGTGAAGATAACAGTTCAGAATAGAACAAGGAAACGACAGTCATAAAGGAGACATCACATGAACTACTAGGAGATGAGAAAAGCTTTGGGAGTTGCATCAAGAATTAAATTTTCATCTGCAGCGGTGTGATAATTTTATTCTGGAAAAAATTCCCCATGTTGTGGATAGCCCACATGCTTTTGTGAGAGATAGTTGCAATAAGTATATGTTCATGGATGCTTTAATCCTTGCAGTCCCGTGCGTGGATATGTTCATGGTGAATCGGGCTTTGTCATTAATAGAAGAATACACGTATGAAGAAAGCTCAGGGTTCAGTAACTGCATCATCAGAAATTGAAGATACACTCTAATCAAGAAACGTTAGAACATGAAATCGATCGGAGCCGTTTGAAAAGAGAATCGTGGTTGGCGATTTGTTTTGTCTTGCAACCAAATGACCCCATGGACTTTATTCTGTATCTAGTTTTCAAGCAACTGCAGACTCATCATCAGTGGAGATGTTACAGGAACTTTAATTACAGTTTAAAATTAAAACAGTCCACATGGTTGATTTCTTGTTTAATTCGTAACAGGTTTTGGACAATAAAGACCATCTTCAGACAGAGACCAACAAGATGGTAGGCAGTGCCTGTGGATGGAGCAGAGCCCACAAACGTCGATGTTTGAGTAGTTCACGTTTCTGCGTCATGACCCCTCGAACGCCTACCGTCTATCGTCTTAGTGAAGAAGGTCTTTATTGACCGAAACCGGTCACGAAGTAAAACAACAAATCCGCTATCTGGACTATTTCATTTATAATTTCAATATTACAAGAAGGTCACTGTTACACTCTAAAATACTTTCAAAAATTACATTACGGTTCCTTGCACTAAGTATAGCTAGACGATGTACTGGTGGTTCTGTCAAAAATGACTGAACTTCAGACACGGGGAACGACAAGACACAAACGAAAATAAACGTTACGAAACATTATGTTACGTTTTCGCACTTATTGCCGCTTTACTCTTGATATTGGCTCCTAATCCGTTTCCATGACGTACATTGAATACTGGCGATATCAACACATCACAGTAAAATGTTCAAATGTTTGTAAAGCTTATGGGACTTAACTACGGGGTCATCAGTCCCTAAACTTACAAACTACTTATGAACTATATATACATGTGGCGTCTGTTCGGAAAGAACAGACGTCACATTCTGGTCCTGCAGCTGTTATTATTTAATATTCGTAGAATATATGACTTCAACTGCTATTGGGCAAAGCTGAAAATGTGTACCCATATATTCTACGAATATTAAATAATAACAGCTGCAGGATCAGAATGTGACGTCTGTTCTTTCCGAACAGACGCCACATGTATATATATAATATGCCGGTGACGGGCAATGATCCTATCGTTAGTGGGGAGGGGTGGGTAAGTTTGAAGCCCTTACTCTTACGGGAATTAGTTAAACTACGAGTTTGAGTACTATGGGCAGGGCGAAGCTGGGAATTTGTATCTGACGGGAGGCGTGCATGGGTAGTCCTTGCAGGTGCCGTGATCACTGTGTCCCCAGTGGTGTAGGGGTCAGCGCAACTGCCTAGAAAGCAGGAGACCCGGGTTCGAATCCCGGCTGGGTACACATTTTCAGCTTTGCCCAATAGCAGTTGAAGTCATATATTCTACGAATATTACTTATGAACTACTTACGAACTAGGACGGCACAAATATCCATGCCCGAGGGGGGATTCGAACCCCCGACCGTAGCGGCCATGCAGACCGTGACTGTAGCGCCTCAGTCTCCTCGGCCACCGCGGCCGGCACATCACAGTATATTGCTATTCATAGCATTACACTTGTCACTGGATGTGACTACAAAGAATATTCTTAAGTTTGATACCACAATTAGTATTTAGCAAAGTGTGATATCCATCTTAGGCACATTCATTGAACTCACATCCAAATTTTGCATCCAGTAAAAACAGAAATACCAAGTGTAAAACCATACTGTTAAATGTGAATATTTAGAGTTCTTAGTAGACTTCAAGTTTTGGCACCAATACCAAGAGTAAAACCACAGTGAGTACGAAAAACGTAACTACCCGGCATTTCGTTCCCTTTATCTCCTCTCGTTACCGATTACTAAAGTGCAGTGGTTTTTGCTATAACCTCCGTCGCGGCTTCAAGCTACCTTGTGTGCAATAAATTGTAATCAAAGATATAAAATAGGAGAGGCATTGGACTGAAATGTGAACTGCGACCTGGATTCGTACCTGGGACCTCCTGCTTTTTAGGCAAGCGCTATAACCACTAAGCCATAGGGAGCTAATGGATATGGCGATTTCACGGACTGTCTTAAAGCACTTCTCCCTCGACCAGACAAACTTCAATTCCACTTTATGTACCGGTATACAAATCCTTATCAACGTTTCCGATGGTCTCCAATAGCTGAATAGCACCCCAGCAATGAACGTTAATGGGAACAATCCTGCCTTACAACTCAAGCACAAGTAATATAAAAATCAAATAATAAATCAATTTACAGATATATATTTTGTCTCGATGTATATCGAAGATGTTAAATTGAAGGAGAGGTACTGAATTTATTGTTTGATTTTTGTACCACCTGCGCCTGAGGTACAATTCAGGATTGTTCCAAATGTTTGTTAAGCTTAAGGTACTTAACTACGGGGTCATCAGTCCCTAAACTTACAAACTACTTATCAACTACCTTATACTACAGACGACACAAACATCCATGCCTGAGGTGGGATTCGAACCCCCGACCGTAGCGGCCGTGCAGACTGTGACTGGCGCGCCGCAGACCGCTCGGACACTGTGGCCGGCAGGATGGTTCCCATTGGCGTCCGTGTCTCTGGTGCTATTCTGCTATCGGAGAACCTTGGCAATTGATACGTATTTATATAGTAGGACATAAAGCAGAATTGGTTGTTTTGGTGGAGGGAGACATGCTTTAATACAGTCCACACACTCGCTGCATTCATTAGGTCAGTGGTTACAGTGCTTGCCTAGTATGCAGAAGGCCTGGGGATCGAATCCAGACTATAACACAAAATTTAATTCAACGCCTGTCCTTCAATTTAATATCTTTGATATACATCGAGAAGAAATATGTCCCTGAGGTACGAGCAGTGGCGGCGCGGCCGATGTGTTTACTGGTTAAGTGAACCCATGCAAAAAAGCTCTTAGTGAAAAATAACTAAATATATAAATTAAATAAAAAGTGTTTTTAAACTATCATTCTTCGTTTCTTTCTTCTATCTCTATATGCAGATTAAAAGTATTTTACGTCACGGAGACAGTAAATATGCGAGTCGTGGCTCGGCCGCTTAATATATGCCGATTGAGAGTTTCATTCTGAAAATTTCCCTTAAGCTGTGACTAAGCCATGTCTCCACCATATCCTTTCTTCCAGGAGCGCTAGTCTTGCATGTTTCGCAGGAGAGCTTCTGTGAAGTTTGGAAAGCAGGACGCGGGGTACTGGCGGAAGTAAAGTTGTGAGGCGGCATCCTGAGTCGTGTCGGGATAGCTCAGTAGGTAGAGCGCTTGCCCGCCAAAGGTAAAGGTCCCAGGTTCGAGTCCGGTTCCGGCACACAATTTTAATCTGCCAGGAAGTTTCATGTTTCATATCAGCACACACACCGCTGCAGAGTGTAAAGTTTCATTCCAGTAATAATAATAATAATAGGAGAAAAATAATTCTTCCTGCAGAATGAGAACGATGGCGAGGTTAGGAATCTTACATTGAAACAACGTTGTTACCAAACTAATACTCAGCTAATTATAAAAATTAGATATTCGTCAACAGTGTTACCTTTGTAAAAAAATTCGCTTAAAGCTTCATGCCCGACAGGCTAGTAACAGTAAGTAATCGTCCATAGGCGATTACCTGTTCAAATCGCAATGGCCTGCCGATTGTTAATTGACAATATTATACTTAAGACAAGTGTGAATCGTTTTTAGGTTCTTTTAAATAAAATAAAAATGAAGAAAATATTTTGGTTATCTGTCCTCTGGCTGAAAGTTGGACACGTTTTGTTATTCCTTCACTTTTCCATATTGTACTTACTCTGTTATTGCACAAGACACAAAACTAAGTTTTAAAACATAATTTAAGTTACTGGAGCACATTTCTGATCTGCACTGACGAAATATTGTTCGGCATATTAATGTCAACGAAATAAGTTTTCTTTATTGGCAAATAATATTTTGAATGGCGTTCTGATTTCCTCTATACTTCGATTCCTAACAGCTTTTAAGCTATTACGATTCCCTGATTGATTTATTGTTAGAAATTGTAATGTTTCTGTAACATCTCTACTGATGATGAGCCTGAAATGGCTTTAGAAACTAGCTATGGAATAATATTGGGGGAAAAAATCATTCATAAAAGCAATTGGTTCCATACTAACACCATAATAAATGGCCAGTTCGTAATCCAAGATGCATATATTACATCTACATTAATATGGGGTACTCTAAAAATCACATTTAAGTGCCAGGCAGAGGGTTCATCGAACCACAATTATACTATTCACCTCCCATTCCACTCTCGAACAGCGCGCGGGAAGAAAGAACACCTGAATCTCTCCGTTCGAGCTCTCATTTCTCGTATTTTATTCTGATGATCATTTCTACCTACGTAGGTGGGAGCCAACAATGTTTCGCATTAGGAGGAGAATGTTGGTGATTGGATTTTCGTAAGTAGAGAACACCGCAGCGATAAGCGCCGTTGTAGTAATGATTCCCATCCCAGATCCTGTATCATTTCCGTAACGCTGTCTCCCATGTATCGTGACAATACAAAACGAGCTGCCCTTCTTTGAACTCTTTCGATGTCCTCCGCCAAACCCACCTGGTAAGGATCCTACACTGGGAAGCAATTGTCCAAAAAAGCACGGACAAGCGTAGTGTATGCACTCCCTTTAGTAGTTCTGTTGCATCTTTTAAGGGTTCTGACAATGAAACGCAGTCTCTGGTGCGCCTTTCCCATAACGTTATCTACGTGTTCTTGCCAGTTTACGTCTGATGTAATAGTAATTCCTACGTATTTAGTGGAGTTTACGGCCTTCACGTTTGACTGATTTACCTTGTCAACAACGTTTCACGGATTTCTTTTCGTACTCATGTGGACGGCTTTACACTTCTCATTATTTAGAGTTACACCATAGTGATATCTTATTTAGCTCGTTCTGTAATCGGTTTTGATCTTCGGATGATTTTACTAGACGGTAAATGACAGCGTCATCTGCAAACAACCTAAGATAGTTGCTCAGATTTTCTCCCAAATCGAATATATAAATAAGGAACAGCAGATGACCAATAACACTACCCTGTGGAACGCCCGATATCATCTCTGTTTTAGTCGATGCCTTACCATCGATTACTACAAACTGTGTACTCTCTGATAGGAAATCCCCTATCTAATCGCAAATTTGGGGCGATATTCCATAACCACGCAATTTGATTAAAAGCCGTTTGTGAGGTACGGTATCAAAAGCCTTCTAGAAATCAAGAAATACGGAATCAATTTGAGAACCCTTGTCAATAGCACTCATCACTTTGTGGGAGTAAAGAGCTAGTTGTGTTTCGAATGAACGATATTTTCTAAATCCGTGCTAACCTTGGTTCAATAGATCATTCTGTTCGAGATAATTCATAATATTTCAATACAGGAATCGTCAAGTAGATATATTCTAAGACAGTAATTGTGTGAAAACATAATCATGTAAACATAAAAGAAACTATAACAAAATATTAAAAAAGTCAGGCAAATAGCGTTATAATTTAGTTTAAAAAAACCTATATTCGTCCACTATTATTAGTCTTATAAAGAGAACTGTCTAAAATTGAAATCATTTTGACATTTACTTTGTTACAGGCTTGTTTTATGTGAATTTTTTTAGTAAGTAGCGGTTTTTATTCTAAAAGGTATTTTTTGCGGTGCATGTGGCATTCGTACACGTATTGTACGCAGTAGTCTTCATATGATGACTAAATTGGACCATTACGGTCGGGGGTTCGAATCCCCCCTCGGGCATGGATATTTGTGCCGTCCTAGTTCGTAAGTAGTTCATAAGTAGTTTGTAAGTTTAGGGACTGATGACCTCGTAGTTAAGTCCCATAAGCTTAACAAACATTTTTTTTTCTAAATTGGACATTATGATAACGATTTTGTAAACTACATTAACATGTTGTGTTTCGGTCGTATCTACAGTAATTCTGAAGAAGACAGGTTTAAACCTGTGCAGCCCTTGTAAAGATTTATAAAAACCATAAATGATGCAACTGGTTGGCTGATTTTATTAATTTTTTTATCCACATAACCGTTGCTGTGGTACAGCCATGTTTAAAACGATAAAACAAATTGAAATGAGAACCCTTGTCGATAGCACTCATTGCTTCGTGTGTGGAAAGAGCTAGTTGTGTTTCGCATGAACGATATTTTCTAAATCCATGTTGACCTTGTGTCAATAGATCATTCTGTTCGAGATAATATTTGAATACAGGATATGTTCCAAAATCCTGCTGCAAATTGACGTCAATGAAATAGGCCTGTAGTTTAGTGGGTTACTCCTACTGCCTTTCCTGAGTATAGGTGTGACCTGTGCAACTTTCCAATCTTTTGGTACAGATCCTTCTTTGAGAGAGCGGTTGTATATGGCTGTTAAGTAAGGAGGATCTAGGTGATTTTCGAGAGAGTGGAGGATGGCTGTGCTGAGGGAGTGGCGTGCATCCCCTCTGTAATGCGCCTGTAACTAGATGCAGCTGGCTGGGCAGTGCGCCGTGTGGAGCCTCTCTGTCCACCACTGCCAGAGGAGGAGGCTGGCAGCGCGTTAATGACGTCACGGGGGCGAAATCCGGCCGCCACTGCATTAGGCAACGCCACCTGCCGGCCGACCGCACTGCCCCAGGGCTGCCAACCATGGACACCTCCATGAACAGCGTCAGTCCCATCGCCCTAACTACTGTGCTGTCCTGCACTATAAAAGTATCCCACCAGTAGACACACGCGTTGTGTTGAGACGTTCTATTTTAGGAATGTAAAACACAAGCTGTAAACCCGGCGTTGCCTGGGTGTTCATTTATTCCACATCTACATAGAGACTCTGCAAATCACATTTAAGTGCCTGGCAGAGGGTTCATTAACCACTTTCATAACTTTTCTCTACCGTTCCATTCTCTAATAGCACGCGGGAAGAAAGAACACCTAAATCGTTTTCGATCTGATTTCTCTTTTTTTATTCGTATGGTCATGTCTCCCTAAGTAGGTGCGTGCTAGAAAAATATTTTAACATTCAGAAGTAAAAGTCGGTGATTCAAACTTCGCAAACGGATCACGCCGCAATGAATAACGTCTTTCTTTTATTGATTTCCACTCCAATTCGTGCAACATTTCCGTGACGCTTTCCCCCCCGTAACGCGATAAAAGAAAACGAGCTGCCCTTCTCTGAACCTTCTCTAAATCTTCTGTCAGTCCCACCTGGTGAGGGCAATAGTACTCCAGCAGAGGACGCACAAGTGTAACGTAGGCAGTCTCTTTGGTGGAGCTGGTGCATCTTCGAAGCGTTCTGCCAATGAAAGGTAACCTTTGGTTCGCCTTCCCCACAATATTTTCTGTGTATTCTCTCCAGTCAAAGTAGTTCGTAATTGTAACTCCTAGGTATTTGTAAGAATTTGCGACCTTAAGGTTTGACTGATTTATCGCATAATTGAAGTTCAGCGGATTTCTTTTAGTGGTCATGTGTATTACTTCACACTTTTCTTTATTTAGTGTCAATTGCCAATTTTCGCACCGTGTAGAAATTTTGTGTAAATCGCTTTGTAGTTGCTTTTGATCTTCTGTTGACTTCACTAACCGATAAACTACAGCATCATCCGCTAACAATCTAAGGGAGCTATTCAGATTGTCTCCTAAATCGTTTATAAACACAAGGAACAGTAGGGAACCTATATCGCCAGATAACATTTCTGTTTTACTCAATAACTTACCAGCAATTACAACGAACTGTGCCTTTTCTGATAGGAAATCGTGAATCCAATCGCACAATTGGAAAGATATTCCATAAGCACGCAATTTCATTAGAAGCCCCTTGTGGGGTACAATGTCAAAAGACGTCCGGAAATCCAGAAATATGAAATTGATTTGATAACCCTTGTCGATGGCACATAACACATGTGAATAAAGGGACACTCTCGTAGTCCACCTCCCCTTCCCTCCTCTATCTGCATTCATCTCTTTCTTTCTCAAGTCTGTGTTCCTTTTTTTTTTTTTTTTTTTTTTTTTTTTTTGCTAGGCACCCTCTGCCATGTACCATACGAACATGTATGTATCTTGCGTCTTTCCTTTTGGTATAAGTGTCGTGTGTGCAAAAATTCATCAAGATCTGAGAAAACCTATTCTCTTTGTAAAAGTTCGTATGTTAAGTACCCTCCACTGTGCACCGAACGAAATTTTATACAGACATTCCTCTTGTTTTTTTCGGAACAAAACTATACATTTATATGCCATAGAAACAAAGAGTCACATTGAAAAACGCAGTTTGTTGTTCTCAAATTTTCCAGTTATATTTCATACAACCTGTGTTCTGAGAATAACGAAAACAACAACAAAAAAAGGTCTGTGAAATCGGTCGAGCCGTTCTCAAGTTATGGCGCGACCAACATACTTAGGGATCCATTTTTATCTCGCAAGATACTCTGCCCCATGCACAGTATGAAACTTTAGGTAGACGGTGACCTTTCTTTTGAAGGTCAAGCGTGCAAAAACTTTCGTGGAGGTCGGAATGAAACTGTAGATTTCGTCAGTCTTTAGGAAACGTATCCTCCGCCATGCACCTTCATTCCGTCATGTAAAACTTTCTTAGCATCTTCTATATTTAAACTACATACCAGCAAAATTTCAGCTTCATAGGTGCACTAGTTTTAGAGATTTCGTGTATCGTCAGTGAGTGAGTTACCTTTAGCTTTTATATATATATAAAGATATTTCTTGAATTATGAGTCCCACAAAGACATTATTTACCAGTTTCGTAGGTAGTTATATTAGGAAACTGCCTGCAAAATGTGTTGTAAATTGATTTGGCAGTAAAGACGTAGTAAATTACAACCTCAAGCTTTTCAGGACAAAGTTTCATGTATTTCAATGTCTTTGACGTCATAGCACCTGAACTATATGTCGTAATACGATATTATTTCGAATGTACATCCAGTGGTGCATATGTAAAACTTTTGCAAAATACGTCGCGAATAGTTAGTAGGAAAGACGTGACAAATCAAAACGTCATGCGTGATGTGGCGGTTTTTCATCACCGTAATTGTTTATTACTCCATATCTCATGAACTGTGTGTCGTACTATGATAAAATTTCGAACGTACGTTCAGTTGTGTGTGTGTGTGTGTGTGTGTGTGTGTGTGTGTGTGTGTGTGTGTATACTGTCTGTAACATTTCTCGCGAATACAATTAATAGTTTACGAGTAATAAATTGTAAAGTCATGCCAAATGCCGTAATTTTACTTCATGAACGCCGAAAAAGTAGTAAGCGACAAACTTTTCTCCTATCATATTTTGCTGGGGTTGTCAGCGAAAAAAAGTTTCCTAAAGGTTTGAAATTAAGTTTGAAGTTTGTTGCAAGTCGCTAAGTGCTCTCCTTCTCAAATAGTGGACTGATCAAGTCACACTATCACGTGCCGCACTACGGGAAAGTTTTCATTGTTTATGACGTCATACCTCCTTAACTATAGACCCTATCGCAAAATCCTTTCTTAGCTGACGTCTTCTACCGATGAACTACCAACCTGCCAAATTTCAGCTTCATAGATGTAGTAGTTTTCAAGATTTTGTGTTTAGTCAGTGAGTGAGTGAGTGAGTGAGTGCTGAATGAGTGTCCTTTCGCTTTTATTTAGAGATTGACACAGAAAAATAATGTTAGAATTCCCTACACTAAGGCGGCCAACCGTCCTGGATTTCTCGGGACAGTCTAGCATTTGGACTCGTTGTCCAGCATTGGGATAGTTATTGAAAATGTCCCGCAAAGTGGCAAAATCGTCCCGCATTCCAGTAATTTTAATATTGTTGGTCTAAGAGCACAAGCCGAAACAACACATATACATGATCGACGGAGGACTCGAACCTCCGGCGGAGGTGGACACGTATTACGTGACATGGTGCCTCAGACCGCATGGCAATTCCCGAGCACTTCCGAGTTAGGTGACTCGATTTAGTGTTATAAGAGATGTCAAAGTGAATTTGCAATTACGACTTGTAGCAATATATTTGAAAAAAACATTAATTCCATTTCAGTATAATAGAAAAATGGAAACATTCGGAAGAATCGAAGCATGTTACTCGGTTCTGTTATTCATTTGTCTACAAATTACAAAAGAATGCGTCGACGAACTGTGACATACTTAAAAATTGGTTTCATGTTAATTTTGTGCCAAGTGCTGGATGATTTTGAAGTAATATTCTTCCGTGGAAAGATATAATACTAATTGGCGAAGCATTCCCAAGTTCTGTAGTGTAGCATCTCGTGAGTAGTAACATCACAGTGATATTCTTCCTTCTAATGCAGCGGCTTTTCTGAGACAAACAGATAAATAAAAATTTTATGGGTGTGAGACAGCATTGTTAGTGTTTAAATATCTGCCCGACATTTCAACCACTGTTGCTAGTGGGCTTCTTCTGGGTGTTTTTCCAACTGACCATTGCCAGTTCTGGCCATGGTGAAGCCATTAAGCAGAGGTTAGCCGAACATGGCGGTTGCACATTTGCTGAAAATGTACTAAGGGACAGACTACCAGTTCCATGTTCTCCACAAGCTGATTAAAGTTCTGGAAACCGACATGTTCCGGATTCAATACAGCAAACGTCTCTCAACATTTCCCCTCTTCTAAACTTCTCTTAATCATATTTTTCCACATATAATCACAATGTATTTGTTTCGTTTATTCCACAGAATGTTCTGAATTGACCCTTGAAAACTTTCGGGATTTATAGAGGAGTGTTACAACATCATACTTTGCTAAGGAAGCCATGCCGCCATGCCCGGAAGTGACATTCAATAATGCTTTGAACACTTCTTTGTTCTTTGAAACTGAAAATAACATATTTTTCTTTTTTTTTGGGGGGTGGGGCGTTTTTTGTGGGTTATCACATATGGTGTGATACGGCCCACCACGAATTCCTGTCTTGCGCTAACCTCTTTATTTAAGAGTTGTACCATGCGTCCTCAATTATTTGCTGGATATTTATACTCATTTTCCCTCCAGTTTTGACCCTCTACAACCTCAGGATCATGTAGCTTTTTTCCTGATGTCGTAACCCATGTCGTGCAATTCTGTCCCTTCTCATCGTCAGTGTATTCCACATCTTTCTTACTTCAACAGTTCTACAGATAATCTCCTCGTACTGATAAAAATAATCAGTCCATTTAATTTTCAATATTCATCTGCAGTGGCACTTCTCAAATGTTCACGGAATGAATGACATTAACTGCGAATGGGAAAAGTTTAAAATGTGTATCCACACCACATATAACTTCTCAAATGCTTTGATTCTTTCCTGGTCCGCCTGTTCCACGGTCCATATTTCTCTTCAATACAATGCTGTGGTCCAAACGTACCTTCTCAGAAATTTCGTCCTGACATTAATGTCAATATTGATTCCAATGACTTCTCTTTGCTATGAATGCCCTCTTTACCTGTTTCAATGTACTTATTATTTCGACACTGTTTCGTCTGTCGTGGGCTATTTTGCATCGAACTAAGCAGTATTACTTAACTTCATGTAGGTGGTGATCACTTTTTTTCTTTCGAGTTTCTCGCTATTTTCGTTTTTATTACTTCCCATTAGTCTTGCCTTTTGCAGTTCGTTCTTAATCCATGTTTTGTACTCATTACACTATTCATTCCATTCCACAGAGCCTATAATTGTTTTTGATATTCACTGAGAAGCAATACATACTGAATAGTGGGGCGAATGACTGTATCCATTTCTCAAACTTTTTAATATTCTGATATATACTATATGTTACTCGTCGTTACCATTGATTAAACGTAATTTTCTTTCAAATTTTGGACACCTTCACTAAATCCTATGTCATCGACGTGCACCAGCTCCGCAATTTTCTTTTTATTATTCTGAATATTATTCTCGTCCTTGGTTTTGCGACATGAGCGAGAAGATTGTACGGTAATTCTCACACATTTCTATCCTTGGCAACTTGCATTGATGATATTTTTCAAAATCTGCTGCAACATCCTCGGTATCAAGTTATACACACCAACTTGCAATAATCGTTTGGTAACCACTTCCCCTAGTGATGTAATAATTGCCGATGAAATATTGCGACGTCTTTTTCCTTACTCCATTTTCAGTCTTCGTGTGCTTTTTAAATTCTAAAATACGGTTTCGCACCAAATTACTTCTTGAATCACGTCAATGAAACTTCCCTAACACAGAGACCCTCAATGTACATCTGCACCTCCTCACTTCACCATGATCTGCTTATTACCATATCAATCTCCTCCTCCCCCTTCTCCCCTTCTCTCTGTCAATTTCCTTGTCTTCGTGTATTACCTCGTACAACAACCCTAGATTCTTGTTTAGTGTTATGTTCAATATATTTAATCAACTAAAGCTCTTGACCGAATGTTTTGCAATTTTGACAATATTTTCAATTTTTGTATTTGCGTTTGCGTGTAGTATCTTTTAAAAAATATACCAAGTATAAATCTACATACATTTTATAAAGGGAAACGTCCCTACAAAAACTCACAAAGATACGAATAATACAGGTTACATACATTAACGAAATAGGTATGTAAAAACCCCACCTGTATTGGAAAGCAACGTGTCTCAAAATTTCAAAGCAATCGATGAAACGTTCCTTAGTTCAACGAATTGTGAGCAAACGAATATTTAAATTTTTCCCAATTTATTACATACAGTAAATATTAGCCATGTACAATTTACCGTTCAGTAGTTACTTAAAAGCTGTATTTTATATGAATAGAGGAGTTTGAAAATTTTTCAATACGTTCTAATGGAATTATCGCGTATTTTTCTATACCTAATATTTACATATGTCATACATGTAGTTATACAACGGAGAAAGTTTTATATATATGTGAAAAACATTTGGAGATTTACGGTTTTAAATTACTAATAAACATAAACATTTTTATCTTGTAGATTGTGTTGATGTTTTCGTTGCTCCTTAATGTAGACAGCAAAGAGCTTGTACTTGAACAGTTTTGTTTCACAGTGTCAAAGGTGAAGAAATGCTCACACTGTAGCTGGTTGACATTTCGGGACACGGGTTCCTTGTCAAGTTTTTAATGGGCATGTTCTAATAATTGTACACTCTTTTGTTAGAATTTCGAATGTTCTCTACTATGTTTATGTACCACTTTCCATATTTAATAATTTTACCAAAGGTTTAGTACTATTTTTAGGTACTACTTTCATGTTTGGATGTTTTAAATAGGTACGTTATTCGAGTTGAGTCTTAACTTTTTCCTGGTTTACTCTTTACACTAATTTACGGTTAAATTTTTTACAACTTTAATTAAATTACCCTTAAAAATTTCCAAGTTGATATGTTCGTATCTCAGTGTAGACGAATATATGTTTATAAAAATTGTAACTCATCTGACGATTGTATTGAAAAGTGATGGAGGCCTTAACAGCCGAAACCTAGACAATGAAATTAAATAGTCCTGTAGAACAAACATATTATTGTTTTTCATGTTATGTTGTTACAACAAGAAGCAACGGAATAATTATTTACATCGACAAATGTATATACAAATTGTACGCTTTGTTAGGCTGCCTCATTACTATTATCTTAATAGAAATGTGGTTCATATATGCACTTAAATAATAAACTGTCTTTATGTCAAACGCGATCTGTTTCTTTTTCTGTGCGGAATATCTTCAGTGGCTATTACACTTATTTAGAGTACGTACATAATACACGAGTTTTCTTCTTTAGCTATTTCGTTAATCTTTCATTGTTAAGACAGAAACAAAATTTGGTATGGTCTCTTAAGAAGTGTAACACTTTGTTCTGCTTACATCAGGATGTGTGATTTTCGGCGTTTGTTAGCACATTTCGTGCTAAATATTTCTATTTAACAGTGTTGCTTGGTGTTTTTACTGTCTAGTGGCATGGTCTCTGTATGCAGTTGCCGGCCGCGGTGGCCGAGGAAACTGAATCGCTCCAGACACTGTCTGCACGGCCACTACGGTTGGGGGTTCGAATCCCCCCTCGGGCATGGATATTTGTGCCGTCTTTAGTATAAGGTAGTTGATAAGTAGTTTGTAAGGTTAACAAACATTTGAACATTTTTTGTATGTAGTTATGATTTTGGTTTGTTTGATGTAAAGGGTAATGGAGGGAATTTGAGTGGAATGAATCGCAGTTTTTGTATGAAATGACACTTGTGGCGGATTTAAACAAATTATTATTCAATATGATTACGTCGTACATCACGATTCGCCATAAAAAAATCGCACTGACGTGTTTTACGGCCCACTTTAGATTTGAAGTTTTATAAGTTTTTGAAAACATTTTGGACCAAAATAATGATGTAAATAATAAAAAAATTAAGTAATAAGATTTTCTGTAACCCTTTCAGGAAAAAAATGTAGGTAGTGGCGGGTCCCGAACCACCGACCTTTAGCATCATAGTCCAATGCCTTTCCCACTACGCTACGGCTATCAATGAAGTCCTTTAATCTCATACTATTGATGGCCGTTATAAACTGATGCTAATATAGCATTTGTAGACTCTAGATTATCATTTATCGTACGAAGAACGACGTGTTTTTGTTAATTGTTCAGTGCACCATTGCTTTGAAATGACAACGTGTAAGTTACAATAAGAAAATCATCAAATACGCAACACAAGATGGCGTATGACAGAGAGAGATCTGGGCGACGAATGTCACGTGACATCTCCGAACGGCTGCTTTTCGGTAATTCAATGGAGGGTGTCAAATCTCCGTAATTTTTGCAAATATGTCTCAAACGATACGAGATACAAAAAAAACATAAAGGAGCTAAGTTGTAGAGAATTTTCTCCTCTACCAATTAGGTTATTCAATTTTCGTGTCAGATGAACGGTTCGTTTGCAATTACAATATTATTACAAACGGCTTTTTTTTGTATTACTGCGGTATTTTTTGTCCGATTAAATTTGAAAAAGGGAGGTTCCGGTCTCTGGCGGCCTACAACCATGTCTGTAAATTTTGGTGCTGATCGGTTGAACGGTTCGTCTTAAAAACAGGAAACACGTTACGGATAGACAGACAGACGGACAGGCAGACATACATACATCCAAAAATCGCCGTTATTTTTGCAAATATCTTTGAAACGCTACGAGATATGAAAAAAACATAAGAGTGCAAAGTTGTAGAGCATTTTCTCCTCTACAAATTCGGTTATTCAATTTTCGTGTCAGATGAATAGTTAAGCCGTTATTTTTATTTAAATTTCGAGCTGTCAGAAGACGATCGCAAAGGCCCACTTTTAGTGTTACTACCGTAACCTAAAGTGGGCCAAAAGAAACACCTGTTTATTTAATTATACAGACGCACAGATCTCGGAATATCTGTGCTAGATTTATTAAGTACTCCAGAATTTGATATATTAACATTCAACTGCAATCTGGCGTAGTGAGGCTTTTTTCTAACTGATTGAGAATCCGAGCTCCGGACGTCAGCGGAGAAGTGTTCTCCTTAGGAGCAGGCAACCCGCAGCGCGCCTGCCGCGGGCAGCGGCTGTCGGCTGTCGGCTGTCACTGTGGCCTCCCGCGAGCCCGTCACGGCCCGTTAGCCGCCGGCTGGCTAACCCGATTACGGCCTTAGTCGACGAACCGTAAAGTTTTCCGCGCTCCGCTGCACACAGTTTTCCACGAATTGACGTTATTATTTCTGTTACGCAAATATCCCATTGAAAAATAACAGTATTTGGCCACGAAGGCCCGATATTTTCGTTTTACTGCCGGCTGCAGTTAGGTAACAGAACATCCGTAGCTGACGGTTCCAAAAGCCCGTGCGCTTTAATCAAACGAGGAATAATCACTGAAATTATTAATCGTTCCTGACCCTGAATAGAGTTTTACAGAGTATATAAAATGAAACAGAACTGAAAAGATCCCTTTCATGTCGTTCATTAGATAAAAGTCGCACACTTTGAATAGTATGTGTCTGCAAGAAAAGAAAAGTTGAAAAGTTTTCTTTATATTTATTTCCTGCTAGCGAAGAACTGGCAACTGTTGCATTGAAATATCATCGACAGTCGGCTCTGTAATAAGGCATCGTTTTAATTCTTCAAATTGGAGGCCTACAGACTTAAAACGTACAGTACCTCTTTAAAATTTCTCCATAACTACAAGGTTTATGTACATTATCTGTTTCAATATTTTTCCTTATCTTCCAGAAGACCCATTCGAGCCATTGTCTGAGCACAAATTTGGGAGTACCATATTAACCTAAATTCAATGTCCACAAAAAGCAGCTGAAACGACTCTGCCATCGCTGATTATTATCTATCTCACCTGCAAATGATCGTTGTGTCTCGTCTTTCCGACGTATTCGAAGTCACCATATATACATATGTATCTCTTTCTCTCTCTCTACCAAGCTAGGTGGCGCAGTGGTAAAACACTGGACTCACATTCGGGAGGACGGTGATTCATGTCTACCTCCGGCCATCCAGAAATGTTGTTCAAATGTTTGTTAAGCTTATGGGACTTAACTACGGGGTCATCAGTCCCTAAACTTACAAACAACATATGAACTACTTACGAACTAGGACGGCACAAATATCCATGCCCGAGGGGGGATTCGAACCCCCGACCGTAGTGGCCGTGCAGACCGTTACTGGAGCGCCTCAGTTCCCGCGGCCACCGCGGCCGGCGGCCATCCAGATTTAGGCTTTCTGTGATATCCCTAAATCACTCCAGGAAAATGTCGGGTTCGTTCGTTTGAAAGGGAACGGCCGATTTCCTTCCCGATCCTTACCAAAAACCTGACCGTGAGCTCCGACTCCGTCTCTAAGGACCACACTGTCGACGGGACGTTAAACCCTAAGCTCCCTTCCTTCTCTCTCTCTCTCTCTCTCTCTCTCACACACACACACACACACACTCAGTCTCTCTCTCTCTCGCTCCCACTCTCTCTCTCTCTCTCTCTCTCTCTCTCTCTCTCTCTCTCTCTCTGTATGTTTATGTGTGTGTGTGTGTGTGTGTGTGTGTGTGTGTGTGTGTGTGTGTGTGAGTGAGTGAAAGAGAGAGAGAGAGAGAGGGAGGGAGGGAGGGAGGGAGGGAGTGAGAGAGAGGGAAAGAGTGAGTATAAATAGTTCAATTATTTCCATAAGATGCTCCATATTTCATATGTCTGTGGTGTTTCAATTTCGGAATATTCATACTCCAACTTTATAAACGTGCATCTCACAGTGGCGAGTGTTGTGCATAGGTTACCGATGTTCTCTCGAGTTCGGACCTTTGTGCAACAACAGGCACGCATTGCCAGAGAAGATCAGACATTCTCAGTCTCCTACAGATTCTGTATGCAAAGTGAAATATTGTAACAACTGGAACCCCATCAAAAAACCCTGTGCAATAGAATTAGAGGTTCACGTTTTTGGCACGTTACAATTATCTCCCACCGTGATGCACAGAAGCTTCAAATTTTGCTCAAGGGTGTCTACGAATTTCCTCTGTAGTGGTCGAAAAGCGTATACTTCAAACAGTCTCGTGTCGGTATTTTGAGCAGAAAGGGGACAGCTCTGAATTTCATACTGGTTTTAAGGCGCAGTAATACTGTCACATTGCCATGAAACTTCAACTCAATTCCGCCTATAAAAAAACTGCCCACTGGTTATATGATGAGTAAGTTTTATGTCCCCAACTTTTCCACATTTCACCACTTCATTCGCCGCCTCCTTGACGAAGAGCTGGACCATGACTGGTTGCCGATAAAAATATTTCAGACATCCACTACTACAAATCAACATGCAAAAGCTACAGGAAGTAACATAAATGGCGTGTTTTGAAAGGGAAAGCAACGAGGAGCAGAATGATGTTCATCACAATGTTATTGAATATAAGGCGAGATACTGAATTTGTGAGATTCGAACCCGGTATCTCCTGCTTCCTAGGCAGTCGATTTACACTCCCTGCCACCGTGCTCTTAAGGACAACAAGAATACATGGCGTAATATAACAACAGGTCTGTCTCAGTGTTCCCCTGATGTAATTCTTATATCTAATATCTGTGAAATGTTGAGACTAGTATGTCTCTGGATAATGAATTTACTGGTCTTACCATCGTTTGACACTGCAGACACCCACCTGATTAATCAAGTCCTCTCTAAGCATATCGTTGGGCTACGACCGCAATGAATACGGTTGCGCCTCTTTGGAGTGTTTTGTGACGTAAAACAGAATGGAACTTTTAGCGACCATTAAAAATTGCTGTACGAAATTTGAACATGAACCGAAACGGCAAAGGGTGTTTATGGTATCCCTCCCCTCTCCCCGTCACTGCCGTGCCCTCATATGGGGTGACCAGAGACGAGTAAAAAATTGATACATATACGAATAAAACGGCGAACGGTCCCTCTGATCCTCCTACGTCATCAAAACCTTCGGCTACAACCATTCATCTCTGGAAATTCATCGTGAAGATGAGGCAGGATTAGCAACTGGATATGTACTGAAAATCATTTCTTTTTTCTTTTTCCGTCACAGTTGCACTATTTTGAAGTTTGTAACTAGTTTCGGACTTGTTCGTCCATTTTCAAACCATAGGCCTTATTCCAATCGTAAAAATGCACGGCATGAAGCAAATGACTGATAAATCTGTCCGTTGTCCACTGTTAATACATGATTACATTGGAATTTAAAATAGGTTAAAATTGATGATGCGTTCACGGGCCTCCAACGTGTACACCATAAAAACATTCAAACTTCACAGATTCTGGGTATTTTGCAAATTATTGTACAGCCTTAGTGAAATGGTACCAAAGTGCTCATATATATGAAAGAGTCAAAGAAACTGCTATCGGCATGCAGATATCTGTTAACACTCAGAGGTCGGTGCTGCAACCGGAAACGCCTACATAAGAGAACCGGTGTCTGGCGCAGCTGTCAGATCGGTCACTGCTGCTACAGTGGCAGGTTATCACGACTTATGTGAGTTTTAACGTGGTGCTATAGTAGGCTCACAAGAGATTGAACACATCATCTCTGACGTAGCGATGATGTGGGGATTTTCCCTTTACGTCCAGTTCACGGGTGCACCGAGAATATATGGAATCTGGTAAAACATCAAATATCCGACATCATGCCGCTGGAAAAAAATCCTGCACGACTGGGACCAACTACGATTAAAGAGAATCGTGGCAGAACTTCAACATTTCCCTCAAATTTCTACCGATTTCAGTGCTGACCATTCAGCGAAACATCATCGAAATGGGCTTTCGAAGCAAAGGCCATCTCATACACCCTTGCTACTGCACGACACAAAGCTTCACGCCTCGCCTCACCACCGACACTGGACTGTTCAAGACTGGAAACACGTTGCCTGGTCTGACGAGTTACCAATTGCATCGAGGGGGTGTACGTGTGCGTCATGAAATCACGGACGCTGCATATCAACAGCGAACTGTTCCAGTTGTTTGGAGGCTCTGTAATGGTGTTGGGCATGTAAAGTTGGAGTGATGTGTGGCCCCTGATACGTATGGATCCTGTCTGATCACCTACGTCAATTCATGTCCATTGGGCATCCCGACGGACTTGGAAAATTCCAACCAAACAATGTGACACCCCACACGTCCACAATTGCTACACAGTGACTTTACGAACGCCCTTCACAGTTTAAACAGCGCCAGTAACTATCGAACTCCCAGGCATGAACATTATTGAGCATATTTTGGCTGCCTTGTACTGTTCAGAAGAGATCTCCACTCCATTGTACTCTTACGGATGCATGGTGTGAGTTCCCTCCAGTACTATTTCAGACACTTGTTGAGAAAATCCCATGTCGTGTTGCGACAATTACGCGTGCTCATGGACTGTACAGGATATTGGGCAGTTGTACTAGTTTCTTTTGTTCTTCATTGTGCATCGTTTATTCTGATTTGGAAGACCAGACCTTTCACTGTGCGTATTCAGTCTTCTGAAATTAGAGGTGGGGCAATTCACGTTCCAGTGATGAAACGGCTCCAAGGCTATAGAGAAGATTTTTATCGTCGAAGGGCTGAACGATTAGTAAGAATTTGCGACCGCATTTTATAGAGATTGGGTGCCTATATTGGAAAACAGTGGCATCTAATTAGATTTTGACGTCCTTTCGTACTTAATGGACAACTACCATTCTGACATGATTTTCGTGAGAAGCCGGCCGCGGTGGCCGAGGGGACTGAGGCGCTCCAGTAACGGTTTGCACGGCCACTACGGTCGGGGGTTCGAATCCTCCCTCGAGCATGGATATTTGTGCCGTCCTTAGTCTTAGCTAGTTCATAAGTAGTTTGTAAGCTTAGGGACTGATGACCCCGCAGTTAAGTCCCATAAGTGCTACAAACATTTGAACATCTATCTTTCGTGAGGATATGACAATATCATCACATAAGAAAATATTGTGTATTACAAACGTTCTCAAGCAAATGTAGATGTAGTACGTCTGGAACGTCGTACATCGAATTTAATGATCACTTTTCCCATCTCTGGCCCACGTATGGTCATGACGTACCTCTCCAAGCATAATTTATCGTGGCATTTCACCAACTCGATATCCCAAATTGCACACATGTGACATTAAACAAAACGTGATAACGATATCTCCTCTACTGGTTTTATCGGCAAATCAGCTTCAAACGCACCGGTCACTGTATCGAATGATCAGTTATTCTGTCATTGTCAGTGGGAATTATACATATTATGAACGATTTCTCCTGACTTTTGTCACATGTAACTTGTAGTAGTCTGTCGATCGAGCAGGCAACCTGTTTAAAATGTAACGCTGCCTCCAGCGATAATACCTTCGCGTCCCTGGCCGCCTCCAAAGTGGGTGACCTACTGCTTTATTCCAGCGACAAAAGAATGGAACTGCACTTTAACGAAGAGAATAACGGCGCTTATATGAGTGCATTAAGGCCTTACAGCTTAAATAAAGACGCAGTAACCCGTTTCCTTCTCTTTTATTTGTCACCGCGGACAAAACTAACGCCGAATTTCTAGTAGAGCACATTGGCCGTGTAGTTTGTGGGAGCCTGATGAAGCCGACGTGCAGTCAACGAAGATTCCAAAAGCGTTTTCACATCAGTAATTCGTATTTCATTTAAAAAGTCAGTCGAGATCCGAATTTTTGATTTATAGGTTACCATTACGACCATATAAAATGGTTGATATCGGTTACATGTTAATAAGTAAAATTTTCAAAAATAATTTCTTTTTTGCCTTTTCATTTACTTTAGTACTAATCTTCATGCCGCGGCTTCACTTTTTTATGTGATAGATACGTATATTCCACACATTTCCTCCACCTACCTCTCTTCAACTCTTCATCCATCCCCACAGTGTCTGCCCAAACCATGCCTCCACCTCCATCTGCTCCCTTTCTGCATCTCCTCCGCGCTGCTTCCCTCTTCAGTTTCCTACGCCTGTTTCTGTTGCTATCTTCTTTCCCACTGCGCTGTCTACTCCCCCTCCCCTGACCATTTTACAAACTGCTGTCTTCCCTATACTGTTTGCACCTGCTCCCTCAATCTCCTTCTGTCCAATCATCTCCAATTCCTTGCTTTATACCCTTACTCGTCCCCATCTCTGTCCATCTCCTCCTCCCTTTTCCTGCACTTTTCCTTTTTCTGTCAATCCACTGCTCTTGCTCTATCTGTCCAACTACACCTTTCTCTGGCCATCTATCCTCTCCCCCACTTCTCTACCCTCACCTTCTCCCCTGTCTCTCTGTACACCTTCTATTCGATACGCTCTATTCATATCCTTCTATCCTCTCTTCACTTTCTGTTTATCTTCTTGGTCTGCATCTTCTCTTTCTGCCCTCTTCCAATCCATCTCCTTCAGCTCCATCTTCCTATTTCCTGAATTTGCTTTCTCTATCTAATTCTTTCCAGCTTCTGTTTGTCCTTCTCTCTCTTCATCCCTTCCTGCTGCACCTTCCGCCTCCCCAGTGACTCCAATCCATACAGATCCAACACAAATTTCCTCCATCCACGAGCATCCGATATACAATCCCTGCAAGACATTACCACAAAGACTAGAAGGGGGTCCATTGCCCATGACATGTAAGCTTCTCTGCTAAGCATGTCTGTAATACTATTCCCACAAAACTGGCATAATGGCAGCACAATGTGCTGATTGATTAAAATTTTTACAATCTGACATGAAACATCGTGCATACTGCAAGACTCATTAATCACATTGGAACAGTGGCTCATGAACGCCATGAGACGTTACTTCGAGAGGTATTTCTACTAAACGTTCAGCTGGACATGCTGAATGCCTATTCATCTCGGATAGGATTTTAGCACGACTGAGCCACCGCGCATTTCATCAAATGAGTACACATCTGCAGGCAACGTTGCCGCTAAATGAGTCACATGGCTAAAGGATCATTGATCCATCCTCAATCGATTTTTTATGAGGAGCTATGTGAAGGGCCTTGGTTGTGAAACTCCATTTATATCTCCAGAGGACTCAGGTAGTATGGTTGTTGTGGCAGCAGGATATCTTCGAGATAATACCAGGTATCTTTGAAAGGGTGCGCCATTTATTGCTGCGTTGATGTCAGATGTCTCTCGATACGTCAGGACAAAACTTTTAGCGTACTTTCATATTAAGCATTAGACCAAATAGAAAAACAGATTTTAGTATCGGGAGGACGGTGGTACAAACCCATCTTCATTTTTCTTGATTTTCTTGATCACTCAAGGCAAAGACCGCCATGATTCCTTTCAAGGGATATGGTCGTTAACCATTCCCATCCTTACCCAAACAATCCGAATGCTATCGATAGAGCGCTAAACTTTACTGTATGCAGTGCACTGTGTTGTGATAATAAATGTTAATAACCATAGTGGTATAATTCAATAAATACAATGATAAGCACACAACAATGTTAGTAATGCTAAATTGTGGAAATAGTAAATTTAATCAAATGTTCGAATGTTTGTGGAGCTTATGGGACTACTTACGAACTACTTATGAACTAACTCATACTAAAGACAGCACAAGCATCCATGCCCGAGGGGGGATTCGAACCCCCGACGGGTAACGGCCTCAATGCATCGTAGCATAGCTCCTCAATGCGCTCGGCTGCTCCGCCGCGACTAAATTTAATCACTTAACACAAGGATGTGGGATAGATTTCTTCCTTTACAGTTTCATAACGAATTCTTCATATACTCGTAATACGGCTTTAATAATGTCTGTAGGAAACAATGTATGGTTTTGAAACTCAGCGAAAATTCATATTCAATATTTAATATATAAAATCATTTTGTTATGGTCTTCAGTCCGGAGACTGGTCTGATGCAGCTCTCCACCCCACTCAATGTTGAGCAATCCTCCTCATCTCCTCATAAGAACGGCAACCCATGTCCATTTGAATCTGCTTACTATTTCGTCTCTTGGTCTTCCGCTGCGATTTTTGCCCCCATACACTTGCCTCCACTGCTAAATTTACTTCATGTCTAAGAATGTATCCTTCCAATCGATCCCAACTTTTAGTCAAGGTATGCCAAAAATTTCTTTTCTTCCCAATTCTCTTCAGTAACTCTTCATTAGTTACTCTATGTACCCACCTAATCTTCAGCATTCCGCTGTAGCAACACAACTCAAAAGCCTCCTTCCTCTTCCTGTCTAAACTATTTATCGTCCATGTTTCAGTTCCGTACAAGGAAATACTCATCACAAATGTTTTCAAAAAGGACTTCCTTATACTTAATATTAGATGTTAGCAATTTTCTCTTTTTCAGAAACGCTTTTCTTCCCATTGCCATTCTGCATTTTATATCCTCTGTACTGCGACCATCATATGTTATTTTACTATCCAAGTAACAATACTTAACTACCACCTCTACTGTTAGCTTCAGAAATGTGGGAATAATTGAGTAAGCCATTCAGTGTATGCATACAACAAAATACGATAATTTTTTACGTATCAAGTCAGTGTTGCAATCTGTTGGTGGCATTGATATTAAGCTTGACGGGACACAGTGTTCATACTAAGCCAGTGCTGACACCCGTGGAAGCCATATTGAAGTTTGAGCAGAACACGATTTTCATGGCAACTTTATAGTTTGCATAATTTGCTATTTCAGCATGTTATTCAACAATGGAATCGCATCAGAGAACTTCCTTTATAGGATTTATACGCATTACGATTTTATAATAATCTGTGTCATTAATTTCAAGCCAAGTTTCCCTCTCTTGGACACAAAATTAGGCTTTTTGGTTATATATACCATAGAAAAAACCTCTTTTGTCATTTATCGTTCAAGTTATTTACGTAGACATGTAGTGAGAGAGAGAGTACGATTGCACTTTCAGCGAATGATAATAAATAACAGTAATCAAGCGAACAAAGCAAACAACGGAAATAACAAGCTTCATTATCACAATAGCCCACAAAACATATCAGAACTTGTTGATGTAAAATTACTCGGAGTAATTAATTTATACTGCCTAAATTTGGGTACACTCCATTGTAGCTTAATATGATGTAAAGTGAATCGTAAAGTTAATCAAAGAATTCTAGAAAACATTAAAAAAAGGAAGCTTAGGATTTAACGACCGTCGACAGCGTGGTCATTACAGACGGAGCTCGGATTTTTGGGCAAGGATGGGGAAGGAAATCGGCCGTGCTCCTTGAAAGGAACCATCCCGGCGTTTGCCTGCAGTGATTTAGGGAAATCACGGAAAACCTAAATCTGGATGGCCGGAGGTGGATTTGAACCACCGTCCGCCAGAGTGCGAGTCCAGTGTCTTACCACTGCGCCACCTCGCTCGGTTCTAGAAAACACAGACTGATTCAGAACAACAAATTAATTCCCTGCTCTGTGCTGTGGAAATATCAAATGAAAGGTTCAAATCCGTGAGTAGAACAACCATTCAGTTGTTCGTGTCCATTGTTGATCGCACCTTTGCTGGAGCAAACTCCTGTGGCGGTGACTTTTAAGCATGCATCTGTCGTCGCCGCAATCGTATGCTGCAAAGTTACCCTCTTTATATGATTCCTTCCCAGTGTTGTAGTTTGGGTGGCCAGCAGTGTACGTCACTCACAAGTAAACCTGCGGAAATGTCACTCTCCGATTTTTCTGAAATCTGGATATGTTATAGGCCTAATACGTGGAAAATTAAGGGTGACAGTTTTTTAGAGTTTTCGTTCACTATGCTAGATCAGCCACATAGAATTTTTACGAATCTGATTTCAGATTCGGCTTCAGCGACTTTAAATGCCGACATATAGGAGATGAAACATATAAGGGCTTCTTACTCCTCAAACATTTATTTGTAAAATAAATAAATAAAATTAAAAGTGAATAAATCGTTTATTTTAATCGTCCTTCCTTTTGATGTTGTAATAGATTCTACTTCTAGTAAAATCACAACTAATTTTGTTTTACAGTTTTTCGTGGTAGTTGGCCCTCTAAATTTTTTCCCCATGCAATATACCTAGGTTGATTTCCGTCTTTTATCAAAAGATACCTTTATAACAGAAATCATTAATCACTAAGTTATCACAATTTCTCCATTTTATCCCATCTTTGGGGGGACCGTTTCACCCCTTAAACATGTTTTACCGGCGCTGAAAAAGAAGTGTCCTTTAGTTTTTCATTTATTATAACATACCCAAACTTCACAAAAATCGAAGTTCAACACTTTCGTAGATTTACTTGCCAATGGAGAGCAATGATATGAACAGTCGTATAGATTTTATTTTCATTTCAAAGAGAATAATCCTCATTTTCTTACGAGGTCAATGAAACATCAGACAGAATGTAAATTAATGTCTTACCTTTTTGTCTTCGTGAGATCTGGAGCAGTTATACTTAGAAGTGTCGTTCGAAAAAAATTTCAAAACATACCGTTATCCAGTAATACTACAGAAAGATCTTTAGTATACCCTGAATCAGCTTGTGATTAAGTGTTCAAATAGCTTCAGGTTTTCAAGTAGGCCTATTTATTTAAAAGAAATCATTGTGTATTACCTTACTGGAGATTTCAGATTATTCTTAGTGAATGTATATTTTAAGTGCTTTCCCTCTATAATTTTTTAAAGTAAAAATGCGAAAATCTGATACAGCAATAATATAGCCTGTAATATAGTGTACAAAATTAATAACGTTGCTATTGCTAATGTATTTCTCTATTCAAGTTTTAGTTTGGGTATCCGTAATTCTAAATGTGTAGCCCAACTAATTCGGCGGTCGACGGGTCGTGGCAATGGAATAAGAAAACCTGATTCAGTTTTGATATCTTAGTGGAAACATATTTTCTTACATTTTTTCGATAATCTGGTATAATGTTCTGATAATAGGTATTATTTTCTTTTTAAAATGTAAAACACCGCGATTTGTGATTGGAAATTAATTTGGCGAGATTCGTGCGACACATGGTATGGGAAATATTTATGTTTTGCCTCTGTTTATCACTGATACAAGACCTCTTCTGACTAGACGACCACGTGTTATTACTGTGTAATGAGAGAATCAGGACTAGATAGCCAGAAAAATATTGCAAAGTTCCTGTAGGCGGATTTTTAATGACAGAAATTGGTAACTTGGATGGAAACGTTCATCGCTTGACACTTAACAGGTTGTAGACAACGCGTAACGAACGTTTTCACGCCCTCTGATTGTGAATTGCAGTTAAAGAAAGTGATACTCTCACATACTTGCGATAACCAAAAAATCCATGATTTACTCAATAAAAAGCCTCTGAGATATCGCAAAAAATTCCTACAGGTGATGTCCGGTACTTCAGAGCATTTAATATTTCATTAGTAAAATCATACGAGTTATGTCCAGAAAGTAAGTTCCGTTTGGTTATATAAAACAAACGTGTACAGATACAGAAAAAATATTTACTGTACAAAAATATACAACTATTAATCTACTTTTCTACATAGCTTCCGAAATTTTGTAGGCATTTGTCATAGCGTAGCAGAAGTCTTTGTATGCCTTCTTCGTAGAAGGTTGCCGCCTGTGTATTCAACCATGTGGTAACATGTTCTTTCAGCTCGTCATCATCGCTGAAGTGTTGACCACCAAGGACAGGTTTTAGGTGTAAGAAGAAAGTCGCTAGGAGCTAGACTGTACGGAGGATGATCAAACACGTCCCAGTGAAATTCCCGTAAGAGTTGTTTGGTCACATTCGCCTTGTGAGGTCGGGCGGCAACGTGAAGGAAAGAAGAAGACTCCTTTCATCTCCATTACACCTAAAATCTGTCCTTGGTAGTCAATACTTCAACGAAGATGAGCTGAAAGAACATGTTCGCCACATTGTTGAATACACAGGCGGCAACATTCTATGAAGAATGCACACAAAAACTTGTCCCACGCTATGACAAGTGCCTACAAAATTTCGGAAGTTATGTAGAAAAGTAATTGAACAGTTGCAGATTTTTATACAATAAATATTTTTTCTGTATCTGTTCACGTTTGGTTTATATAACGGAACTTACTTTGTGGACATACCTCGTACATAGCATTTCCTGTTGAAAAGCCGCTGTGAAAACCAAATTGACATTTCGTTAGTACTTTATTTTTATAAATATGGAAGCTGCATTACTTTTCCAGGAATTTTGGATGTAGGGGTCAGAAGTGAGATTCCTTCGAGAGGAACAAACAGCAGCCGTGTCTAGCAAAAAATTCGAAACATATTCATCTACATCTACATGTGATACTCTGCAAATCACATTTAAGTGCCTGGCAGAGGGTTCATCGAACTACCTTTATACTATTTATCTCCCATTCCATTCTCGAATAGCGCGCGGGAAGAAAGAACACCTGAGTCTGTCCGTTCGAGCTCTGATTTCTCGTATTTTATTCTGATGATCATTTCTACCTATGTAAGTGGGAGTCAACAGTATATTTTCGCATTCGGAGGAGAATATTGGCGATTGTAGTTTCGTAAGTAGCCCACGCCGCAGCGATAAGCGCCGTTGTTGTAATGATTCCCATCCCAGATCCTGTATAATTTCCGTAACGGTGTCTCCCCTGAATCGCGACAATACGAAACGAGCTGCCCTTCTTTGGACTCTTTCGATGTCCTCCGTTAAACCCACCCGATAAGGATACCACACTGGGCAGCAATATTCCAAAAATGGACGGACAAGCGTAGTGTAGGCAGTTCCTTTTGTAGTTCTGTTGCATGTTTTAAGGGTTCTGCCAATAAAACGCCTTTCCCACGACATTATCTACGTGTTCTTTGCAATATAAGTCTGAAGTAATAGTAATTCTTAGGTGTTTTGTGGAGTTTACGGCCTTCACTTTTGATTGATTTATCTTGTAAACAAAGTTTAACGGATTTATTTTCGTACCCATGTGGATAACTTCACACTTCTCATTATTTAGAGTCAATTGCCAATCTTTACACCATAGTGATATCTTATTCAGATCGTTCTGCAGTTGGTTTTGATCTTCAGATGATTTTACTAGACGGCAAATGACGGCGTCATCTGCAAACAACCTAAGAGAGGTACTTAGATTTTCCTCTAAATCGTTTATGTAAATAAGGAACAGCAGAGGACCAATAACACTACCCTGTGGAACGCCCAATATCACCTCTGTTTTAGTCGATGCCTTACCATCGATTACTACGAACTGTGTCGTCTCTGACTGGAAATCCCCTATCCAATCGCAAATTTGGGGCGATGTACCATAACCACGCAATTTGATTAAAAGGCGCATGTGAAGTACAGTGTCAAAAGCCTTCTGGAAAATAAGAAATACAGAATCGATTTGCGAACCCTTATCGATAGCATCCATCACTTCGTGTGAAACACTTGCCTCTTCATTGTAATTACAGAACGTCCTTGCATAACTTGATCATAATTCGTGACTCACATACCGGCCCCTCCCCTTGACTGTATAAATGTACGAGACTCAGGAGTACAACGTGGTCAATGACGTAAACTGCCGACGCGCAGTCAAGGCGGTGGAACGCGGAAGCCGCACCTCAGCTCAGCTCGCTGCCGGCTCCGCTCGCGGCGCGGCCGTGTCATTACACCCGCGCAACACTCGATCCGCTCTAATTTCCGCTTCCGCTTCCGCCGGCAGTGGCGGCGGCAGTTTATTTCCTTTGAGAGGAACAAACAGCGGCCGTGTCGGCGCCAGCTGCGCCCGCAATAACCCGCCGGCGACGCTCCGGCCCGCTTTATGTCCGCGTCGCACTTTCAATTCCGCCTCGTAAACTCCTTAATGTTCCGGGGACGTCCCACACGCCAGTTGCTATCAAAGAGACAGTTGCCCGACTGTTTCCGACGACGCGTTTCGGACGACTGTCGGTATATAACAGCTGACGGCGTCGTAAACGCCGTCATTTATCGTCTGTGTTCGTCATTAACGGCAGATACTTGTGTTCGGAAGCCTTCGGATCAGGGCTAGCCTTCGGAACTGGGAAGAGAGGGGCATCCGTCAGAGTTTTAGGATATATAAATACAAATAAACAATCCCTGAGAAGGGTTTTGGTCTCAAAATGTTCAAATGTTTGTATAGCTTATGGGACTTAACTACGGGGTCATCAGTCCCTAAACTTACAAACTACTTATGAACTAGCTATTACTAAGGACGGCACAAATATCCATGCCCGAGGGGGGATTCGAACCCCCGACCGTAGTGGCCGTGCAGACCGTGACTGGAGCACCTCAGTCCCCTCGGCCACCGCGGCCGGCGATTTTCGTCTCGAATACGTCAAAGAAATTAATGATAATTCTGAAGCATTGAATTCGTGATGCGATCGGAAAACGAACCAGGACCTCCATGCTTACTAGGCAGAGGTCTTACCTCTAGACCACCGCATAAATAGCGATTAACGCGCCTCGGAATAGTCTAAGCACGATTTCTGTGTTCGATAGAACATTGCCACTACTGCCAAGGCTCTCCATGCAGCATTGGACATATTGGAACATTCCTGTTTCATTAAATCAATCAATCAATGTAAATACATTGTATTTACATTGATATTTAAATCACCTTTAAAAATTTTAAAAAAAAGGAACGTTCCGATATGTCCATTGCCGAGGTGCTATTCCACTGCATGGAGAGCCTTGGCAGTAGTGACAATGTTCTATGGAACACAGAAGCTGAATTAAAGTTCGTGACGTGAAGGAAATTGTGCTTAGACTATTCCTAGGCGCCTTACTCGCTAGTGATGTGGTGGTGAGTCAATAAGACGTCTGCCTAGTAAGCATGGAGGTCCGCACGGGTTCGATTCCCGGTCGCATCACAAATTTTAATTAAATATTTCAGATTTATCATTATTGCCTTTTAGAATATGCTACGGAAAGATCTCCTTTTGAAACTCTGACGTTCAATAAACTTTAATTGAGTAGAGAAATGTGCATAAAACACAATGAAACAGGAGAATGTTTACATTGTAATCCAGTCCTTTTCACCCAATCGCAAATGGCACGAATGTACATATTGCCTCTTTAGAAGTAATATTTTCTGATTTTCCGTCTTTTCCATTACAAGAGATATAATTTGGAGCAAGGAATCTGTATTACTTGTTGAGAATCCGGTGGTAGTCGTTGTTTTGTCATAAACCTCACTAGCAAAAGTCTTGAAATGCACTCTTTTTATTAAGTCTAACTGAAATACCTCAAATGTTTAAGGTAATTAGGTAACAAAGAAGAAACTAAAGAGAAGTAAGTCCCTTAGATATCAATAATGAATGTTATAGAACTATGAATTATAGACTCAGTGACAATAGAAGTTAAATTTAATTTATCTTAATGCTAATGAGTATGCAATATTGTTCTATTCCTTCTTCTTATATATATCGGGTGATTCATTAAGATATGCATATGTATTAATATGTTATTCTACAAGTAAAACTAAAGAAAAAAGTCATATAAACATAGGTCCACAAATGTTTAGTTACGGAGTAACGGCTAATAAAAGATTTTGCATGAATTAGCAACGTCGCTAATATGAAGCCATCGAAAAACTGTACATTGCTCCCTTCGTGACGGTTTATCCGAACTGTTTTTCAGCAGATAGGAGTATATCAGCTAAACTTTTTGCAGAACCTTAAAATTGTATGGAAGCTAAACATAAAAATTTTTTTGTTCATCCGAGGAAATAGAAGGCGACTGGAATAAAATATCACAGGACAGAGACAGATGCAGAAAACATGTGGCTGGGGTTAGTTTAGAGGAAATGGAAGAAGTGATATCGCATAATAATAGGGGGGGGGGGTGACAAAATGATTAAGAAGCAGCGTTAGTGACGCTGTCTCCGTCGAAAGAACTGGGGCAAAGCATTCTATTGAGAATAATCTCATCACGTAACATGGTGAAAACTTTACTGATTTTGATTCTTCATTCTGTAGTCACAACTGTGACCTCGAACGCTATGGCTTCCACTTTACACGCAATTCAGGAGTGCAGACACATTCAGGAGTGCAGACACATACCTGCGAACCTGAGCACTATTCGTATTATTTATACCACCTAAAGATCGCAGAATGGTGTTTGGACAAAATATCGTGACCTTCGGCAATTGGATCCGGTAGTACACACAAGAAAATCGGAAGAATCATTGTTGCTGTTGTAGATTTGATCAGTCCGAAAAATGGTTTGATGCAGCTCTCTACGCTACTCCCTCCTTTGCTACTCTGAATAAGAAAAACAACGCACAAACATTTGAACCTGATTACCGTATTCGTGTGTTGGTGTTCCTCTGCGAAATTTTATCCACCACGTGTCACCCAACAGCAAACTAACAATTCTTTGATGTCTCAGAATGTATTCTACCAATTGATCCCTACGTTTACTCAATATATGACAGTGCATTTCTCCCCAGCTGTTTTCAATACCTCCTCAGTAGTTACACAACTCACCTATCTAACCTTAGGTATTCTTATGTAGCATCATATTTCAAAAGCTTTATCCTTTTCTGTCTGAGCCCTTAATCGCCCACGTTTCGCTCCAGAGCGAGGCGACACTCCAGACAAAGGTATTCAGAAAAGACTCTGTATTTTCTGAATTAATATTCGATGTTAAGATATTTGTTTTCTTCAGAAATACCATACTTCCCGTTGCCATTCTACATTTTGTATCTTTACTTCTCCAGCCAACGGAAGTTATTTTACTGTATACATAACAAAACTCATCTACTATCTGTAGAGTCTCGCTTCCTGATGTCACTCTCTTGGCATCGACTGATTTCAATCGACCAAGTTCCATTGTCCTTTGTTTCGCTCTTGGTAATGTTCATCTTACAGTCTCCTTTCAACGGGCTGTCCATTCCATGCGATTGATCTCTCACGTCCTCTGCTGCCTGCAACAGAAGTACACTGTCATCAGCAAAGCACTAAAACTTTATTTCTTCTCCCTGCTGAATGTTAATTCTGTTTCTAATTGTTTTCATGTTTTCCTTCACACTTTGGAAGCATCAAATCGCATGTTGTCCATCTCTACGTCGAGGATATGTTTCAACTTGTGAAAAAATTGCAACTTTAATTTTTCTATGTGAGATTGAAAACTTAAAGCTATCCCTTATACAGGGCATGGAACCAACGGGAGCTATTTCGGAGTATCTGTTTCAGCGTAATTGACAGTGTTGGGTTTACAGTGGAATACAGGATTAACCTTTAGTTATTATTGGTTTTCGTTCAAGGACACAGTTCGTTGTAATTGACGGTACGTCATCGAGTAAAACAGAAGTGATATCTGGCGTTCCCCAGGGAAACGTTATAGGTCCCCTACTCTTCCTTGTGTTTATAAACGATTTAGGAGACAATATGAACAGCTCCCTTAGACTGTTCGCGGATGATGCTGTTGTTTATCGGTTAGTGAAGTCAACAGCGGATCAAAAGCAACTGCAAAACGATTTCGACAAAATTTCTACATGGTGTGAAAATTGGCAATTGACACTATACAAAGAAAAGTGTGAAATAATACACATTACCACTAAAAGAAATTCGCTGAACCTCAATTACGCGAAAAATCATTCATACCTTAAGGTCGTAAATTCTACTAAATACCTAGGAGTTACAATTACGAACAACTTAGACTGGAGACAACACATAGAAAATATTGTGGGGAAGGCGAACCAAATGTTACGTTTCATTGGCAGAACGCTTAGAAGATGCACCAGCTCCACCAAAGAGACTGCCTACATCACACTTGTGCGCCCTCTCCTGGAGTACTGTTGCCCCTTGTGGGACCCTCACCAGGTAGGACTGACGGAAGATATTGAGAAGGTTCAGAGAAGGGCAGCTCGTTTTGTTTTATCACGTTACGGGGGGGGGGGGGGGGAAGCGTCACGGAAATGTTGCACGAATTGGGGTGGAAATCATTAAAAGAAAGACGTTATTCATTGCGGCGTGATCTGTTTGCGAAGTTTCAATCACCGACTTTTAGTTCTGAATGTGAAAATATTTTCTAGCACCCACCTACTTAGGGAGAGATGACCATCCCAATAAAATAAGAGATATCAGATCGAAAACGGAACGGTTTAGGTGTTTTTTCTACCCGCGCGCTATTAGATAATGGAACGGTTAAGTTATGAAAGTGGTTATTGAACCCTCTGCCAGGCACTTAAATGTGATATGCAGAGTATCTATGTAGATGTAGATGTTGCAGACGGTCCTCAGTCCTCCCCTTCTCTTTATCTTGCTTAGATTAGCAAGCTGTGCTTTGCGTCTTCTTCCGTCTCACTATCGCCATAAACTCTGTAAAGTCTAGGAAGACTACTTGAGCCCTTTTGTCTCTTTTGTGCCCCACATGTGTTTTCGGTATTCCCATTTTTTCGTTTAATGTTCTCCACTGTCTGATAACTTCATCTAGTACTATGTTGAACAGCATTAGTGATAATCTATATCCCAGTTTGACACTAGTCTTTATCTAGGTTTGTTTATCTTCACCCAACTCAGTCAAAGATCGTGACTCTTTTCTGGAACACCTCGTTATATCGAACCCTAGTACATCGAATTAATTTTGTCTTCCCTAGACATTCAATATATCGTTGTTTGATTGTATACATATATCGTAACTATCAAGGGATACTGAACATAATTGGTAAAACTAAATTTATAGTAGATTTATTTAATTTGCAGTACACCCTGCCGACGGTCTAGCATCGACAATTGCATATGATTGTGGATTATACCAACAAAAAGTCGAGAAACAAGTTAGAACAGTGTATTGTCTGTTAGTTAAGATTATGAAATTAATCCACAAAGGTACAATCTGGATCCATTTTTCCACAGCAGTAACCTGGGACGCCTTAGTGCAGTGAAGACGCAGGTCACGAACACTGACCTTTACAGGCGGTAGGCAAAATAAGACTGACATTATGTAGTATACCACATCTTTTTATAGCTGGCACCACAAGATACGTGTTAACACTGAGACGCGACTGCAGTGTGTAACAGACCTACAAAATCTTGGTCGCTACCTTGCCGTATATTATACGTTTTGTTCTCCGACGGTTAATTCTTATTATAGGTGAAATGCGTGATCTCTACGACTGCCAAAGAGGTCAGTTCGATGGTATGCAGACAGTGGTTGTATCTGCACTGTTTGACGTTTGACTAGCGGCAGTATCCTCGGTAATGACGACGTATACAAAAAAAGGGAAAAAAATCATTGCCGAACAGGAATTGCGAGCGAAACCCCGAAATTAGATGACAACGACTGACAGGCATTAAGAACGATTGTGTACAGACAGAATTAAACTTCAGCTAAAAGTGACTATAAAACTCAATACTCGTTGTAGTAATACTCTTTCGATAAAGTAATACAACTAAGCTTCACAGGGCTGCATTTGCTAGGCCCTTTACACGTTGACTGCCGCGATGACGTCACAGGCAGTACAGAGCCGCCTGCTGTAGCCGCCGGTGGCCACACGGCAGCTAACGTGTTAAAAACGGAAGCCAACGCAAAGCTGCGAAGTACGTGCTGCAACAAACATAAGGCCTGGACACTTTAAGACAGAAACTATGTGGTATGGTCTGAAGAATGGTTGATTCCTACAAACTTCCGGGAGTCATCAGTCCCTAAACTTACAAACTACTTATAAACTAAGTAATACTAAGGACGGCACAAATATCCATGCCCGAGGGGGGATTCGAACCCCCGACCGTAGTGGCCGTGCAGACCGTGACTGGAGCGCCTCAGTCCCCTCGGCCGGCTGTGAATGAATATCATACCGTCCCCGACGGCTCTCTCTCTCTCTCTCTCTCTCTCTCTCTCTCTCTCTCTCTCTCTCACACACACACACTCACACATTCACACACACACACAGCCAAAAACTTTCTGGGGTGCTTTCTACAGCATTAGAAATATATAACATAGCTCCTCGGAGAAGTAAAACGCTAGGAATAATAATACCGTCAGCTGTCCAGAATGAAACTTCACTCTGCAGCGGAGTGTGCGCTGATATGAAACTTCCTGGCAGATTAAAATTGTGTGCCGGAACCGGGACTCGAACCTGGGACCTTTGCCTTTCGCGGGCAAACGCACTACCGACTGTGCTATCCCGACACGACTCACGATGCCGCCTCACAACTTTACTTCCGCCAGTACCTCGCCTCCTACTTTCCAAGGTTCGAGTCCCGGTTCCGGCACACAATTTTAATCTGCCAGGAAGTTTCACCGTCAGCTGTATTCTCATTTTATTACTTACTGGCAACCAGTTTCAATGTACCAATCCATAATTTCCAGCCCTTAGAAAAAGGTAATCAACATTTTGCTGTGTTAGAAACAACAAAATTACCGGTGTCGCACATTCGTGTAACATTATAGCAAGGAGGACCAACAGGAACTCTGGAACAGGAGTTCTTGTTGATCCTCCGTGCTATAATGTTACACGAATGTGCGACACCAGTAATTTTGTTGCTTCTAACACAGAAAAATGCAGATTACCCTAATATAAGAGCCTGAAATGAATGCTTGGTCCATTGGAATTTGTTGCCAGCAATAAAATGAGAATACAGCTGACGGTGTTATTATTCATTACTATATATACGGCTGAAGCCCCACCGCCCATACACAGGATGGACATAATCAGAAAAACGCTATGTCTTAACAGAATTGAACGATTTATAGCTGAGAAGTAATTGTCGAACAATCTGTACAAGAATGGATAATATTCTGTTGGAGTTTGTAAGGACTTATTACGAGTCTTTTCCTCTAAGAGTTAGAAGTGTTCTCAAAGACACTGTTCGGCCAATTCCTTACTAATAAATAAATGCTGTGTTTACGTTAGGTGCCCACATTATTTTGTCCACCGCCTGAGCATAAAATGTTATTTGAAATCGTAGTTTTCACGGACAGGAGATGTTTTCAAGGCACATTAACAACTTCAGCAATAGTAAACATGAATGAACCAACAAGAGACCACGGATATACACAGTATTAACTTGATGTATCTTAGGAGTGACCTTTCTCCAGGTGTTCTTACTTACACGTGAATTTTCAGCTACGGACGACGTTTCCGCTATCGGCTCCGGCATGTTTTATGTCATAAAACTTGCCCTTCTTTTACGACGTTATGTTAGTGTGCAGAGTACTTACATGTTTGGAAAGGTCAACTTTAACGCAACAAGAGAGACATGAAACACTGTTTATTTGAATGTGTGTTTCAGATTCCATTTCCTACTTTATCGACTATTTATAAGTATTTCCAATGGCCCAATACTGTCCAACAAACGTCACAATGCACACCTGAAGCACAATTGGATAATCACCCGAAATGAAAACTAAAACATTAACCGATTTTCTCCGTAGCAACATATTACTTCGTGCCCAATATTAAGAGTTGTTCATTGGTATTGCCAGCCACCTGAAGTAAGCACTTGTAAAAATACGGATCATGTCAAACTCTCAGAAAAGTGACAGAGTGAACTCGGTGGGTTCATCCAGACACGAAGCATTCTGTTCTTCAGCAATACAATACATGATCAAGCCTGAGCACTGTGATATCTGAGAAGAAAAAGCATTACGGTGCTTTGAGTCACTATCATTGATCGTCCTCCTTACACTTCCGACTTTGCCCATTCAAGTATCATCGCTTTCTAAATGTTAAAAAGAATGCCTTCATGAACTTGTCTTTGATAGAGATGAGGTTGTGGCTCCGTTCACAGCATATAGTGGTCGTATCAGCAATTTGCCATGGTAACTATGTTGTGAAATGAATATGACTAAAGATGTAAAGTGTGGGGCAAAAAAAAAAAAAAAAAAAAAAAGTGGCCCAGACGAGTTGGTATATTTGGACATGAATTCAAGCATATAACCACACCCCATGATGCACACGCTATGAGTACTTCCAACAGAACAACTGCCCATGCGGCTGGCCGAAACTTGGAGCACATTTGCTTACCTGACAGAATAGTTAGAAGAAGTCTGTGACCCCTCAGTGTTTGTCTACTAGTGTGGGGAGTCATGTGGTCTAAGGTGTATTGCAAAAGCCCTCACAGTCTTCAATAACTACAGAACAACATATCTGTCGATATGGCAGCAATCCGACCAGCCAACTTCGATCCGCCGAAGAGCGCCAAGAGGTGAATGATGGTCAGCGTCTGCTACAGTCAGGTTCCTTTCCACTGCTGTGTTTCTTTGTGCCCTAAATTTCTATTCGCTGAGCACTTTCATTGCCCCCTCCCCTTTCACCTGTAGAACTCTAGTAAAGTTTATTCTATTTCAAAAGTAGTGAGAGTTCTTACATAAGAAATTCAGATATTTTCATGCCCTTCTATTCACAAGCCGTGTAGCTATTTTTAATGCGTATGCCATCGAGATTCCAGAGTATTCTAAATATCTGATATCTTTGGCAAAGACAGCTACAGTTTGTGTCGATCGACAGTGTAGTTTAAAACTCCTATGCAGGTTGCAACCTGTAAAAGTGCAAATATTTCTAGAGATGATTCAGAATAGTGTACCGGTACAACATTAAATAGGTATTTTGTTGAAACTTCATGGCAGATTAAAATTGTGTACCGGGACAGGGACTCGACCTTTGCCTTTTGCGGGCAAGCGCTCTGCCGACTGAGCTATCCCGACACGACTCACGATGCCGCCTCACGACGTTACTTCCACCAGTACTTCGCCTCCTACTTTACAAACTTCACAGAAGCTCTCCTGCAAAGCATGCAGGACTAGCACTCCTGGAAGAAAGGATATAGTGGAGACATGGCTTAGCCACAGCCTAAGGGATGTTTCCAGAATGAAACTTTCACTCTGCAGCGGAGTGTGCGCTGATATGAAACTTCCTGGCAGATTAAAATTGTGTTTCGGAACCGGGACTCGAACCTGGGATCTTTGCCTTTCGCGGTCAAGCGCTCTGCCGAAAGTTTCATACTCGAAACATCCCTTAGACTGTGGCTAAGCCACGCCTCCACCATATATCCTTTCTTCCAGGAGTGCTAGTCCTGCATGGTAAAGTTGTGAGGCGGCATCGTGAGTCGTGTCGGGATAGCTCAGTCGGCAGAGCGCTTGTCCGCTAAAGGCAAAGGTCCCAGGTTTCTAGTCCCGGTTCCGGCACACAATTTTAATCTGCCGGGAAGTTTCATATCAGCGCACACTCCGTCGCAGAGTGAGTTTCATTCAGGTATTTTGTTGTTTGGAGATTTTTAAATACAGCTATCAAAGGCCGTATGTTTTGTGATTAATGCATCGCTCCAGGAAGCATATATTCACGGAGATTAGGGGTAAAGGCTAAGAACACTTTTCTACTTGGCACCGGCAGTGAAGAGGTGAGAACGCGAGGAAACACAAATGTAAGACTACATGCCCAGCCGTCGCACTAGCTCCCATGGCAAGGCAAAACAGGAAACATCCGCTTGTAACGCTTGTTTGTGTGTGTGTGTGTGTGTGTGTGTGGAATGACTGTTCGACGCACAGAAAAGGGTGTATCAAAACCTATGGCACAAACTTACAAGGTTGGAAGTACACGTTAATATAAGCATAAAAGTCCCAGTAAACATGGGTTTGAAAACAAGCCGTTTACGAGATAATTGCAAATGTACGGTTCCAAGACGCCGCTGACGGCTTTGTAAACATAGACCTAGTTAGTACAAATTAATTTGAAATTTAATCGCTACTATTAGGTTCTACATCGCATTTAGTTCACGTTTCACGTATGGGTTACGTGTTAAAGGATGTGTTCGAAATGTCTTCCTTGCATTTGGATGGAATAATGTGTTCGACTCGGCAATGAATTTCGAATTCTTTCGAAAACTTCTGGATCATCTCGTTCTTGACAAGCCTGTACAACGATCCAATTCCTTAGCCGTGTTCACGGTATGCTGTACAATTCGCTTTTGATGTGACCCCAGTCACAAAAATCTAAAGGATTTAGATCAGATGCCGTCTCACAGCAGCAGCAAAACGTACCGGAGCTCCATCTAACTAACTAGGACAACGTTTACAGTAGTCAGTGAAATGTGATGTAAATCTTAATGTTAGTCTAAATTTCAAATTAATGTCTACTAACTTCGGCGATGTTTACAGTGACGTCAGTGGTGGCTTGGCAACATCTCAGAACACTATATATAAATATTTGTACATATACGTGTTACATTATGTATCTTTAAGATTTACGTTTCCGAGTTCTTATTCCAATTTTCTATTCCTGACATGGCGACTAGAACGGCACGATCATTTCCGCGCAGATAGTTCAAATGTTTCTTAAGCTTAAGGGACTTAACTGCGGGGTCATCAGTCCCTAAACTTACAAACTACTAATGAACTACCCTATGCTAAAGACGACATGCCCGAGGGGGGTTTCTAACCCCCGACCGTAGTGGCCGTGCAGACTATGACTGGTGCGCCGCAGACCGCTCGGCCACTGCAGCCGGCGCGGTTAGTTCGTATTACATGGTTGTAACATACACCAACGCCGCGGTGGAGTAGCCGAGCGGTCTAAGGCGCCTCGCTGCGGAGCGCGTGGTTGCTCGCCGTCGGAGGTTCGAGTCCTCCCTGGGGCATGGGTGTGTGTGTTTGTCCTTAGGTTAGTTCAACTTAGTTTAAGTATTTTCTAAGCTACGGACTGATGACCACGCAGTTTGGTCCGGTAGATTTACAAACATTTGAACACTTTCATACACCAACAATGTAAATTCCCAGTAGCTGAAGAGTTGTTCAAAGTGTTGCTCAATTAAGCCAGGAATATGTGCAAGACAGTGGAGGCACACATAGAACACTGAAACCAAAATGAAAAAAAAAATTAATTCAAAAAATCTGGGATCAGAGTCACAGTGGCAGTTTAATAACAGGTAATGAAAGTTTGACCAACTTTCGAAGGAGATTGTTTCATGTGGATTGTATCTTTACGATTGACTTTGTATTACGTATTTTACATTTGCCTTGCGTCGTGAATTGCGGTAAACTGGGAAGAACAATGCAACCTATCGGAACTCATTAGGAAAGCTTGTTACTATTCCGACAAATATCTGGTTTAAGGTTCTCTATTTGCGAAGTCTGAGGTACTCTCTAGGGAATGGGTGTGTATGTTGTTCTTAGCAGAAGATAGGTTAATTTACGGTATTTCTAAGTCTAGGGACCGAAGTCCTCAGCAGTTTTGTCCCTTAATCCGTCCTCACACGCGACGTGTTGTCCCAATGTGGCGCAGGCCAGACGTGCTGTCTACCTAGCTACAGCACGCTCTCGGACGACCTGACACATCCCACAGAACGTGCTGCTCATCGTGATTTGCGATGGCAGCGCTCTCCAGCGCACGTTGCGGACTGGCGCATAGAACTTTGTATTTACAAAGAAGGGTGGGCGTAAAATTACACAGTATCTCCATTAAGTATCATCGAAAAAAAGAAAAAAAACTGAATCTGTAACTATCTTATGCTTACACGTGGCATGCAGTATTCTTCCACAATTTCTTTTTCCAGAAACACAAAGAATGATAAAAAAATATGCTACCAAGTCACTTTCGGCAAAAAGTCATTAAAAAAATTGTCAATGGTGAAATACCAACTCCACGTGTCTTGCACTTATATTCCCACTTTCCACGTTGTACATATTCTGCATAATCAGATGTTTACTTTGGCATTACTTCAGAGATAATAGGTCCTGCCTGATACATTTTACTTGTACATACAGGTGGGACAACGCCTCAGCTGGACAATGTTCGTTGTGATAATTTTTGCTTTTAGTATTGTGCGTAAACACTGTTCCTCCTTTACTGCATCTATTTCTGTAACCACACACTAGCCATGTTCTCTTTGCACTGTGAAACTGAACTAATACAATACTGTACTGAACTGCAACAGACTTCAAACACCGTGAGGAAAACCAAGTGACGTAGGACACTGTCTTGAAATTGATTTGTTCCTGTGCCCTAGCACGAGAAACTCAACAAGTTCTCTCGTGAACAGAGTTCGTTCTTGTTTCTAATAAATAATGTCGAAAACCGGATAGTATAATTCTATTAAAAGTTATATAAACCGTAATTAAACCAAATCTTTAAAAATATCTGGGAGAGTGAAGATGCAAACCTGTTATTTACATCTCTGTTCCTCTACAGCTCGTGACGCTACCATCACGCTAATACGTCGTCTTAAAAAGAAACAACAGCGAATGGGATATTATACTTAAATTAGCAAGAAAGCACAAGAAACGTTAAGGAAATAAAAAGTAATAAATAAAAATCTATATCGGAAGCTTTCAGACGCAAACCGCACCGAGCTGTAATCTCTACACCGCATCCTGCGACGCTACCAACCACGCTATTTCTACACTTCTGCCGATTGTGGTTTTAGGGATAACTACGCATCTAGAACATGTTGTAATAAGTTATTTATGTATGACATATCATCACAAAGACGCTCCAGTGATAAAATGGCGTTATACCGTAGCAAAGGAACGATATTCTTTCAAGGTATACAAATTATTTTACTGGCACACGTTAAATACGATAACTTAAAGCTATGAAAATGTAGTTTCGGGTAATTTCTTGTAACGATTCATATCTAAATTGATGCGTACTTAAAAGTTACACAATTTTATGAGGCTTTAAAAGAGATTATATTCATACAACGTACGGTACAATGAAAGAAGGCGCGAAATACGGAGTTCAATTTGCAATATGGCGGCTCAAAAGTTCTGCTTGTCACGTAAAAACCAGGTCGCTTCTCATTGGCCACGTTCCACTCCACGAAGCAAAATTCTAACATGCCAGGTCTTTCATTGCACGCTTCGCAGGGTAGTGGAACGTGGAATTCCACGTCGCTACGTCACCACTTTCTCCTCCACGTGCGTTTCCACGTCCCGTGAGAGGACGGCATTAGTATTACAAACACTGAAATATAATTTAAGACACAACGTCACCATAATTTTCGGAATTAGATATTGGCATAGATGTTATTTTCTGTAAGGAATCAATTTCAGTGCAACGTAATTCATATAGACAAGCACTTTTACTATATGAGTTCAATAATAATGTAACAGAATGGAAGGCCATATTCTCTACTGTTTTAATGAATTTTTATACGACATGTTTCTTAACATCCCTTTACGTCTATTGAGATTCTGACTGTTCACTGAAAGATGCTTGTTTCGGAGACCTAGGCTTAAATTGAACATGACTTATTTCAAACGTAAGAATGATAATTTCGATTCGTACTTGTCAGTTTGCCAGCGTTAACCCGCTGAGTGGAAAGTTCTGCATTCCATTTAACTATATAATGTCCAGTTCCAATCCAGCAGAAAAATTAGATCACTGTATAGATGCATAATACAAGACAGAAGTCGTTAAATATTATAATAATTTACATCTGTTTGTAAACGCTCTGAGCGTAGAGTCGGGTAGAACTTTTTTTCCAGAGGAATAGCCTGTTTATTTCAGACACGTTTATGTTCTGTGAGGTAAATTCACCCCACTCCCCTTCCTTTTTTGTTTTTGTTCGGTGCTTTCATCGCTTGTCTATTGTTTTCCATTGTCGCAGAGTGGAACTGTTGATTCGTGCGACAGTATTGTTTAGAGAGTTGTAAAGTACACTTAGTTTACAGACTAGCTGTGTTTCGTAAGTGAGGTATTATTACTTATTGTAATCAACTAGTGCATTACTAGTATTTGAATTTCATTTCCGGTATCGGAACTTGAAATGCAATCGTCTCGTGCGAGAAAGTTTGTTAGTGGTGCCAGTAAAAGAAAGCCACATAAAGAAGCAGCAGAATTTGTGAAGAAACTGCCAAAAGTTGCTTTGTACTTTACAAAGAAAGATGACTCCGTTGGGAATGTTAGTGAAATTTGTAACGAATCAAAACGAGGGGCGTATCGACAGTAAACTGCAGTATATGATTAAAATTGAAATTATTGGCAAGAAGTGCTCCTCCATGTGGTAGAAGTCGTTAAACGTTTTGCGATACGAGGACTTCCTTTCCGTGGTTATAACGAAATTTTTAGATTCCCAAATAATGGTACCGTAACCACTTAGATTCCATTGAACTAATTTCTCATTTCGTCCCGTTTTTAAAAACAACACCTTTAAGATCACGTATCTAAAGGTCGTGCCCATCCGTTATATTTATCCAAGACAATCTGTTAGGAATTTATTAGCCTTGTGGGGAAACTAGGCACCGAGTAAAATAGTTGACGAAACTCAAACAGCAAAATACTAAGGACTGGTTGTAGATTCAACGGTCGACAAGGCGCATGAAGATCAGTTAGCCGTTATAGTAAGGTACTGTCTTGAGGGCAGAGTTCACGAAAGATTTTTGTGTTTTGTTCCCATACATAGTCATACGGGAGAAAGTTTTTTTTAGCTTCTACCCAGCTTGGCACATTCTTGTCATTAATAATGGGTGTCTGAAGACATTGTCGTGCCGTGAGGAATCAATATCAGCTATTCGACAGAATTTAGATACCATTTTCACTTGAAGAAATTTCCAAAAACAAAGAAGGAAAGACTGAGACAAGAAAAGAAGCAGAGTCGCTTCTTATAAAACTGGAGACTGCTATATTAACTGTGTTTTGGTATGACGTGTTATCTGAAACTGACACAACTAACGAATATTTGCAAAACCCTGGTCGTGATTTAAGTAGCGGCTGTCAACCGTGTCAAACATTGATTCCTATTTTCATACGTATTAGGGATAATTTTGATGACTTCGAAAACCAAGCTAAGAGCTTAAGTGAGCATGTACATCAAGAACATAGCAACGAACGAAAACGCAAAATAAAAACTAGATTTCCTGATTGAGAAAAATGGGAAGAACTGGCTGGACGAGATAAATTTCGTGTATCACTTATTACAGTTATTGACAAAGTACAAGCAGATGTAAAAAAAAAGCGAGAAGAAAAGTACAGTGAAATAGTTGATCTTTTCAGACCATTAACAAACAATATTGTGAAGCAAGTAACTGAAGTGATCTTAGCGCAAACGTCAATACTGTGTGAGAAACACCGAGGTGATCTCCATGAAGACAGTTTTAGTTATGAAATTCTTCATTTTAGTGAATATTTGAAACGTTCTCTTAAAGAAAAAGCTACTGAAACTTCACCAGCCGAGTTATATGAATTAATGTATCAAAACGATGTTTTTCCAAACGCAATTGTTGATTATCGGATCTTCCTCTCAATACCAATTACCAATTGTGAATCTGAGAGAGGATTTTTCAAATTAGCTCTTATCAAAAATAAGCCACGTTCTACAACGCAACAAGCACACATTTCCGCTCTTGCATTGTTATCACTTGAACGAGCTTACTTAGTCTCTTGCCTTCGTGGATGTGGTAGAGGACTTCCCAAAGACGAAAGACAGGAAAAGACGTTTTTAAGGTAGGCCTAAACATTTTTAATTTATCACATTGATATTTCATTGTGTGATTTGGAAACCTACATTCTGTACTATGATTTAATGAATGAAATGATTTTTATCGTAGAAGTATGAGGATTCTTTAACTTACTTTTAAGGTAGGCCTAAACATTTTTAATTTATCGTATTGATATTTCCCTGTGTGATTTGGAAACCTACATTCGGTAATATATTAGTTAATGCATGAAATGATTTTTGTCGTAGAAGTATGAGGATTCTTTAACTTGCCTGCTATACTTTCACAGAAATATATTACGCCTAAATGACGTTAGAAGGGCCACAAATTTGTTCTAGCCCCGGGCCTCCACCTGGGTTTATCCGGCCCTTGTGTAAAGTCATGGTCCTCTTTTTCTTCAGATTATCAGATCGTCAGCATAGAAACTCGTCACGTTAGCCTTTTGTTTACTGCATTTCCTTCGTTTAGTGGAAGCATCGATAATATCGTTGCCTTTTTTTGTTATTCAGAAAGACTTTGATGAGCCGAAAGCCCATCCTAGCTGTGCAAAATCCCGGTATTACAGAGCGAGGAGCGACTGTTCTGCCTGCAGCTAGAAAATGTGTATTGAATTTCCTCGTGTTGTAAGGATGGCTGAGCTTAGTTTCAACGGGAGGCCTAAGTCGCCAAAAGCCTCGGTAATTAAGCGGAGGAGACGCACGCCCGCTATCTCGGCCCCGACTCGCACAGCTTTGCCGAGAGATCCAACGACAGCCACTGCTGTGCCTGGCTCTCACTCCGATCCCCAAGCTTGCCAACACCTGCAACTTGAATACAGTGAGACTTCGGTGCTATTTGTTCTTGTTTGCGGATTTCAGACCCTACGTTCTTGCAAAACTTTCATTTATCTGAGGCCAAATACTATGAAAAATGGTCGCTCTGGAGCAGAGGGAAATAGTTTTTTTTTTTTTTTTTTTTTTTTTTTTTTTTTTTTTTTTTTTTTTTTCATTAACACTTGCAGCCAAGCTTTTAATTTCTGGAGACCTAAGACATATTTCAGGATGCATGAAAACTGTAAAAACATTATGATTTTTATTTCATACGATTAACCCGTTTGACCGAATCTATGAAACATCAGGTGTGACGTCCGCCTGGTACGCAAATCACTGTTTTTTCCTTGTTACCCAAATAAGCAAAACCTATGTGCCATTCTCAGTGGTTTTTTATATGATTATAGCTGCGAAAATGAACATCTTTTAGTGACTATCTAGGTACGTAAATCAGGCCTAAAAGTCGTATAATTTCGTTTGGATTACTACCTTTGTTTTACATTCTGAGGTCATTTAGGGTCATTTTACAACATACAATATTGAAACCGTTGTCACCTGGAACCAAATAATTATATGTGAATTTTTCCCCTTTTTGTGAATTAACACGTTACTGTGGGTGTTAAAATGTAATTTTGTTGTGAAGGTAACTTTCAAGTAAATGTCTATATTGTGTATTACTTACTAGCACCTAACTACCTATAAGTATACATAATAGTTACCTTCTCACCGAACTAACGTTTTCATACACGAAGTTTCGTGTTAACTCATCAAAATCAAAATGATTACGTAGAATTATTTGGTTGCAAATGACAACGCTACTAATACTGGCTGCTGTAGAATGTTCCTATATCACCTTACAATGTAAAAACAAGATAATAATCCAAACATTCGACTTTTAGGCTTGATTGTCATACCTAGGTCAGCACTAAAAATTGATCATTTTCACAGCTGTAATCGAATAAAAACCCACTGATGAAAGCACTGAACTCTTTAATCATGTTTGGGTAACAAGAAAAAACAGTGTTTTGTACATCAGTTCTACCTCATACCCTGTACTTTCACTGCAAATACGGGAAAACGCAAGAGGTACAAGCTCAAAATCGTGAATAATCCTATGAAAGTTGGTGTATATATGTAATTTTTAAGTAAAAGTTTTTTATACTCTTTAACCCGCCATCTGGTCCATGAAAAGGGGTCACAAAAATGTGTTCAGAGGGAAACTGATATCTAACAATGGAGGAAGATGAGTAGGAGCAGATGGGTAGAGAGAGGGAAGGGATGAGGATGGACACAGAGGATGGAGAAGGAGGTGGAGTAACTGAAGAGAAAAGGTAAAGAAGTCAACAATCCAAAGATTGGTTTGAACAGCACATTGCTGTACTAGGCATGGTCCTGTTTGATGGTGGTATGTCGTTGCATTCCTCCGACCTTTGAACTGATTTACCCAGCCATTTATACGGTGATCTAGAGACTAACGTGGATTCCAAACCATGGTGCTAATCGATAGTTTGACAACAGATACATTGCCAGAGGTGAAATAAGTTGAAAGTGACAGATAAAAATCCTAGGACCTGGCAATGATCGAACCGGCGACTTTCGGACTCTGGCACGCTACCACTGTTCAACCGAACCACATAGTCCTTTCCAAGAGTTTGCGTTCAGTAATGAGAAGTGCTAATATCAGAGCGCAACAAAAGTTGAATATATCCTGGCCAGAGTCAAAGATATAGAAAAGAACTAGTTTCTCGACTTATAAGACAGCTTCAAAAGCATTTACAACAATTATTCGCGCATATGTAAAATAAGTCTATTCATAATGTATAACTGTGGCACATACGTAATATCGTCCAACACTGCATGTCTCAATTCGTGTAACGTGCCGTTATAGTTTTTGGTGGTTGCGTCCCCACGTAGAGGATTGACTCGGAAGAAAATGTGAACATGTCAAGGTTCTTTGATTTCATCATTTTTAAGACTTCGGGTATGTCAAGAGGTTAGGTTGGTTGGTTGGTTTGTGGTTTGAAGAGATCAAATTACAAAAGTCCCCGATTTCTTATTTCAAAGACACACTCATCTCCATAAAAGCATATTTTTGTATCCCATCCTCGTCGCCACTTTTGTGTCCCAGCCGCGTCCCCGCTTTTGTGTCTCGTTTCCGTCGTAGGTGTCGGTGGCCGAGTGGAATGAGACCGACACAGGAATAAAGATAGCACGCTGGTGCAGGTACGGAGGGGAGCAGCCAGAAACTAGAAACACTAGAGTAAATTATAACGAGATATATATTGCACAGAATTTATACAATACTTAACTTTTACATAGTTCTGTACTGCAGAATACTGAAACATAGTTGAACTAGAGTCCTGCCTAGTGCCTGTCCGATAGCCAAGTCTTTACTGGTGCCTATCTGATTCCGAAGTGTTGACTGGTTCCTATCTCAGTCCCAAGTGAACGATGTCGTTCAATGGTGGCCACGAGCGGAGTTGCAGCAGAGGGCGCTCGTGGCTGTCGTCGTAAGAACGCCGCGCCGTGCGTGCATGGCGGCGCGCGGCGAAAGTAGGTGGCGCGCACTTTGTACTTGTGCGACACCACACATATAACAAAAGGCAACCTATTACTGAGAATCCAGAGGGAAGCAAAAACCAACGGCCTACTGAAAGGCAACGAGTGTTACAAAGAACAAGATATGAGAAACACAGATGGACAAAAGGAAGTGAGAGAAGGTGTTAAAACAATACAATAGATAGCTGTGGTTGCCGACTGCAAGGGTAAAGCAAAGATGAGCCAGACACTCTAGACTAAAACCTCCAGCCTAAAAGCTTAGGCTGAAGTCCCAAAACCACACAAAAGCCAGTGTTACAGACAGTACAAAAAGTGAGGAGGGAGTAAAATTGCGGGAAGGTGTTACGGCCTGAGACATCAGGCCATAATAATCGCCCTTAGGTAAAGAGAAGAAACCGCCTTCACGGATTAAATTTAAAACTGAGGTAGCCGTTGAGGCATTGTCACCTAGCATCAAAGGCTGAGTGGAGGAAATATTAAACTAGGACATTTCAAAAAAATGTTTACCATTGACAAACTAAATCTTTGTAGAGCTTATGGGCCTTAACTACGGGGTCAACAGTCCCCAAACTTACAAACTACTTATGAACGACCTAATACTGCGGACGGCACATATATTCATGCCCGAGGGGGGGTTCAAACCCCCGACCGTAGTGGTCGTGCAGACTATGAATGACGCGCCGCAGAACGCTCAGACACCGCGGCCGGCCACTGACAAACGTGAACCACATAACCTCTGAGGAGATGACCATGAGTGAGCATAAGAAGGTACTTCTACGGAGATTTTCGTTTCTCAATCTCACCTTTTTGTGCTGTGATACGACAACTTTTCATTCCGGTTCACAAACTGTAAACGAGCAGTTGTTCAAGTATTTATTTATTACATTCTTCTATTAGTCCATGTCCTCTTTCTTCAGCTCCGTGATTGTTTTCTGCCCCCTCCCCCCTCTCCTTCCCCATCTACGTCCATTTTCCATTCTGGTCCACAACGCTATCATAGCTGATTAGCTGCCCCCGTCCACATTGGTTGTTAATTTGAGAGTCTTCAAAATTTCTTGACGTGAAATTGAATAAAAGCTGTCTACATTATGATTTTAATTTACCTGCTGATTAACTACTGCCATTACAGTGGAAGTAATGTAACGAAATGAAACTTCCAGGCAGATTAAAATAGTATGTTGGAATCGGGATTGCACCGTGGGACCTCTGCCTTTCACTGGAAAGCGCTCTACCGTCTGAGCTATTCCCGCAAGCTTCCTGGTCCGTCCTCACAACACTCCTCCAGCAGTACCTCGCCTCCTAAATTCCAAACGTCCAAGGATTAAATCCCGGTTCCGGCAGACAAATTTAATCTGCCAGGAAGTTTCATATCAACGCACACTCCGCTACAGAAAGAAAGTTTCATTTTAGAAAGTAACAATCAACTTATAAGTCCACCATTATCTGAGATACGAGTCTGAACCTGTGCTAATTTTTAGACGATGATATATCGACAACGCATAATGATTATACTGCTTCTATACTACGTATGACGTCTCTTTCGCCCTTTTGAGGCATCGTCATACATATAAAATAGTTGTGGGAACCAATATCACTGCGTGCTGTCTAGTTTCATTACACCTATTGTATAAATCTGATGATGTTCCAAAAGGGGCGAAACGCACCATTAATTTTAAAAAGCGTTTTCGCAACCATAACTACATACTTTCAGTAAGTTTGTACCCAGTTGCTGCACCAGGTGCCAGCATGGAATGGAACAAACTTCATGTTTTGCCTTTATCCATTAATACACCGGGTGATCAAAAAGTTAGTATAAATTTGTAAACCTAATAGATCGTGGAATAATGTAGATAGAGAGGTAAAAATTGACACACATGCTTAGAATGACATGGGGTATTATTAGATCCAAAACAAACGTTAAAAAAATAGTTCGACAGATGGCGCTGGACAGCAAAACGTCAGTGACTACGCATGAAAATCGTGTATAAAAGGAGCCTTAATGAGAGAGAGAATCAGATGTACCAGCAGTCGAAGCATGTTGACGTTACCTGAAAAGGCACTTTTAGTGAAGCTGTATTATCAGAATGGGGAATGTGCTAGTTCAGCGTTACTATCCAATCGCCATAGGAAGGGAATTCGAACGGTAAAGGTCCGTTGACAAATGCAGCTGTGGCGAGAATGATTTCGAAGTTCGAAGCCTCGGGTTGTTTAGACGATAGAACCCGTAGTGGCCGACCGAGCACAAGGCGCAATGCTGCTGAGACAGTTCAGGAAGAAATTGAGACTGTAGCGGGTTCGTCTATGTACGGGGAAGTCAACGCTCGTGCAATCGCACGTCGCACCGGCATTCCATACATTACTGTTTGGTTGGCACTTAGGTGTACCCTTCGATGCTATCCTTACAAAATCCATCGACATCATGAACTGTTACCTGGCGATTTAGTAAAGCGGAGGACATTTGCGGTGTGGGCGTTTCAAAAGATGGCGGAAGATGACGATTGGTTGAGTAACGTGTTGTGGACCGACGAAGCTCATTTGACGCTCCGATGGTCTGTTAACGTCCACAACTGCAGAATTTGGGCTACCGAAAAACCTAGAACTGTCGTGGAAACTCCATTGCACGAGGAGAAAGTCGCAGTATGAGTTGTATTTACCACATATGCCATTAACGGGCCCTATTTTCTTCGAGGAACTGCGTGATCCTGGTTTTGTAACTGCTACCGTGACGGTGAGAGGTAAGCCGATATGTTACAGAATAGCATCATCCCCAGCCTGGTTGATAAACACCTGCAGTAACGTACGATTTTTATGCAGGATGGCCTTCCACCCCATATTGCTAGACGCGTGAACGATCTCTTGCGTGCGACGTTTGATGATGATCATGTGCTCAGCTGCCACTTTGGCCTCCTAGATCCTCAGACCTCAGTCCGTGCGATTATTGGCTTTGGGGTTACCTGAAGTCGCAAGTGTATCGTGATCGACCGATGTCTCTAGGGATGCTGAAAGACAACATCCGACGCCAATGCGGCACCATAACTCCGGACATGACTTACAGTACTGTTCAAAACATTATTCCTCGACTACAGCTTTGTTGAGGAATGATGGGTAACATATTGAGCATTTCCTGTAAAGAACATCATATTTGCTTTGTCTTAATTTGTTATGCTAATTATTGGTTTTCTGATTAGATGAAGCGCCATCTGTCGGATATTTTTGAACATTAGTCTTTTTTGTCTAATAAAACCCCATGTCATTCCAAGCCTGTGTGTCAATGTTTACTTATCTACATCATTCCGTGATATATTAAGATATTTTATACTGAGTTTTTGACCACCCGGTACTTACCTGCAAAGTGTGAACTGAGTCAAATACGTTTAAAGTGTAGAAGTGACGCACTTCAGAAACCTCTACCAACAGCAGATTTTTTGCGCATAAAATACGAGTAGCGCTTAAAAAATTGGTTCAATTATCTAAACATTTAATCACGTCCAATTGAAACGAAATTAATATGTGGTTTGGAACTTATAGTGGCAACACTGTTGTGGAGACACAATGCACTGGCGTTTACTGTTGTCGGTGATGGCACACGTTGTTGTCATACCTTTTTATCTCCCAGCAAATGGACTCGCCTGTCCCACGTTACCGGCGTGTGCAAAATCGATGGAAACTTGTGAGCGAGCGGTTTAACGTAACGGTGTCACTATGTTTTCGAAACAGGAACAACGGAGTTGGATCAAGATTGAATGTAAAGAGGCCGTGCAGCACGACATTGTCATCAAGGTCTTCAAAAGGCGTGCTGGGAATTGTCATTGCCGTACAGAACAGTGGCAGTCGGCAAACTGTGGCAGACATGCATTGCGCAGGTCGTTCTAGCGACTCTTAAGGAGTATATACTCTTGCCGCGTTAGTGAACAGTAATCGACGCCAGGCGATTCGTGATCTCGCCCACGAAACCGGATTAGCGCGTACGACTTTGCTTCGCATCCTGAAGGAACGTTTGGGCTTGCGAAAAATTGCATCACGGTGGGTTCCGCAAGCATTGACAGAAATGCAGTAATGGATGCGTTACGGCGCTGATCGCTGCACTTGCAGTGCTATGAGCGAGAATGAGAAGCTATCTTACGCCGAATCGTAACACTGGATGAGACATGGGCCACATCGTACGAGCCAAAACTGAAACGCCAATCCAACGAATGGCATCATTATAGGTCGCCGCGAAAGTCTAAAGTGCGTCAGAGCCGTATGGTGAAAGTTATGGGTGAGTCTCGTGTACGACTGTGATGTTGTTATCCTTAAGCATTACGTTCCTCCACGACAGACCGTCAATGCACAGTATTACTGTTCTGTTTTGGAGCATAACCTGCGACCAGCTTTGCGATAGAGGCTGCAACACTTTCTGTGCAACCCACCCATCACTTTGCGCGACAGTGCACGGGCGCAAACAACGCCAAGCTCTGGCTGTTCTGTTCTGGCGATGTGACTGGGAAGTACTTACCATGCATCATACTCCCCGAAGTCCTTGTGACTTTGATTTGATTTCAAAGATGAAGAAACCACTTCGTGGTATTCGCTTCAGAACTGTTTCAGAGATTCGATAAGCTGTAGACCGCTCCATTCGCACCATCAACAGAACAGGCTCTGCTAATGGTGTACTACGCCTTCCATATTTGTGGCAACGGTGCGTTGTACACAAAGCTGGTGACTACTTTGAAGGACAGTAACAGGTGCAAACATGTAACGCTTATGTACCGGTTGTGAATAAATAGTTGCCACTATTTAAGTTCCAACCCTCATACAATACGACTGGATGCCAGTTCCCGTTCGTCTCTCCCACTTATTCTCATATACTGCAAGACAGATGTTCCTATTGTCATACAACTTGGTGGTGTTCCGAGATGAACGGCAACCGAGCACCGAGACCTCCAAAACTCGCAACGCTGTTTATTGCAACGCTACCGCACTGTGATGATAGAGGCAGCGGACTCTGGTGACGCAACGTGACCGTGGTTGAGTTGGCCAACAGGTCGTCGGTGTGCGCCAGGCAACAGGTGACGCCGGGAATGAGGCCACTGGCCTGGCAACAGGTCCCTGCCTGGAACAAGGCCAGGGTCGAGCGCTGGACGCTTGGCCGAGCCCGCGAGGCACAGACGCAACATTAAAGGGAGGAGCGCTATGCTGGACCGTGCCGTCAGCCATGTCGTAATCAGACACTGGCCACAGGCTACAAATATTTTGTTAAGCATTGCGAAGAAAAACCGCCGTGCCCTTGAACAATTTAGTTATTTATCTGGATTGTCAAGGTTAAGGGGTACGTATTCAGGGGAGAGGGGTGTTCCGAATCAATCAAAGGTGGTGCTGAACAGAATTGGGGAGAAAAGAAATGTCTCTTACATCTTGACTAAGCGGACTGATCGATCGGTGGGACACGTTCTGATAGATCCAGGAATTGTCACATTAGCATTGGAGGGAAGAGTGTGAAATCGCAGAGGGAGATCAACCGTCATCCTTTTGAACCTGCTTACTGTATTCGCCTCTCGGTCTCCCTCGGTTATTTTTAACCCACCCACTTTCCTCTGTTGTTGTTATGGTCTTCAGTCCGGGGACTGGTTTGATGCAGCTCTCCACCCAACTCTATCCTGAGCAAGCCTTTTCAGCTCCTCATAAGAACGGCAACTCACGTCCATTTGAATCTGCTTACTAAATGCGTCTCTTGGTCTCCCTCTGTGATTTTACCCCACACGCTTCCCTCCAACGCTAAATTTACGATTCCTTGATGTCTAAGAATGCGTCCTACCAAGTGATCCCTTCTTTTAGTCAAGGTATGCAAAAAGTTCCTTTTCTCCCCAATTCTCTTCAGTACCTCTTCATTAGTTATGCGATCTACCCACCTAATCTTCAGCATTCTTCTGTAGCACCACATTTCAATAGCCTCTATTCTCTTCATGTCCGCACTGTTTATCGTCCATGTTTCACTCCCATAAAAGACAACACTCCACACAAATGCCCTCAGAAAAGACTTCCTTACACTTAAATTAATATTCGATGTTAGCAAATTTCTCTTTCTATAAAAATGCTTTTCTTCCCATTGCTATTCTGCATTTTATATCCTCTGTACTGCGACTGTCATGTGTTATTTTACTACCCAAGTAACAACACTCATCTACCACCTACATTGTTTAATTACCTAATACAATTCCTTCAGCATCGCTTGATTTTCTAAGACTGCATTCCATTATCTTTGTTTCGCTATTGTTAATGTTCATTTTATACGCTCTCTTCAACACAATGTCCATTCCATTCAACTGACCTTCCAGGTCCTTTGCTGTCTCTGACAGAATTACAATGTCTTCAGCAAAACGCAATATTTTTATTTCTTCACCCTGAACTTTAATGCCAAATCCAAAGTTTTCCTTGCTTTCCTTCACCGCCTACTCGATGTACAAATTGAATAGCGTCGGAGAAAGGCTACAACCCTGTCTTACTCACTTCCCAACTAATACTTCCCTTTCATGCCGTTCGAGTCTAATAACTTCTGTTTGGCTTTTTTACAGGTTGTAAATAACTCTCCTTTCCCTGTATTTTACCCCTGCTGACTTCAGAATTTGAAAGAGTGTATTCCAGTCAACATTGTCAAAAGCTTTCCTCTAATGCTTATTCCTTGATCTATCAAAAAGTGTCCCGCCGATCGATCCCTTCTCTTAGTCAAGACACGCCCGAAACTTCTTTTCTCCCCAATTCTTCAGTATGTTCTCATTAGTTACGCGATCTACCCATCCAATGTAAAGCGGTCGGCTGTAGCACCACATTTCAAAAGTTTATATCTGTCTTAACTCCTTATTGTCCATGTGTCACTCCCGTCCGTTGCTGCACTGCATACATATGCTTTCAGGGAGGACTTCTTAACATATACATTAATATTTGTAAACTAAAAATAAAATACGTGTAAGTGCCAAAAATGAAAATTTTTGTTTTATTGTGAAAATGTGGGCTACATGCGTAACACTACTCAGTAAAAAGCGGGCTACCTGTTATTCGATGTCGAAGTAGTTCTAATGTTTCTCATAAGAATGCATGGATCTATGTGCCACATGTTGTGATGTAAAATCTGGGCTATTTGCCAGTGGCCTGAGGTGCACGTGAGCTTTGTTATTACTGTTTGAGTTAAGGTTCCATCGTGTAGCAAGCAGTAACTATTCATTTTGTGTTTTACCTGCAATGGAAATGGTAAATAAGCTTAGAGCAAAAGGAAAGTCCTAAAAGAACAGCCGGAATGTGACAGTGCCTGAGAAACAACCTTCACCTGTTGCGGTAGGTTTAAATACCTTTATAACATCATATACCTAGGTTGTCATTTATTAATAGTTCAAAGTTGTATTCCTTCGGCTTTTAATGTCGCAGTTGTTTCTATATGAGTTTTTGTTCTGAGTGCAAAGTAGTGAAAAACAGGTTCGCAGTGTACACTACTAATGGCCTTCTTTTATATGGGTTTCATGCCGATGCTCATATCTATGCAGAAGCATTGCCTTCAAACAAAAACTAAATACCTTCAATAAGTTTTATGAACTAGGAGATAACGTCAAGCAAAATCCGTATCTAATGGGAAACATAAGTATTAAACGTAGGCGACATGGGTCGTACACAGATTCGACAGAAAGTAGAAGGCAGGCCAGTGTATTTTATACGATTCCTGATGGCAAAGGTGATCGTAAACAAGGGTGCAAGCAAACATTTATGGAAATTTATGGCATCATAAACCGTAGGGTTGAGACATTGGTTAAATCGAAAAAGCGTGGTGACGTTACGTACGTTGAACGTAGGGGAAATGAAACCAAAGACAGGAAGCACACAGGTGATGATGCACAGCATATAGTTGAACACACACAATTTTCCCCCAAGAGGAAAGGCATTACACAAGGGTCAAAAGTTCACGTATGTGTTTAAGCCAAGATGTGAATTATCAGACAATGTATGACGCCTTTGTTGACCTTCGTCCAGACCAGAAAGTCCAATACAACTTTCCATCTACTCGAATTCTGGACATAGCCCGGTTTTCACAGTAGACGGTATGGCAAATAGACCGGTTTTTACAGTAGATGGTATGGCAAATATTTTCTTATTTTCTATCAGGAAAATATTTTTTTCATAAAGCTAAAAATTGAATTGTCAATTCAACTGTAATAAGTCTTTAAAGATTAATGGTAGACACAAATTAAGGCGAAAAAAATTGCACATAAAGACAAACTGTTCATTTTATATGTTCTTAATTTTTTTTTTTTTTTTTTTTTTTTTTTTTTTTTTTTTGCGTTTTACTCAGAACGTTCATTTTGGCACTTAGCACGGATTTTATAGTCAGTCTACATTTAATATCAACAAAATTCGCTTTTTCATAAATGCTTTTCTTCCCATGGTCATTGTACATTTTATTTTCTCTTTACTTCGTCCATCGGAAGTTATATAGCCCGCAAATAACAAAAATCGCCTACCGTCTTTAATTTCTCGTTACGTAATCTAGTTCCTTCCCCATCGCCAGATTACCTTACACTACATTCCATTATCCTTGATTTGCTCCTTTTAATGTTCATCTTATAATATCCTTTCAAGACAATTTCCATTCCATTCAACTGCTCTTACAGGTTTTCGCTGTCTCTAACAGAACTACAATGTCATCGGTGAATCGCAAAACTTTTTTTTATGTCCTTTAACTTGAATTCCTTCTCTAAATTTCTCCTTGAACTCTTCACAGCTTTCTCAATGCATAGAGCCAATAACTTTGGAAAGACTACAGCCCTCTCTTACTCCCACCCCAACCACTGTTCGTTTCATGCCCTTGGATTTCATGCCATTTGGATTTTTTTTTTGTACGTTTCATGCCACTTTTCTTTACCTATATTTTACCCCTGCTACCTTCATAATTTGAAACACTTTATTTCAGTCAACATAGTCAAACACTTCCTCCAAATCTACAAAATCAATAAACACAATTTTATCTTTCCCTAACCTATCTTCTAACAAAAGTCGTAATGTACTACCTCGCGTGTTTCACACGTCTCCTAAAGCCAAACTGATCTCCTCCGAGGACAGATTCTACCTGTTTCTTTATTCGTCTGTAAAACGGCATCATCACGAGGATACCAAGTTAAAAAAACTTTTGTGTTCTTTCTGTACAGTACGTAGGAAAGAGCACATTATCTTGAGGGCCTTTGATGTGTGAAATTCAGTGCACAGAACTGACGCGTAATTTGGTGGAAAATTCTAAGAAATTCTAGTCGTATGTAAAGTATACGAGCGGCGAAACACAATCAGTGCCCCCAGGGGGCACACGGTTCTTTCGTAAGTGCATGCGTGGCGAGAGGGACCCGGAGCTAGTGCGGTCTTTTTTCCTTTTCTTTTTTCCTCCCAAGACTGCATTTCCTTCCCCTACCTCTCCTTTCCTATCCTCACTCCTCCTCTCCCCGCCGGGGAACTGATCACCCTGTCCAAACTACCAACTTTGCTAAAGACAGCTTTCAGAAATTCTTTCAGGAAAGAGGACGTAGCAAATACTCCAGAATTAGACTCTAGAACAGCTGCCGGCATGCATAATTTAGAAATAAGTAATCCTGGAGTATTAAAGCAGCTTAAATCACTTAGCAAAAGTGAGTCTCCTGATCCCGATTTTATACGAGTAATGTTCCTTTCAGAGTATGCTGATGCAACAGTCATGACTGCAGATTTAAGGACCTGCGTTATCGGGTGGGGAATTGTAGGGCGCCCTAGATAGATCAGGGGTGCACTACACTAAGGAAGCGGCTACTCGGGTAGCAGAGTACTTGTGGAGTGCACATGGTTTTTTGTAGGCTATGCGCTACCTCTGATGAGCATTCGCCTGTCAACATTCAGACAGTGAATTCAGGCCGCCTTCGGCTCAAAAGTTCGACTATCAAAATATTAGAAACAAAATTCCCGAATTTGCCGTACTGCTTGGAAATCATTGTCCTCAGATAGTTTTAGTCACCGAAAGCTTGCTAAATCATGATGTGGCAAGTTCAGAAATATTTAGCGAGGCGTGGAATGTATATAGGAAAGATAGATCGGAAACAACTGGAGGGGGACTGTTCATCGCTGTGGACAAAGATATTGCTTCTACTGAGAGTTTTAGAGTCATTCATAGAGAGTCTACTCCAAGTAGTGCATAGGTATCCGGGCGATGTAATATTAGTCGGGGAAGACTTCAATCTTCAGAGTATAGATTGAGACATCTCTAGTCACATTTCAGGCGGTACGGACAAGCAGTCTTGCGAGCTACTTTTGGACACATTCTCCATAAACTGTCTTTAGCAGTTAAACCGGCAACCCAATGGAAATATTTTAGAACTTATAGCTAAGAACAGGCCTAACCTTATCAACGATGTCTGTGTAGAGACAGGAATTAGTGATCATGATATCGTCATAGCGTCGATGGTGACAAAAGTTCATAAATAATCAAGAAGGCTAGGAGCGTGTTTTTGTTAGGAAGAGCCGATAAGCAATTGTTAGGAAAACGAATTAACATTATTTATTTCGGGTACAATGGATGTGCAGGAATTGTAAACTAAATTTAAATGCACTGTATGCACTGTATGTTTAGAGAAATATGTGCCTGTAAAGTTGATTAAGTATGGAAAAGATCCACCGTGGTATAATAATAATCTTAGAAAGCTACTGAGAAAGCAAAGACTGTTGCACTCTCGGTTCAAAAAAGAATAGGCAAATGATGACAGGAAAAAGTTAGTAGAGATTCAGGCGTCTATAAAATGATCGATGCGCGAAGCATACAATAATGACCACAACCATACCTTAGCAAAAGATCTTTTCGAGAGCCCGAAAAACTTCTGGTCTTGTGTTAAATCGATAAGCGGATCAAAGCCCACTGTCCATTCACTCTTTGATCATTCCGGGGCAGTAATAGAAGAAAGCAAACGGAAAGCTAATGTTTTGAATTTAACCTTTAAGAAATCTTTCACGCAGGAGGACCGCACAAAACGTACTAATTCCGAAATGGAGGACATAGTAATAGGTATTTCCGGTGTAGAGAAGCAGCTGAGAGAGCTAAATACGAAAAAGTCTGCTGGTCCGGATGGAATACCAGTTCAGTTTTACAAAGACTATTCTACGGCGTTGGCCCCCTACTTAGCTTGCATTTATCGCGAATCTTTAACTCAGCGCAAAGTTCCTAGTGATTGGAAAAAAGCGCAGGTGACTGCCGTTTATAAGAAAGGAAAGAGAACTGACCCCCATAATTAGAGGCCAATATTGTTGACATCAGTTTCCTGTAGAATTTTGGAGCATATTCTCAGTTCGAATATAGTAAATTTCCTTGAGACGGAAGAGCTTCTTTCTACGAACCAGCACGGGTTCAGGAAACATCGTTCATGAGAAACTCAGCTTGCCTTTTTCTCACACGACATTTTGCGAGCCATGGATGAAGGGCAACAGGCAGATTGTATTTTTCTCGACTTCAAAAAGGCGTTTGACGCGGTGCCACATTGCAGACTGCTAACGAAGATACAAGCTTATGGAATAGGTTCACAGATTTGTGACTGGCTGGAAGACTTCCTAAGTAATAGAAAGCAGTACGTTGTTCTCGATGGTGAGTGTTCATCAGAGAAGAGAGTATCGTGAGGCGTGCCCCAGAGGAGTGTGATAGGACCGCTATCATTTTCTGTCTATATAAATGATCTGATGGTCAGAGTAACTTGTAATTTTCGGCTGTTTGTTGATGATGCTGTGGTTTATGGGAGGGTGTCGTCTTTAATTGACTGTAATAGCATACAGGATGACTTAGACAAAATTTCTAGTTGGTGCGAAGAATGGCAGTTAACTCACAATATAGAGAAATGTAAAGTGATGCGCATGAGTAGGTAAAACAATCCAATAATGTTAGAATACCGCATTAGCAGTGAGCTTCTTGATTCTGTCGCGTCGTTCAAATATCAACAGAGCGATATGTAATGGAACGAGCATGTAAGGACAGTTGTGAGTTAGTCAGACAGCCGACTTCGGTTTATTGGGAGAATTTTGGGAAGATGTACTTCATCTGTAAAGGAGACCGCGTGTAAAACGCTTGTACGACCACGTCTTGAGTACTGATCAAGTGTTTGGGACCCGCAGCAGGTGAGTTTAGAGGATTACATAGAAGCAGTTCAGAGGCGAGCAGCTAGGTTTATTACTGGTGGGTTCGACCAATGTGCGAGTGTCACGGAAATGTTCCGGGAAGTCAAATGGGGATCGCTGGAGAATATACGACGTTCTTTTCATGAATTTTTGTTGAGGAAATTTAGAGGGCCGGAATTTAAAGCTGAGTGTAGTAAGATCTTCCTCCCGCCTACTTACATTTCGCGTAGTGACCACAAAGAAAAGATAAGAGGAATTAGGGCTCGTACTGAGGCATATAAGCATTCTTTTTTTCCTCGTTGTATTTGGGAGTGGAATAGGTAAGGAAAAGCCTAGTAGTGGTACTGTGTACCCTCCGCCACGCACATTAGGGTGGATTGCGGACTATGTATATCGATGTAGATGTAGAAGTTGAAACCTTGCCCCTAGCGGAACACGTGCTTGGATGTGCCCTGTAATTGTGATAACTGAGGCCCAGGAAACTAAGCAGGAAACTTCGGTTCGGATCTCGACTGGCCAATAATTTTCAACGTTCACTATTGATTCAATTCAATGCCAACCGGCAGTTACTGTCATAAATTCCTTTGTATGATGTAATTTTTGTATTTGTGTAAACATCAAGAAACATGTTTTCCTTTTGTTGTTGTATACTTCGATGAAACAGTGTGTACAATGCCACAGTTGAGGCCAGTGATTGAAAATGGCCAAGATCGAGCGAAACTAGATACGAGGGGCAGTTGTGTATAAACGAAACTGTCACGGAGATTAATGAATAATAGAGAAACTGAATACCAAGTTCCGTGTCCTTACATCGGACATGTTGGGCTTCGTAAAATACCGTAACATTCTCTGAAGAAACGGACACCGAACTGTATTTTTCGAAACATCTATTATTAAACGCATAAAGTGTTTTGGAATAGCGTTGTAAAAGAAGCGATCGAGATGAAAATTTCTAATAACGCCCTCCATAAAAACGGTCGTCTGCCGCGCAGCACAGCAGGGAACCCGGCTATCGGTAGATTGCGTGAGGCTTACATCGAAAACATGACGAGGATATTTCGCGCTCGATTCATAACGGATCACGTCTCAGTTGGATTGTTGACTATACAAAGTGGAGACATAAATTTATTTTTTATGTAATACTAGCTTATACGCCCGTGCTTCGCAACGGTTGTTAAAGAGGGACATTTGTATATCATGGTTCTTAGGGCTCCAGACCTAGGTCAGCATAAACAGAATCCTTGTAGGATCGCTTTGTCAAACTCAGTTCTCCTAGCCAAGATGTCAAATTTACGTAGTAATCATTGTTGAAAACTATGAATGTTCATAAAGTTTTTCGTGCAAAAAGTGAAATTAATCTAAGTCCATACCCCGGAACGATATAAATTCAATGTTAGGTTGTTAAGACTAAGATGTGTAATTGTTTGTTTGGCATAAACTTCTGAAAACACTTCTATAGTTGAGATGAGAAATTGTAATAATAATATCAGAGCCATGTATTGGTTCTATGGTGTAGTATTAAACTGTTTATCTCTCACAGTAAGTGTATGCTGAAGTATTAGTATGTTGCAGTGTTGCACCGGGGACAATGTAGTTATTCTGTTTGCCGTGCTCCATATTATCGAAAACTCGACGAATGATGAAAGTCTGGTAATTTAATCAACAGAGCAGTTGATGTCTATTTAAATAAGACGTCATGGTGGTGTCAATGTGCGATTATGTAACTCTGGGTAATCGTTGAAGGTATGGAGTAAGCTGATCGTGTGTATAGAACTTTCCATTAAATATAGTATTCCTAGTGAAATGTCTTGACTATGTTAGCAGCATTGGCCACTCTTTCAGCTACTACATGACCCTATGTCCTGCAGTGATTACTTCGAAAAGCACGAAGTTGAAATCGACCTTGTGTAACAGAACTATATATTCAGAAATCGCATTATAACTCTAAGCGCAATTGTCTCTGCAAAAGAAGAAGCCTTTCTCTATCTTAATGTAGTCCGCACCAAAAGTAATTAATTACAAATTTTAATCACAATATCGCACCCAACAGTTATGAAAGCAGAGAGGATTCTGATGAGCTTGTCACTCGCAAGTGTAGCTATATTATCTCTAGTGGCAGCAGAGGGCAGAAATATCTCTGGAGTAAGCATTCAGATGCGCAGAACACATTTTGTCCCCTCAACATTGAGGTGGAAATTTCACGTGATATTCGGAAAAACCTACTAATCGCTGACTTTATCTTGGTCCTTTTTTGTTCGCTTAAGACGGATGACTATGTGTAAATGGCCCTTTTAGTGACGCTTCCTCAACTTTCTTGTATATTTGATATTATGCATCGTTATTCTCAATTTTGTTACACATTGCAACAGCAGCGCCGAAAGCGGCTGGCAAATTACATTTCTGAAAACGATATTGGATAAGTGCGAATATTGATTTGTAACAGTTTTCACAAATATCTTCTTGAATAGGAATTTGGAATGAATTGTAAGACTGTGTGAATCATGAGATTCTATACAAAAGAGTTTCGTGTGAAAGTGCTGGTCATAATGATATGTGACAACGGATGTATCTGATTTGGTAAAATTTTACTTTCTATCCTGGCGGCCTCGTGTTTTTATGTTGCCAACATCAATAATAAGATATAAAATGGTTGAAAAGATGACCGAACCACATAGAATGTAGATAAATAATGCTGTTCCTGCTGTATGCGTGATTTCACGACAAAATATTTGCGTGTCATGCAATTGGCTTATAACGATGTCACATGATTCTCATTATTCAACATTTGTTGCCAACATTATCACAGGAGGCCGCCGGGATATGAGTAGGACTACGTCGCATAGTTTTTCTTACTGGCACAGGCATATCAATATCTATGGCCTAAGAGACATTCATTAATGTATGTCTGTGTTTCCACCACGCTTGCACGACAGTGATCAATGTTCCACGAGTATTTTCAACTTTGAGTCTATCTGGATTTTTATCTTTGTTTTGTGTCTCTGTTCATAGTCGGCAATGTGTGGTTGACGGAAACATGTGATCTATTTAAAAAATTGCGTATTTGATATTCTTCGTCGTTATTAAAGTCTGAAAGTACAGCATTGTCTGACGATTGAAAGAATATACAGATTTTGACTCGTACCGTAAAGTTCGTAAGTCACAGAGTATATAGCTTTTCCTAAGAGTATTTATTGCATACTTTGCGAATTTTTGCTCGTCACACTCACCCACTGCCACGCACCGCGACCAAACTCCCTTACTAACATCATCAGACCAAGGGCTATCTATCACCACAGCCAAAGAGTGGGTGGCAGTATGTGGCCATGGAGAAAAGTCTGTCAGCTCGTACACACACAAGCCTTTTATATATAGATATAGATTTTCATTCTCCGTGAACCAAAGCGTGTAGATAATAAAATATAAATACCATAATATTTTTCAAATGGATCTATATTGTTCGTATATGGAATGTGTATACTTCCTCTGGTTTGTACTTGTTGACTAATAGTATGCATCAGGCACCACTCAGTTGTACATATATTTCAATTACTAATATTTGGTATTAATATTAAGGCATGTTGCGGCCAAATCAGCCCATATAATATCTATTTCTACACCCTAGCTGTTTACTCTGTCTTAGCTTTTGTCATGTGGTAATGCGTACAGATGAGTGGTTTTATGTTTGCGTACCACACTCTTCCGCGTGCCAGCTGCAGTTGTAGGCCGGCCGCCGTGGCCGAGAGGAGCCGGGCGCCGTGGCTCAGCACGCCCGGTCAGAGGGCTTAACGTCCTCTGTAATAAAAACGCTGAGCCAAGTGCTAAACCAACGACTAAGTGCAAACCATGAAAACTACCGCAAATCATAGATCTACATGAAGAACAAAAAAAAAAGGGAGACTGAGGCGCGCCAGTCACGGTCTGCACGGCCACTACGGTCGGGGGTTCGAATCCCCCCTCGGGCATGGATATTTGTGCCGTCCTTAGCTAGTTCATAAGTAGTTTGTAAGTTTAGGGACTGATGAGCCCGTAGTTAAGTCCCATAAGCTATACAGACATTTGAACTTTTTTTTTTTCAGTTGTAGAGTATACTTTCTGAGATGTGATTCTCAAAAGGAAGTGTAAAAACGTAACCAAACTTCTGAGGACATCTCTCCCTGGCCTTACAAACCCTTTAAACTAATTTAAACTAACAAGGAGACCACAAGGACTTCGCACTTTAGAAGTTTTTCATATTTGTAGTACGTGAAGTTCAGAACTTAAATAGCAATCAGCGAAGGCCATTCGACGCAACTCTAAAAAAAAATCTCGATAAAATCGACATACTTAGAAAAGCTATCAGAACGGGTAGGTAAACAACTTAGGAGGAAGAACATTATACCAGCCTTCTTTATTCCAAAAGATGTCGGAGCCAGTTATAGACATAAAGAACATTCAAACAACAATCCGTACAAGGAAACAGGTGTTTATTCAATAACTTGTAATGACTGTCTACAAAGTATATTGGACAGACAGGGTGCTTTCGACGTTCGTTTTAAAGAACATACAAAATTGACTAACTCAAGGTCTGCCATTACCATTCATTTACAGGAAACCTGACACTCCATATCCAGTATCGAGAGTAACTTAAAAAATTTACCTGAAGAGAATAAAGGTGTTATCCTAAATCTTATGAAAGAAGTGCAGATCTTAAGATATATAAGACAGTCCGCCGCTCAAACACTGAATAATCAAAAAGAGTTAAAGCACCGTTCCATTCTGGCGAATTTCGATTCTTTGAATCTCAATTGACCTTCCCCTCCCATTGTCCCTTTTAGCAAAAATAATTCTCAATTATAATGTTTATATTTTACCCACATCACTATTTTAAAAAATTTTATTCATTTTTTTTTTTTTTTTTTTTTTTTTTTTTTTTTTTTTTTTTTTTTTTTTTTTTTTACTTAGTCCCTACCGCCGAAATTATTATTCCAATCTATTTGTTCCAACTTTCAGTTCTTTTACATATTTAACACCGTTTGTATACCGTACTACAGCGCGCTTGCGCAAATATGTTTTCCTCCGTGTCGCTGCGCTATCGCTCGCCACCAGTTCACTTCGCCCGCTTGATATACCCGTATCTACTCCTGCATTAGTCTTCCACATCCCGGTGACTATCAAATGTTCAAATGTTTGTAAAGCTTATGGGACTTAATTACGGGGTCATCAGTCCCTAAACTTACAAACTACTTATGAACTAGCTAAGACTAAAGACGGCACAAATATCCATGCCCGAGGGGGGATTCGAACCCCCGACCGTAGTGGTCGTGAAGACTGTGACTGAAGCGCCTCAGCCGGCTCGGCCACCGCGGCCGGCCCGGTGACTGTGATTCAAGAGTTTGTTTTACTGCCTCCAATGTACGTTTCTCCTTTGACGATCAACGGGTAAGGTTTCCCTTTATAATATATTATTTATAATTCTAATGCTCCCACATCGTAATTATATGTATAAATTTCTTGAAGTAAAAGCAAAGAAAAATTTATTTTCTCACTAAAATAGATTTGTGTCTCACGTTGGACTATCAAACTGTCTGATGCTGTATTGAGGGTCTTTTTTTCGGTTTTTATTCCAGTCCAAGGTTCATCTTCTCATAGTTTGCTGCGAAATGCAGTTTGTTCCACAATCTTTGTAATTATCCTGTATCGTTCCGTATCTTCGCATTTCAGCATTGGCCTTATTTCCTCTTCTCATAACTTCGAGAGCCTCGGTTGTTGATTAGTAATTTTTCTAGTTTTTTATTAGTAATTTTAAAGGGTAAAATGTTCTTTCTTTGTGAAAACAGACTGTTCTATAAAATAAATCGCCGCTTCTATGGCGTTTTTATTTACCTTCATAATTTGTTTGTAAATGTGAGCAAGGCACCTCACACACAAAATAAATGGATAAATAAATAAAATGTATTACTTTCGTAGATAATTAATTTTATTAATTTTCAGGCTATACTAACTTCATCAACTTTATCTTAGTACGAACATTGTGACTTTATTTTCATTTATAGGGATGTAGAATTTTGTTGGGTTATTTTAGCATGTCAACTGAGCTACATTTACAGTTGATGCAATTTGTGGAATGATTGGTACTTACACTTACTTGCAAAACTTCAAAGTCGATTTTCTCGAGAATTATTTAGAATTGCGTCGAATGGCTTTGGCTGATTCTTCTTTGAGTTCTAAACTTCATGTACCATAAATATCAAAAACGTCTAAAATGCGAAGCTCATGTGGTCTCCTTGTAAGTACAACACACAAACCCAAGCCCGAGGGGGAGTCTCACGCGAGCGGTCGTATGATCCGTAGCGTGGCGCCTCACACCGCAGGGCCCTTCCCGCAAGGCTATGTGGCCCTGCAAGTGATTTGTGTAAAGCCCTTTTTCAACGATGAACGAAGGTGAACATGATAAATAGTCTACTGAAGCGCTTCTAGCGTACTAGCCCTGAACTACAAACTCATGCAAGATCTTGTGGCAGCGTGTTTAGACGGTAAACGTAATCAGACAGTAATACCCGATGATGAAAGTGAGGTTATGACTGGCGATCTGTTATGTTGGAAGTCAGAGTTTAAACTGGAATTGAGGAAACAAAGCTAAATATTATTGACGGCCAAAGAAAACTTTGCAATATATGTTTCCCGTCAACTTAGTGTGGTAAAGTGCTGGGAAGTGAAACAACACTTCAAAACATTGACATCTATTTTCAAGAGATACAAATAAACATATGAACACATCAAATAATATTTATAAGAGCATAAATAGACCTTATTTACTTTATCTACTACTATTTGCCCACTGAAATTGTTAATAACGTCATGCACAACTCAATTTTTGTCCTTCATTTGGACTGACTTTTTCATTTAAAATGCTATTTAATGAAAATTGCGTCATCAAATTACAATCTTATTCAAATAAACAATTGGCTTCAGTCTTTCTTCTTACAATATTGCAAAACATAAACAATTTTTCAAATACAGATATACGCCTTCGCTTTTAGGTGGAGACTCAATTGAGATAAATATTTAAGTCTTCATGAAACACTTGCAATTTATCGCTGAACCAAAGTATAATAATAAAATAAAGATTAATAAGACAGCCGCGGTGGCGTAGCCGAGCGGTCTAAGGCGCCTCGCTGCCGAGCGCACGGTTGCTCGCCGTCGGAGGTTCAAGTCCTCCCTGGGGCATATGTGTGTGTGTGTGTGTGTGTGTGTGTGTGTGTGTGTGTGTGTGTGTGTTGTCCTTAGGTTAGTTTACCTAGGTTTAAGTAGTTTGTAAGCTACGGACTTATGACCACGCAGTTTGGTCCGATAGATTTACAAACATTTGAACATTAATAAGACAAATTTGCGTGTAAACCGTGTAATTGTTGACTATAATATGAAAATCGCGTGACGAAAAAAGGTTACCTTCCGATGTCAGCAGACGACCGTTCAATCAAAATGATCTTCTCGGGAAAGCTTAACGTGATGTTGACGTGAGGTGACGGTCCGGTGACGGACAGTGTGAATGCCGCCATTAAAAATGCATTGTGGAATACATTCTGATCATAAACTTCGACAAAACGCAAAATATACGTATATACGAAGGAAAATGGCGGGCTAACTGGAGCGGTGTCTGCAGTAGACAACTACTAGCGCGCTCATGCGCAGTGAACCCACTAGTACCGAATTTAGAACTGGCCCTATTTCTTTATCGCTATGATTATCGCGCTTCGGTACTAGCGCGATCATACTAGTGCAGCCGTTCAAACGACAGACGGCCGCCATTAACGCAACTTGTTATCAATCTATTACAAGTTCGTTCATCGTTCTCGACTGACGCCGATCGAATGGGGTGTAAAGCTCCGTGCCCCACGGAAGCGAATTTCAGTTTCGGTATTGGTGTATGCACGCTTCACACGTTCAACTGTGCCTAGGTCGTATTGCGAATGGTTGACTTGGGTTGTCTGTGTCCAGAACAGCCGAAGTAAAGGTTAACTGGGAATAATGTAGTTGTTAATTCAGCTTTTTACTAAAAATGCTTATGTGTTGTATACACGGATACGTAAGCAGCTGGCTCCGTGCTTCACTACGGTTCGCTGCACAGCCTGGCACAGTTTTTGGGTAGCGGAGAGAAAGCCAGTAAATCTGAAGCGACAACAGGCCAGAATTACAGCCCGATGTGCGAACCCTCTTCTTATTATATTTCCGCCCCCACGCACTCTGATAAAAAACGGAACGCCTGCTGGGGGCAGCCGTCGCCCCACCCCACTGATTTATGTGTGGGGGCGGGGGGGGGGGGGAGGGGGGCGACAACTGTCAGCGAGAGTTCTCTGCAGTTTCCAAGTCCTGCGGAAAACTGTTGGTGAGGAGGGTAGGGGGGGGGGGGGGGAAGATCTCTCCCGCACTGTCCTACGTAAGGCAATTCTCAGCAGAAAAACGTGAGCTGACAACTAAGTTATATCAAAGTTCGCTTCAGCGAATTTCATTAAACAACCAGTATAAAGCACAGGCAGAGGCCGCTCACGTGGTCATCTCATTAAACAAAGAAATTTAAAGCAAAAGTAACAAAGGTTATCACGTCTTCATCAAATTCTTGATGATAAGCTTTGCGAAGTGATGGCAATTATAATTGCGTAGGTTTCCGCGGCCAGAGTCAGATGACATAAAAGTTTTCTGGGTGTTGTACCGCGTCATGATGTAAGGCTATTACTAAATAACCGACGTTTCGGCCAACATTACAGTGGCCTTCATCTGGGTATACTGATGTGAGCTGGTTGTTACTACACTTTATATTACTTTCATTTAGACATTACGTCATAATTTTTAAAAAATAAGCGATGTTATTGGTGAATTTTTGGCGGAAGAATGGAATATTAACATCGCTTATTTTTATTTTTTTTTTTTTTTTTAATTTTGACGTAATGTCTAAATGAAAGTAAAATAAAGTGTAGTGACAACCAGCTCACTTCAGTATACCCAGATGAAGGCCACTGTAACGTTGGCCGAAACGTCGGTTATTTAGTAACAGCCTTACATCATCACGCGGTACAACACCCAGAAAACTTTTATGTCATCTGATGGCAATTACATTTAAAGTTTGTTGCAAGTCATTATAAAACATTTGATGATTATTATTTCTCTCCATGTTAAACAATTACTCTTTTCAATGCATCTCGACGTTTACGACTTTACATCTCTAGCTGTACAGCGATATAATTTTGCAGGTGCTTCAGTGATACATGATACATAAGGTGTTGAAGACGCGTTCGATGCAGCTCTGCACCCTACACTAACCTGAGCGAGACACTTCATCTTTGAATAAGAACAGCAACCTGTTTACACTATTTCTTGACCTTCCTACCCGATACATTTTCCTCCAATGTTAAATTGACGATTCCTTGATACTTAAGACAGTGTCCTACCATTAATTAAAACGTCATGGGAGAGGATGAAATATCGTAAATTTAGTAAGAGGTAAAAGATCTTTTTTCCTTTTTTTGATCATTTTTTGCGGGTGTGAACGATAAAAAGTTTCGTAAAGGTTTTTAAATTACAAGTGAAGTTGGGTGGAAGTAAATAAGTGTAATGAGTTTCGCGTAATAAATAGAAAAATTCGAATATTTGTGTGTCATCAGCTTCAACAGAAACACACAGTTTATACTTGTAATGCCAGGTTTATAGGGTTAAAATTAAAGTAAGACACATATTTTGTTGGAAGCGACCTGATATGATCTGTTATATTAATTACCAAGATCACTTTGTTGATAAGATTTCTATTTCATGACTAATTTCAGCAGGCTTATTGCCACTCTTAGGTGCTTGCCATTCACACTTCGATATAAAAAAATAATAATCTTTCGTGTTGAGAGTGTGCTCAGGTTTCAAAATTGCATCACCTTATTGCATTCTCAAACAGCAATATAACTGATAGACTTTACCTCCTTACTTGGATATAACATTGTAGATAAAATGCTTAATTTTAGTTTTATTACTCTTTTAAAATGCAACAAGGTGTATTTCTAAAATCTCATCTTGCTCTGAACTCGGTGATGGGACTGATTATTATTTATATCCATGTGATAGTGATTAGCATCTGAGGATGGCACCACGTCTGCTGAAAATAATAGTGAAATTTTTTCATAAAAGCAATGTTGGAAATTAACATAATAAATTTAAAATAAGACTATTCTTCTTCATGAGTAGATTATGAAAGGATTTTTAATTTTTAAATTCCGTTACCAATTATGCGAAACAATGAAAATGAATTTTTTTTTTTTGGCCCAGTAAGCCGTCAGATAAGCCATCAGCAGCAAAAGTCCAGGACACCGGAAATCGGATTTTATATTGTAGGATTGTTCCGGGTTTTGTAGCATCAATAAGCGCATTAAAATTTCCAGTAATGTGTAGCTTATTCATTCCGCCAGTTGGACACCACCACCATATTGTATCTCTTGTAATTTATGTCGCAGAACAGCAATATTGTATTGACTTAGCAGTTAAGTCTCTGGTACACGATGTCAGTAGTGGAGCTCACTGTTGCAATCCATGTAAAATATTATATCGAAATGCTTTTTTTTCCTAATGAAGAACAATTTCAGGTATGGCATATCTCCATCAATAACAGGAAATCTGTCGATTGCATTTTGTGCGGTGTGGGTCGTCTTGACTGCACATTTACGAATCTTCCCGGTACATATATTTCGAAGAGACAAAAAGTGTTCTTAACCACCAATTTTGGTTAAATTGCAAATCATGAATATATGCTGAGACTTTTTTTTTTACTATCAACAGACATTGAAATGAACTATTCAACTGTTACATAATGCTGGTCTAATTGCATTGCTAAAATATTTTCAGTTATCTGTGTTCCGTCTGTAAATATACCAATGGCAGCATCCATTAACGCTCAGATTATGTTTGTCACTTAAACGCCTACCTCTAATATACAAGCACAGGTTTCATTGTTATGTATTCAAGTACTTCTTGTTTCCAGTACAGATTGTTATTGTTTCTCGTCGGTGATACATTACTTCAGACTTAAACTGGAAATAACACGTAGATAATGCCGTGGGAAAGGCGACAAAGTTGTTGGATGTTCTCATTAGCGATATCATTCTAAATTCCGGCCAACTGGTGTGTTAGATCGTCAGAATTTCGAACTGAACAGAACTCCTCGCCCATAATGTTACAGCGTTCTCAGTTGGGAAGACACCCACCGAAAAGAAACTCTTTAATCTGACATTCTATCTGCACGTATTTTTTTCATCAAGCGACAGTACGAAATCATATCGAATTCCTTCCGGAAGTCAAGAAACACGGCATCTACCTGTGACCTTGAATCTACTGCCCTCTGGATCTCGTGTATGAATAGCGCAAGCTGTGTTTCACATTATCGTTGCTTTCAGAAAACATGTCGATCCCTACAAGGAAGATATCCGGTCTCCAAAATATGACAATTTTCGAACATAAAATGTGTTCCATAATCCCTTGAACTCTCCGAATTCAGAGATACATACAGTTTTGGGCGTTGGATCAAGGACCCATTTGAATGCCAGGCTGCCGTGCGCATTTTTACCAATCCTTAGAATCGCTTCGCTCCACTAATCATGAAGATCAAAACGAACTGCAGAACGATCTGAATAAGTTATCAGTATGGTGTAAAAATTGGCTGTTGACCCATTATTTAGAGAAGTGTGAAGTTGTCCACATGAGTACGAAAAGAAATCCGTTAAATTTTGTTTACAAGATAAATCAATCAAACGTGAAGGCCGTAAACTACACAAAATACCCGGGAATTACTATTACTTCAGACTTAAACTGGAAAGAACACGTAGATAATGCCGAGGGAAAGGCGAACCAGAGACTGCGTTTTATTGGTAGAACCCTTAAAAGATGCAACAGAACTACTAAAAAAACTGCATACACTACGCTTGTCCGTCCTCATTTGGAGTATTGCTGCCCAATGTGTGATCCTTGTGAGGTGGGTTTAACGGAGGATATCGGAAGGGTTCAAAGAAGGGCAGCTCGTTTTGCACTGTAATGATATATGGGAGACAGCGTTACATAAATGATACAGGATGTGGGATGGGAATCATTATAACAACGGCGCTTATCGCTGCAGCGTGGGCTTCTTACGAAAGTCCAATCTCCAACATTCTCCTCCGAATGCGAAAATATATAGTTGAAACCCACTTACAAAGGTAGAAATGATCATCAGAATAAAATACGAGAAATCAGAGCTCGACGGGAGATATTCAGGTGTTCTTTCTTCCGCCGTGCTATTCGAGGATGGAATGGGAGATAAATAGTATAAAGGTGGTTCGATGAATTCTCTGCCAGGAACTTAAATGTGATTTGCAGAGTATCCCATGTAGATGTACGGTACACTCCTGCTACAAGGAGGGCAAGTTCCTTCGCATTGTCCGTGTAAAATCGAATTGGTATCCCCTCAGATCCAGCGGCCTTTCCTCGGTTGTGCGATCTCAATTGATTTTCTATACAATTATTAGGATATCTGCACTTTTCTTGCCCGTGCGACAATTCAGAAAAGGAATACTTCTCTGTGTAATTCAGTAAAGTGAACTAAACTCCGTCCCATACGGCCGTCGTTAGTCCATCGTGTACCGAATGGCGGCCGTGTCATCCTCCCCCTGTAGGCTTCACCGGATGAGGCATGGAGGGGGACGTGATGAGCGCTCCACATACCAGACGCATATATCAGTCCAGTAGCTCCTCAGTTGGCCTGAACAGGGCTGAGAGTACCCCACAACAGCGCTCGTCAGATCAGGACGGTTACCTATCCAAGTGCTAGCCAAGTACGACAGTGCATAACTTCGGTGTTCAAAGGGAACCGAGTTTGTCACTGCGACATGGCCGACGGTTCTGGAGTTCGCATCCATCCTAGATTTGAGTAGTGTTAAGCCCTTTATATACGGGACGTGCGACTCACACGAGAAAGTAGCTGTCAGCTGCAGCGTTCCTTGCGATAGAGCATGGAACTACAATGAAGCGTTTACACGATACACGTTTGTCGAGTCGTTTGCTTCACGCGTCTACTTCGTTTGTTGTCAACTTAGAGCAAATAAATCGCCAGATTTACAGAAATTTTCGAGACTGTCAGATATATTGTGATTATTGTAATGATTAAAACATTTATTTGTGTTTTAGCCTGCCACTGTGAAATTGTATTTAATTGATTTCGTGCAGTTCATGCGAAACTACGTCGTTCATATGATTGTGTAAACATCCTCATAGTAAAAGGTGATTAAATACTTTCAGACAGCGCGGTTTGAGGCATCTTTTTATGTGATGAACAAGTTCAGGTGTCTATGAAAGTCTGTCTATACACAGATCTTTCACTAAGATAAAGCTTCAAATAGTGCTCGCCGAAAACAAATATTTGACTGTTAACTACAGCATGTTTCATGGGAAATAGCAAATATTTTCTGTGATGCTAATAAAGGTGGAAAATAAAATTGGATAAATTAAAAAAAAGTAAAAGAAAAAAAAAAGAAAAGGGAAAAATCATAATCTACCTTATGACTCAAGAGGCAATGCAAAACGTGACCATAGCGAGAGACGACATTTCATACATGATAGTAATGATCAGTTTTGTACGCGGGTCCCCAAACGAGTAGTAATGAGTGTCCGTGTTTTACCCACTATGCTTTATTTATCCTGAAGCACGTCGGTCCTTTTGACTTTTCAGGTGTACGTATTTATGAACATTCTATTGTATTCTTTTAGGAATTTAGCTTGAAGAATATGATGCTGATGCTAAAGTTAATCGTTTTTCATTATCTTTGTCACTTGCCTTGTTATTAAAATTATAGATTAAGTTGAAATTTGTAATGCTTTTCTCTCAGGCTTAAAAAACCTTGGACTATATTAATACTGTCAGAGATGTCACGTCTCGAAGTGATTAAAGTTTCGCTGAAGTATACAGTTCTTGCTTGGAACTGATAAAAAAAATTGATGTCGGGCTTCAAAAATCTCAAAATATTTCAAAGATTTCCTTAAACCTTGGTGACGGTGTTCTACCAAACGCTTTTGTCAGAAAGAATAGCTTCGCACAAAAAGTGTTACATTAGTGTACAGTGAAAAATTATTTCATTGTTCGTGTAGATGTTTTGGGGTGTTACTTATATCGAAACATCCACTTCGGCCAATTAGATCGCTTTATTGTAGTGTCCTAATTCAGCCATCCTTTCCTTTTCTTCCTCCTCTTTCTTCCTTCTAGGTTTAAAAGACCAGACAACTGCCTATTTACTTTTATCAAGTATTGCTCATTCAAAAATGCATGAACACGATTTTCAGGAGGGTTGGTTTCGAACATTTGTGAACCGTGATATAAAGCACCCACACTGATTTTCAAAAGTCGGCGCCTCTGATCATGTGTCCAACTTTTATTGGGTACTGCCGTATTAGTAGTGAATACACAGAAATAGGAGATTGGTTCTAGTGGCTTGGTGGCTGGAAAGTTCACTAAAAAAAGAGCAGACACAAGATTAGAATAAAAGTATTTATTACAATACAGAATAATACTCAACTTATAAGTGCCCCAAGAGTACATCTAATGAGTCCACGGACTGAATACATGCTTACTAAGGGTAGCAAGGTGTCCTTCCAAGGTGTGTGGTGTGTAGGCCCAGGAAGAGAGTGATTGCTATGACGGGCGAGCTCTTAAGGACGTTGCTACATGGGGCGACCTCTGGTGGTAGGCCGCGGAGACTCTACAGCCAACCTGATGCGATGAGACTTCTCTGGTATCAGGCGCCGTATCGTAGCTATCGATACAGCAGGTACAGCTCTTAGTATGTAAACCAATCAAACTAAAAGCACATGGAAATTTGGATATTTTGACATTCTTTCGTCGGTTGTTGATAGATCATCACACTTTTACTGAAATATCTGATCTTCGACTTATTTTAAAATCTAAAAATTGTCTTTCAAGTCGAAAACTGGTTAACTAAGTGGAAATGAACTTATATAACATACACAAAATTTTACTTTGAAGTCAGTATGATGTTGTTCTACGAAGAACCGACAGAAAAATCATTGAAAAGTCTTCTTCTACATTTGCTCTAAGTTTGGCTTTCATATTATCAGCTATATATCTGTACTCAATAAAAATTGTACAGATGTTATATGCATTTTTTATTCCAATTAATTTATAGCATCACCTCCTAAACCTCCTAAAATATTTACGAATGCCCTTGAGATAGCATGTATATACAGTGTGATCACATAACACTTGCGCCTCAAATATTGCAGAAATGGAAAGTGCGATTGATGTGCGCTTTTCACAGAATGGATTGGTAGTGAGGGGCTCGTATTTTTAGCCAACAAACAGAATGTAATATTACTTAGAAAGTGTATTTTTATGCAAACATACAGGTTTTTATTAATGTAATAATGGTTGTTTCTATCTTGCACTGGAATTTTTTACACCAGATGTGTACAAAGAATTTTGAATGACATTTTTATCAAGTTTAGTTGGGCAGCTACAACCGTTCACAGTTTCGGGGGCGGAGGCTGGGATAGCTTAGCTGACTGGTCGAGTGGCTATCCCCTGGGGCACGGCCCACTGCCTCATGACCACCATCCAGCTACGTTGTCGTAGCCTCCGCTCCCAAAACTTTGAGTGGTTGTAGCTGCCAAACTAAACGTGATAAAAATGTCATTCAAAATTCTTTGTACGCAGCTGGTGTCAAAAATTCCACTACATGATTGCTAAATTGTAATAGGGCTGAAGTTTACAATATGAAACATGCATACTGTACTTTGCGAAGTTATTATTATTATTATTATTATTATTATTATTATTATTATTGTCACTATTAATATTATTATTACAGTTTCTGAGTTTTATAAAATATTGAGTATTATTGTTACAATTATAGTTTATTAATAATCTGTATTTTTTTACCTTAATACTTGTATTATACATTGTCTGTCTATAATGTACTAAAGAAATTGTTCACCTTCAGTAAGCCTGGTTAGGTGTAAGGGAGGGCCTGAAGGCCCTAATCTTGCCTGGTAAAATACATGCATAAATAAATAAATGACAGAAACCACCATTGTTCCATTTGAAAAATTGTATGTTTGTAAAAATACCTACAAAGTGTATTTTTTATGAAATCTGTATATTGGCTAACAATACGAATCCTTGACTACCAATCAATTCTGTGAAAACCGCACACCAATCGCACTTTCCGTTTCCGCAATATAATCTTGTGAGCTCTCACTTCCCCTGTAGGACCACCACTACCTAGAGAGAAAGCTGCGGGGCTCTCGTGTGACGTCAGGCAGAGTAGGTTGCGCGCGCATAGCTGACTGGCTCGCTGCTTCGGCATAGTGGGCCGTGCCCAACGACCTAGAATTTCATAGAGTGGCTGCCACACGAGTTACAGCGCCCTTCGCGGCAACCAGTGTAAACTCGGCCTCCATATTGTCGGTAGTCAGTACACTTGGGAGGACTCTGTCCATCGTATGTTGTTGTAGAAAATGAAGTGCTGTATTTAGTGAACATTTTCTGTACAATATTTGCTTCTGCAATATGTCTAAAGTGTGTTCAGCATTTAAATGCATAAATCGAGATGTTAAAATGACAAATATTTCGAGCAAGAACACCAGTTGTTTTGCCTCTTTTGGTCTCTGTCTGCCTATACACAAAACTCCTGGCTAACGACACATAGCTTCTCCAAACGTGAAGCTTCAGATGACCTGCCTTGCAATTCCTTTGAAGTACACTCCATAAAAAAGGCTGTTTTCTGCCTAGCTTCTGTGTGTTCCTCCTTCTGTTGCTGCTGCAGTTTATGAAAGAGTGTCTCATCTGTTGAATAGTAGAATAAAATAAACCCTTTTGAGTGTCTCCACCTTCTTTAAAAAAAATTTCATTTCTTGTTGACAATACTTGATCAAGCATGCTTAATATATAATCACTGCAAAGCGCGGAAGCAATTGTAACAGCCGGAATTTGTTACTTGTTAAATGTGTGTTCTGTGCAGCAAATATTTACGTGTATCAGCGTGGCAACAACGTAAGTTATTAACGATATGTTATTTCGGTGTACATTGCTTTTATGGCAGCTAACCTAGACGCATTTTTGATTGCAGTATTCTGTTGTAACTTTCGTCTTTGTACTCAAATTTCGTCAACCAATTTTCACAACCAAACCCTTTAACAGCAATTTTACGAGTATGTGGACGTAATACTTTTAAAAAGTGCCAATCAAATGTGTCTTAGACTGTATGAAAGCAGTTGTTAGAACACATTAACAACAGATGCAAATCCGTGATCATGATTGTTCGTCATAACGATTACTGTTCACTGTATAACTTTCGCAGCACTTTTAGACTATGAACTTGCATTACAATTAACACAAATATTTTCAAAGCGGCACTTTTGTTGTTGGATCAAACCTCAGCTAACTGTTATACTACGAACTGGAAGTGTGATATTTCATTACCGCATTTTAAGAAAATACCCTATCTGGCTCATCAATTCGCAGCTTTGATAAAGTCTGGACACACCAACGGAACTTCATGCACATCTTTACTCAATAGTCAATCATCATTTAAAACGTAAAGCTGTGTAAATAAGTAAAATTGTCTAGTGGGTGTAACATACCAGCTGTCAGCCGGTACCCCCAAATAACACGGCGGACGCCACTTCAATTTGCCTCAAACATGGCGGACCTATCGCCACTCTATGAAATTCAAGCTCGTTGGCCGTGCCCCAGCGGCTACCCAGTCAGCTATGCGCGCGCAACCTACTCTGCTTGACGTCACACGAGATCGCCGCGGCCTTCTCTATAGGTGGTGTTGGTAGGACGGGCTTACCCCGCCTGGAGTGACGCGCCCTGCTACACGTGCTGACGCCGCCCTGCCTTGTGTGTTGCAGCTCGCGGCTTCGGCATGCGCGTGGTGGGAGGCAAGACTGGCTCGGACGGCCGGCTGTTCGCCTACATCGTGTGGACGGTGCCCGGCGGGCCCGCGGAGAAGGGCGGCCTGCAGCAGGGCGACAAGGTGAGCGTCGCCGGCGCCGCTCACGTCTCACCACTTCCTTTTATTAATAACAGCCGACATTTGTCGGTAGGAGAGTGATCTTAAATGGTTAGAATGAAACACTTCTTAAAGAAGAGTAGCCTAGATCACATTTAAAGCAAAATTACTTTATTTCACTACTAGTTTCGTCAATACTTGTTGCCATTATCAAGTGACAGGTCTACATTATTTTTTAATGTAGGCCTATCACTTGATAATGGCAACAAGTATTGACGAAACTAGTAGTGAAATAAAGTAATTTTGCTTTAAATGTGATCTAGGCTACTCTTCTTTAAGAAGTGTTTCATTCTAACTTCTTTTTATAATCCTTGATCTGTTGTCAGAAGATACTGTCACTGAACTTGAAACCTCTTGAGAAGATAATGACCTGATGAGGTGAGCCTGTTACACAGCAGTCAACCGCAGACCACTACGTGAATGTTTCGTATTCCTTGTTTCTACAAGTAACTTATTACTTATTTTATACAGTATGTGTGCAAAGTTTCTCCACATCGGCGAGCTGCGCGTGTCTCGCCTTGTGGGGCGCGTAAGGGTGGCAGCACATTCATGTCGTTCTATAAGCTATCGGCCACGTTTCACTGCTATTGGCTGCAGTTATGTTGCGAGATGGGTTTTAACTTGTTTACAATTAAAACAATGAAACTGATTAGTTATATTAAGTACTCACCGTTATCACAGTAGGTGTTGAAAATATTTTCCTCTTTCTTGAAGACATAGTTCAACATACCTTTACCAGTGATTCACGTGTAATTGAATGCAGATAATCAGTTATCATTGTCTTAAGATCATTTATTGTCTTTGGGTTATTTTGATAAACAAATGTATTAGCCGCATCCAAAAGGAAATAATCGGGAGGAGATAAATCAGGTGAGCGAGGGGGGCAGAGACCTTTTGTAATCATTAGATCTCATCCAAAAGTCGTAGCAATTGGTGTGCTGTATCAGCAGTAGCGTTGTGTTGCTGGAAAATTGAATGACTGGTCTCATTTGTATTCAGCAGTGCAATAAATGGATAAATTATCTGGGAACAATAGATTTCGGAGGTGACGGTAGTTTCGAAAATTATCGGCCCAATAATTCGCGCTCGTGCTATAGCAACCCCCCCCCCCCCCCCATTTTCTCTGCGTGCAATGGCGTTTCTCGTAGGCATGTGGATTTTCGGATGACCAAATACGCTACTTTAAAAAAAAAAAAAAAATGTTCAAATGTTTGTAAATCTTATGGGACTCAACTACGGGGTCATCAGTCCCTAAACTTACAAACTACTTATTAACTACTTACGAACTAGGACGTCACAAATATCTATGCCCGATGGGGGATTCGAACCCCCGACCGTAGTGGCCGTGCAGACCGTGACTAAAGCGCCTCAGTCCCCTCGGCCACCGCGGCCGGCGTTACTTTTTAGAATTAATGTAGACAGATAAGTGAAACCAAGCCTCGTGAGTGATAAATGTTGGATCTAAAACACCAACTCCATGTCTGTTAATAAGTCGCTGAAACCATCCACAATATACTGTTCTTTTCATATGGTCCACACAATGTAATTGCTGCACTGCAGTAATTTAATACGGATAGAGCTCCGGTTCTTTGGTTACGGCCTTATGTGCTGTCGTAAGTGAGACTTTAGCATGTTGTGATATTTTACTTACTGATTTTGTTAGACTCCCCGCAACATGATGTGCGAAATGTCGAGACCTCGACGAAGGAAAACGCAGTCTAAATTGTCGTCACACATGCTCCGCGAAGTTTCGTCCTGCCTGGAAAACCTATTCCACTAAAAGGGCTCTCTCTGTAACAGTAAGCATTCTCACTACACTCAGCGTTTAAACAAAATGGCAATAACACAAGTAACAGCTATAGCACACACGCAACAATACCCCAAACCTCCTACCACTGCAGGTCCACGGTACGCGTTCATAGGCGCTTTGTCTGCACTGCCAACCTTACACGCCCCGCAACGCGAAACACGCGCTGATCGCCATTACGGTGAGACGTTGCGGACACTCTTTACAATCATGTGTTGTACCCCTTGTTAATATGCGGATTATTGAGCGGCACAATAGAGGGTAAGTTAAAACTCACGACACAACCTTTTATTTATAAACTCCGCTGCAATTGGGAAACTTGAGCATTCCAGTAACGTATGCGTGAGGTTGGCTCTTTTACGATACATACCAAACGTGGGCACCATCTACAAATCGGCCATCTTGAGTCCAAGTCAATATTTTCTGACAAGTTCATTCGAGTTAACAGATTCGACGTAGCAATTATGGTTCAAAAGTTAAAACAATCCCCCTCTTTTGGACAAGGTATCTTGTTCAGTTATGAGAAAAACTATTTGTCATTGTGTTTTATCCATGATGAATGTCTTTGAATTCCTTGACTGTCCCTAATACAGGGTTGAGAATAAAAACCTCTACCAGTCACATTAGAGATCGTATTATTTATTTATGACACGACCGGGTTCCGGCTTGTGTCCATCTTACGGTGTTTAAAATATTCAGAATTTTACACGTGTAACATGTTGGTGGAGTTCTATTTAATATTGTATCCAAATCGCGATTGTCAATATGACGCACTTTTCACACACTTTTGCGAGCTCACATTCCTTTGATAGCCTCTTTATTTTTATTACTGTTCTGCTTTCCATTTCTTAAGTACAATTTATCAGCGTCACTACACATAAATGTGAACTCACACCATACCCTTACATTCAAAGAAAGAATATCGACAACCATTGACACATTCATAAGAAATAAATTAAAAATAGAGGGGGCTGACCCGCCATTGTACACAAAATAGGTTAGATCACTGCTACAAAAGCAAAGAAAAAAGCAAGCCAAATTTAAGCCCACAAAAAATCCCCAATACTGGCAATCTTTTACAGAAACTAAAAATTTTGCTGGTCAAATTTCTCAGCGGTGAGTTTCGTGACTATATATGTTAGACTGTGTCTTCGCCAAGCTCCTGACTCTATCAGAAACTGAGAAAGAAAGAAAGAATTTGTCATTGGTACAGTTCCTAATACGAAATACTCAAAGACCTCAGATATAACAAAGCTTGCTACAGATAACAATTAATAATTGTATTTTCTTTGATTACTTACTTTTGATCTCCATGCAGCTATACTACAAAACTGCGTTTCACAGTGTCTTTCGATTTATTGTTACTAAACGTCACTCGAAAAGCACTTACCTTTTGCAGGGGACGTTACACTGTGCAAGATATTCATTGGGTTTTAACGAGACAATCTACCATCTACGTGAAAATAACTGCAGATCTTCACGCTTATCTTCTGGTACAACATTTCTCCGACAAACTACCAAGCACTTCTAGAATTCCTACAATACTTATTCTTTACTGTATTGCGTTACAAAGTAAGGCCGATAGTAGTTCATGAATTTTTAGCTCATCACTATATATGAGAGCAACAGATTGCTTTTACTGAAATATAATGGTCTCTTAGACTCATCTATATTAATAGAAATGAATTGTCAGATGTATGAAAGTGCATCACTTGAGAATGGCTTCACCAGTTTGGCTGATCTTTTCTTGTTGTTTTCGTAATTCTCAGGACCAGGTTTATACGAAAAGGATTTTTGGAAAACTTGCGGAAAATATAGAATTTCAGAAAAACTGGAAGTACGCTTTAAGCACGGGTCATTTTCTATATTCTCCAATAATCAGCTTATTCATTCGCTACTCGCGTAGCGACCAACTACGCCGTAATGGAGCGAATAAATACGCCCAGGAGATCTAAGCAATGGAACAAGACTCTCTGTGAAGAAGCCGATGAACAATGTGATTGAAGCAACGATAATCACAGGAAAGTTCAAAGGAGAGGATGTTCTGATTCCAAGAATACCACTTATTCCAACCGACTTGCCATTTCTATTTAAGCGTCTCCAGTTTCCCGCTCGCCTTGCATTCGCAATGACTATTAATAAAAAGCAAAGCCATTCGTTGGAAGTTTGTGGAATAAATCTTGAATCGCCGTGTTTTGCCTGTAGGCAGTTATACATGGCGAGTTGGAGAGTTGGTAAACCATCTGCACTGTTCGTTTCCTCTCGTGACGGAAAGACAAAAAATTCAACAAGACTTATAATGAACTTAGCACAAAGAGTCCAGAAACGTTCTACTTACTTTCCACTTATTGTATATCAATTGTTTTATACAATATGGAACTTCTAATACGACCATTGTTTTTAATTTCAAAAACAATCATGAAGATATAAACATCTTATAAAAAGAATTTCTATTCTACTCGCTGCGAGAATAACATCCTAAGCTGTGCTGTAATATTGTGCGGTTTTGTTTTGTACTTGTAAATTATGTAGAAAAATAAAGATACGTCTTATCTTTAATGTCTCGTTCTATTTTTTTTTTTCCTGTCATGCACAACTCTGACTACATTTTCCAATTCCGCCTCGTACAAATGATGACAGTACGGGTGTTTATTATTCACAGTGTAGCGTGGCAGAAATCTGAAGTACGAAATGATTTATATTAGACAACTAAACTGCTTAAACTTGCGTTTTAAGTGCCAAAAACCGAATGAAGTGAGAAATATCCTACAGTTCCTACAAAAAAATCAAATGTTCAAATGTTTGTAGAACTTATGGGACTTAACTACGTGGTCATCAGTCCCTAAGCTTACAAACTACTTATGAACTAGCTAAGACTAAGGACGGCACAAATATCCATGCCCGAGGGGGGATTTGAACCCCCGACCGCAGTGGCCGTGCAGACCGTGACTGGAGCGCCTCAGTCCCCTCGGCCACCGCGGCTGGCAAGGCAGTTCCTACAATTTGTTCTTATACGGATCCCAAAGAATACATTAATCAGAGCGTGAAGAAGAGCATTTCAGAAATCTTTATTTCGTCATTTAATAAGCACTTGTAATTGGAAAAACTTAAAGTACCCCCGCCCCCAAAAACACACACCCAACCCTCCAACCCACCGCCACCACCCTCCACCAATGTACGTCACACTGAATTACAGAGTACGGTTGTACATGCTATGCGTTAATAATGGTTCCATCGTGTTTCTTCTCCTACTTTACACAATTGTTGAAACATTCGTCAGTCCACTTGTTTTTGGAAACATTCGTTGCAGAAATATGCCGTATGTGATTTGTAATCGACTAGTGCAGACTTATATTCGGTCTCTGTTACATGACTGCAACTGCGATCATGGTTTAGCAACTCTTCTGTTCAAACATTTCGTCAACGCTCTCCACCGATTCTTTACTCTCTCCACAATACGCTATTGTCTTCGCTCTTCATCGTGACCATTCTCAAACACCATTTTGTTCTCACGTGTTTGATAACCACTGCCTCAACTGTTCCCTCGACACGTAAGCATTATGAAAAACGAAAACCTTCGCAGGTCTCAAATACTGCAGCAATCTTCATTCTAGTCCTTTTCATAGTCTTTGATTTTATTTACATTGTTTAGACCCTTAGAGTATCACATAAAGCAAATTATGTTCTGAGGCTGTTGTTTTTCTTCTTCTTCCAAAACTCTTTCATCATCTCGATGTGTTTGGCACGACGTTCTTCTGTCCATTTTCTCCTCATTGTGATGGGTTTATCTTATGTTAATTTTGAGAATTTTGAGAATTTTATGTCTGAAAGTTTTTCAGTCTTCACTGTCTGTGGTTGTGATGTTAGCAATTTTTAGATCAATTTGGACTTATTGGAACCAGACTGTAGTTGTTTTTAATTTCAGTACATCAAAATTTTCTTTGTTAGTTGGTTGTCATGTAATCTCATAATATGTCAGTAGAATTTCAGTCGTCGTTTGCGAAAATCGGTTTCAATGTTAGAGTATTTTTCTGTGATTGTATGAGATTGTAGACGATATCCTTCGTCTTTGAGCTTTGGGCCAACAATTATTCGGATGATATTTCTTTCAGCTTCCTTCATGTTCTGGGGGTCCCCTTTGTTGTTGAGGTTTGTCTTGCTGGCATAGTGTGTTTCAGGTTTGATAACTGTTATGTAGTGTCGAATTTTTATTTTCAGGTTAATGCATTTTTTGTAGATGCTGGCGATTTTCCCCGTATGCTTTCCCCATTTTCATTTCATGGGTGTTCTGTGCTTATGTTTCTGTACCTGTAGATTGAAATTATTAACCTTGTTTATCGTGCCGTATTTTGTGATCAGATTTTCTGTTTTGATGTGTTTTTGGTCATGAATTCTGTTTTTAAGAAAGAAATTTGTAGTCCAACATTTTCAGCACATTCATTTAGGACTTCAGTCTGATAAATTGCAGTTTTTTGTTTGTTTTTCACCTCCGGAAAGGATCGCGAGATCATCGGCAAAGGCTAAGCATGTGACATTGATGCAATCACGTTCTCTTTCTAGCCTGATTGTTCTTAAAATGTTTCGATTTTTCATTTCTTTTTCCAATTAATAAATTTATCTAGAACGACATTGAAAAGTAATGGGGAGAGGCCATCACCTTTCCGGAGGCCAGTCTTGATGGAGAAAGGTCGTGAGATTTCACAATTGAACTTGACTTTGGACGTTGTGTCAGTTAGGATTTGTTTTCAGTCGTCGTGTTTTCGGATCCAGATTGTTCTCTTCGAATATATTAAACAGGGATTGTCGGTCGATGGAGTCGTACGCTTTCCTGAAGTCGACGAATGTGCAGATGGTTGAAACTTTTTTCAGTGCCTGATCCGTGTGGTCTGACTCGTGCTTGGTATTCACCCATTACGGTTTCGAGTTGTCTTGTGCACGTTGTAAGAGGCAAGTGGATAGAATTTTGTAAGGAACAGAAAGGAATCTGATTCCTCTGTAGTTATTAACATCAGATTTGTCTCCTTTTTTGTGGAGTGGATGGATCAGTGCATATTTCCAGTCGTCTGGGAGTTTTTCACTTTGCCAGATTTCCTGAAAAATATGTGTGATTATTATTATTATATTCTTTTAATGTAACTGCTTTCCGAAGGATGTGTAGCATAATGGTGACTACGTCACAGCACAAGAAGTTTCTTATATATATTTGACTACGTTACAGCGTTCAATGAATGAAATAAATCGCAATTTCCGATCAGTTATGACTTCACTGTACTAGGTTTGGATGGAATACCAAAGTGCGGCGAATGAAAATTTGTGCCCGGTCGGGATTCGAACCCGGGATCGCCTGCTTACTAGGCAAACGCGTTGACCACTCCGCCACCGAGGACACAGTAACCAACCTAACTGCAGAGGACTCTTCTCTGCACGTCTCCCGCGACACCCAAATCACAACTTTGGTATTCCATCTTAATCTAGTACAGTGAAGCTATAACTGATCACAAATTGCAATTTATTTCATTCATTGAACGCTGTAACGTCGTAAAAAATATATAATTGTATACAAGCCGAGGCTGGGCTCCTGACGACAATTAATTGTGTCTCGATACCTCATGGTCTGTTCTCCCTAATGCGGGAATACAGTATTGTGGCTGCGAGCATTACAGAACAAATAGGCTGTGGTAATAGGAAAGAGACAGCGTGGCGAATGGAGCTTTGGGTGTGGCGGGAGACCTGCAGGGAAGAGCCCTCTGGGTAATTTGGTAGAATCCGTGTACATCGAAGGAAACGGCATAGCCATCGATATATATCGAATATTCGATATAGTGTTTCTGAACCGGAGATTCGGGCGCTACGCGCCCTCACATACTAAAAAAAAATTTTTCTTGTTTAACCTATACCTAACCTTCTTAAGGCTACGCTACAGATCAATTTTTTTAAGTCAAAGTTAGGTTAGGTATAGGTTAAACAAGATTTTTTTTTTTTAGTACGTGAGGGCGCGTAGCGCCCGAATCTCCGGTTCAGAAACACTATATCGAATATTCGATATATATCGATGGCAATGCCGTTTCCTCCGATGTACACGGATTCTACCAAATTACCGCCCTCTGCAGTCGGGCTGGTCGCTGGTTCCTCGGTGGCGCAGTGGTCAACGCATCTGCCTAGTAATCAGGAGATCCCGGGTTCGAATCCCGACCGGGCACGAATTTTCCCTCGCCGCACTTTGGTATTCCATCTAAACCTAGTACAGTGAAGCCATAACTGATCGCAAATTGCTATTTATTTCATACAAGTATTTTCATTGTTCTTTTAGTTGATCGATACGAATCTCTGGAATCTCAGACGGATGTATTGTTTTGCCTGCAGGTACTGGAATGGGACGGAGTGTCGCTGGTGGACCGGAGCTTCGAGGAGGTGTGCGCCATCATGGACCGCTCCGGGGAGTCCGCGGAGCTGCTCGTCGAGCACGCCACAGACTTGTGAGTCCACGCAGGCCAACCTATGCACTCCATGTTCTGGCCTTTAACAGCGCATCCACGTCATGCACCCATCCCTCCAGTTCGAATTATAAATGGCATTGATATTTACGTAAACAACAGCATCTGTAAATCATTATGCGCTATAATGAGAATATTACTGTGTTCTCTGTTCATTATTTGACATTTACTAGGTAAATTGGATATAAGAGTAGACTCTAAAAATGCTGTAAATTAACGTATTTTCGGCTGTAGTACCCCACCGTCTTTAGTACTCCACTTAAATATTGATATCAAAATAGGATGTCTTTTTAAATCTCAAAAATTCATGATTGTTAGTCACGTTAAATTCAGTACCACTAATTTACACGTAATTCGGCAACATTGCCTGCCGCTGGCTCCTGGAACAATGGTAGCAGCAGCTGAATTGCCCCCCTCCATTCAGTATGGCAAGGCTTGCATTTTCCCGTAGTTAGTGTGAATTCAGTTGTATACTGTCGACAAGATACGAAAAACAGTGCCGGTCATCGGAGAATTGGGTTTACGGCATCGTTTAACTTCAGAGCTGTCGCGTTTGTAACGAATCTTGGTGTCCGTGCGACAGCTCGTGAAACTAAAGTTTTCGTATTTAGGTTTCTACTTGAAAGAGCACGTGTCTTCTGGTAGACAGGAACTGCAGCGTAAGAAGAGTATAAGACAGGCGGACTTTTGCGATAGAAACTGTGACACATTGAGCAACATACTATTTTTTACTAACATAAGCTACCCATATAAAGTGTGATAAAATTATACAAATTTAGCGCAACCTAAACCACCGAATTCACTACTGAATTTACGAACTTTCCGCCTACAGTAACCCCCCCCCCCCCCCCCCCAATTTCAGAAGTAAAAGAATTGGAAAAAAGGTGGATACTATACGCGAGTAAATACAGTATTATTATTACATAGTGTATAGGGTGAGTCAGAGGAAATGTACCGGATGATCTAAAAGTCAGTATAAATTTGAAAACTTAGTAAATCACGGAATAATGTAGATAGAGAGGTAAAAAGTGACACACATGCTTGGAATGACATGGGGTTTTATTAGATATAAAACAAAGTATTGCTAGACGCGTGAAAGATCTATTGCGCGCGTCGTTCGGTGACGATCGTGTGCTCAGCCGCCACTTTCGTCACGCTTGGCCTCCCAGGTCCCCAGACCTCAGTCCGTGCGATTATTGGCTTTGGGGTTACCTGAAGTTGCAAATGTATCGTGATTGACCGACATCTCTATGGATGCTGAAAGACAACATCCGACGCCAATGCCTCACCATAACTCCGGACATGCTTTAAAGTGCTGTTCACACCATTATTTCTCGACTACAGCTATTGTTCAGGAATGATGGTGAACATTTTGAGCATTTCCTGTAAAGAACATCATCTTTGCTTTGTCTTAATTTGTTTTTCTAATTATTGCTTGTTTGATCAGATGAAGCGCCATCTGTCGGACACTTTATGAACATTTTTTTTTCTTTATAAAACCCCATGTCATTCAAAGTATGTGTGTCAATTTTTACCTCTGTATCTACATTATTCAGTGATTTATTAAGTTTTCAAATTTGTACATACTTTTTGATCACCCAGTACATGATTTGAGGGATGGTAATTGTTGTTCTGGTTGCTGTCGTGGTCTTCAGTCCAAAGACCTGATGCAGCTCCCCTCCCTACTAAACGTGAGCAACCTTTTTATAATCTCCGAATAATTACTGCAACCGATATCCATCTGAACAAGCTTACTGCACTCTTTTCTTACTATCCCTCCGCGACTTTAACTCCAGCTATAATGTTTCGTCCAATTCTAAGTTTACAATTTCTTCATACCTCAGGATGCGTCTTGCCATTTAGTGAATACCAGCGTCAGTTCCCGGCGTCGCTCCGGTCTGTATTTAGTTTATTCTTATCTTCCCCCTCTCTATCCGTCACCTTTTGCCCCTCTATCTGCCACTTTAATTTCGTTTTCGTGCAGCTCGATCCTTATGAAGTCATATCCCATAAATGATAAGTCCAACAATAAAATAATTTTCCAGTGAAAAATTAGGAAACTATCTGCGAAATGTGTCGTGAGTTTAGTTTGTCGTAAATATGTAATAAAATATACCCCTATGCGCGATGATGCGGATTTTCTTGAATCTAATAGTTCATTATCTCATAAATTAGAAACATCGTGATGTACCATGATATTATTTCGTAGGTGCATTCAATGGTATGTCTGCAAAATGTCGCGCAAATATAATTAGTAGTTTATAAGTAATAAATTTTAACGTCATGTTGAATGTCACAGTTTTACTGTATTAACAACGTATAAGTAGTAAGCGATAAACTTGTCTCCTCCCATGAAAAGAAAAGTTTTCAATTTTTTTTAACCTACGGGATCAAACTACTGTGGTTACTGATCCCTAGACTTACAAACTACTTTAACTAACCTACCGTGATGGCGCCTAGAACAACACGGCTGTTCCCGTGCGGCTTTCTCCCATCATTTCGTTGGGGTTGACAGAGATAAAAGGGTGTTTTAACGGTTTCAAATTATGGGTAAAGTTTGTTGGAAGTCAGTAATTGCTCTCATTCTTAAATAGTGCATAGATAGCCTCGTTATTCACGTCTCGCACGATGGGAAATTTGACATTGTTTATAACGTCATACCTCCTTTACCATGCGTTTTTACCGATTCAGAATTTTGTTCCTGGCCATAACGAATATCTGTACTCAATATGGGTAAAATTGGTCCGTTAATTTAGGAGGAGATGTGAAACAGCGTCGCCAGACGTGGCACTTTTTCACCAATTTCACTGTTTATAAAGTCATATCGCTTGAATAACGTGTCTTAGGTGGTCCTTTTCCATGCAGTGTTTGCTATCTGATAGTAGGGAATATGTACACTGCGTTTGGTTCAAATCGCTCCAGTACTTTAGAGGGAGTTCTGGAACACACACAGTCTCAAATATATATATATATATATATATATATATATATATATATATATATATATATATATATATATATATATATGGGGGGGCATCGTCAGAAAATAAATGAAATATGAGGAATAAAATTTAAAAGCCCAATCTTGGTGTTCACAATCGCACTAAAAAGTTAATAGAATGTTAAGTGACCTTAAAATATCACATCAGATGGGTTGAACTAAAACCCTTGCCAGCCTAAATCTTGCAACGTCAAATCATTAAAATTAGGATACGGTCGAAAAACCCGTCAGAATCCTCGACCATGAGGCATTTTCTTCTAGGTGGTGTTGGATGAGCAACACGTTGGAAACGGTCAGTTCCGGCTCTCGGTGTCACGTGACACGGCCTGTTGTGATGCCTTGTCTTCTGGGTGGTGTTGGTTCATCTCTCGAACCTGCTGACGTCATTGGTTATGCCTCTGTGGCCAACGTGAAAGACAGGCCAGCGCACGCAAGTCAAGGCACACCAGCTTAGTGTGGAGCCAACGCTATCGCTAGCCGATTGGCTGCCTGCTATGAGAAAGTGAGCTGTGCCCTATGTGAAACTATATATGTCTGGCATCAAAGTAACGGCTTGTGATAAAATAGGAACTCGAGTCGAATTGGCCACTAAGCTATTTATCATCCAAACACTATAACTTCCATAGGTTTGCATAGAACATACTACAGTGGTTAAATCATATACTTACAATAATGATAAAATAAAGGAAACGCTTTTTTTTAATATTTCATCAAAAAATTATCGAACACGTTTTACTTTATTTTATTCCTAACCAACAGGACAAATATAAATTTTCACATATTTAGCTTTAAAATTCTTTCATTATGAAAGTTTTGCATAATTTGCCTTCTCCTATTACTCTTCCTTTGTGGTTGCAGTTCCAAAACCACTAAAGCAAGATACCTGACAAGCAAAATAACAATTTTCGTAGTTCAACCTTAAAAATTGTCTTAATATCCACATACTTTCAAGAAATCTTTCAGCCTTTATTTCACCTCAGGGTGGAATTTCGAAAACTGTGTTTTTTACAGGTAACCCAAACGACAAATGGCTGTCCTAACGACAAAGTTCTATAAAACGTATGTGTCCTTTCGAAGCTACTGAATTTCCAAAACACCTGGACACTTACTTCTAACCTAGAATTCAAATGCCAATCATCATGGATTTAACGGAAAGTGCTGTAGTATTTCGTTAACTATGACTTTTGTTTGAACATCACTTCCATTGTTCATTGCACCAACTTAGACGGATTTTACAGAAATGCTGAAACACAAAAATTTGATAATTCATATCAAGAATAAAAATACCAGTATTCGTAGTTCTAGATTCAAAACTGCCTAAATAGAAACATACATTCAAAGAGATTTTCATCACCTTGTTCCCTCCCTTACAGATGTAGTATCGTAAATTCCCTTCTTAAACGATGGGTGATGAGTCATACAGTCAGTAGTGGGATTACTTATTATATGGAGATACTGAACACTTATTGATCATTTGGACAATAAACAGGTGGTAAGGAAAACATGAATTTTTGAAGTAGCCATCGCATTATTTGCCTGAATCCAATTAGGGAGGTGGTTAGTATGGCTGTACAAAGATTTCAAATCTGTTGTGGTATCCAGTTGCTTAATTAAAACGACATCTCATGTGATACTGTTTCTTCTCCCATACTTTAGGCCAACATATAACATGAAATGTTGTAATTCAATTGTTAGAGTTCTTTGGTTTTAGCACCAACTTGTTACTACTTTGCGTTCTTGTGTCATGTCTGTGTGTGAAGGTTAATCAAGTAGTCTCACAATTAAAGATGAGGTATTGGATGATTTTTTTCTGTTTCAGTCGAATGTGTGACCTGCTGGATGAGCCAATTGCTAGAAAACCAGTTTCGGAGTCATTGGGGTCGCAGCTTGGTAAGTCGACCTTATGTCTGTAGTACAATGTGAAGTTCGTTCAGTTTTTCAGAGTTATAAGTTAAGTAGATTGCAAGAAATTTTGACTGATATCACAAATGCAATATATAGTCACCCAGAAATTAAAACATAGTTTGAATACTGACCCACTCAAGACAAAAAAGCATTATTTATAAACCTTCAGTGTCCCTGAATTACTTTAAATTCTGAGTTCAAGATAGATAAACCTTTCATTTAGTTGTAAATCATTGTCAATGGTATTCCATAATCTTAGCTTTGATTTTCTGTTATATCTGACAGTCAACATCTGAAATTAATTCATAATCCACTGAAGAATGTGTCATAATGTGTTATAGTTAGTAATCAAATGTATAAACATTTGTTAAATCTTATATTATTTAGTTACAAAATATCGTTTCCTTTATTCAGTGTTCATGTCTAAAATATTCAGCAAAGTATTTGAAGAATTGTCTGTTTTGTGTAACATGGCAATTTCAAGTAAATTATTGTTGCAAAACTGTAAGATACATAAGAAGCTTATGCATTTCTTTTTCTGCTGTTTAACTGCTGAGGCATAAGAACAGCAAAAATAGACACTGTGTAACCAAAAGCGATTGCAAATGGTGCAAGTGTAAAGGAAATTGCAGATTACAGATAGCACTGTAATCAATGATGATACATGTATGTTTCAGTACAGTGGAAACATGTAACTACTGTTTGTTGTCTCAGATGTACAGAGAGTGTCAGAAGACAAAGGCATGCAACTTCTGTCATTGGTTTTGGACTGTGAACATCGGTTATTCAGGATTATGAAACTAAATTGCAATACATGACTGTTGACTTCCCATTAACGCATAGAATCAAGCCACTTAACTAACTTTGCACAGTCAAATTATCATGGCTGCTTAAAACTATTTGTCAGTGAGCAGGTTTAGCCTCAAATGACTAGCAAGAGCACATGGATTAATGAAACTGGTACACACCCAATTTCGTTACATCATTATACTAGGTTAACAATCAATAATATAACCTCTTCCTTTTGTATTAGTAATAATAAGAGATAAAACAATACAAACTATTTAAAATAATATAATCCACATTTTAATGAATATCCAACAATATGTATACATATGTTCTTATACAATTTGTAATTATGTAACTATATTAATAAGTAATAATACATTTTCCTTAAAAGCTGGGAGGTACAGATTTTGAAAAGTATTTGAACTTAAATTATCTACTAATATTTATCAAATATATCTTACAGCTGAGTATTTCCTTGTTTATAATAAATGTCATTCATTTATATTAAAAATAAATAATCTTTCGAAATACTTCAATGTGTATTATATTTTCAATCATTATTTTATACATTAAATGAAAAAATTAATACCTAATTAAAGAGTTTGCTCAGTGAGCTGATTAAGTAAAGTATATTACCACCATTAACATTTAATAAGTATTTAATTTTCCTCATTTAGTAACTAACTACTGTTCATCATAAACCTCAATGCAATGTTACAAATACATTAGCTTATTTAGCTAATTCATTCATTCGCATTTATAAAGGTCTTCACCCTCTTATTAATAATAACCAACCACTCTACCAAACATCTCATCCTATAACATTAATGATAAGAACAATCTAATAGGCTTAATGATGTATTTCATTTTAAATTACAGTGGAACTAGAGGCCAGCTTACTCTCATTTCTCCCTCTTACAAAATCAAGAAAACGTAATATAAATGATTCAATAATTATTTTATTGTTAAAATAATAACAACATCAATAAATTCCTTTTTTATTTGTTGTGTCAAGAAAAATACCCACCAATATAAGAAGGGAAAGATAGAAAGTTATTTATAGATATTAATCCCATACACTGAATGTTAACAGTTAGGGTGATCCATTACACTCCTGGTTTCTGTAACTTTCTTAGGCACCAAATCGAGTTAGTTTCCTAATTTTCATAACATGACTAAATTTGCCACAATAATTACTTTACTCGAATAATTTATTTTTATTCTTGCTGTCTGAAGGGTTATTGCTAGATATCTAGGAAATTTAGACAAAATATCAGTATCAACTGGTTGGAAGATTACATTCACAGTCCATTAACTTTTTCTATCCCTACATTCTCAACATGTATTACTTATTATAACAGAATTAATAGGATTTGCTATTCACTGGCACCCATTATTTATATAATTAAATATAAATAATACTTGACTGTAAATTCCATGACAATTATATTTATTGGAGCAAATTAAGTATTTTTCACTTACACATTTTACAGATTAGCAGGTATATCATGTTATACACTAATTATCCCGCTACATATACATCATCATTTGTATTTTAAAGTAATAGTCTGCAATTTTATTTGATGGACATATTAAAGTGATTGTTTATGAGCAATTAAAACAGAAAAATCATATTTTAACGTATGTTTCCCATAGTGGTTGCAATAATCCTCTTGCAGAGCAAAGTTATTCATAATCACTAATAAATTCTATATTCTTTTATAGCAGGTTAGGGCAGTATCTTTAATGTCTACAAATACAGATTTGAACTTTAGAAAGATAGATGTCAACATTATCTTAGTCATCATTACATGATGAATATTTATTACACTTGGTGCAGTTATCATTCCTCGGGAGCCATACTACGATTGAACTTATTGTAGATTACGGCCTAAGGAATATATATAGGTATGTATATATAGTTGTATTCATAATTTATCACTGCCACTACTCTATATCACTTAAAGCTGATATCACTGGAAAGCAGACAAAAATACCAGGTTTCTTTTTTGTCATATGGAAAATAGCTATATCACGGTTTGATATACATGTCACTGACTAGCATAAGTAAAATTGAGAGGAGTTAATGTTTACAGAAAATACAGTGGTCTGTATTGGTCCTATTACAGTCTCTGCAGAAAGGTAAGTCTTATTCAGTATTTTTATATGTATTCTTTATTTTTTGTGAACCTTTGTTAATTTAGAGGGACTAAAATGAAGCAGCTGCGACAGTAAATGAGCATGTATTTTATATGGTGTGGGATGCAATCACTGTATTGCTGGTTAATCTGAAACTATTACACACATGATTCTGTATTATATTTATTATAGTCAATAGCAGTATTAATACCGAAAAATATTAAAGTGTATGCTTTCATTTGTGTTCCTCTAAAAAATTACATCCTCAGCTATTTCAGAAAACCAATTAAGATATCTTGACATGATTGTGTGCTGACAACGCATCTGAAATAATAACACCTCTTAAACTTTCATGAACTGTTAGATTTTTATTTGGTTATTGTTATAACATGCATGTCTGCAGCGTGCTTGAGATCTTGCACGCTGTTGCATTTCATATTGCGAGGGTATCTTGTGTGTTGAGCTTGTAATTTTTGTGTTTCAGAAGGAGACCAGGACAAGACGCCAACTTCACCAACGCGTCGCAAGCTGCCTAAGACCCCGGTATAGACAGTAGTGTAGTTAGCTGGCACTCAGCACACTTTGATAGTTCTCACACACTCAGAGTCGGCCTTTCCCGAGGGAAAGCACTGGCGATGTGCATCTACACGTCCCACAACACCTCTCGATTCGAGTGCACCCTCATAAGTCTTTCAGTATTTCTCTTAGCTGTTTCATAAGTTTCCTAGACTGTAGCCCCTGCTACAAAAACGATGGCAGTTAGTGCACAAAGCTCTACTTCCCAAACACATTTCCTGAGACATATACACAATATTTTCACAAAAGTCTCTATAGCTTATATATTACACATTGTGTACAATTATTTCATTAATGTGTTCATTAGTCAACATACAAGTGCAAATGTACCTACATGGGGATCTGGTGTCAATAGTGTGTGGCAGTGATGCAGCGTTTGTATGAAGCACACAAAGATAATCTTATCTTGTGCCTAATTCTGTAATTTCTCAAAAGGATATTGTTATTTCAGACTAGTGTATAATTTCATACACATACTCGGAAATTTCGTCAATATCAGTTGCAGTGGAAGTTTAAGTCTGTCTCACAAGAAAACTAAATCACACACACAGTAACTCACTTACGCTGAGAAATATGAACACTTAAAGAGACTTGTTACTGAAGTCGGTGTGTGACAGAATGAAAACCTGTCGCAGTTCAGGCTCTACAACAAAGACTTTTCCACATGAACTCTACCAACACATAAGCTCCAAAATTTCCACTGCATAATGTGATACACATTATGGTGATAAGATATGCAGGTTTATGTAATTTTCTGTGTATACTCAGCATCACTTGTATACTACCTTTAGGACAGAACAAAATACGTAAAAACATGGCATATGCTTTGGAATTGCGATTATACAATTAAGGACGATCCTTCAAATGCTTTCTTAACTTTGTAATTGATATGTAATCACATTGTTGCTTTATTCTAAGATGATAATTGGTGATTAGAAAAAAATAGGCTATAATTTGTGAGCACTACATGTCTAAGACAGTCTTGCTGCAAGCCACTGGATCACTGAAAATGGGGACAACAGACTGCAGTAGATCATTCCTCGTTGCGAAAAGGAATTATGTAGTTATTCATGTACTTTTCATGAGGGATAAAATGAGTTTTCCACAGCGTCGTATGTACCCATATGCTATCTTTGTTAAAGAGTTGGTTTTGAGTGGTGGTCTATTCCGAATTGCAGTTACCGATGTTCGCCTTTACATAAGTATATAATGTATTACTATTCATATTCATATATTCCTGAACAACCGAACCTCAATTCAGATTCAAATGTTCGTTGATTTGATACTGCCTATGGCAATACATGACTTGTATGTACTATGGAAGTAGTTTAGCTGCTGATGATTAGTCTAAGCTTCTTCATGCGCTAACATAATGTTGTCATACCAGTTGTATATGAGGAAATTACGTTTGATGAGAAAATTTCCTCAAATGTACATTTCCAATCATAGCATGAGGTCCATGAGGTCTTTTCGGATGAATGTAATCCTAAAAAAATTGCAAATGCCACAAGCTAGGAAAAACCAACCAATATGTTGTATTCCTGTTACTAACTTGATAATGATTTTTAAATGTTATGAAGTCACAGTTCAAGATACAACACGACCCATATTCGTAATCCATAAATGTTCATCGTCTGATTAAGAAGACTGACAAAAAATACTATCAGAAGTTGTAGTATAACACGCTATTCCCACAATCTGGCAAGAGTTCATTATGGAACCAGTCATTCCCTACTGGGAATGAAGGTATGAAAGCGAGTCGACAATCATTAGTCAGCGCTTAAGTAATTTCAGGGACAAACCAGGACAGCACTTATTTATACTTCTGTCAGTCTGGAAAACAATATTGATGTTATGGAAAGCGGCATAGTGCCCTGATCTACTTTATTCAACAGAAACATGTATGACATAAGGAAGCAGTAAATGTTACTAGAGATAGCGAGTGGAATAGAATTCGTCTTAGATCCTGTAGAATGAAACAAGATAACTTTAATGTCTATTAAAGTAACATTCGTAAGGGGTTGTTGCATCTGATGTGCTTCTATCATGAAGAAATGTTATTCAGAAATACCTTCGGTCTTTCTTCACAGTTTATACATATATATAAAATCAGGAAATAAGCGCATATGTTTTCGTGAATTTTTGTGTAAATGTTATTGATGTGTATTCAAGAGGCTCCAATTACTGTATTCTGACATCCATGTTCTATTTTATGAAGCTCTTGGTTCATTTGACCTCACAGTTACTACTCTTTATTAATTACTTTTCTAGCCTGTGTGGCTTATTTAGAATTGCATGGTGCAATTCTTCTGCAAGGCAAATGTTCTTTGCTTAATTGTTTTTATTACTTCTTTCATATTCATCATGGAACGATCGGACTAGAATAGGCGTCTCTGTGTGTTAGTATAAATTTTCATTTATATAGAACAATTTCCTTATTAAAGTTAAATAAGTCCTTTGAAAACGGTATCCCTTACACTGCAAAATAGCTCACTTACAGAACATGTCATTCAATTACATATTTGTTGTTAATTGATGTTGCATGATACGTAAAATATCGTGGCATAGCACATAATACATCGTACTCATCCTGATATTTTTTCCAGAACAGTCATATATCACTTGTAGAAGTAGCGTGTACGAATCTTTCGTCCAATGGTAAATGACTGACGGTTTCCTAGATGTAATTTTGCTATGAAAGTCAAGCTAAAATGCATGCATTGGCGTACAGAGAGCTTTGTGTTACCTTGCAAAGAAGATTTAGTTCGGTTCTCATTAGTATAATATGCACAAAAGGTAAGTTAATTATACTTTGTCATTGTTATTTGGGTACATAAAACCTTAAATCTAATTCTTGAAAGAAGATAGCTAGTTGAGTATCAGTGACAGTAATGAAATATTCAGAGAAATATGTCCCTGACATTTTTCCACAATGTATCAAAGGATATAGATTTGTGATTGGCAATGTTACGCTGTTATAACTATTCCATGACCTGGTTTTGATACACTATTTACAAGATATTATAAAATGCAGAAAGAAAATTAGTTTATTCTGAGAAAAACTATGTGGTTCTCCTTAGGCACTTAGATTGTAGCTGTGGTGAGTATATAAGTCTACATATCGAGTCCATATTTCAACTAGTAAATTAGAAGGGCAGTTGTCTTTTAACATCGTAATTCAGCGAGAATATGTTATTGCAGTCTAATGTATTATGGTACTTTCAAGTAATTGTTGGCTTCTTGGTCTCATAGGGCGGATCACTGTCATGCAGGGGAAGTATCATTAATGAAATCACGAGTTAAAAACGTATGTGTATTCTGAAATAAATCCCGCTGAATGGAACATCTCTTTTAAGAACGTATTTGCTGTTTACAAAAAGAACTATCACTAGTTTCTGAATATGTCACTCCTATTGTCAAGACAATCATTTGTCTTTGGTGAGACTTCCAAGTCGTGATGAACAGTTTAAAGCGTAAATTGTAATTCGTGACATCCAGTTGATGTTATTCTCAACAGGTGAGAAATAATATTTACTTGAATGAAGGCATCAGAATAGATATTCAGAAATCGCTCTTCATTTAGTTAAAAAACTTCTGTCATTGACGTCCATATAATGTAGTATTTTAGTTGTCGATAGAGGAATCAAATTTTCGATTTGCGTTCATTAATTTTTTCCTGTAGTTATTCCCGCACTTTCCAGCATGATTTTGACTAAAAATCATTTTCAGTAATTTTATTCTAGTGTAAATACGAAACACTTAGCTTCCGAAATTACTGTGTAGTTCATGTGATGCTGCAACAGAAAATATGTTTACGTGGCTGCCTACATTTTTGTTGAATAATTAATATTCGTGTTCTAGTTAAGTAGCACATTACCTAGCAAAGTCAACTAAATGCCTGGTCCTCGAAGCAGCCCTCTTGTTTTCAACCAGGAGGAGGCGGCGCGACATGGTAATAATAGCATTTAATACAGTTGTGTTTTCTCCTAATAGAACACTGTCAAACGCTGCACTTCATATACTAATATTGTGCATATTTGAACATGGCCCGGAACTTTTCTTGATTTCTTGATAACACTCTTCCAACGCCTTACTTTGCTAACTTTTGTTCACAATGTATTACTTTCAAATCATATTACGTCTAAATAAACCTTTGTTCCACAGAATAATTTTTCTTTGAATTGGTTACTCTTGAAAGGCTCTGTGCAAAAATGTTCGAAGTTTTTGCAAATTGGTAAATTCTTGTATGCTTCATAATAGGTCTAAAGTTACTACCTGCTAGATTCACATCACCAAAAGGCTATTTACAGTGCTTTCCTTGGAGATAAATGTTTGTTTGACTCATTTCTGCATCGCGGTTCCTTCTGTCATGATTCGCACACCATCGACTGCATAAGCTGTGACATCCTGCTCACACGTTTAGTCACATTTCCTTTTTCTTCGCATCCCGAACCAATTTTTAACGACGCTAACAGTAATTCACCAGGGGTGCCCTTCGCCATTATTTTCATTGACCATGCCATGTCAAGGATTTACGTCATCTCCAATTAGGACCAAGTCTGCAATTCGGTCTGTTAAGAAACACGTTTATGTTTGGGAAAACGAATCTTCAGTTAGCGTTTACTAAGCTATAGCAGCAAGACGCTCGTATATACAGTAAAATCTTTTGTTCTCCACCCTTGCGCAGCATTCGTTTTCTAATGATAAAATCTCTGGTACATGTGTGTGTGTGTTTCAGAGAGAGAGAGAGAGAGAGAGAGAGAGAGAGAGAGAGAGAGAGAGAGAGAGAGAGAGAGAGAGAGAGAGAGAGAGAGAGAGAGTATGTATGTGTGTTCCCTCAATTACAAGCCCAATTAAAAGTTTCTGTAATAACGGAGAAAAATGCTTGTCCATTGCGTTCTTTCCTCAAAAGGAGCAGCACTTATTCACTTTACTGGTAAACAGTTCGAGTATTACTAGAAAGCACTCTCCAAACTAATCTAGCTTTCATTAATGATGTCTCATTCTCAGATGCAAGAAAACAAACGGTGGTTAATAAACAGACCTTTTGAAAAAGGTGCCTTGTACCAATGAAAAAGAGTTACGTTGTAATTTGACACCGATTATAAGGCTATTTTTATTGCATATGAGAAAGACGAAAGGAAATATCTATCGGAATGAAATATCAGAACCACAAGAGTAACGAAGCAAATGGGGAGGGGGGGACAGGCAGCTTGGAATAGTTATGCTTTTCATTTAGTATAAGTATATATTTTGATGTTTAATTGCAGATAACATCAAGTTTCATACAATGATGTATCTGCTATTTAGATGTACCAAACTCCTTGAAGACATCTATAGTTGCAGTAAACGTAGAAACCCAGCAGTTTTTTCCAGTATATCGAGGGCATAAGTGGCCTCCGTCGAATTTCTTCTGTGATGACGTCCCATGTAGCTGGGATCCTTAGACTTCTATAGTAGTAAAATTAATATTCCTACATTACAGAAGTTTACAGGGAGGTAAAGTGTATCTTAGAAATGAAATTTCACAGTTATCTAGTTTAGTACAGTTTTTTACAGGAGATTATATCGATTGTATAGAATATATGAATTGTAGAATACCTAGAATATTAGTGTTCTTTAGACATTGTAATGTCTATCTTCTCGACATTCAAGTAGTAGCTATTTCATGAGCACACATATGCTGGCTCGAGAATTAGCGTCGTGTGAGTGTACCCTTATTAGCTATCTAGACACATTTATTTTTGGTTTCGGTGTTTTATAACGAAACGAAATAGATGACGATTAGACGTTAGCTGAAATTACATAATAATTCAGTTGAATATATACGTGCTACCTTTATAAGCTGTAAATCTTAAATCTGTTATCTGTGCAAATATATTAAAATGTGATTAAGGCGATGAATACTAAGACTTGTTTTTACATAAAGGGCACCGGTCTACTACAAAATAATACTGATGAACCTCACTTCATGTCAGTCTACTGTTGATCTCGGAGAACGTGATACTTAAAACTACAAAGTAAGTTTAATGACATGTCACTTGAATAAAAAATAACAGGAAACTATGTTAAGTACATACGTCTAAAGTAAGATCGGGATATTGTGCCTTACATCACAAGAAATTGGCATGTACTGAAAAACAGGTTAACTATCTAGCACGATTCCATCAAAACGTTACGAAGAGTTAATACCAAAATGAGTGTGTTGTAAAATAAAGTAACAAATGTCGGTGGTAGTAATCTTCTCAATTTTAATATTTTAGCGCATGAGCTTAAGATATATGTGTGTGAAGCTGTTGCCTGCTTTTACTAGTAGCCTTAACTGTGTGCTGTGAACTTTTGTATAATCTTGCTAAAGAGGACCGCTTTAAATTTTGTAGACAAATTTCTAGCCGTATAAGTGTTTCACTTGTTAAAAACTCACACTCTCAACATTGATAGAGCTATACTGAACAGGAATCACTCAGAAGTTGAAACTTCATCGCATATGGAGCGAAATAGAGGCACAGCATATTTTCATATCTCTTATATACTTGCGATTCCGGTAAGACATTTGTAGTTCAATTTCCTTTCGTTGGAGTAAAAAGACTATCATGTGTACCGGTACCTCTTCTTGTCAGTATATTCTGCTCGTGGGGAAGGTAAACTTAATGCTAGAGATGCTATCTTATTTAGTAGACTATGCTTGCTATAGCTAAGCGCTCATGATATATTGCTGTGTACACATAAACACGATGAATATGCAGCAGTAGTTTGTATGAAAAAGTAGCTAAGTTTATGCATATGTTTAGAGAACTGTGGTCATGTTTTGGCCGAATGTGTCAGATGGGACAGTAGCTAGCAGAATGACGTGTTGTCGGCCTATTCGGTGTTGTAGTGAGCACTACCCATAGTATTTACGAAACATATTGTAAATATCTCCCTCGTGACTCCTTTGTGTGCTGTCAAGAAAAGACTATCATCCCAAAAATATTTTCTATTTTTATGCTCAATATTTTGTATTTCTATTTACTGACAAATATATTTTGTTTAATTTTGTTTTCGAAGCTATTTTTATATCTACATGGCGCATTTTTAAGTTAATCTACAATTCGAAATCCCTTACATATCCATTTACGACTGACCCACAAAACCTATAGTGTTTTGTATCTACATACACTACTATTTTCTATAATGAAATTATGTGCTGAGAATATTTTCGTGAACAACAAATAATTTTGTATGTAGGTACAGTGTCGATTCTCGATCCTCCATGGATCACTCTGGTACAACCACCAATAAAGTACGTAAATACTCACTGTTATCGAGTTACATATAATAAATATATTTACACCTGATATCTTTCATCGCATTTGTAATCCTTTTCCTTCTCTGGGTTCAACAGCAAAAAATAATACATACATCTTTATTTCATCAAAATCTGCATTATTACAAACATGTTATAATAATTCGAAATGCATGCTGGTTTATTCATCCCAATCACATCATCGTATTTGTTACATTGCCCATTACTTTCATTTTTTCTTTCCATGGGAAAATTCTAAAGCATACTAATGGATAGTTTTTATTGGATACTGACCTCTCACGTCATTCCTCAATTTATATTTATGTACGACAATCATTGTTCACTTGGAAAATAATAGACACTGAGCGTTCTGTATTCCTGAGATTAAGATGGTATATGTGAATAATTGAAATTTGCAAGCTATTTCGTTTTTATTTGCTTCATGTTTTCTGAAGTTTCTATGTCGGTGGTTTGGGGTTTGAAAGCACTCATTATTTTGAAATTTCAAATAGTAGTTTTTGACACCTTTCGACGGTTCACATCGTCTAAACATGCGTTTACCATTTTTATTCATAAATTTAGATGTTTCCCAAAATCATTAGTGTGCAGTAAGCATTTTATGTTCTTGGACAACACATTATAAATACAGAAAATTACATGGATGCACTATACATCATTACTTAAGTTTTTAAAGGTGCGCTAGATACCAAGAATCAATTCCCAAATGTTTTCTGCAAGAAAAATAATAAATGCCAAACTTATTTTGTATACCAATCTTCTTCTTTGTATTCCATATGAATCATGTAAAGACGTCCTAACACTAGTGAAAGCAGCATATCTGTAATTTTTAGCTGAAGAAAACATGTTTACTTCAACCTGTAATCAGTTAATACATGGTAGTCTCATGAATTTACCCAAAGACATGTAACTTTTACAATCACATTAGGCAGCCGTTTCTCAAATTCTGAATTGTCCCTATGCGACAGATAACTAGTGAATTAATCTTTGTAGCATATAGATATCAATGAAGTTTTGTTTATAGCAAAAAATGTACTTCCAAGTAGAATGTTTTATGTTCATTCTATCATAGAATGTATCAAACGGATGCATATCTGGAACCCATTTCAGTCTTCATTTCTAATCTGAACATAAGAACCAAATCAGTGTCCACAAAACCATTCCCTGCTCAGTATGTTTGCCTAGTAAAATTATAGAAATATCCAATACTAAAGTAACAAGTTTATATTTCCAGAAAACAAGATTTTGAGTATGTGTTGTAGTACCTATAAATGAAACTGCACAAACACATTCAAACTGCTGTCTTTCAATCTATGTGTGGAGGAGTTAAACTAGTTAGCTTTATTATGAAAATTCTGTGCATGGTTGACTGATGAATGGGTTTCGCATGCAAGGCATGTACGACAAACACACATCCTGTTATAGTAGAAAACTGTTTTGTGTTATGGATTTTTGTCTTGTACTGAGCATACTGGTAATGTAAAAACTAGTAAATTTGATACATGCTTACGAAAATGGAAGGTAGAGGATTCTTTGAATTTCAGGTACTTGAAATTTATATATAAAATTAATATATGTACATATTCTATTTATAATAACCGCATAGAAATGTATATGATTTAATTTCAATGTTAAACTTAATACAAGTAAATCTATCAATATATAACCTGCAAAAAAAGAAAACTGTATTGAAGTAAGTAACTGCCTTTATTTTGTGATGTAAATATTTAATCAATAAACGCAATTTCTCGTGACCGGAAGTTGCTCTGTTCTTCAGAGGACTGCCCGCTATCCAACTGTCCCATCTGGCACTCGCGTCTCACGTGCTCTATGCGTGGTAAAGCTTTTCCGTATTCCGGAACCGAACGTGCTTTTGTGTCGTGAGCACACAGTCCTTCGTGAAGGACCATTGGGACAAACAGTGCCAGAGGAATAACGAGTTTGTGATGAGGAGGCCCATCTGCATAGAGTATGTGCATCTCGCATCTGCCTTTCGCACCTTGAGGTGCTGATGTTCTGTTTGATGTTTTGCATGTGTCGTGAAATTACTCGGGTCACGGACCTGATGTTTTAATAAGTTTGCACTGCATGGAGCATGTCACTCGCTATGTGCCAGAAATCCCATCCCAGACACAACACCAGTACACGAAGCACCACGCAAACTCTTTCTTGACTAATACAGACATTTGCAGTACTCAAAACAGCTGTTCTGTAACCCACTAAAATGGCACAAAGCCTAGTGTAATGCAACATTTTCTTCCATAAGCAACAGTAAATTTTCTTTATTTTTATCTGTTGGAGTCTGCCAGTTTTAGATGCAAGAACCATGAGCGGTTTTATAGCTCATTTAATACTTTGTGAAACAACATATACCATAGGGACCATCAGCGACTACCGATGACAACTCAGGTTGGTAAGAGCTGCAGGTAAAAAGTAGCTATAGAATAGTGATATGGCCGTCATAAGGAGCAAAAAACAAAATTTATAAATATTGGTATCATCTGCTCTATCTCTGATTTTCTGTACGTGTTTATTTCAGGAGATATATGTAGGTGTAAGCAAAATGTTGCCTGTCTCAATCTCTGCGAATGCCTAACTTGTAGCGTTTACTAATGACAATTGTTGAAGATCTCCTTAACGTTGTCACACTTAATAAAGGGCCCCAACACACGACGTGAATCTGTTCTTTGAACCTTGTCTACTTTTTCTGTTAATCCAGTTACAATGATATAAAAAAAATTGGGTATCAGTTGAGATATCTAGATTATGAAGTATTGTCATAGTTAGAATAAACTACAATGGTTCGACGTCTTTATGTCGGTTCTACGGAGTGGAAACATTACGGTAAGCAGATAGTGGTAACAACAGAAAGTTGCTGCAGGGGGGGTTCGTGTTCAATTGTATTTACTCTACCAAACGAATTACACAAGTAGTTAGGTTCGGATAGTGTAGTGAGCAGGGAGTACAATACAACAACAACTTGGCTTACCCAAAGCTATCGCATGGAGACCTGTAGCAAGTTTCGAAGCGGAATAGAGGGAGGTAGCTGCAGCTATTGGAGTGTCCCAATGTGTAATTTCCAGGACTGGGACGCGATGCAGACAACAGGAAACGTTAAAACAAGGCATGCCAAATCTTCCACGGGTAACATCAGAAATAGATAACCGTTATCTCCGGTTAACAGCCTGTCGAGACAGGAGGCTGAATGCAACTCAGCTGCAACGCACTGTCCAGGCATCAACAGGGCGCAATATATCAACAAAAACAGTGGCGTGTGTCCCGTCAAAACCACGACACCGTTTAGCCTGCAGAAAGTAAACGGAGCAACATCAGGATTGTAATCGTAAGGATAGGTGCCGGATTCTGTTCACGGTGCATGCTGCGAATGATGTCATCAACGTTATACAATAAAGATCATTCTTCATGCTGAGCTCCACACAACTCTTGGAGAGTGGTTGGTGCAGCAACCCGTCTCTCTAGTGCATCCCAAGCATTCTCTATGAGATTCAAATCTGGAGGGGGACCGGCCATGTTTGCAATATCTCCCGTTTCCAAAAACATCAACAATATACGCTGTGAGGTCGAGCATTATTTCCCATCATATGATGTCTGGGTCAACAGCATCTTGCCTGAAGTGCACATGAGGAACCAAGCCCTCGTCACAATACCTGAAAGTGATGGAACTTTTGCGACTCACACGTACAGTACCATGAAGAGGTGTTCTAGTGGTCAACATAATCGCTTTCCCCACCTCTAGGCAACCTTCTTGGTCTTTTTCTACAATGTTTGGGTCATTAAACCGTGTTTCACATTCCCTCGCATTCATCGAGAAGCACTGCCCCCACCATTAGGGAATCTCCTCGAACTTCGGTCTCTTTTCACAACGTTTGGATCACTAAATAGTGTTTCACATTCCCTCATATTCGGTGGAGAAGCCATTTTTAGACCAAACCAGGATTCATCTGCGAAAAGAAAATTGGCCCACTGCCCAACCACCTAGGTGGCATGTTGACGACTCCACTCGAGCAGTACCCTTGTTTGAAGACGTGGCAGGGGTGTGCATATAACAGATGTCTGATAGAAAAGGCAATTCGCTGTTTTCCTCAATAAAACTCTTCCGGTGAAAGTTGCGAGATATGATGCCAGTTTCTATGGAATACTATGACGGCAACGATTGGCCTTTGTAACGAAATAACGCATCTCTCCTTCTGAAATTGGCCCTGCCCTGGACTTTCAGCTACAGTTTCGGTCTCTATGAACTGTTAGTATATCCGAGGACGATTCACATTAAGTCATTTGGCAATATTGGTTTGAGATAGCTCATTCTTATTAAGGCCCTCCACTGCATAAGATCTGGTAGGCATCTTCCCTGTGCCATACTGCAGCGACTGTAGATATTTACACAAGAATTGTGGATGTGGGACTACCCGGAAAATGCAATCCCATTTTATAGGCGGGTTGACGTCATCGTTGGAATGACCTGAATGCCATATTTCACGAAGCACGATCGCACGGACAGCTGTTGACATTCTGTATCATTAAGCGTGTATTATACACAGGCTAGGAAAACAGTGGTTTGTACCTTTAATTTTAGACACCAACGTATTTACACGAATGACGACAGTCTCAAATGCGTTTTATTACAGGCAGTGAGTGATTATTCCACTTCAGGTCCATCTTGCCGTTTAGTCCTAGTTATTTTATTGTTGTTACCGTTCTAACAATTTGCCGTCATTATTGTAATAGAACACTATTTGATCTCTTCGCTTATTCATCACGTATAGTAATTTCTGTTCAATCCCTATGCCATTTGTCGTACCCTTGCCGGCCTTAATGTGTATCCCTGTGGTTATATATGGTTGCAACCTTCAACGGCATCCTAGCAAACATCTTCACAGATCCAGAGACATACATTAGATCGTTTGTGTAGACTGTAAACACCCTCTTGAGGTATGGTGAAAATTCAGCTACAGCTACTGATTTCATTCCGATAAGGACATGTCAAGTTCAATCAGGAGGATGTTTACAACTGAATCACATATATGTTCATACATTTGTTAAACCAGTATTCTGCTAATGTGTCATGGTCATAATTCCATTTAAGCTGCTTGTCTATCCCCTTGAACCACATACACATGGGTGGCTTGCGTTCCTCAGCGATACGGATAAACATACCGTATCTGTGGAGAGGCCAGAAAAACCTGCCTTTACGGTAATTTCAGGGGAACAGTCTCGATAATTCACTGAGCTAGCCTTGTAAAATCATCTAACGTGACTTTGCAATGCAGATACTGCGATCGGCTGAAATCAAGGGAAATTACAGTCGTTAATTTTATCGAGCACATACAGCTCTGCTTTATCAATATAAGATGTCATCCTCTCGGGTAAAATACTCTAGAGATAAAATAGTCCCACATTCGGCTCTCTGGGCGGGACTACTCAGGATGATGATGTCATCAGGAAAGGCAATGCTGGCATTCTACAGATCAAAGCGTGGAATGTTACATCGCTTAATCGTGTAGAAAAGTTAGAAAGTTTAAAAAGGGAAACGGGTAGATTGAAGTTAGATATAGTAAGGTTTAGTGAAGTCCGGTGCAAAGCTGAACCTGATGTCTGGTCGGGTTTTTTCAGGGTTAAAATACAAAATCAGTTGGAAATATTACAGGTGTAGGTCTAATAATGAATACGAAAAATATCAATGCGGGTAAAATACTACGAACAGCACAGTGATCGCATTATCGTAGTCAAGATAGATATGAAGCCAACACTGACCACAGTAGTGCAAATTTATATGTAAACTAGCTCGGCCGATGATGAGATCGGATAAATTTATGAGGAGATAGAGGAAATTAACCAGACACTAAAGGGAGAGGAAAACTTTATTGTGATTGGGGACTGGAATTCGGTAGTGGTAAAAGAAAGGGAAGGAAATGTAGGAGGTGAATATGGACAAGGAAAAGAAATAAAACAGGAAGCCGTCTGGCAGAATTATGCACAGAACATAATTTAATCATAACAAATACGAGGCGCGTCCAAACAGTAAGTTCCGTTTCAATTTATATCCGCTGCAGCGCTGCGACTGCAGTTTCGCACATGCGTTGTAGACGATGTGTATCAAGGAGAAGAACGTGCGCCATTTGGAGATCACTGTCAGTTACGTACGCTTTGTTGTGCTTGTTTGAAATGTCGGCGTTGATTGAAAATCCCGCCGCCTGTGAAATCAGGTCGGTGATTCGGTTTCTGAAAGCGAGGAAAGTGAAACCAAGCGAAATTTATCGGCAAATTTGCGATGTTTACGGACCAAATGCGATGAGTGATTTGATGTTGAGAAGATGGGTCCGACAGTTCAGTGGCGGGCGTAGTGATGTGCACAATGAAGAACGAAGTGGGCGTCCACCTTTGATTACAGAAGAACTGGTTCACGTGATTGATGACAAGATCCAGGACATCTCAAGTCTTTCCTTGGCGGTCATCACTTCACCAATTATGACGAGCTGAAAGAAACTGTTTCCAACTGGTTGAAGACACAGGCGGCAGATTTCTATGAAGAAGGTATACAAAACCTGATGCCACGCTATGACAAATGTCTGCAAAATTTCGGCAGTTATGTGGAAAAGTAGTTTAAGAGTTGTAGAATTTTGTGCAATAAAAATTTCTTCTCTATCTGTGTACAATTTCATTTTATTACTAAACGGAACTTACTTTCTGGACGCGCCTCGTACTTTGTTTAAGAATCATGAAAGACGTGGAAGAGACCAGGAGACACCGGAAGGTGCCAGATAATTATATAATGTTAACACATAGATTTCGCAACCAAGTTACAAACGGTAATACATCCAGGGGCAGATATAGACTATGAACACATAAAAAAATGAAGACACTGTAAAATGGTAGTAAAATAAAGAGATGAGACCTGGATAAATTGAAGGAACCTGAGGTTCTTGAGAGTTTAAGTGGAGTTTTCGGCAATAATTGACATAAACGAGGGAAAGTAACACAGTAGAAGATAAATGGGTAGGTTTGAGTGATGAAATTGTGAATACAGCTGAGGATCAAATAGATAAAGAGCCAAGACCTACGAAAGTCGTTGGGTATGACAGGAAGTACTGAATTTGATGAAAGGAGAAAATATAAGAAATATAGTAAATGAAACGGGTAAAATGGAGTACAGGCGAGTACAAAATGAGACTGAGAGGAAGTGCAAATACGCTAAGCAAGAGCGGCTAGAGCGCAAATGTAAGACCGTAGAAAAATGTATAGAACGGGGATAAACAGATAATGCCTATAGGAAAATGAAAGTCATTTGGCGAGAAGAAAAGCAGCTGTATGAATATTTAGAACTCAGATGGAGTATCGGTTTTGAGCAAATAAGGGAAAATTGAAAGGTGAAAAAAATACATAGAGGCGCTATACAAATGAAATGAACTTCAAGACAATATTTTAGGAAGGGGAGAGTAATTAGATGAAAATGAGGTTGGAGATACTATACTAAGAGAAAAATTTGACAGATCACTGGAAGACCTAAGTCGGAACAAGGCTGCTGGAGTAGACGACTGCCCCTCAGCGCTACTGAAAAAGTCCTGATGCGCTATATGTATGAGACAGGCGAAATTCTCTCAGACTTCAAGAAAAATGTAATTCTCCAAACTCCAAAGAAAGCAGGTGCATACAGGTGTGACAATTACGAACATCAGTTTAATAAGTTATGGTTGCAAAATTGTAGAACGAATTTTTTACTGAAGTTTGGAAAGGCTGGTAGAAACTGACTTCGGGGACGATTAAATTGGATTTAGAAGATATGTAGGTACACTCCAGGCAATACTCACATTATGAGTTATCTTAGATTAATGAAAGGCAAATCTACATTCCTAACTTTTGTATGTAGGTATCGGTATCCAGTGTTAGCTACTGCCGGGTCTGGATGCGGATGAGTGCTCTCCATCTCGCTTTGTATTCGCACCACTTTTCTTTTCTTCCTCCACTTGTTGACAGCTCACTTCCATTTTCCACCGTGTCGTTGGGCATCCTCTAGGTCTTTTTCCATCCATCTTTGATTCCTAGATAATTTTGGGTAGACTCTGCAGACACACGCTCTTAACATACCTGTACCATTTTAATCAATTTTCTCTCATACTTTCCCGTTTACGATTCTTCCTTATATCCATATTTCTTAGTCTGTCCATTCTCCTTCTTACTTTCACTGCTCTGAGAAATTTGATTTCCCTTGCTTGCAGTCTGCTCCAGTCCATTTCTGTCATTGTCCATGTTTCTCCTCCGCAGGCGACAATAGGAAAGCAATACTTTTTGTACAGAACGAGTTTTGCTTTCTATGGAACTTCCTTATTCCAAATCAGATGTCTTATTGTTTCATAAAAGTTTCCTCACTTCTTAACCTCCTGTTAATTTAATTCGTTATCCTTCCACCGCTAGATATTTCACTCCATAAATAAGTGAGACCGTTTACCACTTTGAGAGATTCTCCATTAAAAGTAATATTCAGGTTGATCCCTTTGTCTCTCGCTAATACCATTACTTCACTCTTATCATTATTTATTTTTAATCCATACCTTTTCATGAATTCCTTCCAAGCATCATGTTGCAACTGCACATCTATTTATACACCATCCCAAATTACTATATCATCTGCAAAAATCATATTTCTGTCTTTCTCCTTTACCATTCATTTAACTTCCTTATTCGTTCCCTCCATCACACATTAAAAAGTGAAGGATAGAATACTTCATTGTTTAAGATCTTGTGTTAATTCGAAGTATTCAGAGTTTCCTAGTGGTGTTCTAATTCTACAACTGTGTCATCTGTACATTCTCTTTATTACATTAATCTACCCATCCTCTATGCGTATCTTTTTCATTTTTATGTCTATAAAAACCATTATCACCCTTTTTTACATTCCCAACTTTTTTCCATCAGCTAACGAATAGAAAATATCAAGTCAATCGTGCTTCTTATTTTTTTAACTCATGCTGTTCCTCACATAGCTCTTTTTCTATCTTTTCATTTACTCCATTTAGTACAGTTCTTTTAAAAACCTTCGCTGTATAACTTATAACTGTTATTCGGCTATAGTGGTTTACAAAATCTTTTATTATCTTTTTTGGAGGTGGGTACAATGTCTCCTCTTTTCCAGTCTGGAATTATACTATTTCTCCACACTCCTACAAAGCCACCAATGCAGCCATTACATTCCCACTGATTCCGCTGCTCTTGTCTGTCTTCTGACATTTCATTAGATCGTGGCGCTTTCCCCCGTACATCTTCTTTTCTCAATTTATCCATTGTTTTTTTGTTTCCTCGCGAATCTACTCCTCAGTATTTAACAGCTTCCTAAAAATAATGTTCTTTCCAAAGATCTTTTGCAGTCCTCGACTCTTCAATCACAGTACCATCCTCTGTTTCCATCTTTACTGGTATTTCAGAAGCCATTATTCTTATTTCTTTTATAAAGCATTTTTTATTGATGATCACATCTTTTTTGTGACCTCTTCTCATGCATTTTTCTTTACTTCTGCCACTTTTTATTTGCACTTCATGTTTTCGTCAACGTATCTTTGATGGTCCTCTTCATTTTTGGTTTTCCACCACTTTCTTCGTGCTCCATTTTTCTTTCTCATGGCTTGGATTGTGGTATATCCTACAAACTTCTTTGTCTTATTTTTTTCCTTTCCAGATGTTCTACCACATACTTTTTGTGCCGCTTCAACCAGAGTTTCTTTAAATAAACTCCATTCTTTCTCTACATTCTTGACAACTTCTTTTCGTAGATTTTGTATGATTAATCCTCTGTACTTCTCTGGACTTTCACTCTCCTTCAGTTTCCAATCCAGTATCCTCAACACTTTCTTCTCTTTTCTATTCTTCACATGCTGATTAATTTTCCACTGCCCCAATAGTAATATATGGTCTCTATCTGCACTCATACTTGGTATTACCTTCACATTTGTTAGTTTATCTCCCCATTCCCTATCTATTAGAATATAATCAATTACACTCTTGTTTCTTCCATCACAGCTGTAACTGGTAATAGCATACATTCTCTCTTCAGAAACCAGCTGTTTGCTAATTTCATTCCATTCCTCTGGCACAAATCCAGGAGTCTTTGGGACCTTCTTCATTTCTGCCGCCATATGCAAAACACGCCAACACTTGCTCAACTCTCTTTATGTGTTGACCTACCTATGCATTAACTTCTCCCATAACTCTGTTAGCACTCTCCTTACGGGCCTCTAATTTATTTCCAAAATCTATATTCTTTTCTTCTCTAATCCCACTTAGGTTTCATAAATCTGGATAACTTATAGCGTTTCGTTTTGGAATTTCACGTCTAGTAGTTTTGGATAAAGCTTTTGATAATTTTGAGTGGAATACACTCTTTCAAATTCTGAAGTCAGAGGGGGTAAAATGTAGGGAACGGAGGGTTATTTACAACTTGTACAGAAACTAAACAGCAGTTATAAGAGTCGATGGGCATGAAGGGGTTGTAGCCTTTCTACAATATTATTCAGTCTGTACATCGCGTAAGCTGTGAAGGAAAGAAAGGAGAAATTTTGAGACGGGATTAACGTTCAGGACGAAGAAATCAAAACTTCGCGGTCTGCCGACGACATTGTAATTCTGTCTGAGACAGCAAAGCACCCGGAAATACAACTGAACAGAATTAAGAGTGTCTTCAAAGGAGCGTATAAAATGAACATTAACAAGAGCAAAACAAGGGTATTGAATGTAATCTAAAACAATTAGTCGATGTTCAAGAAATTAAATTAGGTGACGAAACAATACGCGTGGTATATGAATTTTGTTACTTGAGCAGTAAAAGAGCATATGATGGTCGCAGTACAAATGATATAAAACGTTGAATGGCAACAGGAAGAAAAGCGTTTCTGAAGAAGAGAATATTTCGATGGTGTTGAACTGCAACCTCGTATGTCATGTAACAACATCGTTGACAATTTTTATTTAATTTATGGCTTGAATATTATTTTCCAGTATGTTTTCATGGAATATTTTATTAATAAAATAATTTATATTGATAATAATTGTTTTTATTTGCTACCGAAATAACTGTAAAATAATAATGCTTATTTCACTCTCCTCCTGTAAAACTGAATGTTTTTCACTTACGAGGTTGTTATTCAACACCATCGATTTGTTAACGTCGAATATTAATTGAAGTCTTAGGAAGTCCATTCTGAAGTCTCATGTGGGTGGAGGTTTTCCTTGTATGGTAGTGAAATATGGATGATAAATATTTCAGACAGAAAGAGAATAGAAGCTTTCGAAATGTGGTGCTACAGACAAAAGCTGAAAATTAGATGGGTAGCTCGAGTGATTAAAGAGGAATTCTGGCATACCTTGATTAAAATAAGGGATCAATTGGTAGGATAAATTCATTGACATCAACTAATCGTAAATTTAGCATTGGAGGGAAATTTTTGGGGTTAAAATCGCAGAGGGAGCCCAAGAGACGAATACAGTAAGAAGGTCGGAGTAGATGTTGGTTGCAGTTCTTATGAAGACATAAGAAGAATTGCTCAGAATATAGAAGGGTGGAGAGCTGCATCAAACCAGATTCCAGACCAAACAACAAGCTGCTTGTTGGTGGTAGTGTATTTTACCCGACTAGTTTCGGGCGTTCACTCGTCATTGGTGCTATTTTTCCTTTGAGCGTGTATCAGTAGAAAATATCGGAATTATACGCCGTGGTCTTTACATTGAAAGATCATTAGTTGTTATTATTACAAAATATATACAACAGTAAATCTGATTTGTGTCTTCATTGTTATCATAACAAAGAAATGTTTTGTTACGCAACTATAATAGTGGAATATATTTTTAGGTTAGTCTGTCCATTAAAAAACGAAAAGATGTTTATTTATACAGTGTGATTCCATGATAATGTTACAAACTTTAAATGCGGGATGTAATGAGTCGCTAGTTATGAGCAAAAATCGTTGTGCTGTATTTGTCAGTTGTATGCGTGCACGAGTAATATTGAAACCTAAGTCTCAGTTGGTATCTGAAGTGTAAGTATGATTTTAACTGAACATTTTCAAATATGGTGTGACCTTTACCGAGTATTTTTTGTTGCAACATAATTCCTCATTAGGGTAGTTTTATGTTTTGTTTCCTTTTCATCGGTTGTATTTTTTTGGTATAAATTTTGCTCAAGACACAGTCATTTACATTAACTGCCAGTTGGCAGTAAATTAAATAAATAATGAAAGTTGAAAATTTAGATGAAGCTGGGATTCGAGCTCCTTTAGCAAAGGTAAGACACCAGAAGAGCTACATCTAGCATGGTTTTTTTTGTCATGGACGCAAGACAAAAAGAAATCGAAGGTACTTAGTGACGTATTCGAAACTCTCACAAGATTTTGTGTAAGATGTGCGAGAAGTTGGGTAAGATACTATATGTACAATAACAAAAGTGAGCAACATATGTGAGAAGTCATCTCACTAGAAACTACGAAAAGAAACGGTGCAGCCTTTCTTCTCTACTGTTCAGTTTGTACATGGAAGAAATAATAGCAAAAATAAAATTAAGCTCAAGAGAGTGTATAAAATTATGGGTGAAAGGAATCGTTGTAAGATTCGCCAATGATTCTTCTGTGCACACTGAAAGTGAACGAAAGTTATAGGTGAAAGTTATGGTGAAAGGCATAGAGGATCTAATGAACAGAGTATGGACCAAGAGTGAACAAAAGAAAGGTAAATATAATGAGAATTAAATAAGTTAGATTACACACAAACGTCAACTTCAGAGTTTGCAATGCATAGTAGTATGAAGCATATGCCTTAATTTCAAGCAGAAACATTATATCTAGGACTCCGGCACATAATGAAGCAGGATCTTGAGTAGATGGAACGGGGCGAAGGGGGGACGTGGACCCTTCGTCGATACAGATATACAAATACAGGAGCATCCCCAGAGGGTAGTTATATATGAGGAGGTCGGACAAACCTCTGGTTCTTAATAATGGCGAACAGATTTATCAGTAGTTGCCAACGGCTGAATGCAAGGAGAAAACTAATGTCATAACTTTTCCAGAGGGCATACAGCTCTACTGTTCGGTACAGTGATTGTGGTATCTCAGTGGGTGAAATATTCTAGTTGTAATAGAGTTCCTTTATCGATTCTCCGGATGAGAGCTGCTAGTAAAGATGAAGGAAGCAAAATACAGCTGGCATTCTACAAGATTGAACATAGAAAGTTAAATGTATTGATACAATTTCTACATCTACATCTGATACTCTGCAAATCACAAGGGGGGGTTCAGAGGGCAGAGGGTTCATCGAACCACATTTATACTATTTATCTCCCACTCCATTCTGGAATAGTCCGCGGGAATTAAGAACACCTGAATCTCTTCTTTCGAGTTCTGATTTCTCGTATTTATTCTGACGATCTTTTCTAGTCAACGATATATTTTCGCATTCCGAGGAGAATGTTGGCGATTGGAGCAATAAGCGCCGTTGTAATGATTCCCATCTCAGATCATGTATCATTTCCGTAACGCTGTCTCCCCTGTATCGTGACAATACAAAACAAGCTGTCCTTCTTTGGACTCTTTCGATGTCCTCCATCAAACCCACCTGATAAGGATCCCATACTGGGCAGCAATACTCCAAAAAAAGGACGGACAAGCATAGTGTATACAGTCTCTTTAGTAGTTCTGTTTGCCTTTCCCACGACATTATCTACGTGTTATTTCCAGTTTAAGTCTGAAGTAATAGTAATTCCTAGGTATTTATATGAGTTTACGGCTTTCACTTTTGATTAATTTAACTTGTAGTTTTTATTTATTTATTTATTTTTTCATGTGAACGACTTCAACTTCTTATTTTGAGTCAATTGCCAATTTCCACACCATAGTGATATTAGTGATATCTTATTTAAATTGTTCTGCAGTTGCTTTTACTAGACGGTAACAGATGGCGTCATCTGCAAACAAACTAAGAGAGCTACTTAGATTTTCTCCCAAATCGTTTATGGAAATAAGGGACAGCAGATGATCAATAACACTACCCTTTGGAGCGCTCGATATCACCTCTGTTTTAGTCTATGCTTTCCCATCGATTACTACAAACTGTGTCCTCTCTGACAGGAAATCCCCTATCCTGTCACAAATCTGGGGCGACATTCCATAACTACGCAATTTGATTAAAAGCCGTTTTGTGAGCTACGGTGTCAAAAGCCTTCTGGAAATCAAGAAATACGGAATCAATTTGAGAACCCTAGCGATAGCACTCATCACTTCATGTGAGTAAAGAGCTAGTTGTGCTTCGCATGAACGATATTTTCTAAATCCGTGTTGTCCTTGGGTGAATAGATCATTCTTTTCGAGATAATTCATAATATTTGTATACAGGATATGTTCCAAAACCCTGCTGCAAATTGACGTTAATGAAAAAGGCCTGTAGTTTAATGGATTACTCCTACTGCAACTTTCCAATCTTTTGGTACTGATCCTTCTTTGAGAGAGCGGTTATATATGGATGTTAAATAAGGAGTTATCGCTTCAATGGGTATACAGTCCGGACCAGAAGACTTGTTAAGTGATTTAAGTTGCTTCACTACTCCGAGGATATCTACTTCAACGTTACTCATTCTGGCCTTTGTTTGCAATTCGAAATCTGGAATATTGGTTTTGTCTTCTTTGGTGAATGAGTTTCTAAAGCTATGTTTAAGAAACTGATTTAGTAGCGCTACCATCGGTAGAATCACCATTAATATCATGTAGTGAGGGTATTGTTTGTGTTTTGCCCCTAGTATATTTAACATACGACCAAAATCTCTTTGGGTTTTCAGTCAAATTTCGAGAAAGAGTTTCGTTGTGAAAAGTATTGTAGGCATCTCGCATTGAAGTCCTCGCTAAATTTCTAGCTTCTGTGTAGGATCGCCAATCCTGGGGATTTTGTGTTCGTTTAAATTCAGCGTGCCTTTTCCGTTGCTTTTGTAACAGTGTCCTGACCAGTTTTGTGTGCCAAGGGGGATATAATGGGAATTAATGCAGGCGGTCGCAATAAGGACAGGACTTCTGATCTGTTCAGTACATATCAACACAAAATCACGTGGAAATAATGCAGGAGCAGGCACTGTAATGAATAACAGATATTGTGAGTAATCTGTAGTCAGTAGTCGAAATAGTAATCCGAGGCTCACTACAGAGGGACAAGTTTATAACAAGGGCGCCCATCTCCGAAAGTAACGCAGACCTACGCCAACGCCACATTGTTTAACAAGGCCTGTGCGCTGTCTGCCGAGAATGGTTCCGTTGTTAACAACACCAAACGAACGTGCTGAGCAGCATTATGCTGAACATGGGAATACATGAATGTTGCTCGGTGTGCTTTAATTTTTTTTAATGTTATTTGTATGCTGTACGGTTAAAATTCGTGTTGATAGTAGATATTCATGGACTACTAGCTAAAAACTCAGCGTTGCCGAGAAATTTATTTGTTTCAGTCTTTTGTTTGTCCATCACCTCTCCCCACCGCTCAATCAAACTGACAATACATTAAAATATTTCAACTAACATGAAGAGCCATCTACTAACAGTAGACTAAAATTACTAACATGGCATTTAATTAATGATGGGCCGGCAGCGGTGGCCGAGCGGACTGCGGCGCGCAGTCATGGTCTGCACGGCCACTACGGTCGGGGATTCGAATCTCCCCTCGGGCATGGATATTTGTGCCGTCTTTAGTCTTAGGTAGTTCATAAGTAGTTTGTAAGCTTAGGGACTGATGACCCCGTAGTTAAGTCCCATAAGTTCTACAAACATTTGAACATTTTGAAACATCCCCTGTTATCGCCATTTTAACTTCTAACATCTGTGTTTCAAATATTGTCAATCTTGGTGGGAGACTGTACCGTTGAAAACCCACCCCACCTGTAAGGGGCGGATAGAATGACATACAAATATCGGAAAAAGACCCCCTCTTCCCCCCTCTCTCACTGTTTATCTTCTCTTTCCTGCTGCCACTCTTTTTGTTCCTCTCCTCGTCGCCCTGTCTCCCTCCATCTCCTGCTCCTGCTGCCCTACCTGTGAGAAATACAAACATTTGTGAACTTGCATAGTGATTAGTGAAATTGTACCGAAGACTGTTTTATGGCACCCTCCGCTATGTAGTGTACCATCTCTTGCGAAGTATAAAAACCTTCTCCATGAAAGAAATACATGTATGTTCCAGGTATTGTAATGATTTGTCAAATACGTCATTTCAATTTTCAGGTATGATCGAGAGTTCATTTGATTTTTTTTTTTTTTTTTTTCGTTTTTTGTCCGAATCATCCGATTTTCATTTTTCGACGTCCCAGATTTTGTTATTCCTAAGAACTTTACCAGGCCACAATGAACAAATAAAAAAGAGTTATGCGTATACATAGTTAGAATTATTAACTATGATCTTCACTTAACACAAAAATTCCGAAGGAAAAGCACTTTCAAACGTTGTCCTGGCAATTATGAACAAAAATAAGAAGAAAAAAAACTAAGTTCAAATGTTTGTAAAACTTATGAGACTTAACTGCGGGATCATCAGTCCCTAAACTAACAAACTACTTATGAACTAACTTATACTAAAGACGGGCACAAACATCCATATCCGAGGAGGAACAGCCTCGCCTCGATGCGCTCGGCCGCACCGCCGCGGCAGTTAAGTCGGTCGAGCGTTCTCAAGTGACGATCACACATACAGGTGGTAACTGACTTTTATTTATACAGTTTCAATGTACTATTTCAATCACCAGAGTGTCTGGCCTTTAATATTCGGAATAATTTTCCTTGCTCGTTATGCCTACTCTTCAGAAACAGTGCATATGCCTTATTAATCTAGGTAGCGTTGGCTGCGCATCCCCCACCCATCTATCACGCAGGAAAATGATTAAAAGTCTGTATTTTAGTATCAGGATTAAGTTTTTTACATGATCGAAAACGTAACTTTCTATGGCTACCATAGAACCATTCGTCTTCTAAAAGTTCTTCTTCTGTGTTCGTATGTGGACGTAGTAATCCCATGTGTCGTGTTCGCTTTGTTGCGCAGACACCAATAGTGGATGAAGGATCAGTGATAATTCAATTATATCTTCCTCGGCGCCAAATCTCAAGACATTCGAAATTTGAGATGGAGGGACCGATGTTCGACAAAGTTGTTCGTAAGTAAGGCATGAAGCGATTGATGCCAAGAAGAAAGATGGAATGAAGAATAGGTTTTAATGTCCCGTCGACAACGTGGTCATTAGAGACGAAGCACAATCTATGTTTCTACTAAAGGTGCTGGAAAGAAATCAACCTTGTTCTTTAAAAGAAACCGTCTGGCAATTGTCTGGGCCGAATTAGGGGAAATCACGAATAACCCAACAATGAATGGCCGGAAGAGGGTTTCCTCCCAAATTGTGCTGACCATTGTTCCAGTGGGGTTGTTTTCTCCGCACGATTGCCACAGTGCTAATGCGGAGTGATTTTTCGTCACCAGCACTGGTTCAGCTATTCCTATGCAATTTATTCTCAACGAGGAGCTCTGGCTCTTCTTTAACGACAGTTCTTCTTAGTTACCTTTTATGGCTACGGTCGACGATGGCTTGTAGCTTTAATATTTTCATCTTCTGCGTCTTTATGCATCTTTCAAAATTCAACTAGAGCTAACTGTCAAACTTGTAATTCGTGATACTGAGATAATGTATTGTACACGCATGAGATTATTTTTATTTTGCAAGCAATAATAAGCATGAACAATTGCCTTCATGTCAGTTTAGAAGGTATAAAATAAAGTGAATTTTTTGCTTCTTTGAATGAATTTCACATTATATTACTCTTTTCTTAAAACACGTTAGTATTTTCGCAATTAAATTATTTTCATAAAAATGACGATTTAATTGTACTGGTAAATATAAAAACTTCATTTTCCTGTCGGCTCATGGAAATAATTTGTTATTTCAGAGTTCCACTGTTCTCGTAAACCTCATAAACTATATACGCAGGGACACTTCTCTGCGATACTTTTTCGGTTTGTTGTGCACCAAAAGCACTGATTATCATCGTTGTTCAAAACACAAGGGGCCTCTCCTTCGAGTTTCATGGTACAGTAAATAAACTGCTTATTTCCTGACGCTGTCATTCTTAGCAGAAGGCTTATAACGCAGTTCATACAACTTTACTTACACGCTTTTGTTGCAGTACAACGATATTATTTTGTCTATTATTTTGTACGTATTTTAGGTTTTCTTTTCTTGCACTTTTTCCTCAGTAATTCCCCTGATGCATTCAAAACTTAACCTTCCTCTACTGTTTTACTTCTGCCTCGCCCTGTAGTATCATGGAAAGCTGTTCCCTGACGTCTTAACACATATCCAATCTACCTTCCTCTTCTACTTGTCAGTATTTTCCATTTCGTCTTTTCTTCGCCAGTTCCACGAAGAACCATCTCATTCGTTATAAGTGCACCTCAGTTCCAAAATTATTCTGTAGCACAACATCTCAGACGATTAGACATTTTCCCTATTCAGAACAAGACTATGCTTCAAACATTCATTGTCAGAATTTATGTCCTCATATTCAGGTCGATATTTGATAAAAGTAACTGTCTACGGTAGTCCAACTTTTACTTCATCTTAATTCGCCAGTCGTGGATAATTAGGCTTCCAAAGTTGCAGAACCCTTCAACTATATCCTGTACCTTAAACTTGGTCGTAAGTTTCACGTAATTTCATTTCTACATTACTTTACTGTTTTTGCACTTTACTCAGAGGCCATATTGGGTACTCGGGGTATCCAACGGATCCTTTAATTTTTGTTCATTTTCATTGAGGATAGCAATGTCAGCATAGAATGTTAGCCTTCATATCCTTATACCTAGAATTTTTATCACTCTATTAAATCTTTCTTTTACTCGTGTTGTCGCTCCTTCGATGTATATCTCTTGAACAGGAAGAGCATGACAATGATTCATTTTTTTACACTTTTGTAGATCCTAGCACTTTGTTCTAGGTCTTTCAGTCTTATTATTCCTCCTTGGTTCTTGTACATACACTGGCCAAAATAAGTAGATGATTATTTAGGTTTAAAGATTTTGAAGAATTATCATTGGTAGAATGAACTCAAATGGTTCGACACAGAGGGAAGTGGCTGTAGCTATTGGACTATACCAGCGTGTAATTTTCAGGACGTGAATGCGATTTAAGCTAACAGGGATCGTTAAAAGAAGGCAAGGTTTTCCACGGGTAACATCAGCAGGAGATGACCGTTTCCTCCGGTTAACAGCCCGTCGAGACATGAGGTCGAATGCAACTCAGTTCCAACGCACTCTCCAGGCAGCAACAGGACGCGCAATATCAACACAAACATTCCGAAATCGCCTTCGGGAATATGGCCACTACTCACAGAGGCTTATGGTGTGTGTCCCATTAAAGCCATGATACCGTTTAGACCGAAAAAATGGGCGGTGGAACATCAGGATTAGAGTCTCAATGAATGGCGTCTGGTTCTGTTCACAGATGAGTCCAGATTTTGTATACAGCCCGGCAATCGTAGTTCTGGGGATCTGGAGAGAACGTGGAACTCGGAAGAATTCTGCTACGTGCAGCAAACATCACCATATCATGGTGGTGAACGAATGGCGTGGGCAGCAGTCAGTATTGGCGTACGTACGGACCTCTATGTCGTTCATAATGGCGCTTTGACTTCTCAGAGGTGTAAAGGCGAGATTCTTCGACTATTTGTCGTTCCCAACGCTGGTGACATTGGAGATGGATTCCTTCTGGTCGCTCTGGACAACTGTTTGAAGCTGATGGAAATGAACTAATGGTGCTGCCAGCTTCTTCACCGGACTTCAACTCGAATCAGCATGTTGGGATGCACTTGACATACGCATTGCAGCCGGACCATCACCGCCCACAACTTTTGCATAGCTGGATATTGCACTCATGGAATAATGGCCAAATACCTGTCAAGAGCAGATTGATAACCTTACACTGTCCATGCCACGCACGTGTGCAACTGTACTGGTCGTCCGAGGTTATCACGCACTATATAAGAGGGCAAAGGGAATAACATTTTCATTATTACGGTAGTCCCATCGTGCCTCGCTGTAAGTAAACATCATGTAACTTTAAGTAAAGAGTTGAGACGGCAAAATGTCGGAGTGCATCACACACAAATTACAATTGTAAGCAATATCTAAATAAAATACGTTAGCATATGTGTATTGTGTACTATATCTCACCTGATTCATTAATTGTTTTGAGCACGTATATTACCCATCTATCCCTGTTGCTTACTCCTATTTCTTTCTTTATTTCGAATACTTACTTACTTACTCACTGGTCATACCGCACGTGAAAGTCCATTACCGCAGCAACATTTTTCGCCATCTGTCCCCGTCTTGAACTATTGTCTTCAATACCTAGGCTCCTCAAATCGGCCTTCACATTGTCCTCCCATCTCGTTCTCTCCACGGGACTTTTCTCCTCTAAGTGCCCTGCCAGTTGCGCGCTGCCCTGCCTTCATCCATTCCAGCTACATGACCCGCCCATCACAGCCTACGTGATTTAATTACACTGAATATGTTAGGGCTTGAATTGAGTTCCTGAACCTCTTCGTTATGCAGTTTTCGCCACTCCCCGCTAATGGCATCTCTTTTCGCTCCGAAAATTTTACTCGAAATTTTGCTTTCAAATGCTCGAATGGTTTTTCGTGTTGCAAAGTGAGAGACCAAGTTTCACACCAATACAACACAACTGGAAGAATAATAGTTTTTATATCCTGATCTTAAAATTTCTAGACAATAACCGTGATGAAAGTAATCTGATCGGTGAGAAGTAGCAAGCATTTCCAGCCCGTAATCTCTTCCTCAGATCGGATTCAATCTCATTTCTCGATGTAATCTCCACACCTAAATACTTAAACGCGTTCACTTTTGCAAAGTGCATGTGAACAACTCTTAACATTTCCTAATCTATTGCTGTTGGCATTCTAGTAGTAGTTTTGTCTTCACTTATCCTCAGACCTACGTCTTCACTAGCCTTGATAACTCATTCTCATTTGCTGCTACAGATTCTTTCCTATCGCTAATGATGTTTAGATCATCTGCATGCCCTAATATCTTAATATTTCCATTTAACTCCACACCCTCTGAATTAAATTCTGTCATTCGCCCAAGGACTAAATTAAAAAGTAGCGGGAACAGGGCATTTCCCCTTGCGTACTCTACCTTTTATGTTTTCCAAACTCGCTTCTATAAGCCTAACATACTTCTCTGGTATTCCAAGTTCCAAAATAATTCTGTGTAATTTTGTTCCCAATACTGAATCACAAGCTTTTGTAAAATTTGTGAAAAGATTATGAACCGGTTTATTATATTCCCATTTCTTTTCCAAAATTTGACGCAGAGTCAAGTAGGTCTATAGTAGATCTGTTCCTCCGAAAGCCAGCTTGGTAATCCCGCACAATTTTTCAGAATATTCGAGAAAATTTTGAAAAATACTTATAATAGCTATATCCCTCTGCAATTACCCCATACCATATTTTCACCATTCTTAACAACTGGAATTAGAATTGACTCCTGCCACTCTTTAGGTATCATCTCTGAGTTCCATACATTAGTTATTACTTTGTGAATTACTTCTGGCAATCTGTCCCCCATTTTAACTAATTTTGCAGTTATGCAATCTGCTCGCAGTGCTTTATGGTTTTTCAGTTTGTTGATTACACTTATTTCCTTTAGCGTTGGCTCAAGTATGTTCGGTTCTGCTGTTTGTATTTCGAACGCCCCCTCATTTCTTGCTTTCTGATGAACATTTAATAGCTCCTCAAAATATACCTTCCATTTACTTAATATAGCAGTTGGGTCTGTCAGTATGCCTGCAACATCGCCTCGAAGAGTATTTATCCCACCCCGGAAGCCCTTCCTGTACCCATTTATGTCTACTGTACGTTTACTGTACGTTTCCATTTATTTAATTTGATTGTTCCAATAATCCTTCTTCTGTGCCCGTAATTTAAACGACGAATTTCCTTTCTCATGTTCAAGAACTCCTCTCGTTTACTATTTCCTATTCTATCCCAAACTAATCACGCTTTTCTCCTTTCTTCCACCAATTTCTTGCATTCCTCATCAATCCATGGTTTCCTCCTATTCTTCTTAATTATACCTATTGTAGCCCTCGCAGCCTCTTCGATATTATTCCAGTGGTCCACTGTTTGTTTACATTCTCGTCCTATTTTCGTGTGTGCTGAGAGCATCAAACTTATTTGAATTTTCTATCATGTACTTCCTTCTAAAGATTACATCATTCCATCATTTATTTCGAATATGTTGCATAATTTTGTATTGTCGAACACATTTTCCAGATCGAAAAATCTGATGACATGTCTTGATTTTTCTTAAATATATCTTCCACGACCATGCGCATTCTGATAACTTCCTTTCTGGTGCCTTTACCTTTGCTAAATACAAACTGATAGTCATGCAACAGATCCTCAATTATCTTTTATGTTCTTCTGTATTCTTTTCGTCCGAGATGTGTATGAGGCCCTGCCAGCGTCTATAAATCGTTGCTCATGTCGGCACCAGGGACGACTGCCACCTGGGTTGCAAGGACGTCCTCGGTCCTTACAGCTAGCGGCTGGAATTGGTGATACAGCTGGCTTCGCTCGCGATTCTGAAGCAGATATACGTTTGTAGCATTGTTTACAAACTCGACCACGATACTTTGCTTTGTGGCCAAGTGGGAATTTTCAATCACAGCCCTACCGGATTCTGAACTGATCTTGGATCTGAATTTTTCGACCTTCGCAATTAGATGGTGAGATGTACGGTTCCTTTTAACACTCATCTAGTATCATTATGCCACAGATCTCTAGAGGGGCGAAGCATTAGCTGTAAAGCTGAGAGCGCGATAACTCTCACATTTATCTGCCCTTGCTATCTTCTAAATTGTGAAGATGACATTTTTTTTCTGTTGGCATCTCACCAGTCTCTAAGCACCAACTGGGCTATTCGTTTTGTTACTACTTCCCCGAATGATACTGAAGTATTATCTGCGTCTTCTGCGTTATCTGATTTGAAGTAACCAGGAGCTCTTTTAAATTTCGGCTCAAATACTTTATTCCCTATGTTTAACATTGCACTTTTATTCGTTTTTAAATTACATCAAATAAGTCGTCCCCAGCGTTTTGGCCTCCTATGTACGGTACTGTTACCATCTATCCACGCCCAGTTTGAGAATGGAATTCAAACTATATTCTTAGTGTTACCACCATTGCATTTAATTTCACAGAAGACTGTTGCTATTTTTTGTATGCTGAAGCACTACTTTAGACGATCATGCTCTTTTCTTTCTTTTCAAATTTTTCCTCGGGCATTTTGCCTTGGCTGACCTGCACTTTCTATTTATTTCATTGATTATTGCTGTATTCGTTACATTCCATGAAAAGTTTTGTACTACCTTCTTTATTCGATTACTTGAAGTATCTGTTCCATTACCCAAGCTTTATTCGCAGTTATTTTACTTCTCCGTCTGTTTGCCTGTGCACCTCGACTTCTCTCACCCTCTACTGCTGAACCGATGAGTCTCTTAGGTAACCTTGCATCTCCCATGCATGTAACGTGACTCCACAATTTCAACCTGTTCAGTGTAACTGCTTCATCTGTCGTTCATTCTGAGTTTCTCTTTGATTTTCTCATTATGGATACCCTCCTACCATTGTTCCCATATGTTAATGCTTGTAATCATCCTAGCTAGTTTCATATCTGTAACCTCAACCTTATTATTAAGGTAACCTGTATCCACCCAGCTTTCATTACCACACAACAAATTTGGTCGAAAGATAGAGCGGGGCACTGCTAACTTAGTTTTGGTACTGACTTACTTCTTGCAGAAGAGAGTAGATCCTAGGCGAGCACTCACTGTATTCGCTTTGCTACACATTGATTCCAGTTCTTTCACTACTTTGTCCTAAGTACTTAAAACGTCCAACTGTTCTTTGTTCCTCTTATTTGGCTCTCAATCTGTTAGGCCAAATGACCTGTGGATACACAGTAACGTGTCTTCAGTGCACGTTCTCATTGCCTTCACCATACTCATTATTGCTAAATATTTCGCCTTTTGGGGCTAGTTTTCCATCCCAAGGGCTAGAGAGTTCCTTGACCTTCTGTCCACTCTCAGCTCCTCTGAACGAGGCCATTGACTGACGAGTTCCTTATTTCGGAAGTCTTCGGTCGCTATTTCACGACGGAAACGGATTTCGTTATAAAAATTCTAATCCTTGTACGCTGTTATCACTGTACTACACTAGATTGACGATAATCACTACTGAATGGAACTAGTTATTAAATGAAATGATAAAAAACTACTCTGTTTCACAGTTTATACTACAATTTTGACCATCGGAGCCGCTGCACGTCGCTTTTCATCTGGCTTTACTGTCACCTGGACAGGTTGCTGCGTGAATCAACTGGTAAAAAAAAAATCTATCCATGTTTATGCCTTCAATGTGTCCCATCCAGTACTAATATTAAGGTTCGTTGAAAACTTCAATGGTTTCGTTTGTTCGACTATTTTCCTACTTCAACCTGCAGCAAAGTGTCCACTGCAGGTAAGGACATTCTTCAGCTGTCAACGACCATGCCGTACTAAAAAGCCCAGGAATTAACTATTGGTGAAAAGTTGGCTGGTTATCGGTACCAGATGTAAACTACTTGGCACTTCATGGGGATTTTCGTGTATGTCTTTCGTCCTTAGATGCTTAACTCCATCAGTTTTCCATTTAGTAGCATAAGATATGCAAAAAGTGGCCACAACGGTGATACTTGGCGCTTTTAATTCGTTTAATAACTTACTTTGCACCCAGATTCCTGTATAGGTCAGATGTTTGAAATACGGCGAAATACCCAGGTGGCGAATTCAATTCTTTGAAGCGGCAGGAAGGAAGGACGCTCCATGCTTCCTGTATATGAAAGTCATCGGTGCTATAGCAAGTTTCTTACTTTTAACTTACAGATTTCTCCATGGTAAAAATGGCTGATTGTAATAAAATATCACTGCTGAATTTGACATCCAAAAGGAATCGGATAACATCGATCTTTAACACCAGAAAAATCCCTGAGGCAGACTTAAACGAGGTTGAAGAATGATGAAGGGCTGCATTCACACTGGAACCTCTTCAACGTTTCTTCTCTTCTCTCCTGCTCTTCTTCAGAAATCTTCAGTATCCTCCTCTCTGGTCTCCTCAGTCTTCAGAATATTGGTCGGTGTATATTTGCTTCTCTAATATTCCTTTCTTTCCACATTGATCCCCAGTTCCAACCAGTCCTTCCGGAGCTCAACAGTTCACTAGGGTCCTGCCTTTTCTCTTGTCCTCCCTGTTGTTTCCCATACTCGTTTCGTCACACTGTCCGTATTCATTGTACTTACATGTGCAGCACATCTTGCTCTTCTCAGTCATTTCTCCTGATATTATTCTGATGTTTTGGCAGAATTCTTCCCTAGGTCTTCACATCCATCTCTCACCACCTCTTTTTGGGACATTTTTCTCAGTATTTTTGTCTCTTCTTTCTCTAGTTGTAAGGCACCATTTATTACTTGTGTTATTGTCTCAGCAGCATACAATACTGCATTTCTCACTGTTGCCTTGTAGTAATTGATCTTTGCAGCTGCAGATATTTTATTTTTATTGTATATATCTCTTGTCATACAGAAGGCTGACATCTTCCTCATCCCTTCCGTAACTTCTTCATTGCTTTGATTTCTTTTAGGTGTTTTCAAGTCTCCAGTGGTATTCAAGGACTTCGTCTTGTTACAGACGATCCTCAATCCTCCCCTTCTCGCTATCTTGCTTATATTGGAAAGCTGTGCTCTGCGTCTTCTTTTATTTCATTATCGCTATATACTCTGCAAAGCCAGGCAGTCTACTTGAGCCCTTTTGTCTCTTTTGTGCCCCACATGTGTTTCCGGTATTTCCATTTTCTCGTTTATTGTTCTCCACTGCCTGATAACGTCATCCAGTACTATGTTGAACAGCATTAGTGATAATCTATTTCCCTGTTTGACACTAGTCTTTATCTAGATCTCTTCTGATAACACTCCTCTGAATCGCACCCTTACCTGTATATATGCTAGAATTTTACCAGTTTTTATGTAGTACCGTCTATGCCTTAAGTCTTCAAGATCCTTCCAAGAGCCTGTCTGTCAATGGAGTCATAGGCCTTCATGAAGTTCACAAAAGTTACTTTAAAGCCCTACATTCTGTTAGTTGTTTCAGTATAAATGTCTGTTCAGTGCATCCTCTTCCTTTCTTAAATCCCCCTTGATAGTCTCCTCAGAGACTCCACAGAGAGCACAGTGCTCTCTATCAGTTCCTCTAATTCCTTGAGAAATCTTTTGACCGTACATATCTCTGTACTTTTTAGCATCCTTTTGTCCCCTTTCTTATGTATTGGCACTATTATTGCATTATTCCATCCTTCTGGTAACTTCTTTGTCCCCCAAATCTGGAAGGTAAAGTTCGCCATGCTGTCTACTGCCTTAATGCCTCACAATTTCACCATCACTACTGCTATATTCTCCAGTTGCTTTATTATTCTATAGCTCGCTTTTGGTCTCTGCGACCTCATTCCGGGTTGGAGGCCGCGATTATCTCTCTTCTCTGTCTGTGCCCAATTCTAGTTCGTCTTTCGGTGGTTTGCAGTTCTGTAGGTCGTGAAGTATCTTGCAGTTTTCCTTTGCGCTAACGGCCAGTTCCTATTTGTCATTTCTTATAAACAGCTCTCTATTCTTGTATCCACTCCACTTTTTGAATTTACCAAGGAAATATCTACTGTTCTTTTTCATAAATTTGGTCTCAACCTCTCCCATTTCCTGTTTCATCCTCTGTCTCCTGGTCCATATTTTCATTCTGACCGCACCCTTCCTCATTTCTAATAAAAACACCCATTTTCCCGCGTCCTTCTTGCTGCTCCAGTCTCTTCAGGCTTTCCTGCTATACTCTACGGCCTCATCTCAATATTCAGTCTACCACCAATGCTAGTAAATCATGATACAGTTGTTTTGTTCTGTAGGCGTAATCAATCTCAGCTTGTCTTCAGAATCCCATGATACAAGAGACGTCAGCCAACTGGCCTTTCTTAAGCTCTCCGATAACATTGCTGTATTACATGATATTTGCTGTATTCCATGAATCACATGTAGAATTTTGTATGCAATGTGAAAAGAATTCAAACGTACATATTTAATTTAAATACAATACATTGATATGACATTACATTATTCTAACACAGTACTAACATTAATTATAAACTAATCAAAATAATTAAATTTAAAAATTTCTGTGGAGATACTCGTCAATGAAGAAGAAGTATATGGTCTAAATGAAGTTTGCGAGAATCCGATCCTCAGGGTCCCACAGCAGTCATTCTCCACCTCAATCAGAGAAGGCTCCCATGACGATAGTTGGCATTCCCTAACAAGATGTCGCGTATCAGAGATCTTGAATTGGAGCTACGTCCTCCGGTCTGCATAAGCTCAACACCACTCGGTTCAACCATTCGGTTACTGGGTCATATGTCCTATGCCATTACTGAACTGATGGACGGGATAGAATTCATGTCCTATGGGGGGAACGCCCGCAACATGGCGGTTAGCCGCGGCGGAGCGGCCGAGCGCATTGAGGCACTATGCTGTGATGTGCGAGGCCGTTCCCCATCAGGGGTTCGAATCCCCTCTCAGGCATGGGTTTTTGTGCTGTCATTAGTAGAAGGTAGTTCATAAGTAGTTTATAAGTTTAGTTACTGATAACCCCACAGTTAAGTCCCATAATCTTTACAAACATTTGAACACGGCGGTTACCAGCAACAATTTGCGAATTTCTTGTCGGCGGCACTTGTGCATGGCTATCAGAAAATCATAGGAAGACAAATGTCAGTGTATTTCAATTATGTTGTCTGTTATGTGTTTAGAAGGAATTGATACTCTCATGACACAGTTTTATTTGAGATTGCTGTAATTGGTGAATAATTTGTTTCTTCAACTGTTTTTCTTTTATTGGAATTTAATTATGTTGCAGCATATTTGAGTGTTGTTTAAAATTGCGGTTCCTCCAGGACGATCCTCCTCTGTTAAGCGGTAACAGCCCTGGCAACCAGTATCTGGGTTATACCAATCATGTTTTGGTAGAGCGCTTGCCCGCGAAAGGCAAAGGTCTCAGGTTTTTAGTCCCGGTTCCGGCTCACAATTTTAATCTGCCAATAAGTTTCATGTTTTGGTTAATTTGAAGCACGAAAAATGGCAGTTCCTCCGGGACAATAAAGGTAAATAATAATAATAACAGAAAGTAAAACAGGAAATAATAAAAAAAGAGGGCCTGGTTGGTGGTCCTTAAGTACACCTATCTCCAGCTGAAGACTGCTGTTTTCGCCGGTCAGTAGGACGGCGGAAAACTACAGCTCAGCTCGAAGCCTCTGGCAGATGTTTCGATTGGGATGACTGCATGTTATTCCGTCACGCAGCTGGTGCTTCTGGCCGCATAGTCCGGTAATGCTGTCCTCAACTGGTTACTGTAAGACCCGATGTACAGTTTCACACCGGTATTATAAATGTAGTTCCTCCTCTATTTACTTCGTTTATACACGGTAATTACAGTTTTCTTTACACTTTGACGTATTATTTACACTTAATTTTCCCCTAACTGTTCCTATCATTATACAGGATACAGTAACTCAAACTGTCAAAAAATACCTGTGCAACTTATGTCCAGGACAATATATTGATTTATGTTAGGGACAGACAATGGTGCTTTTATGCTGATAGGGAAAGCAACTCTGAAAGAATAGATTCCTTGCTCATTGTTTCAACTAGGGAGCAGTTAGGAATAATTTTCTACCCGTAAACAGTACCGATATGATTTCCTCTGTTACTAAAATAACATCCAGTCCTTTAAGGAAATGCCCCAAACAGACTTTTGCCATATACACAGGTATTTACATGGTAGTATCTACCTCTTGACTTCTTAATCTTATTATGAACACTACAAAATAGTAAAACAGGCAGTATCAACGTGGACTCTATCGAAACAGGTTTTATTGAAAAAGCCAAGATGGTCACAAAATAAATAGAAATAAATGTAATGCAATTCAAAGAGCTCATTTCGGAAGTCTACCATTTGCAACCGAGTGGTCAGAGACTGCATCTCTACTACTGAGCCGCGGTGGAGTAGCCGAATGGTCTAAGGCGCCTCGCTGCGGAGCCCGCGGTTGCTCGCCGTCGGAGGTTCGAATCCTTCCTGGGGCATGTGTGTGTGTGTGTGTGTGTGTGTGTGTGTGTGTGTGTGTGTGTGTGTTGTCCTTAGGTTAGTTTACCTTACGGACTGCTGACCACGCAGTTTGGTCTCATAGATTTACAAATATTTGAACATTTGATCTACTACTGAAAGATGCTGTAGTCGTGATCTCCGAAGCGTAGATACATCTGGAAGAAGTACTTGGTTTAGCGGATACAGCTTGTGTCACTAGATTCTGAGAAATCAGGGATATGAAGATCTGAATAAAAAAATTCATAATTAAGATGAAGTACAAAGGTGGTTTATATTGGGGAGCCATGAGTAACTGAGTAAAGAAAATACGCACCGTTGACCTCATGTTCTAAGAGAAATCTTTCTTAGTCTTAAAAAGTATACTGAGAAGCAATCCAAAAATTTACACTTTACAAAATAATAAATGTGGTTAATTTGTACTGAGCCACGAAAATATGATATAAAATGTCTTGTTTGCTGCGAAGTTCGACTACAGTTTGTGGTCATACAGAGTGCGCATATTCATTGTGTCTGCATTTTTTGAATGACAAATGAAGAGAATTTTTAAAAACTTAAAACTTTATAAAAGAGGAAATAATTGTTCCGCGGATAAATACCTAAAAATTCTATGCTAATATTAGTGTTGATTACATTTTTCATTAAAATACTGCAAACAGATTGAGATAGTTTGTTTAAACCTAAGACAATTCCAAGAATGACTAAAATCTATCTTGTAAAACCCTAAAATGAAGGCTCCAGTCATTATTGGACGGATATATGCATAATGAAATTTTCTTCACTTTTTATTGTTTACTTCAGCAGCCAAGGCTTTTCATGAATTCTAGCGAGCGAGTTTTTCGAGTATGGTTAAGATCTATCTGTAGTCCCACAAACAACTTTTTTCTTTTTGGATTTCACTTTTTTTTCTTTTTTGTCTATGGGACTTAACTACGGGGTCATCAGTCCCTAAACTTACAAACTATCTATGAACTACTTACGAACTAGGACGGCACAAATACTCATGCCCGAGGGGGGATTCGAACCCCCGACCGTAGTGGCCGTGCGGACCGTGACTGCAGCGCCGTAGTCCCCTCGGCCACCGCGGGCGGCTTGGATTTCACTGTTCGATATATTGTTATCATTAGAATTTCTGCAATATGTACAGAAACGTGACCATTGCCTATGTCCTCAGTAGGGGAAAATAGTAATACTTTTTATTCTTGTGTTTAAAACAACAACAAGCAGAAATACAAAATTCCAACCTTCTAGGTGAAAGACTTTTTGTACATCACAAATAACTGAGAACTGGTAAACAAACCTTGCAGTGCACCAGGTCTGATTCTACATTTTATGGTTGCTTGTCATTATGTGATTGAAGTGGAACTGATTCACATTCTTTTATGTTTTCAAAATAAAATAAAACCTATCAATCTGGTCTAACTCTTAGTCTGTTCTATTACAGTAGACTCCCGAAAACTCGGTCTAATGTGGACCGAAGGTTGGCCGAGTTTGTGAAAATTCCGGGTTATCGGGAACGTTGTTAAAAAAGAGTAGGTAAGATTTTTCTCTTATAAAAAACTTTCTATTGTTACTTTAGAAAAACAAATGATGGAATACATAAACAAAAAATAAATGTAAGACAATATCTAACAAATAAAATTCGTTACTTACACTCACATAGACTTCATAAAACGCGATTAAGAAAAGGTCATTTTGTAGGCAGACTGAGCGACCGAGCGCGCGCGGCCCCATCACATGTGTCATTGTTGTCTGCTGTAACTAACCATCACGCCTAAGCTGATTTTAAACGACACCTTGAAAAAATGCACTCCCGTAGTTTTGATCAAGACTGTTTTTAGTATGAAAAAATTTCAGTTATATCCTGCATTATGCGAGCACAGGATAATTCCAGGAGGCGTGTCGGCGTGTGGCCTAGTTATTCGGGCTGCCGGGTTACCAGTGCCGTGTTTTCTGGACTCTACTGTATTACTATTGGAAATAGCCTACATTAGTTGAGAAAATCCTCCCAATAGACTTTAGTTAACAGTTTTTTTAAACAAAACAGTTTGGTAACATGGGTTACCAGGTGTTCTGCCAGTTAACAGTGTCGTATTTGTACAATATTTAGGTTACGTAACTTGTAACCTTCTTCAGGTGCGACCTGATACTGCTCCTCAAGTGGGTTTGATTCAGTATTTGTGTTTGTGGCCTTGACCGTGTTCCCATTACGGTTAGCGTCTGTTCTCTGTGACCTGCTGCAATTCTAGATTTTCTCTTTGTGGTCCACACCCGTCAGACTCTCTCCATCTTGGTACTGACGCCTATGAGCCCCGAGACCAATCGCCACGAATCGCTTCATCGTTGATGGATCATATGGTGTCCTCTTCGGTTCTGAATGATTCCTTTGTGGCACACACCCATCGGGCCCACTCCTGGGCGTTCCATCTTCGGAGTGGCGCCTCTGCAGTCCGCGCCCGCACTCTGCAGTCTGTTGACGCCTTGCCGTTCCATCTTACGACCGGTGCAGTTCTTAGTATTTAATTTGAAGTCCGAGCCCATCAGACTCGCCTCTGGATATCCTCCTCCGGTCCGATGCGTCTGTAACTCTGACAGAGTATCGATTTCTTCTGTTTGTGGCATGCTGTAGCTGTTCTCGATGCGTCATTAGCAGTTCCAGGGCAGGATCCCAGGTTCTACTTAGCTGGTACCCCATCTCATAGTTCATGAGGTGTTCAGTCATTTTATCTCTATCGATTTCTTAATGAGATTGTCCTAAAATATGACAAAGGTAAAGTCTTGCTTTCATCTGGACCTATGGGAAGTTTGTTGCCTCGTCTTAATCGGGTTCTTGTCGTTTGGCCAATGGAGGACATGCCACGTTGACAAGTAAATTTATAAATCCCTAGTTTCCGTAACCCCATGTGTCTTTGACATTTCTCACTAGATCCCCAATGTTGCTGGATGCACAGAAGTCATATTTGATAAAGTGTTTTCATAGGATCCTACTGTTTCTGTCAAAGAAAGAACCAGAGCAGGACAGATACGCCACATTCTTTCCTTCATCTTGCTGTGCCTCTGGGATCTTTGGTGCCGTGGCTAGTTGGAATGCCATCTCAGTCTGTTTGGCTGTGTGCCCTTTCTTACAGAATAGTGTTTTACAGTCTTCTGTTTCTGCAGGTATGTTCTCTTGGTCCAACAGGGCACATGCTCTAGGAACAATGCCGAGTACTCCGTTTCTTCTGCGCAAGGCAGTGACAGTCGCTGGACTGTAGATATAAATCAGTGTGACCAATTGATCCATCTGCTTTCCTTTTCACTAGTACATCCAGAAATAGCAACTGGCGATTATCTTCTAGTTCTATGGTGGATATTTGTGTGGAAAGAGTTGAGATGTTCAAGGAACTCACTGAGGCCGGCCGCGGTGGCCGAGGGGACTGAGGCGCTCCAGTCACGGTCTGCACAGCCACTACGATCGGGGGTTCGAATCCTCCCTCGGGCATGGATATTTGTGCCGTCCTTAGGATTAGCTAGTTCATAAGTAGTTTGTAAGTTTTGGGACTGATGACCCCGTAGTTAAGTCCCATAAGCTATACAAACATTTGAACATTTGAACTCACTGAGCCTCTTTCCCATACGGCCTGATCACGAAGTTATCGTCCACATACCTGTAGCAGCATGTGGGATTATATCTGTCTCTAATGCCCTCTCCTAAAATCTCTCCATGAAGATGTTGGCAAGCACAGGAGACAGTGGGCTGTCCATAGTTTCCCCTTCCGTTTGCTCATAATACTGGATCCCATCCAGGAAGTATGTGGAAGTCAGTGTATGCCTGAACTGGTCCAACAGAGCACCATTACATTTTTCAGCAATCAGGTATAGTGAATCTCGCAGTGGGACCCTGGTGAAGAGCCCCCCTACATAACTGACAACTGTGCGTAGGGGAACGCTCTCCTTGTGTACTTTAGGCAGACAAATCAAAAATGTTCAAATGTTTGTACAGCTTATGGGACTGAACTACGGGGTCATCAGTCCCTAAACTTACAAACTACTTATGAACTTACTAAGACTAAGGACGGCACAAATATCCATGCCCGAGGGGGGGATTCGAACCCCCGACCGTAGTGGCCGTGCAGACCGTGACTGAAGCGCCTCAGTCCCCTCGGCCACCGCGGCCGGCTTAGGCAGACAATTCAGTGTAGATAGTACTGGTTCTTTCGCCTGTAGTTGTTAGGAGGACTTCTCAGGCATCGCTTTCTCCTTCAGGAGAGCCCTCGCCTTCTTCTTCAACTTGTCAGTAGCATCACAATCCAGACTTCTGTATACAGGATCCCTCCGTTGTTAGCGTATCTTCTCATCATAATCCCCCCTCTGTGAAATGACCGTGGAGTTCCCTTTGTATGCTGGTAGTACTACAATTCTGTTGTCTTTCTGGAGATTCTTATTTGCATGCCTCTCCTCAGTTGTGATGTTAGATTTTGAAGGCCTGGGGTGAGCCCTGCAACTTTCTCGGCGGATTTCATTCGCCACATTGGGTGGAAGTGTGGCTGCAATTTGCTCTATTGGACTGATGAAGCCTAACAACAGCAAATTCTAGGGGTTGTAGCGAAGTTGAGACTCAGGTCGCACCTGAAGAAGGTTAGCGAAATACTGTGCAAGTACGACATTATTATCCGGAGGATCAAAGTTCGCCATGAAAGCCTGAATAGCTACATCAAAAAACTCTACAGAAAGGAGCTATAGAACATCAAAATCTGGATAAGCTTCAACAGAAAAGAGAGAGCTGTCTGCTGATATGCCAAGATGGAAAAGTGATACCAGTCTTTGTCAGAATTAAACATCACATCAACTCCAGGGCGGCGAACAAGGTAAAACGCACAGCGAGCTTGGCACTGGTGAGAGAGTGGATCAGAGGTTTGCAGTACAGATTGGACGTTGTAGCCATAGAGCTGTTACACCTTCATCTACACATGGCAACCTCTTTACTTGACAAGACCATCAGACAACTTTGGGCAAAAGCACCAGAAGGAATGCCACATCGTGCCAATCTGCGAAGTTTCACCAAACGAGTAAGAAAGCATAGCAGATTCGCACTCTGACAAATCTGACAAGTGAATGGTCAGACTTGTCATGTCTAAACCTGTGTTGCTATTTTTACCACTGTGAGTTAACATTGAAGGAAGTCTGTATACAGACTGTTAGCTGCTGACATGACCTGGAAGTCTGTAAAATCTTTTATGGAGTATGACATTATTGTCGCATGGTTTCCGCGCTTATAACTGCCCGTTGTACAACCCTGACCTCTCTCTCGCTACGTTATACCAACGCCACCTAGGGACAAGGTGGCGTTAGCTACGCGCCGCTCTCCTGCCACAGCAGTGAGACAGCTGATATGCCCAATGAAAGCGATCGTACGATAATTAATAAATACGATAACAATAAATTAGTTTAAATGTAGCTGATATGTTATCAACAACATTCTTTCCAAATAGCTATGAAACAGACACAAATACATATACGGTTTAGAACACGTCAAAATTTTATTTCTTGTAATTACCCCAAAAAAAATCAGCCATCGCTGAACACTATCTTCAACTAGATCATACTGTGATGACAGATCCTAGCCCAGACAACCATATTTTGGGACGGTGTTATAAGAAAATCGACTGAAAACCTCATGAACCGTGAGACAAGGTACCAGGTAAGTAAAACCTGGGCCCTGTTGTGGAATTCCTAAAGAAGCATCAAGGACAGCTACCTCGAATGGAAGAACCGAATGCGGTAGTAAGCAAACCTATACCCAAACAGAGTTCCAGACGCACCGGCGTCCAAGGGGCGGGTCGGACGAACGTGGACCCCATATGGAAGCCCAAGAACCGCGGCGGACGGAAGGTGGAACGGCAGCGCTTCAGCAGACTGCGGCGAGTGGATGCGGACCGCAGAGGCGACACTCCGAAGTTGGAACACCCATGAGTGGGTCCAATTGGCGAGGCCACATAGGAAGCATTCAGAACTGCAGCGGACGCCAAATGAATCGGCAACGCTCCAGCAGATCGCGGTATGTGGGTGCGGATCGCATGGCGTTAATCCAAAGCTGGAGAGCACAGAAGAGGGCCTGATGGCCGCGGACTACAAAGAGAGCAAAAGAGAACACCTAGAGCCGTAGTGGATCATAGCGAACGGTCGCGGACAGCAGAGAAAGCAGAGTGAGGCCACAAACTGGACCAGATCCACCAGAGGAACAGAAGCATGTCGCACCTGAAGAAGGTTACATGTTACGTAGCCGAAATATTGTGCTAGTACGACACTGTTATCCGACAGAACATCTGACACCCAATATCTCATTAGATTGCCGGGTAAGCCGAAAGAGTTATAGCTATGTGTTTTTCTTTACCGTTATGAAGTCTATCTTACATTAAAGATGTTTAAATATTTGTATAGTATATGAGACTTAACTACGGGGTCATCAGTCCCTAAACTTACAAACTACTTATGAACTACTTAGGGACTAGGACGGCACAAATATCCATACCCGAGGGGGGATTCGAACCCTCGACCGTAGTGGCCGTGCAGACCGTGACTGGAGCGCCTTAGTCCCCTCGGCCACCGCGGCCGGCCTATCTTACATTCTCGAACCTCTTATATGTATCATAACTGACAGTAAATAATTGCCTCCATTATTCACAATTAATGTTCTGCCTCTCCTTTTGTGAAGTTCCACAACCAGAACATGTTTAATTCTGCCGATATTCAATTCTTGTGATTAAGGTTCCGGCGCTGCAAATAGTTCTCCTCCGCCCGTTTCTTCTTCCACTTTAAAGACATCTTCAGAGGCTTTGTAGACACGAAACACTGGTTCACACTTAAGTCAGCTCAGAAACCTCTAGGGGAGACCGGAGCACTTTGGCCATAGGGGCAGGATGGCTCAGTCCAGTTAATTCTTATAATTTAGGAATGCATTCTCTCGTGGCGATAACTTTTAATAAAAAGTTCTCGGTTTTCCGTCCGCGTCAGGTGGTTAAAACTTCACGAGCTTTCGGCCAAGCACTGCTTGGCCATTTTCAAGTGATATTGACTTCCCAGTGGCTGCAAGTACGGGCTTATATACACAGGTGCCGGCTGTGACGTCACTGGTGCTCCGCGACATCGCCATATGTGGGCATCAGTGTTCGATGCTCCCGTTTTATCTGCGCGATCGGTGAATCCCACGCCGCGCTGAGCTGCAGGCCGCCGTCTCTGTTAAGGTTGTTATCAGATGTTTTAATTTCGATGGCTTCTTTAATAATACTGTCCCAGAAGCCGTCGTGCGAGCCACGACGACAGTTTCATCGAATTTGATGCTATGAGTGTTTACTAAAGCATGCCCAGATTTGTCTGTGTTCCGTAAACGATAAAACCTTTCATGTTCCTTCCTTCGTTGTTCAAAAGTTCCTACTGTTAGTCCGACATACGACTGGCCACACTCCAGGTGTTCTGAGACCTACTGCCTCTTTAACTGGTCTCAGTAACTGCCGGATTTTCGTCGGGGGCCTGAAGACTGATTTGATCTTGTGTCTCTTCAACAGGCGGCTTGTTTTGCCCGACACCGAACCACAGAACGACAAAAAAGCAAGTTTCTTTCCTAATTCCTAGTCAGCGGTCTTATTGTGTTTCCTTACTGAGATCGTATCACTTATTTCACGATCATTGTAGCCATTATTCCTGAAGACCTTGCGTAGATGTTTCAACTCATGGGGTAGGTTATCGGCGGCTGATACTGTTTACGCACGATGTGCCAAAGTTTACAAAACAGTGCGCTTCTGTGCCGAGTGATAATGGCTTGTGGCGTGCAAGTACAGATCAGTGTGGGAAGGTTTTCTATATACGCTGTGACCAAGGCATCCATTCCGTTTGCGACGGAAGAGAACGTCGAAGAAGGCCAATGTACTCTCTTTTTCTACGTCCATGGGGAACTGGATGTTAGTGCTGATGCTGTTCAGATGTTCTAAGTACTCGTCGAGTTTCTCACGTCCGTGTGACCAAATAACGAACGTATCATCAACGTATCGGAAGAAACATTTAGGCTTTAATGGCGCCGTGTCTAAGGCAATATTTTCAAAATTCTCCATGAAGAGGTTTGCAACAGCTGGAGCTAACGGGCTTCCCATTGCAACGCCATCCGTCTGATCATAATACTGGCCGTTGCACAAAAAATAGTAAGACGTAAGTGTGTGCCTAAATAGCTCGACCACTTCACTTGCAAAGAACTGGGGCACTAATTTCAAAGAGTCATTGATAGGCACTTTCGTAAACAGAGCCACCACATCGAAACTGAACATAATGTCATCCTCGCCAAGTCCAATATGGTTAATTCGGTTGATGAAATCCGCTGAGTTCTTGATGTGATGTTCACAGCGTTCCACATGTGGAGCGGGGTTATTGGCCAGGTATTTCGCAAGCTTGTATGTTGGTGAACCAATACAAACAAACCAATAAACGGACACGATGAGGCGGAAGGGTGTCCCGTCTTTGTGGATATTCGGTAAAGCATATGCTGTGCGTGGTCTTGGAGCCTGTGGGAGAAAATTCTTAACCACATTGTCTTCCACGAAAGAATTCTTAAGAGGTTCAAATGTCTTCATTATTCTTGATGTTGAATCGCGTGGGAGCTTCTGGTAAGTACCTTCGTAGCGTGCAGATCTTTCTGTCATAGTCCTCATATTCCATAATGACGGATGCGTTTCCTTTGTCAGCAGGAAGGACTAGAATCCTCTCATCATTGCCTAGTGCACGTAGTCCATTGCGCTCAGCCCTCGTCATGTTGGGTGCTAGTGTTTGACGCCACTTATGAAAGCATGCCCATATATGGCGACGTCGCGGAGCACCACCGACGTCACAGCCGGCAGCTAGTGTATATAAGCCCGTACTTGCAGGCACTAGGCAGTCAGTACCACTTGACAATGGCCAAGGAGTGCTTGGCCGAAACCTCGTGGAGTTTTAACCGCCGGCCGCGGTGGCCGAGGTGACTAAGGCGCTCCAGTCACGGTCAGCACGGCCACTACGGTCGGGGGTTCGAATCCCCCCTCTGGCATGGATATTTGTGCCGTCCTAGTTCGTAAGTAGTTCATAAGTAGTTTGTAAGTTTAGGGACTGATGACCCCGTAGTTAAGTCCCATAAGCTTAACAAACATTTGAACATTTTTTTAGTTTTAACAACCTGACGCGGATGGAAACCCGAGGACTTTTTATTCAATCCTTATAATAGTTGGTAGATCGTTCTAGGAATCAATCAGCAGATTGGTAGCACTGTGAGCCTCCCTCCACAGGACCAATATCGCCGGCAGAACCGTTTTGGCGTGTTTCAGTAAAATTTTACTCGTCAGTTAAATATGTGTTATTCAACTTCTGTTTACTTCAGGGGCAACAGGTGGCTAGTATAAAGGAAGGAATCTTAGGATTTAACGTCACGTCTACAGCGTGGTAATTAGAGACGGAGCTAACGCTCGAATTTTTGGATAAGGATGAGGGAAGGAAATCGGCCGTACCCTTTGAAAGGAATCATCCCGGCATTTGCCTGGACTGATTTTGGGAAATCACGGAAAACCTAAATCTGGATGGTCGGAGGTGGATTTGAACCACCATCATTCCGAATGTGAGTCCAGTGTGTTACCACTGCGAGGTGGCTAGTATAATTAAAGGTCGTAGTTTAACAATTATTTCTATATTGCATAGAGTATGAATTGCTCCAGTGGGGTTTCTGACGAACAGAATGTATTGTAAACATGGCGATGGAACAGGTTGGCCCTGAAAGAACGAGGAACTATAGCCTGCTGGGCCAATTTTCCCCGAACTATAGGGCCATAATTTTTTTTAGCTCGATGAAAGGTTTGTCACTTTTAATAATCATAATATTTATAATTCGTCGAGTTTATTAAATTATTAACATAGTTTTCTAAGTTAACCCTCGAGTGGCAGCACTGGTGCAAATATGCTACTACTTTTCTTTAAAGGCTCACTGTTGTCGCAATAACGGAGATGCCGTCCTTTCGCTTTAGATATTTCTCAATTAAGCCTTAACAATGATTTCAGTAAAGGTTCTGAGTTTCTAGTCTACAGCTGGTCCACCCAAAAAAAGTTTTGTTGGGGAGTGCATCACTGTTAGCAGATTTGCACTGCGTTGCCTGTCATGTAAGTGGATTTGTGTTGTGTTACGTCTAGTTTTCCTTGCAAATGGATTTCTGGCAGTTTCTAATAAATATTTATTGCATAAATTTTACCCTACAAAAATCTAAATTTATTTCTTAAATAGAAGTTGAACTCTCGAAAAATTGTCCTCTAGTTTCTGCTGATTATTTGTGCTGCAGTTTCCGTCAGTATCATTTTAACCCTTTTTAAGCCTTACACAATGAGGAAATGATTGTTATTTTACTACATAATTCAATCTTCAGGTCTCGTAGACGTGGTATGTGCCTAAAAAATGAGGAAATAGACTTTTTTTCGGAAATATCTTAGTGCTTTTTGTCTAGATTCCTCATCAGATGATGAACAGGATACTATTATTCAAATGTAAATCCTAGTTCCGCTCCCGAGCAAGATTTAAGACGCAATGAATCTGATACTGAAGACGGTACCACTCTGTGGAGCAAAACGCCATACAAGCAGCACTCCAACACTGAAAAAGATTATCATAAAAATCTACTCTGGTTCAAAAGGGAACGCAAGGGGCGTGAGGTCAGAGATGCAAGCTCTTTAATACATGATAGTTGATAATATGATTGATGAGGTAATTATGTGTACAAAGTACCATATAACACAGAAAAAAACTGACACTAATTACTCAAGAGACAGGAACTACAGGAAAGTAACGATAGAGGAAATGATAGTACTGCTGAGTCTATTATACATGATTATTGTCTACTTTCGGAATAATGTTACATTTGTTATATTTATCCACCCAAGATAATTGATATACTAATTCAGATATTAACAAATGTGATATTTTACTCGTAGATTAAACTATTTTTGTCATTACGATCACTTAGTAGCTATACACTAGGTTTGTAACAAGGAATTCTCAGTGGTAGCAAATCTGCACCGCGCTGCTGCTGAAGTTATGATAATTGGCGCTGCCGCCCGAGGGTTAAATATATTTTGATACTATGTTTGGCTGTGTGTCCATCTTCCACAGCAACTGTTATAATTAACTGCAAGATTTTTTCTTCGCTTAGTTAATATTTTGATACGTTTCAAAGGTCAAAATATCATAGTATTCACGAGAAAGAACCTTGAAAAGAAAACACGAAACTGTAAATTCTGTTTTAGTCTGAAATAGCGATGTCAGGAGTCAGAATATAGTTCATTTCTTTATTTTTAGAACAACTGAGTTACGGCTTTAGTTTTACTTTTTGTGAAAAAGGAATGGTTTCTGAACATACGATGCTAAAAGCGGTTTCAGAAGTACAAGAAAAGGGAAGATCTGTAAGTTTTGTTAACGAGGAGTTTGCGATTTCGTGAAAAACTTTGGGGATGTACTCTAAGTACTGTGCTAAATGTAAACAGATCTCATGTCATTCTACACAGTGAATTGAAAAGGTGCCTCACGCCTTTTTCAAACAGTCGACCTGAAACACAGTGCAATCAGTGCACAAACTGCAAGCGTTTGGCTTATCAGACATGCGTGAAAAATTAAATCCGCGGACTATTTTATGAGTCTTAAAACTGTGCTGAACTTTATGTATCTGGACAGTGATTAAAGTTGATTGGTTTGTATTACGACACTATAAAACATAGCAAGTTTAAGCTTTCCCATCGTCATAGTAAGATGTTAAGCATTTACTTAATATTCAACTTCATATTATCTACATTAAAATATGTTACTTCATAACTTTAATTTTCTCTGACTATACTAGTTTAACTTATCATATTACTATTTGTGTCAAAGTTCCCCAGCCTCTGGACCAACTTGCTCCGTGGTAGGGGTAGATTGGCCCACTTGACATATTTCCATTAATTAACTTATTCTAACATTTTAACTCATATTTTCAAGCTTAATAATCGCCATCCTGATTCAGTAATACCTCTCTAAGATTTAACAATAAGTTCGTAAATTGAAACATGTAAGATAAATTAATATAAAATAAAATTTAAAAAATGTGGCCAACGTGCCTCGGTTTCCCTTACTATTTATGCCCATCAACTCAGTGGCCGGTTCGTGACAACATTATCCCACTATCTACGAACATGGAGTTGTGCCAACGTAAGTTACATTCCTTGTGGTGAAAAAGGTAATACTACTTATTTTATTTATCACTAAGATCAGCAATATGTGTAATTTCATCCTTTTCCTTTTCTATTTAAATTATTTGTATGCTTCATAATGTTGAAGGCTTCTCTGTATATCTCAAAGGAGTAATTACTTTGTCTTGCTTCAACCACTGTGCCACAAAATCGAGGTTGATGGTTTACAGGCGTCTTCTGGTACCGCTGATTTATTCGTGTCGCCACATCTGCTGCTCTTCGCTTCTTCGCTTGCTGTCACTCAGGAGCAAATGATTTTTGTAGTAAAGTTTGAATCTTTTGTCCCATCACGTAATCTTTTCAATTGCTGATTTTCCAATCTAAACTTTGTTCCTGCTTATTTAATGGAGGGTTGCAAACATCGACATATCGCCGACATATCGGATTGCTCGTCTTCTCTTAGATATCACCTTATCTGTTTCTTCAATTGTGCAATCAGAATATTCGTTCTATACTGGTACGGTAATTATTCATAGACACGTAGACGAACGTAGCTTTCAGTGACTTCAAAGGGCTCAGCGTTTCTTTCTATTGATGTTTAAAGAGGTCTTTTTCGATTCCGTTCCATTCAGTATCTGATCCTCGTTATCACCAAGTTGTTTTTGGAACATTACTTTGGTGAAATGTGGAATGGAAAGCGTCTCTCATCCTATCAATCCCTCAAAGGATTGCCACCACATTCGCCACAGTTGTTCTTCCCATACTCGCTGCTACATCTGCTTACTGCTTGCTACCCTCATAGAGTGAACTAGAGAAGCTTTTATATTGACAATTTTAATTCGGTATTGAATCCACACTGAATGCTGAAATGTACGCAGTACCAGATAGTAGAGTGACATTTAAGATAATCATCCTAAAGAACAGAGTGGAATATATGGTATTTCACATTTAACATTTCCTAAGTATGTGGACGCTACGATGAAGAACACCCGAGCAAGCAGTTCAGCTGCAGAGGAATGGAACTATCTGAAAGTGGCAATCTCAGATAGTGCGCAGAAAAACATATGTACAAGACAAGGACATAAGTACAGGGTGTCCAGAAAAGGACTCCCTGATTTCAAAATTAAATACCCACAAAACAAAGATCGATAGAGGAATGCAGTAAACAGTATGTTTATTGAGAAAGCTGTTAGAAGTTTATACATCAGTTTGAAATAATAGTTACAAAAGCTGCTAACAGATGTCGCTGTATGCTTTACAGCTCATATCAGCACACATAAGTGAAATAATCGTATGAAAACACACTTTGCAAACAATCACATCACAAATGTCTCAACCGAAATGGATTCACATGCCACAGAGATCGCTGGTTCAAGCTCGTCCAGCGTGGCGGGATGCTTCGGGTAGGCCATGTCTTTCACTGTGCCCCACGAAAAAAAGTCACAGGGAGTCAAATCCGGTGAATATAGAGGCCAATCTATGCCTGCACCAGTAAATTTGGGATATTCCAAAGCAATTACTCGATTCCCAAAGTATTCCTCTAGAAAGAGAAACACTTGTTCAGTCCGATGTGGTCGGGCTCCATCTTGCATAAACCATTCAGTACCTGGTCGATCCTGTGCTGTGTGGCGACAAATTGTTCCAAAATTACAACGTAACGTGCACCAGTGACCGTTTCTCGAATGAAAAAGGGCCAATAATGCCTCTGCTGCATACAGCAGCCAACACAGTAACTTTAGGAGAATACAGGGGTTTCGCTTCACACCAATATGGCTTTTCGGAACCCCAAAATCGCCAGTTCTGCTTATTCACGTTTCCATTCAGGTGGAAGTGTGCTTCATCTGTAAACCAGATGCAGCCAACATTAAATCCTTCACTATCATTGTGAGCATCTGATTAGCAAAGGCAAACCTTTGTTGCACAGCTCGTACGGGTATGGCCTGGTGTGTTTGAATTTTGAATGGAAACATGTGTAGGCCCTTTCTCAGTATTTTCTGTGTGTTGAAACGTTCAAACCAATCTCAGATGCAATTCTACGGACGGATGACACTGGATTTCGCTGAATAATTCCAGAAACTGTGGCGATATTTTCAGGCGTAACTGCGGTTTGCTTGCGGCCAACATTCCCCACTAGACCATCAGTTACGCTGCCTGTTCGTTGAAATTTTGCGAAGAGCGTACGAATGGTTTTCGCATCGGGTCCTTTTGGAACATTAAATCGTGCTTGAAAACTTCGCCTTGTTGTCGTAGGACTCTCTTCTAACCTGTGGTACTCTAGCACCATAAAAACGCGTTGTTCAATGGAGTACATGGTTTTAATCTCTTCCTTCGGTACGCTAACCTCGTTTCACGTTTCAATAGTGGAACTGAACGCTTTGGGCTTCGGATCACTATTTATACAAGGCATTACGTCTGGGGATTACAGCGCCATATAATAGCAGCTTTTTTAACTATTATTTCAAACTGCTGTATAAACTTCTTACAGCCTTCATTATAAACATACCGTTTACTGCATTCCTCTATCGATATTTGTTTTCGTGATATTTAATTTTGAAATCAGGGAGTACTTTTCTGGACACACTGTAGGAATCATTGGTAACTGCAGAAACATTTTAAATGTTCAAATGTTTGTTAAGCTTAAGGGACTTAACTGCGGGGTCATCAGTCCCTAAACGTACAATCTAATTGTGAACTACCTTACACTAAAGACGACACAAACATCCATGCCCGAGAGAGGATTCGAAAAAAAATGAAACTATGAGAGATGAAGGCAGCATTTCTTGCCAAGAGATGTCTTTTTGTATCAAACATAGCCCTTAATTTGACAGAGAAACATCTAAAAATGTATGCACGGACCACAGACTTATGTGCTAGTGTATCATGAATAACGGAAAAATCGGAAAAAAATAGAAGAGTTTGAAATTAGAGAGAAATGTTGAAAATAAGACGGACTGATATGAAATCGAAAGGGCGAAAGAGGGACATTTGTAAAATTCTCGAATTTAATAAGGGGAGAAATTGGCAGCGAGATTTTTTAAAGAAACTATCAGGGATACGAATGGCTGGCTAACTGAATCCCGCTTTCACCTAATGCAATTTACCATAATCCAGTTTCTTTCCGTTTGTCAGTGGTAGGGAACTTAATTAGGAACCGCACGATGTCGGGCTTGGTGGTCTCCGGTAAAGTGCTTGAAGGAAACCGAAGGGTCACAGGATCGACACTTGGTCAGAACACGGATTTTTTCAGTCTGCGTTTTAACAAATCCTTCACCTCTCAACGATGTGAGAAGTCGCCAGAACCGACCCGTGGTTCGGATTCCAAGTTAAACTGTAGCTCCTCCTTCCCCGGTAGGATAACTGCGTTAGGTTAGGGACACGCAAGTCGCTGAAGTGACGTACGACTGAAATACTTGCACCAGCCACTGAGCCACACGAAAGTAATATTTATACCGTACGATACAAGAAATTAAATCTAAGTGCTGCGCTGCACTGGAGGGTTCAGCAATATTGAATTACTAGCCGAAAATCCTAAAACTAAACTCCGTCCGACAGGCCTCGAGCCCACTGGGTACTGACCGGCCGCAGGGTCATGCTCTGCCCGAGAGTGTCAACGGATGCGGTATGGAGGGGCACGTGGTCAGCGCCCCGCACTTCCAGCCGCTAAGTCAGCTTTTGTGACCGGAGCCGCTACTTCTTCATCAAGTAGCTCCTCAGTTGGCATTACAAGGGCTGAGTGCACCCGCCACAGAGTAACTATACAGAGAAGAAACCCCTCCTAAACCACTCTCTTACGCTGTCCTCTTAGTTCCGTAAGATGCTAGCAGATGTCAGGCAGTTCCCCAGCTTAGTAGCGGTAGACCACACTAGAGGCGCTTCTGAGGGTGCCTCTCGCACATCAGAGGGTAGCGTGGAGGGGAGGCTGAGGGAAGCGCTCATGCCGCCTGCCACGATGCCACGCTACGGATGTGTCCGGTGTGCCGGCGTTTGAGGGGAAATGGTGGTAGAGACATCCACTACCTGCCGTCTGCTATGGCCAGTTTTAAAGGGCTGCTTCTGACCAGAGCGCCATCATGGAACTTCTTACAGAACTGCTGAAATCCAGTGCCAGCTGTCACCAGTGCCACATCGTTACAGCGCTAAGTATCTGAATTTAATTTGTGTCAAATTTAATTTGCCAGTCTAGTTCATTTTCGGTAGTACTGTTTTAAGAGGTTTATTCCCGCGTACTTGCAGATTTCGTTTGTACTACTGTTTTAATAGTTTATTCTATCGTATTTGATAAATACCGTTGTGTTTAGTCTTCGTCTTTGACCGGTGTATTTCAAAACAAGTCAGAGACCGTTACTAAGCTCGTTATCAGTCAGTCCAGTGCCAGCTGTCACCAGTGCCACATCGTTACAGCGCTAAGTATCTGAATTTAATTTGTGTCAAATTTAATTTGCCAGTCTAGTTCATTTTCGGTAGTACTGTTTTAAGAGGTTTATTCCCGCGTACTTGCAGATTTCGTTTGTACTATTGCTTTAATAGTTTATTCTATCGTATTTGATAAATACCGTTGTGTTTAGTCTTCGTCTTTGACCGGTGTATTTCAAAACAAGTCAGAGACCGTTACTAAGCTCGTTATCAGTCAGTCCAGTGCCAGCTGTCACCAGTGCCACATCGTTACAGCGCTAAGTATCTGAATTTAATTTGTGTCAAATTTAATTTGCCAGTCTAGTTCATTTTCGGTAGTACTGTTTTAAGAGGTTTATTCCCGCGTACTTGCAGATTTCGTTTGTACTACTGTTTTAATAGTTTATTCTATCGTATTTGATAAATACCGTTGTGTTTAGTCTTCGTCTTTGACCGGTGTATTTCAAAACAAGTCAGAGACCGTTACTAAGCTCGTTATCAGTCAGTCCAGTGCCAGCTGCCACGAGTGCCGCAGCGTTAACAGCGCTAAGCTGCCGGACTCAGTTTTGTTGATTCGACAGTGTAGTTACCACTGACCACAGTTAAGTCAGCAGCCAGCCGCCTTCATTAGAATACTAGGCTCCTTTAAAGTTGTTAATTGCTGTCAATTGTATCGATAGGATGGATAGGATGTGTGCCTGCTGTGTGCGGACGCAGGAGGAGTTGGCCGCGGTTCGCGAACAGCTGAGCGTGCTGTTGGCTACGGTCAGCCGTCTTCAGGCTGCTGTCTCGGGGTGCAGCGATGGTGGGGAGTCTGGTGCGTCGAGTGGGACACCTCAGGTGTCTCACTCTTCGCTCCCTGTCCCTGCTACCGAGGCACCTTCAGGTGTACCGGACGTCGTCGAGCCGCCTTCTCCGCAAGGGGAGTGGCGGGTTGTACGGCGTTCGCGTCGCCAGAGGCGGAAGGCCAATGTGGAGGCTGGACGTCCTTCCGCGCCCGTTCGTCCTGTGAGTGAAAGTGTGGCCACTCCTTCAGCAGGGTCCGAGCAGGTGCACGGGGGGAGGGGATTATTAGTTATTGGGAGCTCCAATGTCAGGCGCGTGATGGAGCCCCTTAGCAGATAGCGTCCAGATCTGGAAGGAATTCCAATGTGCACTCGGTGTGTTTGCCGGGGGGCCTCATCCGAGATGTGGAGGCGGCCTTGCCGGCGGCTATCGAGGGTGCGGGGTGCAGTCGACTGCAAGTCGTAGCTCACGTCGGCACCAATGACGCTTGTCGCTTGGGTTCTGAGGACATCCTCAGGTCCTACGAGCGGCTGGCGGAATTGGTGAAGGCTGCTGCCTTCGCACGCGGGGTGCAAGCAGAGCTGTCGATTTGCAGCATTGTTCCCAGGGTTGATCGGGGTCCTTTGGTTTGGAGCCGAGTGGAGGGTCTGAACCAGAGGCTTCGCCGACTCTGTGACAGTCATGGCTGCAGATTTCTGGATCTGCGTTATCGGGTGGGGAATTGTAGGGTGCCCCTAGATAGATCAGGGGTTCACTACACTAAGGAAGCGGCTACTCGGGTAGCAGAGTACTTGTGGAGTGCACATGGGTTTTTTTTTAGGCTAGGCGCTAACTCTGATGAGCACTCGCCTGTCAGCATTCAAACAGCGAATTCAGGCCACGTTCGGAACAAAAATTCGAACATAAAAATATTAGCCGCGAACTTACAGAGTATTAGAAACAAAGTTCCCGAATTTGCAGCGCTGCATGGAAGTTATTGCGCTCAGATAGTTTTAGGCACCGAAAGCTGGCTAAATGATGATGTGGAAAGTTCAGAAATATTTAGCGAAGCGTGGAATGTATATCGGAAAGATAGATCTGATACAACCGGAGGAGGAGTGTTCATCGCTGTGGACAAAGATATTGTTTCTACTGAGATCGAGGTTGAAAGTAATTGTGAAGTTATCTGGGCACGCATAACAGGTCTAAAAGAAGTAAAGTTGGTTGTTTTTACCGGCCCCCCAGTGCTGCTGTTGCAGTTTTAGAATCATTCAAGGAAAGTCTACACCAGGTAGTGCATAGGTATCCGGGCCATGCAATATTAGTCGGAGGTGACTTCAACCTTAAGAGTATAGATTGGGACCTCGCTAGTTACATTTCAGGCGGTACAGACAAGCAGTCTTGCGAGCTACTTTTGGACACATTCTCCGAAAACTGTCTTGAGCAGTTAAACCGGCAACCCACGCGCAATGGAAATATTCTAGACCTTATAGCCACAAACAGGCCTGACCTTATTAACGATGTCTGTGTAGAGACAGGAATTAGTGATCATGATATCATCATAGCGTCGATGGTGACCAAAGTTCATAAACCAGTCAAGAAGGCTAGGAGCGTGTTTTTGTTGGGAAAAGCCGACAAGCAAATGTTACGATCGCACTTAGAAAATGAATGGGCATCGTTTAATTCTGGGACTATGGATGTAGAGGACTTGTGGACTAAATTAAATGCATTGTTAATGAAGGGTTAGAGAAATATGTGCCAGTAAAGACGATTAAGGATGGAAAAGATCCACCGTGGTATAATAATAATGTTAGAAAGCTGCTGAGAAAGCAAAGGCTGTTGCACTCTCGATTCAAAAAAGAACACGCAAATGATGACAGGCAAAAGTTAGTAGAGATTCGTGCGTCTATAAAAAGATCGATGCGTGAAGCATACAATAATTATCACAGCCATACCTTAGCAAAAGATCTTTCCGAGAACCCGAAAAAATTCTGGTCCTATGTAAAATCGATAAGCGGGTCAAAGCCCACTGTCCAGTCACTAGTTGATCATTCCGGGGCAGTAATAGAAGAAAGCAAACGGAAAGCTGAAGTTCTAAATTTAACCTTTAAGAAATCTTTCACGCAGGAGGACCGCACAAATATACCATCATTTGATCAACGTACTAATTCCGAAATGGGGGACATAGCAATAGGTATTTCCGGTGTAGAGAAGCAGCTGAGAGAGCTAAATACGAAAAAGTCTGCTGGTCCGGATGGAATACCAGTTCGGTTTTACAAAGACTATTCTGCGGCATTGGCCCCCTACTTAGCTTGCATTTATAGCGAGTCTTTAATTCAGCGCAAAGTTCCTAGTGATTGGAAAAAAGCGCAGGTGACTCCCGTGTATAAGAAAGGAAAGAGAACTGACCCATACAATTACAGGCCAATATCGTTGACATCAGTTTCATGTAGAATTTTGGAGCATATTCTCAGTTCGAACATAGTAAATTTCCTTGAAACGGAAAAGCTTCTTTCCATGAATCAGCACGGGTTTAGGAAACATCGTTCATGTGAAACTCAGCTTGCCCTTTTCTCACATGACATCTTGCGAGTCATGGACGAAGGGCAACAGGCGGATTGTGTTTTTCTCGACTTCAAAAAGGCGTTCGACACGGTGCCACACTGCAGACTGCTAACGAAGATACGAGCTTATAGGTTCACAGATTTGTGACTGGCTGGAAGACTTCCTAAGTAATAGAACGCAGTACGTTGTTCTCGACGGCGAGTGTTCATCAGAGACGAGTGTATCGTCAGGCGTGCCCCAGGGGAGTGTGATAGGACCGCTATTATTTTCTATCTATATAAATGATCTGATGGACAGAGTAAGTTGTAATTTGCGGCTGTTTGCTGATGATGCTGTGGTGTATGGGAGGCTGTCGTCTGTAACTGACTGTAATAGCATACAGGTTGACTTAGACAAAATTTCTAGTTGGTGCGAAGAATGGCAGCTAGCTCTCAATGTAGAAAAATGTAAGGTGATGCGCATGAGTAGAAAAAAACAATCCTATAATGTTCGAATACAGCATCAGTAGTGAGCTTCTTGATGCGGTCGCGTCGTTCAAATATCTAGGCGTAACATTGCAGAGCGATATGAAATGGAACGAGCATGTAAGGACAGTTGTGAGTAAGGCGGACAGCAGACTTCGGTTTATTGGGAGAATTTTGGGAAGATGCACTTCACCTGTAAAGGAGACCGCGTATAAAACGCTTGTACGACCACGTCTTGAGTATTGCTCAAGTATTTGGGACCCGCAGCAGATCGGTTTGAAGGAAGACATAGAGGCGGTTCAGAGGCGAGCAGCTAGATTTGTTACCGGTAGGTTCGACCAATGCGCGAGTGTCACGGAAATACTCCGGCAACTCAATTGGGGATCGCTGGAAGAAAGACGACGTTCTTTTCGTGAATTTCTGTTAAGTAAATTTAGAGGGCCGGAATTTGAAGCTGAGTGTAGTACGATCTTGCTGCCGCCTACTTACATTTCGCGTAAAGATCACAAAGACAAGATAAGAGAAATTAGGGCTCGTACGGAGGCATATAGGCATTCTTTTTTTCCTCGTTCAATTTGGGAGTGGAATAGGAAAGGAAATGCCTAGTAGTGGTACAGTGTACCCTCCGCCACGCACCTTACGGTGAATTGCGGAGTATGTATGTAGATGTAGATGTAGATCCCTCCTGCCCCGCACCCCTGCGCGTGTGACCGGGCCCTTACGAAGGTTTCCCGTCTGTATATTTTTGTCTGTGACCCTGCTTAACAACAGCGCTTGACACACCCGGACAGTTACCCATCCAAGTGCTAGCCAAGCCCGACAGTGCTTAACATCGGTGTATCCAATGTGGCACGGCCGTTGGCCAGCCGAAAGTCCGGCGGATATTTAGTTCAATCTTCCATTCCTGTCTCTGTTCATCTCCTACTGTCTCTCTTCATCCCCTCCCCCTTTACTGCCCAATTCCTCCTCACGTCTGTCCGTCTTCCTCTCCGCCTCTCTCAATCCTTCACCTCCTCTCATTGTCTATGAAGAATTACCTGAATGTAATGAATCTTCATGGTGACCGGTGAATCGAAGTAGACGTTTATTTCAAGGTAGCCTCTGCCATGCATCATACGAAGTATAAAAACCTTATCTATGAGAAGATACATACATGCGCCTACTTCTATGGGTATCGGTCAAAATCCATCCGCCATCCATCGTATGAAATCTTTGATATTCTTTGAAAGTGAAGTTTGCAATATTACATCGAGTTCGGAGATAAAAAGGATATTGATGTAAAGTACCGTCCTCCATACACCGTAAACAGTGACCTTCCTCTTCTTTTGAAAGTCAAGTGTGTAAAATTGTATCAATATAGGAATAAACTTGCAGACAGTTTCTATGGTATGCATGCATTGTAATTACTAACTACCAAAGCTGCGTTTTTATATTTTAATAGCATTGATATATACTTTAAATATGTTTTATATTTGTTAAGTACCCTCTGACATGATCATATGAAATCAAAAATCGTACGTTGACAGTAATGTTACTATTGTTTTGTAGGTTATGTGTTAAAAATTTTGTCAAGATAGGAATACGACTGCAGATTCGTGTGAAAATGTGCTGTAAGACACCTTCGTCCATACACCACACAAAATCTAATGTATACAGTAATGTCCCTCTAGTTTCGAAGGTCAAGTGTGCAAATGTTTCACAAAGACTAAAAGAAAACTATAACATTTTATATAATACAAACAAACACACAAACACATTGACGTTCTTCTTTATATATTAGATTAGTTATATATCAATCTCAATTTGCACACTGATAATAGCAAAGTGTCCATAGTGACGATTCGCGTGGAAACAATACTAAAAAGTGTACCTAAATATGTACGTTTTGTTTTCCAAAATTAAATCATTACAGAATTGAATAAAGGAGAAACTAAAAAAATACAGTGAGCAGAAGATGGAAAAGGTACTATAAATGTTTAAACATTAGATTTACAGGAAGTGCAAAATGGTAAAGTAAGAATAGGTACGGGAGACATCCGAGACTGAGGGTGGGATGAATATGTAGGACGATTACCCAAAGGAAATGAAGACTATATTACTGACTGATGAAATTGATTAAGGTAAGATGGGAGGTATGATAGTGCAAGAAAAGATTGACAGAACAGTTCAAAGACACAGAAAGAATGTAAAAATCCTATTTCCAAGAAATACAAATGTTGATGAGCGTATCGTGGCTACAAATTATTTACAAAATATATTTACAAATGAAAGAAAAGGCGGCTAGAAGTAGACCACGAGGTAACTCATTTAAGATTCCAGAGAAATGTAGGAATTCGTTAAGCATCATCCTCAACTGAGATACGTTACGAAAGACCTCAGACGATGATAAGTGCAACACACATTAAAATTATGGTGGTATGTGGAATTAGATACTGGACCCGAAAACGTATTTAAAAACCATACTGAAGTTACATTACATTAAAACAAGAGACGAAGGACATGAAAGCGAAGCATTATGAAGGAGTGATACAACTATGTTATTCAACTTTTGCATTGAGCAAGCTATATCATGTGGTAATCTATTTGTCATGGGAAACATTTGACTCAATTATTCATACTTTTTATGCTACATACATTACAAGATAATCATCATCATATTATCTCACGATAATGGGACAAGTACGTATAGTGAGTATGCGATTAAGTGTTTGTGTAACAAATTATTTTGTGTTCTTATGGGTGATTGTGGGGATTAAAGTTGAGAGAGGATGAAACTGGTGCAGGCAATTTATCTGAATGGCGTCCCGGGTGTCACCTACAATAATCTTTATATATTAAGCTGAGTGTCTGTAATTTTTGTGTGTTTGTTTGTGGGTTCTTATTGTATACAACTCTACAGTTTTCTTCCAATGCTTATCAAATTTTGCCCACGTAAGGTTCAGTCAATGATGACGGTCGCCGTATGTGTTAGGATTACGTACAACACATTGTTCACGAGATATGACGTCATAAACAATGAGATGCACGAAAAACTGCTGCATCAAACGACAGTGTTGCACACTTACTCTTAAATTACTGGGCCGATTTCAACCAAATTTGGTGCACATAGTCTTTACCGTAAGGTGACAATGCTGGCTGGGCAAGAATCACATACGACACATGGTTCAGGAGGTACAACGTCATAAACAATATAGTTGCTAGAAACTGTCACATACTGCGACGAGACTTTATTCACACACTGAGTGAGAATGAGAGTACTTAGCGACTTGCAACCAACTTTAAACATAATTTCAAAGCTTTTTAAACCTTTTTCTTACTGACAACCATAGAAAATTATGAAAGGATAAAAGTTTCTAGCTTACCACTTTTCTGTTGTTCATGAACTAAAACTACGGTATTCAGTATGACATTACAATTTGTAATTTCAACACTACAAATTGTAGCCGCAGCAGATTTTGCACACAGTATACACACATATAGCGGAATGTACTTTCGGAATTGTATCACAGTACAAACACGTAGTTCATGAGATATGAGCCATAAACTGTAAGGTTCATAGCAAACCGCCCTACACACTCCATATTTTATAATCTGTTACTTCTTCACTACTAATTGTATTCGCAACAGATTTTACAGACTTACAGAATTTGTACCTGAAAAAACACATAATTTCACTACATTTAAGTCAATAAATATGAGATCGTGCGAATTTTATATGCCATTTGCGTTTTGATTGCTATCTTTCTTTGTTTGGATACTGCACATATAATTTTGTACATTATGCATGACAGCTTTTTTTTATATATTCTCTGATAAATATGACGTGCTATTAGAAAAAGGAGATGGACAGAAAGAAAAGGTATAGGAGTACTAACTCAAGGCTTGAATAAATAAATAAATAAATACCCGACCAAAGCCGAATTTTGAGTTAGTATTCTCATATATAAACGAATCCCATTTAATATTTCGTGCCGTAAACCGTGTTCTGTATTAAACGTAAACGTTAAAAATCCACATTTCTTGTTTATTAGACCACTCCATTCAACATATACTGTAATTCCAATTCACTGTAATTGAGTACACCTTTGCCGCGGTGGAGTAGCCGAGCGGTCTAAAGCGTCTCGCTGCGGAGCGCGCGGTTGCACGCCGTGGAGGTTCGAGTCCTCCCTGGGGCATAGCTGCGTGTGTCTTGTCCTTAGGTTAGTTTACCTAGGTTTAAGTAGTTTGTAAGCTACGGACTGATGACCACGCAGTTTGGTCAGATAGATTTACAAACATTTGAACATTTTTTGAGTACACCTTTATATTATTTTCTCCATTGCTTCCTCAATGTATATAATCCACATTATGTGCGAAACACAACGTTCCCTACACTTTTTTTAATCCCAGCCTTTCTTCCTCAACCTACATTCTTTTTTCTCTGACTTTTCGCTGTCTTATCTGCTACTATCCTACAGATTACACATTTCTTCTGAACATTTCGAACACGTAGCGTCATTTTACATTGCGAAACAGTTTTTCTACGTTGATAATTTCTTTGACGTTATCTTCAACGATTTTAAGCCCCGCTTCAATTATCAAGTGCAGCCTCCCTTTATCAAGCTTTCCTAAAACTAATCCGATGGCAGTCAAAATAAATCTCATTTATTTGCTATTCATCACTATAACAGTATCCGTCTTCACGATGAACTCTGTTTCGGTACCTACCTGCGTCATTACTTATCCGCTGTGACAGGTGGTAGTCTCATGATCTCCCATCTGCGTGGCGTCACCGCTACGACGCTTATGACTCGACGGTGAGCGCTTCATTGTTCCTGGAGCCTTATCTCGCTCTCCTGCTCCAGTACACTAATAATGGCGTCACCCGCTGCTTTGTTGTCGGGCTTTACCCTGTGAAGCGACGCCACAAAACTGACGTGCCACTTTAATACAATGTGGCGGGAACAAAAATTTACTTTCAAAGTCCCTTGCTAATAGTCCATGTCAACAAAATATTTTTTTCAATAGGATCTCGAAATCTGTATTGAGGAAAACTAGACCAAGAATTTTTCGGACGAGAGTAAATTAAATATGATTACGTGCTTTAATATAAAATCATGATTAGAAAAAGACAAAGAAATCTTGAAATACAACAGACAGGAAGTTCATACTCACACGACATGTTCATTAGTATGTTCTGAAGAAACGATTAGCATGACACTGTACCCCACAAGCGGCTTCTAATGATATTGCGTGCTTATGGAATATCTCCCCAATTGTGCGATTGGATTCACGATTTCCTATCAGAAAGGACACAGTTCGTTGTAATTGACGGTAAGTCATCGAGTAAAACATAAGTGATATCTGGCGTTCCCCGGGGAAGCGTTATAGGTCCCCTACTCTTCCTTGTGTTTATAAACGATTTAGGAGACAATCTGAATAGCTCCCTTAGACTGTTCGCGGATGATGCTGTCATTTATCGATTAGTGAAGTCAACAGAAGATCAAAAGCAACCGCAAAGCGATTTAGACAAAATTTCTACATGGTGCGAAAATTGGCAATTGACACTAAATAAAGAAAAGTGTGAAGTAATACACATGAGCACTAAAAGAAATCCGCTGAACTTCAATTACACGATAAATCAGTCAAACCTTAAGGTCGTAAATTCTACCAAATACCTAGGAGTTACAATTACGAGCAACTTAAGACTGGAGAGAACACATACAAAATATTGTGGGGAAGGCGAACCAGAGGTTACGTTTCATTGGCAGAATGCTGCGAAGATGCAACAGCTCCACCAAAGAGACTGCCTACATCACACTTGTGCGTCCACTACTGGAGTACTATTGCCCCTTGTGAGGCGCTCACCAGGTGGGACTGACGAAAGACATTGAGAGGGGGGGGGGGGGGCGAGCGTTACGGAAATGTTGCACGCATTGGGGTGGAAATCACTGACTTTTACTTCTGAATGCGAAAATATTTTGCTAGCACCCACCTACTTAGGGAGACATGACCATCCCAATAAAATAAGAGAAATCAGATCGAAAATGGAACGATTTAGGTGTTCTTTCTTCCCGCGCGCTATTAGAGAATAGAACGGTAGGAAAACTTATGAAAGTGGTTAATTAACCCTCTGCCAGGCACTTAAATGTGATTTGCAGAGTATATATGTAGATGTAGATTTCAGTCGCTTCAGTTCCGCTTACGTGCTGTTACCTAGCACGCGCGGGATCCTTCATGGTCCATACTGACTTCATCGCACCATTTTGCCAGTAGAGTTAGTGAGAAATGCTGTAATGGATGCCACTGTGGTGCAATCGCTGTCGAATGGTACGCGCAGTCGCTCCTTGTTTTGCAATGCATCGAATTTGTTGTGACATGGTGACTGATGTGGCAGACCCACCCATTATTGACATGTGCTCAATATGCTTATACTGTTGCAACGAAGGGGGTACAATATGAATCGTGTGTCCGTCGTTCTCTCCTGCATTCAGTCGCTTGGTTAAGCCGCTTTTACACTTCTTGCGTCGGTTGAGTACTCGAGACGAGTGTGTCTAGTACAGCGCCCCTGGTGTGTTATATCCGTACTGCGACTCGCCTGTATGAACTGATTGTTTTCGCTTGGATGTCAGTATCAAAACTGCAGAGCTGACTGCTGTGTGTTTTCGCATCTGAATGATGAAATGAGGTTACGAGGGCACTTTTACGTGGGATCAGGAAATTACGGTATATTGAGGGTAATGCATAGTTTATATTCTCGGCAAATATCATATGGTAAATTATGTACACTACTGAAGCCCTAAAAAATAGGAAATTCCCTTGCGGGATCCTCCCGTTGATCGAGTTTTAACGAGTGCTTCGTTCAGTGTTGTACTTTCAGTGTATTCCAACAGTGCGTTTGCCGTATTCAGACAAGTGTCGCTCTCGTCGTTTTATCAGTGTCTCCGTTATGTTCATTACCTCCAGTGCACTTTTTCTCTCTCTCTCTCTCTCTTTTTATCGCAGCCTTGGTGCAGATTTTAATCATACTACATGTCTTTAACATCTTGTTCAATGTATCTTCAATATTTTCACTTTCTCAAGTTTTACAATCTCACAATTTTTTACTCCTGTATTAACAATTTTATTCTTCATTTCCACTATGTTTTAAAACTTGCGGCTGAAGAGCAGCGTATGAGGCTGCTGTCAGCCTGCCTGAGTTGTACATGGGTTTCAAAATTACAATAAAGAACCAAAAAAGAAACGTGTCGTCTTATACATTAATTTGCTTGCAGACACAGGGAATAATACCGAAAAAGCAGTAAAAAGCGCCTTTTTACTTCCAATATATTGTAGGTTTTTTTTTTTTTTTTTTTTTTTTTTTTTTTTGCTAACGGTCAAATTACGGCGAAAATGACTTTCTCTTCTAATAATTCTGAGTCTTTCGCTGTTGAAATAATTTGTATTAGAGCACGTTTGTATATTTACATTCGTATTTACGCACAGTGCAGGCTTTTCCCCTGTAAAACGAAAATATCTTTCTGTTTGTAAATATGTCTTCTCTCTCCAACTCTTTTTTTTTTAACCAGAATGCTAGTAGAAAAAAGAATAATAGGGTCTGTTTCAACCTTTTCGGCGTGACGAGAAGATAAAGCAAACAACAGAATAGACTTAATTTTCTTCCTTAGAGACATCCGCAACCGTCAATGCTCATTTGTTTTTAAATAACGGGATCCGCAACAGTTGTTAATTTCAAACTTTTTACTTATTTATGCACTACCCGAGTTTCGAAACTTATATCTCACCACCAGGTGCATTTAGTGAGTCCATAAAACTGTTACACTTAGGAACAGATTAAATTAGTTAGTCTCTACAACATGCAACAAGCCGTGAGGCAGTGTAGGCATCTTGGGCGCGACATAGCCACTCTGATCCGAGCATCGCAACAGCCCTCCAAAAGCCATCGTAGCAGTTCAAGTGCTACTATTAAAAGAAAAAGAAAACAGAGTTTTAAATGATTGGAAACCACTTCTACAATATGAATTTAGCTAGACCAGAATAGGTTAACTTGCGACATTAGTAGTTACTTGCTTCTGTGCACGAGTATTCTGCAGCACACTCCGAAAACTGCACACTCGGCACAATCCAGAGATCATAGACGCACTCGCGATATGGTTGGTGGTTGATTTACACGCAGGCGCGAAAGGCGCACACACTTCGAGTAGGTCGACTTTCAGCAGAAATTCGATCGTGTAAAACGGGTTTTTGGTCCGATACAGCACCGACTTCTCAGAAAGATAAGACACAGTCCCTGCAAGCAAGTACCCTTTCTCGAGAGACGTACGCTGCCTTCTAGGAAGCATGCTGAAGCTCTTCGCGCGAAACAACAGCGTGGAATGATACATCCAGTACGTACACACGGCCGTGTGTTCACCCTTTATACAGAGCTTTCAAGTGGTGCCACTGACGCCCATTATATGTGCCTGCAGTCGCATGCTGCAGACATCGCCTAATTTGGATGAGTCGTTTACGGTGTTGTCTTTTGGGTGATCAACAGTGTTGCTAAGCGGTCTGCGACGTGCCAGTCACGGTCTGCACGGCCGCTGCGGTCGGGGGCTCGAATCCCACCCCCCCCCCCCAAGGCCTTGGGTGTTTGTACCGTCTTTAGTATAACATAGTTCCTAAGTAGCTTGTAAGTTTAGGGACTGATGACCCCGTAGTTAATTCCCATCAGCTCTACGAACATTTGAACATTTTAAATCTTTAGACAACAGTGTATATGGGTCAGTTTAATGGAAACCCTGCACCACAGAGTTAAAACATTTATCCCATTAGTAGATGAGACGATCATTTATGTTTAGTAAAATTCAGAAGGCCGCTGATGTTTAAAGATTCTCACCTACTCTAGTACCTCTTTCGCCGACTGTAACCAAAAAACACTCAAGTATTTCTTCAGGTCACTGAATATGTGAAAATCACATGGTGAATGATCCTGGATGTTGGACATGTTAAGGTCTTTTCCGAAAAATTCTCTGAAGCGTAACATTCTTCCAGTTGGCTCGGGGTAGGGGCGTTATCGTGTCAGCTTCTTTCTTTTATCTCCACAGGGGCCAAAACATTTTGCCACCATTTCGAGCCTGAGGCCAAACTGTAAAGCCAACAGTAAAAGCTTTCCACATCTGCTCTTCCACATGAATCCAAAGCTGGACATCCAAGTTCCGGTAAGATCATACTAGCCTTCTTTATCGACCGCAGAGGCCTCTATGATCATTGATTTTTTCAATCGTGAAGCCAGTAACAATGCGCAGTGCTATGAAGATGTTTGTTTGTTAGGCTTATGGAACTTCATTGCGGTGTCCTCAGTCACTTACAAACTACATATAAATTAACTTATACTAAAGACAGCACATACATCCATGCCTGAGGGACGATTCGAGCCCCCGACGGGGAACGGCATCCCGCATCGGAGCATAGCGCCTCAATGCGATCGGCCACTCCCCCGCGGCTGCTATGCTGACATTTTCATAAACTTTCTACGTGTCTCAAAATAAAAACGCCCATGAATGCTGTGCTACGGAATCGTTCTATTGCACGGTAACTCACACACCACACAGTGCCTATTGGACGAATGCAATTACATTGGCAATCATTGTAAAATCAACCGTATAACCCGGATCTGTCCTCATGTTATTTTTCACATCTTTGTCAACCTGAAGGTAGTTTTGCGCGGACGTCGATTTCAGTCGGAAGAAGAAGCGCAAGAATGGGTGTGGTTGTCGAACCGTCAGCGAACGGACGGGAGATTAGATGGCTAGCTCAAACAACTGATGGATACGTGGGAATGAAAAGAAATTCATGGCACAACTTCAGTGAGAGAACGGATCAACTGACAGTATATAGCTTGAGACAGCAACTATTGTTTATTAATGGAGGAGGTTGTAGGTTCAAGGTGGTAAAGGTTCGCCAGAAGATTTGCACAGGGGAAGCTACCATGGAAAGATGATCATATCATTCTTCGAGCAAGACAACAACGAAGACAACGATAGCAACAATTACCATCTAAAATGGATTTACTATCTTTTTTGTTATGTAATTTAAGTTTTAGTAGAAGAAAGTACCAACTTAAAATTGCTCAGAGAAAACGGATGGCATCCTAATTCGAATACCAGTTTCCCATTCATCTAAACAATTAGACAGCGAAGATTGAAAGCGGAAGGCACATTGGTATGAAAAACGGTCATTAAAATCTTATAAAACATTGGTAATTTGAAACACTGGTCATAACGTTCTATTAGTTACAAATACACTTCACGGTGACAGAGATAAAAAGAAACGAAACAGGTAAGCGATCTCTTCTCCAAACATTCACACTGCTCTTACCTACTGAACTACACTACACTAGCACTTTTGGTTTATTTTCTAAATGTTACACTCGTTGTGTTGACACGTGAAGACGAAACAGAAATGCCGGTCGCGGTGGCCGAGGGGACTAAGGCGCTCCAGTCACGGTCTGCACGGCCACTACGGTCGGGGGTTCGAATCCCCCCTCGGGCATGGATATTTGTGCCGTCCTAGTTCGTAAGTAGTTCATAAGTAAGTTTAGGGACTGATGACCCCGTAGTTAAGTCCCATAGACTCTACAAACATTTGAACATTTTGAAAACAGAAATATTATTACAATCCTCTTAATAGACTAAACAGCACTGGTGTAATATCTAAGCGTGACTTCGTGTTTTAGATATGCTAACGTTTAGGACAGAGTTCATAACCAAGAAAGACATAGGCGTTAGTAATGACAGCCTTCGAACAGTGCGGACGATAGAACGTTTACTCTGAGCAAAGCACCGATTCATTTCTTCGCTAGAGCCACTGTATACAAACCCCGTAGAATCACTGATACATACAATTTCCGGAATAAAGGATTATATTTATTTTCCTTTGAGGGGAGACACGAAAATGAGAAAAAAATTCTTTACATAATCTTCAAGAGATGCTGCGAAAGCTCTTCACTGAAGAAAACCATATGCCACTTCGGGACTGGAATATTTCAAGTAGGAAGCAGGACTTGTTCGGTCATCTGCACTAAGTTTCGTTTGATACAGCTCTCCATTCCCGGCGCTTGCCATCTATCCTCGACAATTTAGAATGTTGCTGCGCCCCATCACCGACCATCTGCTCTGTGGATAGAAGTCTAAACCTGTTCCTATGATCCTTTTCGCTTTGCCACAGTTACAATAGATGATTACAGTTGCGACTCATGTCTGAATATACTATCTCTTGATTTCATTATGTTGTTTATATTTCCTATAGCTGACTAGTTTTATAACGTCTTCTTTTATTTATCCAACGGATCATAAATATAGAGTTGCCAGTAATCCAAGTTGTATATCCATATAGGACTCTGCCGCATGATATCTTTTTATGGATCGTTTCCTGGTCTCGGAGTTTATATTATTGGATATTTGACTTTCACTAGGTGTTTGTTTTATAGAATGCTGTTTTGTCTTCTGCAATTCTTTCTTGAGTCTTACTTCTTCATTTGTAAGAGTCCTGAGACAGCAACGCAAGAACTGGTACTGGTGCCTGTTGATATCATGATAGCTTCCTCTTCACATTGTCGGCCATCTTACCACATGTAACATATCTCATTGGCTTAAGCGCTCACTTTGTTACGCTTATTAGTGGGGCACAAAATGGAAATGAACTTGAAATGAATTTTTATATTTTTACGTATATCAAAAGTTTGCTACTCCATTAATAAATATGTTTTGTTTAAAATAAGTACCAAAATTTGTTCGCGAGGTACGATTATTTTCCTGATTCACGGTGCGAGCGTGTATTTAAATGCCACGCCTTCGTTTTACACAATCTTCGAAAGATTTCATTGATTTACGACGTTCCTTTTACGCCATTTTCTGCTTCTGTTGCGTATCGTGTGAAGACTTCCTAACCTGTATCTGATAATATACCCCTTCGTTCTATCACTTTTGTCAGTGAAGTTTGTTGCGAGTGAAGTAAGGTCTGATTTACATTTTATTTGGCTCTGCACTTTAAAAACATTATAAAAATATCAGGAACAAATACATTCTCGCCTAAAGTGAAATTCAGTAGGTAAATTCTTCGAGTTAGTCAAATTAACCATTAATGCCTTTCATATAGAAAATCATTACCTCAATAATGACATTATATATCAAAATATCATCAAGGTGTTTTCTCTCAGCCAGATTGTGGAAATATATATATATACAGGGTGTTTCACTAAGTGTGTTTGCCTCTGTAACTTATAAAATAATGGGTGTCGGGAAATTTTAATGCGGTAAGTCAACACAAGAAGTGATACACTTTCAAATGTTCAAATGTTTGTATAGTCTATGGGACTTAACTACGGGGTCATCAGTCCCTAAACTTACAAACTACTTAAGAACTACTTACGATCTAGGTCGGCACAAATTTCCATGCCCGATGGGGGATTCGATCCCCTGACCGTAGTGGCCGTGCAGACCGTGACTGGAGCGCCTTAGACTCCTCGGCCACCGCGGCCGGCTGTTACACTTTCTGCGGAGCTATGAACATAGTTTATTGTATCATTTCCCAAAGAGTTACTGCACAAATATATAAATTTTTAAATGGAACAGTAGCTTTTTCTATCGTGCATTTGAATTGTTGAAACCAGCTGCGTCCAAATCAATTTCATCTACATTCCTATCACTGTTAGTTTGGGAGCTACAACCCTTCAAAGTTTCAGGGGCAGATACCACAAACGCTGCGCATAATGCAATGTGCCTTCTAAATGTGGTGCGGCCGAGTTTTAACGTCGCCGGTGTCACCGAGCGAGAAGCTTCCTCGATGCGCTTGTAGACTGCCGACTGTCGCCGCTCACGGCCGTATACCCGACAGTTGGAGCCACACAAACAACCGGGGCTCAATATACCACTGACATCGGATGACGATGGCATACACGAACAACGAGTACGTTGACATGTTGCTGATGCTCGGCGAGTGCCGGCACGATGCCACTGAAGCAGCCACGGCGTATGCCATGAGTTATCCTAGGCGAAGAGCCCCGGCAGCCATTACGTTCTTACGTGCTGAACAAGACTTCGGGAAACAGGCAGCTTGGTAATGCGCCGCAGTAACAGACGAAGACCTGCAAGAAGTGAGGAGACGGAGGTGTTTGTTTTAGCTGCAATACAACACGATGCTCATGTCAGCTTACGAACCGTTGCTGCAGTCGCTGGTGTCAGTCTCACATCTGTGTGGCGTATAGTACACGGCCACAGGTTTCATCGTACCGCCTGTCACTGACCCGGGAGCTGCATGGGAACGATTTCCGTGCAAGAGTGACATTCTGTGAGTGGGAGTCTTTACAAAGTGTTATGTTCTCTGATGAGTCCACGTTCACAAATTATGGTGCAGTGAATCGCCATAACATGCACTACTAGCCCGCAGACAATCCTCGGTGGGTACGACCTGTCGACCGTCAACGTAGGTGGTCTATTAACCTGTGGTGTGGAATCCTTGGGGATGAAATCCACACTACTTCCCAGGTACACTGACAGGTGAGTTATATCGCGCTTTTATAGCCGACAGTTTGGGTGGTCTCCTTGAACATGTGTGTCTACACACGAGAGTTCATATGTGGATGCAGCACGATGGTCACCCAGCCCATTCTGCGCATGCTGTTGTGGAAGAACTAAACAACAGGTTTGCAGGAAGATGGTTGGGACGCCATGGTCCTCATTCATGGCCCTCAAGGTCGCCCGATTTAACACCAGTAGATTTCTTTTTGTGGGGATATCTAAAGGATCGTGTTTATGTCACTGAGCCCGCATCCCCAGATGATCTAAAACGGCGCATCGAGGACGCATGTCGCTCCGTCACACCGGTTATGTTACATATCGTCCGCAGATCCTTTCGACGGCGCATTGCATTATGCATTGAGGAACATGGACACACATTTGAACATCTCATGTAAATCAACTTCCCACCGCCATGACATCCATCACCCACCACATAGCCATGTATTACGTACAGCGTGTGGTATCTGCCCCTGAAACTTTGAATGGTTGTAGCTCCCAAACTAACAATGATAGGAATGTAGTTTAAATTGATTTGGACGCAGCTGGTTTCAACGATTCGAATGCACGCTAGAAAAAACTATTGTTCCATTTAATTATATCTTTGTGCTGTAACTCTTTGGAAAATGATACAATAAAGTATGCTCATAGCTCCGCAGAAAGTGTAACATTTCTTGTGTTGACCTACCGCATTAAAATTTCCCGTCATCTAGATTAGATTAGATTAGATTAATACTTGTTCCTTAGATCATGTATACGACATTTCGTAATGATGTGGAACGTGTCAGTTTAGTAAATTATGTCTATACTTGACAATCTATATTTTAAGAATTTTTTTGTAAATTTTTTTTTTAAATTTTTTTTATTTATTTTTTTTTATTTTTTTTATATATATTTTTTTATGTTTTATCTAAAAATTCATCTACATTGTAGAAGGAGTTGCCATTCAGAAATTCCTTTAATTTCTTTTTAAATACTAGTTGGCTATCTGTCAGACTTTTGATGCTACTTGGTAAGTGACCAAAGACTTTTGTGGCAGCATAATTCACCCCTTTTTGAGCCAAAGTTAGATTTAACCTTGAATAGTGAATATCATCCTTTCTCCTAGTGTCGTAGCTATGCACACTGCTATTACTTTTGAATTGAGTCGGATTGTTAATAACAAATTTCATGAGTGAATATATATATTGTGAAGCTACAGTGAGTATCCCTAGATCCCTAAATAAATGTCTGCAGGATGCTCTTGGGTGGGCTCCAGCAATTATTCTGATTACACGCTTTTGTGCAATGAATACTTTTTTACTCAATGTTGAATTGCCCCAGAATATGATCCCATATGAAAGCAGTGAATGAAAATAGGCGTAGTAAGCTAATTTACTGAGATTTATATCACCAAATTTTGCAATGACTCTGATAGCATAAGTAGCTGAACTCAGACGTTTCAGGAGATCTTCAATATGTTTCTTCCAATTCAGTCCCTCGTCAATGCAAACACCTAAAAATTTTGAATATTCTACCTTAGCTACAGATTTATGTTCAAAGTCTAAATTTATTAATGGTGTCATGCCATTTACTGTATGAAACTGTATATACTGGGTTTTATCAAAGTTTAATGAGAGTCCATTTGTAGAGAACCACTTAATGACTTTCTGGAAGATATCATTTACAATTTCATCAGTTAATTCCTGTTTGTCAGGTGTGATAGCTATACTTGTATCATCAGCAAAAAGTACTAGCTTAGCATCTTCATGTATGTAGAATGGCAAGTCATTAATATATATTAAGAACAGCAAAGGACCCAAGACCGAACCTTGTGGGACCCCATTTTTAATAACTCCCCAGTTAGAAGAATTAATTGTGTCATCTACATCATGTGAACTGCTTATTTCAACTTTCTGCACTCTTCCAGTTAAGTATGATTTAAACCATTTGTGCACTGTCCCACTCATACCACAATACTTAAGCTTATCTAGAAGAATCCCATGATTTACACAATCAAACGCCTTTGAAAGATCACAAAAAATCCCTACTGGTGATGTCCGGTTATTCAAAGCATTTAATATTTCATCAGTGAAGGTGTATATAGCATTTTCAGTTGAAAAGCTTTTTTGAAAACCAAACTGACATTTTGTTAGAACATTATTTATACTAATATGTGAAGCAATTCGAGAATACATAACTTTTTCAAAAATCTTTGATAAAGCTGTCAGAAGTGAGATGGGCCGGTAGTTGTTGACATCGTATGTATCCCCTTTTTTATGCAAAGGTTTAACTATAGCATATTTCAGTCTATCTGGGAAAATACCCTGCTTTAATGAGCTATTACAAATATGACTGAGAATCCTACTTATCTCCTGGGAACAAGTTTTTAATACCCTGCTGGAAATGCCATCAATTCCATATGACCGTTTACTCTTGAGAGAGTTTATTATTTTCCTAATTTCTGAAGGTGAGGTGGGTGGAATTTCAATTGTATTAAATTGTGTGGGTATGGCCTCTTCCATTAATTGCCTTGCTCCTTCTAATGAACATTTAGATCCTATTTTCTCCACAACATTTAAAAAGTAATCATTAAAAATGTTTTCAACTTCTGACTTTTTGTTGATAAAGTTTTCATTTGTTTTGATGGTAATACCCTCTTCCTCTGCTCTTGGTTGCCCTGTTTCCCTTTTAATAATATTCCAAATTGTTTTAATTTTATTATCAGAGGAGCTAATCTCAGACATGATGCACATGCTTCTTGATTTTTTAATAACTTTTCTTAATGTAGCACAGTAGCTTTTATAATATTTTATTGTTTCTTGGTTATTACTCTTTCTTGCGGACAGATATAGTTCCCTTTTTCGGTTACACGATATTTTTATACCTTTAGTAAGCCATGGTTTTTTGCATGGTTTCTTATAATTAAATTTTACTAATTTCTTGGGGAAACAGTTATCAAATACCCTTACAAATGTATCGTGAAATAAATTATATTTTAAATTAACATCAGGTTCCTTGTAAACCTCATCCCAGTCTAACTGCTGTAGACTTTCTTTGAAATTTTTAGTTGTTAAGTCATTAATCGAGCGCACTATTCTGGTGGACAGTTTCGAATTACTGAATGGAGCTATTTCATATAATGTTACTAGCTGTGCACCATGATCCGAAAGACCATTCTCAATGGGACAAGCATTTATGTTGTTAAACTTATCTTGGTCTATAAAAAAGTTATCTATCAATGTACTGCTGTCCTTTACTACCCGAGTAGGAAAATCAATAACGGATGTCAGATTGAATGAGCCAAGTAAGACTTCCAGGTCTTTCTTCCTATTACACTCTTTCAGTGAATCTATTATTTTATAAGTTACAGAGGCAAACACACTTAGTGAAACACCCTTTGTGTGCAATGCATGGTGGTGTCACACATATAAATGAGAATTAGTGTCGCCACAAAAGGATTCAAAAGCTGATAATGAATTGTGAAAAGTGTGAAGCAATAACTTATGGTCTGAGGTCAACTGTTAAAAACTAGAGGCAGGCAAACTCTTTTGTGTAATGCTTGAAATTCCAAATCCATCTGAAAAATGTATGCCTTATATTGGAACTACTTTTGCGAAGGTCTGTTACTTCTCAATGAAAAAATCAGGGTGAATAAGCATCAAAGGAAAGTGATGACATTGAATGTGACGATATGTGTGAATGTTTAGAGGGCAGCTGGTAGAAACGTGGCCATACCTCACTAAATTGTATTGTGACAGCTACATCATTTCATACCGGCAAGAGAATTGGATTCCAAACCGATGGCAGTGAAATTGAGAAGCACGATGAAGAGAGCTGCCACATAAAGTATGCTGGTCCAAGGTATTTTGTTTATATTACTTATGAATGTAGGAATATATATTATATACCTTCAATTAAAATTACACTTTTCTAATACTTTATTTTTCAAATTCAAATGTTCAAATGTTTGTAGAACTTATGGAACTTAACTACGGGGTCATCAGTCCCTAAGCTTACAAACTACCTATGAACTAGCTAAGACTAAGGACGACACAAATATCCATGCCCGAGGGGGGATTCGAACCCGTAGTGGCCATGCAGACCGTGACTGGAGCGCCTCAGTCCCCTCGGCCACCGCGGCCGGCTTTTCCAAATTGTTTCTGTTAAAAGAGTGAAGTAGCGTTGACAGAACACTAATAAAAATAGACTTCCCTTCTACCTTAAAGTATGTAAACTGGCGCTATAAGAGTAAAACACGTCATTTCATTTAACATTATCATTTAAAATTATTATGCCAATACATACAGGTCCAAATCGAAGTTTTTTGTTGTGAGAGTTTTCTTCTCCATTACCTACATGTAAATGGAAAGTAATATAAGCTAATAAAGTCAACACTCATTCATTGCAGTATGATAACTTTTTAATGAGAATACGGTCTTTGAAGTACTTTAGAAGGTATAAAATTAAGGCTTAATGAAAAGTTTGGAAGGTCAGAAAACGGAGAAGCAGTCAATAGCAATTTTGGTTTTACACTGTAGACCAAAAGCCTTAACTATAAATCAGAACAAATAATTAAAGATGCAGCCATATTTTCAGTTTTATTTGACGCACGGAAACAACCAAGATAATTTCAATACGAACGCTAGCAGTTATTCTGTCTAATCTCTGAATTTTAAGAAAGAACTTCAGCGCAGCACTTACAATTGCCTGACTTCTTTCGTGTTTAATATCAGAAAAAAAGCCATGGATTCCGAACAACAGAATACGCGCTTTTGTTCCTCTGAACACTCAACACAGAGTCTGTCATAGAAAAAGGGAAACCAGAATACAGCGGAGGAAGCTGGATTGTGCCACGGTTGTTTTTAATATGTGCGTGCTGCCTCGTACACAATACCAGCGCAAAAAGTAATATCAGGCGCGTTTCATAAGAAGCTATTACATTCCAAGACATCGCGTAAGGAAAAATTCCTAATGCCACACTCAGAAATTTTGAACAGCATATTCGTTATTCCAAATTGCGCTATTCATCCCTCCATCTCTGTTATTATATCAACTGCATTCCTTTTTAATGAAATACATAAAACAATTGTGTAACATTCAACAATACTAATACTATAGAAAATTATACCATTGTCTTTTATGTATCATTCAAACCGGATCAGATATTCTACCAAGAAACGGTTGAACAGCCGATTACTGCAATTGTATGCTGTTTCTCACTCAACGTAATACCTGCCTTGCCCAGTAATACAGAATCGTACGATTGTAAAAGTTCTTTTGTGTGTAATTCTTTGGGATCCCACATCGTTTCAATGGATTCGCGAACAAAAAAATTTACACAGTACAATTTGTAAAACACATGTTTCAATAAATCAGCTGTAAAGCCCCTAATAACACATGTCTTCGTGTATTAACCAGAAAGTATAAAAAAAAAATAAAAAATAAAAATTAAAAAAAAGCTTCTGAAATCAACTTGGCACAAATATATTTTATAGGTTTAAGGAATAGTATGTGTAAAGTGTGAAACGATTTGACCTTGAAACTAAATATCGAAAGCAGGGAATACAATGAACTTTCTACTAATACCTATACTTATTCCTCAGCACAATATGAGCAATTACGTTCTGCAGGGAAGGCTTTCACGACCGGCTGAAATAATTGCTGTTGAATTATGTTCCCAGTTGAAACCTCGGTGCCCTGCGTTGCTGAGACGGCCTAGTACACTAGCTATGAAGCTTTCCAAGTGAAAAGTGTTCTCCTCTGTATCCCAGAAGCATCTGACACTGACGCCCGACAGTTTCGTGCGTCAGTTTCAGTTTATCCATTATACTGATATAAATAAAAAGTAAAGCAGTCAACATTCCGAATATTGGTTTCAACACCTCAGTGCTTTATTACGTATGGTCCTGTTTGAAGGTGGTATGTCATTGCCTTCCTCCGACCTTCGAACTGACTTACCCAGCTAGATATAGAGGGACCTACAGTTTAACGTGTGTTCCGAACCACGGTGCTACTCGGTACTTTTCACATCAGTAACACTGCAAGAGGGGTAAGAAGTGAAAAGTGACAGATAAAAATCGAGCCCGCGATCTTTGGATTTATAGTCTGGTACTCTACCACTGTGCTACCGAACCACACACTGATATATTAGTGTAATGGTATGGTGATGTATATTACTATGAAATTTCCAAGAAACTGTGATGAAATGAACGAGCCACGAGAAGTGTAATCAAAATTGAAACTGCATGAAGTACGTAACACAAAATATTTGGAATCAGTAAAACTGTAATTTATAAACAAAGACCACCTCACAAAAAATCTTCATATGCACTTAAAAATTAAAAATTTCGTAGTTATAGTTTGTTAACAGACTTCCCCACGCAAACTCACAAGAAAAAATTTAATTGGTAGCATTTTCTAGGCACTAAAAACTTCTTTTAAAAGGGTAAGTTAGGTTACCTGTCTGTCAGGCACATACGTATGGTATGTGAAGCTGTTGAGTATTTGCATTTAAATTACCTGGAACATCTCCCTATGACATGGTGTGAGTCTGGAACGGAAGAAAGTTTTAATGGATAGTAGACACGACAAAGTCTGCAATACGATATAACATCAACGGGGACAGTCGTAGGCGGTTGGTACATTGTGGCGATTTTGAGAGCCTATATGGGACAAACCGTAAACTACACTGCCGGAAACAAAAATTAGTACAACCTCTTAGAGGTTTCCAATTCACCCATGAGTTATTGTTGGAAAGGTGCATATGGAGTAGCTGGAAAGATTGCATTTGCAGATCAATGGATCAAGCAGAGCTGGGGTACCAGGTGTCTATCCAAGCCGATGCAGTCACATCAGTACGTTATGTAGCCACCACGGGCGGAAACGGAAGCTCTGATTGTGGCATCAGTTCAATCATACAGATAACGAATACTGTCTTGAGCTACAGTCTTCTATATCTACGTACATACTCTGCAATCTACCGAAACGTGTGTGGCAGAGGGTTACTTGCTTTCCTGTTCCACTCCCATATAGAGGGAGAGAAAGCAATGCTTGTATGCATCCGCACGAGCCCTAATGTCTCTGATTTTATCCTTGTAGTCTTTACGTAGAATGTGGGTTGGTGGCAGTAGAATCGTTCTGCAGTCCGCCTCAAATTCTTCAGCAGTGTTTCTCGCAAAAAAAAAAAAAAAAAAAAAAAAAAAAAAAAAAAAAAAAAAAAAACACCTTCACTCTAGCGACTCCCGAAGCATCTCAGTAACATTCGCCCATTGATCGAATCTACCGGTTACAAACCTCGGCATCTGTACCTGTGTCTTCCTTTAAACCGATCTGATGGGGACCTCAAACACTTGAGCAATACTCAAGACGGGGTCGTACAAGAATTTTATATGCGGTCTCCTTTACAGATGGAACACACCTTCCCAAAATTTTACCAATACACCGAAGTCGTCCATTTGCCTTCCCTATGACTGTCCTTATATGCTCTTTCCATTTCACATCGCTTCACAGGCGTTACGCCTAGAATTTAATTGACGCGTCTCTGTCAAGCAGCACACTACTGTATTCGAATATTACGGGATTGTTTCTCCTACTCATCTGTATCAATTTACATTTTTCCACATTTAGCGCTATTCCTTATACCACCTAGAAATTTGGTCCAAGTCGCCCTGCATGCTACAACAGTCATTCAGTGTTGACACCCTCTTCTATACCACAGCATCAGAAGCAAAGAGGCGCAGATTGCAACTCACTCAGTACGTCAAATAGATAGAAAATAATAGCGGTCCTATCACACTTCCATGGGGCACATCTGACAATATCCAAGTCTTTGATTATTCATCACCATCGAGGACAACGTACTGGGTTCTCACATATTTGGTACATATTCCACACGCTCTTACCTTTGTTAGCAGTTTGTAGTGCGGTACCGTGACAAACGCCTTTCGAAAATCGAGAAATATGTAGTCTGCCTGTTGTCCTTCATCCATAACACGCAAGCTCTCATGAGAGAAAGGGGCAGGCTGGGTTTCACTCGATGCTTCCTAAACTCATACTGATGCAAAGACAGAGGAAATTCACCATATTAGAACTTAGAATATCTACATACGATGTATGCCCACAAAGTAAGTTCCGTTTGGTTATATAAAACAAACGTGTGCAGATACATAAAAAATATTTATTTTACAAAAATATATACAACTATTAAACTACTTTTCTACATAGCTTCCGAAATTTTGTAGGCATTTGTCATAGCGTGGCAGAAGTCTTCGTATGCCTTCTTCGAAGGTTACCGCCTGTGTATTCAACCATGTGGTAACATGTTCTTTGAGCTAGTCATCATCGCTGAAGTGTTGACCACCATGGACAGGTTTTAGGTGTAGGAAGAAAGTCGCTAGGAGCGAGGCTGAACGGAGGATGATCAAACACGTCCCAGTGAAATTCCCGTAAGAGTTGTTTGGTCACATTCGCCTTGTGAGGTCGGGCGGTAGCGTGAAGGGAAAAAGAAAACTCCTTCCATCTCTTCTTACACCTAAAATCTGTCCTTGGTGGTCAACACTTCAACTATGATGAGCTGAAAGAACATGTTACCACATGGTTGAATACACAGGCGACAACCTTCTACGAAGAAGGCACACAAAAACTTGTGTCACGCTATGACAAGTGCCTACAAAATTCGGGAGTTATGTAGAAAAGTAGTTGAACAGTTGTAGATTTTTATACAATAAATATTTTTTTCTGTATCTGTACGCGTTTGGTTTATATAACCAAACGGAACTTACTTTGTAGACATGCTTCGTATATAAAGATGAATGTTTGTTTATATGTCCTCTATGTTTTCATAAGCCATTCATTCTATTGTAGTGAAACTTTGGTGAACAGTTCACCGCAAGCCCACTAAGGTTCCTGAAACAAAAACAAAAGAGCACGACACATAGATCAGGAGATATGACGTCATAAACAATGAGAGGCCATCGCGAGAGAATACCCAGATTTATGCCTCAATTATTGGAAAATTGGAGTAGTTACGGACCTGTAACAAAGTTTGCATGTACTTTCGGACGTTTATGAAGCGTTTTGTAACGGACCCCCCCCCCCTCTCACACACACACAAACTGATGAAACGGTAAGAATTCTACCGCACTCATAACAGTTTCGCTGTAGATGCTGTAAAACTGTCGCATCAAATAAAGTTAGCATTACAGATTTGCATGTTACTACTTCTTTTGTTTGCAAATCTCCCTTAATTCTCTAGCATCCAAAATTAAGCATCTGTTTTCTTAATCTTTGACTATATAAAAGCGAAAGTAGAGTGACCCACTCAATGACTAAACACGAAATCTGGGAAACTACTTCACCTATGAAGCTGAAATTTGGCAGGAATATAGTTTATAGGCAGAAACCGTCAGCTAAGAAAGTATTTTTTGATAGGTGCATGGCGGAGCATATTTCTCCTACAGACTCGAATCTACACTTTCATACCGATCTTCACGAAATTTCGCACGCTTGACCTTCAAAACAAGAGGAAGGTCATGGTCTACCTTAAGTTACATGGGGGAGGGTACATTGCAACATATAAATGGACTCCTAAATACCTTGGTCGCGCCTTAACTTCAGAACGGATCGAGCGATTTCAGAGATCCTGTTTTCGTTGTTTTCGTTATTTCAGAACTAGGGTCGTATGAAATAAAACTGGACCGGCCGCAGTGGTCGAGCGGTCTGCGGCGCGCCTGTCACAGTCTGCACGGCCGCTACGGTGGGGAGATCACATCTCCCCTCGGGCATGGATGTTTGCGTCGTCTTTAGTATGGGGTAGTTCATCAGTAATTTGTAAGTTTAGGGACTGATGACCCCGCAGTTAAGTCCCTTAAGCTTAACAAACATTTGAACATTTGAATAAAACTGGAATATTTTAGAACAACAAAGTGCGTTTTTCAATGTGACCCTGTGTTTCTGTTACATAGAAATCTATAGCTTTGTTTCGATATTCATGGAATTTTGCACACTCTACCTTAAAAAAAAAAAGTGGAATGCCACTGCATAAAATTTCGTTCGATGCATGGTAAAGAGTACTTAACTTACGGAACTATACAGAATGCATATTTTTGCTGCAATCCTTATGAATTTTTGCACACATGATCTTTAAACCAAGAGGAAGAACACTGGGTACATAAATGTGTGTATGGTACATGACAGAGGGTACGTTGCAGAAAACTTTGCCGAGAGAGGGAAAGAGATGGGTGCACAGAGAGGGGGGAAGGGGATGTGGACTACGAGAATCTCTCTCTCTCTCTCTCTCTATATATATATATATATATATATATATATAAATGAATTGCTGTTCGTTAGTCTCGCTAAAACTCGAGAACGGCTGAACCGATTTGGCTAATTTCAGTCTTGAAATATTCGTGTAAGTCCAGGGAAGGTTTAAACGTTGATAAGACACGGAAAAGGTGTCCGTAAAAGAGGAAAATCGGGAAAAACTGAAACAGCTTTTTCCAATGAACTATCAATACCGTTCGTCCAATTGCGATAACATTTTGTACATTTCATGTTGAAAGCAATAGAAAGGGTCGCATGAAATAAAAATTCACAAAAGTCGCCCGGAAAGTAGGATAATTTAGGAAAAACCGAAAGCGAGTTTTTTCTATGAATAATAATCAATTGCCACATGGTTGTAAGAGCATCACTTGAGTACGGCTTGACAGGAGTAGGTTTGTACGGAGAGGGGTAATAATTTTTTTGTTTTGTTAATTATGGTCTTGGAAAAGTTTTTAGTAAAAAATAGTAGAAAGAAAAGTCGCAAAATACAAACCAAGTTCCTCTTTTAATGTGCTTCTAAATTTACCCCCTCACTATAAGTTGAAAACCTTTCAGTTTGATCATTTGACATTCAGCGAAAGGTGAACGCAGTTATGAAAAAAAAATTGGGAAAGTTACCCGGAAAATTTGAAAATTCGCGAGAAACTGAAAGAGGTTTTTGCAATGGGATATCAATACCATTCGTCTGATTGCGATAAAATTTTGCATATTTGTCGTTCAAAACAAGAGTAACGTTCTTATGAAATAAAAATTAGGAAAAACTTCCAGGAAAATTGGAAAATTCAGAAAAAGTAGAAAGATATTTTTCTATGAAATATCAATACCATTCATCTGATTGCGATAAAATTTTGCACATTCGACGTTCAAGCGAAAGGAAAGTTTGAATTAAGTAAAAGCTTGGAATAGTTGGCCAGAAAATAGGAAAATTGGTGGAAAACTGAAAGAGTTCTTTTCTTTGGGATATCAATATCATTCGTAGTATGATTGCGATAAAATTTTTCACATTTGACGTTCAAAACAAGAGTACATACTACATCGCCGGGTCGACAAGGTAAACCTCTTAATTTCCTATCACTTACCTCTGAATATAAACCCTATTAATTTAAATCATATGTATTTTAGACCCAGTAGCTTTATAAAGGCATCATCAGTCTAAGTACCGGCTCGATAGTGGGCGGAGAGAGTGGGCAAATCACGCACACATGTCCAGGAAAATGTTTATGTCGCATTCGTGGAAGTTCAGGGAAGGTTTAAACGGTGATAAAATATGGAAAAATTTATGGTCATCCATATTTATAGTTCATATCAAGAGGTAAGTAATACGAAGCTCACCGGGTCATCTCGTGTAGGATAAATAAACACCCGAGCATCGCCGGGTTTACAGTTAGTGTTCAATAATTATACAGCAAACCGATGTCTTCTATGCCTGCTTGTCCTTTTCATATTGTTCTGCTTCCCTCCACAAGCAGTAAAGGTAAACTAGAGATGTACCTTATCGCACCCTGGACATGATGCCTTGGGTGGGACCAGTTTATATTGGACGAATGCCCTCTGCGAGACAGCACTCGTCAGGTCTACATCGTACACGCGATTCAAAATCACTTGCGTGCTGGCAGAATCTGCTGTCGTCGCTGAAGACCACGCTCCGCCATTCCGAGTGATCCTTTGAGTGCACCAGAGCAGCCGAGCTCGTCGATGCTGTGGCACGAGTGGCACACAGACAATTGTGTGCGTGCCCCTAGTCCCACTGCTAGTAAGCAGTTATCAACAGTTCGTAGTGACACTTCTGGGCTCACAAACCTTCTTACCCATGTTGTGATGAAAGTAGGCTCCGTCACTGGTGTCCTTAAAATACGACCTTCTTGGCGGATTTCTGTGATGCGTGGACGCCCAGAACCTCGTCTACGAGTGTGACAATGTTCACGTGATCATTGCAAGTACCTCCGTTGACCAACTTACGCAGCACATCCAACTAGTGTGACAATTTTCCGAAAGGCCCGTCCTGCCACTCGGAAGACCTCTATTTGACCCCTCTAAAACTGTCTGCTGCAAGCAGCGTGGGTGTATCTCTGTTGCATGGCGCCTTTTTGCTTCACACGTTGCTGTCACTCTGAGCCTTGCGGTTGTGAATCTTCCATAAGAAAGGGTATACATGCGTGGCGGTCTGGCAGCTGTGGCGCTGCTCTAAATGTTTGCGAACGACGGTGAAACCATTGCCAGCTTTTCGAAATTACTTCACTAGACAAGACGAAGCAAATACTCCAGAATTCCTATCAAGAACAGTTTCCATCATGCGCAATTTAGACGTAAATTTCCCTGGAGTATTAAAACAACTTGAATCACTAAACAAAAGTAAGTCTCCCGGTCCCGACTGTATACCAACACATGTGGGTACACATTTTCTGCTTTGCCCATTCGCAGTTGACGTCATATATACTGTGAATATGCAAGAATAACAGCAGCAGGATCAGAAGTGACGTCTGTTCTTTCGGAATAGACGCCCCCCCCCCCCCCCCCACACACACACACACTGCCAGTGACGGGCAATGGTCGTTTCGTTAGTAGGGAGGGGTGGGCAAGTTTGGAGCACTTCTCTTACGGGAATTAGTACAAAGTGACTACGAGTTTGAGTACTGTGCCGCGGCGGAGCAGCCGAGCGCATTCAGGCTTATGCTCCGATGCGCGAGGCCGTTCGAATCCCCCCTCGGGCATAGATGTTTGTGCTGTCTTTAGTATCAGTTAGTTCATAAGTAGTTTGTAAGTTTATGGACTGATGACCCCGCATTTAAGCCCCATAAACTTAATAAACATTTGACCATTTTTATTTGAGTGCTGTGGGCAGGGTAAAGCTGGAAATTTTTTGTCTGGCGGGAGGCGTGCTTAGGCAGTCCTTGCAGGTGCGCTGATCACTGTGTCCCCAGTGGTGTAGGGGTCAGCGCAACTGCCTAGAAAGCAGGAGACCCGGGTTCGAATCCCGGCTGAGTACACATTTTCAGCTTTGCCTATTCTCAGTTGATCTCATACATTCTGCGAATATGAAAGAATAACAAATGCAGGATCAGAAGTGAGGTCTGTTCTTTCGGACTAGACGCCACATGTGTTTATGTATACCAATTAGGTTCCTTACACTGTATGTTGATGTATACTTAACTATCATACAAAACCGCTCGCTTAGCTAACGTTCCTTACCCAAAGACTGGAAAGTTGCACAGGTCACTTCAATATTCAAGAAAGGCAACAGGAGTGATCCGCAAAATTACGGGAATGTGTCACTGACGTCGGTTGGCAGCAGGATTTCAGAACATATTCAAAGATTATGAACATATTCAAAGATTATGAACTATCTCGAAGAGAACAACCAATTGTATGATAGTCAACACGGATTCGGAAAGTATCGTTCTTATGAAGCTCAGATAGTTCTTTACTCACACGATGTAATGAGTGCTATCGATAAGGAATGTCAAACAGATTCCGTATTTCTAGATTCCCGGAAGGCTTTTAACACTGTACCTCACAAGCGCCTTCTAATTAAATTGCGTGCTTATGGAATATAGCCAAAGTTTTGCGATTGGATTCGTTATTTCCTGCAAAAAGGACATAGTACATTCTAATTGACGCTAAGTCATCGGAGTAGAACAGAAGTGATATCTTGGCGCTCCACTGTTCCTTTTTTTTAATAAACTATTTAGGAGACTGTCTGAGTAGCTCTCTTGGCGCATAATGCTGTCATTTATCGGTTAGTAAAGTCACCAGAACATCAAAAGCAACTGCAAAATAATTTGGATAAGAGATCTGCATGGTGCAAAAATTGGCAATTGACCCTTAATAATGAGAACTGTGAGATCATTCATATAACCACAAAAAGAAATCCGTTAAAATTCAGTCAAACCTACAGGCCGTCAATTCTACTAAATACCTACGAGTAACAATTAGGAACACTTAAACTGGAAAGAACACATAGAAAGTATTGTAGAGAAGATTACGTTTCATTGGCAGAACACTTAAAACATGCAACAGTTCTACTAAAGAAACTGCCTACACTACATCTGTTCGTCCTGTTTTGGAATATTGCTGCGCATTGTGGGATGCAATCCACGTGGGACTGACGGGCGATTTAGACAAAATTCAGAGAAGGGAAGCTCGTTTTGTATTATCGCGATACAGGGGGAGAGAGTGTCAAGGAAATGATGCACGAGTTGGGGTGGAAATCATTAAAGTAAAGGAGTTATTTGTTGCGGAGAGGTCTATTTGCGAAATTTCTTTCACCAACTGTCTCTTCAGAAGGCCAACATATATCGTTAGCACCCACCTACATAGGGAGACATGATCATAATAATAAAATAAGAGAAATTAGTCCAAAAGAGAATGATTTAGGTGTTCTTTTTTCCCGTGAGCTGTTAGAGAATGTAACTGTAGAAAAATATCATAAAAGTGGTTCGATGAACCCTCTGCCATGTGACTTGCAGAGTGTCCATATAGATGGATGGATGTCAGTACGTCTACTATTCCCCTGGTCGCATCTGCTGTCAGCAGATCAAATAGACGCAATCTTTCCACGTGTAACTTTTTGGCAGTGTATGTCCGCCTCTCGGACGGATGTTCGGTTCTAAGTATTCATCTTGAGAGTGGCATGCATTTTCACTACCCCTTGCTGGTCCCATGTGGAGAATTAATCTTTTTAGACGCAATGAGTGTCGGAAATGTGTGTGAGTGAGTCGATAGGCTAGAAACATTTCGGAACAAAAGACACCATTAACGCAACTTCGATAGCCCATGTGGTTTCTTCACACCTCTGCTCGTTCTATGGCCTCATGCACTGAGGTACATGAACCGCAATTTGCTCAAATTAGCGAGAATATCAAATAATTGCCGGCAATTCAATATATAGCCAACTCTCTTTTCTTATGATGTTGCTGTGGTAGTTGGTTACTTATGCTAAGTAGATATTTCAAGATATCTGATTACAGGTACTGGCACGTTCTCTGTGACATCAGAAAATAACATGACTGACCAGCTCTTATCGAGAATTTAAGATGGCTCGTCGGTAATAATTGCACCGACTCTATGACGTAAGAATCCAAGGTGAATGGCTCATAACACAATCAGAGTCCGCATTGTTTTTCACGCATTGCAACACAGTATAGCACAAGAACAAAAACTAATATTTAAAAGAAAAAATATGTGTGTGAGGCAAAAACGTAAATTCTATAAGTGACCACTTTTTTTTTACCATGTAATAATAAAGCTGGAATAGGTCCATAGACTACACAACCACACAGGATGGAAGTAAACTCCAAGAAAACAAAAACGTGGAATCACCAGGTCTCCTAGACTGGCCTATATCCATTTAAGTTACGTACTTCATAAAAAAGTTCATTTGTTGCCGAGGACTAATGTTTACTGTTGCCATGCTAGTCTTTAAAATAAGGCCTGCCATGTGTTTCTTCCCACTGAATCTTTCCCAAACAGAGGAGAACGCAACAAGCTAGAGAGTCAAAGTATAGGGTTTCTCGCGACTGGGGACAGCTTCTCACGATCGTGAAGTTGTAGTTTCTGAACCATCGAAACCTCAGATCCATCTCTGAAAAAGCATAGGACCCACCGAAGTTTTGTCTTTGTTCGGCTGTTGCAGTCCAAAAAGGGGTACTGCGATTAGAGGTGAAGTCAAGATCCCTGCAGATACGTATAGTTCCGACAAAGATGTGGCGTGCAGTGTAGTCACTTTAAATGCACTACCTTGTCTTATTCTTGGTCCCTTGAAAGGTCTCCTTTGTAATGATACCTGACGTTGGAATTCATGACATATGCCTAACCGCACCGAGTGAAGAAACACGCCATTTAGCTATAGCACTCAAAATTTAAGTCAATTTACTAAACAATTCTCTCAAGTTCTGCGAATTGCGCAGGAAGCTTTTCAGCAAATGAGTTTTAAATTCTTGATGCAGAACAGAATGGTACGCGGCCTGTATCGTAGTCTCTGATCATCTGTCTGTCGAGAAGTGGTAAAAAACTGTATGTACATTGTATACAACTTCGAACCCATACCCAACATCCCTGTCTTTGCAAACCTAGACCCAGAATATGTATATGGTTTGAAAGCTCTTTACTGTGAACTTAAAGGCCTTCAGAAAACCTTTTTGCAACTACTGCGAAAGTCTGAATTACCTGATCAAACAGGGCAACTATCCCAGGGCTCAATGTTACATATTGTGTCTCTAATTTAACTATTCGTGTAATCCTGCGTTTCACTTTTCTGTCGTAATACCTTGTGCCTGACTTCTCATTAACTGACGTAACACCCACTCCCATGAACCACAGACATTGTCGAGGTGGGGTGGCTTGCGTGCCTCAACGATACAGATAGCCGTACCGTAGGTGCAACCACAGCGGAGGGGTATCTGTGGAGAGGCCAGACAAACGTGTGGTTCCTGAAGAGGGGCAGCAGCCTCTTCAGTAGTTACAGGGGCAACAGTCTGGATGATTGACTGAGCTGGCCTTGTAACATCAGCTAAAGTGGCTTTGCCACACAGCTACTGCGAACGGCTGAAAGCAAGGGGAAACTACAGCCGTTACCTTTCCCGAGGACATACAGCTCTACTGTATGAACATATGATGATGGCATCCTCTCGGGTAAAATATTCCGGAGGTAAAATAGTCCCCCATTCGGATCTCCGGGCGGGGACTACTCAGGAGGATGTGATCATCAGGAAAGACAATACTGGCATTCTACGGGTCGGAGCGTGGAATGTTAGATCCCTTAATCGAGTAGGAAAATTAGAAAATTTAAAAAGGGAAATGGATAGGTTGAAGTTAGATATAGTGGGGATTAGTGAAGTTCGGTGGAAGGATGAACAGGATTTCTGGTCAGGTGAGTACAGGATTATAAATACAAAATCAGTTGGGGGTATCACAGGAGTAGGATTCATAATGAATAAGAAAATAGGAATGCGGGTAAACTACTATGACCAGCACAGTGATCGCATTATCATTGTCAAGATAGATACGAAGCCAACACCGACAACAGTAGTACAGGTTTATATGCCAACTAGCTCTGCCGATGATGAGGAAATCGAAGAAATATATGAGGAGCTAAAGGAAATTATTCAGACAATTAAGGGAGAAGAAAATTTAATTGTTATGGGAGACTGGAATTCGGTAGTAGGACAAGGAAGGGAAGGGAAGATAGTAGGTGAATATGGTCTGGGCAAAAGGAATGAAAGAGGAAGCCGCCTGGTAGAATTTTGCACAGAACATAATTTAGTTATAACAAACACCTGGTTCAAGAATCACAAAAGAAGGTTGTATACGTGGAAGAGACCAGGAGACACCGGAAGATATCAGATAGATTTTATAATGGTAAGACATAGATTTCGGAATCAGGTTCTACAGTGTAAGACATACCCAGGGGCAGATATAGACTCTGACCATAACTTGTTGGTTATGAACTGTAGGCTGAAACTAAAGAAACTACAAAAAGGTAGGAAAATAAGGAGATGGGACCTGGATAAATTGAAGGAACCTGAGGTTCTTAAAAATTTCAGAGGGAGCTTTAGGCAACAATTGACAGAAACGGGGGGAAATAAAACAGTAGAGGAGGAATGGGTAAAATTGAGAGATGAAATAGTGAAGGTAGCAGAGGACAAAATAGGTAGGAAGGAAAGACCTGCAAAAAATCCTTGGATATCACAGGAGATACTAAATTTAATCGATGAAAGGAGAAAATATAAAAATGCAGTAAATGAAACAGGCAAAATGAAGTACAGACGACTAAGAAATGAGATTGTCAGGAAGTGCAAAATGGCTAAGCAGGAGTGGCTAGAAGGCAAATGCAAGGATATAGAAGAATGTATAAATAGGGGAAAAATAGATACAGCCTACAGGAAAATAAAAGAAACATTTGGAGATAAGAAAAACAGCTCTATGAATATCAAGGACACTGATGGAAAACCAATTCTCAGCAAAGAAGGGAAAGCTGAAAGGTGGAAAGAATATATAGAGGGGCTCTACAAAGGAAATGAACTTCGAGACAATATTGTAGGAAGGGAAGAGGATGTAGATGAAGATGAAATAGGAGATAATGTACTGAGAGAAGAATTTGACAGAGCGTTGAAAGACCTAAGTCGAAACAAGGCCCCTGGAATAGATGATATTCCCTCAGAGCTACTGAAGTCTCTGGGAGAACCAGCCATGACAAAATTGTTTCACCTGGTGTGTAAGATGTATGAGACAGGTGAAGTACCCTCAGACTTTAAGAAAAATGTTATAATCCCCATCCCTAAGAAATCATGTGCAGACAGGTGTGAAAACTACAGAACCATCAGTTTAATAAGTCATGGCTGCAAAATATTAACGCGAATTATATACAGAAGGATGGAAAAGCTGGTAGAAGCCGACCTCGGGGAAGATCAGTTTGGGTTCAGGAGAAATGTAGGAACACGGGAGGCAATACTCACTTTACGGCTTATCCTAGAAGATAGATTAAGAAAAGGCAAATCTACATTTCTAGCTTTTGTAGATTTGGAGAAGGCTTTTGACAATGTTGATTGGAATAAACTCTTTAAAGTTCTGAAAAAAGCAGGAGTAAATTATAGGGAGCGTAAGGTTATTTACAACTTGTACAAAAACCAGACAGCGGTTGTCAGAGTTGAAGGGCATGAAAGGGATGCAGTGGTTGGGAAGGGAGTGAGACAGGGTTGTAGCCTTTCTCCAATGTTATTCAATTTGTACATTGAACAAGCTATAAAGGAAAGCAAGGAGAAATTTGGTGAAGGAATAAAAGTTCAGGGGGAAGAATTAAAAACATTGCGTTTTGCCGATGACATAGTAATTCTGTCAGATACAGCAAAGGACCTGGAAGAGCAATTGAATGGAATGGACAGTGTGCTGAAAGGTGCATATAAGATGAACATTAACAAGAGCAAAACTAGGGTAATGGAGTGCAGTGTAAGAAAATCAGGTGATGCTGAAGGAATTAGATTGGGAAACGAAGCAATAAAGGAGGTAAATGAGTTCTGTTACTTGGGCAGTAAAATAACAAATGATGGGCGCAGTACAGAGGATATAAAATGCAGAATGGCAATGGGTAGAAAGGTGTTTTTGAAAAAGAGAAATTTGTTAACATCGAATATTGATTTAGGCCTAAGGAAGTCCTTTCTGAGGGCATTTGTATGGAGTGTTGCCTTGTATGGGAGTGAGACATGGACGATAAACAGTGCGGACAGGAAGAGGATTGAGGCTTTTGAAATATGGTGCTACAGAAGAATGCTGAAGACTAGGTGGGTGGATCGCGTAACTAATGAGGAGGTACTGAACAGAATTGGGGAGAAAAGGAATTTCTGGCATACCTTGACTAAAAGAAGGGATAGATTGGTAGGACACATTCTTAGACATCAAGGAATTGTTAATTTAGCGTTGGAGGGAAGTGTGTGGGGAAAAAATCGCAGGGGAAGACCAAGAGATGGATACAGTAAGCAGATTCAGACAGATGTAGGTTGTCGTTCTTATGTGGAGATGAAGAGGCTTGCTCAGGATAGGGTATTGTGGAGAGCTGCATCAAACCAGTCTCCGGACTGAAGACCACAACAACAACAACGACGTAACACAGCCTTTGATTTTCACCTGCGAGCAGCGGAATAGTGTTACAAGTCTCTTCATCACCTCGCTGGCGTCAGGACCTGTACAAAACTATTAGAAACGACTGTGACTGAGCCGGCCGCGGTGGCCGAGGGGACTGAGGCGCTTCAGTCACGGTATGCACGGCCACTACGGTTCGAATCCCCCCTCGGGCATGGATATTTGTGCCGTCCTAGTTCGTAAGTAGTTCATAAGTAGTTTGTAAGTGTACGGACTGATGACCCCGTAGTTAAGTCCCATATGCTGTACAAACATTTGATTTTTTTTTTTTTACTGTGACTGATACTTAGAAAATACTAGAAAGAGACAAAAGACTTTTTTTACTGCCTACAGGCATGTTGTAAGGCTTAATGTTTGCACTGTTTCTCAATGTATGGTATTTATGTTTCCTTTTTTCAGTACTATTAATTTACAGATTTCATCCAAATCTCGTATTTATTTACACTGTAACTGCTCCATCAAAGAAGTTAAATTACTTTTCTGTATGTAACATCTCTTCTGGTTTACTGACAATTTCTTCGACTGAACTTCAGTAAATGTCTGATGATGGACTAATAAGCCGAAAATCGATTCACAAAATAAACAAAACTGTAGAACAAGCACAAAATTGTGTATTTTAATTTTTACAAAAGACCTTGATGAAATCGTAGAGTCACAATCTTTGCATCTATGCATGAGCATATTTCCATAATAAGGATGATCGAAAAGGTGAATTCGTAAATTGGTGAGTGAAAACCATTCTATTTATAAAACGTAGAGAGAGAAGTTACTATCTTGATTATTGTTTATATCGTATCTGTCGTGATTCAATTCTCATTTTCTATATTGTTTTGCTCCGTTATTGAAAGAGTGTGCATTGTTGTGCTCTGGTCTTCATTAATATGCCGTTAATTAATTGCCGTTCAAGAACGAATTATTATATGCACTTGTATTGCTCAACAGTTTACATTTACGAGATACAACTGAAACCCGTTTCGACTGCTGTGCGTATAGAGGCTAGTGTTGCATCGTCGCTAAAGCAGTATAGCCAACTTAACTCGCCGTAATGCGAAACGTCAAGTGCAATGTTTCAGCGACCCGGGTATAGCGGCAGAAGATTGCTACCCAATTTGGTGTTCCACAAATACGAGCGATACGCACAGTATACAAGCAAGGTCTGTTAATCATTTCATCGGCAGAGTCTACAACATTTGCATGAAGGAGATGCTACCGCCCGGCTATAATTCTGTCAATGGATCATTGCCAATTATCGATTAATTTCACATTAGCAGTTCAATGATGGGTCAACATGTACTCGCAACGGAATCAACAACAGGCGCAACTCTCGTTTATGGGCAGATGAAAATGTGCATGCTACTGTGAAAACTAATTTTGACCGATGCTTCTCAGTCAACGTGTGGTGCGGTATTATTGATACCGAGCGAGGTGGCGCAGTGGTAACGCACTGGACTCGCATTCGGAAGGACGGTGATTCAAACCACCTCCGGCCATCCTGATTTAGGTTTTCCGTGATTTCCCTAAATCACTCCAGGCAAATGCCGGGATTGCTTCTTTCAAAAGGGCACGCCCGATTCCTTCCACATCCTTACCCAAAATTCCGAGCGTTAGCTCCGTCTCTAATGACCACGCTGTCGTTGGGACGTTAAACCCTAAGCTTCCTTCTTTTTTGGTATTATTGATGTCCAACTCATCTGCCAACTTGTTTTACAAATTATTTATTATGGAGGGGAATCAGAAGGAATTTGAAGGAAAGTATAGACATTAACTGCATTAGGACATAGAAATCATACAATGGCGACAAGTGAAAATGTGAGCCGGACATGGAAACGATCTCGGGTCTCCCGCTACTAGCCAGCGGTCGCCTTAAAGGGAGACGGAAGGCAATTTTATTCCTATTCTGCCAATACTATTTTACCCTTTGAATAGGTACACATTTCAAAAGAATTATAAATTGTAAATCAATGAATTTTTTCTGCATTTATATGTATTATATGTCTTAATTTACAAGTAAAATGAACATAATACCTCTTATGGTTTTGAAGAAAACATTTATTCTTTCACTAGTAAATTTTAACTTTTTTTAGCACATTAAAACAGTTTGATTGTTTGGTGGTTCTGAATTTACTTGTAATAACTTATTACCATGTGCAGTACAAATTGACCAAATTTTACGTTTCTAACTCCTTTGCTTTATCAAATAATAGTAGCTGAAATTTAAAAAATGCAGTTTTGAGAAAAATCCATTTAAAGTTTAATACTACAATTGTAATAAAGTTATTAATAAGAATTATTTACCACTAATATTTTCCTGCGCCATATTGAGCATCATCTGAATCTTTTCTTTTCTTCTCTTGATCCCTCTTCTTTTCTGTCTTGCTTCTTTAGTGTACTTTAAATAAGCAACATCGGCTTTTCGGATTCTCTCTTTATCTATTTGGCCCAAGTATTTTGCAGTATTTCCACTAGATTTTATGTCCAATAATTCCAAAACATCCAGTTTTTTAGTTACAACATTGACGGATAAAATAGTATCATAAACATCAAATTTGAGGTTTGTAACCGGAACAAATACAGTTTTCGGTAATCGGGACCAAACTGACAGAATTCACAGATTCATTTAAATTTAGGGCTTTCCCAGGAAGACATTTCTTCAACAATGTTACTTTACAAAGATCTCTAAATATGGGTTTAATTTCATTCATTACTGATGCAGGTAAAGAATGTTTACCATATCTGGCATTTCTCCTGTACTTGCACCAAATGTCAGGAACATGCGGGCAAGAATCATGCACTGTATTTCCATTTGTGGAAAGCTTATGGAAAAAGATAGCCCATACCGCTTTTTTTTCGTTTTCTAAATTCCCTACATTTCTCCTTATGGCCAAGAGATAATAATTTTGGAAGCTATCTATTTCAATACTTGTCAGGCGTCCTTTACCACCTGTCTTCTTAACATCTTCCAATACTATTTTTTACTTTTATTTTAAAAATCTTCTCAACCTGGACCCCATTTACTTCTGGACATTCTAAATGCAGTCTAATTTAGAAATTGTAACATTGGGTCCATAGGGTTGTTTGCGCACACCCGGTCATAAACCTTGGTGTCACCGTCCTTTAAGTACAGAACGTCAGGTAAATTTTCATAACTCACGAAAAAATTATGGTATTGACATGAAACAAAATCTGCTTTACGAAGGAATTTCAAATACGCTGAAATCAAAAATCATTTTTTTTTAGCTTGCTTGCCTTCCGTTTCCCCTTACATGACATTTTGCTCAAGTAAAAGAATGCAGAACAGATCTCCGATCGGCAACACCTGTCTACAAGAGCAGCAAAATGTACTGAAGGTGACGGTGGACTGTTTGAACACCATCTATCAGGAAACTTACATAATAAAAAACCATAATAGTGTCTAGATTTACTGTCAGCTGTACTTTTCCCATTCCTGGTTGGTTTGAGTGGTTTATCCGGGAACAGATAAGAAAAGGGCATACGTTTATTACAACTTTTTTGTTTAGAATCAGCTGTAGTAGTAAAACACATCAAAGCATCTATCATGCCTCCAAACTCGCCCTGTATGTAAATATATACAATGGGTGACAATTATTGAACTATATGAAAAAAACTTGCACAGTCTACGGCGTTCACACGTTTTTTAAACATGTAAACGTCATTACAGATATTCGGATTTAGGTTATGTCGTATGCAATATGCCTTCTTTCTGTGTCGATGATGTGGTGCAGACGAATGGCTAAATTCGGCATTAGCATCTGAAATTTCTTAACATCGATACTGTCGATGACCTCCTCAACAGCTGTTTCAGCTCAGCAATAGTTTTGGGGCTATTGCTGTACATCTTGTCTTTAATATAGGCTCACGAAGGGTAATAGTAACTGTTCAAATCAGGAGAATCTGATGGCCTATCGAGACCCTTAACAGTGGTCTCCTGGTACCCCAGAGGCAGAATCTGGTACCCATAGTGCTTCTCCAGAACATCAAGCACTCTCCAGCTTAGAATGGGTTCGAGCTCCGTCTTGCATGAAAGACATCTTGAAGAAATCAGGGTCACTGCCGATAATGGGGATGAAATCATCTTTCAACACCTTCACGTACCTTTCAGTAGTCACCTTGCCATCAAGGAATAATCCACCAATTATCAAATCAAATGTTTGTAAAGATTATGGGACTTAACTGCGGGATCATCAGTCCCTAAACTTACAAACTACTTATGAACTAGCTTATACTAAAGACAGCACAAACATCCATATCCGAGGGGAGATTCGAACCCCCGACGGGTAACGGCCTTGCACATCGTAGCATAGCGCCTCGATGCGCTCCGCCGCGGCACAGCAAATATCCCGTGACGGGACACTGTACACCACACAGTCTGAAATGATCCCATCACAAAATGCGTGTTCTCCGTGACCCAAATGCGCCAGTTTTGCGTATTGTCAAACCGATCCAAACGGAAGTGGGCTTCGTCGCTAAACCAAACCATATTCTCGTCAAAGTCCTGTTCCTTAATTGTTATTGTTGAGGTCTTCAGTCCGGAGACTGGTTTGATGCAACTCTCCACAATACCCTATCCTGAGCAAGCCTCTTCAACTCCACATAAGAACGGCAACCTACATCTGTCTGAATCTGCTTACTGTATCCATCTCTTGATCTTCCTCTGCGGTTTTTCCCTACACACTTCCCTCCAACGCTAAATTCACAATTCCTTGATGTCTAAGAATGTTCCTACCAATCGATCCCTTCTTTTAGTCAAGGTATACCAGAAATTCCTTTCCTCTCCAATTCTGTTCAGTACCTCCTCATTAGTTACGCGATCTACCCACCTAATCTTCAGCATTCTTCTGTAGGACCACATTTCAAAATCCTCTATCCTCTTCCTGTCCGCACTGTTTATCATCCATGTTTCACTCCCATACAAGGCAACATTCCACACAAATGCCTTCCGATAGGACTTCCTTAGGCTTAAATCAATATTCGATGTTAACAAATTTCTCTTTTTCAAGAACGCTTTTCTACCCATTGCCATACTGCATTTTATATCCTCTGTACTGCGACTATCATTTGTTATTTTATTGCCCAAATAACAAAACGCATCTACTTCCTTTATTGTTTCGTTACCTAATCTAATTCCTTTAGCATCACCTGAACTTCTTAAGCTGCACTCTATTACCCTAGTTTTGCTCTTGTTAATGTTCATTTTATTCTATTCCTCAGTTATGTGGACAATAGTGCTGGCGTAACACAACCGCTGTTCCAAGGTACAGAGACTCAATGGCTTTCGGATTTGAATTTTTTAAGGGAAGAGATGCAGGTCTTCAACAACAATTTTTCGCCAAGGCCCAATTAATTTCTACCTTCTGTGCAGCTCCTCTGATCGATTTCCTGGGGTTTGTTCGAAACACCGCTCATGGCTTCTCGATGTTTGCAGCCATTTTCACCCTTTTCGGAGGACTGACATTGCCGATACTGTCAGCACGAATACTACCCGTTGTCTCAAACTTGCGAACCAAATTCTTTATTGTTAACACACTTGGACTGGGTGTTTTCAATTTGAAGTCGGTTGCAAACTCCCTTCGAGTCATTCTACATTTTCTACATTTCTTTAATTCATAAAATTCAGCAACGAGTTGCATGTAATAATTTATTTCTAACTATCGGTTTCGGGCGCTTGAGTGCCCTTCTTCTGGTCTCTATACAGGCAAACAAATACATTGGTACTTTGTTTCAAAACTGCATCACTGTATTGTATTATCATTACAAGCTTTCACACTCTTGTCGAATGCTTTTACACTCACACTTTCAGATTTCTGTCACCTACTTTTGTATGTTATGTATTGTTTACTGTAATACCAATGTACATGTTTGCCTGTATAGAGACCAGAAGAAGGATACTCAAGCGCCCGAAACCGGTAGTCACAAATAAATTATTACATGCAACTGGTTGTTGCATTTTATGACTTAAAAACCTGAACAGTTGCTGTTATGGATAAAATACTTCATTTTATACATTCTTTACTTGGTACTTGAGAAGTTATTTTGTTATCCAAGTAACAGAACTCATCTACTACCTTTACTGCTCATTGTTGTTGTGGTGGTGGTCTTCAGTAGGCAAACTGGTTTGATGCAGCTGTCCGTACTACCCTGTCCTGTACAAGCCTCTCCATCTGAGAATAACAACGGCAACCTACACCCTTTGAATCTGCTTACTGTATTCGTCCCTTGGCCTCCCTCTACGATTTTGACCTCAAACACTTCCTTCTAATGCTGACGATTCCTTGATGTTTCAGAATGTCTCTCATCATCCTATCTTTTTTCTTAGTTGGGATATACCAAAAACCTAATTTCTCCCCAATCCTGTTGAGCAACTCCTCATTAGCTACGTTATGTACCCTTTAATCCTCATCATTCGCCTGTAGCTCCACATTTCGAAAGCTTCTATCATATTTTTGTCTGAACCCCTTGTCGTCCTTGTTTCACTCTAATGCTATGCTACAATTCAGACAAACGCTTTCAGAAAGAACTTATTAACATTTAAATTAATATTGGATGTCAACAAATTTCGCTGATTCAGAAACTCGTTTCTTCCTATAGCCATTCTGCATTTTATAACTACTTTACTTCGGCCTTCAGAAGTTATTTTGTTACTCAAATAACAAAACACACCTGCTACTTTTGTTTCCTCATTGCGTAATCGAATTCCTCCAGCATCGCCTGATTTTCTGACACTACTCTTGTTAATCTCCATCTTATACCCTCCTTTCAAGACACTGCAATTCCGCTCAATTGCTCTTCAAGGACCTCTGCTGTCTCTGAAAGAATTACTATGTCATCAGCAAAGCGCAAAGTTTTCATTTCTTCTCCGTGAACATTGATTACCTCTCAAAATTTCTCCTTGCATTCATTCACAGCTTATTCAATGTATAGATTAAACAAGCTACAATCCTGTCTTACTCCATTCCGAACCACAGCGACCCTTTTATGCCCTTAGCCTCTAATAATTGCTGTCTGATTTATTTATTTTTATTTATTTATTTTATTTTTATTTTTTTCTTTGGTACAAATTGAATGTATTTGTTCGCTCTCTATATTTTACCCCTGCTACCTTCAGAGTTTGTATGACAGCCAACATTTTCAACAGTTTTCTCCAGATCATGAAATACTAAAAACGTAGGTTTGCCTTTCCTAACCTTTCTTCTAATATAAGTCGTAATGTGAGTATTGCCTCCTTAGATCCTACATTTCTCAAAATGTTCAAATGTTTGTAAATCTATCTGACTCAACAGCTAGGTTATTAGTCCGTAGCTTACAAACTACTTAAACTAAGGTAAACTAACCTAAGGACAACACAAACACCCACGCTTGAGGGGACTCATCAACCCCCGACGGCGAACAGCCGCGCGTACCGCAGCACAGCGCCCCAATGCGCACGGCTAACCTGCTGCGTACTCCTACAGTTCTCTTAACTCCGAACTGATCTTCCCCAATGTCGAATTCCACCAGTTTTTCCATTCGTTTGTAAATAATTCATGTTAGTATTTTGCAACCATGACTTATTAAACGTATAGATTTATAATTTTCACATTTGTCTGCACTTTTTTCGTTAGAAATGAAATTACTGTATTCTCCTCGAAGGCGGAGTGTATTTCCGCTGTCTCATACATCTTACATACCAGGTGCAACAATTTCTTCATGACTGACTCTCCTAACGGCCTTGTTCCGACTCAAATCTTTCAGTTCTCTGCCCATGACCTAATCTAATTCCTTCAGCATGACCTGATTTATTTAGACTCCAAGCCATCACCCTTATTTTCCTTTGTTAATGTTCATCTTATAGCCATCTTGCATCTAATATATAAAGCAGTGTGTCCGTATATTTGTACGTGTTGCATCTACAGTTTTGTTCCAATTTTTATGAAATTTTGTACACGTAAGCTTCAATCCATGACGACGGTCACCGTAAGCGTAATAATCAGGTACGATACATAGTTCACGAGATATGACGTCATAAACGATGAGATGCGCGAATAATTGCTGCATTTAGCGACAATTCTGCTCATTTTTTCCTAAACCATTCGACCGATTACAACCAGATTTGGAACACACATTCCTTACCGTGAGATAACAATTGCTGCATGGTTAAGAACCACATACGGCACATGTTTCAAAACATATTACGTCATAACCAATAGAAATCGAAAAAATGCCTTATAATGAGGCAAGACTTTCGAAATACACTGTATGAGAATGACAGTACTTAGCGACTTGCAACAAACTTTAAACATAATTTCAAACCTTTATTAAACTTTTTCTCGCTGGCAACCATAGTAAAATGATGAAAGGAAAAAAGTTTCTCCCTTACTACTTTTCCGCTGTTTATGGAGTAAAACTACGGCTCTCGGTATGACGTTACAATTTATAATTTGAACACTACACATTGTAGCCACAAGAAATTTTACAGGCAGTATGCACACATATAGTTGAATGTACCTTCTAAATTGTATCACAGTACGACACGTAGTTCATGAGATATGAGCACATAAACGTTAACGTTCCGCTGTTCATGAACTAAAATTACGGCATTCGGTATGACGTTACAATTTATGATTTCTACACTACATATTGTAGCAGCGGGAAATTTTACATGCAGTATTCACGCATATAGGTTAATGTACCTTCTAAATTGTATCACAGTACGATACGTAGTTCATGAGATATAAGCACAAAAACAGAGATTATACACCTGAAAAATGGCAGAAATAAATAAATACCCGGGCAACGCCGGGTATTTAGGTAGTATTCATATATATCTAATTTCTTCCACCTCTCCGATCCACTTTCTCTCTCTCTCTCTCTCTCTCTCTCCTTCTCCCTCTCTCTGTATCTCTCTCTCTCTCTCTTGAAGACTGATTTGGACTCTCGTTGAAAGTCATCTTGATTGAAGTGGCCACTTCAAAATCATCGGATAGAGAAATGATTCACTTTTGGTATGGTTTCATCAGATCATTCGTCTTGAAAGTTTTTCTGTTCAGCTGCATCGTATCTGCAGAAGGTAGCTATGATATCTATCGCATACAGATAATCAACGTATGACACTGCAATGACAGTGAGCTTATATCTCATTACATCAATACCTGGCGCGTCCAAATAAGACCATCACTTTCGTTGAGTGCTTCATTTTGAATTCACGCTCTGAAATTTACTTTTATATGCTAATATATTCATGTATGCTCATTGCTTTCTCGTTTTTCATACTCCATGTTTACGTAACGAAATGGAATTTTACGTCTGCTGTTTCGTTTATTTTATCCAAAATTAATGTTTTCAGACGCGACAGTTCGTTTCGTAAGGTCACCAGCTGTCCAAACGCAGAACTTTTGTACATGTCACTGTACTCCAAGCTCCCATAATTATTTACGCATTCTTTTTTTCCCTACCATGGGGCCTTCCATTGTTCCATGCATTATCTTATGAGGTGTCATTACGCCTCCTTTGCACCGAGCAATGAGACCCTTTGAACATGTCCAAATGTTCAAATGTTTGTAGATCTATGGGACCAAACTACATGGTCATCAGTCCGTAGCTTACAAACTACTTAAATCTAGGTAAACTAACCTAAGGACAACACACACACCCATGCTCCAGGGAGGACTCGAACCCCTACGGCGAGCAACCGCGCGCTCCGCAGCGAGACGCTTTAGACCGCTCGGCTACTCCACCGAGACCTTTGAACATGGATTTCAAAGCAACGGCTCCATATATTTCACAAAACAATAATTTCTGAAACTAACATGGAAAGGGCTCTAGCCAACCTCATTGCTATATTTGTTGTTTGAGTAAAGATCCCTTTATTTACAAGACTTAGTATTCCAAAAGTTGTCGAGCCTTTAAACTGAGAAAGGAAGGAAGAGTAAGGTTTAACGTGTCATCGACAACTTGGACATTAGGGACGGAGCACAAGATCGGATTATTTTTATTAGGTACTAGAGGGCCCGTGCGAATACTTTGCACCGTTAGTGGGTCGACAAAAAAAGTTGGGAAAAACTGGAAGTAAATTTTAATATTCACGTATAGCTTTCTTCAGAATCAATCAGTGCAAGTTTTTAAAAGTGCAAATAAAAGAGCTTGGTCCGCTGAGTGTTTTTATGTCAAAAAGAACTGCGTACCTTAATTACATCTACATCTACATACATACTCCGCAATTCAGCGTAAGAGGAGATGAATAGTATAAAAATGGTTCGATGAACCCTCTGCCAGACACTTAAATGTTATTTGCAGAGTATTCCATGTAGATGTAGGTGTAGATGTAGATGCCTCTCAATTCGAATACATCTCTGAACGCGGTATGTGCAATCAAATATCATAACGGATGAACATGTGTGGCGAGAAAATTCTGTGCAGATTTAATTCATGCGACCATGGTGAGTTTCGCTGATCTAAGCATCAATTGAATACCGGCACTGCCAAGCGGAACAGCTATTGAATAGCAACATTTTCCTTTGAGTGGGTAGTTGAAGTTATCCCTCAGTTACCATCTTGGGGTTATTTTTGACCCATGAATAAACATTATCTTATTCATCTATGGAATGGCGGCACTCTTGCGTCAACAGTTTTATGTATTCCCTTAGAAGTCGATTGTCTTCAAGGAAACGTGGCAGTGTAAGTTTTGACGCTGTTTGTTACGAAGTAATTGGATAGTACTTACCTGAGTTGCGTGTGTAATCTAACGATGAATAGTGAATCTATTTGTATCGACGGACATGTTGTGATGACTGAAAAGGTTATGGACAATTTAAATATTATAGAAAATGAATCTGCAGAGGAACAACAGAGTCTCGAAAATGATTCCAAAAATGTTCAAATGTTTGTAGAGCTTATGGGACTTAACTACGGGTCATCAGTCCCTAAACTTATAAACTACTTATGATCTACCTAATACTAAGGACGGCACAAATATCCATGCCCGAGGGGGGATTCGAACCTCCGACCGTAGGGGCCGTGCAGACCGTGACTGACGCGCCTCAGTCCCCTCGGCCACCGCGGCGGGCAAAATGATTCCGATGTAAGTGATTTTTAAAGTGAACACTGTGTTCACAATACAGACACAACAATTTCTGATTTGGATGTCTCAGAAGAGGAAATCCCGGAAAATTGATTTTAGTACTTACTACTGTGGGAAAAACAAATGGTCACAGAACTCTCCCAGTACTTCTAAACGAGAAAATCTTATATTATTGTTCATGGCTGTTAATTTCTTTACTTTGCATTAAAAAATACATTTCACCTTTCAGAAATTAATTTGGACATTAATCAACAATGCGTAGAAAGCCAAAAAGAAGAGTTACTACTAAAATGAAAAAAATGTTACTTTAAACTTAACTATGCAATGAGAATTGAAAAAAGTAGACATTGAAATTAACATGTTTTATATGGGTGTTGCCTTTCTGATTCGTCATAGTTAGATTAAAGCAGCTGCAAACAAGTTGTTTGAATGTGTATAAAACAATTCCCATAAAAATTGAATCCAAATAAATGGAAATAATATTGTTAAGGGTTACTAGTGACCCCACGATAGTAGTTGTGGTATTGAAAAATGTTAGTAGTAACTCGGGGTTAAAATTCAATTGTAGTTCGTCATTCCAAACCTGGCTGTGTATGCACCAGCACAATGGTCGCATTGGAGTCTGAAAACAGCGAGGTGAGATACTGTTGACCTGCTACCATATCCGTCGCCTCACTGGTTCTGCACCAGATATTATGGTTTGGGGTGTTATTGGATTCCCCCATCCGCACCTCCCTAGTACGCCGGCAAATTAACAAGCCTTCGATACAGCTGTGAAGTGCTGGGCCCAGTACTCTTGTCATACCTCAAAGATTGACGACAGCCACATTGCAACAGGATAACGTGCAGCCCGATGGCTCTGCTACCTTGGCCTCCTCCTTCTCTTAAACTCTCGCCTGCCAAAACCGTCCAATCAATCATTTCAGAGCGACTGACATGGGATTCACCTTCCGCTACTACACCATATCAGTCTTGGCAATATGTGGTAGTATCATGGACTGCTTTATCCCATTAACACATACAGAGACTCTTCGATTCTTTTCTGAGGCCTATAACAGTGGACAGAGCCAGCAGTTGCGGCAACACTCAATACTGATTTTACATGGAGCTGTATGTTCTGTTATCTGATCTTTGTAAAACGTGTTATCTCCCAAATAAATCTGTCTGTGGTATCTGCGGTCATTATTAGTGTTTTATTTGGATGACTAGTAGTGTACACGTTTACTATGAGGATTAATGGTCGTAAATGTTAACGTATCTCATATACCAGAGATATATGCACGACATGACTCATTGTGTTCCCAACTCCTTAATTTTATAGATCGTTTCCTAAAGTACACAAAATTAGACTTATCTTCATAATGAGGTATTTGAATGTTAAGTACATCAACGATTTTGGTGTAGTATACTGGAGATTTTTAAAAATATATTCCTACAGACATTCTCTAATCTGCTGAAGTTACTTCTATCAACCCGGAACTTTTGCAATGTCTAGTAGTCTTCAACGAGGAGTTTTCTTATGTCATCTTTCGTGTATCCCTGGGAGCCTTGTGAACCAGATCGTACTACATACAATACTGCACTCTTGCTTTATCGAATTTATCGCTTTTTACATTCTTGTGTTCTTTGGTAATTTCATAACGGCATTTTTGTTGTTTTGTATTTCAAGAACTGACGTGATTTTTGTATGTTCCATGAAATTTTATTACCTGTACAGAAGTTCAGTTGATTAAAAATAATTGCTTCTATGTTCTCATAACCGACATCAACGTCTTGTAAAATTCTATACTTCTGGCGATGTTATTTTGTACCTCTAGGACGTCTGCTTCCAAATCATACTTGTTTGATTTAAATAATGTTTATAGCAGGATACTTGTGTGAGTGTGTACAATGTACAACACAAACTAGAAGAGAATTGAAGATTTTGAATTATGACTCTACAGAAGACTATTAAGAAATAGATGGCTCGAACGGATCACTAATGAAGCCTTATTTTTTTCTTTTATAAATTCTTTGCTCCGAAGTGGTTAAATGCAACTGTACAAAATATCTTGTAGAATCCTCTTCATCTTTTCATAATTTTTACTACAACCTGCAATCATTTAAAACTGCCTTCTGCTTTCACTTCCTGGACGTTTTCTAGAATTTTCCGCCCCTTCCTTACATAATTGGTGATTCCTTCGTAGGTCAGAACCGATGAAGTAAAGTTGCGCCTTACATTTATTTTCTTCCAAATTCGATTCGGTACCTCTCCATTAGCTTTCCTACTTATCAATCAAAGCTTCGGCATTCTTTCATAGCATATAAAAACTCTTTTTTCTTTAGTAGTTGCACTTTTCAGAGCACGGTTACACTCCAGACAAATTTTCATTCTCAAGAATGTTTTTCTTATTTTAGCCAATCTGTATTTTAATATTGCCTCTAATTCGACCACCATAATTTACTTGTCGGCCCGAATACTAAAACTCATCTACTACACAGACCGTCATTTCATAAGATAATTATCTCAGTAAGACGGTATTTTATTTGATTAAATTCCACTCTTTACTTATTATTATTAACCTAGAACACGCTTTCAGGAAACCAAACCGCTTAACTTATCTTCCGAGTTGTCTGTCATCTAAATGTTGAACTGTTTGTTAAGCTTATGGGACTTAATTGCGGGGTCATCAGGCCCTAAACTTACAAACTACTTCCAAACTAACTTATACTAAAGACAGCACAACTATCTATGCCCGAGGGAGGATTCGAACCCCCGACGGGGAACGGCCTCACGCATCGGAGCATAGCGCCTCAATGCGCTCGGCCACTCTGCCATGGCTTTTTGTCATCTCCAAGTATTAATACCCCGTCAGCTCTCATTTTGTCTCTGCCAAAACTATAATTGTATAACCGAAATTCCCTGTTATGTCCTTACCTGATTGCTCAATTTACAGCGTATCTTCGAAGAATAACTTGAATTTTTCCCAGCTGAGTCTACAGCTTCCTTTTCATTACCGTTTCTTATTACTACGGTCTGGTTTATATACAATTTGTAGGTAAACATTCGCTCCCTGTACCTTCTTCCAGCTTTTTTAATAGTTTCAGGCAGTTTGAGTATTCTCGTGTCACTTGATTTCCTTGAAACCTAGGTTAATCTTTACCGAGGTCTTCTTAAAAAAATTCTTTTGCAAAAGTAAATGTAATTGTAGAGGAAGTGAACAACTTCGTTAAGAGGGGATATGTATGGAATATATCGTCAGTACTTGGAAGCACATAGACATACCAGGGTTGGTTTTTAAACATTGGCAACAATGCTGTGGAAACATTCTTTGGCCATGTTCCCGCACATGCAGGAGCGGCTTTGTTAATCCGGATTTGGCGCGTTAATATTTACGGGGTAGACGGATGCTCTTCCTGTCGCCACCCCAAATGCCTGCGTACAGTGTGAAAGTGTAAACTGTTACGAGTAGTGTAACTGAGGCGGGACCAGCCCGGTATTCACCTGGTAGGATGTGGAAAATCGCTTAAAATCCACATCCAGGTTGCCTGGCAATCCGACCCCGTCGTTAATCCGCCGGGCGGATTCGAACCGGGGCTAGCACGGCTCCCCGTCTCAGAAAGCGGTGCGTTAGACCGCCCGGCTAGCCGAGCGGGTACTGCTGTGGAGATACTATGCAATGAAATCTGCTATTGTCGCTGATAGCACACTTTGTTGACATGCCTATCTTACCCCCGAGGAAATTGACTCGCTCGTCCCATGTCACCGGCGTGCGCACAATCGAAGGAAAAACAGTCACTTGTGAGCGAGCGGTCTAACGTAACGACGTCACTGAAACAGAAACGACGGAGTCGGATCAAGATTGAAAGTGCCAGAGGTCGTACATCACGACAGTGGTACCAAGGTCTTCAAGAGGCGAGAGGGGAATCGGCATTGGCGTACAGAACAGTGGCACATTGGGTAAAAGGCTTCAACGAAGGTTGGCAGACTGTGGCAGACAGGTCTTCCTGGAGAAGTTCATACTGTTGACGCGTTAGAGGACAATGATCGACACCACATGATTCGTGAAGGTAACCCACGAAACCGGATTAGCGCATATGACTGTGCTTCACAACCTGAAGGAACGCTTGGACATGCGAAAAATTGCATCACGATGGGTTCCGCATGAATTGACGGAAATGCAGAAATGGATGCGTTACGACGCTGCTCAGGCGCTTTGAGCGCGAAGAGGTGGTTTTCTTACGCCGTATCTTAATAATGTATGAGACCACCATACTCCCCGGACCTAAGTCTCGCACCATCAACAGAACAGGCTCTGTTAACGGTATACTACACCTTCCAGATCGCTGGCAACAGGTTCTACACAATGCTGGTGACTACTTTGAACGACAGTAACAGGTGTAAACATGTAAAGCTTTTGTAACGGTTGTCAATAAATAGTTGTCACTATTTAACTTCAAATCTCGTATTAAACCCTGAATGTGCAGAATTTATGTTCACAATAACTTTTATTTCTTCGTTAGTTACAAATAGCCTTTCGGCTTTCTAGCAATTGTCGGAAAATTTAATACTACATACATAGACAGTCCTCACGAAAACACTAAAAGTAGATAGTTGTACAGAGATAACTGCAAGAAAGGAAGTAGCAATTTCAGATATCATCCTACAGTCTCATAATGTCAGATTTCTACTCTCTAAAGCTGTCGGCACACGGAACGGGATAGCTAACGTTGACGTGCCGCTCTCCGAGGTTTCTGACGTCACATCCTGCTTGTTCCCGTTGAGGAGCCATTTTCTCTCGTGAAACGCAAAATACGTTCTGCGATATTTCGGTAACGTGCCACGTCAAGTAGGACCAATAGAAGCAAGAATACTGTCTACGTCATGTTCCGACCTTTCCTGCTTCAGTTCGGTTTTATTAATTCTAGCAATATGACTACTGTGTGGACTAACAAATGTGTGTTTTAATTGAAACCACAAAGAAAGTACAGTCAAAATGTTTAAACGTTTGTAGAGCTTAACTATGGGGTCATGAGTCCCTAAACTTAGAAACTACTTATGAACTAGCTACTACTAAGAACGGCACAAATATCCATGCCCGAGGGGGATTCGAACCCCCGACCGTAATGGCCGTGCAGAGTGTGAATGACGCGGTGCAGTACGCTCGGCCACCGCGGTCGGCAAAGAACACTCTTTATATAATAAACAGAAATAGCAATATTTAAATACAGCTGAAACATAAAAAAATGCAATCATGACGTTACACTGTATGTAAATAGCACTTCCAGACAACGTAGAACACAAAATCACCCTGAAAACAGCTTGTTTATTGAAGTTCTTGAATACGATGTAGCGTCAGGTAAGTTTTATTTTTTTATTTCTTTTTAGTAATAATGAAGTACAATTACGAAACTTGGAGAAATACGACTCGAGAGACTAGCGAAGTGTAAAAGAGAAGTTACGTTTTTCGATATTCCTTTGTTAGCCAATGAAACCGAGGGAATGGTGTCTGTTTAAAGAAAAAAAATGCTTCCAAAAAAGTGGAACGAAAATTTTCATGTTTCATTTTATGTCGACATTGCTTTGTCTATTGTTTTCCTATTTAGAATTTCTCCGCCCAAAACCTATTAATTCCCGCGATAGTCCCGTTAAATTCTCCTCTCATCTTCGACAATAGCTAATAACGCCAAACAGCTAATTCAGTAGGATCCACTTTAAACATGTACTCTTCGATGTGTGTGTGCTTCATCCTCCAAATGAGCTGTAGCAGACGACGACTGCGCGCTGAAAACGGTCGCTAGAGATATCTGAAAGCCCAAATCACGTTAAGCATCTTGTCTCGTGTGCCGACGAACTGTGCCTCGTAGCGTCGTATTTCCCGTTGTCACGCATGATAACGTTACTGCCTCGTTTCGTGTGCCGACGGCTTAAGCATTTAAAACCTTCATTTACTACTATTTTCGAACATTAATTGTGTACGGAATGTCAGCTGCAGCAGTGCAAACTGCGACGATGAAATTGACAACTGCCGTGACGAGCGAGTACAACGATACTCCTTGCTCCTGCTGCGTCGTAACGCCCTCTTTCCCGGTCGCGGCCTTTGTGCCGGCACTTCGTTTAGGGGCGAGGCGCTGCATTCACAAGCGGCTGTCGCCGGCAGCCACTCCAGCAGCGGGCCGGAAGCCGACCGGAAGTGCGCAAGCGGCGCGGCTTCCGGCTGGGCTTCCACCGGCAGCGCCGGGAAATGGCGCGCCTCACGAGGCGACAGCGAATATCCGGCGACGCGCCCTCTCAGGCCAAACAGCGCCATTCTTGCACTGGAAAACAGATCACATTTCTGGGCCGGAACCTTCTACGAGGACATACACACATAAATTTATAAATAAAAAGCTATTTGTCAAGGTCACGGTAATATTTATTAAATTCAAATATAAATTAAAAAACCCCGAGACGGGTATTCGTCTCAAATATGTCCATGACATTGAAGATGAAGGTGAGGCAATGGATCAAAATTTGTGAAGTGGCCGGGAATCGAACCCGCACCTGCATGCTTACTAGGAAGACGTCCCACCGGTTTTTTTTTTTTTTTTTTTTTTTTTTTTTTTTTTTTTTTTTTTTTGTAGTTCCCTTCGTTGCGGACGCTGATCGTTTTTGTTCGTTCTTGTTCGGTGTCTTGTTGGCTCAGCTTTTTTATTACAGAGGGCATTGAGCCCTCTGACCGGGCGCGCTGAGCCACGGCGGCCGGCTACACCGTTAGACCACCGCATCACTAACGATTGAGGCGCCTCGGAATAGTGTAAGTAGGTCTTTCCTCCTACAATAGCACCCCGGCAATGGACATAGTGGGACATTCCTGCTAAGATGATATAAATATCAATCTAAATCTATATCTCAAATACGTCCATGACATTGAAGATGAAGGTGAATCTATGATCTAAAATTTGTAACGTGGAGGGAAGTCGTACTTAGACTACTGCAAGGCACTTTAACCGTCAGTTGTGCGGTGGTCTAAGGATAAGACGTCTTCAAAATGTTCAAATGTTTGTTAAGCTTATGGGACTTAACTACGGGATCATCAGTCCCTAAACTTACAAACTACTTATCAACTACTTACGAACTAGGACGGCACAAATATCCATGCCCGAGGGGGGATTCGAACCCCCGACCGTAGTGGCCGTGCTGACCGTGACTGGAGCGCCTCAGTCACCTCGGCCACCGCGGCCGGCCACGATTTTAGTTTCAGTGTTTTTATATTGAATATTAATTTTTTTGTTCGCATTAATTTATTTCATCGCTTAGGTTTCAATGTACATGCCTTAACTTCTGATTGCATATTTCCATTGTCTTTAATTTAACAGCAGTGGACTTAAGAGTTATGCCGGAATCTTGATAGATTCTTCGTAGTAAGCATAGAGGTCCGGCTTCGATTCCCGGCCGCACCACAAATTGTAATTCATTGCTTCATCTTCAATGTCGCGGACATATTTGAGACGAAAAACCGTCTCAGAGTTTCTTAATTGAAATTGACATTTATATCATCTTAGCAGGAATGTTCCACTGTGTTCATTGCCGGGGTGCTATTCCGCTGCATGGAGAGCCTTGGCAGTAGTGGCAATTATCTATGGAACAAGGAAGCCGAATTAAAGTTTATGACGTTGAGGGAAGTCGTACTTAGACTATTCCGAGGCGACTTAATCGTTAGTGGTACGGTCGTCCAACGGTAAGACGTCTGCCTAGTAAGCATGGAGGTCCGAGTTCGATTTCTTGCCGCATCACAAATTTTAATTCATTGCCTCACCTTCATTTTCAGCGTTTATTAAATTCGATAACTAGTTTCAGTTTCTGCGTAACTCACACATTTTTATGCGAAGATATGGTAATAAATTACGTTAATACCTACAACGGTTTGATGAAACAATTTTTATTTCGTGACTGGTTTCAGCAGACGTGCTACCTACCATCCACACAAGTTGGTGATTTCCAAGTGTGATGATCAACTCTGAGAATGGCGGCAAGTCTGCTCAAATTATTCATAAAATAAAAATATTTTCATCAAAGCGATCTGCTCAAAACAAATAGACGATCAGGTGAGATATCACACACAATAGACATGTGGTAACGTATTTTATTTAGGTATTGGGTACAATCGTGATTTGTGTGTGATACAGTACAGTATTTTGCCGTCTCAACTATTTACTTGAGGCTTACATGGCCTTTACTTAGAGCAAGGCACCATGGGGCTACCACAATTGTGAAAAGTCATTCTCGTTGACTTCTAATATGACGTGATCACCTCGAACGGTCAGTATAGTTACACATGTGCCTGTCACGGACAGTAGACGTTATCAGTTCTTGAGGGATATTTGCCCATTCTTCCATGACTGCAATATCCAACTCCATAACCGTTGTGGAAGGTGCTGGTGTGGCTGCAAAGCGACTACCAAGTGCATCCCAGACATGCTCAATCCGCTTTAAGTCCGGTGAACAAGCTGGTCGTTTCATTCATTCAGTTCCCTCAGATTCAAGCATGTTGTGCAGCAGTGCAACTCTTTGGGAACGAGCATTATCGTTTAACAGAGTGAACCATCTCCTATGGCACCAGCAGAGTGCACAAACAAAAGTCGAAGAATATCGAATCTATACCTCTAAGGAGTCAAAGCGCCATTCTGAATGACACAGAAGTCCATACGTCCGCCAATAATGACTCCTGCCCGCGCCATGATATGGTGATGTTACCTGCACATAAGCAGGATTGACCAGGGTTCTACGTTCTCTGCTGTTGAAAAACGACGATTTTCCGGTTGAACACAAAATATTGACTCATCTGTGAACAAAACTCGGCGTCATTCGGTTCGATTCCAATCCTCGTACTCCTTCGCCTAGTTCCAATGGGCCAAACGGTGTCGTCGTTTTAATGGGACACACACCATAGGTCTCCGACCGTAGATGTGACATTTCCGAAGGCGAATCGGACTATTTGTGTTGATATTCCGCGTCCTGTTGCTTTCTGGAGGGTATGTTGTAGCTGAGTTCCATTCATCCTCCTGTCTCGACGGGCTGTTAACCGGAGATAATGGTAATCTCTTGCTGATTTCACCCGTTGACGACCTTGGCCATGTCTTCTTTTAATACTTCCTGTTGTCTGAAATAGCGTCCAGGTCTTCGAGATTTCACTTTCGGACACTCCCTCTGTGTCCCGCTTCTTCCTTCCCTATCGCTCTCCATGCCATAGCTTTGAGGTAGTCACGTTGCTCAATACACTATCTGAACCCAACTTTCTGTTATTACCACTATCTCGGTTACCCCAATGTTGTTGTCTCCACGCCTAAACCGACAGAAAGACGTCGAACCATTTCAGTTCAGAACGTAGATACCTCAACTGATCCCCTAATTGTTTTGACCTGTGTAGTTTCACCTTCTGTGTAGCACACACATTTTCGGGGGGTGATGTGATATAACTGATTATGTTAATGTTGCTTTGATGATGAGATTTTTGTTTCGTGACTGGTTCCAGCCGACGTGCTGCTATCCTCAGAAGCTGGTAATGATCAGCTCTGACGACGGCAGTAAGTCTGCTTAAACTATACATGAAATAAAAATCATTTCATCAAAGTGACCTTACTAATTAACATAATAAAATGTAATTGTTTTCGTTTATTTGATTGGTACACCCACATCATTTTGTGGACAAAATTTGAAAATGGCGTGTGCCGCGGCGGGTTAGCCGCGCGCATTGGAGTGCCGTGCTGCGGTGCGCGCAGCCGTCCGCCATCGGGGGTTCGAATCCCCCCTCGGGCATGGATGTTTGTGTTGTCCTCAGGTTAGTATGTATTAGTTTAAGTAGTTTCTAAGCTACGGACTCATGAACACGCAGTTAAGCCGGATAGATTTACAAACATTTTATTTATTTTTAAATGGCGTGCCAATCACCCGAAACTTTTGAAAGTACATAATTTTTAATTCTATCTTGACTAATAAAGATTTTATATAAATTATTTTTATTTACGATTCAAACAGATCGCTCTTACGCATTCTGACCACGTAAGAAAGTAACACGCTTTGGTATGTAATAAAATTCTTCGTATCAGAATTGGTCTAACGAGGTAATACAGCACCAGTTCTACGTGGAATAGATTTGAAAATACGTAAAAGCACCAGACAGAAAATTAGTCACCCAAATGCTCGCATGCATATGGATCCTTTAGAGAAGGAACAGCGATCGAATCACTTTCTCTCACGCGCGTCTACGTGGACAGTAGCGGTCATGGACTCATCTCAATTTCAAGCGGACATTGTTAAGCACGATCTACTACGCCCATGGTTACACATGTGTGAAGCAACTGTATTTGTTGGTGTTTCATGGCAGACTGTTCAGCGTGTCTAAAATCAGTGGTGCAACACTCGTGATCACGACAGACCTTAGAATTCTGCTCGGAAAAGAATTTGACACAGGGGCCCGAGAAAAGTTTCCCGCTCGTGAATCAAAATCTGATCCATACCCTACAGTTCCTACTAAGGCAGTAAAAGAAGTCCATCCCAAGTTGTTAGCGAAAGAATACTGAAACGGGAACTGCCCTAGAAGTATGTAATTAACGTCCTCTTTTTTCAAACCGACAACAGTTCACTGGATTGGAGCAATATGTGACTTGTGATCTGAATAGTTCTCCAGGCTATCACATGTGGACTGGCCTGCATAGCCGGCCGCGGTGGCCGACGGGATTGCGGCGCTTCAGTCACGATCTGCACGGCCACTACGGTCGGGGGTTCGAATCCCCCCTTGGGCATGGATATTTCTGCCGTCCTTAGTTGTAGCTAGTTCATAAGTAGTTTGTAAGTTTAGGGACTGATGACCCCGTAGTTAAGTCCCATAACCTTTACAAACATTTGAACATTTTTTGGCCTGCATAATTACCTAAATGCAGTCTTATAGGAAACATGTAGGACTTGTTGGAACAGCGGGTAAAGACGGGCTCAAAGATGAGCGAGTGGCTTAACCCAGGTAAGAGTTATCTGTACTTTCTAACCGAAACCAGGCTGTTATTGTGCGAAAATAGATCTGAAGCGTGGTGATAACTGAAAACGGGTAAACATTTATCAGAAATGATGTGAAATTAAAACAGAATGTTATGTAGAAGATAGATGTGATTCAAAAACAAGGAAAAAAGGCACTGAAGCGTTTTACGGCCCACTTTAGATTTGTGGTTTTATATGTTTTTGCAAACATTTTGGACAAAAATAATAACCTAAATAATAAAAAATTATGGTGAAAAGATCACGACTCTACTATTGTGGTAATATCTATGCACCCAACACGTAATATTCTTTCTGACTGTATTTTAACAAACAGCCAAAATTATATGATGTTTCAGTTTAGCTTCGACAAACATACTCGTTTTTGAACTTTTACCTCTTTGAACTATCATTTTAATATCTCTCCCACATTTTCATTATATTTTTTCGTTAAAATATTATCACCTGTCTTGCCTTTGTAGTTCAAAGTTTATTTTCTTTGCCTGTACTGGTTACGAATGACTATAGGCTGGAACGAACGTAGCGTACATTTGGCGTTCGGACGAGTGACTATAGGCTGGATGGAACACAGCGTACATTTAGAGTTTGTAAATCAGTCACGTGACATCCCTCGGCCCAAAATCTCTTTTTCGCACGCCATCTTGCTTTCTCTACTTGATGATTTTGTTATTATAACTCAAGCGTTGTCATTTCAAAGCAATGGCGCACTGAAAATTATCAAAACACGTCTTTCTTAGGACAATGAATTATAATCTAATGTTGGTTAGTTAGTTAATATCTGCCACCGATAGTACGACAATCACGGATTACTGTTCAAATGTTCAAATGTTTGTTAAGCTTAAGGGACTTAACTAGGGGGTCAGCAGTCCCCAAACTTACAAACTACTTATGAACTACTTACAACTAAGGACGGCACAAATATCCATGCCCGAGGGGGGATTCGAACCCCCGACCGTAGTGGCCGTGCAGACCGTGACTGAAGCGCCTCAGCCCCCTAAGCCCCGGCACACGGATTACTCTCGCAGCTGTTCGCCATAGCGTAATAGGCGATGAATTAGTATATTATGTACGAATATGTTACACGGTGGTTCGGAACTTCCTAGGGCGCGGTTGCTCAGCGCGCTCGGTCAGAGGGTTGCCGGCATGTTAGCTCGACGCCTTCTGTAACGAGAGAACTAAGTTATCCGAAACGATCAAAATAGGAAAAAACAAACCAACGTCCACAAAGTACCCGTTCAAACTGATGAACCAATCAAAAGAGAGAAAACGAAAGACGGTTCAACTAAAACCATCTGAAGAGTAGGTCTGTGCACTGCCGTGCCACGACACATCACAGAGAGTAGCTCGCTATCGCGTAGCTCACTGGCTGGTCGCTGTGAGGCGGTAGGCTGTGCCCCATCAGCCAACCAGTAAGCTACGTGATCGCGAGCTACTCTGCGTGACGTGACGTGGCACGGCAGTGCACAGGCCTTCTCTTCAGACGCTGTTGGTTCAACGCCAATAAAAACCTGAGTAAAATTCTCAACGTACAACTCAGAACAAATATGAACAAACGACCGCAAAGCATCGATTTCACTCCACCACTGTCAATTTTTTGTCCCACTTTATTTTTCGTCTTGCTTCCTAAAAGGTTTTCGCACACTCTTGTTAACTGAACACAATTGTATTCTGTAAGATTCTGAGTTGTTCAAAGGTAACAGCACTTTTTCTGAAAAGCGCATTTGATCTGTTTCGAGAACTTGCGATGAAATACATAGCAACGAATTGTAAACATAGACTTCTTTAACACATGTACATAAACTGAGGAGATACTGTTACAATGATTGTTGTAAATCCCCCCTCGGGCATGGATGTTTGTGTAGTCTTTAGGATAAAGTAGTTTGTAAGTTTAGGGACTGATGACCCCGCAATTAAGTCCCTTAAGGTTAACAAACATTTGAACATTGAATCCAGAGGTTTTCTTTTCCTATGTCCCACTCAGGCGACATATTTCAGGAATTTAAAATGTTCATTTAGCCATTCTTCGCACACAGTTTTGAGTCAAATGTGTGAAAATCATCTTGTGACCTCTCCTAGTAAGACGGAGCAATGTAAGCCTTTCTAATTATCAGTATTTCATTTTTAAACGTAAGAATATAATCTCTGACTCAAACGGTACGCAAACTGACTACAGGATCCATGCAAATACTTCGCACCGATAATGAAATGACAAAAAAACTGGGGAAAAAGGAAGTAAAATTAAATGTTCACGCATAGCTTTCTTCAGAATCAATCAATCCAGTTGTTAAAAAGTACGAATGAAAGACCTTGATCCGCTGACTGTTGTTAGGTCGAAAAGAACTGCGTACCTTAATTAGAACCGAAGATATCGTAAAACAAACCGATTAAAATATTAAGTGCAAGAACAGAAGGACACCCCATTTGAATAAAGGTAAAGGATGGAGAGACTTCAGTTAATTCTGGTACTTGATGAAAAATCTGCGAATGAATACCTTTCGTTTAAAGCAAAAGTGAAGGAAATCGACCGGGTAGTTTAGTCGGGCCTACTGACTTTACTTTTAGTAGATTCTTTTAACCCTTTAGTGATCAAATTATTTCCAGAAGTTGTCGACTTTTTATGGATAGTATATTGGGCCAAGAAGCCATACATAAAATCATAGTCTAAATCTTGAAGGTGACAGTTTAGGCTACGGGTATAAAAGAATTAGTGGGAACTATTGTCCCCACCGAAATGGACTTGATAATTTTAAAAAAAATGTATACCCTTTATTTTTTGTACAAAAATGCAATATAATGTTAGCTTGTCTGCTTCTGTAACTTCACATAACGTAGACATTGACAACTGACAAATCTACAAGAAAGAAAAATAGTCTATGCCACCATTTCCATGAACGACGATCTACAGCATACCGTTCTCGCAGTTGATCAAATTGATCCATCTCTTCCATTATTTTACTGTACAGCCAATGGACAGAATACTTCACTTCTGCTCCCATCTTTTCTTCAAAATCTGCGAAATTTTTGGTGACTCAAAATCTTCATCAGAGTTAGCATGGCCATCTGAATCTTCTACATCTTCTGGTAAAGTGTACAAAATTCTCGAAATCTCTTCTGACATGAATCCAGGCATTCTAAACAATAAGAAACAAATAATAACTGCAATGCCGATTGCGCAGCCATACACACTGCATACACGTTCAGTGGGAAACACAGATCCCACTAACTTACCTTGTAGTATTTATGTAATTTTCATTGATATCTAGCAAATATACACGAATATTATCTCCCCCCAAAATATAAAAGTAGACAAATACAACACAAGTCACTTCACACACAAAAGGAAAGCACACTATACAAAAAACGCTGTTATAGTAGAAACAGTGGCTAGTTTTCCCGCGAAAACTGTGCTTCTGCATCGACTGACCAACAACGTAGAGAAACAACCACTTTCGCACGCCTGTTGACAAGCTGTATGTAGTTAGAACACACTAAGAAAGATGGTAGCACAAGTTAGAAGTGGGAACACTGAACTTATTGCGAAAACAAGTGTGTGGGAACTACAGTACCCACTGGTCAGTAAAGGGTTAATATATAAGATTTCTGAAAGTTACTGTTTTCTCTCCGAGCGGTACTCCGCAGTGTCGTCTGCTCTAGATCCAAAATGGCGGCTAAGTAAGGTACACTGGCGTCCAGACGTGTCTTCTGCAGACGTTGCACAGCAGAGGCGCGGCGTCGTGAGCACGGCCCGTGCCAGGCGTTCCGCCCGCAGCAGAGCAGAATGTGACGGTCGGATGAGCCAGGCTCCCAGGACGCACCAGCTGTGGCGACAGCGTGTATGGCGGCATCGCTTCCAGCCGTGGCACGCAGACAGCGTCTGGCGGAGGAGCCGAGCCAGCTGGCTCATCCTGCAGGAGGACGTGTCTCCACGTGCAGCTTTACGTTTTGCGACTACTTCCCTAAATCACTCCCGGGAATTGCCAGGAGGAAGCCAGGATGTCCTCCTTGCAGATTATTTTTGAGTAATTGTGAACAGAGACGTTACAAGTAAGATTGCTATGGTTTGTTAAAGTTACAGCAGCATAAGTGAAATACAATTATATATTTTTGACGACGTTACAGCGTTCAATGAATGAAATAAATCGCAATTTGCGATCAGTTATGGTTTCACTGTACTAGGTTTAGATGGAATACCAAAGTGCGGCGAATGAGAAAAATTGTGCACGGCCGGGATTCGAACCCGGGATCTCTTGCTTTCTACGCATACGTGGTGACCACTCCGCCACCGAGGGCACAGTGACCAACCCGACTGCAGAGGACTCTTCCCTGCACATCTCCCGCCACACCCAAATCTCCATTCGCCACGCTGTCTCTTTCCTATTACCACAGCCTATTTGTTCTGTAACGCTCGCAGCCTTAATACTGAATTCCCGCATCAAGGAGAACAGACCATGCCTGGTAAGCAGGAGATCCCGGGTTCGAATCCCGGCCGGGCACAAATTTTCAGCCGGCCGCGGTGGCCGAGGTGACTAAGGCGCTCCAGTCACGGTCAGCACGGTCACTGCGGTCGGGGGTTCGAATCCCCCCTCGGGCATGGATATTTGTGCCGTCCTAGTTCGTAAGTAGTTCATAAGTAGTTTGTAAGTTTAGGGACTGATGACCCCGTAGTTAAGTCCCATAAGCTTAACAAACATTTGAACATTTGAACAAATTTTCATTCGCAGCACTTTGGTATTCCATCTAAACCTAGTATTGCGATTTATTTCATTCACTGAACGCTGTAACGACGTCAAAAATATATAATTGTATACAAGCCGAGGCGGGGCTCCTGACGACAATTAATAGTGTCTCCATACCTCATGGTCTGTTCTCCCTGATTCGGGAATACAGTATTCTGGCTGCGAGCATCTCATAACAAATAGGCTGTGGTAACAGGAAAGAGACAGCGTGGCGAATGGAGATTTGGGTGTGGCTGGAGACGTTCGGGGAAGAGTCGTCTGCAGTCTGGCTGGTCACTGAGTCCTCGGTGGCGGAGTGGACAACGCGTCTTTCTTGTAAGCAGGAAATCCCGGCCTGGTACAAATTTTCATTCGCCGCACTTTGGTATTCCATCTAAACCTAGTACAGTGAAGCCATAACTGATCGCAAATTGCGATTTATTTCATACGTGAAATACCATCAAAATAATGCGATGATGTACAGGGTGAGGTGTTTGTGCCTAGATTTCACTCTGCAGTCAAAACTATACATACCAAACGAATAGTGTGTATGTGGTAGTAGGTATCAGTATCTCATTGTGCATTATGGTGGTAAAGGGTTGATACCGATAAATGGGTGGAAGGTATGAAAGTTGAATCTTACGACTTACATAATAGTATGGACCTCAATATTTTGCTCTTCAGCAAAAACTACACAATGGAGACGAATGATCTGTATGAAAGAAATTTTGCATTCTCTATTCATTTCTAAAAGACAGAAAATTGCACTGAAACGTGAATCTACAGGCGATAGAAACTTGAAATTTCTTGACGTTTATTTCATATATATATATATATATATATATATATATATATATATATATATATATATATATATATATTAAGGCAATTTTGAAGCAAGAAATTTTGATTGGAATTTTAAAAACACGTGTTTCGATACTTTTGGAAACGGGAAATAAGGGAAAATCTGTTTAAGACTGTTACTAAGACTATCCTGATGATGGAAATGCCAAAATTGCATTTCGAGCCATTGTTAGAATTTAAAAAAAAAAAAAATCTGTTTCGGGATGTTTTGAATTCTGCCATGAGGTGTCAAGTTGTATCAAAATACTTGATTAGGGAAGCATTTTTAAAGCTAAATCTATGAAAATTTATATTTAAAAGTACAAACAACCAAAGAAGACCATCCAGTCTACGCGTGCGAAACAGCGGGAATTAAGCTAGCAATCAATATTTTGGAAGGTGGTAGTATAGATGAATTGCAACAAAGATGCAAATTTTTACAGAGTTACAGCTAAGATCGATGTTGAACAAACCAAATGCAATATGCAGCGTTAATACTTTATTGTTATAGCAGCAGATCGATTTCGATCACAAAGTGATCATTTTCAATGCATCTTCAAGCAGGCACTGTGAATGAAATTAGTACAAATTGAAATATCATTTCCAACACAAGTTGCAGATGATATTTCAATTTGTACTTATTTCATTCACAATGCCTGCTTGAAGATGCATTGAAAATGATCACTTTGTGATCTAAATCGATCTGCTGCTATAACAATGGAATATTAACGTCCAATGCTGCATATTAAATTTGGTTTGTTCATCATTGTGTGGTCCTTAAGCACAACCTTCCAGAAAATCGAATCTCAATAAGATCGATGTATTTTCGTTTTTCTGGGTGTTGGTACACAGGTATGATCGTACGAGGTATGTCTACAAAGGAAGTTCCGTTTGGTTATATAAAATAAACGTGTACATACACAGAAAAAATATTTATTGTACAAAAATCTACAACTGTTAAATTACTTTACTAGATAGCTCAAAAATGTTCAAATGTTTGTTAAGCTTATGGGACTTAACTACGGGGTCATCAGTCCCTAAACTTACAAACTACTTATGAACTACTTACGAACTAGGACGGCACAAATATCCATGCCCGAGGGGGGGATTCGAACCCCCGACCGTAGTGTACTAGATAGCTTCCGCTATTTTGTTGACATTTGTCATAGCGTGTCACAAGTTTTTGTATGCCTTCTTCATAGAAGGTTGCCGCCTGTGTATTCAGCCATGTCACAATATGTTGTTCCAGCTCGTCATCATCATTGAAGTGTTGACCACCAAGGATTTTAGATGTAAGAAGAGATGAAAGTCGCTAGGAGAGAGGTCCGGGCTTTACAGAGGATGATCAAACACGCCCCAGTTAAATTCCAATAAGAGTTGTTTGTTCATATTCGCCATGTAATATCGGGTGTTATCACGGAAAAAAAGAACACCTTGTTCTTTACTGCTCAACGCAGTTTCTTAATGGTCTCGCAGTAACCATGTACATTGATTGTTTGTCGTCATGGCACGAAATAAATCAGCAAGATGCCTTTTCTGTCCCAAAAAACGATGGCCATGACTTTTCGAGGTGTCAAGATTTGCTTAGGCTTAACCTTCGTTGGGGATAAGTGTGCATCCATTCCATTCATTGCCGTTTTGTTTCAGGGGTGTCGTACGATACCAAACTTTAATCCGCCATGACTATCCGAAAAATAAAACCACCGCCTTCTTCATTGAAGCGTGACAATAACTGAAGTGCATTGCCCATCCGTTATTTTCTGTGTTGTTCAGTAAGAAATTTTGGTACCCATCTTGAGCAAAGGTATCGAAATTTCAGTTCCTCGGTGACAATTTCATGAATTAGTGAGCGTGAGATTTGCGAAACTTCCGTAGCAATTCCACTAAGAGTAAACTTATAGTTCTGTTTAATCGTCTCTTCAATTGGGTGAACCAGTTTGTACGCACAGACGGGCGCCCACCTCGTTTTTCATCGCGCACTTGTTCACGTCCTTCAATGAAGTCTGATCCATCTTCTACCATTGAATCACCCATAGAATTTTGTCCGTAAACTTCGCAGATTTGCCCATGACTTTATGTTGGTTTAACTTTCTTTGCATTTTTGAAAACGAATTACAGATCTGATTTCACACGCGGTGGCATTTTCAATTACGGCTGATATTATAAAGAAGCACTACAAACCATACGTCGGCAGCAGCGATCTGAAAATGTCGTAGGCCTACACGACTTCTCCGTGATTCAGAGTAACTGCCGCGCATGCTTGGAACTGCGATCGTAGCGCTGCCGCGGGTAAAAATAGAAACGTAATTTACTTTATGGACGACCCTCGTTTTTAACGAATTTCAGCAGTATAGTGTTGATTTTCAAACTGTGAAGTCTTTCTACAGTTTACATTGAAGTTTCAATGTGAGTTCGTTGGGCAAGTACTGACGTGTGTAAACACGCCGCACGTATGTACACATTCTGAGTGTGGTATTTGTATATCGGTTTTGTAATGGAAACGCCGCTGTGGTCCCGGGTGATCAATACACTGCGTGTCTCTGGTATATTGTATCTCAACGTGTAAACAAATATACTGTCGACAAAGTAGAAAAAAACATCCATTCGCCAGAAGCTAGTCCGTCTACAATCACTTGTAGAATTTCTGCATGTATTGGTATTACGCATATAATGGAGTTTACGTACGCATGTATTTCATATGTACCATTCACAGCTCATTCGGGATCTTTGGGCAGGAGATGAAGATAGACAATTGGAATTCGTCGGTGGATATTTGAAAAGCCACTTTTACAAGTGACGACGGCATCAGTCATTGAAAGAAAACACTCATCGTTTTGTGGAGACACATTATCAGTAACATTTCTGTGTAAATGTTGTGTGATTTGATACACAATCAGTTGATTTGGCTTGTTGTGTTGCCTCATCGTCTTACAGGACCCATTATCTGCACTTTCTTAAAAATGAGCTTCCAACATTTTTGAAGGACTCCTGAACATTCTAGAGGTCATGTGACACGACGCCTTCATCTAATATTCTCCGGGAGAGGGATCGGTAGATATTCGCACGTTTCTTAATCACCAATATCCCCGGATCTCGCCTCTTCGCTTTTATGCCTAAGGAGACGGATGAAAGGCGAACTCTATAAAAAAAAAGTTAACAATAGAGACGAATTGATCGTTCGGCTTATGTATAGTGTAGCCCTGAGCAACTACGACCACAAAATGGCTATACGTAGTGTTAGAAACATTAGTCAAAACTGCAATGAATTTCCTGGTGGATTTTTTGAAAATAAACTTTTAACGTCTCCGTTTGGTTTTCTTTGTTTCCTATGTTACATACTAACAGCTGTGTCTCTGCTGTCAATAAAAACTGGACGCTGGTTATATGGCGATTTATTCATTTTGTCTATACCTCCTAAAGTAGTAACCATTTCTCTTGAAACACCCTACATACCAATAAAATTTTCTTGCTTTTTAGCCGATTCCATTGGTTTAAAATCGACGAGCTTCCTGCCGAAATCATTTCTGCCATTGTCAAGAGGTGACTAAAAAAACCTGCTAGTGCCTTGTTTATACAGCCACGTTGCCTTCGATGAAGTCACTGGTGGTTATTTTAGCGTCATATATATAGGGGTGTATATATGTTTACACTGCCTGTCTGCCGCTCTATTCGATGACCGAGTCCCATGCTGTGCTAGGCTTCAAGCCAAAATCTTGAGAGTGTTGTCGCTAATTTTTAATTCGGTCGCTTTTTTATTATGTTGGCTCACTTACTACTTGTTACGACAGATGAGTCGTCAGCTGTGTCCATTTTCTAAAGCATTTATCAGGATAGCGAAGGCATACGATGACAAATACACCTTCCAATATGCGTTCACTGCGATGTCGCCAAACACAGTGCGGCCATCATGTTGCTGTAAACAGAACCTGGATTCATCCGAAAAAAAGGCGTTTTGCCATTCGTGCAGCTAGGTTCATCGTTGCGTACACCATCGCAGGCACTCCTGTCTGTGATGCAGCGTCAAGGGTAACCGCAGCCGTGGTCTCCGAGCTGATAGTCCATGCTGCTGCAAACGTCGTGCACTGTTCGTGTAGATGGTTGTTGTCTTGCAAACGTCCCCATCTCAGAGATCGAGACGTCACTGAACGATCCGTTACAGTCATGCGGATAAGATGCCTGTCATTTCGACTGCTACTGATACAAGGCCGTCGGGATCCAGTACGCCGTTCGGTATTTCTCTCATGAACCCACCAATTCCATATTCTGCTAACAGTCATTGGATCTCGACCAACGCGAGCAGCAATACGATAAACCGCAATCGCGATAGGCTACAATCCGACCTTTATCAAAGTCCGAAAAGTGCTGTACGATTTTCTCCTCCTCACACGAGGCATCACAACAACGTTTCACCAGGCAACGCCGGTCAACTGCTGTATGTGTATGAGGAATTGGTTGGAAACTTTCCTCATGTCAGCATGTTGTAGGTGTCGCCACCGGCGCCACCCTTTTGTGAATTCTCTGAAAAGCATCTTCTTCTGTCGGTTAAATTTCGCGTCTGTAGCACGTCATCTTCGTGGTGTAGCAATTTTAATGGCCAGGGGTGTATATGGCATTGTTTGGCAGTCCACGCCCACAGGGTATTTTATTGGCGAATATCTGAGGAAGTCCTGAAGATCGATTTTTATGCCTCTTTAGGAGGCAGCAGATCTTCCCATAACGTCAAAAATGCGAGCTTCCTCCTCGGGGGTTTACTGCTTACGAGTTCTCTGAAAGAAGGCTTGCGAAATCTGGCGAGTGCTGTAGTCGTTCTCCTGAATAGCTTCCGTAAGGGTCTCAGTTCCCTCCGCATATTTGGAGCGCCTGAGACGGCTTCCGCTCGATGTACCAATGTCATCAGAACAAAATTTTTCTGCCACGGGTGGTAGAAGCTACAAGCGTGCAGATATGGGTCCGTGTGCTCGGTTTACCGGCACACGCTGTGGCTGAGGCACCCATTTGCTTTGCGGCAAACGAGGATGTCAAGCACAGGAAAGCTAGGATCGGTCTCTACCTTCATCTTGAAATTAATATTGTAAATTGATGCTGTGTTGAGTTAGCCCAGAACGTCTCCCAGCGTTACACATCCCTATCTTCAACACAACGAAAAAGCAATGAAACTCTGCAGGAGTCAACCTCAAAGTATATGATGCCTACAAAAGGTGGTAATGGGCTTTCTAATGAGATCTCGTCCGTCTAGTTAAAGTAACCTCCATCATGCAAAGAGAATATAACGTCAGATTGTTCTTAAATAAATGCATAACATTGTCGACAAATGAAGACGGGACGTAGTAGTCTAGGTTGCTTATGAGCCTTTGGTACACCGTAGAACACAGGTGGCAAGGATGAGTAGATTTTTTAATGACATCCTCTTCAAGTGAAAACCCCTTGAGAAGTTCCGACATCTTTCTCATTAGTCTAGAAGTCTAGTCCCTTGATATCTTTTGTAGTTATCGTCTTCCAGCGCCAACGGAAAATTTGCGTCACAGTTGGGTATCCTTGTGTGGGTAATCTAAACCGTTTATGAAGTGTAACAATTGTTAAGACTACATGACTGTCAATGCAGATGGTCACAACAGGAATGATTCAACTCTCACAACGACGGCCGCATTGTCATAGTCAAGTGAGATGATATCGATTATAGGATTATTGCGTAGCTCTGGAAGCCCATAACGCTCAGCTCTTGCACGTTCGAGGCTTGTAGCTTGGCTTTTGAAAGAATGCGCATCTTTTTGAGACTAGTTTCTTCTAAAGTCTTTCTACTGGTTATTGCACACGACTTATATCAGTGAAAGGGATACTCCCTGGCGATGGTGCAAACAGCAAATGCCTTGTATTGTTCAATGTGAAAGTGTAGGCGTTCATATACTGGGAAAATTATCATTTGAGGGTTCCTTTTTTTTTTTTTTTTTTTTTTTTTTTTTTTTTTTTTTTTTTTTTTTTTTTTACAGGAAAGAAGAATGTAGTCATTAGATATAGGGCACATTCTCGGACTGATTGCTGGGAAAGAAATTGGTGGAGCCTTTTGAAAGGAATCATCCCAGCGTTTGCCTGGAGTGATCTAAGAAAATGAAAAATCTAAATCAGGATGGACGGAGGCGGGTTTTAACTACCGTCCTCCCGAATGCGAATCTAGTGTGTTACCACTGCGCCATCTCGTTCGGTTTGCGTTTGGTCGTGTTTTTATTTTTAGAGATGCTTTTAGGGGGTGAAGTTAGACTAACACGGAAACGTAATGACTTTTCAGTAGCTATGTCCATGATTCGTGAAGCTTCCCAAGTGGTAACGTTGCACTCATTGACTATCACGTTCGCAGTATTACAAGAGGTTTAGTTTATTCGTAACACCAATTCACATTTTATTCCGCACACTATTTGATCAAAAGTATCCGAACACCCCTCAAAACATACGTTTTTCATATTAGGTGCATTGTGTTGCCACCTACTGCCTGGTACTCCGTATCAGCGACCTCAGTATTCATTATACGTCGTGATAGAGCCAAATGGGTCGCACCACGGAACTCAAAGACTTCAAATGGGTGTCACTTGTGTCACAAGCCTCTACGCGAGATTTTCGCACTCCTAAACATCCTCAAGTCCATTGTTTCTGATGTAATAGTGAAGTGAAAACGTGAAGGAACACGTAAAACACGAAAGCGTACAGGGCGACCTCGTTTGTTGGCTGACAGAGACAGCCGACAGGTGAAGAGGGTCGTACAGTGTATTAGGCAGGTACCTATCCAGACCATCACTTGGGAATTCCAAACTGCATCAGGATCCACGCTAAGTACTGTGACAGGAGGGAGGTGATAAAACTTGGAAAGAACACATAAGAAATATTGTAAGGAAGGCGAAACAAAGACTGTGTTTCTTTGGCAGAACACTTAGAAGATGGAACAGTTCTACAAAAGAAACTGCCTACGCTACACTTGTGCGTCATATTCTGGAGTATTGCTGCGCATTGTGAGATCCACACCAGGTGGAACTGACGATTTAGAGAACAGAGAAGGACAGCTCGTTTTGTATTATCGCGATATAGGGGAGAGAGTGTCACGGAAATGATGCACGAGTTCGGGTGGAAATCATTAAAAGAAAGGCGTTATTTGTTGCGGCGAGATCTATTTGTAAAATTTCTTTCGCCCACTTTCTCTTCCGAATGCGAGCATATATTTTTAGCACAAACCTACATACGGAGACATGATCATAATAATAAAATAAGAGAAATCAGATCGAAAACAGAAAGATTTATGTGTTACTTTTTCCTGCGAGACATTAGAGAATGAAAGTACAGAGAAACATCATAAAGGTGGTTCGATGAACCCTCTATCATACATTTTAATGTGACTTGCAGAGTATCCGCGTAGATGTAGATGTAGATTTCAAGGTCAAGCGGCTGCCCATAAGCCACACATCTCGCAGGTCAGTGCCAAACGATGTCTCGCTTGGTGTAAGGAGCGTAATATTGGATGATTGAACAGTGTAAAAAACAATGTGTGGAGTGACGAATCTCCGTATACAACGTGGCGAACCGATGCAGCTTGAGAAGATCCAATTCTACGAGGGTCGTCCACAAAGTAAGTTCCGTTTCTATTTCTGTCCGCGGCAGCGCTACGATTGCAGTTTCGAGCACGCGTGCAGTTACTCTGACTCAAGGAGAAGACATGTGTACGCCATTTTCAGATCGCTGCTGCTGACGTGTGCTTCGTAATGCTTCTTTATAATGTCAGCCGTAATTGAAAATGCCGCTGCCTGTGAAATCAGATCTGTGATTCATTTTCTAAATACAAAGAAAGTTAAACCAAATTAATTTCATCGGCTCATCTGCGATATTTACGGACTAAACACTGTGAGTGATTCAGTGGTTAGAAGATGGGTCAGACTGCCTAACCTCAAACGGCATATGTAACCAAACAACTCTCACTCAGATGAATTTGATCATTCTCCGTATAGCCCGGACCTCGCACCTAGTGACTTTCATCTCTTCTTACACCTAAAATCTGTCCTGTGGTCAACACTTCAACGATGATGACGTGCTGAAAGAACATGTTACCACATGGCGGCAACCTCTATGAAGAAATATTTAAAAAATCTTGCGCTACGCTATGACATGTGCCTACAAAATTTCGGAAGCTATGTAGAAAAGTAGTTCAAGAGTTGTAGATTTTTGTACAATAAATATTTTTTCTGTATCTGTACACCTTCGTTTTATATAACGAAACGGAACTTACTTTGTGGACATATCCCGTATATCAACATCTATTTTGATTCTTTGAACATCCAGAAGTATACATTTTAATTCTACCAGAATCTGGTAACATCTCAAATTTTGTTTGTCGAGGAAGAAGAAAGATTGAATCATTTTGAACCATTGTTATAATATATGCAGTATTATCAACTGCATTAATAGGATTTATTGTACGAGCACACCTTATTTTACAGTTGGGTATGGCGAATGGCAGGTGAACGTTATCTGCTAGTGTTTGTAGTGCCAACAGTAGAATTCGGAGGCGGTGGTGTTATGTGTGATCGTGTTCTTCATTAAGAGAGCTTGCATCCCTTGTTATTTTTCGTGGCACTATCACAGCACAGGCTTACATAGATATTTTAAGCACCTTATTGGTTCCCACTGTTGAAAAACAAGTGGGGGATGGCGATTACATCATTGAATACATTCTTGTTCATAATTAATGGCCTTTGGCGCAGTGCGTACATGTCTATAATATCCCTACAATGGACTGGCCTGAATAAGTCCTGACTTTCGAACGCCGACTTCGTGATGGACCTCACCGACATAAATCGATACCTTTCCTCAGTGCAATTCTCCAAAAAGGATTGGCTGCCAATCCCCAAGAAAACTTCCAGCTCTTGACTGAACGTATGCCTGCGAGAGTGGAAGCTGTCATCGGGATAAGGGTGGGCCAACACCGTACTGAATTCCACCATTACCCAAGGAGGGCACCACGAAGTTGTAAGTCATTTTCAGCCAAGTGTCCGGATACTTTTTATCGCATAGTGTATAAGATCTAGAGAGAGAGCTTGACAATGTTGACTGGAATACACGTAAAAACTGTAAACTCTGTCCGATAGGCCTCGGAAGGCCCACTGGATAATGACCGACCTCCGTGTCATCCTCTGCCCTAAGGCGTGAACGCATGCGCTATGGAGGGGGCGTGGTCAGCGCCCCGCACTCCCGACCGTTATGTCAGTCTCCGTGACCGGAGCCACTACTCCTCAATCCAGTAGCTCCTCATTTGGCCTCACAAGGACTGAGTGCACCCTGCTACCGACAGCACCCGGCAGATCCGGAGGGTAACCCATCCAAATACTAGCCAAGCCCGACAGTGGTTAGCCTCGGTGATCTGACTGCAACCGGTGTATCCACTGTGGCATGGCCGTTGGCGTTTATGAAGGTAGCAGGGGTAAAATATAGGTAGCGAAGAGTTCTATTGAACTTGTACAAAAACCAGACACCAATTATTAGAGTCGAAGATCATGAAAGGGACGCAGTGGTTGGGAAGGGAGAAACAGAAGGTTGTAGCCTTACTCCAATTTTTTTTAATCCATACATTGAGCAAGCTGTGAAGAAATGCAAGAAGAAATTTGAAGAGGGCATAAAAGTCCAGGGAGGGAGTAAAAACCTTTCGGTTTACTGACGACATAGTAATTCTGTCAGAGACAGCAAAAAACCTAAAAGAGCAATTAAACGGAATGGACAGTGTCTTGAAAGGAAGGTATAAGATGAACGTTAACAGCAATAAAGCAAAGGTAATGGAATGTAGTGTCAGAAAATCAGGCTATACTGAAGGAATTGGATTAGGTAGTGAGACAACAAAAGTAGCAAATCAGTTTTGTTATTTAGGTAGCAAGATAACTTCTGATGGCCGAAGTAAAGAAGTTATAAATTGCAGAATGACTATGGAAAGAAAAGCGTTTCTGAAGAAGCAAAATTTGTTCGCATCCAATATTAGTTTAAATGTTACGAAGTCCTTTCTGAAAGCGTTTGTCTCGAGTGTAACGTTGTGTTGGAGTGGAACGTGGACAATAAGGAGTTTAGGCAAAAAGAAGACAGAAGCCTTCGAAATATGTGGCTGCAGACGAATGATGAAGATTAGATGGGTAGATCAACTAACTAATGAGGAGATGCTGCCGGTCGCGGTGGCCGAGGGGAATGAGGTGCTCCAGTCACGGTCTGGACGGCCACTACGGTCGGGGGTTCGAATCCCCCCTCGGGCATGGTTATTTGTGCCGTCCTTAGGATTAGCTAGTTCATAAGCAGTTTGTAAGTTTAGGGACTGATGACCCCGTAGTTAAGTTCCTTAAGCTTAACAAACATTTGAACATTTTGAGGAGGTGCTCAACATAACTGGGGAGAAATGGAGTTTCTGGCATATCCTAAGAGAAGGGGAAGATTGGTGGGACACGTTGTGAGGAATCGTCGGCTTAGCATTAGAAGGAAGTGTATGGGGTAAAAATCGTAGAGGGAGACCGAGGGACAGTAAGCAGATTCAAAAGGATGTAGGTTGCCGTACGTATTCTCAGATGAAGAGGCTTGCACAGGACAGGGTAGCGTGGAGAGCTGCATCAAACCAGTCTGCGGACTGAAGACCACAACAACAGTGTATAAGAGAAACAGAAAAGGAAGTCATCTTCAGTAACAATCTTGACGGAAGTATAGGTCCGTGCAAAGTCGTCGTCGTCGTCGTACTTTCTCGGTCAGTAGCGCAGTGCGGGACGACACAGCGCACCGCCGTACGGTCGGTGTAAATGTGAAGCAGCGCGTGGGTGGTGTAGATGAGCGTGCAGCGGTCAGGGCAGAGTTCCGATAGTCGCTGCAGGCCGCTCCTGGCTGGAACTAGGCGGTGCCGTGTTGCGGTGTGGCGGTGGCGCCCCGCCTGAAGGCCGATTCCTGCTAGAGGACGACAGCGCCAGCGGCAAGTGTTTTGCGCCTCGCCGCTGTAGCTCGCCGAAGTGGCAGACGCTAGCGGTAACCATCAGCTTGATGTATCGATGGGACTTAACAACTGGGAACTGGAGCACGGTTTATACGTGACGACTGAAATTCCTCCATTCATGTTAATGACTGTTGCAAATCCGGCACTACATCTGGTTAAATAAACCGTGAAACTATACGAAAGAAGGAAGTAAGGTGGATACATATTTTCTGTACCATATACTCTTCGACATATTTCACTACACGTGTTTTCTTACAGTCAACAGATTTGATAAACTGTCATTAGTGTTTATTTCGTCACTCTTCTTTCTCTTTAGCCATGTTCCCGCACATGCAATGTCGGCTTTCTTCAATCCGGATTTGGCGTGTGTTTACGGGGTGGCCGAATGTCCTTCCTGTCGCCACCCCAAGTCCCCCGGGAAGAAATGTGTATCCCAAATGTCTGCGTATAGTATTACATGAGTGAAAGTGTAAAGTGTTACGAAATGTCTGCGAGTCGTGTAACTGAGGCGGGACTTGAGGACCAACACGGTATTTACCCAGGGGGTTTGGAAAACCGCCTAAAAGCCATATCCAGGCTGACCGACACTCCGAACCCCGTCTTTAATCCGCCGGTCGCATTCCAACCGGGGTCGGTCAACGCCACCTAGATACAAGGCCTGTGCGCTGTCTGCCAAGAGTAGTCATAATACAAGCAGACATTTTGTCTTATGTAGCATTGTGCTGAGTTTGAGAATACGTAAACATTGCACACTGTGTTTCAGAATGTTTCTCGTATTATCTGTGTGATTCTCCGTGCAGATTTTTGCTGGTATGAGACAAAATGCCTAATATGAATCGTCCGATTCCAATATCGGTAAGCTAACAGTTCATAAATATCTTATACCAACACAAATTTGTCTGTGAATCACATGAGTAACATTAATAACATTCCGGAAAACAGTGTGCACCCTGTACGTGTTCCAAAACTCAGCACAAAGGTACAGAAGACAAACAGTTTGCTTGTGTTACGACTACTCTTGGCAGGCAGCGCACAGGCCTTGTATCTAGGTGGCTTTGGGCCGGTACGCCTCCCCATCTCGGAAAGCGGTGCACTAGACCACACGGCTAACCGAGAGGGTCTATTGTGTACGTCATTATGTAGACAATACTTATAGAACTGATCACTCCAGAATCAGTATCTTACTAAGATTTTCGTAATGGCTTTTAATGTTGCAATTTGCAATAACAAATGGCACGTTAGGTGTCAGAAATGATTTACCATAAGCCTTATTAACAAGTTAAACAATATTAAAAATGCGATAGGCAATATCACATCTACTACTGTAGATGTTGCATTACAGAGGCTAGCGCTGGCAGATCAATCATACCACTCTTCCTAAGGAAGGTAACAATCGCTGATGTATTTATAATAAATACTACACTTCGTTGTTGTAATTAAAAATGTTGTTAATTAAAAATGTAGTTTCAGGACGACAAAATCTTGCGACATAACAACAATCAGGTTTCGTTTAAATATCATTAATACCACACATAGAATATCTTAAAAATGTTCAAAACTTGCTAAATCTAAGGGACTTAACTACTACTTAGAGTTGCAAACTACTTAAACTAATAATTATCAGACAAAAGAACCTGAAGGATAGCCGTTGAATAAAAGTTTATGTTATGGCACAAATGGCACGTTGGATGTCAGACATGATTTACCATTACCCTTATTACTAAGTTCAACAATATTAAAAAGAATTATAGGTAATAACATTTCTACTATTTTAGATCAATCATACCACTCTTCCTAAGGAAGGTAACAATATTATACAGTGATGTAATTATAATAAATAATAGGCTTCGTTGTAAACTGAAATAATTTACAAAATTTAATTTCAGAACATTTAATAGGGGAACATGAGGCAGAATTGAAGTTTGTGTTGTGGATGGAGACGTACCTTAAGACAGTCAGTGCAGTCCCTTAGTCATCTAGTCATGGTGGTTTAGTGGTATAGTGCCTGCATAGTAAGCACGAGGTCCTCGTTTCGAATCCCGGCCACGGCGCAATTTTTAATTCAGTGCCTGTCCTTCAGTTTCATGTCTCTGATATATGTCTCTGGACAATGACTTATTACTGAAACTAATGGAAGGACAACACACACAACCATTCTCGAGAGAGGACTCAAACCTCCGACGGGGAGCAACCGCGCGCTTCGCAGCCAGACGCCTTAGAGCGCTCGGCCACTCGTCCACAGCGAAGAACCTTAACATGAGCTTTACCACTACATTCTTTTTGTGGTTTTAAAACATATTAGAAAGCAATTGACAAGGTTCCATAGGTAAAAAAAAACCTGTAGTTACTCCCAAACCAAAATCAATAAACATACTAGGAGTATTATTGACATGAAAAAATGCATGCCACTTTGTGTGTGCTGTCCCTAGCAAAAATCCTTGTGTGGGTAGTCCAAACCGTTTATGAAGTGTAACAATTGTTAAGACTACATGACTGCCGATGCAGATAGTCACAACCTCAGCTTCAAATACAATTCCGATATGTTGGCTACGCTTCATTTGCAATCATATATGACCTAAAGCAAACTATACGCAAAATTCCACGCAGTCATTTTAATGTCTGAAAGTACTTCAAAGACGCGGTGGAGTAGCCGAGCGGTCTAAAGCGTCTCGCTGCGGAGCGCGCGGTTGCTCGCCGTGGAGGTTCGAGTCCTCCCTGGGGTATGGGTGTGTGTGTTTGTCCTTAGGTTAATTTACATAGGTTTAAGTAATTTGTAAGCTACAGGCTGATGACCGCGCAGTTTGCTCCGATAGATCTACAAACATTTGAACATTTGAATACTTTAAAATTTCCTTAAGTCTATTACTTCTCTTTGTACAGTACAGTAACTATGACGTATAAATTCAGCCTTTTATCAAGTAAATATATAAATCTAAAAGATAAGAAGAAATCAAATGTTTCCTTAATATTTTTTCGGATATTAGGTATTTCACTCAGGCGCCAAGTCCGGTACAGATCTTTGCCGAGAATGCTTTAATCGCTGCAGACAAGGGGCGAAGCTTAACACGTCTCTTTTCTATTGACATTGTTGTCTGCGTCAGAGGTATTTTATTGAAACCGTTTTGCAGCATTATCTGCTACAGCGTAATATTCTAATTTACTGAAAAGGATGATGTGATTTACAATCAAATGTCATTGACAAACACAAAATATACCTTTTGTGTCCCAACTTCGTCGCCGCTTTTGTGTCCCAGCCTCGTCGTAGGTGTCGGTGGCCGAGTGGAATGAGCCCGCCACGCTGGTGCAGGTACGGAGGGGAGCAGCCAGAAACTATAAACACTCGAGTAAATTAGAAAGAGATATATTGCACAGAATGTAACAATACTTAACTTTTACATAGTACTGCAGAATGTTGATACATAGTTGTTAGAGGCCTGCCTAGTGCCTGTACAATAGCAAAGTCTTCACTGGTGCCTATCTGATTACGAAGGACCTAACTCGTTGCTATCTCAGTCCGAAGTGCCCGATGTTCTTCAGTGGTGGCCACGAGCGGAGTTCCAGCAGAGGGCGCTCGTGGCGGTCGTCGGAAGAACGCCGCGCCGTGCATGCATGGCGGCGCGCGGCGAAAGTAGGTGGCGCGCACTTTGTACTTGTGCGACACCACACCCCTCCCCCCCAAACCGCCGCGCCGTCGTGGCGTAGGGCTGAGGGCCACGGCGACGGCACTGGGAGGAGGGCCTGGGCGGGGGCGTTACTGGTGGGACGGGCGTCGTAGCTGAGGCCGGGATCGAGACGCCGTCCGCGCCCCGGCATCCGCCTTGCGATCCTCCAGGGAACCCGCCGAAACCTGGGGAAGGGCGCCCGCCCCCGCCCAGAGGGAGCAGGTCATCTTCTGAGGTGCGTGGCCCAAGCTGGGGGGGCCCGCACGGTCCCGGAGTCCCTCTCGGTGACGCTGTCATCTGCGGCGGCGACAGCGGCGGCGACGACTGCGTCGGATGTACGTCGACGTCCATAGGGATCTCGTAGTCCGGGGACGAACGATGTGGTTGTGCTCCCTGGCGCAGAACTGGGTCTGGAATCAAGAAACCGGAGACAGGATCGCGCGGTCTGTGCAGGCGCAATTGGTTTGCGTGGCGCCGCAGCTCCGACCCTGTGGAAGAACGTACAATAAACATATTGCGACCAAGCACGCGCTGAATGGTGCCCGGCAACCATGTCTTCTTGTTTCCAGCAAACACCCTGTACAGCACCGGCGTAGAAACCTGAAAACGCGTAGCGCCATACGAACCGACTCGGTGCGTGGGAGGCTGCAGCAGGTGAAGGAGAGTGCGGTGACGGCGGCCGTGTAGCATCTCGGCAGGAGACGGGCCGTCACGTGGCATGCACCGATACGTAGACAGGAAAATTTGAAGAGCTTGCTGCCTGGAGTGCTGACCTTTCATCTTTTCCATGTGAGACTTGAATGTTCGAACGAAACGTTCTGCTTCACCATTTGACTGAGGGTGAAAAGGTGCGGTGGTGATATGCTGAATGCCATTCACACGACAAAACTGTTGAAATTCCGCACTAACAAACTGAGGTCCATTGTCACTGACGATAGTTTCAGGCAAGCCTTCGATGCAAAACACTGATGTTAAGGCACTGATTGTACTAGACGCCGTCGTTGAGTTCATGGCAATCACAAAAGGAAACTTGCTGAAAGCGTCTACAACAATTAACCAGCGCGTATTCCAGAATGGTCCGGCAAAGTCAATATGTAAACGTTGCCATGGTCCCTTGGGGCGTGGCCAGTCTGAGAAACGCTGTGGAGGAGCCGCCTGATGCTCCGCACAAACAGTACACTGTGATGTCATGCTCTCTATCTGAGCGTCCATACCAACCCAGGTACAATGACGTCTGGCCAATTGCTTTGTCCTAACAATGCCCCAATGTCCTTGATGCAGGAGGCGTAACACTTCTCGTTGTAGGGAACGAGGAACAATCACTCTTGCTTGGTCGTTGTCGGTATGCAACAACAGTACGCCCCGACTTAAAGGTAATGCATGACGTTGTGCAAAATAACGTCGAACCAGAGGCCGATCAATGTCTTTGGCTCTGGCAGGCCACCCTGAGCGAACAAAACGTGCTACCACACTTAAGTCTACATCCGCAGCTGTTTCCTGTGCAACCCGACGAGAGTTCAAAGGGAAATCTGCGACAGCGGAAGCATCTCTGGAGTCTATCTGACAACATGCCATTTCTGAAGAATCAAATGATACATCCTGGCCAACCGGAAGTCGGGAAAGTGTGTCCGCGTTGGCATGTTTAGTGGTAGGTCGGTACAATATCTCATACTGATAATTAGACAATATCAAGGACCATTTCTGAAGCTTTTGTGCCGTTCGTGGTGGAATTGGCTTTGTGGGTGAGAACAACGACGTGAGAGGCTTGTGGTCTGTCAACAAATAGAATTTTCTGCCATAGAGATAATGATGAAACTTTGTGACGCCGTAAATGATTGCTAAGGCCTCCTTTTCTATCTGACTGTAATTCTGTTGCGTCGGCGTCAGTAGCTTGGATGCAAAGGCAATAGGACGATCGTGGCATCCAATACGATGTGAGATTACAGCGCCTACACCGTACGACGAGGCGTCAACTGCTAGCACTACAGGCTTCTGTGGGTCAAAGGGAATCAAACATGCATCACTGAGTAGTGCAGACTTTAGTTTGTCAAAGGCAACCTGACAATCTTTGGACCATACAAAAGGAACATTCTTCCTACGTAAGTGATGCAGTGGAGCTGCAATCTGAGAGGCATTGGGAATAAACCTGAAATAGTAGTTAAGCTTTCCCATCACTGCTTGCAATTCATGCACATTCTTAGGAGGAGGCAAGTCTTTGATTGCTCGAAGATGTGACTGTAAGGGATGTATTCCTTGGGCATTAATCACATGACCTAGGTACTCTATTTCAGTTTGAAAAAACGAACACTTTGCTTTATTACAACGTAGACCTGCTGCAGTCAAAACTTTGAAAAGGCACTCCAGGTTTGCTAAATGTTCTTCAACTGTACGTCCGGATACCACAATATCATCTAAATAGTTCGAACAACACGGTACAGAAACTGTCAGCTGTTCCAAAAAAACGCTGAAAAATAGCGGGAGCGGAAGAACTGCCAAAGGGTAGGCGTTGAAATTGAAAAAGGCCCATGTGAGTATTAATGACGAAAAACTTTTTTGACTCGTCATCAAGCGGAATCTGTAAGTATGCATCTGCTAAATCAATCTTAGAAAAGAAGCGAGACTGTCCTAATTTGTCCATTAGTTCGTCAGGTCTGGGCAGGGGATAAGTGTCTACAATTGTTTGACTGTTCACTGTTGATTTGAAGTCCGCACAGAGACGAAGTTTTCCTGACGGCTTGGGTATAATTACTATAGGCGAGGCCCACTGACTCGCAGAAACAGGAGAAATCACCCCACTATCTTGCCAACGTTTGAGTTCTTCGGCAACTGTATCACGCAAGGCGATAGGCACTGGTCTAGCTTTACGAAATTTTGGAACTGCAGATTCTTTTAAAGTTACATGTGCCACGAAGTCTTTTGCACAACCTAGTTCCGGCGAAAACAAGTCACTGTATTTGTCACATAATGCATTGATTTTATCCTGAGGCACTACTGACGAAATTTGAAGCACATCTCTTTGAATTGATAAACCAAACAAGTCAAAAGCATCTAGTCCAAAAATGTTCTGTGTAGATCTGGCCTGAAGAACAACAAAAGCAACTGTTTTCGTAACACCTTGAAAAGAGGCAGGCATGCTACACGTTCCTAGCACGGGAATATTTTCACCTGTATAAGCTGTTAACACTTGCTGTGACGGCGACAATTTTGGCGAACCCAGAAGTTCATAAGTATCTTTATTAATTAATGTAACAGCGGAACCAGTATCAAGCTGAAATTGCACAGTCTTATTTTCTATAGAGAGAGTAACAAACAGCTTGTGCTTCTGGCGCACGACCGGTGCGCGAATGTGGGCAACGTCTAATACATATTGTTTTCTGCGCTTGCGCGGGTTGCGTGCGGTAGGAAGCGGCGCATACTCGGCACACAGGGGAGTAACCACACTGTCACTAGATGACACTACCGCCGGATCGGCGTCCGCGCAATGCGAGGCTACTGCACTAAAATTACTTTGAGTAGCTACACCAATTCTACTGTCACTAGCTACACAGTACTGGGCACTATTACAATTAGAAGTTGCAGAAGGCACTATTTTCACTACAGGAATGCACTGTTCATAGTCATTTTGCTTGTCCCGAACCCGTTTCCGTTGCACTGTTTTACGCGCTCGTTGGCGCTTGCTACGTGGTGCACTATATAGTTTTGCCATAGGCGCAGAACTACTGTCATGCAATTGAGATCCAAGGAAAGCACTGTTCAATTCCACAGCCCGTATAACATTTACAGAATGAACTGTTCTCGCACTCCGCGAAGCACTGTTTCTAACGGCACCGTTCTTTGAGTTTTTAATTTGCATACACACAGACTGCACATGTCCCGATTTGCCACATTGATAACAGGTTGCGTTGCGACTAGGGCAATGAGCACGCTTGTGGCGAGACACACACTGGGGGCAAGATTTACGTACATTTTTCTGAAATGAGCGTTGGCGCCCGTTATTCAAATCACTGTGTCTAACACTACGGGGCGACCTTTGCGTCGCACTTTTACACTGGCTACTGTTCACTGTCTGTTCAGCACGGCCGGTAGAAAAATAAGAATCACTAGTGCTATACTGAGAATTACGGCTAGGAAAGCGTCCGTTGCGGCGCACTGAATTTACACTATGGCTTTGCATTTCTACATCAGCTAAGTCAAAAGTATCATGCGCTTCTATAAGCTGCAGTACACTGTCTAAGGAGGGGTCAGACTGTTTCAGAATTGCTGCTCTAATTCTGGGTTCCTGAATATTCTGCGTAATCGCATCCCTCAACATCACGTCACTATACGAAAGTCCACAAGAGCAAGTAAATTTACATTGGCGGGTTAAGCCCTTCAATTCCGTAATCCACTCTTGGTGTGACTGCTGCGGTAATTTTTTAAGTCTGAAAAATCGGTATCGTGCAGCGGCTACAGGAACTTTTCTCTCATAATAAGCATTCAGTGCATCTACAATTTGTTCAAAGTCTACATCACGAGGAGATGCGTGCGGGAAAAGTTTTTGCAATAGTACAAAAGTCTGGGGGCCCACAATCGATAAGAAAAGGTTCTTCACTCTCTGACCTGTAATTTGATGAGCCGCGACGAGTTCTTGAAACTGTGCAAAATAGTCGCTCCATTCTTCCTCACGTTCGTTGTACTGGCGGAACGTCGGAAGCGGTGCGGCGGCAGGTGTGGGCTGCTGATGTGACGACTGTTGTTGTTGGTGAGCAGCCTGTGTCGTCAACTGCGACAAGGCCTGCAGTAGTTGAGTTATTTGCGCCGTCTGTAACTGAATAATTTCCATTAAGTTTGGGTTCGGGGTAGTGGCCATGCTGACCGATTAGGCGCCGCGTATACAAGTAAATTAGTACAAAACACAAATGCAATATGAATGAGGACGCTCTGCAACAAAAAAGTCCACAAAATACGTAACAGAATATGTTCCCCCAAAAATCTTATAATAAGGGTGGGTGGGCGGGAGCAATTTTTGCGTGCTCCGACTGCTGCTGTCTGGCTGCTGCAAGCGGGCTGGTCCAAGGTTCTATCACTCCTCGTCGCCACTTTTGTGTCCCAACTTCGTCGCCGCTTTTGTGTCCCAGCCTCGTCGTAGGTGTCGGTGGCCGAGTGGAATGAGCCCGCCACGCTGGTGCAGGTACGGAGGAGAGCAGCCAGAAACTATAAACACTCGAGTAAATTAGAAAGAGATATATTGCACAGAATGTAACAATACTTAACTTTTACATAGTACTGCAGAATGTTGATACATAGTTGTTAGAGGCCTGCCTAGTGCCTGTACAATAGCAAAGTCTTCACTGGTGCCTATCTGATTACGAAGGTCCTAACTCGTTGCTATCTCAGTCCGAAGTGCCCGATGTTCTTCAGTGGTGGCCACGAGCGGAGTTCCAGCAGAGGGCGCTCGTGGCGGTCGTCGGAAGAACGCCGCGCCGTGCATGCATGGCGGCGCGCGGCGAAAGTAGGTGGCGCGCACTTTGTACTTGTGCGACACCACAATACCAATAGCTGTAATTTATTCTCTAATGATTTAAATACATTCTCAGTATATGTCAAGATATCCTTTCAATTTCGGAACTCTAGAAATCCGAATTGTGACAAGGATAACATTTTATTTGTGGTCAGACTGTTGTGAAGCCGACTATGTATCATATTTTCTAAAATTTTTGAGAACGCTGGCAAAAGTGTAATTGCAAGTTTCATAGTATTTCAAAAGGACAAGTTACAAAAATAGACTGTCAGTAAGCCCAGAGGCATACGGTATAATTACCTCTTGTCATATAATTGCCACTAGATTTTTTGTACCACTTTTAGGATTTTATGGTGGACATTACTTATAATGGTGGTTTGAGGGTCACACTCGTGTTACTGTAGTTATTTGTGGTGTCTGATGTGAGAGTTTCCGTGGCAGCATTTACTGAACCTCACAACCCCATGCTTTATTAACAGTTATGAAATGGCTGATGAACTGTTCAACAACCCTGCACATTATAACTGCACAAATAAACTTAATGATAGTGGGAGACTATAAGTGGTTTAAGAAAGAAGTCCAGAAAATGTAATAATAATTGAAGAATGAAAAGATTACTACAGCGATTTATTGACGTAAAATAAAATAGAATATCTGGATGCTAAATTAAGTTGTGTAGAATTGGGAGGTGACATAATAGCGGATATTAATGTGAATGATGTGAAAGGAGAGCTGCAAAAAAGAAAAATTATACAGCACCGATACCAGGTAATTTGCCTACGTAATTACAGAAGTATCCAAGGACCAGAACTTTGGATGAAAGATTGTATAATTTGCAATAAATGTTTAATGGGAGAAGTTTCACCAAAGGACAAGAAATGTTCAAATGTTTGTACAGCTTATGGGACTTAACTACGGGGTCATTAGTCCCTAAACTTACAAACTACTTATGAACTACTTACGAACTAGGACGGCACAAATATCCATGCCCGAGGGGGGATTCGAACCCCCGACCGTAGTTGCCGTGCAGACCGTGACTGAAGCGCCTCAGTCTCCTCGGCTACCGCGGCCGGCAAAGGACAAGACACTTACCTATACTTGTTCGATATAAGAGACATAGAAAGGTTTGCGGTAACCTTAGAGGTGTGTGTGTAATATCAACTAAAATTTCGTAACAAGGATAAAGAAAGAGCTTAATGATATGGAAGAGCAAAGAAATTTTAGAACAGGAAGATCTTGCACAGAAAATACTTTCACTTTGAAAATTATTGCAAAAAATGTTTGTCAAAGGGAAGAGAACTACATATATGAGTTTTCTTTTGTAGATCTGTGAAAGCTTTTGTTTCGGTGTTACTCTAGAAGCTATGGCCTGCTTTAGAGAAACCTGGAATAATTTACAGATATGTAACCGTAATAAAAAAAACATAAATGTAAGAAGGCCGCTGTAATCATCCACTTTATTTAAAATATATTTGGTTGTGACTCTGGAACGTTGGATTAGAAATTGTAGACATTGGATTAGAAATTGTAGACTCTCCGAAATAGGAATCTACATACTATTGTCTTTGCAAATGTCAGAATCTTAATAGCGTATCAGGAAGATATGTCTGAAAAGTTAATTGAAGGCTATGGTAAATGGAGCTTGGAAGTTAATATTGATAAAAAAAAAGTACACAGTAATGGGAAATAAAAGGAAAATATATAGAACTGGAGAGAGGGAAGAAAAAATAATCTGAGTGACTTTAAATGTCTTGGAGTTATATTTGGTTAAGTTGGAATGGGTGATGATGACATAAGGAATAAATATGGGAAGGCAATACATTATTAAGACTCTACATTCGATACTGTGCTATGACAGTTTGTACAATCATACAAATAAGATTATATTTTTGAAGCAAGTGTGGTTCATTGATAGAAATAGTGAACAGAAACTATTTGTTGCAGAGAGGTCTTACTTGAGAAGATGGTGCAGGATAACATTATTTGATCAAGTGAGAAATGAAATAATTAGAAGAAGGATGAAGCTACTAAAATTCATAATAGTACAATTGAAGATGAAAAATTGAAATGGTACGGACATTTGCGATTTATAGAACAGGGAAAGATACTTCTACAAGCGCAGAGATTTCACCACAGTGAAATAAGTGAGAGAGATCGTTAGAAGTGAATTAATAGTATTCGAGAGGAAATGGGGAAACTATGATTTGAAGAAGGAGATTGTGTAGACAAGGCTCAATGGCGCTTATGATGCGAGAAGGCTCAATGATATTGAAAACACTTGCTGTAATAAATATAATAGTACAGATCAATTAGAACAAAATATTCCGTATAACATAAGACCAATTACTTTTTTATTATTTTTTTAAATCGTTTTCGCATTATTTTATGAGGAAATCGATCAGTGCACTTCTTTGAATTCTTCATTATTCAATCATCCCCAAATGTAAAAACCTAAAGGGATAATGTTCGGATGTCTTGTTGACCTGGAAACGGAAACGGGATTGTTTCTGTCGATCCATACTCCGGATAATGTTTGGTTTAAGTGAGTAGAAGATGGAGGATCATGGTCATGTTGATAGAACATACCCATCCGTGCAGTCGCTGTAACATCTGACAATTGAAAACGTGTGTTCAAAATGTGTGTTGTCGCAGGGCCACCGATGTGACGGCTAGTGTTGTTCACATCAAAATGAATGAAAGTGGCATCGTCAATAAACAATATTAATTGGACTAGTATGTAGTTCTCAATCAGTTTGTTCATTTTTACTCTTCTGATAATGGATAAAATCCGAAACCGGAAAAGTTCTAAATACAGTAAACAGCGGATTGGTGACTATGCATTTTTTAAAGTATTGACTTTGCTGTAAATGATGAAATCGATAAATCAACACATTAGCAATTGAACTACAAATACGCATAAGCATGTCTGCACCCAGTAAAAATTGAAACTTAAAATACACAATTTTTTGTTTGATCTACAGGTTTGTTTATCTTGTTAATCGATTTTCGGTTTCTTAGGCTATTATCAGACATTTACTGAAGTTTAGTCGAAGAACTTTCATTGTCAACAAACCAGAAAACATACATGTAACATCTCATCTGGTTTGATGACAACGCAAGTTCTTCGACCAAACTTCAGTAAATGTCTGATGATGGCCTAAGGAAGCCGAACATCGATTTAAAAAATAAACAAACATGTAGAACAAACACAAAATTATGTATTTTAATTTTCATAATGAATTTGTTATACCAAGAACCGACGGAAGTTGACACAATAAAAATTTGACACATGGTAAAACGAATGTGTTTAGTATAGTATTAATACGTACAAACACTCCTTTAGGTAAATAATAGGATGGTTTCTTTGACAGGGCACGGCGTATTTCCTTACCCATTCTTAAGATAACTGGCCGAAATTGTCGGGCGCTGATGGCCTGGCCGTTTAGTGCCCTGAAACACTGGACATCATGTTCGTGATCCGAAATGCTGCTCTGTGTCTAACGACCACGCTGCCGACGGGACGCTAAAGTCTAATCTATCTTGCTTTCTAGCTGACATTCTGTGCTGACATTTACAGGAACTTTTACTGTTTCTTCTTGTAACTATGATACACATTGTTGTAGAAATCAGTTTTATTTCGATCTTGAAGAAATTTTGCACATTTTACCATCAAAAGAAAAGGAAGGTCACTGTGTAAATAATATCTCGTATGTTGAATGGCAGACGGTACCAAGAGACTTTCAAACTGTTTTATCAATTACCATGAAAGTTGGCTCAGTTATGCATGTTTTCATGGAAAAAGTTTTTATAATCCGAAAGCTATCCTAAGGTGCATGTCAATAATCTTTAGTTTCACTAACAACTCGAAAGTGGCCAGGTGTGATTTTTCATTGAGTATAGGGGATAGGAGGAGATGAGCCACAGCATTAACTATGCTAATTTAATAGTAAACCATGTCGACCCTGCGCAAACGGGTAAAGTCTCATGAGAAAGACGCAAAGAAGAGAGACAAGAGAACGGAGGAGGTGGACTTGAACGGAGACCAAAATGGACAAAGGGAGGAGTAAAGGAAACGCAGAGAGAGTGGAAGGAGTAGATGAACAGAGAGGAGGAGATGGACAAAGAGATAGAGTGGAGGGTACAGAAGTTGGCCAACAAGAGTATGGAATAAATAAATACCCGGGTGGGACCTCTCAAGGATCCTTTGCGAGTTACTTGTACTAGGAGTGAAAAGGACGAAGGATCTGAGGCATAGAAGATATCACTGATAGAGGTCTTCACCAGTTCGACACCAAACAATTAGATTTTTTTGCAATTATATATCAAATTTAGATTCATAAATACAAGGTTTAGCTTTCGGAAATAACTTGGCTCTTACAACTTCAGGACTTTACAACTTAAAATAACAAAGTAAGACACTGTATTGGCCTGATAAAAGCTTGCAAGGCTCTGACAAATTGTAAAATTATTAATAAATTTGACAAGATTACAAAACAGATAACAACGGTCTTTCAAATATCTTGTTAAATGATCTGACTTGTACAATTACAGGCGCCAATGCACAATTTAACAAGACTTTTCTTTAAGGAACAAATGCCCATAGTAAAAGAAAAGGACCTAAGAGTATCAAAAGGTTGACAGATGCCTTTGAAATATCTGGCCAAAAGACTTTGACAAAACGACAACAAGCGTCACTATGCAATCAGACAAGGCCTTCTCCCAAAGTTCACATAGAAAGGTAAAAAAGAATTAATTAACTTGATAGGATTAAGAGGCTTGATAATAGCGGCCTTTGAAAAATAGTTTAAGTTACTTGAACGTACAAACAAAGGCGTTAGCACGCCCTTCATAAAACCTTGCGTTAAATTACCAAAACAACAACGGTAACGCAATTAACTAACCCGATAATGTTTAAAAGAAGTAACAGTGGCTTCAAAATGTTTGTCTGATAAGTTTCCACTATACAACAATGGACGCTCCTACGTTAATCAACAAAACCTTCTTCCAAAACAGATACAAATAGTGAGATAAACTTGAAAATATATAGTATAAATACAATAGTATAACTTCTGGTAACACTAGGCCTTCACAACTTTAGTAAAACAGCAATCATAATACAGTTGTAAAGCTCAGTTACATCTAATGAGATAATTAAGTAACTTGACAAGATTACAGACATAACAGCAGCCTTTGAAAAATCTAGTTAAATGACTGGAACAATACAATCACAGACGGCAATATGTAATTTACCAAGGCCCTCTTAAAAAACTACTGAAATCATTGATCAGTCAATGTCTTAAGTGCTTTGCCTTTTCAGTAACAGGCTGCACTACATAATTTAAAAGGCCCTCTTTAAAAATGCTACAATCATGGGGCAGCAGATGTTAATAACAGAGTCAATAGTGGCCTTAAAACTGAGATTAAGTGACTTTAACTTTACAGTAACAGGCGGCACTACATAATTTAACAAGGCCCTCTTCCAAAATCAGATACCAAGGTAGGACAAGCTTATTAGGGACAGCACCGCCACCGCTGCCGTCAAAATGAGAGGCCACAAGTTATATTTAAACCTTATCGTGGGGCCAGCCTCAAAGGGAAAGTCACAACTAACGATCACGGATCCAAATATCTGCTATGTATATACAAATGACCATGCCACTCAAACTACTCAGCTAACCATAGAACAACGAATTACGACTCGTGGTTGGCCGCTACGGCCAGAAGGAACGAAGATCGTACTCTCTTGGGAGACGAGATGTAAGAAACGAAGAATAAAGTAACACAACTCAAAGTTATTTAACCCTTTAGTGACTAAATTATTTCCAGAAGCTGTATACTTTTTATGAATACTTTATTGGGCTAATAAGCCATACGTAAAATAATATTTGAAATCTTGAAAGTGAGAGTTTAGCTTAACGGTATAAAAAATTAGTGGGAACTATCGTGACGTACTGTGGAATTTACAGAAGCATGGTGCTACACACAAACATACACGACAGTTACTACACACTATTTTTGTCCTCTTTTCTTTGTTTTGGTGCTACATTGGCAGCACCTTCTGTTTGTAGTACTTTTTTTTTACAAATGAGTTCCAAATTTAGCCAGACAACTTCATCTGGAACTCTAGACACGCCTCTTTCTGGTCTCTGAAAATGAACGGTTCTTCCTCTTTGCTTACGACTTGAGAAGCCGGAGATCAGCGGCCTTGCCAAACGCAGTCTAACTGTAACTTCCACATAATTTATGCATTTTCCTTTCTTTGACACACGTATTGTTGTCATTGCAATGAAGGTTCTCAACAATGTTTTTGTATCGATGCTTTGGCATGACAGATAAGAAAGTAGTTACTCCAAGAAAAGAATCACTGGTCCAGTAATTTCACAGTTGTGGAAGGTGATGAACACCCATCAAAATAAGCGTTCACAAAAAAGCTTTTAGCTCAGGAATAGTAATGTCCTGCCAGCTGGATGTTACTTAAGTTGTTTTCTCACCTAACTTCACAACACACCTACACTCAAAATATTTTATTTCATTATCAGACTTTGAGAAGTTTGCAAGATATTCTTCGCTTTCTTTTAATTTCACTGGAAGATTTTCAAAATAAGAAATATTCTCATTCCATGTTTCATCACTATAAGAAAATGTTGCAGCAGCTATTTCTGGAGTCGAATCAGATACTCTTGCCTGACAAGGAGATATGTTCGCAAATTCTCTAGCGTCTGTTGGCAAATTGAAACAGTTGTCTTCAACTGAAACAATAATGTTATCACTATTTTTGTTCAAAATCTGCAAAGTATTTGGTGACTCAAAATCTTCATCAGAGCCAGCACTGACATCTGAATCTTCTACATCTTCTGGTGAAGCGCACAAAATTCTCAAAACTTCTTCTGGGGTGAGTTCAGGCCTTCTAAACAATAAGAACAAACAATAACTACGATGCCGATTGCACACCCGTACACACTGCAGTTCAAACAGTGAGAACATAGTTCCCACTAACTTACTTTGAAATATTTATGTAATTTTAATTGATATCCAGCAAATATACGCGAATACTATCTCTCTCGTAAATATAAAAGTATACAAATACAACACAAGTTATTTCACATGCAAAAGTAAAGCACAACATATAAAAAACGATGTTACGGCCGAAACGGCTTGTTTTCTCGCGGAAGGTGCGCTTCTGCATTGACTGACTAACAATGTAGAAATACAACGACTTTCGAGCGCCTGTTGAAAATCTGTATGTAGTTAGCACACTCTAACAGAGATGTTAGCCCAAGTTAGAAGTGGGAACACGGACTACCACTGAAAATATAGCGAAAACAAATAAGTGGAAAATATACTTCCCACTGGTCACTAAAGGGTTAATCCTCAAACGCTACAGTGCGGGTCGGATCCGAACCAGCATTTCAGTTTTACCCTACACTGCTCTGCCCACTTCGTGCAGGAAGTCGAACCTACGGACTGATAACCAGAGTAGTTACGTCCCATAGATTTACAAATATTTCAACATTTTTATATTCAATATGATACTGACTGTATACATATATCTACACAAACCTCATCGAAAATCTATTTCGTCTCTAATCACCTACCGAATGAGGATTAACTTCCACAGACTGAGGGCAACAAACAACGCCCGAACGGACAGCGTCGAGACAGCACAGGCCCCTCGCGTCTTAATCGGCGGCCTGCAGCCCACCCACCCTGCTGTCCGGTCACGCCAAGGAGATTAGAACAAAGGGAGGTGGCATTATCTATGCAGAGCCAAGGAGGTTAGAATAAAGGGACGTGGCATTATCTATGCCTAGCACATACGTCAATTGAAGCCTGTCCACCATCGTGGTCAGTTCTGGAATGCTATTTCTCCGTTAAAACTATGCGTTAGTTCGACCCTCTTGCTGTTAATGCATTGAACTGACAGTCACGGCAAAGTATGTACATTCAAACAATATTCTTTATAGACTAAATAGTAATAATTACTCATTACAATATATTTCAAAAATTTATTTTAACGGCTAATTTGCATTCTTGTAACACGTTGTACATCACGGCAAAACTGTTGGATGTTTTATTCCTGTTTTACGTGATATAAAACATTAGCTCTACAATACGAACACTTCTCCAAAACTGACCAATATGGTGGAGGCAGGCTTCACTTTTTCAGCCTAAGGGCGTCTCTGCGGCGGTACAACTTCTTCTTGCTTTATTAGGACTGAATAACAACTTTGATGTGACCACGACTTCGTAATCCGCAAGTGTTCTCTTGTAAACAAAACAAACAAACAAAAAATTGAAGTAAAACTGCCAGTATTCTGAAATTTATAATTTAAAAAGAAAAAAAAACCACACAGATTCTTGCGCAGTTGCGCAGATGGAAGAAGCATGTGATGCTATAGCTTCTTTAAATTGTCACTCTTAATAAAATATTTCAAAGTTCATTCATAGTTCAAACTGTCAAAAGGAAGTTCTTATTTTACACGTTGCTATAGTCACAGATGATACAAAGTTCCTTTATATCCTGATAGATCGATATGTTCGGTCTATCAAATGAAGTATTAAAAATTAATTTAATTCTTCTTAATGGATCTTTCGCACAGAACAATGTTTCACAAATTTCATCGTTCAAACTGTAAAAGGGTTTGAAATTACTTCTTTCTCTTCTATTAATATACCATTTCTTGTAAATAAATAATATCGGAAATAATTCTCTGTGACACTCGATGACTTTTCAAGACACATGAACATTTATTGACGTCAGAGTACAGATCGTGACTCAACAACAGTTAAAACAGAACTGATATTTAAACCATGTTGATTTTTCATGAAACATTCAATAATAATGTCAATATCAACATTCATAGAATATATGACATCAACTGCGATTGGGCAAAGCTGAAAAATGTGTACCCAGCCGGGATTCGAACCCAGGTCTTCTGCTTTCTAGGCAGTTGCGCTGACCCCTACACCACCGGGGACACAGTGATCACCGCACCTGCAAGGACTACCTAAGCACGCCTCCCGTCAGATACAAATTCCCAGCTTCGCCCTGCCCACAGTACTCAAACTCGTAGTTTGGTGGTGTAGGGGTCAGCGCAACTGCCTAGAAAGCAGGAGACCCGGGTTCGAATCCCGGCTGGGTACACATTTTCAGCTTTGCCCAATCGCAGTTGATGTCATATATTCTATGAATGTTGAATAATAACAACTGCAGGATCAGAAGTGACGTCTGTTCTCTCGGAATAGACGCCACATGTGTATAAATGTCAATATCCTCGACGATAACCGCAGAGACCAGCATCTTCTTGCCTCGTGGCCGTCGACCCGCGACTTGAAGTGGCCAGATGTTTACTCCTTGATGTCAGCTTCGAAGATGTTGCTCTCGTAGGTTAAATCTCCATTACAGCACATGAAATATTAGAAACATACATTTTTTTAAAGAATCACATAAAATAAAAATATTTACATTAAAGTCATTTAATAACATAAATATTAACCAATTATTCTGCAAAAACTGAGCTGACATGAGGTAGTAGCGGAGACAATAATCCGTCTCACTACATCTCCCTGCATTCTAACCTCCATGTGCAGAGCACATACGTCAGTTGAAGCCTGTCCGCCAACTTGGTCAGTGCTGGATTGCTATTTCTCCGTTAAAACTATACGTTAGGTCGATCCTCTTACTGTTAATGCACTGGACTGACAGTCACTGCGAAGTATGTACTTTCAAACAATATACTTTCTTGAATAAATAGTAATAAATACTCACCATATTAGATTTGAAAACTTAATTTTTAACGGCTAATTTGCACTCGTTTAACATGTTGTACATCAAAGCAAAACCGAAGAAAGGTTTATTTCTGTTTTAAGTGACAACATTAGCTCTAAAATTAGAACAATTCTCCAAAACTTAGCAATATGGCGGAGGCAGGCTTCAATTTTTCAGCCTAAGGGCGTCTACCTGTATTCTAACCTCCTTGGATCACACCGGCAACACTGACGGAAGTAGCGCCACCACGGCAAAGAGGGCAGACACATGCGAATCGTCGCGCTAAATTCAAAGACGAGCCCACCGTTCACCGGGCAATTTTGGGTTTTCAGCTCGTACCATTTTACGCGCGTTCTGTTCGCCGCACGGCGCTTGTCATATAAAGCGACAGTTTTGTTCGCAATTTCACCTCCACGCTGGTGAATACCGGACTAGAGAGACAGCGAGATCTTATTGTTTCAATTAAATCCCTACCAGGCCCGTCTGTTATGGCTGCATTGTGAGATTCTAAACAATCTCCAGGTATAAGATGCGGCATGTGGTGGAAAGAGCGCGCTTATAACGGTACATTGGGGTTCTTACAACTTATACCTGACTTCTCCGACTTCGCGATGTAACGTTATCATATATGGTTGAATCTGCTGTGAAATACATCAGATTTACTAAACATAAAATTTTTATCGTTTCAAAAATTGTTTGGTGAGGGGAGAATTTGGAATCATGTCACAATGTTTGAAGATGGGACTGCACAATTGAAAAGTACAATATGAAGCATAGAAATTATGTTGTTACATTTTTATTATAGCTCCTACTGTTTCGATCATACGTGATCTGAAAGATAACAAGGTTGTGATTTTTTTTTTATTTTTTTTTTTTTATTTTTTTTTTTTTATTTTTTTATTTTTTATTTATTTTTATTTTTTTTAGGAGTTTTTACTTCAACGGCCGTATGGACACACGTTTTAAACATACTTGTCTCATACACAGCTGAAAACATTTGGGGGATCAGTTGAGATATCGTACACAGTATTAATATGGTAACGTATTTTATTCAGATATTGGTTGCAACAGTAATTTGTGTATGATACAGTACGATATTTTGCCATCTGAACGCTTTACTTGAAGTTTACATGACGTTTACTTAGAGAGAGGAATTCATGGGGCTACCGTAATGGAGAAATGTAATTCTCGATGCTCTCTAATATGGTATGTGATCACTTCGGACGGCCAGTACAGTTGCACACCTGCGTGGCATTGTCAGTATGAGGTAATCAATCATCTCTTGAAGGCTATTTGGCCACTATTCCATGACTGCAATATCCAGCTTTGCAACCGTCGCGAGAAGCTGCTGGTCTGACTGCAATGCGTCTGCCAAGTTGATCCCAGACAAGCTCAGTCGGGTTTAAGTGTGGTGAAAAAGCTCGCAATTCCATTCGTTCGATTCCCTTAGGTGATTCCACCAAAAGGAACCAATCTCCTATAGAACCAGAGGAAGGCAGGTCGAAAGGTCTTGTCTCTATACTTCTGAGCAGACAAAGCGTGATTCTGGACGACATAAAGTACTGTACGTCCGCCAATACTGACTCTTGCGGACACCATTCGTCGGCCATCATCATATGGTGACGTTTACGAGTTCCACGTTCTCTCCAGATGAGGTAACGACGATTGTCCGGCTGAACACAAAATCTTGACTCACAGGTGAAAAGAACCGGGCGTTACTCGCAAGGCCAGCCTGAGGAATGTGCAAACAGTGCAGTCGCACAGAGTTCCACGCATAACATTGGAACCTAGTTTGTAAACTGTCATCAGAAATATGGTATCTGAAACTGCTTTTAATGTCATGTAATTCAAGTATATACTCATTGTGACATGACTATGGCCACTGGAGTATGTTGATTTAGAAAATTATACCTGTAACAGAGTCGAAGGAACCATGGGTTGTGATACTGACGCGCCGTAGTAATATCAACACATTATTCATTTTTTTGTCAGTGCTCCTCAGCGCCGTTCCTACTCATCGTTGTGACTAATAATGAAGTTGAAGGTGAAGCATTGCATTAAAATTTGTGATGCAGCGGGGAATCGAACCCGGACCATCATGTTCACTAGGCAGACGTCATAACTACTGTTTTTATTATTATTTATTTATTTTCAGGTAAATCTATGATGTGCGGTCGTTTTTCATTGTTCGTTCTTGGTCGTTCGTTGATCAGTTGGCTCAGCTTTTTTATTACAGAGGACGTTCAGCCCTCTGACAGGGCGCGCTGAGCCATGGCGCCCGGGCCACTTGACCACCGCACGACTAGCGAGTAAGGTGCCTTGGAATAGTCTAACTTCCCCTCCACTAGTGTAGGCATCACAAATTTTAATTCAATGCTCCACCTTTAACTAAAATGTCTTTTACATTTTCGAGACGCAAAAACAGTCTCAGGGTTTGTAAATTTATAATTATAATAATCAAGTCCGTCAACACGTGTTTCCCACCAGACAGATTATTCCAGCTTCAGCTGAGCTGCACACCTCTCCCAACTTCACTCGCTGTGAACAGTCAAATGGGTCGACAAGGCCCTCGGCAAGACCGTAGATGGCACGGCAAGTTTTTTTCGCCAGTCTGCTGAGCCTTATTGAATGTCAAAGTCCTGTTCATAACTGCTTTGACGTAGCTGCCTCAGGAAAATATAAAATGAAATTATCGTACGGCATTTATTGTCCCGTATATACCAATCCGTCGTCTACTGCAAGTCTTTTGTTCAAAATGTTGAAATGTTTTTAGAACTTATGGGACTTAACTACGGGGTCATCAGTCCCTAAGCTTACAAACTACTTATGAACTAGCTAAGCACGGCACAAATATCCATGCCTGAGGGGGGATTCGCACGCCCGACCGCAGTGGCCGTGCAGACTGTGACTGAAGCGCCTCAGTCCCCTCGGCCACCGCGGCCGGCGCAAGTCTTTTGATTGGCGCCACTGTACGGACGTGTCGATGACGAAAGTGATGATGAAGACAGACACTACAACCAGTCTCCTGCAGGGAATGGAACCTAGACCTCTTGAATTGGTTGTCAGCGACGCTGCTACTGACCTAAGAAGGTGGACAGGGAAATAGGAAAATTAATTGCGTATATTTATTGGCCTTCTGAAATTAAAAAAAAAAAAAGAGGGTAAAGCAGTCAACAATCCGAAGATTGGTTTGAACACCACAGTGCTTTACTAGGCATGGTCCTGTTTGGAGGTGGTATGTCGTTGCCTTCCTCCGACCTTTGAACTGACTTAACCAGCCAGTTACAGAGGGACCTAAAGTTTAACGTGGGTTCCGAACCACGGTGCTACTCGGTATTTTTCACATGAGCAATACTGCCAGAGATGAAAGAAGTGAAAAGCGACAGATAAATATCCTAAGACCTGGCAGGGATCGATCCCGTGACCTTTGGATTTGTAGTCTGGCACTGTGCAATTGAGGCGCACTGAAATTTATTTTCTCATTATTATTTCAGAAACAGCATCTCGCAAGATTGCCTGTTGTCAGTAGTACACAACGCGGTTTCGCAATTGAGTCTTGAAGATATTGTTGATGAATCTGCTCGTCAATAATCAAGGAAAATATGTTTTGTATCAACTGTTTAAACCAGAAGACCCTTTATAACCTACAACTAATTTAATTTCTTGTAAGTACGGAGAATGTCAAATGGTGAAAGCATGTGAGTGTATATGTTTGATAACGCTTGTGAACCTTTTTCGATTTTGAATTTTATTAAACTGAATGGATTCCAACAGCAAAGTTATTTCTTATTATTAAAATTTTACTAACTGCCTTACATCTACATCTTCAAACATACTCCGCAATTCACCGTAAGGTGCGTGGCGGAGGGTACACTGTACCATTACTAGGCATTTCCTTTCCTATTCCACTCCCAAATTGAACGAGGAAAAAAAGAATGCCTATATGCCACCGTATGAGCCCATCTTTCTCTTATCTTCTCTTTGTGATCTTTACGCGAAATGTAAGTAGGCGGCAGCAAGATCGTACTACACTAAGCTTCAAATTCCGGCCCTCTAAATTTACTTAACAGAAATTCACGAAAAGAACGTCGTCTTTCTTCCAGCGATGCCCAATTGAGTTGCTGGAGCATTTCCGTGACACTCGCGCATTGGTCGAACCTACCGCTGCTCGCCTCTGAACCGCCTCTATGTCTTCCTTTAAACTGATCTGCTGCGGGTCCCAAACACTTGAGCAATACTCAAGACGTGGTCGTAAAGCGTTTTATACGCGGTCTCATTTACAGGTGAAGTACATCTTCCCAAAATTCTCCCAATAAACCGAAGTCGGCTGTCCGCCTTACTCACAACTGTCCTTACATGCTCGTTCCATTTCATATCGCTCTGCAATGTTACGCCTAGATATTTTAACGACGTGACAGCATCAAGAAGCTCACTACCAATGCTGTATTCGAATATTATGTGATTGTTTTTTCTACTCATGCGCATCACCTTACATTTTTCTACATTGAGAGCTAGCTGCCATTCTTCGCAACAACTAGAAATTTTGTCTAAGTCATCCTGTATGCTATTACAGTCAGTTACAGACGACACCCTCCCATACATCACAGTATCATCAGCAAACAGCCGCAAAGTACAAGTTTCTCTCCATCAGATCATTTATATTGATAGAAAATAATTACTTATTAATATTCCTGTTATTTTCCTACCTTAACAATTGGTCTGCTGTAGTAAGTCTTTTGACATATTGCTAGTGAGTCAATGACGAAATATAGAATCTTTTGAACGTGACGAACGTGTATATCCACTGTTGGAGGGATGGCAAGGAGGGGTAGGGGGGGGGGGGGGTATGCGGGAGAGCCCCTCGCGGAAGTTTCGCACAGGGCCCTCGTCAAACTATGGCCGGCTTTGGCCATTCGATACGACTCCAATCCCGTTGTTCCTTCGCCCTGTTTCTGCGGGCTAAACGGTGTCGTGGTTTTTATGGAACACACACCACAGGCCTTCGTGCGTGGAGGTCACATTTCCCGCAGGCGATTTCAGACTATTTGTGTTGATATACGGGTCCTATGGGACCTTATGCGTTCTAAGTTGATATGCAAACCTAAATGTCTTTAACTTCTTTCGTCGTCAGTCATAAAAATAAATTCACACAACGTCCTATGTAGCTTTCAAAAATAATTTAATTAATTCATTGCCTCACTTGGTCCAGTCGAGCGGTCTGCGGCGTGTCAGTCACGGTCGCTGCGTTCGGGGGTTCGAATCCCCCCTCGGGCATGGATGTTTGTGCCGTCTTTGGTATACGCAAATCTATATCCATAAATGTGAATGTCTGTTCGGTGTACGTTTATCACGTATGAACTACAAGACATAAAGAGCTAACAATTTGTACAGTTACTAATGTCTATCCGGAGAAGGCTATAGGCACGCCGCGGTGGAGTAGCCGAGCGGTCTAAAGCGTCTCGCTGCGGAGCGTGCGGTTGCTCCCCGTGGAGGTTCGAGTCCTCCCTGGGGCATGGGTGTGTGTGTGTTGTCCTTACGTTAGTTTACCTAGGTTTAAGTAGTTTGTAAGCTACGGACTGTTGACCACGCAGTTTGGTCCGATAGATTTACAAACATTTGAACATTTGGCTATAGGCACGGTTTTATGGCGATCGAATAGCTATTTATCTATATATATTAATGTGAATGTCTGTTCGGTGTACGCTTACCACGTCCGAACGACAAGACGCAGAGACTTAAATATTTGTGCAGTTACTAATTTATACCAGAGGTAGGTTTTAGGCACGGTTTTATAGCGACCTGATACGTATTTAGTAATTTGAAGAATATAACGCGAAATGCAGAACAATATTTACTCTTTGAAAATGGTTTTATTGGTTGCATTGTTGCTTGAGAGTTGATAATGATAAAAGGGTGGAGTATATTGAGATGGAAAGTTATCGGTGTATATAAAATTCTACGTGTGTATGTGTTAATATTTCGCTTTGCAGCGCAAACTACAGAACGCAAACGAATGGTCTGTGTGTAATTGTTGTGCGAAGTCTCCCGTTGTACACCATAGCAGTTCCATGCCAATATTTATAAGGGGGTTCAAGATATGGTGGTTGAAAGTCGTCAAATTGTGAAAAAAATTCGGACTGAAGGCCAGAGATGACGTTTGCGACTCTACAGCAACAATGTTACATACAGCGAAACGTGATGCTGCAGACCATATCTTTGGTCTATGCGTGCTACAATGTCTCCGGCTCTTTCTCTTTGAGGATATGCATACGAATAAGGAAATATAAGAATAAATAAATAAAACAGTAAAAAAGAAATGTCTTTTAATACAGCTGTTTTAAAAAATCGTTTCGCGCATTATCTATCATAAACAAGCAACACAGGAGCGGAGCCACGGGTTTAAGCTAGTAGCTGAACTCCGAGGCATTTACGTGCTTTTGCCAGGGGTCACAGCTAGCAGTGCCATCTGTTGGCTCGAGTTGTACGCTGTACTTGGCTTCACGTCTCTTAAGGCTAGTTTACATGACGACACTACGTTTCATGAAACTGCGCCACTGGCCATTGCGCATGCGTGGCAGGCGTTTGCGCAACTAATTGGCGAAACTAAACAGTTTCGGCACCTTCCAACTTTGGCGAAACTGATTGCGCGTGTTTTTAGGTTAGGTTATAACGAATACAGAACAAAACACAACATAAAGGCGGGAACGGAAGAAATAAATCGGTTTTTGAACATACATGCGATGTATAGGTGTTTGTGCGATTTTAAGCAGAGGCGTGTTAATGCTCTTGAAGCAATTATTCGTGAATTATATATTTATGGATTGACCATCAGTGAATTGCAGACTAAAATACATTCAGTTCCAAATACCTATACAAACGGACTATGGCAACTGTGGATTTGGGAACACGGTATAGGTACTGTAGAGACGAATATCTACTTGTCAAGAAATGAAATGCAATTTGTAATTTCAGTTCTAGTAACAATGCTTCACGCGTAACAGTATCTTGTTTCTTTATTGCATTACTAATTCTGTTTAAAGGGAACGTAAACTGCTCTGGTGACATTCTAAGTTGATTAAAATAGATTCTAGGATCTTCTATTACAATTTCTTTCAGCAAGGTCGCTAAGCAACCGAATTGACGGCTTTTTTAATCCAGTCACAAACCCAAACACGTTTTCTTCTTTTTATGTTGAGTCTTATGCACTGACTTCACACAGAGAAGCAATAGCTCCGTCACAACTTTTACAGCTACCAAAATGTTCATTCTACGGCGACTACGGCACTCACAAAACAACGAAACTGAAGTGTATAGTACTGGCGCCGTGTCTACAGACACACACGAAACCAGTTGCGCGCAATTCGTTTCATGAAACGAGTGTCGCAACCTAGTGTCGTCGTGTAGACTAGCCGTTACTCCGAATTTTATTTCCCTGCGTACCGCATTTACAGCGCAAGTTTTATATTGTTGCCCCATTTAAGAAATTATGTTAGATGCCAATTCATTTAAGGTGTAGGCTTAAAAAGAAACTAAAGCAATCGGTTCTGTACAGTTTATTTGGGTAGAATTCGAACTGAAAATAATACAATACATAAGTTTTAATCCTATACATCTACGCAAACTTCGTGAACATTTAGGCCTAATTGTGAGTTACTTTCCGTAACATGTGAGGCTACTCCTTCTAATTTGTGGTGATGACGAATCATTTTTCTGATTGACAAATGCTTTAATTATAACTGCAATAGATTTTTTTGCCAACAAGAAATAATAACTGTTACACAAGCCTCCTAATTCGGCAGATTCATTTATGAGAAAGGAAACCAACTTGCTTCTCACACCATAAGTGCTTTCAATAACGCACTATTCAAAATTTTGTTTAAAAATTTCTGACATTTTATTGGACTTAACTGAGCACAACCGTCGAGAAAAAGCATTTCGTTTGAGTCATATCTCTTCATCTGGAAGTTACCAACTTCATTATCATTAAATGATGGCAAAGCCATTTTACATTTTTCATGTTTCAACCCACTACATGCCTAGCCTATAATATAATTCCTTGCATTTATTTCGATATGTTTACCTTCACTGATACTGAGATACATATACAGAGATATATTAACACTGTCTTCAGCATACATTTCACTCATGGATGCATTGCATGGAAGTTTTTTCAATCCATGTAATTTTACAATGAATGCTGCTGTATCTACTGCACAGTTATTGTCTTGAGAGGGAGAGAGTAAGCTATTGACCACTGCTGCCAGTGAAGGTATCGTGCTGGTGTTTTACAGCTTCATCTACTCTTTAAATACGTATAAGAATTAAAATAAAACTTGCGATTAAAATTTGTTGTTATATTACAATTAACACCTGTTTTAAACACGCGCAAATAACATATATATTTAATAAAATGTTTGTTAAGCTTATGGGACTTAACTACGGGGTCCCTAAACTTACAAACTACTTACGAACTACCTTATACTAAGGACGGCACAAATATTCATGCCCGAGGGGGGATTCGAACCCCCGACCGTATTGGCCGTGCAGACCGTGACTGGAGCGCATCAGTCCCCTCGGCCACCGCGGCCGGCGCAAATAATAAATTACAACACTTACCCTTGGCTTAACAAATTCGTATTTCTAAAATCTTTTTCCACAAAATAGTCTGAGCATACAACATAGCTTTTATTCAAATGCCCGGGACTTTTTTTCTCAAAACTTTATCTAATTCAGCTCTTCGACTAAGAATAATCCACTGACTGCATCGATAAACAAATTATAAAAAAAGGTAAATCGGAGCGTAAAAGCAAAAGATCTGAGTAGGCCTCATAGTTGCCTGCTTAAGCTATCATGCTTACATCTCTTTATCTTTTGAGACCTGAAGAATGATTTTTGAGCGCTTTGCTGTTTATAGTTATTACAGCCATCTATAGGACATATACTTCCTCTTCCAACCATTTCCTAGTTCTATCAATTAAGACGACGATCAAGAAAGTCTTCCGTGTGAATTATGTAAAGCGACTATTCGTGCCTTATGTTTGTTGACAACTCGAACCGCTAGAAGGCGTTCGGGTGTGCTGTCGCCCGTTTCACGGCTGAGTTTCCGCTATTATCTTTGTAAGCTATTTGGTATAAGCTAGTTCATAAGTAGTTTGTAAGTTTAGGGACTGATGACCCCGTAGTTAAGTCCCATAAGCTCTACAAACATTTGAACATTTTGACTTGGTTCCGACCCCCTTCACATCAACAACAAAGACCCCAAGCCAACAAGTCGACAATTCAGAGTCTAAACACAAAATACACAATGCTCATACACAATCTTATAACAATATATAAAACACCATCTTCAAACTTCCCTAGCACATTACATAAGGCAAACTGGCATAGTCTGCAAGCCCTTCAGATGGTATATGGACAAGAGCTCACCATGTTGAAGCGAGAGAGTTCCTGGAGGTTGTATTTTCTCCAAGTTGCGCGCGTTGTCTTGTCGGGCCGTTAACCAGAAATAACGGCCATGTCGTGCTATTGCTATTCGTGAACGATCTGGGTCTTTCCCTCCCTTAACCAAGCAGCCAATAAAGATAATAGCGGAAACCCTTCGCTGAAACATGCGACAGCGCTCTCGAGCACCTCCTAGCGGGGTGAGTTTGAGAACTGAATTACATTATGAGGCTCAGAAGACTTGCTTCATCCGTCTACTTACTTTAAAACAATTACGAAGTGGTTGGAAGGTGGATGATGATTACGTGTGGCATTTTTCGCTGTTAGACCCCATCTGGGATCGTGTTCGGCCAGACCAGTGCAAGTCTTTTTGCTGGCGCCACTTGGGCGAATTGCGCGTCGATGATGATGATGACGACGACGACGACGACGACGACACATAACACCCAGTCCCCGAGTAGAGAAAATTTCCGACCGGACCGGGAGCCAATCTACCACGCTGTCCACTGTATTACGGAGGCGAACTAGAAGGTGGAGTATGTATGTGGTAAACGTTTATAATAACTACAAACACCAGAGTACTCAGAAATCTAGCTTCAGGTTTCCAAAAAATAAAAGAGATATAATAGCTTCAGCGGGCTACCATTAGATCGAAACAAATCGTTTGCTTTTAATAAACAGTTTTTTACACTTTAATTTACCTTCTTCTTCTTTCTTCGTTTCGGCCATCTAAGGACCACGCACCAATTTCAATGTTTCCTCCTTTGTTCTTCTTTCTTTTTCCTCCAGTATTCTTTCATCTTTTCACTATGCAACCTTTTTCTCTCCTCAGACCACTTTACTCCTGTCTGCTTCTCCCTCCTGCCTTGGAATCCTTCCATTTTTAACACTTTATTCATAAAAGTTGCTTTTTCTGTTGCATCTTTTTCACTTATATTGTTTCTTTCCAAACCTTTCGTAACTTCTTGAATCCATGCTATTGTTGACTTTTTGTCCCAGAGATGTTTAAAAATCTGTTTGGTTAACCTGTTGCTGTTCAATCGGTATAAATGTCCAAAAAATAGCAGTCGCTTCTTCCGTAGTGTTTCGGTTATGGTTTCTGTGTTGCGATAAACTTCTGCATTACTTCTTAGTTTCCATACCTTTGTATTTCTTATTGAACCAAGTATTTTTCGAATGATTTTTCTTTCTAGGACTTCAAGTTTATGTAATTTGTAATACAGTACTAAACATTCACTTGCATAAAGACATTCTGGCTTTACTACTGTGTTGTAGTGCTGTATTTTCAGAGTTTTAGACAGAGGCCTTTTGTTGTAAATGTTCCTAGTTATACCATATGCTCTCTCCATTTTATGTACTCTTTCTTCTACAGCAAATTTTTCTAAGCCATTTTCCTGAATCATTTCTCCCAAATATTTAAATTTATTTACCCTCTTTATCAGCCCAATATCTGTTAGTAGGATTTCTGGAGCATTTTTTATATTTGTCATAAATTTTGTTTTCTCTACAGAAATTCTTAAACCTGCTTTGTTGGCTATTTCTTCTAAGAGATTGATTTGGATTGCTGCATTTCCTAGGTTTTCAAAAAAAAAAAAAAAAAAAAAAAAAAAAAAAAAAAAAAAAAAAAAAAAAAAAAAAAAAAAATGGCAAAATCATCCGCAAATGCTAGACAGTGAATTTCAATACCTTTGTGTTTAGTCCCCAGTCTGATTGGTGATAGCTTATGATCTTTTAGTTTTTGTTTCCATTGTAATTTACCTTATTTTTATAATATGTTCATAGTTGCAGCCAGAGGGTTATTCGTATGAGAAGAACTGATGTGGATAAAAATTAAAAAAAGAAAAGTGCAGAGCTTCTGAAAAAAATTCGCCTATTATCCCAGACCACGTTGTACAAAACATTTGTTATAAATTGTTCCTTGCGGTAGTATTAAAAGAGCAGCCCAGTCGAGACTTCAAAACGCACCATCACAAACCTTATCTGCAAGGTTTTTGTATACCTTATGAAGCACAAGGCTAAAAAGAATTTTAAACTGTCTTATATTTTTCTTGTCATTTCCAGTATTTGGCTTACTGCCGTGTGTTCCATTCGGCTTTCTAAATCCTCTTGGAAACTGCATACATGTATAGGCCTAAGACTTGTCATCTGTTGTGTTATTTTCAGTTCGAATTCTATCCTAATAAAGTCTATTGATTATGAAGGGCATTATTTCTCTATCTATGCAACTGCAATACACTGTAATCATTTGTCTCCACTAGCGTTCCGTTTTATTGAATATAAAACATTTTCAGTGGTCTAAAATGAGATTTATCCACGATATGATTTGTTTTCAAAGATATAAAACAGTTCCTTACAAGTTTTATAAAAAATATATTTTTTTAACCTCCTTCGGAAATGTTTTCTTAGAATTTCGCCTCAGAAAAAGAAGCGCTGATGTGTTGCATAGAGGAATGTCTTTTTTTCCGATCCTGACATCTAAATAAGTTATAATCTAACGTAATATCTTAAAAGACGTAACAAATGTAAACCTTTCAAAGAAATTTTGGTACGCAGCGAAATAAAATACGGAATCACAGACGTCAAGGCAAGTATAGTATACAACTCGTACCAGCAGATGTCACTGCTTGCAGTGTTGCCTGACAAATACATGTACATGCCACAGATTTTCGACTATTATTTTTATAAGCTATTTACTTTAACTGTTCTTGTTGACTGAAAACACGTCCAGGTCCTGGAAGTCACACCCTGGGACACTAGCTCCCCCCCCCCCCCCCTCTCTGCAATCGCCTCGCCTCCATCCCTCGTATGGACCCCCATGCCATAGCTTCGGATAAGTCGCTTTGTTGTTGCGTTGCACTACTTGCTCACTAGACTATCTGAACCCAGCTACTTGGTGTAATTCGCTTGCTAGACTAAACACAAGACTCCACGAGCGGTTTCTGCAGCAACTTCCTGTTATTACCACTATCTCGTTTGCCTTAATGCGGTTGTCTCCACTTAGTACAGAAAGACGTCGAGCCATTATAGTTCATTCTGCCAATGACAATACTTTAGAGCCTAGATATCTTAACCGATCATCTAATTCATATTGAAAAGAAACCGCTTTAGCTGTATGCTACTCTTTTCTTCACGCTCAATTTTATTTTCGCGCATTCGCACTTCTAACGTACCAGGTCTGTCACCACCACCACGTAGTTAAAGACGGACGGATGCCACCGGTATGTATACTTAATTTTCTCTTATTTACCATTTCCACAGTGTTTCAATTCTGGAAAACCAATTTATTTAACGATTTATGGAACAGGACAAGAGAATGTTGGGTCGTCTACTGTCAACGAGAAAAATATGAAATAATTAGTCAGTACTTTTCACTTCTTGTTGTGTAAATTACCATAACGTAATTGTTATTGGCATTTGCTCTTATTTGTGTAAAGATAACTAAGGACCTACCGAATATTCGGTTTCGGCCAAAATATTGGTTTCGACTGCAGTTTCGTTTTCGGCCAGAAATCAGCCGAATCTATGGCTTGGCCGAAACTAGCTTTCTTGAACTTATGATGAAGTCCGGTTACGTTCTAGATGGATTTAGTGAACAATATCGCTTTACCCCTGGTTGACGGTGCCCCGTTAACTGCTGCGAGTCTATCTCGCACGTAAAAATTATGGGTATTTTGTTGTTAACCACAATATATTATGTCCGCCTCCGTAGTTTAGTGGACAGCGTGATCGGTTAGCACGCAGGGGGTCCGAGTTCGATTCCCGGTCGGGGTGGAAATTTTCTCCACCCGGGGACTTGGTGTTGTGTTGTCCTCATCATCATTTCATCATCATTGACACGCAAGTCGCCGAAGTGGCGTCAGATAAAAAGACTTGCACCAGGCAGGCTGAACACGACCCCAGTTAGGGTCTAACGGTCATTAATGCCACACGATCATCATCTCAATATATTATGTAAGTAACAATTTAAATTAATCAGTATTACACGTAATGGAACGGGTTATCATATTGTTATGCTGTAAAATTATATAAATGAGTTTCCTTGAAAGCGAGGAAGTTTTTTTTTTTTTTTAATAAATAATGTGTGTTTAGGAAATATTGATCATGTGGTACACACCTTTTCCTGTTCAGTTTGCATAAATTTATACTGACGACAATCATACTCTTAGTCGGAACTGTGACTTTAATTATCAAAATACTTTCTGCATCTCTGATTGAAGCTGCTCTGTATTCAGGAATGCCGAAAAGGAGATATGTAAAGCTGCTTGTCGATTGCAGAAAACAAAAGTTGAGATGAAAATACAAAACTAGCGCTCTCAAGGAAAAAAAGGAATAAAGGCTACTTATGGAAGTAAACAAATGATCTTTGCGCGTATTTTGTATTGTGGTAGTCATGTTGAGGCTCTGACATGTTTGTTGTGTACCTAAAAATCTAAAGACTATCTTCCTACAAGAAGGTATGCAGAAGAGTGAAATTCGTGGTAGCTATACAGTAGTCTCGTTAGTTCGAGGTGTACGGAACCGGGATCACCTCTAACTATCGAAATTTACGCGCGGAAAAGAAGAAAATCGACCTTGAAAACAATATACGTGTAAAAAATATAACCTTTTCTAAAACAAAGTTTTTAAATAGTCATTTACAATGGCAGCCTGAAGATTTTAAAATCTTTTCACTATTTACTTCGCGTTATAATGGTGGAGCACATTTTTCTGTGAAGATAGAATGTACCCGCAGTTGTTTTGTTTTATGAGGCTCCTATTCAAGAGAAACTCGCAATCCCGAGACTTAAAATATCGGAACTCAATTGTAGCTAGTTCGGTTACTGTCCAACTTCCCTTAATCGTTCTTGTTTAGGTAGAAAACATCACAACGATGAGAAAAGAATCCAATGTGAAAGTACTTCAATAAAAGTATCGTCGTTTCGTCTAAATCTGTTCGTCTTCCATGTCATCTTCTATGGACTCATGATTAGGCTTACACACACTCAAGGTGGTTTAGTACAGGGAGGGGTATCGAAAAATGTGTAAAGACTAGTGATTTATGTAGTAACGTAGATATACAGAAATTTTAACTTAATTACGCAAGTATCGGTTTCGGCCACAAATCATGTTTCGGTCAGACTCTACAGATAAGCGTGATGATGTGGCTCTAATGTCAAGAAATTAGTTGATTGAGTATAAGAGTATCATACAACTGAAGTGGTTTCCTTTCAATATGACTCAAGTCTACAGCTGCGGATGCACAGAATACATAATTTGTTGCGATCCTTTAATTGTTTTGACCAGTGTGTTTTGACCTAGGATACAAATTATTGGAAGTGTATGTGAATCGGCTGTGATACGAGGAGCGTTTGAAAAGTCAAAAATAAAAAATACTAACGTTTATGGCAAAAAAACATTTTAATTTTCGACGTAGTCTCATTTTAGACTTATACACTTCGTCCAACGCTGTGTTCTAATTTGTTGATCCCTTCCAAATAATAGGAATTATCCAAGCCAGTAAAATAGCTATTAGCTTCTGCAATCACCTCCTCGTTTGAATAAAATCTTCGTCCCACCAGCCATTTATTCAAATTGGAGGACAAACAGTAGTCTGAGGGAGCCAAGTGTTGAAAATAGGGGGAATGTAAGACGAGTTGGAATCTTATTTTGAATAATTTTGCTGGTGCATTGTCGTGATGGAAAATGACATTTGGGAGGGGGAGGGGGGGGGCAATCGCCGGTGTTCTTCTAGCAACTCGGTTTTAAAACGGTCGAATAACGATGAAGAATATGCACCTGTTATAGTTTTCCCCTGTTGCAGATAGTCGATGTGAATCCCAAAAGACCGTCGCCATAACCTTTCTGGTCGAAAGACGGGTCTTGGCCTTTTTTGGTGCTGATTGTCGCTTGGTAACCCATTGTTTAGAATATTCTTTGGTCTCAGTCGTATAGTAATTTATACAATGACGAAACGGCGCTTAAATTCCTGCGCATTCTTCCTAAACAGCTGCAAACTTGCCTTGCAACACTTCATCCGATTCCGTTTTTGGTGAAGCGTGAGCAATCGCGGCACCCATCCTGTGGATAGCTTTGTCATGTCCGTATTTTTATGCAAAAATTATGTACCCGTTATTCCGAGATGTCCTCAGCACTAGCAATCTCACGCACCTTAACTCTTGAGTCATCCATCACCAAATCATGGATTATATAACCATAAAGTTTATTAACTTTCTCTTTAATCTTCTGAGGCGTTTTACCTTTCATAAAGTAATGTTTAATCACCACAAGAAATTCTTTTTCTTCCATTCTTCGACAATCATTCAACTTCTTTGATTCACACGAATGCCAAACACAAAGAAATAGACCAATATGGCTGAAACCAACACCACCTAGAACACAAGGCCTCACAACTGGCCGTGCCTACGTCACACCGAGAGGCTGCGAACGCAAGCTGACTGGCCAGCCGCTACAAGTCGGTGGGCGTGGCCCAGCGCTCAGCCAGTGAACTAGCAACCGCGGCCTCTCGGTGTGACGTAGGCACGGCCATTTGTGAGGCCTTGTGTTCTAGGTAGTGTTTATGAAATTTGGGCCGGCCGCGGTAGCCGAGGGGACTGAGGTGCTTCAGTCACGGTCTGCACGGCCACTACGGTCGGTGGTTCGAATCCCCCCTCGGGCATAGATATTTGTGCCGTCCTCAGTTGTAGGTAGTTCATAAGTAGTTTGTAAGTTTAGGGACTGATGACCCCGTAGTTAAGTCCCTTAAGCTTAACAAACATTTGAACTGGAAGTTGGTGTGCGTTCTTTCTAAAGGCGCTACTAACTAAACATGACCTAGATACGCGCCGGTGGTGCCATCTCTCGGACTTTGCACTGTTTCGGTGACTTGTGTGATGTTTATGTGTACGAATCGTTCTGATTGTGAAGCGAAATCGAAGGAAATACCAAAAAAAAAAAAAAAAAAAAAAAAGTTCAAATGTTTGTAGAACTTATGGGAGTTAACTGCGGGGTCATCAGTCCCTAAGCTTACAAACTACTTATGAACTAGTTAAGACTAAGGACGGCACAAATATCCATGCCCTTGGGGGGATTCGAACCCCCGACCGTAGTGGCCGTGCAGACCGTGACTGAAGCGCCTCAGTCCCCTCGGCAACCGCGGCCGGCAAGGAAATACCATTTCATGTCTAAATTGCCTCGCTAACGTGTGATTTTACCACTTTTTTGTGATGGAACCTATGCAACATCTTTACTTGTAATGTAGCGTATTTTTCTCTTTTCGATTTCCTGAAGATGAAATGTATTTCCCCCACTTAACACACTATTTACGAATGAATAAGGAATAACATATAAATCAGATTTGTATTAAGTTAATCATTTCGAAAGCAAAACCTAGTTTCAATATTAATGAATCACTCAATCAAATAATTTTATCTGGCGATCGTCAGATTAACTAAAAAAAAGAAGTGATTCGTAATATTGTAGTAACAACTATTTTAATTAAACGCGATTTTTTTCCGATTTTCGAGATTTTATTTTAAACAAAAACTTGAAACAACCAGTTGGAGGACGTTACATGCGTATATGATGCAATTAGCGACTGTAAATACACACGCAGCTATAACACATTGTCAGTATTTTTGTCGGGGTGTCATGGCAATGTCTTCAAAGCGTAGTACGGCTGGGATAAGTAGCGCCATCTCCCTTTGTTCTTACATCCACGCAGCGGAAGCGGCCCGCTAGGAGCTTGTCCGTGTCGGCCGCCGCTCTGCCTGCCTTGCGTGACGCAAGCCGTGCGTCACGGCCCGCCGCCGGAACGGCGACACGCTGCCAGCCCCCTCCACGACTAATGGAAATTAGGCGTGCAGCTGGCGAACCCACGTCTCAAAATTACGTACGCGTAGGCGTACTCTGCTTCACAAGCGGACGCGGGTTCCGAGTGTAGAAAATTAACGCCAAGTCACGCCAAAACATGTTACCCTCTTGGAGTTAATTTTTTTTAGTAACGAAGTAAGATTAAGGAAGTTCTCCAACTTTTAAAATTACCGTTGGTTTTCATCAGGATTCAGTTTTCTCTCCACTACTGCTCATCCTTTGCATGGACACAGTAACAAGCGATATGCATCCCTGGATGTTTCTCTACGCCGACGACCTGGTACTGACTCAGAGCCGGCCGCGGTGGCCGAGGGGAATGCGGCGGGTCAGTCACGGTCTGCACGGCCACTACGGTCGGGGGTTCGAATCCCCCCTCGGGCATGGATATTTGTGCCGTCCTTAGTAGTAGCTAGTTCATAAGTATAATTACGTAGGCTTCCGCGGCCAGAGTCAGATGACATAAAAGTTTTCTGGGTATGGTACCGAGTCATGGTGTAAGGCTATTTGGTACCGCGTCATGGTGTAAGGCTATTACTTAAATAACCAACGTTTCGGCCAACGTTACAGTGGCCTTCATCTGGGTAATTGGGTTACCCAGATGAAGGCCACTGTAACGTTGGCCGAAACGTTGGTTATTTAAGTAATAGCCTTACACCATGACGCGGTACCATACCCAGAAAACTTTTATGTCAGTTCATAAGTAGTTTGTAAGTTTAGGGACTGATGACCCCGTAGTTAAGTCCCATAAGCTGTACAAACATTTGAACATTTTACTGACACTGAAAACCCGTGAGGAACTTCAAGATCAAACTCAAGCTTGGAATGATAATCTAGCGGTGAATGAGATGCGTCTGAATCGCCAGAAGACGACCTGTTTGTAAAGCGGTCCTCAAACCAGCGGAACAAATGTTCAAATGTTTGTAAAGCTTTTGCGACTTAACTGCGGGATCATTAATCCCCAAACTTACATAATACTTATGAACTAACTTATACTAACGACAACACAAGCATCCATGCCCGAGGGAGGATTCGAACCTCCGTCGCGGGAGGCCGCGCGATCCACAACGTCGTACTCCAGACCACTCGGCTACTCCAGCGCGGCGAAACCAGCGGATCCATCAGCATCGACTGCCAGGATTTTAACAAAACCACCGAGTTAAAAAATCAAATGTTTGTAAATCTATGGGATTTAACTGATTCGTTATTAGTCTCTAGCTAACAAACTACCGAAGTTAAACTAACCCAACGACAACACAAACACCCATGTCCGGGGCGACTCGAACCCCCGACGGCGAACGACCGCGCGCACATCAACACGGGGCCTCAGTGCGCATGGCTATTCCGCCGCGGTCCCAACCGAGTTCAAATACCTTGGATCTATGTCAAATAATACCAATCTGGACACCCGAATGAGAGTAAATACATCATGGCTGAAATAGAGAAAGGCCACTGGTGTCCTCTGTGACAAAAGGATGCCTGTACATCTGAAGCCAAAAATTTATAAATCAGTAGTGCGTCCAGTAGCGCTCTACGGGAGAGAATGCCCACCTTTGACGAGAAAACAGAGTCAGGCTCTCCACACAATGGAGATGAAAATGCTGCGATGGTCCCTTTGATTGGCTCGCTACGACCATTCAACAAATAACTAAGTTCGCGAAAGCCTTAGAGAAGGCAAAAGCGACTCGTCTTCGGTGGTACGGCCTCGTCACGAGGAAAGAGTATGATTCTTGGCGACTCCCTGGAAGTCGCGACCCACAAGTTGAAAAACACTGCTATAAAGAACAAGCTGCTGCAGAATGGCAATGGAAGAAAAGCGTTTTTGAAAAAGAGAAACTTAGTAACATCGAATATTAATTTGTTCAGACAGGAAGAAGATAGAGGCTTTTGAGCTGTGATGCTACAGAATAATGCTGAAGATTAGGAGGGTATATCGCATAACTGATGAAGAGGTACTGAACACAATTGGGAAGTAAAGGAAGTTTTGGCATACCTTGAATAAAAGAAGGGATCGCTTGGTAGCACAGATTCTTAGACATCGATATATCGTAAATTTAGCATTGGAGGGACGTGTGTGTGGGAAAAATCGCAGAGGGGAAACAAGAGACGCATATACGGAAGTAAGCAAATTCAAATGGATGTGGGTTGCCGTTCTTATGAGGCGATGAAAAGGCTTGCTCAGGTTAGAGTAGCGTGGAGAGCTGCATCAAATCAGTCTCCGCCGGCCGCGGTGGCCGAGGGGACTGCTGCGCTCCAGTCACGGTCTGCACGGCCACTACGGTCGGGGGTTCGAATCCCCCCTCGGGCATGGATATTTGTGCCTTAGCTAGTTGATAAGTAGTTTGTAAGTTTAGGGACTGATGACCCCGTAGTTAAGTCCCATAAGTTCTACAAACATTTGAACATTTTTGAAACTAGTCTCCGGACTAAAGACCATAACATATTCTCCAGGTCTTTAGTTTTACGCACAGTTTTGTTGACGACCAACAACAGAGTACAAGCTCGGACAAAATAAAGGTTTGACTTCATAAAAGTTCGCGCATATTCTAATTTCTCTGAAACTAGTTATCGAATTTTAATGTGTGGAACGCCGTTGATTCGTCCCTTTCAGATCTACTATACTAGTAGCAGAAATTATTGAAGTTCCATTTGAGAAAACGAAGATTTTCGATATCTAGGTAATTAATATAGATATGACGTGAGACTATACGTCTTTTAATGAGAACTTTTGTTACAATTAATCTGAGTGAAAAAAGAATTATGATATTTTAATCAGTTCCAGATATATTAGCTTATTTGAATCACCCAGGATTTCAAATTTTGTATAACCAGTAGTATAAGAAGACTTTTATCTCTCAATTTTTTTATTTGTTTCAGAAAAGGTTAACAAGAAGCAAGTGTAGGGTTGTGGATTGGTATGCAGCCCCATATCCTCCCTCCTTACCCTCCCACCCCCCCCTCTCTTGGCTAACCCATGGCCTCGGAACCAACAGAAGCCCGTCCCACGATACAGAAAGTCTCTCTTGCAGCGTCTGCCACTGGAGTTTCCTAACCATCTCTTGTGAAACTTTCGCGCATCCGAAATTGGTTACCAGACGTCCTGTCTGTCGCCACCCAATTTCTCCCCAGGAGGACATGTCTTGAGCCCAAAATGTATCCATAAAGCGTAAATCTGAAAGTATGCAAAAGTATTTTACATTTTTGCGAGTCGTGTTACTGTTGTAGAACTTGATAACCAGCTTCTGATCACCTCTTGGGATGTGGAATACCGCCTAAAACCCACATCCAGGCTGGCCGGCTCACCGAATCACGTCGTTGATCCGCAAGGCGAATGCGAACCATGACCAGCAGAGCGGACACGAACTGAGCATTATAGGTCGGATGGAGATAGGCCTCACTAATCCGCGCACATGAACTGAGCAACTTTCCCTTCAGGTAGAAGAGTGCAGCTCTGGAGTTTCTCGCCTAAAAGGTGCGATCGGCAGCACCGCCTTAGACCCAATACGCTTGTTCAAATGTTCAAATGTTTGTTAAGCTTATGGGACTTAACTACGGGGTCATCAGTCCCTAAACTTACAAACTACTTATGAACTACTTACGAACTAGGACGGCACAAATATCCATGCCCGAGGGGGGATTCGAACCCCCGACCGTTGTGGCCGTGCAGACCGAGACTGGCGCGCCTCAGTCTCCTCGGCCACCGCGGCCGGCCAATACGCTTGTTTCTGCTGTTTAGTTCGTGTCCTACCCAGAAGAGCACGTAGTGGCGACTTTCGGTGTAAAGTTTTGTTACATGCATAGGAGACTGATGCTAAACATGGAGGACAGTGTAAAGACAATGGTTAGCGGAAGGGGTCAGACATTCCTTGTTTATAAAAATTTCACCTTTAAACGCTATACGAAGGTGAAATGGACTGACGAGAATGGCTGGACATGCTCTAAGAATAAGTGAAATGCCAAAATTTGTGTAATAGGGAATGATCATGTTTTGTCGAAGCGCAACGGAAATCAGAGTCATGATCTGTATTTAGTGCAAGACTTGAGAAGAAAATCAGTGTCCAATGCAATAAAATCGAAAGCTACTTATGATTAATACGAGCGACCGGCAAAAATCAGTAGTAAGGAGGTGGAGAAGCAGAGCCTTTTGGTGAACATGTTGACTCATCGAGATGTAACACACATGTGAAACAACATTGTCAGTACAAAGCTTAAATGCAATGCGAAATCGCCCAAATCAGCAGAGGAAGTACACTTGGCGGTCAGTTACATTAACACGAAGACATTGAAAGATGGGAAATTTGTACTGAAAGATCCTGACTCTGGCTTGATTCATGTTTTCAACGGAGTCAAAACTTCCTTCATTATGTGAAAAGGACCTCTGATTATGTTCCCAAATTTTTCTTGCACTTACTTACGATTCAGCGGTACAGCTGTTGAATGTATGTTCCACATGTTTTCTGTCTTTTCAGAGATAAAAAGACGGCAATGTACGTTATTGCTCTGGATTGTGTTAAACAGGAATGTTTAAACAAAGGAATGTGTTTCGAACCAAAAATTTTCGTGATTGATTTTGAGGCAGGAATCCACGGAGCCGTTAGTCAGTCTTTCCCAAGAATGAAATAGTTGGCTTCATGTTTCATCTGTCCAAAGCTAAGTAAATTATCTTTTTTTTCATCTTGTTTTTTATCTTATACTAGCAACATACCATAATTTCGCTTGGGGTACTGTGCAATGTTGAGCGTTTTTCTTCCTGAAAAGGCTACAAATACTTTTCAGACATTAATGTCTATACGTAGTTGTCTACAGCGTATCTAATGATTATATGAGGCTATTTACCAAATCACAAAAACTGAATTATCGAGTTTGTTTCTTTGTTAATTGTCCACCATGGTATTGTAGTAACAATACTGAAAAAAACGCGCTCATTCGACTTATTAAAAATAGTATATAATATTGGTTTTACATTCCACTTTAGTTACATGACGCTCATAAAAACAATTAATTCTGTATCTGAGTCACCCTGTCCCCTGCGTTACAGATCAATTGGGGACTTTTCGGTCCTTCTAATGTTGCGCAAGGCGTTTGTTACCAATGTCAATTGTGAACAGCAAAACGAAGAAACAGCCAAAAATAGATCAAGACCAGGCATACCTTATGTACTGAGGGTAGGGACAGTCGTTAGTTGGTGAGAGTGTTTCTAAAACATTATGTGAAATTATAGGAAGCAATCAGTAGTGAGAACCAAGGTACTAGCAACATCAAAAATGTCGGCATGCGAACATATTCCCGCTGTTTTGACAAAGAACGTGCTAACTCCATTTACCGAGTCTCTCATCGTAATGTAGTTTTCATGCTTCTCCATTTCACGGTCATTATCTATACGATCCATTGACTACATTTCCTTCCATTGGTACTGTCTGCAGTCCCTCAGACTGCCACTGTTTCTTTCTTGATTCAAATCTACCTCCATTCATCCATATTAAGAGTTTTCGTGATTTCTCGAAATCAATCCAGGCAAATTCCGGGTTGGTTCCTTTGAAATAGCACAGTAGATTTCCTTCCCCATTCTTACCAGGAAACAGAGCGCGAGTTACGTCTCTAATGTCCACGATATCGACGGGACGTCAAAACATAATCTCCCTTCCTTTCTTCGTCTCTTTCTTTCTCATAGTCTGCTGCTTGTCTCATCTCTCACGTCTCCTCTTTACACATCTCGTTGCGGGTTCCTGAGAAACTGACACCTGGTTGTAAGGCATGGGGGAAAGTAGGAATAATTTTTCTTCTTAAAATACGCCCGTCTGGTGAATTCAAACCCCCAAAGCTTACGTATAGTCTCTGCTCATCTGTCTTTTTCACTATTACTGTCTTGTCTTTTACTCTCCCTGCTACTGTCCCCAACCATATATCTACAATCACTGTCTCTATATTTAATCCCTTTAGTTGATTCTTTGATTTCTGACATTTTCCATGCAGTTTAACATGTTATGTCCTATTTTAGTGGTCTATTATGTTGTCTCTGTGATTGGAAAAAAGGACTGATGCCATAGTAGTTTGGTCCCTTTCAAACCCCAACCCAACCAACCATCTCTATTTAACATTGACTATCTGCTATCTCTTTGTATCATATTGGGGTAGAGTCTTTTCAAACGTCCTCCTCTGTTTTTTATTTTTTTTTTTTATTTTTTTATTATTGTTTTTGTTTAGCATATAAAAGCTCGAATATGCCAATAAATTTGTAGAGGAAAACGGAACGAGGACTGAAGGAAATTTTTCCCAGCCTTTCGGTCGCAATCTTTTAAACGTTCACAAAGCCTTTTTTGTCCATCTGGCTCCCTTATTTTCCTTGCTACTTACAACAACAACAACAACAAATTGTAGATCGGAGGATGTCGTCATCAAGAAAATCAAAGCATCGGGGAGTGGAATGTTGTACCCTTTAATCGGGTAGGTAAGTTAGAAAACTTGAAAAGGGAATTGGATAGGCTGACGTTAGATATGATGGGGATTAGTGAAGTTCGGTGACAGGACGAACACAATTTCTGGATTTCTGGTCAGGTGAGTAGAGAGTAGGTCTAATAATGAATAAAAAAGCCGGCCGCGGTGGCCGAGGTGACTGAGGCGCTCCAATCACGGTCAGCACGGCCACTACGGTCGGGGGTTCGAATCCCCCCTCGGGCATGGATATTTGTGCCGTCCTAGTTTGTAAGTAGTTCATAAGTAGTTTGTAAGTTTAGGGACTGATGACCCCATAGTTAAGTCCCATAAGCTTAACAAACATTTGAACATTTTTGAATAAAAAAAAAAAACAAGAACGCGGGTAATTTATTATTAACACCATAATGAACTTATTAGCGTAGCAAAAATAGACAGGAAGCCAACAATGACCACAGTAGTGCAAGTTTATATGCGGACAAGCTCTACCGATGATGATAATGGAAAAAAATGTATGATGAAAAAAGAAGTTATTCAGACAGTTAAGGGAAAGGAAAACTTGATCGTCATGAGTTGACTGGAACTCGGTAATAGGAAAAAGAAGAAAATCAAAAGCGATGGGTGAATTTTCACTGGGGAAACGGATCGAAAGAGGAGGTCCCCCGGTAAAATTTTACGCAAAGAAACAATTTAATCATCACAAACATATGGTTTAAGAAGCATGGAAGAAGGATGTGTACGCGGAAGAAACCATGAGACACCGGAAAGTACCAAATTGACGTTACACTGCTAAGACATAGATTTGGAAACGATGTTGTAAACTGAATGACATATCCAGGTGCTGATATAGCCTCTGATCATAATTCATTGGTTATGAACGGTTGGTAAACACTTTAAAAAAAGTCCAAAAAGGTAGAAAAGTAAGGAGATGGAACCTCGCTAAGCTAAATGAACCAGAGCTCATCGAGAGTTTCAGAGGAAGAGTTTGGCAAGGACTGACGGAAACGGGAAAAAGTAACAAAGTAGAAGAAGAATGGGTAGCTTTGAAAGACGAAGTAGTCAAGCTCGCAGAGGATCATATAGGCAGAAGGGCAAGGCCTTGGATGCCACAGGAGATACTGTATGTATTTGATGAAAGGATGAAATATATATATTTTAAATGAAGCAAATAAAGCAGGCAAAAGAGAGTACAGACGACTAAAAGATCAGGATGTCACGAAGTGCAGGTTGGCTAATTAGGAGCGGACAGAGGACAAATGCAAGTCCAAAGAAGAGTATATAACTAGGAGAAATAGGAAAACAAAAGAGACGTTTGTAGGCAAGATAAGCAGCTGCATGATTATCAAGAGCTCATACGAAAAACCAGTATTAATCAAAGGAGGACAGGCTGAAAGTTGGAATATATAGAGAGACTCTACAAAAAAAATGAACTACGAGATAACATTGTAGAAAGGGAAAGGAAGTAGTCCCAGATGAGATAGGAGATACTAAACTGAGAAAAGAATTTGACAAATCTCTGAAAGACCTACCTTATACGGAACAAGGCGCCTAAAATAGACGGCATCCCCTTAGAGCTATTGAATCTTCTGAGAGAGCCAACCATAACAAAACTATGCCAACTGGTGTGTAAAATGTACGAGACAGTGGAAACACCCTCAGACTTGGAGAAGACTTGCAACGAAAGCAAGTGCAGACATGTATGAAAATTACAGTATTAGGAACTCGCGAGACATTGCCCACATTACAACTTGTCTTAAAAGACAGGTTAAGTACAGGCAAACCCATGCTTCTTTCAAATTCTGAAGGTAGAAGGGTAAAATTTAGGGTCTAAAACTTATATACAAATTGTAAAAAAAAAAAAAAAAAAAAAAAAAAAAAAAAAAAAAAAAAAAAAAAAAAAGGAGATAGCAGATACAAGAGTCGAAGGGCATAAAAAGGACGCAGTGGTTTGGGAGTAAGACATGGTTGTAGCCTTTCCCCAATGTTATTCGATCCGTATATTGAGCAAGCTATGAAGGAAAGCACGGAGAAATTTGTAGAAGGAATTAACGTTCAAATGTTTGTTATGCTTAAGGGACTTAACTGCGGGGTCATCAGTCCCTAAACGTACAAACTACTTATGAACTACCTTATACTAAAGACGACAAAAACATCCATGCCCGAGGGTGGATTCGAACACCCTACGGGGAACAGCCATCTGCCAGAATCAGGCTATGTTACAGAATTACATTAGGTAATAAAAGAAAGTAGTAGACGAGTTTCGTTATTTGGGTACAAGAGTAATTTAGCCGTAGTAAATATAAAATGCGTAATGGTTATGGGAAGAGAAGCATTTATGAAGAAGCGAAATTTATTGACATCCAATATTAATTTAAATGTTAGGAGAACTTTATGAAAGCATTTGTAAGAAGTGTAACATTGTACTGGAGTGAAACGTGGACGATAAGGATTTCAGACAAAAAGATAATAGAAGCATTTGAAATGTGGTGCTACAAACGAATGCTAAAGATCGGATTGGTAGTTCGCGTAACTAATGAGGAGACAAGGAGCTGCTGAGCAGAAATAGGGAAAAAAGGAGTTTCTGGCCTACCTTGACTAAAAGAAAGGCTTTATTGATAGATCACGTTCTGTGACATCAAGGAATCCTCAATTTCGCATCGGAGGAGATTGTGATACATCAAAGAAGTAGCAGTGTGTCGGTGGGTATGCCTTTCTAGGAGATAACAGGTGTCGGATTTAAGGGTTTTTTGTCGATTTTTAGCTGTTCTTTTCGGTTTTGCTATTTTTCCCCTCAAAACAACTCCATTATTAAAGCAATAAAACAAAACAACAAAATAATTCAAAGGTCACGGGTTCGATCCCTGTTCTGTCCTAGGATTTTTATCTGTCACTTTTCACTTTTTTCACCTCCTGTTCGGAATCCACGTAAAACTATTCGTCCCCTTTTAATTTCCTGAGCAAAAATGTTCAGATGTTTGTATAGTCTATGGGACTTAACTACGGGGTCATCAGTCCCTAAACTTACAAACTACTTATGAACTACTTACGAACTAGGACGGCACAAATATCCATGCCCGAGGGGGGATTCGAACCCCCGACCGTAATGGCCGTGCAGACCGTGACTGGAGCGCCTCAGTCTCCTCGGCCACCGCGGCCGGCAATTTCCTGAGTAATCCTGTTTGAAGGTCAGAGGACGGCAACGGCAAACCACCTCCAAACAGGACCATGCCCAAAAAAGCTATTTAGTGTTCAAACCAGTCTTCTGATTGTTGACTGCTTTACTTTAAGGATACCAAGACACAACTATTAGTTTTTATAAATAAAGGTATGGCAAACACCACAAGAAATTTTGTCATTCATCGAGAGAAGATATAATCATTACGATGTCAAGTAATCAAAGTTCTTCACAGAATAGAATTCTTAAAATGAAATGGTATATATTTCCTATCAGCCACCACATCTGCTTGGACAAAAGTAGACACATAGCGCGAATTCGGTGCCAGATATGATACCAATAACACGACGAATCAAAGAGATATTATTGAGCTTTCAATTATAAAAAATATTTCGATGTCGCATCTGATTTTCATGTATGAGGTAAAACCAACCATACGCAAGGTTTACGCAATGTGTTGTCATCGAGCGAAGATATAGATCTGTAAGATGTATAAAAGATTTCATAACACAGGTTAGAAACATTCATAGTGGACGCCACGCTTGCCTCCCGACATAGTGCTCCAACGTCATGCGTTTTCGTCTATCACGTAAAGAAGAATGAAAATTATCGAAAACGAAAAATTGCCATTTCTAGATAAACGCATACAGAATGAATTGTTAATATTTAAGTCACTTGCTATGGTCATTTATTTTAGATATTTATAGTCCACAAAACCGGTTTTTGTGATTTTGTGCATAACTATACTAACTTTGAACCTCTTGTTTTTGGTCAGTGATAAATATATTGACATAATTTAAAAATTAATTTAAGAACATCATCTTAAGAATATGAGTAAAAGTTTAAAAGTGGCCGTTCACAATTTATGGTTTTTGTACCAAAAAAAATCATGGTTTTCTCATAAATCGCCCATTGATCTCTTATGATTAATAGATCACAAAATTACCAACTTCCAAAAATAATATTTTTTCACACGGCGTTTTAAGAAATAACCAACTTCTGAAAAATCATACGCAAGTCTTGATTTGAATGCTCCTTTAGCGAGTTTCGTGTCCCTAGCCAACCCCCATGTATCCATCCTTGTATACGGAACCTACAGTTTTTTTTTTTTTTTTTTTCTTTTTCCTCGGGTTGGTTGGTTTTTTTTTCGGTTACAGAGGGTGACAGTTCTCTGAACTAAATTTTTTTGAGCTACCCCATCCGCAATCGCTAGATCACAAGGCTCAATGCTTGAGGTGGTGTAAAAAACGACGGCATTTGATACTGGATGGCCGCAAATTATTTGGAATGGTTTATCGTGGTATTTTCAGTGGCGATACAATAAAAGTACCTGGATTTTGTAATTTTCTGGGGAAAGTGACTTGGAAAGAAGTCCATTTCTAACAGCGAAGCAACGGAGGAAGTCGGATGCTGTTTCTCGTGGTTAGAGCGCCGTCCGCTAACTGTGTTTACGGATATATTGATTGCAGAAGGTTATAAATACAACATGACGTCCTACGTAAGCAGAGGAACAGTTTGAAAATCAGGATTGAATCAGTAAAACAGTGCACCATTTCATAAAGTGGCATCTGCATGGCAATGGTTTGTGAACCATAACATTCTTGAAAGTTAATTATTTGGCGAAAACTCCAGCCAGACTCCAATGAAACACCTTTGGAAGAAATTAGAACGTACAGGTCTGATGACCCTTCCATTACTCTGGGCTCCAACAATATAGTAATTTCTGAAAGAAAGTTTCGTACTTTTGTTTATTCAATTAAACAATCACGATGACTGTGTTGTTATAGACCAGTCCCATTTCCAAACCTTTACAAGAGTCAGAATGGAGGCGTCACTTCAGAAGATGGCTTGAAGTTTGCTCGTCCCCACGCACCTTGCTCAAATCTTTCAAAGCCGGAGCGCAGTCTGTTTAAGGACGTCCAAGTACACCATCCTTCTTGGTGATCAGGTAGCAGAGTTTCTTCAGTTTTTACTCATCCTGGATGGTCAGGATTCCTTCCTTTCCATAATTGAACCCTGGGTTTTCTTGGGTCTGTATCAAGTGGAATAGATTACTGTAATAATCTCTTCCTGGTCTTCATCCCAGCTGGAGAGTTCATGTAGGGGATGGGCTGAGATGTTGCATACATTTTGCCTCTCGTTATTATCAGACGTTTGATACCGGGAGAAACTGCGAATGCATCTCACCTCTGTATGGGTATTGCCTGCATCGACCTATTTTCGTGGGTAGATTTGTACCACAATGGATTTTCAGCAGTAAAGGAGTGTCATGGCAGTTGTTCTTACTGTGTGAGGGTAGACACTCCCTCCAAACTAGTTACCTTGCGCAGTAGATAATTCAGTGATGTGTGAGTGTTTGTGTGTGTGTGTGTGTGTGTGTGTGTGTGTGTGTGTGTAATGGAAACGAATTTTATTCAGATATTGGTGCCGCGGCGGATTAGCCATCGAGGACAACGTACTGGGTTCTATTACTCAAGAATCTTCGAGTCACTCACATATTTGGGAAAGTATTCTATAAGCTCGTATCTTCGTTATCAGTCTGTAGTGCGGTACCATGTCAAACGCCTTTCGAATATCGAGAAATATGAAGTCTGCCTGTTGTCTTTCATCCACAGCACGTGCGATGTCAAGAGAGAAAAGGGCAAGTTGGAATTTCGCACGTTCGTTGCTTCGTAAAGCAGTGCTGGTGCATGGACAGAAATTTCTCCATCTCGAGAAAATTATCTATATTAGAATTGATAATATGATCAAGAATTCTACAGAAAACTGGTGTTAATGATATAGATCTGTAATTTCGTGTGTCCGTTATACTGTATTTGCTCGAATATAGGCCGCACTTTTTTTCCCAAATTTTGGTATACAAAATCGTGGTGCGGCCTATAATCGAGATTCAATCCTCCCCCCCCCCCCCCCCTCCCCCGATCCGCTCCTTTTCTCAAAGTCGTTAGATTCAAAAATTAGACGCTCACTTTTATTTTGGTTTGAGAAACAAAATATACTAGATAGTCTTCAAAAATGCTACAGTAACAGTTTCGCAGAATTGCATATACGTTTTTGTACACGTTTACGGAAAGGACGCGGGAATTCGTGGAAGTCGATATTTCGATATAAATCGAATGGTGTCATTCTGTACCACAGAATACAAAAGCTGACGACTGTTTTTTTTAACACGCCCGCGCGGCATAAAACACAAAATAGTATGTAACACACACTCCCTAAGCTCACAAATTATTTTAATTTGATGTAGTCAAAGAAGTTAGTCTTCGCGATAAAGGTTTACTGCGTGTCGCGAGAGATTTTACCGTGACGTTTACGTTGGTACGGTAACACCTACCGCGAGCAATGATGGGAGGTTAAGATAGCGGAACAACTGATCTGTGTAGCTTATGCTGATGTTGAGTTGCAATGTTGTTATTGTTGTGGTCTTCAGTCCGGAAACTGGTTTGATGCAGCTCTCCACGATAACCTATCCTGAGCAAGCCTCTTCGTCTCCACATAAGAACGCCAACCTACATCTGTCTGAATCTGCTTAATGTATCCATCTCTTGGTCTTCCTCTGCGGTTTTTACCCCCCACACTTCCCTCCAACGCTAAATTCACAATTCCTTGATGTCTAAGAATGTGTCCTACCAATCGATCCCTTCTTTTAGTCAAGGTATGCCAGAAATTTCTTTTCTCCCCAATTCTGTTCAGTACCTCCTCATTAGTTACGCGATCCACCCACCTAATCTTCAGCATTCTTCTGTAGCACCATATTTCAAAAGCCTCTGTCCTCTTCCTGTCCGCACTGTTTATCGTCCATGTCTCACTCCCATACAAGGCCACACTCCATACAAATGCCTTCAAAAAGGACTTCCTTAGGCTTAAATCAATATTTGATGTTAACAAATTTCTCTTTTTCAAGAACGCTTTTCTACCCATTGCCATTCTGCATTTTACATCCTCTGTACTGCGACTATCATTTGTTATTTTACTGCCCAAGTAACAAAATTCATCTACCTCCTTTATTGCTTCGTTACCCAATCTAATCCCTTCAGCATCACCTGATTTTCTTACACTGCACTCCATTACCCTAGTTTTACTCTTGTTAATCTTCATCTTATATGCACCTTTCAACACACTGTCCATTCCGTTTAACTGCTCTTCCAGGTCCTTTGCTGTTTCTGACAGAATTACTATGTCATCGGCAAAACGCAATGTTTTTAATTCTTCACCCTGAACTTTAATTCCTTCTCCAAATTTCTCCTTGCTTTCCTTTATAGCTTGCTCAATGTACAAACTGAATGACAATGGAGAAAGACTACAACCCTGTCTTACTCCCTTTCCAACCACTGCCTCCCTTTCATGCCCTTCAACTCTGACAACCGCTGTCTGGTTTTTGTACAAGTTGTAAATAACCTTACGCTCCCTATATTTTACTCCTGCTTGCTTCAGAATTTGAAAGAGTTTATTCCAATCAACATTGTCAAAAACCTTCTCCAAATCTACAAAAGCTAGAAATGTAGGTTTGCCTTTTCTTAATCTATCTTCTAGGATAAGCCGCAAAGTGAGTATTGCCTCCCGTGTTCCTACATTTCTCTTGAACCCAAACTGATCTTCCCCGAGGTCGGCTTCTACCAGCTTTTCCATCCTTCTGTATATAATTCGTGTTAATATTTTGCAGCTATGACTTATTAAACTGATGGTTCTGTAGTTTTCACACCTGTCTGCACCTGCTTTCTTTGGAATGGGGATTATAACATTTTTCTTAAAGTCTGAGGGTACTTCACCTGTCTCATACATCTTACACACCAGGTGAAACAATTTTGACATGGCTGGTTCTCCCAGAGACTTCAGTAGCTCTGAGGGAATATCATCTACTCCAGGGGCCTTGTTTCGACTTAGGTCTTTCAGGGCTCTGTCAAATTCTTCTCTCAGTACAGTGTCTCCTATTTCATCTTCATCTACATCCTCTTCCCTTCCTACAATATTGTCTCGAAGTTCATTTCCTTCATAGAGCTCCTCTATATACTCTTTCCACCTTTCAGCTTTCCCTTCTTTGCTGAGAACTGGTTTTCCACCAGTGTCCTTGATATTCATAGAGCTGTTTTTCTTATTTCCAAATGTTTCTTTTATTTTATTTTATTTTCCTGTAGGCTGTATCTATTTTTCCCCTATTTATACATTCTTCTATATCCTTGCATTTGCCTTCTAACCACTCCTGCTTAGCAATTTTGCACTTCCTGCCAATCTCATTTCTTAGTCGTCTGTACTCCATTTTGCCTGCATTTTTATATTTTCTCCTTTCATCGATTAAATTTAATATCTCCTGTGATATCCAAGGATTTTTTGCAGGTCTTGCCTTCCTACCTATTTTGTCCTCTGCTGCCTTCACTATTTCATCTCTCAATTTTACCCATTCCTCCTCTACTGTTTTATTTTCCCCTGTTTCTGTCAATTGTTGCCTAAAGAGCCCTCTGAAATTTTTAAGAACTTCAGGTTCCTTCAATTTATCCAAGTCCCATCTCCTTATTTTCCTACCTTTTTGTAGTTTCTTCAGTTTCAGCCTACAGTTCATAACCAACAAGTTATGGTCAGAGTCTATATCTGCCCCTGGGTATGTCGTACAATTTAAAACCTGGTTCCGAAATCTATGTCTTACCATTATAAAATCTATCTGGTATCTCCCGGTGTCTCCTGGTCTCTTCCACGTGTACAACCTTCTTTTGTGATTCTTAAACCAGGTGTTTGTAATAACTAAATTATGTTCTGTGCAAAATTCTACCAGGCGGCTTCCTCTTTCATTCCTTTTGCCCAGACCATATTCACCTACTATCTTACCTTCCCTTCCTTGTCCTACTACCGAATTCCAGTCGCCCATAACAATTAAGTTTTCCTCTCCCTTAATTGTCTGAATAATTCTCTTTAGCTCCTCATATATTTCTTCAATTTCCTCATCATCGGCAGAGCTAGTTGGCATATAAACCTGTACTACTGTTGTCGGTGTTGGCTTCGTATCTATCTTGACAATGATAATGCGATCACTGTGCTGGTCATAGTAGTTTACCCTCATTCCTGTTTTCTTATTCATTATCAATCCTACTCCTGTGATACCTCCAATTGATTTTGTATTTATAATCCTATACTCACCTGACCAGAAATCCTGTTCATCCTGCCACCGAACTTCACTAATCCCCACTATATCTAACTTCAACCTATCCATTTCCCTTTTTAAATTTTCTAATTTTCCTACTCGATTAAGGGATCTAACATTCCACGCTCCGACCCGTAGAATGCCAGTACTGTCTCTCCTGATGATCACTTCCTCCTGAGTAGTCCCCGCCCGGAGATCCGTTGCAATGTTACGTTTTAAAATAACGTATTTTACTACGACCAGATTCACTGGTTTCACATTCATTGGGGGTTACATAGAACTCGGGGCTATTTTGCAGCCTTTCAACTGAATTATTTCTGTTGTAACAGCAAAATCACAGTTCCTGTTTCGAATTATGAAGTCAACCAAACATGGGGATATTTACATTTTAGCCCTTGAAATGCACAACGACTCTTCAAACATTTTAATAGTTTGTCCTCATACACTAGCGTCGAACCTTTTTTTCGTTAGCGTCAAATTTTCGTCGAATTTCCCGTTTTCCATGTCCGTTACTGTGACTAGGCAACCTGAAGCTTACATTCGGCGGTGTAACTCGTACGTTCGTTTCCCGCTACAAACTTAAAAGCCAAAACATCGTCTCTCTCTCTCTCTCTCTCTCTCTCTCTCTCTCTCTCACACACACACACACACACACACACACACACCGAAAAACTATATTTTCGAAGCTCATGCCTACGCTTTACAACACTTGAAACTCCCGGTAACAGGCCTTGGTTCGGCGTCCCCTCACTTGGAGCGCCCGGATCGGACTGTCGTCTCGCTTTCTTATTCGTTGATTTACAGATTTGCATATTTGTTTTGAGTTTATTGAAAAGAGAACATTATTTCGTTAACATTGTGTTTCTGATTACGCAAAAATCCGATTATACAAAAAAATAAATAAATAAATATATAATGTAAATTAGAAAACTGCGGCCTATACACGAGATTTTTTTTATATAATCTCGTGTCAAAAAATTAGGTGCGTCCTATATTTGCACGCGGCCACGCAGCCTATATTCGCAAAAATACGATATTACCTTTCTAACATGGGAGTTGCCTGTACTTTTTCCAGACAATGGGAGAGGGGGGATTAGGGTGTATAGTCAATGTTCATACATATTAGCAATAGCGAAGCATTTCCAGGTCCGCCAGTGTTTCTCATAGACTGGTTTGCTGGCGCGCGGCAGGAGCAGATGGCGCGCGAGAAGCTGGCGGCGGCGGCGGCGGCGGCGGTGGCGACGTCGGGCCCCGCGGGCGGGACGGCGTCCTCGCAGCCGTCGGCGCCGCAGCCGCTGGCGCCGGTGTCCGGCCGCGTGCAGCTGCAGGTCTTCTACCACGACGAGCGCCGCGAGCTGGTCGTGTCCGTGCTCGCCGCCGACGACCTGCCGCCCAGGGAAGACACCGGCTTCGGCACGCTGCCAGAGGCCTTCCTCAAGCTACGCTTGCTGCCTGCCACGTGAGTACGCCCCGCTTCCTCGACATCGCTGAATACGAGCCTGAGCTCGGGAAATGTGCTTTCATCCCGACAGCGTCAGGCGTTACGTCATCATGACCTGTCGAAGAAGAAACAGTACCGTTCTGCGATCCAGAAGGCCCCTTTCCTCTTTATTGTAGCATGCATAAGTCATAATGACGTTACGTCTGACTCTGTGAAATCTGAGCTTCTCCTGGCGTATAGTATAATCAAAACACTTATGGCAGGCTGTTCCAAAAGGCCGCTCCACGAGCAGGAGCGCACACGACCGCCTACTACGCTCCTCAGGACTGCAGTGGTGTGCCCGAGGCCAACTAGAAAGATAGGCCGTAGCCCGCATGTCGAGTCACGTAAGCAAGGTAGTCCTGATCTAGTGCGATCGCTAGCTGCGCAGCTGGCTGCTATGAGGCAGTGGGCTGTACCCCAGCAGCCAGCCAATCAGCTAGCGATCTTGTCGGCTCAGGACTACCTTGCTTATGTAACATGACGTGCGAGCCACTGTCTTTCTCGCTGGCCTCAGATGGGGTAAGCTGATATCATGCACGCCAGTACTGAAGCCAACGAGAAAGACAGGCTGTGGCGTGCACGTTATGTCACATAAGCAAGGTAGTCCTGAGCCAGCGCGATTGCTAGCTGAGTGGCTGGCCGCTATGAGGCAGTGGGCTGTGCCCCAGCGGCCGGCCAATCAGCTAGCGATCGCGCCGGCTCGGGCCTCACTTGTTCACGTGACAAGACGTGCGTGCTGTAGCCTGTCTTTCTCGTTGGCCACGATCCAGTTCTTCGCAGGTTTAAGTAAAGAGGTACGCTCAGTGATTTTTCGTCAATGGGTAGTTGTGACAGAAGCAAAAATGTCTAGCCGCCAAAGCCTAGTGCCTTCTTTTTTATACGAGCTGTATCTTTACACTCACAGACTGACGCTCGCAATGTCTTGTCACAAAACTCTGATTGCGCAAAAATATCCAACTACCACGTGATTACGGAAAAGAAAGGACACCCACTTGTTTTTCTTGTGCAGCTCACATATCTACAATTTTTATGATGAAGCAAACTGGCTTCGTATTTTCTTGTTCTGTCTTTATAAATTCGAAACCTTAGTATCTGTGCAATTTATTGTGATACATTCTGGATCGGCTGATACGCCACTTATTGTTGCACCTTGTTAGCTCGTTTTTGAAGTTTTAAGACAAGCGACTTTTGGTTACTCTAGTTATTATCAATTAAGATGCTGTGTTACTCATTTACCTCAAGTAAGCTGTTATGCCTAAATGCAAATGTGTCATTTTCTTGAACTTAAAAAGAGAACATTCTAATTTTCTCGAAGACCAAAATCCTAGTTTATAAACGCACTGTAAAATTCGTAGTGCCATATTTACAATCAACTTGGTGGAAACTGGGGTGTGGTTTAGCGTGGTAAACCATTCAGTCATGATCTGGTTCCTTTTGATATTCTAACAACAACATCTAAAATCAACAACGTCTTCATTAAAATATTGCAGAAAAAATTGTTATACACACGATAAGAAATACTCCTTACTTTGGTTCTACTAGATAGGCATTTAAAAATGTCAAATAATGCCACCATAAAAAGGCTTTATTAAATTCCAGTCATGAAACTACATCATTAATGTACAGGATCACATAGCTTTTACATTAATTATAACAACGAAAAACTAAATATTATCGCTGAGGCTTGACCTGGTGTCAGGTGTCCCACAAAGCCATCGAGAAAAATGGCAGGCTGAATTATAGCTATTTCAGAAACAATTGTGCTAGTCACGGAAATTGAAAGGTAGGTGGCAGTTTCTCGTGTACCTACTGACACTAAGACGAAAAAAGTTATCAAATTATATTATAATGAGACGAAAGGCGACTTAGAGACAATCGATCAAATGGCGAGAAAACTTTCAACTACGATGGATAAACGAGAATGGTCGCTATCTATTTTTTTATACTCTTGAGGACATAGCTGCGTGAAAAAGTTACACATTGTTTCTGCTTAAATCCCCAGAGTGGAGTAAGACAAAATCTAATAAGCAACGGCTATTTCTTCAGGAATTAGGAGAACAGCTCGCGAAACCACAGGCCTTCTTGGAAAAAAAGGGCAACAAGTACTACAGGACTCCAAAGGACTCTGGTTTCGGCCACGGGAAGTATCCTCGGAAGGAGCATCAAGTAGAAGTTCACTGCAAAAGAAGCTGATGAAGAAAGGAGAAGACGACTTTTGTTTTGTCGTGAAATCCATTCAAAAGCATTGAAGCACAATAAATACAACTGTAAGAGAAACACATGTAGTAAACACAGCAAGAAAGCTGTCTTATATTCCACGTGTGTAGACGTTTCCGTAGAAAGCGATCAATCAGTGATCCCAAAATTCATGTAATGCATATTTTTGAATTTAACCTAAAATATCTGTAATAATGAAGTATTTTTGAATAACTCTGTAATGACATTTACTACCATTGTAAAGATATACTCCTCAAGAGAATCAGACTAAAAAAAAAAAACGATGAAGACAGTGAAAAATATTAAATGTGTTTTTGTAGAGTGTTTGAAAGGAATTTACGGTTTCTGGACCTTTATTACACATCATTAGCTCTTTATGCAACTTTTTTTTAAATAAAGGTCAATAAAATTAAAAAAAAAATTGATTTACTTTTTTTTTTAATTTTCCTTGTGGTGTGCATAAATCCCCACCCTCTTGGTATCATACGTGGTACTGCAAGGGTTAAAGTCCTGTCAACAACTTACTCATTAAGAACGGCATCGGCATAAGGTGATTAAATGTTCAAATTTTTGCAAAACTTATGGGACTTAACTACGGGGTCATCAGTCCCTAAGCTTACAAACTACTTATGAACTAGCTAAGACAAAGGACGGCACAGATATCCATGCCCGAGGGGGGATTCAAACCTCCGACCGTAGTGGCCGTGCAGACCGTGACTGGAGCGCCTCAGTCCCCTCGGCCACCGCGGCCGGATAACCAGTGCTCCAGTTGATATTGGTATTGTGCATGAAGTGTGAGTTCGATTCAGTCTTGTGGGAACCATTTAAATAGAGACAGACAGAGTATATTAATCTCCGTCTACGCCAAGTGCAGACGTATAATGGCAATGAGATTCTAAATTCACATTAAAAATACCGATTGAGGTGGCACAGTGGTTAGACCATTGCTAGGCTCATATTGTGGAGGACGGTGGTTCAAATCCACCTCCCGCCATCCATATTTACGTTTTCCCAGATTTTCCTAAGTCACCCCAGGTAAATTCCAGGATAGTTCCTATGAAAGTGCAGGGTCGATTTCTTTCCCAATCTTTACTATAACAGTCATATCGTAAGCTCTGTCTCTATGCTGTCAATGGGATGTTAAACCCCAATCTTCCTTCCATCCTTCACTTCAAAATTGTGTTGCTTCGCGATCGAATAGAGAGTAGGGTGGGCCACGATAGATGCGACAACTCTGTCACAAGTAACCATATTTACACCAGTAATTTTATTTTAGTTGATAAACCAAACACTGTGTATAGTCACAGGTAACTTATTGTTCAAAGTGCAAATGTTTGTATAGCTTATGGGACTTAACTACGGGGTCATCAGTCCCCCCTCGGGCATGGATATTTGTGCCGTCCTTAGTGTTAGCTAGTTCATAAGTAGTTTGTAAGTTTAGGGACTGATGACCTCGTAGTTAAGTCCCATAAGCTATTTGAACATTTAATTGTTTGTTCAACATTCCAATTTTCTCAATGTCTCCAGGTGTGGTATGTGTCTGCGTTCGATTCATGGTCCGGTGCCGAAGAATCCATTATGTCTCTAGTTTAAGCAAACATACTGCAGGTGGGAAACATACCTTTATTTGTGCCGCCACAAAACAGCATCTGCGGTTTTGACTTCAAGTGAGACAGATATCTAGTTTCGCACTTGCCACTGCCATCTGGTGAATCTCTGTGTAGTAGTGGAGGGTGACATGTGTGGCGTTCGACTGCCAGTTAGCACCGATCTCTTCTTCACTTAATTTCCAGATGAAACACTATTGAATAAAACCTATATATATTTGAAGTCCACTTTCGCTACAAAATAACTGCGATGGGTGCCTTTGAAGGTTAAAATTAATAATTAGTCTCGTCATTTCAGGTCAAAAAACCTCGCTACTGCTATGATAATACGCTGTCTGAATATTGTAACTAACAATCAGATTAGGTTCCGGGTTCAAATCTCCTTCTACCAAAAGCTATTTAAGTTTTGTGTATATCCGAATGAAACCATATTTAGTATTTTTCGAGGCCAGGTAACAATCTGCTGAATAGCAATTTTGGTCCAGTCAGTAATGACTATCGACGCTGTGTTCGAGTCTGAGTCATGCAAAAAATCTTTGCTGAGATTACATTGCCTATAAGTTCTGGGTTTGGATAGATATCCAGAACATGCCAGTTCATGGTGTCATTTGAAATTCAAATACATACACAACTATCCAACTATCTACTAATGACTAATTTTCATTTTAATGTCATTTGTGTTAGACAATTAGGATGAGAGGTAACTTTTGGACCTGCACATTGATCCATGTGCCTTGATAAATAAAGTGGAATTACTAGCGACTATGTTATGGGCATTACTTTTCTCAAATGCTAATGAGAGTGGTAACATTTCAGATATCTCATGTATTGTAATAAATTGGTGTTTCCAAACGTTAAAGACTCTCTTCTCTCTAATAAGATGTTTTCTGACATATTTTGTATTGTAGTATTACTGAATGAAACTATCGCCGTGGAAACTAAATATTGCTGTGATTAGTTTATATTATTTGTTAATTCCGAGATCGTGACTTCACTTTCTGAAGTCCACAGATCAAGTGCGCCAAATCACTTCACATTTTCGATAGGAGTCATTTTCACGTAAGATGTGACATCGTGATATTATATCTAAGTCCAGGAAGGTGAATTCTTATGCTATTACTGAATTACATACTTGTGAATACCAGCATGTTTCTACTTTTTCCAACATAACTTAAAATTTCATAACAAGTGCAACTCACTGGTATTGGACAATTTTTTGAATTGGTAGTAACAGACTGAAATCTAGTCGTTGAAGTGGTAGGCAATAGTTTCAGACGATCGACCTATTTTCCTGGACGTAATTTAATCATTTGTTATCTAAATCTCCTTTCCTGACTTTGCTAAACGCTCAGAACGAGAGGTGAGCTGAAATGCGTAACGGTACGTGCAAGGAATCGTTTCATTTGAATCCATACGAACCCGTGAACTGTTACACATTTCATAACCCTGTCTGAACTCTTGGAAGTTAGGGTAAAAGTAAAACAATTTCTTCGAAACAGATCCTCGGGCATCAACCTATCTCCTCATATTAATGCTCATCACGTCCTCTTTAACCAAAAAATTGCGGGTCAATAAAAAATAATGCGAGGGAAAGAGAGATGTCGAGATCGGCAATCCCACAGCTGGAATCGTCAAAGATGAACTAAAGCAACGGTTTTAAATAAGATGAGAGTCTAACATATTAAACATTTAGACACCAAACGAAGTTCACTTCGTCTGTTAAGGTTTCTACGTTTATTTATTGATAAGTGACGAAAAAAAGCCCCAAATACGCTTCGCAGAGAGGGAGAAAGGAAGGAGCAAGGAAGAGACGAATGAGTCATGGGTTATGGAGGACGCTTTTAAGCGCAACATAATAAGACTAAAAAGCAGGCATGGTGGGCCTTTATGACATACTTGGTCGAATGCTGCTACTGTCACTACGGTTTGAACATCCCAGTGGATCTATAATGTATGCCGTGAAGTAAGCAGCCTTTAGCATAAGGAAAATACTTGTATACAAAATAAGCGTCGGGTATCTTTCGTTTTCTGAATCAATTAGCTCCTCTGACGACACTCATTGGTTCCGTATTAACGACGTTATCGCAAAATCATCAGTTTTTTTGCCGTTTTGTCCACAGTGGCCAAATTTGTTTTCTATTGTAAACGGACAGTACACTAGTCATTCATATTTTTCTCAGAGATATATTTAGCAATAGAAGAGAAAGAGGGGTAACTCTCATACTCCAGTTGTATTTGTGACTAAGAAATAAGAAAGGAATAGTAATAAAACAATTAATTGGGATAACTGAAAAGTTACCGAAACTAAGTAGTGTTCCTAATTGTTTACACACCTTCATAGTGTATTTGTGCATACCTTGTATGATCTCAGGACGAAGTAAAAGTCCTTTGCCTTTATCAGAGAAGTCCATCTGGAAATGGGAACGGAGATAATCGTTTGCCTGCGTCTCAGAATAGAGCTGCCGCCGGGATGGGCAATTTCCCGTGAAAGTACTTCAGGAGGATGGTGCAGGAAGAGCGAAATCCCAGAGGGCGGGAGAAGTGGAATAGACGCAGTGAACGAAATTCAAGAGAAACTAGCTTTCATGGAAGCTGTTCCAAAGCTCTCAATCACCCACTACTGACTTACGTCTGTTTTCTGTAAAACTATCTTGTGAGTGAGCTTCGACTCACAAGGTTAAACTTATTCAAATACTTTCGGGGCAAGATCGTATGTGATTTTTCAGGAACGACCAACACGTTGTCAAGTCGAGCGTGGCAGAGCCGACGCAGAACCCAATCTGGAATGCAACCTTCGACTTCCCCAACGTGCCGGGAGAGGACCTGATGGAGCGCAGTCTGGAGGTCACCCTCTGGGACTTTTGCCCCGACCGCGACAGCGTCTTTCTCGGTAAGTATATGTCCATTTAAGGAATGCCATATCATTCAGAAATGTTCAATAATCATAAAATCTTGTGTCTGTCGCTGCTAAAGAAGAATTGCAATAAAGCTTAATAAACAGGCAAAGCTCTTATTCTTACATTCATTCTCAGTTTTGTTAACATGTAACTATGTAACATATAAGTTTCTGAAATTAGATGTACGTTCTGACGAGATATTTCTTGTGCTTCTAGAATGAATACGAATGCTACCAGATGCCGTCATTTCCAAGAAAACCGCTGCACGTCAATTGCACGTTACATGGCAGTGACATAGCAACATTGACATGACAATTTTACTATGTATTTAGAAAACGTAGATGCTATGTTTACAAGGGGCTCCCAAAACAGGATTTCGTAAACCGATTTCGCAATTCCGATTTAAAAATGTTCAAATGTTTGTAGAGCTTATGGGACTTAACTACGGGGTCATCAGTCCCTAAACTTACAAACTACTTATGATCAACGTAATACTAAGGACGGCACAAATATCCATGCCCGAGGGGGGATTCGAACCCCCGACCGTAGTGACCGTGCAGACCGTGACTGACGCGCCTCAGTCCCCTCGACCACCGCGGCCGGCTCCGATTTAAGTTGCTCATGTAAACGGTTCTAAGCCAACTCTGGAAATCTGCATCCACTAGGTTTACTTACATACATGTTTTCCCAAAGAAGAAAACGGAACTTGCTAAACTGTTGTTACTGTCATGTTTACATGTTAATTCCTAAAGCGGATTTGACAGGCCAGTAAAATACGTCTGGAAATCAACTGCTTCAGTTTCTAGTTTGTGATGCACATTTTTAATAAAATTTAATTAAACATCAGAAGAAGTAAGTTTCGTGCTCACCTAATATTAATCAGTCTCTAACAACAATGTTTTCTACGGAACATTAAGCCCTAAAGTTTCTTCTTTTTAATATTTATTCTTCTCCTTCACTCCCAAAGCCGTTACTATGTCCATATTAAAAAATCTTAACAAGAAAACGTAATATAATAATCCAAACACATTTCAGAAACTGTTCATTTACATGAGATGAAAGTCAATTAGAATTAGAAAACAGCCTAACCAGTTTTAAATGTTTACTGACTAATCAGAAGTAGAATTGGGAAATATGTTAAAGAAATTCAGTTTTCTGAGCCACATGCAAACGTGGTAATCCACTCGTCGGTTCTCCACTTCCAGACACAATTTCGCTACCCATTTAAACGTACAACCATTTTGAAACAGTCTTGAGCTGGCACGTTAAGTTTTGTTTTTTATAATTTTCCGCTAATATGGACAGAATGTCTTTTCGTCCAGTGCAGGAGATGTAGAAAGTTTAGAGTGGTCCTGAAGGTGTCCACCTTTAACATATAATTATAGAGTAACTAGCTGAAAACCCGGGTATTTATTTGTTTATTGCTGCCATTTTTCCCTAGGTATATATTCATTTCTATAAGATCTGTATGTCTGTAAAATCTTTTGGGAATACAATTAATAGTAGAGAAGTAATAGATTAAAACTTGGTGCGTGATAGGGCAGTTTTCCATGAATGTTATTGTTTATGTGGTCATAGCTCATGAACTACGTGTCACACTGTGATACAATTTAGAAGGTACATTCAGTTATACGTTTGTATACTGTCTGTAAAATTTCCTGCAGCTATAATTAAAACTGTACAAATTACAAATTGTAACGTCATACCGAATGCCGTAGTTTTAGTCCATGAACAGCGGAACGTTACTGTTTACGTGCTCATATCTCATGAACTACGAGTCGGAATGTGATACAGTTTAGAAGCTACATTCAACTATATCTGTATATACTATCTGTAAAATTTCTTGTCGCTACAATTTGTAGTGTTCAAATTATAAATTGTAACGTCATACCGAGAGCCGTAGTTTTACTTCATAAACTGCGGAAAAGTAGTAAGCGAGAAACTTTTTTCCTTTCATCATTTTACTATGGTTGCCCCGAGAAAAAGTTTAATAAAGGTTTGAAATTATGTTTAAAGTTTGTTGTAAGTCACTAGGTACTGTCATTCTCATACAGTGTATTTCGAAAGTCTCACCGCATTATATGACATTTTTTGCGATTTCTATTGGTTATGACGTAATATCTTTTGAACCATGTGCCGTATGTGATTCTTAACCATGCAGCAATTGTTACGTCACGGTAAGGAATGTGTGTACCAAATTTGGTTGAAATCGGTCCAATGGTTTAGCAGAAAATGAACAGCATTATCGCAAAATGCAACAGTTTTTCGCGCATCTCATTGTATATGACGTCATATCTCGTGAACTATATATCGTATGTGATTCTTACACTTATGGCGACCGTCCTCATGGATTGAAGCTTACGTTTACAAAATTTCATGAAGATTGGAACAAAACTGTAGATTTGTATGCAACACGTACAAACACACGAACACTCTGCTTTATATATTAGACATCGACAGTGCTAACTAGCTTAGAAACTGTAACATCTGTTTTCCAGAGGCCATATTTCTCTGCAATTGAAAATCGGGTCATTCTATTTACACTTCGGTAAAATCAGACGTGACGTCATTATGACGTATCCACACTATCGATGTCCAGAAGAGCGGCGCATCGACTTTTGCATCGTTCGAGACGCTGGTTTCGGTGGGACAACACGCTTAATACGACATTCTTTCTGAACTGCATACTTTTTTCATTCGTAGTTTAGTGACAAAACTAGGCCTTAATTAATATTGGTATCATGTTTTGGAAACCACTGACGGAAATTTCAGTAAATTTAAATTGAAAATTATGTCAGAAATAACGCAGACCGAGCCTTAGAGAACGACAACTTCACACATTTTCAAAGAAAAGAACTAGCATGTTGCAGCAACTTGGCGGTAGATGAGTACCCAAGTTTACGAAATATTTTACCTGATGTTCGCAGAGCCTCTCTAACAAATGGCTGTACTAATATCCAGCTCATTTGATTTATAGTTTCGGCGAAAACATACATATATCTACGGCGACTATATGTTGTTTTTGTATGTCGCATATTTTGACATGTCCAAGTACACATTGTCGCTTCATAGCCTGGTAACCGTATTTTGTCCTCTTAGTTTAACGTAAACTCCGTACTACAATGTAACTCGGTAGCATTTTTCGCTTAAAGAAAAAGTTTCCATTAATTTTTCAAACACAACCTTCACAAAGTTTCCATTCGTTTTAAACACAACCTTCACAAATGGGCCACGATGACAACATCAGATTTGGCTGACTATCGTTTTAGAGCTCACAGTGTAGGTCCTTTTTCGGAAAGTTCAACATCCAGAGTGTATAGAGATCAATGTGATCTGATGTAATATTCATATCTTTGGTTGGTTGGTTTGATTTTTAAAGGAACTAAACGGCTACGGTTATCAGTCCCTTTTCATATCTTTAATCTGAATATCTGAGATATTATAAACTCCTTGTTTTATAGCTTCTGTGACTGTAATTACATAGTTCAGTTGTACGGCTGTTATTGTACTCTAATTACTAACATAAGCCCATAATATGTTGCCGTAACTTCAAGATTTTTGAATGCATTTAATGAAGCGATATCAGAATCATTCAGGCATCAAGCTCTTACAACGACATCCGACTGCACACACACACAGCTAAGTCTAACTGCATATTTACTTTACATGCTCGTAAGTATAGTTCTTACAATTTGTTGATGCAGTTAAAAGTTAAATTTTACTTTACCGTCCTGCCAGCCTTACGTAATAATGTTGACACTCATGTCACGTTGCCATTAGACTATCAAGTGACAACGAAAATGTTTGGTCATAAAGTCTTCGTTTTACGAGGGCAATTACTTTTACTGAGCGGACAAGGGTACATACAAGAGCATGCCAACCATACAGCAGGAACAGCATTATTTGTTTACTCCATGGTCTATACGAAACACTAATCATGTCATTCTATCTGGAATTCTAACAATATTAACATCTTACAAAGATTTCACACCATTTTGTTGATATTGCGAATATAATCACGAGAGGCTTCCAGGATGCTAAGTGAAATTTTACAGCAGTTGACTGAACTGTTTGGTAGAATTATACTTAAAGTATCGGCTGTGTAATATGGTATTGTTGGCGACGACCTGCTACTACAAATCTCATTACATAGAATCAGAGGAAATACTTTTTCGTGTTCGTCGTGAATAATAAATGCTGCTCCGGGCAGGTTCTTATATCTACCCTTGTACAGCCAGTAAATTAATTAAAAACTTAAAGTGAACATTTAATGCCAACATTAGCACACTAGGCAATTCCCAAGAAAGCTTACACTCGAAGTTGTACGGACGAATTCGATATATATCGAATGTCGATTATGTTAGTGTGTTCTAATTAAGAAAGTGTACATACAACTGACAAGAGACCTGTAAGACGAATACGTCACTCATTAATAAAGTAAGTGAAGTAATTTCTTTGTAGTTTTGTAGTAATAAAATGTACGTTATGATACATTAGTAAATATCCGTATTTACTGATTTCGCGAGTGAAGTAACTCCTTTGTTATCGGTAGATTTTTGGAATAAAAAAGTATTTGTAAGTTCTGATACATTAATAAATACTCATATTTATACATCCTGTGCGTGAATAGCCGCGTAATCTACATTTGATATATATCGATTCCGGCCGTACAACTTCCAGCGTAAGCTTTCTTGGAAATTACCGCACACCGAGGCTATAACTAAAATTTGACCCATTATTGTAGCGAACAAGCGAATGATAAGATTTTTACGAATATGCCTTGAGTTTTAAAGTATGTGGTTAGGCAGGGACCTAAGAGTACAGCTATAATAGTTGCGCATGAATAAGCGAATGTTATGATTTTCACAAGTATGTTATGATTTTAAACAACGTGGTTAGACAGGAACATATGAGTACAGCTTAAATTGTTGCAAGTTACGGTAAAACTGCAGTCAGTTGCCCGTGTTATTAGCACGACGCGTATGTTGGCACCTTTGCCTCGAGCGACTATGGGAAAGCAATAATTGTCCTCGTAAAAGGATGATTTAAAATCACTTGATAAATGTTTCGTACAGATCATAAAACAAATTAAACTGTAAATCGATTGTTTCTGAACCGGAGATTCGGACGCTACGCACCATCACATAATAAGAAAATACTTCTTGTTTAACCTATACCTAACCTAACTGATCACTGTTGATAACCTAAATGATCACTGTTTCGTGCATTCGCTTGTTCGATACTATCGCTTCGATATGAACCGTTTCGATATATGTCGTTTGGAAGCCGCCGCCGCGCTATGTAATAAATTACCAATATCGCGAATAGTAGAAGTCATTTACAGAAGCCGAAAAGAGTACGAATTTTGAATCAGATACATCACTTTAATGACACGAATTTATTGAAGATTATCAATGTTCTACTTAATGCAGGAATTACTTTATACATTAACATATATTTATGAAATATTCACAATATTCGTGGATGAAATGCACTTAAAGGCGTCAGCGATGTGTACTTGACGTGTAGGTCTATATGTTGGTAATGGTACGATACACACTGGATACATGCACAACCATTGATGAGTCGGTTGCAGACAGTAAATGAGAATGCTGTTCTCCATTTATTTTATTAGCGTATGTGATGTTCGTATTTATGTTGAATATCTATGAGAAGCATAAATTTTAGTTACAGCATCGGCGGCGTACTGTTTCAATGTTGACAAGAAAATATTCGCTTTACGAGGCTACTTAATTTACTGACCGGACAAGGGTGCCTACAGGAACCTGTCAACCGTAGAGCCGGAGGAGTATAAATTATTTATTTCAAATATTTGTAAATCACCGCAGTAATTATTTATTTCACGGTCAGCACGAAAAATCATTCCGTCTCATTTTATGTGGAAGTGTTTCCTAAGACCATTCAAAGGTATTTGTTAACACTAGTGGCCGAGTGCACCAACCTCGGTCAAAAAGCACGATAATCAAGGGTTCTCAGAACATGGTCAAAGGTTAACCGCGGTTAAAACGTCTCTGCGGTGCACCAACGTTAATCACCGGTCAGCAAACCGTCGTCAGCCAATCGTACATTTGATCGTGATCAAGTCCGTGTAGCGCAGTGGAAGGCACCCAAGTGATGCAAAGGTGTTAGTTGAGCTTACCTACGTGTGTATTCTCGACTATCTTTAGCGAATGACGACAGTACCACGTGATTTGTATGTACAAGATTGTAAATACGATAAAATTGTACGACGCTTCTCGCCGGGCTGCAGTAGTTATGTTGGCATCAATGGTAATGACGGCAACTAAATATTTTTTCGTGACAACTTCAATTAAAAAGAAAATTATTTTCTTCTGAACAGACAAGGGTCATACAAGAACCTTTCAACCATAGAGCAGGTACAGTATTAATTTTGCTGCGAGTGAAACGAGCAGCAATAACATTTACTCTGTAGTTTGTGAAAAATATTAACGCAATTCTACACTTCATTGTTCATCTGTTGCCAACATAAGCCCAGCGAGAAGCGTCTTAAAATTTTACCGAATCCAGTCATATTGCAAAGAGAAGTGATTATTAAAAAACACCCTAAGACAAATTTATATAATTACTTAAATTATGATTTATTGTTTCGAACAAATCAACTCAAATGTCATTGTTGTTCACAGCTTACTTTCCCATGCACCGCATTTCACCTGGTAACAGAAATATACAGATAACATGTTTTAATAACACGAAAGCTTTACGATTATAGTTACGGAACATATCGTAATTTTTTATTCAAAACTTTTTCTGAATTTGATAGTTACCTTACTGGAAATATTCATTAATTATGGCGCGGCGAACTGCTCTTCCTGGCAATGTATCGTCGCGATATATATGTTACTGTTGTCACCAATAAGTATGTTAAATGCACCAGTTGCATATGCTCTTAACGTAATCAATAGTCTGTTCATAGGCGAAATAGGGTTATTTCTATCGGTAGGAAATTCTAACCTGTCACTGATTTGGTTTAAAAAAATGTTTGTATAGTTTATGGGACTTAACTACGGGGTCATCAGTCCCTAAACTTACAAACTACTTACGAACTAGGACGGTACAAATATCCATGCCCGAGGGGGGATTCTAACCCCCGCCCGTAGTGGCCGTGCAGGCCGTGACTGGATCGCCTCAGTCCCCTCGGCCACCGCGGCCGGCTTGGTTTAACAACCACCACACTTTCTTTGGACAAACAAAATCTTTCTTCGAACTTTTTGCCACTGTAATCTTCAAAAGAGTCCCCCTTTCCACAATCAAGACGTTCCGGTTTTGATCCCGATTTAAATGATTGAGGTAAAATAAATCTTTGACAATTCCGTCTAAAACAGCAAAACGCGCCGCCATCTTGATACTGGACACTCCTAATCATCTCGACAAAACCGGGCGTCAGCCGCGATCAAATTTAACCGCGATCAACTCCCTCGTTTAACTTTGATCGGTGTCGGTGCACCAGAAACTTGAGTTGACCACGGTTAAATGCCGACTTGACCGCGATTAACTTTTGACCGAGGTTGGTGCACTCGGCCGTAGATTGATTAGATTAATACTTGTTCCATAGATCATAATATATACATTTCGTAATGATGTGCAACGTGTCAGTTTAGTAAATGGTGTCTATACACGACAATATTTTAAGGATTATTAATTTTTTTAAATTTTTTTTCTATTTTTTAAGTTTTATCTAAAAATTCATCTAAAGTGTAGGAGTTGACATTCAGAAATTTCTTCAATTTCTTTTTAAATACCAGTGGGCTATCTGTCGGATTTTTTATGCTATTTGGTAAGTGACCGAAGAATTTTGTGCAGCATAATTCACCCCTTTCTGTGCCAAAGTAAAATTTAACCTTGTATAGAGAATATCACCCTTTCTCATAGTTTTACAGCTGTGCACACTGCTATTACTTTTCAACTGGGTCGGACTGTTAATAACAAATTTTAGGAGTGAATATATATATTGTGAAGCTACAGTGAAGATCCCTAGATCCTTAAATAAATGTCTGCAGGATGATCTTGGGTGGGCTCCAGAAATTATTCTGATTACACGCATTTGTGCCTTTGCCTTTCGCAAGCATAGTCGTGAATGAACGTAAGAAGTTTCATTGGAACTATTTTTTTTATTAACTGATGACTAGTTTCGATTTTACGAGAAATTTGGAAAGGGAGATGTGTTCGAAACTAGTCATCAGTTAGTAAATAATACTTCCATTGCTACTTTTGGTAGAATATTGACCATTTTTCAAATATTTTTAAAAGTTGCGGACCTTTTGTATGCTGCAACTTCGTAAATGATTTATATATTTTCTTTGGTTTAGCATTTGACCTATAGGGGAGAGTGGGGCACATTGAACCATAAAAAATATTTTTCAGTTTTACTCATCCATTAATTTTATTACAGAGTTGTAATTGTAAGTTTATAAAGTTTAATTATTCAAGTATCAAATGGTCTTATATGACTGCTCCACGAATAATTTGTTTTAAGCTACAATCCTTTGAAGAAAAATTGGTAAATGGTTAATAGTGCCCCACATGTGGGGTACAACGAACCAGTTTAAAGAGTTTCTTAGTACAACCTATTCATAATACAAAGTAAGTGTCAAATGTAATTTAAAACTAATGTTTATTTATATTCCACTTACACATCATATAATTAACCTGTAGGCACAAAATTGTAGGCCTTCTTTTGAAATTAGTGAATATCAATGGATTGGAAGCTGATTCCAAATTTGAAATATGATTTTTGTCTCTTTCTCATACCATCATGAATAGGTTTTGGAAGCACGTGAAGTATGTTGCTAGCTGGAATAAATGCTTCATCCTTTACTTGAGGGAAAAAGAACTTCCCTCCCATTTTTTCACTTTTTCTCAAAAATGATACCAGATAATCTCCTGAGCATCCTATGGTTTCAAAATTTTCCCCACACGGTAAACTGGTGTTTTGTTTTTAATTCAAATTTGGTGAAAACGAAATCATCTTTTTCTGGTAATTTGTCAAATTCTTCAAAGTTGTATTCTGATTCACTAGACTCATCCAGGTTGTCATCGCTCTCTTCATAATGAACCTCATTATTTTCTTCATCTTATTCCTACTCATAAAGCTTCCTATTGGCCTTCTTTCTCCTGCGCCACAGAAAATGCCCTTCGATCATCATAGTTTGATGTCAGTCTTCCACTGGAACCATATTTAATGTTTTGAACGTATCGCTGAAGAGTAGGGTAAGGTATTTCACGAGATTTAGCAGCTTGGCGAATTGAGTTGCCCTTATCCAGAACATCCTGTACTGTTTCTTGCATTACATCATGGTCAGTTTTACCCCTGTCGGTCATCCTGCAGTATGAACGAACCATCTTCGAACTTGATAAAATAAAACAAGACTGCTGAACTTATGCAATTTAAAACCCCTAATTACCTAACGTAAGTTTTTACCCATGCTAAGAAACCAACAAAGTACAGAGTTATTGTATTTGACAATTAAACCACTCCTGGGGCAGAATGAGTCATCCGGGGCACAATTAACTATGGCTCATTGTGCCCCGTGAGAGCTTGGTTCAATGTGCCCCAACAGTACATATTTCAAACAAAGCTCAAGTGAGGTTATGTATGAACATTGTTATTATTTGAAGATATGTGACATTAAACACAATATTCATATTGTTACAATGATTTACTTTCTTTGAACTTTATTCAATCCTTGGTCACTAAATTTTATTCTAATTCGCCGAAAAATTTCTTCACTGTAGCAAAAATAACATAACACCTGCAGAAAACTAATGGTGGGTGCCAGATCCTGCAGAAAACAAATGGAAGTTGGTAGAGCAGTACTGCCAACATATGTACAGAGAAAAAAATAATTTACTACCTCATACTCAAATTATGGTACCTGATTCATTGTGCCCCGTGGCTCAATGTGCCCCACTCTCCCCTACGCCGGATGAATAGTTGGCCTGAGCGAGCTAGACGTGGACAGAAGTAATGCCAGTCGTGTGTTTGTGTGTGTTCAGGCGAGTGCTCGGTGGAGCTGCAGAAGGCGTTCCTGGAGGACCGGCCGGTGTGGTACCGGCTGGAGGACCCGCGCAACCTGCGCGCCGCAGGCGGCAAGTCCCCACAGGTGTCGCCGCGGGGCTCCCTGGCTGGAGAGCTGGCGCAGCGCCTGCTGCGGAGGACCGACTTCCAGCAGAGGTCATTCTCTGGTCAGTGCAGCATACTTCGCTCCAGAAAATAATATTTTTCCTGTTTTGAACCCCGCTACTAGTTATCTGCACCCAACCAGTTGTCCAATTTTTATGCAGATGATCTCAATCTCTTGATTTTCTTCCAACATGCCCTGGAATGAGTCTGCCATATATCCTTCCTTCCCTTCCCAATGGTGTTGCTTTTCTCTCCGAACCTCCACAGCATTCTAGTCCATCTTTGTCTCATCCACATGCACAGTCCCCTACCAAAGGGATCATATCCCTGTTGGAGACCCCCTTACAAAATTTGCCCAAACCACCTACCCAGCACTTCCTACTCGAGTCCAATCTGCCGTTGATCCTACCCCATAAAATACCTCGGGCCTCATGTAATTAACCAGCTTTGATGCAATTACTGCACAGATTTTTATATTTGTATGACTACTAACCAGCTGTCCATCAGAAACGAAGGCCTCCGCCAAACTGTGGCCAAAAACAAGGTAGACCAGCCTGTGGCGCGCCGCGGTGGAGTAGCCGAGCGGTCTAAAGCGTCTCGCTGCGGAGCGCGTGGTTGCTCGCCGTGGAGGTTCGAGTCCTCCCTGGAGCATGGGTGTGTGTGTGTGTGTTTCTCCTTAGGTTAGTTTACCTAGGTTTAAGTAGTTTGTAAGCTACGGACTGATGACCACGCAGTTTGGTCCGATAGAATTACAAACAAACCCTGTGGCGCAACATGCTGTTGGGAAAAACACACTTGAATTGAATGGCTTCACAACTCAAGCCGTCTGGCTCATCTCCATTCATCCCCCTCCTGTCCCCCAGTACCAGCTATACACATGATACTTAAGGTCAGGACACACGTATCCGGGCCGTGTTCTGAGTTCAAATGTTCAAATGTTTGTTAAGCTTAAGGAGTCATCAATACCTAAACTTACAAACTACTTATGCACTACCTTACACCACAGACAGCACAAACATCCATGACCGAGTGGAGGGGGGATTCGAACCCCGACCGTAGCGGCCGTGCGGACTGTGAACGGCGCGCCGCAGACCACTCGGGCACTGCGGCCGGCGTGTCGGATGGGTGACGTCCGTGCCCCGGCCTGTTCCTCTAGCGGGCACACGTCCGTGTCCTAGATGTTCGTTGTAGTGACTTGGACGCTAATTTTAAGTAATAGTGAATTAGGGCTTATAGCACTTGCTTTAGACGAAGAAGAAAAAGAAGCAAAGCAAAGAAAAGAAATGGATTTACAGCACCTGGAAAACAAAACCAGTATAGGGAGAGTTTCGAACATTATTTCCTAAGATCATGGAAACCTGCGAACTTCTTCTAATAGATTTTCCGCGTATTTCTTCCTATTTTTTTCTTTACACCGAACAGTCTTTCACTGTTGAGAAACAATACCGTCGCATCGCCCGGCGTCCGTGCCCGTGAAATATTAAACTCGGCGAATTCCGCCCGGTCCGCTCCCGGTCCATTGACGTTCCGTGTACGGTCCGTGCCCGGGTCACGTGTGACCATCTACATTTATTTCTATGGTATATTTTGTTCTCCGGGTGACGGCCGATACTTGGACGTGGCCCGGATATGTGTTTCCGCACCTTTATCCGTACAGTACAGTCTACGGTCCCGAAATTATCCAGGCCTCAACCTACAATAACCTATAGTTCCCCCCCCCCCCCCCACACACACACACACACAAAATTATCTCCTTCTGTATGATACACTTCTACCAATTCTTGTCTCGTTAACTGCTGTCTGAGCTACATTCCTCCCCTACTCTACTCCTCACCACCGCGGCAGAGTGGCTCTATGTTTCGATGCGCGACACCATTCCCCGTTCGAATGCTCCCTCCGGCAAAGATGTTTGTGTTGTCTTTAATATAAGGTAGTTTATAAGTAGTTTGTAAGTTTAGGGACTGATGACCCCGCAGTTAAGTCCCATAAGCTTAATAAACATTTGAACTTTTCTACTACTCGCCATTTGGTTCCATTCTCCACCCGCCCTCCATTCCTATGCTGTATCTCTTTTCACCCAACAAGTACCTTCATTCTCTTTAGGGAAGTATTATGTGCATCATCCGTCTCACTTTGAATCATTCCCCTTTCCCTCCCCGCCCATTAACATTATGAATTACAATCACTTAGGAATGTTAAACTGGATGCAACAGCCGGAGATGACGGATGCGTGTAGTGAGTTGTGCTTGTGGTTGCATTCTGTACTGATGAAAGCTGTCGCCGAAAGCTATAACTTTTGTGTGTGTGGATGTGAGAGAGTGAGAGTGCCTATTTTACAGGACTGTATGCGGCTCAACGGTTGTCTTTGCAGTGCTCTGCTAGCTACCACATTTATATTGCTGATCTAAATTTCAGATCTTTAACATGCTCTTTATCTTGACAGGTTGCAAGTGAAGTCACTTGTAAACTTGCATTAACAACCCCAACAACCCCGATTTGAGTTATACGGGAGACTTAATTCAGCTAATTCACTGTATATCGATTTCCAATTATTCGCATGGATATTTGTGCCGTCCTAGTTCGTAAGTAGTTCATAAGTAGTTTGTAAGTTTAGGGACTGATGACCCCGTAGTTAAGTCCCATAAGCTTAACAAACATTTGAACATTTTCGATTATTCGCATTGGTTAACGGAGAATCCACTCAAGGAAACATGGAATTTGCACGCCTTTTTTTTTCTTTCCCAATGGGGGGGGGGGGGGGGAAGTCGAGTGCCCACATTCAACTAGCAGGAACACGTTCGCTGCCGGTCACGCTCTGGCGCGTGTAAACATTACTTGAGTCAGGTGCCGCTTACGTGATGCGTGATGCGACCTAGCATCCTATTATGGGTTGTTGTAAACTGGCATCGTCTAACAAAGCTGTATACTCTGGTAGGCACTCAGGGAGGAGTATAAGTGATATGCACACGTACGTGGTTCCAGATTTTGTGTTTTCACAAAACACAAATGAAAATAAAAAACCATATCAAAAAAACTGCAAACTAAAACCAAAACATTCAGTCGCTTAAAACTATGAAAAGCAGGCCGCGGTGGCCGAGGGGACTGAGGCGCTTCAGTCACGGTCTGCACGGCCACTACGGTCGGGGGTTCGAATCCCCCCTCGGGCATGGATATTTTTGCCGTCCTAGTTCGTAAGTAGTTCATAAGTAGTTTGTAAGTTTTGGGACTGATGACCCCGTAGTTAAGTCCCATAAGCTTAACAAACATTTGAACATTTTTTGAACTATGAAAAGATACTGTCAAAATACGATCACGCGCCAGAGCGTGAAGTGGCACATAACATCATCGCGCCAGAGCGTGAACGGCAGCGAACGTGTTAAGTAGGATTCCGGTAAGACCATTTCAGTATAATTATACCTTCAGTGGCTCCAACTCTGCTGCTATGTGGGAACGTGGCACGAAAATAATACACATCTGTCACAAACTGCCTGCTAGTGGGGAAAACAGTGATGTTACACAAGGTTCCGATTCGTATGTCACCATCTGACATCAGAAGAAAATTACTGTAACAAACTCTTAGAGGAAACTGTGCTCTAATTGACACTCTTGTCAGCATATTCCAGGGAAAATTTTAGTGGCTTTACCGTTGGGCAAAGTGTACTAATTTTTAAATGATTGGATTTTTGGATCGTTCTGGGGAGATGAAGCACAGAGAAGGGCGCCAGGTGCAAACATAGAGGATTGGGGTTTTAAAGTCAAAGCGGAGGCCTCGTGAGGCTGTCATCTACGCGGCGTCGACTCTTGCCTGTCTTTGCCGGGTGGAATAATTTCCGGAGTTCTGCGCTAAGCCGTGCTCGTGGCAGCTTTGCTGTCATCTTACATCTTTCCTGAATAACATCTTCACTTCCACTGCGACGGCAGTATTTGTTGGTGAGCATATTCGCAGCATGTGCTTGTTAGAAATAACATTTATTCCTAGATTACCGAATTCGTTGTCTTTCAAGTAACTTGAAAGTAGGAACACAGGTTCATTCTTCTGATGTACAGACAACCGACCATTGCACAGTCTAACTAAATTTCTAGTGGTTTATTTAAGTCGTTTACAAAATGTGTAGCATGATTTTAGTTTCAGTGTTTTTATATTGAATATTAATTTTTATTTACCGATTAATTTATTTCATCGCTTAGGTTTCAATGTGCATGCCTTATAACTTCAGATTGTGTATTTCTATTGTGTTTAATTTAACAGCAGTGGACTTAAGAGATATGCCGGAATCTTGATAGATTCTTGCTGCATTTTCGATTTTCACCTCACATACTTCCAAAATACTTGGAGTAGTCACAATATTTCATCACCCCGAAAATACCAAGTTGCGGTTTAACAATTGTGATAATCCTTCTCTGCATTTTTCCTTTAATGTGACACCTTTTTCCTTCCTTGGTCATAGATTTAAGTGGAGATTTTAACTTACCGGGTATAGACAAACATGTATAAGACAACTGGGAAGGATCGAGCAGTATTATTCTGAATGCTGTACCCATAAATTACGTCGAGCAGTTAAACAGAGAACCGATACAAAAAGGCAGAAATATAAATGCCTCTTTCCAAAGCTGTTTCACAGAGAAAGATTGCACTGTAATTTATACTCTACGCCATTGCACGAACGACAGAATTTCAGATATTGAAATAAGTGTCAGAAGAATAGAAAAACAATTGAAATAGGATCTCTAGAGGAAAGGCCGCTGCACCTGATGGGTTACCAATTCGATTGTACACGTACTATGCGAAGTAACTTGCCTCCCTTCTAGAAGCAGTGTACCGAAGGTCTCTAGAGTTGCAAAGTGTTCCTAAAAATTGGAAAAAATTGGAGGTTATTCCCGTTTATAAGAAGGACCGTCGATCAGATGCTCGAAATTATAGGCCTATATCTCTGGCATATGTCAGTTGCAGAATTTTGGAACACATTTTATTTTAGAATATTTTGTCACTTCTGGAGCCACAATTCTCAATTGTGGCAATTAACTTCGTTTTCGAAAGCAACGGTCATATGAAACACAACTCGCCCTATTCATTCACTTGATCAAGAGAGCAGTACATACAGGATCGCCGGGAGACGCCGTGTTTCTTGACATACCGTTCCGTCACATCGCCTGATGAACAAAGATGGAGCATATGGACTGGGGCGTTCACCGGCTAACAGAAAACAGCATCTCATTCTCAACGGAGAGAAGACTTTAGACGTTAAAGTGACGTCACGCGTGTCCGAGGGGGTGTCATAGGACTCAAATCAAATGTTTGTAGAGCTTATGGGACTTAACTACAGGGTCATCGGTCCCTAAACTTACAAACTACTTATGAACTAGCTAATACTAAGGACGGCACAAATGTCCATGCCCGAGGGGGGATTCGAACCCCCGACCGTAGTGGCCGTGCAGACTGTGACGCCGCGGTGGAGTAGCCGAGCAGTCTAAAGCGTCTCGCTGCGGAGCGCGCGGTTGCTCGCCGTGGAGGTTCGATTCCTCCCTGGGGCATGGGTGTGTGTGTTGTCCTTAGGTTAGTTTACCTAGGTTTAAGTAGTTTGTAAGCTACGGACTGATGACCACGCAGTTTGGTCCGATAGATTTACAAACATTTGAACAGACTGTGACTGGCGCACCGCAGAAAGCTCGGCTACCGCGGCCGGCGTCAAAGGACTGTTGCTTCTCAATGTTCAAAAGTTTGTTAAGCTTAAGGGACTTAAATGCGGGGTCATCAGCCCCTGAACTTACAAACTACTTATGAACTACCTTATACTAAAGACAGCACAAACATAAATGCCCGAGAGGGGATTCGATCCCCCGACGGGCAACGGCCTCGCTCATCATAGCATGGCACGTCAATGCGCTAGGCCGCTCCGGCGCGGATGTTGCTTCTCAAATCAAACGTTCAAATGTTTGTAAATCTATCGGACTTCTGGTTATTAGTCCGAAACTTACAAACTACTTAAACTAAGATAAATTAACCTAAGGACAACACAAACATCCATGCCCGAGGGTGTTTCGAGCCCGCGACGGCGAACGGCCGTGCGCACCGCAGCGCGGCTCTCCAGTACGCAAGGCGGATCCGCAGCGGCTGTTGCCTCTCACAATATATATAAATGACCTCGTAGATAGCATCGGAAGTTCCATGAGGCTTTTTGCGGATGAAACTGCAGTGTATCGAGAAGTCGCAACACTGGAAAATAGTAGTGAAATGCCGGAGGATCTGCAACATATTGACGCATTATGTAGGGAATGGCAACTGAATCTCAGCATAAACTAGTTTAAAGATGATGTTTGTAAATATATGGGAGTTAACTACTCTGGTCGTTAGTCCCTAGGCTTAAAAACTATTTATACTAACTTATGCGAAGGACAACAAGTACACCCATGCCCGAGGGAGGACTCGAACCTCCTACGGCGAGCAGCTGCGCGCTCCGCATCTGGGTGCCTTGGAACGCTCGGCAACTCCACCGCAGCAAACAAGTTTAAAGTGCTGCGTTTACATGGGACAGTTCCTTTATTATATAATTACGCTACATTAGGACAACAATAGAAGCAGTCGCTTCGATAAAATATGTGAGAGTAGACATAAGGGGTGATTTGAAATGGAACGACCTTATAAAATCAGTCGTGTGTAAGACAGATACCAGACTGAGATTCATTAGAAGAATCCTAAGGAGGTATATAGTCAGTTAACAAAGGATGTAAGTTACAAAACTCTCTCATTCTGCCAGCGGTTGAGAATTGCACGTCAGTATGCCCGTATCACGTAGGATTAATAGAAGACAAAGAGAAGATTCACGATTCGTTACGGGTTGATTTACTAAGCTCGAAAGAGTTACAGAGATGATCAGGAAACTCCAATGGCAGACGCTGGAAGAGAGAAATTCAGTATCGTGGTACGGGCTTCTGTCAGTGTCCCTGGAGCGTATGTTTCATGAAAAGTCAATCAATATATTGCCTCCTTCAACGTATATCTGACGAAGCGACCACAAGGAGAATATCAGAGAAAAGAGGGCCCACACAGAGAAATACAGGCAGTCACCATAAGGGACTGGAATAGGAGAAAGTGGCAGTGGTATGCATAGCATTCTCCACCACTCATCGTGAGGTGGCTTGCGGAGTATGAACGTAGCTGTAAAACTAAGTTGAATTTCCCAATGATCTTATTAGTTTTTGTTGCTACAGGAAAGCACTGATCTTCGTCACCTAAAAAGTAAACTTAAAATGTCATGCTGTAGGCTCTTAATACCGCTCGGGGCATTCTCTGGCTCTACGGACTGCTATGCGATGCCCCATTTCTGGACGCAGCTGACACCAAGTCTTTCCCTTTGCAGCCAATTCTCGTATGTTTATGGATGTAGGAGTCATGCCACGAAATCTGCGTTCCATGACATCCAAAATATGCTTGCCGTAGTTCAAATTTTTGATCCGCGGTGGCCATCTCAGTTTTGGACCTCTATGTATGTTCCTTGAACCATTCCTGGGCGGCGCCATATGATCTAGAAACACCGCACAACTGCAAGAGTGTTGAAGACCTAAAATGGGCGGGTATGATCCCCAAGCAGCTCAACAAACCGCAAACAATTCGAAACTCTTTCCAGAACAATTGATTGGCGTAGGCTGATACCTGACCACTTTCAGTGCTGTTGCAAGCGTCCAACAGCGAGATTTATTTGGCTTCAGACGAAAACTATATTTCGCCGTCACCACAGCTGCAATTACAAAATCGCGCAACACCACCGCTGACAGTAGTCTCATTAGCTGCTGTTACCAAATCGGAGCAACAGTCATCGATGAATTTCACGCGACTCAACATATAGGGGGTCAATTTCATGCCAGTAAAAAGTAGCCTGGGCCATAAAAGAGTCATCACCGCCTTCGACCACACTATTTTGACCGAGGAGGTTAGAATACAGGGAGATGATGTTATCTATGCCGAGTAAATACGTTAGTTAAAGCCTCTGCGCCATCTTGGTGAGTTGTGGAATGCTATGGGACTCAACAGCTTGGTTATTAGTCCCTAGCTTACAAACTAGTTAACCTAAGGTAAACTAAACTAAGGACAACACAAACACCCACGTCCGAGGGGGGAATCAAACCCGCCACGGCGGACGGCCGCAAGCACTGCAACACGGCGCTTCAGTACGCGCGGCTAATCCACCGTGGCTCTTCGTTAAAACTATGCCTTAAGTCGACCCTCTTACTGTTAATGCATTGAACTGACAGTCAGTAAAAATTAAGTACTTTAAAAAAATACTTTTCTTGAATAAATAGTAATAAATACATATTATAATATGTTTGAAAAATTAACTTTAACGTTTAATAGCACTCTTTTAAGACGTTGTACAGTACATCACGGCATAACCGCCGGACATTTTATTCCTGTTTCAAGAGACAACACATCAGCTCTACAATACAAATATTTCTCCAAGATTTAGCAATATGTCGGAGGCAGTTTTCACTTTTTTCAGCATAAGGCATTTCTCCGTATTCTAACCTCCTAGTTTTTGAAAAGCGAAATGCATAGATTCATGTGTTTTGCATCACACACGGTGCCTCCCATCGTCGTGATGCAGTTTAAATCGCTATTCATCCTACCATATCATGCCCCGCCATTGTTCCAGTGTCCATTCCTGACGATTGGCGACAGATGCAAGCCGTTGTGTCTGATGAAGTAGCGTTAGGTGGCAGTAATGCTTGGCGCCGTCTCCCAGGCCCCATGGAACCCACGTCGCGACACATTATCCAGTAGGAGATATGTCTATGACGTCCTGGGTTTGTTGCTCTGTTGCTGTTCTGTCACCATTGACGATCTGTATGGGATATTGCCCTTCACGGACATCGAAGGTGTCTGGAGGGACGGTAGTTAGTCTCTTGTGAACTGTGAGACCCTGATTCAACGATTCACGGTGTAGCCACGGTTGAACGTGTCAAGCCAAGTTCCTACACTAGTGCCTAAATAGAAATTCCCATCCATTGGGGAGGAGAACCAAATTCCTTTCGTACGACCTCGGCTTCCGACGACGTTATATGATGCAGACGGGCGGCTGGGTGATGAGTCTACGTTAAGAGGTTTGGCAATAATATCAACAGGTGGACACTTATTGATTTAGTTACTTTATATACTGGCAAAGAATTATTTAATTTAACGCTATCTGACTGTCTTACTAACAAAAGTTACATAAAGGCAAAATACCTATAAGCAATGTTCTGTATTAAATCCAGCCGACACCGTTCTCAATTAACAATGAAATAAATGAAGCAAATATTCAATTCTGGAAAGTGACACCTCACTTCGCAGTACTTCACATTCTTCACTTCAGTTAGTTCATGAGACTGAATTTCTACAATGCACTCAACTATCACTAAGCTATAAATCCATGTAATACTAAACTTGATCCCACCTTAACTTTCCAAAAGAAATTAAAAGAAACAATCAATGAAACTAATTAAATTCACCTTATGTAAAATATTAAGAATAATAAGTAATAAATTCACCTCAACTATCACAAACCACAGAAACGAAGAATGTGCGTATTATTGCGAAGTGTGCAATGAGGATGTTCCGAAACTTAAGGAAACCCTATCCCAGGTAGCGGTATTAGAATTGACAACGTCGATGTATGAATGATTAGTTTATTATACTTTCAACCCCTTTTTCTTTACACTAATCGCGCTCAAAAATCATTGTTATAAATTAATTAAATGGAGTCTCACTGAGTGGAAATCTATATTAATAATAAAAGAAAAACAAACCCAAAAATTCATTAAAGTAGTAAATAAATGTATTAACACTGATTCACTGATAGATTCCAAATCTCATCAGGTGCCAGCTTCAATTTCTCCATCTACCACCCGATCCTGTCGCTTGGCTACCAGACGCGATCCTTCCCTGACCGACTCCAGACTGCTACTACTTCTTACTCAGAGGCAAAACCAAAGATAATCTTACTTCACCGAAACAAAGATCGCTGTATAAGTTGTTGCCAACCTATATAGCGTAAACTTAGGATTTCCATTCAGTAGTCCCCTTACAATGTTAATGCAAATGTTCAACCACGTCTCATAAGGTCGCCTATCAACGTCAGGTGGTACAAGGTTGGTGTGGTGCGCAAAAAAACACACCTCTGTACCCCAGTGTCCTGGTGATATGAGTGTCGTAGCCGCATGCTGTGTGTGTTTGGTATGTACTTGCGACATGTGTGGCGTTTGCAGATGACAAGGAGAGCGACGAGCGGTCGGGCGGGTCCCCCGAGCCGAGCCTGCTGCACCCGGACCACGCCTGGCTGCTGGGGTCGGCGTGCAGCTCGCGCCGCGGCTCTTCCCAGTCTGAGCAGCTCGAGGTCGAGACCTACCAGCTGGGCAGGGACTTCTCGCGCTCTCTGCCCGGCTCCAGGAGGTCGTCCTTCCAGTCGCAACAGGGCGACACGGCCAAGGGCAAGTAGCACACTTTCTTTTACGTAGTTTTAGGAAAGATCTTTAATCTTAACCAGTGTCAGCTGCAGTTTTCCATCATCAGAACAATAGAAGCAGCCTCCAAACGGGGCCCCAAGTAATGTTTTGTTGATTTTTTTTTTCGCCATGTGCCAAAAGTGGGCATTATGTCGGCATCATCGCAGGTACTATGGTGATTCACACGAAGTGATGGGTACTATCGACAAGGGTTCGTAAATCGATTCCGTTTTTCTTGGTTTCCAGAAGGCTTTTGACACCTTACCTCACAAACGGCTTTTACTCAAATTGCGTGGTTATGGTATATCGCCCCAAATTTGCGATTGGATAGGGGATTTCCTGTCAGAGACGACACAGTTCGTAGTAATCGATGGTAAGGCATCAACTAAAACAGAGGTGATATCAGGCTTTCCACAGGTAGTATTATTGTTCTTTTGCTGTTCCTTATTTACATAAACCATTTAGGGGGAAATCTAAGTAGCTCTCTTAGGTTGTCTGCAGATGACGCCGTCATTTACCGTCTAGTAAAATCATCTGAAGATCAAAACCAACTACAGAACGATCTGAATAAGATATCACTATGGTGTAAAAATTGGCAATTGACTCGAAATAATGAGAAGTGTGAAGTCGTCCACATGAGTACGAAAAGAAATCCGTTAAACTTAGTTTACAAGATAAATCAAGCTAATGTGAAGGCCGTAAACTTCACTAAATACCTAGCAATTACTATTACATCAGACTTAAATTGGAAAAAAACACGCAGACAATGTCGTTGCAAAGGAAAATCTGAGATTGCGTTTTATTGGCAGAACACTTAAAAGATGCAACAGAACTACTAAACTACTGCATCGAAAGAGTCCAAAGAAGAGCAGCTCGTTTCGTACTGTCACGATACAGGGGAGACAGCATTACGGAAATGATACAGGATCTGGGATGGAAATCATTACAACAACGGCGTTTATCGCTGCGGCGCGGGCTACTTACGAAACTCCAATTGCCAACATTCTCCTCCGAATGCGAAAATATATTGTTGACTCCCACTTACATAGGTAGAAATGATCATCAGAATAAAATACGAGAAATCAGAGCTCGGACGGAGAGATTCAGGTGTTCTTCCTTCCTACGCACTATTCGAGAATGGAATGGGAGATGAATAGTATAACGGTGGTTAGATGAACCACCTTCAGGCACTTAAATGTGATTTGCAGAGTATCCCATGTAGATGTAGATTCAAACGAAAACCTTAAAAGTTTCATACAATTTCGTGTGCGATGGAGTCGGTGGGTGGCAGTAGTGTTCCTGGAGGTTCAGAAAGTAATCTACAGGAGGCTTGGTGATGAGAGATGTGCTAAATCTCTGGATACAGCAAACAGCGACAATCTTTTATGTGTAGACTGCCGACAATCGCGTCTTACTATTGGTCAGTTGCACGTCACATGGTACTCGGCAGCCATTCCTGGCCAACTTAGTTATTACGTAACTTACATTGCAGAAATGTACTAATTTAAGGTTTATTTCTCTATGCGAAGCTTCTGTATCATAAAAGTACGATTTCTATTAACTAACACTCTTAACACACACACACACTCTAAAACGAAAACAACATGATTCAAAAACTCCCGCCCCCACCACAGTCAGCTGTTCTTAACACTACTCCCAGAATTCAACTGCCCACCATCTTGTTTTCATAACATAAACATTGAGTGAAGTGAAAGTGACACAGTGCCTGTCCACAACACGAAAACAGCGCATATCCACCAAAGTAAGCGACAAAAACTTGCTATAAACACTTAGACATTTTGTTATAGAAGCAGTAGCTACAATAAAATTAAACCAAAACACAAAAACTACGTCCTGTATTTTTGTAAAAATCCCGATATTTACAAGCTACCCATTCACCACATTAAATACACACGTTTTGGTTTGCAGATGTCAAAACTGTCAAAAAATATCAGTGACTTTTGTGAGTTGAAGAACCACAAACATAACTACAGGTGGTATTAAGATAGGCCTAGTATACCTATAAAAATAAGAAACGATGTATAGTAGTCTCACAATTACCTGTAGTTTTTACTGTTCATGTACAAAAATAACAATCATTTCATTGTTAATTTGACAGAAAATACGAATTAAACATCCCACTGATGATGCTGCAACGCCAGCGAAACATGTATGGGATAAATCAAGAAAACATTTGTGTTTGCTCATAAAGCAAATTTATCTTAATAAGCTGTTTATGTTATAGAATACAAGCGTACACACGGCAACTTCGTATTTAAATTACCACGCCGGCAACCCTCTGACCGAGCGCGATAAGCCACCGCACTTGGCAAGTTTCGAACCACCGTCTAACATGTTCAAACATCACAAACTATTTCACCGCGCATTACGCTACGGCGTACAGCTGCGAGAGTAATCCGTAATTCTCGTACCATCGATGGCAGCTCTTAACTGTTAACATGTATTTTTAGACATTAGATTATCATTCATTGTCCTAAGAATAACGAGTTCTTGATCATTTTCAGTGCGCCGTTGCTTTGAAATGACAACGCTTGAGTTACAACAAGAACATCATAAAATACGGAAAGCATGATGGAGTATGCAAAAGAGAGTTTCGGACAAGTTTTCGGGCGAGGGATGTCACGTGATATTTCCGAACGCCTGGTTTACATAAAATCATGGGACGGCACCAAATCGCCGTTATTTTTCCAAATATTTCTAACGGTGTGACTTATGACTCCTCTAAAAATTCGTGTATTCAATTTTCGTGTCAGATCAACGGTTTGTTTGCAATTAAATTTCCTGTCGTCAAAAGGCCATCAGAAACTGATTTTTTTAGTGTTACTACCCTATTTTTGTCTGAAATATTGGGATGTTCATGTCGCCGGTTGCCTATAAATATGTCTGTGAAATTTGGTGCCCATAGATTGAATGGTTCGACCTAATAATTGGGAACACGTTACAGATAGACGCACAGACAGACAGACATCGTCAAATCGCCGTTATTTTTGCAAATATCTCTGAAACGATGACAGATATGAAAAAAACATAAGGGAGCAAAGTTGTAGAGAATATTCTTCTGCAAACTTTTTACATATTTATTTATTTTATTTATAGTGTCAGGTAAACAGTTATTTTCGTTTAAGTTTACAACTGTCAAAAGGCGATCGCAAAAGCCCACTTTTAGTGTTACTATCGTTAACCTGAAGTGGTACAAATGCTGATTTGAACCATCAGCTGTACTTTTGTCTTTTACTATCGACCGGTTTCAGTTATAACGATAACCTTCACAGGAGAAAGCAGTAAGATAATACCAAGTAACGTAAGAGACGTAAATTGCCGTAATACTTACCTAAAGCGCATCAATGGATCAAATATTCTTAGAAAAGGTGGAAAAACAACTGCATTATCAAAAATCGATCATAAATGTCATAATAATGACTGTTTGTGTCCAGTATGAAAGAAGTGCATGCAATCGAAAGTTCAGTAATATACGCTCAGTCAGTACTGCCATTAACTGACAATTACTTTGTCTGTACGTATACAATATGAAAAAACTGCACAAAGATGTAGTAGGAAACAATCGAAAGTTCTGGCACATATTATATGATATAAATGATATAAATGTTGTTGTAACTTTAGGTCTGTACATTACTTGTTCCTGTCTTTTCTCACCTTAAATTTTTCTCTCGTAAAAGTGGTGGTTGTAGCTGAAACCGGTAGAGATGGCTCAAATATGCTTTTTCATAAACGTGTCATAAAACTGGAAAAATGATTAAAAATGTTATGATTCCTGTTGAACTCCTTCATGAGCCACTGTATCTTTCATAATTGATAATCACTATCATTTTTTCTTTTGTGTTGAATACATGAATATTGCTCTTCTTCTCTAATCTTGATGCACTATATACGACGAATTTTATTAGGGTATATATGTATTGTGACCATGCAGTTAAAACGCCTAACTTCTTGAAACGTATCTACATTACTTTCGTAGATAAACACCACATTTACTTACTGTCTGCGTTTGTGTAAATTATAATTTCTATATATGTGATGAATTATCCCATATGACATTATAGGGTGGAAATATGATTCTCTTGTTTCCAAGGCTAGCAGTTATACCAGGCTACTAAGTAACTTTATTTTTGGATTAGCTGAGTGTTGCTCAAGTTTTCATCAAACTGTACACCCCCAATTTACTGTATCTGCTGACTCCTAATCGTCTGATGAATCAGTTGTTCGTCTGTCTTATTTCTTGTACAAAATGTAATCAGTATCAGGGTCGATTTTCATTTAACCACTTGATAATTCTCTATAAAACATCATTATCAGTATTTTCTGTTGTTTGCTCTCCAGTGAGATTTGTTATAACACTAATCTTAAAGTTGTACCAATTCTGCTTGCTGAATGTTAAGTGCTCACATTTATAAGGAACAGAAGTGCATCCAGAAATGGTACTCGCTCCCCAGTCACTAAATTTTTTACTCTTGCATCTTTGCTTGATTATTGAGCACAGTTTCTAAAATTCCGTTTGTTCAGAATATTATTCAAAGCAGACTTGTGTAAAGCCATCATTTCACAATCACAAACCTTGGAAGGACCACGAAAAATACCAACTGGTGACATTTATTATTTAAGGTTTCCAAAGTTTTGTGGATTAATATGACAAAGCCGTTCTTAGTTGAGCAACCCTTCTGGAACACAAACTGTGATATAATAAGTACGTAGTTTCTACTAATGTGTGAGATTATTCTCGAGTACTTTTTTTTGTATTTTAGAGAAATATATCAATAAGGAATTTTGATGATAACTATTCATGGTTGTCATACTTCCTATAAAGAGGCTTAATAGCTGCATCTCTTATCATCTCTGAGAAAATCGCTATGCTAACCATGCACTACATATGTTGCTAAGGAGAGTTATATCATAATTCAATAGTTGTGTTAGAAATTCCTCCAACACCATATAGGTCTTTGGGTTTTTGGTAGAATTTTTTCAATCCTGTTAATTTTAATGGGATGTTGGTACTATTTCTAGTTACTTGAAGTTTGTGAAATTACATTTTAAATATGTTGCCTGATTTGTTTGATCGTTTTTTTTTTTTTTTTTTTTTTTTTTTTTTTTTTTTTTTTTTTTTTTTTTTTTTTTGTCTTACTACATTTAGAAATTGATGGTTGGAAGTACGTGTATCTTGTTACTTATCAGTCACAAAATGGTCATTTGGTTTAATATAATTGTTCATTGTTTCTAATGTTATTATCTGCATTAGATGTTTCTGCCACAAAGTACATACTTCTTTACATTTTAATGATCTTTGATAATATGTAACGTATTTATTGTAGTATGTAATTAATATTCGATATTTACTTACTCTACCCATCGTATAGATTTCCCTCTACTTCTTACATAGGATTTCATTTCTTTATATTATAACAAATAATCTCGTTTGTCACCCTTGGGCAGTGCTCAAAATGTGCCTATACAGGGTGGTCGGAAATTCCCGTTACAACCTTCTAGGACTTGTAGAGGGTAGTGAGTACATAACATTTTGAAATGGAACCCATGTCCGGAAACGTATCGTTTCAGTTCTAAGACAGTTTCAGTTCAGATGTGTAACTCGTCAACGTCTACTTAGGAATAGAGAAACGTCTCAGAGTTCCATGTTCTGCTATGCAATATGGTCGACACGATGACGTGTACTACGTCAAACGATCAACACATGTCACTAATCGTCTTGTGGGGTTGTATGAAGAGCCTACTTTATGAGACACCTGTGGAGACAGAGGAATAACTGCTGGCACGAGTTCTGGCCGCTGCACACGACATTGAAGAGACGCCAGGTGTGATGGAGAGAGTGTACCAGAACATGCTTCAGAGGTACAAAGTGTGTAATCACGTTGGTGGTCACCACATCGACCCGCTGTGGTAATGCATCAGTACGTTGCGGCTAGTGCCGTAGATGCTGGGTTCTTGTTGTTGTCGACTAATGTAAACCATAAGGCGTGAATTGTAATTAAAATGCGTAAGTAATAACGGAACGATTCAGTATTCTTTTAAAACTGATTGCAACAATTGTAATGGGTCACGCCTAATTACATTCCGCAAGTAGGAGTGGATGAGACAATTAACTGAATTCACATCGTAATGGAACGGTAACGATACGTTTCCGGACATGGGTTCCTATTCAAAATGTTATGTAAGGTCGTAACGGGAATTTTGGAAGGAAGGAAGGAATCTTAGGGTTTAACGTCCCGTCGACTTCTTGGTCATTAGAGACGGAGCCTACGCTCGGATTTTTTGGGAAGGATGGAGGAAGTAAATCGGCCGTGCCCTTTGAAAGGAACCATCCCGGCATTTGCCTGGAGTGATTTAGGGAAATCACGGATAACCTAAATCTGGATGGCCGGAGGTTGATTTGAACCACCATCCTTCCGAATACGGGAATTGTCCACTACCCTGTATGTTGCTGCTGTCTGCGGTCTGTCGCGGCCTGTGGTAACGTGTGGTGACGGTTGCAGACTCTGACATCCCTCCCGTGTCGTACAACAAGGAGCGGCGGCGCAGCAGCTGCACGCGCCACATGCGAGACCCGGACGAGATCCTGCGCAGCCTCAAGGCCGTCAAGGGCGAGCTGGCGCTCGGCAGGGCCATGAGCTTCAGCGAGAAGGCCCGACGCCGTAAGTACACCAGGCACCCGCCATCCTGCATCTCGCCTCAAGCGAGGACATCTCTGCCAGATACCTTTGCTTTAGGCTTAAGTAAAAAGAAAAAAATATATATATTCCCATTTGTTCCCCAGCTTTTCTTCCACTTTTGCTTGAAGGTCTCTCGGGCATAATACCGGATTCATTGATAGTTCTAGAACGAATTTTCGAGGTGTAGAATGTCATTACCTTCAGATTACTGCCAACTGACATCCTGAACGGTGGGGAGTTCTATATACAGGGTGTTTCACTAAGTGCGTTTGCCTGCGTAACTTATAAAATAATAGGTGACGGGAAATTTTAATGCGGTAGGTCAACACAAGAAATGTCACACTTTCTGCGGAGCTATGCACATAGTTTATTGTATCATTTTCCAAAGACTTACACAACAAAGATAAAAGTTATTAAATGAAACAATAGTTTTTTCTATCGTGTATTGGATTAGTTGAAACCAGCTGCGTCCAAATCAATTTAAACAACATTCCTATCACTGTTAGTTATGGAGCTACAACCCTTCAAAGTTCCGGGGGCGAAGGCTGCGATAGCGTATCTGACTGGCCGAGTGGCTATCCCCTGGGGCACGGCCCACTGTCTCATGACCACCAACCAGTCAGCTACGCTGTCGTAGCCTCCGCCCCCGGAACTTTGAAGGGTTGTAACTCCCAAACTAACAGTGATAGGAATGTAGTTTAAATTGGTTTGGACGCAGCTGGTTTAAACGAATCCAATACACGATACAAAAAAAAATTGTTCCATTTAAAAACTTGTATCTTTGTGGTGTAACTCTTTGGAACATGATACAATAAACTATGTTCATAGCTCCGCAGAAAGTGTAACATTTCTTGTGTTGACCTACCGCATTAAAATTTCCCGTCACCTATTATTTTATAAGTTACAGAGGCAAACACACTTAGTGAAACACCCTGTACATCGGTCGTCTACCCCCCTCACTAACCCCATGTATGCACCGTGCGATGTGGCAACCGCAGTGCCGGTAAGTCTGGGAGATCTTCAAGCAACGTACTCGCTGGGAATCCCAATAAACGTAAACAAGTCTCTTGTTCGCTCATCAAAGTACAAAAACTGTCAACCAAAAAAGTGAATTTAATATGGTAAACGATCAACGTTCATGTTACAGAGTATATAACGTTAGCTGTTCCTGATGTATTGATTGGTTTGTGGCTTACAAGGCCGGTTCTTATTTGGACTGGTATGCTCTGGCCCTCCTCTGAACTTTGAACTTGCACCCAGCTTATGTATTCCGAATCACGACGCAATTTCAAATTCTACCACTTACAAAACGTTAATCAAAATAGATAAGTTATGAAAGACTGCTGAGGAACGACCCCTGATTATTTCTATTTGTAAATGTTAACGCTTTCTCGGATCATTGATTCTTGTAATTTGCGGAGTACTTCCTGATATCGTAAACTTCGTGCCACGATATTTCGGCGCTTCCTCTGGCCGTCTTAAAGTGATACCTGTGCGTTTAGCACAGAATCATCTGGCCATCTTCAGCTGATAGTTGTTATCACCTGAAGAAGGCGTGAAGACTCTGCACCAAAATATCATGGCAGCAAGTTCTGTAGAAATTTTATAGAACAATATGACTCTTGGCTTCATAGGCATCAAGACCTATTTGTTTTGCTCGAATTGTAGTTGCACAGGTCTGTGAAGCTAAAGAAACAACAACGGAACAAAGGTCTGACTCTTGATTTCCAATATTCTGACGGGCTCTGCTACGCTCTGCGCATATGACAATCGCCAGTTTCATTGTAGATGTCCCAGCAGAGTCCATTCTTGATCACAGGAAGGCAACGGCATATCGTGTGTAATGGGGTCATTTGTAGTACACTTCATTAGGCGCAAAAACACGATTCTTTTTTTATAACAGCACTGTTTTATAAGTTCATAATTATTTCTGCTGTTCGAAGATGGTATTTTCGAAACAGGTTAATATCCTAAATCGCGAAAAATATATCGCTCTGTTGATTATCAATGTGCTGTGATTTAAAAACATAAATGTGATCACAGTTACAGTCAAAAAACGTAGAACTGCAAGATACATAAAGATTAAAAACTTTAATTTCTTATTTATACTAAGATAAACCAGTTTCACAATGCTAGTGAAATGAAAATGTGTTAGATTAAAATTCCTTTACTCCCTGCAAAATTAATAAAACTTATAATGTCTCTTTTCACCAGTTAGACAATGTTATTGTATTACTCACTTTCCGTATATTGGTAAAATTTGGTAAATATTAATTTAGAGATGAAATTTTGCAAAATAAAAAAGTAATTGAGATCTGCATACTACGACAAAAGGACGTTGCTGTCTGAAAACCTGTAAGAATGGTAATTAATGGTCTCGGACTGATATTTCGTGAATGTGGCAAGTAATCCCAATGTATCTGTTTTTTATAGCAATCCACATATTTTTTCAGAAAATGAGTCCTGCATTTATTTTATCCTGTTTCCATGTTTGTGATACTACATAAATGTATCTTTCATGTCATTGAAGTAGACCCTGAAGAGAGTATTTTGTTTTCATGAAACAGAGCCTTTAATTTATAGTTTTATTTAGTGCTTCTCAAATGTAACTACGACGAGCAGACAACAGTTAGTTTGGTTACTTTATCGTAACATGAAGAATCTGGATCTGATGCTCACTATATGTAGGTAGGGTGTTGTACGTGGAGAATAATTTATGTAAGAACAGTTCATAATTACTGATCGATGTTTCAATCTAGAGACTGATTTTAGAATCACTCGAAGGAATGTACAATAGAGATTTCTCTAGCCAGCTTTCAAAAATTTTGCTGTTTTTTTCGGTTGCAATTATCATGGTTTTTTTATGCTACCTTTGTAAATATTTACACTTCTAGACTTTGATGTGTTGTATAACATAGTAAAGATATTTGGGAGTATCGATGATTTCCCCATTACAGAATTTTATGGTGAATGAGATTCAGTATATTTTACAATCTAGTTACAGTATTTAATGTGACAACGGTTAAGTCATACTTCGTCGGTTTTGTCTCATGTTGTGTCTCGAAACGGAAAAAGTGTTACAACTTTGAACACATGGTCTTGGACAATTAACTGAGTGTCTTTACTTTCTTAACAATTTTATCAGTCTTGAAACTGTAAATTTCTAATGGTTTCCAATAGCTTATGCTTCAAAATGTATTTAACCTGTAAGTGATTTCTTATACTACTTCTGTTTATATTCTAATTACTGACTATCGGTGTACCCTAGAGCAATAATGTAACATATTACTAAATACAATATTGCGAAGGCTTTAGTATGGTTGGTATAGGGGGACTAAACTGCTAAGATTATCAGTCAGCGAAAGCTTTTCTCGATTGTAACACTTTTAAATGTCAGCGGAATATTTGTTCCTATGTACTTCGTGACATTGTACTTTGGAAATAATTTTCATATTTGCAAAAGCTTAATTTTTAAAGAACTATTTTCAAATTTTATAAAAAAAAGCTGCAGCCCTCCGCAAAGAGGATGCTGACCTGAAGTAAGAAAATGTATTAAACTTCTGTTACATAGGTAATTAGATATGAAACTTTGAAAAGTGTTTCAGGTTACAACAATCTTCATTGGTATTATTATTCGTACAAAAATCTCTAATACCTTGAAAAATCTACTAAGGGCATTTTCATGTCCTTACACTACTAGTAATTGTCAGTATTATTGAATTTTCAGTTCTAACAGGCTATTTCACATTTTTTCTCTTGATTTTCTTACTGAAAAAATTGAAGTTATGTTACTTATTCATAAACAATTCAACAAAGTTCACATCTTTGTGATATACAGCGACCAGTGAGGTACTGGAATATTTTTCACTTAGCTTATTGTTTTTCCTTTCTATTTCCTTGCCTTCTCATATCATTTAATTAAAAACTTTGTTAGAAATATAGCTTCTCATGAAACCCAACACCTTTCTTTCATTCTTTTCATTTCACCCACTATTATGGTACACGTAAGTCTGCACCCCAATAATTCTAACTTTTTAAGAGAAATACGGAAAAGACGAAAACTATCTATGCGAACTACATTTGTGTGACAGATACCCAAAAACGCAATTTCATTTTGCTATTGTTTCAGTGGAAGTCAATAATAACAATGCTATGCTGTTGGTCACAGTCTGCAGCTGAAGTGGTATAAATACACTCTCTTTTTGTTATTGGACGCTGAAGAATATGATTCATCACGCATCATTAAAAGAACTGTTTCCCCCGTCGGTATTTGGCGTAAATGCGCAAGAAACGGCTGACACAGCCTGCAACTTAAAAAGGTGCTTTATAGGAACTCACAAGTGCAATAAATAGTAAACAAAAACACTCTGTAGAAAAATGAGTGGAATGAGGCACTTCATGCAGTGGATGTGTTGAAAGACTAATACTACAGTAGTTTTCGTTAATTTATTCTTACTGCCGAATAATGAGTATCTTTTCTTAAACTCAATGAATACTGACGATTTTTCAGCACTAATTAAGTGTACTTTCTGAATGTCAGCTAAGTTGCACACAATACATTTATTTTCACCAGGAAGAAAGAGGCAAGATATAACATGTGAAGTTTATTGATTCTTGTTCCTATAACAGAGGCAAGGAAAAAGTTTTTCAGTATGTCAAGATTTTTTTATTCTCGTATATTTACTGAATTCTGCTGCAGCTTTCTGATGGCTACTTTTCAACAGTTCGTTATTGTCTGTGACTTCAACTAAGACAACGAAGGTATTGTATTTTTCTTTTGCTTGGAAGGTTAATAATCTTTTGGTCCACCTCATATGCCCCTTTATTGTACTGTAAATGTCGCTGTAAATGTATTTAATAGCATGGCATTTAATTAAGTCTGTGTCTGTTCTTGTGAGACTGCATCTTCTTGTTTCAATGTTACGTGAAAACTGTGTTTCTTTTCTTTGTAAAATAGATTATGTGTACTTTTTCAGCTGACATGTGTAGCTGATATGTGTTTTCTACTAAGCATGTCATTATTTTAAAACAATATCTAGTATTGCTGAAGTCTTGTCTGATTTCAAAAATGTATTAGATTTTTCTTAAGTGTTTTACTTTTGTCTTCATAGACTCAAGTTTATTCTTTAATGTGCATACTTTTTGTGCTATGTAAACTTGTTATTTTTTGCATGTGTGTTCTATATGTGTATTTCAATTTTGTACATATTTATTATGACTGAAGTATGTCCCTGGGTGCCACCCTAATAAAATTGAAAATTAGAAGTTCCTGTAAAAATATCCCTTACGATTTGATCAACGTCTCAAAGTAATTATTTCTTCAACAGAATTTTAATGTTAATGCAATATGAATGAATATAGTTCGATGAGTACTGTAAGCATGGAATTGTGAAATACGTTTTTGGAAAAATAGGTATGTTAAGTTAAAAAATATTATAGAACCAAGCTGTGAGATAGAAACCTGCATGACGAGATTTCCTTCCTTGCTTAAAACGGAATAATTATTTCCTTTCTGAGTGCCCCCAAAGTTAAGATTGTCCCAAAGCCTTAGAGTTAAACTTTTATACCTGGTAATAGATACTAAACAGTATATTTTGAGATGTGGAGACAAATATTTCAGGTAGTACGAGATCATGAACGAACATTACGCGTCTTTGCAAACACGATTATGTATTATAACACCCACTTGCTTGTTGTCCTAAATCTACAATGGTACTCTGAAATTCACACTAAAGTTCCTATCAGAGGGTTAGTCTAACCTCTGTCAAATCATTTGTCTCCCGTTCCATTCTCGAACAACGCGCTAGGAAAGGTAACACCTAAATATTTCTGTTTTAGATCTGATTTATCTTATTTTATCACGATGATCATGTCACACTGTGTATGTGGGCGCGAGCAAAATATTTTCTAATACGACGGAGAAGGCTGGTGGAAGAAATTTCGTAAATTGATCACGCCACAATGAATGACACTTTTCTTTTAATCTTTTCCATCCCATATCGTGCATCATTTGCGTGACACTCTCTCCCCCGTATAGCGGTAGTTCAAGGCGAGCTGCCCTTAGATGAACTTTCTGTATGTCCTCCGTCTGTTTCAACTAGTAAGGATACCACACTGCGAAGCAATACTCCAAAAGGCAAGTGTAGTTCTTTAGCAGATCTGTTGCACCTTCTAAGTGTTCTACCAATGAAACGCAGTTTTTGGTTGCTCTCCACGATATTTTCTGTGTTTTCTTTTCAAATGAAGTTTTTCGCAATTCCAAATCCTATATATTTCGTTGAATTTAGGCCTTCAGATTTGGCTGCTTTATTGTGTTACTTTCATTATTTTCATTGTTGTGGGTCATTTGTCAATTGTCGCACAATATACTGATCTTATCAAAATCGTTTTGCAGTTACTTTTGATCCACCGGTGACTTTACTAGACTATAAACAACAGCATCTTCCACCAAAGAGGGCTGCCCAAATTGTCTCCTAAATCGCCTCCTTTATTCTTTCTGAAAATATTTGGCCCCTTTGCATAAACTCCCCCCTGTTTCTCTTATTCTTCTATCACCTGTATATCCTCCTCCTCTCTCAGTCCGTATCTTCCTCTGTCTCTTGAGACTATTCCCTACTCCCCATTAGTATCAAACATTATATACATGTGCTAATTTTCACAGTGACCGGTTCAAGCGACATCGATGTCGATTGTGAGGTACCCTCCACTATGCGCCCTACGATGGCTTCCAGAGTATAAAAAGGTTCTTCGTGGGAAATTATATGTATGTACCAAACTTCATAGCAATAGATAAAATATGTCGTCCCACTATCAGTTATCACCGGAAAAATGTACAAAACATTATGCAGATTATTCGAATTTTCTGCCCTTTATTTGAAATGGTCTCTTATTTGTTATTAATCAAATCGATCCAGCCATTTTCAAGTGATGTGGTTACCGACGAACGGCATTTTTACTAATCAAGCGAAATGATACTGAGACTTGCACAAGTGAAAACTACATATATATGCGCAGACTGAAATAACGTGTGTGACGTTGAAACTGATTAGAATCCCTGCTTTCGTACATGTTTGCGTTCGATACTTCACTCTGGTTATATGAACACCTTTTAATTTTTATCTTAACCACCCAAATATCTCTGTTACAACAACAGCTATTGTAAAAAGGCTTTCACCGGTATCAATAGGAAACAGGGGCTCATGAATGTAAATATTTTGAAACATTCTAAAACGAAAGCATAATGTGTTTTTCAACACAAACCACTTGTGTTATTAAAATGGTCACCCTATTTTCTTTCATCAGCATCTATAGCTTGACAAATGCCACAAACAATGGCGTTGACGGCATCTTAAAACGCCCATTTACATCCCGAAATACTGCGAAGCGAAGTTGACACTTCAAATACGCCAGACGCGTGCCTAGCGCACGTCCCGAGACTCAGGTGAGAACCCCATGCTGCTCAGGACGTGGGCTAGCCGCGCGTTTCGCGTATTTCAAGCGTTAACTTCGCTTCGCAATATCTCGGGATGTAATTAGCGTATTACGATGCTGTCAACGCCATTGAGTATCTCATTTATCATGCTACAGATTTCTGATGAAATAATATAGGGTGTCCATTTAAAAACACATAAGTTTGTGTTAAAAAACATATGCTTTCGTTTCAGAATATTTCAAAATATTTACATTCATGGGTCCCTGCCTTAGATAGGCACAAGTGAAAGTCGTTATACAATAACTCCTGTTGTTCCAGAAATATTTTGGGTGGTCAAGATGAATGTATCATCTTGTATAAACGTACAGCAAGTGTCCTAACACACATTTTGGGACATACGTAATGTTGGTGACCCTACATAGAAAACAATATACTGCGTCCTCCCTATCAATGAACCTTTAGGATGTGATGTTTAAAGCTTTCCCGGCGTACAGATATTTCCATCCAATCTCGGGCGAACTGCCGGATGTCCGTAACTTCTTGTCACAATATTTCGGCGCAGAGTCTTCTGGCCATCTTCAGGGAGTACCGCCGAAGTACTGGCGAAGACGCACTGAGCTGTGCTATTTATGCCCAATGCAGCCGATATTGCGCATGCGCGTACCTAGTGTGCGCGTTTACTACAGCTACGTACGCTGCTCCGAGCGCCCTCCGTGGTGGAGGCTTGCCGCTTCGATATCAGATCGATTCTCATCGTCATTCAGTTGCAGGAAACTACGCCGACTACGAAGTTTTTCAATGACAGGATTCCATGCAGCATTTATTTGGGAACCGCTGTCTCGATTTTTAAGAGTCTCACTGTCAGACAATCTTATTTCCACAGCTTCATTAATAATTGAGCTCCAAAAGTTTGATGTGTGGGCCACAATTTTCGTTTGATTGTATTTCATTGAATGACCTGTGGAAATACAATGTTCGGCGATTGCGGATTTGGTGAGTTGGAGTAGCCGAGTATGACGCTGATGTTCCACGATGCGGTCCTGCACAGTGCGCGTCGTCTGCCGTATATATGACTTGCTGCACTCGCACGGAATCCTGTAAACACCTGCTTTACGCAGCTCCAGATCGTCTTTGACAGAAACCAACAGCGATGAAATTTTAGGAGGAGGGCAAAAGATGACTCTTACTTTATGCTTTTCTAGTATTATGCCTATCTGCGATGATATGTTCCCAATATATGGGAGATAAGCTGTCGATTTGAAAGCCTCTTCTTCTTCTTCCTTGTTCTGTCGTTTGGAGGTGTGCATCGCTCGATTTGCTTGCTTCCTTGTATATCCATTCTTTAGGAATACTGTCTGCAGGTGTTCCAGGTGTTCGTCGAGAGTCTTGTCGTGTATTGACGAGAGCCACACCGCCGAAGAGCAATATCTCGCCTATGGAGAGGGCTGCCCTCCGTAACTTACGAACAGACGTGGATACAGTAGAACTCAAATCTGACAAAGGAAATGCTACTGTTCTCATGCCACGGGAGGACTACATTAATAAGATCAACGTTTTATTATGTGACTCAACGTATCGCAAAGTTGACAAGGATCCACCAAACCGAGTGGTGCGAAAAACAGCTCAACTATCAAATAGTTCTCTACCGAAGGAGGTCATAAAGAGACTGAAACCAAGCAGTTCAGTTCCACCAAGGCTATATGGACTGCCTAAGATCCACAAGGAAAGTGTGCCATTACGTACAATTGTGAGCAATATTGGAGCAGCCACTTACGACCTGGCTAAATACTTGGCGTCTTTGCTCAAACCTGTAGTAGGCAAAAGTCTACATCATATAAAGAATTCCAATGATTTTATCAGCAGACTTCAGTCACTTCAGCTGCAAAGGAACGACTTGTTGGTCAGTCTTGATGTGGTTTTACTGTTTACAAAGGTGCCTCTTGTGGACTCACTACACCTCATTGGCAACATGTTTGCTGAGGACATTACAGCGCTATTTGAGCACACGCTCTCCTCTACATATTTTTTATTTAACAACGAGTTTTATGAACAACCCGACGGAGTCGCCATGGGGAGTCCTTTGTCTCCCCTGGTGGCCAATCTTTTTATGGAAGATTTTGAGGAGAGAGCACTTGAGTCAGCTATTTTTAAACCAACAGTGTTTTGGCGATACGTCGACGACACTTTTATAGTGTGGCCTCATGGCGTGGAACGTCTCCAAGACTTTTTACATCATATGAACTCCATACATGAAAACATAAAGTTTACTGTGGAGATCGAGAAAAATGGTTGTTGCCATTTTTAGATGTTTTCGTGCGGCGCAGAAGTGATGGCTCACTTGGTCATTCGGTATACAGGAAGCCCACTCATACAGATTTGTACTTACAAGCTACTAGTTGCCACCATCCAGCACAAACAATGGGCGTCCTCAAGACTCTAATTCATCGAGCCCATACCATCTCTGATGCCGACTGCCTTCACACGGAACTGGAACACCTGCAGACAGTATTCCTAAAGAATGGATATACAAGGAAGCAAGCAAATCGAGCGATGCACACCTCCAAACGACAGAACAAGGAAGAAGAAGAAGAGGCTTTCAAATCGACAGCTTATCTCCCATATATTGGGAACATATCATCGCAGATAGGCATAATACTAGAAAAGCATAAAGTAAGAGTCATCTTTTGCCCTCCTCCTAAAATTTCATCGCTGTTGGGTTCTGTCAAAGACGATCTGGAGCTGCGTAAAGCAGGTGTTTACAGGATTCCGTGCGAGTGCAGCAAGTCATATATACGGCAGACGACGCGCACTGTGCAGGACCGCATCGTGGAACATCAGCGTCATACTCGGCTACTCCAACTCACCAAATCCGCAATCGCCGAACATTGTATTTCCACAGGTCATTCAATGAGATACAATCAAACGAAAATTGTGGCCCACACATCATACTTTTGGAGCTCAATTATTAATGAATCTGTGGAAATAAGATTGTCTGACAGTGAGACTTTTAAATCGAGACAGCGGTTTCCAAATAAATGCTGCATGGAATCCTGTCATTGAAAAACTTTGTAGTCTGCGTAGTTTCCTGCAACTGAATGACGATGAGAATCGATTTGATATCGAAGCGGCAAGCTTCCACCACGGAGGGCGCTCGGAGCAGCGTACGTAGCTGTAGTGAACACGCACGCTAGGTACGCGCATGCGCAATGTCGGCTGAATTGGGCATAAATAGCACAGCTCCGTGCGTCTTCGCCAGTACTTCGGTGGTACTCACCTGAAGATGGCCAGAAGACTCTGCGCCGAAATATCGTGGCAAGAAGTTACGGACATCCGGCAGTTCGCCCGAGATTTGATGGAAATCTTTAGGATAGTTACAAATCACGTTAGAAACCCCTTACTCACGCGGTAAGTCATACGCTCTTCAGGTAACGGACAGATTGCAAGCTCCCCCACACTTATGCTGATTAAACTTGCACACTTTCTAAGGGCATGTTTTATCCTTTATTATGAATATCAGTACCTCGATTCTGGTCGTGGTCGTACCGTAGTAGGAATTGTATTATATGATCTAATATTTTATGCCCCAACAGCTTACTAAAAAATACTCCTCAACTTATGTAATTAAGTGAACAACACATGACGCTCCCTAGTACGGTGCCGCAATTTTACGATCATAACCCCAATGAAGGGGAAACTTTTACTAATCCCCATTCTTTTGTTTTTATTACTTTTCTAATATAGAGGGTTTTCTCACTTTAACTAACAGCAAGAGTTGAATTGAATAACTTATTCCCGTTTATTAATTTTGATTAGTTTAGCAATGAACCATCCCATTTATCAATTTAGATTGGTGTAACAATTAACAGTTCTGACACAAGGACTGAATTATCATTTTAAAATCGGTCTTCTAACATAAATCTAACACTCAGTCGGTACTGCCACCCTATGATACTATGGAGGGCGGGAAATAGCAGTAATTTTTTTTAATTCACTTTCAGTCCACACGGTATGCAATGCATTCTTTTATTATTTAACTAAACTATTATATAAGAGACCAAGCAAACCACTAACAAGGTACGAGTTCAAACAACGTGCTCCTTGCATTATCACAAACACACCAAAGAATATAGATTGAGTAAAAAAAACCACATGAAATAGTACAATTTCGAAATAAATAAAATAATGTTGTCTTGTTTTAGTCATTCCTTTTACACGTGTCTCACAAATCGAGCATAGCACCAACTACGTGAGACACAAACTTGTGTTTAACATCAAACAGATTTTAAATTACATTAAATGTCTTTCGCAACTTCTTCACTCTGTTACAGGGCTTTATAAATAACCTTTCCTTATCCTAAACAGGTAGATTGTTGTTTGGCACCAACATTACAAGTACCCAACGGACAAGAAAAACTACTGATAATTTCAAGTAAATTCTTGCCGATCGGTATTCTATAAAACAGCAGATGCAAAAATCAACTGATAACCATTAATAGCTTTGATTTATACCCAGAAAATGAACTAGCATGATCATAACGGCCACATGGCGCGGTCGGTTGATTCAAATAGGATCACAAAGGAACCTTCCTAAATATGCGAAGGTATTCATTAATTAGTATCTGCGTGAACGTTCGCTACATCTTAACTTGGTCAATTCTGTTGCATACAGCTGAATTTTCAATAGAAACCAAGTTTAACATTTACACTGTCTCATACAAGTGTGAGGCTGAGGGCCTGTATTACACAAAAGTTCTAAGTCCTTCCCAATAACGAAAATTGCGTCACCAAGTAGCGTATTAATTACATTCTAACAGAAACGTTCACACGATTGATTTCTAACATTTTGTGGCTGCCGCGTCTTACCAACATGTAGACTGCTGTGAAGACAACTGCACGTACCGGGTCCTGGCGGCGAAGTGAGGCTTTTTTCCAACCGTCAGGGGCTTTCTCAAAAAAGCCCGCGCGTAAGCGTCTCTAGCTTTTCTATTGGCTAACTGCACCCCCGCGAACTATCGATACCCTCGTATCATCTCTCAGCCTCTTTGTTTATCCTCACCACCCACAATATCTTTTAAAACCTCCACCTATTGACTTTAATCTCTGGTTAGTCGTCTGCTACCTACATTTTCATACATACTTATTCATTCCATTGTTGTTGTGGTCTTCAGTCCTGAGACTAGTTTGATGCAGCTCTCCACAATATCCTATCCTGAGCAAGCCTCTTCAACTCCACATAAGAACGCAACCTACATCTGTTTGAATCTGGTTACTGTATTCATCTCTTGGTCTTCCTCTGCGGTTTTTACCCCCAGACACTTCCCTCCAACGCTAAATTCACAATTCCTTGATGTCTAAGAATGTGTCCCACTAATCGATCCCTTCTTTTAGTCAACGTATGCCAGAAATTCCTTTTCTCCCACAAGTCTGTTCAGTACTTCCTCATGAGTTACGCGATCCACCCACATAATGTTTAGCATTCTTCTGTAGCACCACATTTCAAAAGCCTCTATCCTCTTACTGTCCGCACTGTTTATTGTTCATGTTTCACTCCCATACAAGGCAACATTCCACACAAACGCCTTCAGAAAATACTTCCTTAGGCTTAAATCAATATTCGATGTTAACAAATTTCTCTTTTTCAATGACACTTTTCTACTCGTTGCCATTCTGCATTTTATATCCTCTGTACTGCGACCATTATTTGTTGTTTTATTGGCCAAGTAACAAAATTCATTTGCCACCGGTATTGTTTCGTTGCCTAATCTAATTCCTTCAGCATCGCCTGATTTTCTTGGTCTGCATTCCATTACCCTAGTTTTGCTCTTGTTAATGTTCATCTTATTTGCATCTTCCAGCACACTACTGTTCATTCCGTTCAACTGCACTTCCAGGTCCTTTGCTCTCTCTGACAGAATTACAATGTCGTCGGCAAAACGCTATTTTTTTTAATTCTTCCCCCTGAACTTCAATTCCTTCTCCAAATTTCTCCTTGCTTTCCTGTATAGCTTGCTCAATGTACAAATTGAATAACATTGGAGAAAGGCTACAACCCTGTCTTACTCCCTTCCCAACCGCTGCATCCTTTTCATGCCCTTCAACTCTGACAACCGCTACCTGGTTTTTGTACAAGTTGTAAATAACCTTACGCTCCCTTATTTTACTCCTCCTTGCTTCAGAACTTGAGTTTATTCCAATCTACATTGTCAAAAACCTTCTCCAAATCTACAAAAGCTATATATGTAGGTTTGCCTTTTCTTAATCTATACTCTAGGAGAAGCCGTAAAGTCAGTATTGCCTCCCGTGTTCCTCCATTTCTCCTGTACCCAAACTGATCTTCCTCGACGTCGGCTTCTACCAGCTTTTCCATCCTTATGTAAATAATTCGTGTTAATATTTTGCAACTAATCCATATCTGCCAGGAAAAGAGGGATGAGAGAAATTAAGTGTGACAACAGCAAGAGAAATAAAACATATTTACCCACGCAATTCTCATTCCATTTACCATTGTGTGATAAGAGAATAATTTCTAAATAACTTTTTTTGTTCTTGTTTTTGTGCTTTTAATGAAATTGCGTGGTTATGGTATATCGCACCAAATTTGTGACTGGATAGTGGATTTCCTGTTAGAGAGGACACAGTTCGTAGTAATCGATAGTAAGGCATGGACTAAAACGTAGATGATGTCAGACGTTCCACAGAGTAGTGTCAATGGTCCTCTGCTTTCCTTATTTACATAAATGATTTGGGAGAATATCTAAGCTGTTCTTTTAGGTTGTTTGCAGATGACGCCCTCATTTACCGTCTAATGAAATCATCTGAAGATCAAAACCAACTGCAGAACGATCTAAATAAGTTATCACTATGGTGTAAAATTGGCAACTGACTCTAAATAATGAGAAGTACGAAGTCATTCAAAAGAGTACGAAAAGAAATCCGTTAAACTTTGTTTAAAAGATAAATCGATCAAATGTGAAGGCCGTAAACTCCACAAAATATCTAGGAATTACTGTTACTTCAGACTTAAACTGGAAAGAACGCGTAGATAGTGTCGTGGGAAAGGCGAGTGAGAGACTCTGTTTTATTGGCAGAACCCTTAAAAGATATAATAGAACTACTAAAGAGACTGCATACACTACGTATGTCCGTCCTTTTTTTTTTTTTTTTTTTTAGTATTGCTGCCCAACGTGGGATCCTTATCGGGTCGGTTTGACGGAGGACATCGAAAAAGTTCAAAGAAAAGCAGCTCGTTTTGTATTCTCACGATACAGGGGAGACAGTGTTACGGAAATAATAAAGGATCTGGGATGGAAATTATTACAACAACGGCGCTTATCGCTGTGGAGTGGGCTACTTACGAAACTCCAATTCCCAACGTTCTCCTCCGAATGCGAAAATATATTGTTGACTCCCACTTACACGGGCAGAAAAGATCATCAGCATAAAATACGAGAAATCAGAGCTCGAACGGAGAAATTCAGGTGTTCTTTTTTCCCGCGCCCTATTCGAGAATAGAATGGGAGATAAATAGTATGAAGGTGGTTCGATGAACTCTCTGCCAGGCACTTAAATGTGATTTGCAGAGTATCCCATGTAGATGCAGATGTAGATCATTAGTAAAATGGAACTTATTTTAAGTACTGTTTCAAGGTGACTGGCTTCATTCGAAGAATGGAGTTTTCCTGTTGGCTAACCCAGTGACATACTTAGTGTGGCATCGAGTGTGTGTGGAATGACTGGCTTTTACGTAGCGTTCGTAGAGTGTGTAGATATGGTAGCCGACCCCTCCGCGGATGCGGCGAGTGGTAAGGCGGGAGTGTTTCTGCCGCCAGGGTGCAGCGTGGACAGCGCCACGTTGTCTAGGCCGCGCGGCGAGCGCGCCAGGGCCGAGCTGTTCCAGAGGAGCCACCTCGTCAGTAAGTGACACCGCCGCTGCCGCCGCCACCCACGCCCTCTCCCACGTGTGTAACACACGCAGACGGCTGACCATTTCACTTCCTCACTCCGTCGTCCAGCAGTCAACAGTCGCGCGAGAAGGGAAAAGAATAAACCGCGTTCTCAGCATACAGGTTTCTCCTTCGTCTTAACCTAAAGAAAGTGTGCAGCTCTCAGTCCGATTTAAAGTAGTTGACGTGTGACAGCTATTGGTTGGGTTGCTCCCTCCAATATTACAGCATTGGCAGCCTCATATTGTCAGTTCCACTGTTTTGCCTTAATCATGTACCTCCTGTTGTTACTGAGCTCAGGTATTACCGGGTGATCAAAAAGTCAGTATAAATTTGAAAACTTAATAAATCACGGAATAATGTAGATAGAGAGGTAAAAAGTGACACAAACGCTTGGAATGAGATGGGGTTTTATTACCAAAAAAAAAAAAAAAAAAAAAAAAAGAGTCCGAAATATGACGCTTCATCTGATCAGAAAAGCAATAATTAGCATAACAAATTAAGACAAAGCAATGATTATGTTCTCTACAGGAAATGCTCAATATGTTCACCATCATTCCTCGACAATAGCTGTAGTCGATGAATAATGTTGTGAACAACACTGTAAAGCATGTCCGGAATTATGGTGAGGCATTGGCGTCGGATGTTGTCTTTCAGCATCCCTAGAGATGCGACTTCAACACAAAGCCAATAATCGCACGTACTAAGGTCTGGGGACCTGGGAGGCCAAGCATGACGAAAGTTGTGGCTGAGCACATGATCATCACCCAACGACGCAAGCAAGAGATCTTTCATGTGTCTAGCAATATGGGGTGGAGCGCCATCCTGCATAGACATAGTACGTTCCAGCGGGTGTTTATCAGCCTGGCTGGGGATGATGCGATTCTGTAACATATCGGCGAACCTCTCACCCTCACGGGAGCAGTTACAATACCAGAATCACGCGCCATGTCAGACATTTTTTTTTTTTTTTTGTTCTAATAAAACCCCATGTCATTTGAAGCATGTGTGTCAATGTTTACCTCTCTATCTACATTATTCCGTGATTTTTTAATTTTTCAAATTTATACTGACTTTCTGGTCACCCGGTAGATTACGGTAACGTTTAGTATTTATGCCTAACGCCCCCGGATATCCGCGCGGTTTAAACGCCGATTTATGGGCCGGGGAAGTTTTCCGGCCAGCCTGAAATTGCCTTTTAAGGCTGTTTTCCATATTTCTCAGCGACTGCGGATTCCTTCCCCCGTTCTGCCTCAAGTGACAATCTATCGGTAATTTATTCATTCCCACAATCTCCGCGATTTACATTGCACCGAGCAGGTCAATCAGGAAACAAATAGTACAACAACCGTTTATTTAGGTGCTGACAGCGGTGGATAGGCAGACAACTACGGATTGCAGTGGAGTCCTCGTTGCATGTAGAAGTAGGGTAAACTCGCGATACTGTTTCGGGCTCCCTGGTTAAATTTAATTCAAGTGCCTTACGATTTACGCTGTAAGTACTCATAACAAAACAGCACGTTGGTTTACAACCACTAAGTTTTGTTGTGACTTTTAAATGTTTACCCCTTACATTTTCGTTATTTATAGCCTCATAATTTATAACAAACACCTCCCATTCTTATGTTATACAGCTGAATATGTCAGTAACACAAATTACGTTATAAATTGCAGTGAGTCAAGCGGTTGCTGGCGCACCCCTTGGTGGGCGCGCACTCAGGTGGTGTTGGAAAGTGGGTTATTTGTCAGGAGGTCAGACTCCTAACCGCCGCGGTATGTCCTGTAGGAAGATGTAGGGGCGCTCCAGGTGCCGCCGTTGGTGTAATGAAAGTATATGGTTCTGTAAAACATTTATTCTGAAGTGGTACACATTGCTGCGTACTCCAGGCGACCAGGTCGATGGCATCAGCAGCCTCCTGCCGTACTGTGCGCTGAAAGTGCGGCTGCGTTCGCACTAGCTCGGCGTGCGAAGGTGGGAGACCCCTCTGCTGCGCCGTTTGTTGTGGAACCGTACGGAAGTACGGTGGAACGTGCGAATGAGAGACTCACATGTCTGGACGGGTGGTTCTCGGTCCCCACCCTAATTGCTGTCTCGCATCGTCTTCATACTGGACCGCGTTGACGGTTGTTGTGTGGTCGTGATGTGCGCTAACTCCTGGCCTTCCGGCAGGTAGGCGTCTTCCCCAGGAACGCTAGAATTCCGGTGTTCAGGACATGGAAGTCCTCCTAGATACTCCCTCTGCGTCTTAGTTGGTTGTAGCGCGGGAGTCGAACTCGGAGCTACGCAGGAGTCCACATCTCGCCGGTTGTCAGCTGATCTAGAAGGGTGCTGGAGTTTTATAACACACTCGTACCTATGTTAGCCACCCCCATGAACCACAGACATTGCCGAGGTGGGGTGGCTTGCGTGCCTCAACGATACAGATAGCCGTACCGTAGGTGCAACCACAGCGGAGGGGTATCTGTGGAGAGGCCAGACAAACGTGTGGTTCCTGAAGAGGGGCAGCAGCCTTTTCAGTAGTTACAGGGGCAACAGTCTGGATGATGGACTGAGCTGGCCTTGTAACATCAGCTAATGTGGCTTTGTCACACAGCTACTGCGAACGGCTGAAAGCAAGGGGAAACTACAGCCGTTACTTTCCCCGAGGACATGCAGCTCTACTGTATGAACATAATTATGATGATGGCATCCTCTCGGGTAAAATATTCCGGAGGTAAAATAGTCCCCCATTCGGATCTCCGGGCGGGGACTACTCAGGAGGATGTTGTCATCAGGAAAGACAATACTGGCATTCTACGGATCGGAGCGTGGAATGTTAGATCCCTTAATCGGGTAGGAAAATTAGAAAATTTAAAAAGGGAAATGGATAGGTTGAGGTTAGATATAATGGGGATTAGTGAAGTTCGGTGGCAGGATGAACAGGATTTCTGGTCAGGTGAGTACAGGATTATAAATACAGAATCAGTTGGGGGTATCACAGGAGTAGGAGTGATAATGAATAAGAAAATAGGAATGCGGGTAAACTACTATGAGCAGCACAGTGATCGCATTATCATTGTCAAGATAGATACGAAGCCAACACCGACAACAGTAGTACAGGTTTATATGCCAACTAGCTCTGCTGATGATGAAGAGATCGAAGAAATATATGAGGAGCTAAAGGAAATTATTCAGACAGTTAAGGGAGAGGAAAACTTAATTGTGATGGGAGACTGGAATTCGGTTGTAGGAAAAGGAAGAGAAGGAAAAATAGTAGGTGAATATGGGCTGGGCAGGAGGAATGAAAGAGGAAGTCGCCTGGTAGAATTTTGCACGGAACACGATTTAATCGTAATAAACACCTGGTTTAAGAATCACAAAAGAAGGTTGTATACATGGAAGAGACCAGGAGACACCGGAAGGTATCAAATAGATTTTATAATGGTAAGACATAGATTCCGGAACCAGGTTATAAACTGCAAGACGTACCCAGGGGCAGATATAGACTCTGACCATAACTTGTTAGTCATGAACTGTAGGCTGAAACTGAAAAAATTGCAGAAACGTAGGAAAATACAGAGATGGCACTTAGATAAATTGAAGGAAAGTGAAGTTCTGGAGAATTTCAGAGGGAGATTTAGGCAACAATTGACAGAAACAGGGGGGAAATAAAACAGTAGAAGAGGAATGGGTAGCACTGAGAGATGAAATAGTGAAGGCAGCAGAGGACAAAATAGGTAGAAAGGCACGACCTACAAAAAATCCTTGGATATCACAGGAAATACTAGATTTAATCGATGAAAGGAGAAAATATAAAAATGCAGTAAATGAAACAGGCAAAATGGAGTACAGACGATTAAAAAATGAGATTGACAAGAAGTGCAAAATGGCTAAGCAGGAGTGGCTAGAAGCCAAATGCAAATCTGTAGAAGAATGTATAAGAAGGGGAAAAGTAGATACAGCCTACAGGAAAATAAAAGAGACATTTGGGAACAAGAAAAGCAACTCTACGAATATCAAGAACTCAGATGGGAAGCCGGTTCTCAGCAAAGAAGGGAAAGCTGAAAGGTGGAAAGAGTACATAGAGCAGCTCTACAAAGGAAATGAACTTAAAGACAATGTGGTAGGAAGGGAAGAGGACGTAGATCAAGATGAAATAGGAGATGCTATACTGAGAGATGAATTTGATAGAGCCTTGAAAGACCTAGGTCGGAACAAGGCCCCAGGAGTAGATGACATACCCTCAGAGCTACTAAAGTCTCTGGGAGAGCCAGCCACGACAAGACTATTTGAACTGGTGTGTAGGATTTATGAGACAGGCGAAATGCCCTCAGACTTTAAGAAAAATGTAATAATCCCCATTCCAAAGAAATCAGGCGCAGACAGGTGTGAAAATTACAGAACCATTAGTTTGATAAGTCATGGTTGCAAAATTTTAACACGAATTATCTACAGGAGAATGGAAAATCTGGTAGAAGCTGACCTTGGGGAAGATCAGTTTGGATTCAGGAGGAACGTAGGAACCAGGGAGGCAATGCTCACTTTACGTCTTATCTTAGAAGATAGATTAAGGAAAGGCAAACCTACATTTTTAGCTTTTGTAGATTTGGAGAAAGCATTTGACAATGTTGACTGGAATACACTGTTTCAAATTCTGAAGTCAGCAGGGGTAAAATGCAGGGAAAGGTGAGTTATTTATAACTTGTACAAAAGCCAGACCGCAGTTATTAGACTCGAAGGGCATGAAAGGGAAGCATCAGTTGGGAAGGGAGTAAGACAGGGTTGTAGCCTTTCTCCGATGTTATTCAATTTGTACATCGAGCAGGCGGTGAAGGAAAGCAAGGAAAAATTTGGAATAGAGATTAAAGTTCAGGGGGAAGAAATAAAAACATTGCGTTTTGCTGATGACATTGTAATTCTGTCAGAGACAGCAAAGGACCTGGAAGAGCAGTTGAATGGAATGGACAGTGTGTTGAAGAGAGCGTATAAAATGAACATTAACAAGAGCAAAACAAAAATAATGGAATGCGGTCTTAGAAAATCTGGCGATGCTGAAGGAATTAGATTAGGTAACGAAACAATGAATGTGGTAGATGAGTTTTGTTACTTGGGTAGTAAAATAACATGTGATGGTCGCAGTACAGAGGATATAAAATGCAGAATGGCAATGGGAAGAAAAGCATTTTTGAAAAAGAGAAATTTGCTAACATCGAACATTAATTTAAGTGTAAGGAAGTCTTTTCTGAAGGCATTTGTGTGGAGTGTTGCCTTGTACGGGAGTGAAACATGGACGATAGGCAGTGCGGACAGGAAGAGAATAGAGGCTTTTGAAATGTGGTGCTACAGAAGAATGCTGAAGATTAGGTGGGTAGATCGCATAACCAGTGAAGAAGTACTGAACAGAATTGGTGAGAAAAGGAATTTTTGGCATACCCTGGCTAAAAGGAGGGATCGCTTGGTAGGACACATTCTTAGACATCGAGGAATCGTAAATTTAGCATTGGAGGGAAGTGTGTGGGGTAAAAATCGCAGAGGGAGACCAAGAGACGCGTATAGTAAGCAGATTCAAGTGGATGTGGGTTGCCGTTCTTATGAGGAGATGAAAAGGCTTGCTCAGGATAGAGTAGGGTGGAGAGCTGCATCAAACCAGTCTCCGGACTGAAGACCATAACAACAACAACCTATGTTAGAACATGTCAGGGAATCGAGTGCTACGAAGTGTAATCTATCGATGCATCTGACCGACTGACTATGAACTCGAGTTGCTGGAGTATATATAGTGTGTGTGGAGCGGCTGATATTTCCCCTACGTGCTCTGTCATGACCGCATCGGCCCGGTCAAACGAATGTGTCGACGTTTTACATTTTGCCGTGTTCACTTAACAGGTTAGCTGGTGGTTCCAGAAGGCTCCGGATACGCGTTCTTGCTTTAGACTTAGGCTTTGTTTCCTCGCACAACGAAGTGGCGTGATACTCCAAGCTCGTACTGTTCCATTTAACTTCCGCTGATGCGTGCTATTGAATCCGGCGCGTGTGCGTCTATTCCTGATAGCTTGCCCCGTAAGTATGACGCAAAGTAGCTGCTGTTCCCCTTCTCCGTTCTGTCGACACTCCGCAGTGTTTCTACAGCAACCATGACTTGGAAAAATTTACCGCTATACTTCCGCTACAGAGCTGGTGTGTAACAAAATGAACTAATTTATTCAATTATCCAAGACGGTTTTGACCACAAAATATCCACGATAACAACAAACGACGTCTAGAAATATATTTCCTCCATTAACGTAAGCCAGGTTCTAATTACTTTAATAAAAATGATAACCAGTTTCATCTTTGCGGCCATCAACAGATCTAGAAATTACCGCAGCGGCGGTAATGTTCACTTTACTCTTCGTATTCACGTTAGCATGCTGTACTGATGGATTTTTCTGAGATTTGTTTTTGCGATAGTGTTAGTTGTTAGGTAACATTGTAAACTGGCATAATGGGCCTTATGCAGTCGTGTAAATGTCACTGAATGCAGTGGGAGAGCCATACTAAACTGTTCCCGTACTGACGGCAAGCTCATCGCAATACACGAAGGTGACACAAATACTAGGACGTGACGGTAGTTTCCCATAAAAGGGCATTGCATTGGTAGAGCTGTAATTTGGCCTTCGTTTATTTATGTGAAAATGATTATGGCGACACCTGGCGATACCATGGGAACTAACACACTTACAATGTGGAAAAGTAGTTGGATGTAGACGCATGGGACATTACATTTCGAAAATCTTTATGGAATTCAATAATGCGAGATCGATACTGTGTGCCGAGAATACCAAATATCAGGCACTACCGCTCAGCGCGGACAACGCAGTGGCCGTCGGTCTGCACTTAATGCGTCAGAGCAACGGCGTTTGCGTAGATCTATCAGTGTTACACTGCCTGAAGTAGCCACAGAAATCAAAGTGGGTCGTACGACAGTCGTATCCGTTTGGGGAGTGCGGCACAATTTAGCGCTAATGGACTGTGGCGGTAAATGACCGGCTCGAGTGCCTTTGCTAACGGCACGACATCGCTTGCCGCTAATGCATTAGTGACCATATACGCTGTATCCTAGACGACTGAAATACCGTGTCTTGGTCAGATGAGATACGATTTTAGAGTTCGAAAGTGGCACAGATCTAACGAAGCCACGGACCCAAGTTGTCAAGAGGGCACTTTACAACCTGGTAGTGACTTCATAAAGGTGGGACTGTTTTTACATGGAATGGTCATGGTCCTGTGGTCTACAGAAACGATAATTGATTGTAATTGTTTATATTCGGCTACTTGGAGACCATAAGCAGCCATTCAAGGAATTCGTGTTTCCAAACAACGGAGGAATTATTATAGATGACAATACGCCACGGCACAGGGCCTCAGTTGGTCGCGATTGATCTGAAGAACATTCTGGTCAGTCACAGTATTTGAATGATTTGCCATCCACATCGCCCGATTTGTCTCCCATCGAACGTCTATGGAACATCAAGATATCAGTTCGTTCACAAAACCCTGCTCCAGCAACACTTTCAAAATCATGGTCGGCTAAAGAGGCAGCAGGACTAAATACTTATGCAGGAGACTTCCAATGACTTGAGCCCATGTCTCGTTGAGTTTGCTGCCCTGGGAAAAAGGTGGTCCGACTCGATGTTCGGAGATATACCATGACATCTGTCACCTCAATGTTCGTTTGAGTCTCTGCGAGAATCGGGATCTTTCCGTGTCATAATAGAAGATACTGGTCATATGATTTATGTTGAAACATGCAAGCCGGAAGTGAATGTGATACATACGATGCGTAATAACCGTGCCACCAACAGTCGACTCATGGCACGAGCTCTAAACAAAAGCCAAAAAAATATTTTGAGATTCTTATTACTGGAGGAACAATTGTATCCGTATCATCCACAGAAAACATATCCATTGGAGCCAGCGTACCGTCCGTGTATATTTTACGGTTTGGTTCCTAGATCCATGTACATAAAATCACAAATTTTCTCGTTTCAAAACGTTTACAGAAGAATCCATTTTTACAGAGCTTTGTCGATCCCATCTACATAGTTTCCGTAAAAATATGGGGTAATACGGACAAATATGTGCGATTTTACTCTAAACGTAAACAGAACGTTACTTATTGTCCCACGGTTCCTGATTGTTCTGTCTCTGACCCATCTTTAGTGTATGCTTTCAACATGATTGGTACCGAAATGCCTTAGAAACAATGTATCCATAAAATATCTAGTTGGTGAGCTTCACGCAGCTGCACAAACAACACGACATAGTCGTAAGACACCCTATGGTCATCACAGTGAACTTTGCTGTGATCGTGGGGGTCGTCATTCTGAAATACCTTTACGGAAATATAGTTGCATTGTGATGCAAATTGGCACACCATATTCAACTCACTGTGATAAAGACGAAAATGTTTTGTCTGCTCTGGGATTTGCAGGCTTTTTCATCGTTGATAAGGTTTTGTGACAAAAGAAGGTAATTGAGGTAAAAAAACAAAACAAGGTACTTGAGGTAAAAAAAAATCTTAATTACATGCTAGCCAACAGTAAACACTGGTCCCGTATAGCAAAATAATCAGAAATATACCTTTTTAGGTGTAATTTTCATTTGAACCTTTTCTTTATAACAAGTATGCTGATCAGCGTCCACCTTTGTAGGTAACAGTGGTCAGCGTGTTCAACCTCTATGCTGTGGACCCGACTTGAGGTCCTGCGACCGCGAAGTATTTCTCCGTTGAAGGCTTGGCCGAGGTACACACAGCTTCGTAGTGCTAGCTGACGAGTATTGATTCGACGTTATGGGGAAATGAGTACTGCCGGGAGAACCGTGTGCTGGTTCCGTGCCTCGCTCCACCACGTGCAAATTGATGCCAGTTTCTGACGAGGATACCCCGACCGGTAGACTTTCAGAAGGATCCGGCCATCCTGATTTAGGTTTCCTGTTATTTCCCTGAATCACTCAAGACAAATCCCGGGATGCTTCCTTACCAAAAACATAGTCATTTTCCCTCCCCATCCTACCCAAGAAGAAAAATATTAGAGCATGAGCGCCATCCCTAAAGAACGCGATGGACGGGAGAAACATAAGCTTCCTCCCTTACTTCCTTAGCCGGCTGGTTGTACTGAATGGTCTGTCCGGATCATTCCACCGATGTTTCAAATGACACTAAAGTTTAAATTTTTTTAATATATTCTGCATATATAATGGCGTTGCGTAGGCTTCCGCGGCCATAGTCACTTGACATAAACGTTTTCTGGATGTTGTACCGCGTCATAATGTAAGATGACTATTACTTTAATAACGAACGTTTCAGCCAGCGATACAGTGGCCCTCTTCTGTGTATACTGAAGGCCACTGCAAAGTTGGCCGAAACGTTGGTTTAAAGTACAGGGTTCAAATATCTCGAAAACAAAGATTGATAGAGGAATACAGTAAACGGTATGTTTATTGTGAATGCTGTAAGAAGTTTATACAGCAGTTTGAAATAATAGTTACAAAAGTTGCTAACAGATGGCGCTGTACGCTGTACAGCTCCTATCATCATACGTAAGTGAAATAATCGTATGAAAACACCCTTTGCAAACAATCACATCACAATGTTTTCAAAATGTTCACCATTGGCAATAGAGAGGTGGCGCAAACAAAGAATGATATTCGCCATCACATTTCGTAGTGTCTCAATCGAAATGGATCCACATGCCACAGAGATCGCCAATTCAAGCTCGTCCAACGTAGCGGGATGTTTCGGGTAGACCATGTCTTTCACTGTGACCCACAAAAAAAAGTCATAGGGAGTCAAATCCGACGAATATGGAAGCCAATCTATGCCTGCACTAGTAAATTTGCAATATTCCAAAGCAAAATTGGCTCCATACTAGAAATCAGGCAGACAGAGATAGTTATGTTGAAGAAAGAAACAAAGCCAAACGGATAATTGCAGACTCCAAGCAGAACTCATGGGAAGACTTTGGAAATAGACTAGAAACTCTGGGTCAAGCAGCGGGAAAACCATTTCGGAGCGTAATTAGCAATCTTCGAAAGGGAGGGAAGAAGGAAGTAACAAGTGTTTTGGACAGGTCAGGCATATCTGCTAATCAATCCTGTGGATATCTTGAGCAGATGGAGGAAATATTTTGAATAATTGCTCCATGTAGGTGAAACCTTCAATGATGTCAGATTTTCAGGTAGAATGGGTTAGGAACGGCGATGGAAACAGGATCTCATTTGAGGAAGTGGAGAAAATGGTCAGTAGATTACAGTGCAATAAAGCGGCTGGGGTGGATGAAATTAAGCCGGAACTCTTGAAATACAATGGAATATCAGGTCTCAAATGGTTACACAGGATAATTGAGAAGGCGTGGGAATCAGGACAGGTTCCGTCTGGCTGGACGAAAGCGGTAATCGCACCAATTTTCAAACACGGAAACAGAAAAGATTGTAACAACTATCGAGGTATCTCTTTAATTAGCGTTGTAGGCAAAATATTCTCAGGTATTGTTGAAGAGAGAGTGCGGGTATTAATTGAGGACCAGATCTTTAGCTTACGCCAGGTAATGGAAAAGTGCTATGAGTGGAACAGGGAACTGTATCTATGTTTCATAGATCTACAGGATGTCCAGAAAAGGGCTCCCTGATTTCAAAATTAAATACCTCGAAAAGAAAGATCGATAGAGGAATACAGTAAACGGTATGTTTATTGTGAATGCTGTAACAAGTTTATACAGCAGTTTGAAATAATAGTTACAAAAGCTGCTAACATATAGCGCTGTACAGCTCATATCATCATACGTAAGTGAAATAATCGTATGAAAACACCCTTTGCAAACAATCGCATCACAATGTTTTCAAAATGTTCACCATTGGCAATACAGAGGTGGCGCAAACAAAGAATGATATTCGCCATCACATTTCGTAGTGTCTCAACCGAAATGGATTCACATGCCACAGAGATCGCCAATTCAAGCTCGTCCAGCGTGACGGGATGTTTCAGGTAGACCATGTCTTTCACTGTGCCCCACAAAAAAAAGTCACAGGGAGTCAAATCCGGCGAATATGGAGGCCAATCCATGCTTGCACCAGTAAATTTGGGATATTCCAAAGCAATGGCTCAATTCCCGAAGTATTCCTCAAGAAAGCGAAACACTTGTTCGGTCCGATGTGGTCGGGCTCCATCTTGCATAAACCTGGTCGATCCTCTAACGCTTGCTGTGTGGCGACGAATTGTTCCAAATTGCAACGTAACGTGCACACAGTAACTTTAGGAGAATACAGGGGTTTCGCTTCACACCAATACGGCTTACCCCAAAATCGCCAGTTCTGCTTATTCACGTATCCATTCAGGTGGAAGTGTGATTCATCTCTAAACCAGTGCAGCTAACATCAAATCCTTCACTATCAATCATTGTGAGCATCTGATTAGCAAAGGGAACTCTTTTTTGCATAGCTCGTACGGGTATTGCCTGGTGCGTTTGAATTTTGAATTCTAACATGTGTAAGCTCTTTATTAGTATTTTCTGCGTGCTGGAACGCTTCAAACCAGTTTCAGATGCAATTCTACGGTCGGATGACATTGGATTTCGCTGAATAATTCCAGAAACTGTGGCGATATTTTCAGGCGTAACTGCGGTTTGCTTGCGGCCAACATGCCCCACTAGATCATCAGTTACGCTGCCTGTTCGTTCAAATTTTGCGAAGAGCGTATGAATGGTTTTCGCATCGGGTCCTTTTGGAACATTAAATCGTGCTTGAAAACTTCGCCTTGTTGCCGTAGGACTCTCTTCTAACCTGTGGTACTCTAGCACCAGAAAAACGCGTTGTTCAATGGAGTACATGGTTTTAATCTCTTCCTTCGGTACGTTAACCTCCTTTACCGTTTCAATAGTGGAACTGATCGCTCTGGGCTTCGGATCACTATTTATACTAGACATTATGTATGGCGATTACAGCGCCATCTGTTAGCAGTTTTGTAACTATTATTTGTTCAAAAATGTTCAAATGTTTGTAAAGCTTATGGGACTTAACTACGGGGTCATCAGTCCCTAAACTTAAGAACTACTTATGACCTACTTACGAACTAGGACGGCACAAATATCCATGCCCGAGGGGGGATTCGAACCCCCGACCGTAGTGGCGGTGCAGACCGTGACTGAAGCGCCTGTCTCCTCGGCCACCGCGGCCGGCAACTATTATTTCAAACTGCTGTATAAACTTCTTAAAATAAACATACCGTTTACTGCATTCCTCTATCGATCTTTGTTTTCGAGATATTTAATTTTGAAATCAGAGAGTCCTTTTCTGGACACACTGTACTAGCCATTTTACATTATGACGCGGTACAACACCCAGAAAAATTCTATCAATTTTCTGCAATAATTTGGCAAATATCAGTCGGATTAGTTATCAACTTCAGATATTTATAGACGGGAGATGTGATATTTACTCTTACTTACCAAACACCGCATCCGCACTAGGAAAGAACATCTTGAAACATTTCTCTTTTTGTGTCAGAACTAAACACTAATATTTCAGCAAAAACAATACCAAAATGGGCGATCAAAACTTCTCCTTTGGAAGGCGGTACAGTCCAAAATCGGTATGCCGATCAGGAAAGACAATTATACCACCGACGCACCAAGTTGAAGATGTGCATTTGGTGGAACGCTGTGTCCTGCTGTGTGAAGAAGACTGTAATTTTCTGATGCGCTTCTTCGTGTGACTGTAATCGTCAATCCTTCAAGGCTTTAAGATCTCGAAGGCGTGATATTCACATGGAAAGGATAAGACCTGCATGATTAGTGCTCCACGGTCTCCCTTCATTTAGCGTAACTTGTGACTCACGACCGACTTTCGTCTTGTATCGAATAGGAATCAGCACTACTTCACAACGGCGGTTTTACACAGAAATACTTTCCCCAGACACATTCCTCATTCACCGACAGATGTATGCATTCGTTTGTCTTTGCCATGCAAGAAGAGAATAACAGCTCATTGGTTCTATTTGAACGTATTTGGTTTTAATGTCGCCATAGTTTAAGTTTCGACAGTCACTACACGCACCTCTGAAAGACTCGAAAGTCACAGTTCTTTACCTACAAGTCGGCGCTTATACTGCGCGTATCTTTACACCGTCTACAAACTCTAGGGATTCGAGGAGAGGAAACGTAACATAAGTTTATTAGATCTTTAAATGCATAGTTTCGGACTATTTATTGACTCATACAATATTACAGAGACTGCGCTGTAACACGCACCGTATCACGCAGCAACAAAGTATGCATGGTTTCCCTATACTGTGGTGTTGATGATTAGAAGAGTTATATGGCTGTTACATAGTGGTACTCCAGTCCACCTCACCGTTAAAGCAGGGACACATCTCAGTCGTAACTTCTCAGGTCGATGCATCGCTCGAAGAGGTCCAGTTGTTCAAATGTTTGTAAATCTAAGGGACTTAACTACGTTGGTCATCAGTCCTTAGGCTTACAAACTACTTACACTAATGTAAAGTAACTTATGCTAATGATAACACAAACACTCATCCCCGAAGTAGGACTCGAACCCCCGACGGACGGCAAACGGCCGCGCGCACCGCAGCAGGGCGCCTTAGTGCGCTATTTTGTCGCGGTGAGTTCCAGATGCATGGCCTTCTTGTTCACCGGATCTCAACTCCGTAGTCCAGTGGACAGTGTGGTCGGTAGACATGCAGGGGGCTCGGGTTCGATTCCTGGTCGGTGACTGGGTGTTGCTCTTATCACCATTTCATCATCGACGCGCAATTCGTATAAGTGGGGTCACATAAAAGACTTGCACCAGGCAGGTCGAACTCGATCCCATCTGGGTCTAACGGTCAGAAAAGTCGCAGGATCTTCATCATCACCGGATCACAACCCGTGAGATTTCTGGTTATTAGGTTATCTCAGAAGTATCATGTATGCAATGCCCATTCCAAATGTGGAGTCTCCGGAGCAGAGAATTCAAGCAGCGGTATCATCACTTTCGTGTCAAAGGCAGGAAAACTGCGCATGCATTGAGTCATGGAAACCATTTTCAACATATACTGTAACTGTGGCTGCATGGAACAACGCTCAATAGACCGCAGTCTACTTAACAAAGTGTGACTAAATTAATGGTTACTGGCATGGAAACCATGCATTTCCGGTCATAAGTTAATTAGACCTATTCTGTGCTGTGTCCTCTCCTTCATCAATCTCTAGAGTTTGTAGACGGTGGAATAAATTAACCTGTATACGCGCATTGGAGTCACGTTACGTTGCCTATACGTTGCAGCAATGCTATCAAAGAAAAACCATTTCATCGCCTCTTATACTACTCCGTAAACCAATTACCAGGCTTGGAACTTAAATAGTGGCAACACTGCTGTGGAGACACACTGCAATGGAATCTACTATTGTCACTGATAGCACACCTTGTTCACATACCTACCTTGTTGTTGTTGTTGTTGTTGTTGTTGTGTCTTCAGTCCGGCAACTGGTTTGAGGCAGCTCTCCACCCAAATCTATCCTGAGCAAGCCTCTTCAGCTCCTCATACGATCTGCAAGCTACATCCATTATTTGAATCTGCTTACTGTATTCATCTCTTGGTCTTCCTCTGTGATTTTTACTCCACACACTTCCCTCCAACGCTAAATTCACGATTGTGTCCTACCAATCGATCCCTTTTTTTAGTCAAGGTATGCCATAAATTCCTTTTCTCCCCAATTCTGTTCAGTAGCTCATTAGTTACGCGATCCACCCAACTAATCTGCAGCGTTCTTCTGTAGCACACATTTCAAAAGCCTCTATCCTCTTCCTGTCTGCACTGTGTATCGTCCATGTTTCACTCCCATGAAAGGCAACACTCCACACAAATGGCATCAGAAACGACTTCCTTCCAATTAAATTAATATTTTATGTTAAAAAATTTCTCTTTTTCGAAAACGCTTTTCTTTCCATTGCCATTCTGCATGTTTCATCCTCTGTACTGCGATCATCACATGTTATTTTACTGCCCAAGTAAAAAACTCATCTACCACCTTTAGCGTTTCATTAACTAATCTAATTTCATCAGCATATATCGATATTCTTAGACTGCACACCATTACTCTTGTTTTGCTCTTGTTAATTTCCATTTTATACGTATCTTCCAACACACTGTCCATTCCGTTCAACTGCTCTTCCAGGTCTTTTTCTGTCTCTGACAGAATTACAAACGCATTTATTTTTATTTCTTCACCCTGAACGTTAATTCCTTCTCCAAATTTCTTGCTCAATGTACAAATTGAGTAGCATTGGAGAAAGGCTACAGCCCTGTCTTACTCCCTTCCCAACTTCTGCATCCCTTTCATGCCTTTCAACTCTGTCTGGTTTTTTTACCTCCGAGAAAATGAACTCACCACCCCACAATGGACTCCCCCGTCCATGTCACCGGCGTGTGGACAATCGAGGGTAACATAGTTACTTGTGAGCGAGCGGTCTAACGTAACCGTGTCACTATGTTTTAGAAACAGGAACAACGGAGTTAAATCAAGATTATTACTGTTATCGTGCCTCGTGGTCTTAGGGTAAAGTGTTCGACTGGAAACTGAAGGGTCGCGGGTTCGAGACCAGGTCGGACCTTGGATACTTTCACTCTGCGTTTCATCCCATCCTCCACCTCTTAACGATGTTTGGAGACGCCAGAACCGTACGTGGTTCGGATTCCACGTTAAGCTGTAGGTCCCCTTTCCCCGGTTAGATAACTGGGGTAGGCTAGAGACACACAAGTCGCCAAAGTGGCGTCCAATAAACAGACTTCCACCAGGCCATGAGCTACACGAAATTATTATTACTGTTCGTTTTTGGAGCATCACCTTCGACTAGATTTGCGAAAGAAGCGGCAACACTTTCTGCGCAACCCACCCATCATTTTGCATGACAATGCGCGGGTGCGTACAGCGCAAGCTGTTGCTGCTCTGTTCGGTCGATGGCACTGGGAAGTACTTTACTATCCACCATACTCTCCGGACTTAAGTCCTTGTGACTTTGTTTCGATTTGGGAAGGAACCACTTCGTTACATACGCTTCAGATCTGTTCCAGAGATTCGCTGAACAATACACCGCTCTATTCGCACCATCAACACCACAGACTCTGCTACCGGTATACTACTATTTCCACATCGCTGGCAACGGGTTCTACCCAACGATAGTGACTACTTTCAAGGACAGTAACAGGTGCAAACAGTAACGCTTTTGTACCGCTTGTGAATAAACAGTTGCCACTACCTGTATTTAAGTTCCAACTCTCGTATTTTTCTATTCAATGTATAGTGGCGTAAAGGAAATTTTTCGCGCTCTTATCACTACAACAAATAATAGGCCGCTAATTGTTTAGTTCCTGCAAGGTCGAAATGCCATTTTGTCCTATTAAAGTCTCGTGATATTATCAATGGCATGTATTCCACAAAGTCCCATTTCTCTCCAATAATATAGCTCTTTTGACAACAGTGGCACGTTTTGATCACATTGAAAAGCTGCGAAATTACAGTACTGCACTTCCCAGCTTATATACTATTGCCCAATTAATCAACGGTATCACCCGATTTAACAAAATAAATCTAATATAAGAAACCTTAGTGACATAGATATAGCAAAACATTTATATGCTGGAAAAAATTTGTTGCTTGCCTTTTTTTCCTGGTCTTATATATATTAATTACAAACATAATGCAAACTGTTCCTGTTATCGTTTATTTAAAATATGTATATCTGGACCATTGAAGATAAGGTAAGAAATTCTATTACTATTTTATACATTTTATTGGAATGATATATACTGCTAGCTGTTCAGATATTTAAATGATATGTTGACTGTTATGTGTACGATTCTGCATGATATCATAAAATTTGTTTCTATCACAATTTCTTGTAAAATAATTCATAAATGAAGTACTGTAAATATTGTTAGTTAGAAATGAATGATGTACAAATAAGGAGAACATGGCATGAATGAACGAGTTATTTTTATATGGTTGATATGTTAAAATACGTAGACATTATTCTAGAACATAGAAGGCAGTCACTCTTCATCATTATCAGTATTTTCTTGCTGATGAATGCAATGAAATTTCTGGGGAAGCCAGCGGTACAATATTACTGATTATCTCTTGCGTGTAGTTTAGCCACCCTCTTGTCATTTTGTCATAGCTTAGTAAAAGTCATCATCTGACCCTGGCTTTGTCAGTATGTTTAAAATAAAATATTAGAAACTCAGTAAAAAAATTATGTCAATATATATTAAAAAAGAAATATTAGGAACTCAGTAAAAATTAATTTTCCCATATTCCATCTTTCTTGTCACCACGAACTAGCTTCGATCATTGTGCGCTAACCTTCATCTGCTTGATATTGCCTATTTTACTCAGTTCTCACGACACTTGTTATATGAACTAATGAAGCAACAGTTGGTTATTGATTCAGTAATAACTTTATCCTTCAAACGACAAACATTCGTGAAGAGATATGCACTATATGGATTACCAAATTTATAGAAACGGATGACAGGCATGTTTATAAGCTGTTTGACCAAACAGCTTTCATTGAATTTATTGTACAGGTAGCCCGCAGAAATTTCAGTGTACATCGGCAAAAATGACTTACTGGGAACTGACGTATACCTAATACTTTCCTGAAATTATTGTTCAAAGCATGCTTAACCAGTTTCGTGCTCTGAATAAGTGGTTATTTCTTTCAGCATGCTGAAATTCTTGACTTGATAATGCTGCACCCTATTAATGAACAATGTTTTACAATCTATCTGTTATAAATAAGAAGATAAGCAGATCCGGTCACACGATACAGTTTCCTAAGCAGCGTGTCGTAGATTTTTACTGCCTATCACGAATAATATAAACAGATATTTTCAGATTAATGACTGAGATCATTCTTCTTTTGATTATGATGTTTTGAATCATAAGTTATTTAAGGGGGTGAATCGATATCCTAAGCAGTTCATACATTATTTGGTAATGACATAAAAGTTGTGTAAAAGCTACTATAATGAGCTTTGGTAATTTTAGTTCACGATCATCTGAGTGGTACTCAATGCACATACTTCCACCTCAGTTTCGGCTACATTCTGTAGACTTTTCTGTTTTACGTGAAGTTTAAAAAAGCGTTTCCGTTTTCTGATCAGTCCGTCATTCAATTATGGATTTAGTCAAAACATATAATATCAGTCTTAAACTAATATTTGTAACTGATATATTGCTTTCTCCGTGTTTAAATTCACAGAGAAAACTTCTACTAACGTAGCGGGATATTCTTGATTATCAAGTATAGTATGGCAGCAGTTTAAAGTTTTCTGGAGTTCTTAGGATCATGCACGTCCGTCTACATCAAGGCAGGGAATCAGTTCTAACGTCATCAGAAAGACACGAATGTTTAGCAGTGCCACCTGATGACTTGGCCTGTCAGAAGCTCTATTGCCATAAGTGACGTCACTCACATGTTTACCGAAGCCATGCGGTACAGATTTTCCTGCAGGTGTCTAACTATAGCTTCGATTAGAGGAATTAAATTATACTTCCGACCGTAAGGACTGACTAATCCGTATTCTAACGCATGGATGAAAGTATAACGTGACTATCTGAAACCAATGAAACGGCAACAAATTATTAATACGTTGCTTGTAGTGGCCATTTGAACAGCAGTTGAATACTATCTATTTTACTGTAATGTTTTTAAAGAGAACGACTTTTGCAACTGCAAATGAAGACAATTCACCCATATGCTTTTCGCCTTTGTCACAAGGCATGGTCAGTGGGTGTCCTGAAATATTTACATGTTTCTGTTTACACATAAAGGTTAGGTTTCTTACATATGTACGAAACATTTCGTTTCTGATTTAAAACAGTTCGCTGTTTGCTGTAAAATGGTGTACTTATAGCACTTGCTACTCCATATTAGTCTCTTTCCGGCAAACAGGTCGAAAGGTTCCACTGTTTTCTGAAAAACTTCGCATTTTTCTGCTTCCACTGTCAACTGCTGCCATACTGTGTCCACTGTAGTTTGTTTTGTAGTGTTGCTAACCTTCTCAGCTTATTTTAAATTCAACTATTTCATTGAAAATATGTTTAAGGTATCTTTGATCTTTGTGTGTTTGTGTGTGTGTCTGTGAATGAGTGAGTGTTTGTTCTGCTGGTTTGTCCTACATACCTTCCATCACATTTGATACCCAATACAAGGAACACATCAGGGCATGGAAATACTGGACAAACCACTCCACTTTTGCAGAACATCTGAAGTAATATAACCACAAACCCACCACAATAGAAAAAGACATGAAGGTGATTAGAATAAAGAACATTACAAGAAAATTATCACTTATATCAAACGGAAGCTGAGAAAAAGTTGCTACTAAATGACCAAATAAACCTGACCAATCAGTCACTGTTCACTGTTCTCACTGATTGACCATAAGATAGACTCAAATTCCCCCCCCCCCCCCCATAAACACAGAGAGATACAAAAAGAAAAAAGAAAAGAAAAAAATTACAAATACTCACACACACACACACACACACACACACACACACACACACACACACAGAGAGAGAGAGAGAGAGAGAGAGAGAGAGAGAGAGAGAGAGAGAGAGAGAGAGATAGAGAGAGAGAGAGAGATCAAAGATACCTTCAACACACTTTCAATGAAATAGTTGAATTTCAAACAAGCTGAGAAGGTTGGCAACACTACAAAACAAACTATAGTGGACACAGTATGGCAGCAGGTGACAGTGGAACCAGAAAAATACGAAGTTTTTCAGAAAACAGTAGAACCTTTCGACCTGTTTGCCGGAAAGAGACTGACATGGAGTAGCAAGTGCTGTAAGTACACCCTTTTATAGCAAACAACGAACTGTTTTCAATCAGAAACGAATTGTTTTGTACATATGTAAGAAACCTAACCTTTATGTCTAAACAGAAACATGTAAATATTTCAGGACACCCACTGATGATGCGTTGTAACAAAGGCGAAACGCGTATGGGTGAATTATAAAAATAAAACCCTTCGGTTGCAGTAGCAAAAGGCGCTTTCTTTAAAAACGTTACAGTGAAATAGATACCAAATTATTAGTTTGATCAACAGAGAGATATATGTCTCGGTTGCTTATCGACGTATGAAGCACTGCTTATTAATGTAACTACACTCACAAGGAGCCCACATGGGTATCGGATTTTAGAATTTTTTGATATTTATGATAAGTGAAGTTCAGAACACAAATAACAATCAGCCAGTCATTCGACGCAACTTTCAAAAATTCTCTAGAAAATCGACTTTGAAGTTTTTGAAGTACACGTAAGTACCAATAATTAAAACAGTTTCACCATTTGTTTGTGTATCTCAGCTGGTGGCGACCAAGACTTTTACAAACATAGGGTCGGTGGTTCGAATCACGTAGTAACTATTTTATTTTATGTTTATTTTTCTCGTTGTGTTCGAATACGTACACAATTTTAATACCTAATGGTAATATTATGAATAATGCACTATTTTTGTTTATTCGTAATGTATATATTTTATAAAATTATGACAGTTTCAATGAATAAACATAAGTTACATTTTTACAGTATTGGTTCCACTACTAGTTGACAACTGTAGTCTTTGATTGTTCATTTTATGAAAAGCTACAATGCTGTTTTTGGAAAGTCATCGCCATAGCTACTAATGGCTTTGCAAGCAGCTAACCTACTCAAACATCGTTTTAGGTGACGACAGGGTGCTCAGCTCGTCTACATACACATAAACAAAAACTGACACGACACGTGGAATTAGAGATCCCAAAGTGTTTTATATGGGTGAATTCAAACAAACAAACAAAAATCTTTCACAGCAGGATTCGAACCATCGACTCTATAGTTGTGAGGCCAGAACGCTGTCACCTACGCTACACCGACAGATGCTGCAACTCTTTTAATTATAGGTACTCACGTGCACTTGCAATACTTCAAAGTAGATTTTCTCGATTGTTACATCGAATGTCTTTGGCTGACGGTTATTCAAGTTCTGAACTGCACGTAACATAAATATTTAAAAAATCTAAAATCCGATATCCATGTAGTCTCCTTGTCAGTTGGTTTTATACATATGTGACATTTTCAGTTCTGCGGAAATTCTGTGGTATTATGAACTCAGAAGTAGAGGTACTAAAGAATGCAAAGATCGCTATTTATTATTTATTGACGATCGGTATCGGTATCATCTGCTCTCGTGCCTACGAATATCAATAAAACCATAATATTCCGGTATCTAACATTTAACTTGCTTTCTAAGTAAATCCAGGTTGTCAAAGCCGTGGAAGAGTGGCGGACGCTCTAAGGAGCCTTGTTGCGTAGCGCGCGGTTTCTCACCGTCGGAGGTTCGAGTCCTCCCTCGGGCGGGCGTGTGTGTGTGTGTGTGTGTGTGTGTGTGTGTGTGTGTGTGTGTGTGTGTGTGTGTGTGTGTGTGTTTTGTCCTTTGCGTAAGTTAATGTTACTTCAAGTAGTTTGTAAGCCTAGGGACTGGCAGCTTATAAGTCCCGTAGATTTACAAACATTTGAACAGATTGTCAAAAAATTGTTTAAACTGCCAAACATAATATAGGGAGGGAAGAGTTACATTCAACCTATACAAAAAGCAGACAGCAGTTATTGAGTCGAAGGGCAAGAAAGGGACGAAGAGGTTGGGAAGAGAGTAAGACATGGTTGAAGCCTTTCCCCAATTTTGTTCAATCTGTACAATGAACAAGCAGTTAAGGAATGCAAGGAGAAATTTGGAGATTGAATCAAAGTTCAAGGAGAAGAAATAAATACTTTGAGGTTTGCCGATGACATAGTAATTTTGTCAGAGACTGCAAAGTATCTGAAAGAGCAGTTGAACGGAATGTACAATGTCTTGAAAGAAAGATATAAGACACACATTAACAAGAGTAAAACGAGGGTAATTGCATATAATGTCAGAAAATCAGGCGACGCCGAAAGAATTAGATTAGGTCATCATCAGTGTTCTGCCAAAAGGCAGGTTTTCACATGGCAGTTCTCCACGCTGTCCGGTCTTCTGCCGTCCTCTTCAGGTGGCATCCCGGTGGCATCTTAAGTCTTCGGTTATTGTGCTTCCAGTATATTTAAATGTACTTACTTGGCTAATGGTAGTTTGTCCTATATTAATATTTGCCACTCTGGGTCTTGTACTAAAGACCATACTCTTTGTTTCTGCTGCGTTTATTTTCATCCCATATTCCACACAAGCATCATTTAGATAAAAAAAATGTTCAAATGTTTATAGAGCTTATGGGACTTAACTACGGGGTCATCAGTCCCTAAACTTACAAACTACTTACGAGCTAGCTAATACTAAGGACGGCACAAATATCCATGCCCGAGGGTGGATTCGAACCCCTGGCCGTAGTGGCCGCGCAGACCGTGACTGGAGCGCCTCAGTCCCCTCGGCCACCGCGGCCGGCGGAAGCAAAATAACTTCCGATGGCTGAAGTACAGAAGATATAAAATGCAGAATGGCTATGGGAAGAAAAGCGTTTCTACAGAAGCGAAACTAGTTAACATCCAATATTAATTTAAATGTTAGGAAGTCCTTTCTGAAAGCATTTGTCTGGAGTGTAGTATTGTATGGGAGAGGAACGTGGATAATTAGGAGCTCAGATAAAAAGATGATAGAAGCCTTTAAAACGTGGTGCTACAGACGAATGATGAAAATTAGATGAGTAGATCACGTAACTAATGAGGATGTGCTTAACCGAATTGGGGAGAAAAGGAGTTTCTGTCAAATGAATAAGAGAAGGTATATATTGGTAAGACACATTCTGAGACATCAAGGAATTGTCAACATAGCATTAGATGGAAGTGTGTGGGGTAAAAAACGTAGAGGGAGACCGAGGGACGAATACAGGAAGCAGATGCAAAAGGATGTTGGTTGCCGAACGTATTTCTCTGAAGAAGAGACTTGCGTAGGATAGGGTAGCGTGGAGAGCTGCATCAAACCAGTCTGCGGAGTGAAAACCACGACAACAACAACAACAACATATTGCACCAAGTGGACGAGTTCACAATCAACTGACAGTAATCAACAGCAAATGTGGCAATTTGAAGAATTCTTCTATATTCGTAACTCCCCTTTTGTACTAATGAACTACGAATTTGTCTTTGCAACCGGAGCAGCAGTAACAAATACAGAAAACTGGACAAAGTATGTGAAAATAACATATAGGCTTACGTAAAAAGCGGGAAATCCCTTGCATTTATTTCCAACTCTGTTATTGTTGTTGTCGTGGTCTTCAGTTTTTGACTGGTTTGATGCAGCTCTCTACACTATGCAGTAAGCTGCAATCTTCCTACGGGGACTTAATCGTACTATTCGTTTTTTACTGTATAACGTGCTTTTCCTGATGTACGCATTGAAAGTGTTTCGTCGCTGAAATGCTTTATCGCGTACTGAACACTTGTTGCAATCCGCCACCATACACACAGAATGGGAAAATCACTTCGTTCAAAGCAAAGAGGCAACGTCATGAAACACTAGCCAAACGCCGTGATCTTACTGATGACGTCAGACCTGATTCCCTGCCTTGAAGTAGACGCACGTAGAAGTACTGACATTGCGAGATATTCGTGATTATAAGATATACTATGGAAACAGTTTAAATTTTCCGGGGTTTTTAGGATAATACACATAAAAATAAATTATGTATAACAAATAATAAGTCATTGACTGATGAGTTACGCGGAATAAGAGCAAGTAGTAATTATTATCCTTTATATTGACCTAATTTCGGAACACAGGTGTTCCCCTCCAGGCAAAAAAGCCAAAAATTAAGAAACTATTCAAACTGTTATACAACTATACTCTCACCTCTTTGTTTCCTACCGTGTCCCTCTTTCTCTCCATCCTCCAAGTAACCAATGCCTGGACAAACAATGCAGTAAAGTTTATTGTTTCTGTAGATCACCACTACAACCAACAATTACATCATAGTTCCATTTCCTGCTCTGATAAGACATTTCATTGACTGCAGTTAAATAAACATAAATACCTTTTTTCTTGTATTTAACTCTTTTCAGTACATAAATCTGCCCTTGAACTATCTATTCGTAAATCCGCACTGTCGATATTTCGAGTACTACTATTTCAATATTTGTAGTAATTGTGTACGTAATATCTAAATATCCATTAGAATGCTTAAAATCGCTGTTTCCAGCATGTTGTTTAAAAGTGGCGTTTAAACACCACACTCAGGCTTTCTCTCCAAAGTGTCTTCTCTTTTCCATCAAACACGGTTGGGCAAGCGAATCAAATTCAGCGGTGTTCACATGTACCACTCCAATCAAATTGCGGATCTCTTTTTTTTTACTGTACTTTAAACATGTTTTTCTAGCTAATATTTACGAGTATTTCTGTAAACTAAATATTATAAGAAACACTAAGTGATTATGTAAATAACATATAATGTCACAGATAATAAGAGTGGTATGTCCAATCATGATTGGATGTACGATTATGTAAGTACACAACACAATTATTACCCTGCAATTAATTTCAGAACCGAGCGTGCTTATGTATTATACACACAAGTCTATGTCTGCAGGAAGAACTATCTAGCACGTTACTCTTTTACTAGCTAAATTATTCCATTATTATGCCTATTATGCCTGAAGGTGTCGCTGATGATATCAGTTCTGGTTTCGTACAGTTTCGTAATTTCAGATATTACAATTAACTTTCGATTTCACGTTTCATGCGAATGCTTGAGTCATAATGACCTGATCTGCTTTGCTTCGACTATCTCTTTTCTTTATATCAAGGGCAAGCGCACGCACACACGAGTCAGCTAGCATTCGTGCTCCAGGTGAATACACGTTAAGTGATACGTAAAATAGCCTGCTGAATGCCTCGATCGTAATATCCTGACCTCTATTAAATATCTGTGATTCATACTACGACCAGTCTGTACGTTTAAGACGTTCAAGTCTGTGACTGATTCAGAATATATCCTCAAGCTGTCATAATTTAATCTGGAGATTTTTAAAGTTAATACTCGCAATTTATATCTGGTAAATTATCCACAACAAGCCATCGTATCTTGATTCGTAATATTGGCTCGTAAGCGTCATGATTTCTATCGCGAATTCATAGTTCATTATGCGTATATAATACGTTAATCTGGTTAGCTCAAAAATATTTCGTATGAAATTTGAGATTTCTTCTGGACAGCACACGGAATTAAAAATATGTTTCCTGGGGCGCTTCTGAAATCCATTATTTCCATAATTCGTTAAGCTAAATGGCAAAATTACTTGTTCGTCTTCGCTAAGGGTTCGTTACTGCAGTGCGCCTAATAATTGGTAATGCGCCTAATAATTGGTAATAATTAAGATGTGTATTGAGGGCAAAGCACAGCGAATGCCAGTATCGCTTCTGCATATGGCCTGAATCTTTGCAGTAGAGTTATTCCTCACAAACAAAAGTGAAAATAGCTCTAATAAGCGGAAATCACGGACTGGCCGTCACAGTTACAGGATTTCAAGATCACTACACAGACATAAATTTCCTAAAGCAACACAATTTTAGTCATCGCCGTCGTCGTCGTCATCATCATCATTTCCCCATTCCAGCGAGCTGGGTGTGGGAACAAGCAAGCCTCCGCCATAAACTTCTGTCTTACCATCAGTCTTCCTTCAATATCTTCCGCCGTCTGCATTTCTTCTTCGCCAGATCCTTTTCTGTTTGTTTTACCAGTCATCTCTTTACGGATTGGAAATAAACACTAAAATTAAATTAATTAGTAACCTAATCTCTATTCTCGCCACTTTTTTGTTTCTAAGGTACAGAATTGCGCATAGAAATTCTCCGAAAATGATTATTTTAACCAATCTAAAAAAATAGCTGCGGATACAAAACGTTCACAGCATCGCTACCAAACTAATAATGGCCTACAGTATCATCTTTGCCACTGGTTGTCGAAATGAACTACAAACTACAGCGCTAAGAAAGCGAGATATTCAGTTATCTGGTGTTAGACAACCACCCGAAATATGGGAACTCCCTATGTTGTCGTTTTACTTTAAACTGTCCCCCTATCATACCCCTATACGTAACATGACTGGATTCTTCTGCAGGCATGTTACCATACAGGTCATGTAATCGCTTAATTATTGGTAGATGTTCCTCAAATCAAACAAATGTAACGTATAAGCGGTAAATAAGGCAAAAAATGTATCCGGGAAGTAATCTTTCAAAAGTACAATGTAAGACAACTTGTTTCCCGTGCTGACCTGACCTACTGCAGTGGAGAATAGTACAGTAAAACAACTGTTCCAGCCAGAACGCTTTGCAGTACGCTCTCCCGTCAGAAACATTTCGTTAGAAACGTCGCAATTCGATAGCGATGATGATCTCTGGTATAGACTGGAAGCATCTTGGAATGACGAACCAAAATTTGCTTTCGAAGTTGAGTTCGATTTGATAGCCAGCTCCGTTAAAGACATTGTTATTGTCAGAAGTAGCAGCTCTGCCTTCTAAATTTAGTTCCCTTGATACCCCTGAATCATCAACAAATTTAATCCTGTATTCTTCGTACTGTACTATATACATACAGTATGTACTACTTCGTTATTTTCTAACATCTCGAGAGTTAAATTACCATCAGTGGTCACATGGATGCTTCCTGATGACGTTTGCTTCACTAATTGTGATTTGCACTCATTTCAGAAAATGAGGAGGTAATGTAACATCAAATACTCGGTTTTCTGAAGGTAAGAGAGACCAAGTCTATTGATTTCAGTTTCGCATTAGTATCTTGATGATAGTAAATTCCACGTAGATGAAATCAACAGATTTGTTATATTTTTTTAACCCACTTTAGGTTACGGTGGCAAAAAGTAAGTCTTTGCGATCGTCTTTTGACAGCTCGATATTTAAATGAAAATAACGGCTTAACTGTTCATCTGACACGAAACATGAATAAACGAATTTCTAGAGGAGAAAATTCTCAACAACTTTGCACCATTATCTTTTTTCGTATTTCGCATCGTTTTAAAGATATATCCAAAAACAACGGCGATTTCGTGATGTCTGTCTCTATGTCTTTCAGCAACGCGTTCCCACTTTTTAGGTCACACCGTTCAACCGATCGGCATCAAATTTTACTGACTTAATTGTTGGCCGCCAGCAACCAGACATCCCTTTTTAAGATATTTCGCACAAAAAATAAGTTAGTAACACCAGTAAAAGGCCGTTTATGAAGGGCTAACGACAGCAGGAAATTTAATTGCAAATAACGCCTTAACAGTTCATCTGACACGAAAATTGAATAAACAAATTTGTAGAGGAGAAAATTCTCTACAACTTTGGTCTGTTACGTTTTTTCACCAGTCATACCGTTACAAAGATATTTGCAAAAATACCCGCGATTTGACACCGTCCCTTGATTTTACATAAACCAGGCGTTCAGAAATATCGCGTGACATTCCTGGCACAGAACTGTCTTTGCCATAGGCCAGCTTGCCTTCTGTATTTTATGATTTTGTTATTATAACTCAAGTGTTGTCATTTCAAAGCAATGGCCCACTGAAGAATTAACTAAAACACGCCGTTCTTAGTACAATAAATTATAATTTAGTGTTTAAAAATGCGATATTAACAGTTAACACCTGCCATCATTATTTCGAGAATTAAGAAACAGTTTCGTAATTGTTCGCCATAGTGTAGTGGGCAGCGCTTTCGGTCATGATGGGCATGGTCAGTAGTTCGAAACCCACCACTACTACTTTGGCTCCTAAAATTAAATAAAACTATGTTCTGCAATATGTTATGCATATGGAAGAATGCTCCCTCTAAAATGTGCGTTTGTTTTATTTTGTGAAAATGTCGTGAAATACGTACCAACGAATTGAAGAAAAGTTTTCTGAAGCATATGCACATAAACTGGAAGGATACTGCAATGATGAATATTCTAAACAACTTTCTGATACTGGTAGTTTCATGTATAAATGAAGTCCTAAAGTTCTGCGGCACCTGTCGTTCCATGATTACAACAAATTACCTTGTTTCTTTTATTCTTCTAAGCAATGATTCACTATTTATGGAATATGTTGAAAGTCTATATAAAACAATTCATTGAGCCAAGATCGGTAAAAATTTATTTTTGTAACTTAACCGGTTTCGGTGAGCTCAGTCACTATCTTCAGAAGGACCTTTTGAAGATGGTGACTGAGCTCACCGAAACCGGTTAAGTGACAAAAATAATTTTTAGCGATCTTGGCTCAATGAATTGTTTTATATAAACTGTTGATCGCTCTCTAGTTGCGTAAAATGTCTTTTAACTATAATGTTGAAAGTCATTAATTACAATCAATGTTTCAAGTAAAATGTATGTCTTTGACATGGTGCTATGGACGCTTTTAATATAGATTCGAGTACCTTTTCTGTAATTCAAATATGTCGTTGTTCATGTTACTTTCTTCTGATCTAAAATAAAGAGCAAATATTCTGTTTCAAACCGTGATTATGCTTTCTTTTACAGCTAAAATAACAAATGGAATAAATGTGGTAATACAGAATTTCACATAAATCTATATACAAAAGTTACTACTATAATTACGACATTTACAACAATCATTGTAACAATATTTACCCAGTTTATGTTTTCAATTCGTTGGTACGTATTTCAGGGCATGTTCACAAAATAGAACAAATTCACTTTTCAGATAAAACTATGTTACCTTTGAACAACTCGGAATCTTGAAGAATGTAGTTGTGTTCAATTAAGAAAAGTGTGCGAAAACATTTTAGGAATCAAGATAAAAAGAATTCCAGTTGTGAATTTTATATTTTACTTTTTATTTATTTATTTTTGTTTAATTTTTTGTTTATTTATTTATTTTTTTATTCTTCACTTAGATCGATGCTTTGCGGTTGTTTGTGACTGTTCGTTCTGGGTTTTTCGTTGAGATTTTGTCTCAATTTTTTTAAATTTATTTGTATATAATTTTCTCTCTCTTTCTCTCTCTCTCTCTCTCTCTCTCTCTCTCTTTACGTTTCTTTGGTTTTATCGGTCCTTGGCGGGCGTTTGTTCTTTTTGTTTTATTTTGATTGAACAACTCAGTTTTTTTTTTCGTTATAGAGGGCGTTGAACCCTCTGATCGAGCACGCTAAGCTACCACGCCGGCAACCCTCTGATTGAGGGTGCTGAGGGAACGCGTGCATAACAGACTAATGGTCTGCCCATTACGCTGCGAGAGTAGTCCGTAATTCTCGTATCATCGATGGCAAGTTTTATCTGTTAACAAGGCATTTTTAGACATTAGGTATAATTCATTGTACTAAGAACGACGCTTTTTTTTAATATAATTTTCAGTGCGGCTTTGCTTTGAAATGACAACGCTTCAGTTATAATAAGGAAATCATCAAATACAGAAAGCAAGCTGGCGTATGCAAAAGAGGGTCTCGGGCTAAGGATGTCGTGTGACTGATTTCCGAAAGCCTAATGTACGCTGTGTTCCTTCCAGGCTATAGTCATTCGTAACCAGTAAAGGCAAATAAAGTAAACTTAGAACAAACTACCAAGGCAAGAAGATGATAATATTTTAGCGGAGAAAGATAATGAAAATGTGGGAGAGATATTAAAATAATAATGTAAAGAGGTAAAAGACAAAAAAAGGAGAATGTTTGTCAAAACTAAACTCAAATATCAAATAATGTTGGCTGTTTGTTAAAATACGGTCAGAGAGAATGTTATGGATTGGGTGCATAGATATTGTCACAGTAGTAGAGTCTTAATCGTATCGTCCATAATTTTTTATTATTTATGTTTTTATTATTTTCTCCGAAATGTTTGCAAAAAAGTTATAAAACTAAGGCAAGTATAAAGTGGGCCGTAAAACACGCCAGTGAGATTTTTCTTTTACATGTAATAGGTTCGGTAATACCGCGAAATCATTCTTTCGCAGTTTTCGCTAAATATGTGTAAACCCAAAAAAGCATGGTTCTAGAAAACAATATTTTTATCAACGTGTTTGTAGTCAGATCATCATTATTTGACTACTTCCACCGTTATTTCATCTTTAGTTTGTAGCTGTGTTCCATGGTTACGGTCTGAAGTACGAAACTTACCGAAAGTAATTTTAGTTATCTCTAAAATGCTCATGACAACAATAAGTTACACTCTAACACCGAGAAGAGCACTATTATGGTTTTCATATGCAAGTAACTGAGAGTACCTTCATTACGTTGACTGCGACTCGGCAAATGTCGCATAATCTTTATTTCGAATTTGTAACTCTTGGCAGCAATAAACATTTTTCGTGTTACATACTAAACTTTCCATGTTCGAAGTGAGCAACTAACATATCAACGTTTAAATTAAAGAAATTCTAATCCGAAAAATTAAATTCCGTTTTCTGTTATCACTCTTTGCTACTGCTATTGATTTGTTGTTGATATAGTAAGCCTTAAGTTACAATCATTTTGCACTTAAATTATTAGGTAATAGCGTATCTTTGGGTATTTTTTTCCTCTTCTTTGAATCCACTTAAATTGTTTTCCCTTGTCTCCTGCATGTATAACAGTAAAACTGAGACATATCATATATAAATATCTCTAGAAATACTTTTCCCGAGTTAGAGATAATTCTTACAACAACCGACAAATTGCTTCATTTTCCGTTATCATCAATAAACAAACTAAATGCTCATATCATAATTACTAATATCATAATTACTAATACACTGATCTGGGGTCTACACGATAATATTTTCGTTTCTTGACAAAAGCTTGTTAACTTAGGTCAATCACATTTTCACTACATTTTCTGCTAATCCTCCAAAACCTCTTCATTAATTCATTGTCTGTTACTTCATTTCGATTGCACAATGCACATCCCCTCCTTCTGCTGTTTCTTTCTTGGAGAGTAGTTACATTTTCTTCTTTCTAACTTCACTTCTGTTTTCTGTCAATAATTTCTTCTTCTTATTGAGGTTTTCTTCTTTTAACTGGTCTTTAATTTCGTTGCACTAATGACGTTAAAATTTCATAGCTGTTTGATTTTTATGTGAAGTACTACCCAAACTCAGGCGTTTCCAATTCATTTATTTATTCGAATCTTCCGCTAGGCCATTTCATTTTCCTTTCTCTGTCCATATCCTCCTCCTTCCTCTGGAAGTCCAACTGCCCCTCCGTCCTCTCGCTCTCCATCATCTTCCCCCCTTTTATCTCCCTCCTACTCCTTCTCCTTCTCTACATCCTTTTCCTCCTATTGTCCTCGTCCTATCTCTATATCCAACTACATGCTCCACCCCACCTCCTACTATAAATGAAGATACGTGTAACCCACAGTAACATTTCCTTCATAATGTATTTATTCTAATGTTCCATTAGACCATGACATATTTCCCCCTCTCCCCCTTCAACTGTTTCTGTCTCCTTTCTCCGTTCGTCTCGTTCTGCCCCTGTCTCTATCAATCTCCTCCTCTTCCCTCTCTCTGTTCACCCCTTTCTTCTCGTACTCTATGGGCCTAGTTCTGTTCCATGCGGTAGCTGATCGTGTTTGTTCCTTGATGTTCGATGTGTTCTTGGCTCAGCTTTTTTTATTGCAGTGGGCGTTCAGGCCCCTGACCTGGCGCTTTGAGCCACGGCGCCCGGCAGCTAACTGCGCTACACCGACAGACGCTGTAATTGAATTAATAGTTAGTACTTACGCTTATTTGTAAAATTTCAAAGTCGATTTTCTCGAGAATTTTTTTGAGTTGCGTCGAATGACTTTGGCTGATTGTTATTTACGTTCTGAACTTCACGTGCTATAAATATAAAAAAATTCTAAAATCCGATACCCATGTGGTCTCCTTGTAAGATCCACGAAAGGTATCTTGCGTGCAATTTCTAACATCGGAAAAAAATTATGTCAAAAATTTTGCAGTTCATTATCAATTTCTGATCCACAAAAATATCCTTGCACAAAAATAAAATTCGCATGGCAGATATTACGTACATAGTAGCACCAGGAAGGAACGGTATGGATGCGTGGAATATTGTATATGCCTAGTCGGAATTTTCAGTGTTGAGAAGTGCTGCCGGTCGCTGCGCGCGTGCGGGCGCCAACGAACGCTCGGTACGCTCAGTCGGGTGGTCGTCACGTCTGATCGGTTGCTGAAAAAACAAAAACGGAAACGAGCGTCCGACTGGTGGACGGTGGCGTGCGTTTGGGTGGGAGGGGAAGGGAAGTCGTTGCCGGCGAGCAATCTTTCCCGTTAGAGGGTGAAGCGACGCGAGAGGGGCGGCGAGTTTAGCCTGCCTGTAGTCTCCAGCCGAGTGCAAAGCCGTGTGACGCGGCGCGGGGAGCGGAAAATGGGCGGCGGGCGCGTGTGTGCGTGCGCTCGCCCGCCGTGGGGGCCGAGCTGGCAGCGTGCTGTGTGTCCAGCGCCGCCCACGCTGTTCGAGGAGCCGGCGGGGGCGGCGGCGGCGGCCGAGGCCGGCGGCGAGGCATGCGAGCCCGCTAGCGCGCCGCCCGCCGCCCGCCTGCGCGCGCCCCTGGCCTGACGCAAGGCCCTCCGCAAAGGTAAGGAAGCCACTCCTCTCACCTCACCTCACCTCTCACCGACACCCGGGAGCACCGCCGCCGCCTGCTCACCAGCTACAACACTGCCAACGACTGCGCTTCACCAGCAACGTGCATTGGCTGCTCTTTAGTTTCGTCGCTGTCGTCGTCACAATACCCTCTTAGGAAATGTCTAGCACTTTTCGAGGATATCTGACCAGAGCACTATCTGTCTTGGCCTCCCTATATAACAACCAGAAGCAAATTTAAATAAGTCTTCGTTTTTGAAGGCGAAAAAACGGCTTTTGTTTGCTGCAATTTATTTTATTTCTCCCAGACGCGTTTCGCCTTTTATTTCAAAGGCATCTTCAGTGGACCCCCCAGGGGGCTCACGGTTCTTTCGTGAGTACGTGCGTGGCGAGCACGGGTCCCCGAGCTAATGCAGTCTTCCTTCCTTCTTTCCTTCCCGGACTGCATTTCCTTTCCCCCTCCCTTCCTTCCTTATCCTCACTCTTTCCCCTCCCCACCGGGGGACTGATAACCTCAGTAGTTTATTCCCCCTATCCCAACCAAACAACCCAACCCATCTTCAGTGGAATCTACAAGTACAATATTTTGTGACGTATAGTTTCGAGATTATAAACAGTTCACGCATTGTTTCCCTTCTGAAAAAAATTACGTGAACTGTTTATAATCTCGAAACAATACATCTCACAAAAAATTGTACTTATAGATCCTACTGAGGATGCCCATAAAATAAAAGGCGAAAAGCGTCTGGGAGAAATAAAAGGCGAAACGCGTCTAGTACAAATAAAAGGCGTTTCTTCACCTCCAAAAACGAAGAATGTCGGCGCTTGCTGCGGAAGATGACCACTCAAACAAAGTAAAAAAGAAGTTTATGACGCGAGTTTTGTTTAGCTACTGTCTTGGACTCCCCATATAACAACCAGAAGCTTTTTTTTAAAAAAAAGTCTTCGTTTATGAAGGAGACAAAACGCCTTTCGTTTGCTGTAATTTTTTTTTTTTTTTCTCCAAGAAGCGTTTCGCCTTTTTTTTAAGCCATCTACAGTGGAATCTACAATTTTTTGTGAGATGTATTGTTTCGAGATTATAAAGAGTTCACGTAATTTTTCTCTTACGTAAAAATTTACGTGAACTGTTTATAATCTCGAAACAATACATTTCATGAAAAATTGTACTTGTAGATCCCACTGAAGATGCCTTTAAAATAAAAGGTGAAACGCCTCTGGAAGAAATAAAAGGCGAAACGTGTCTGGGAGAAATAAAATGAATTTTTTCACCTTCAAAAACGAAGAATTTCGAGGATTTCTGCAGAAGATGACCACCCAAACAAAAAACAAAAAGTGTATGAAGCGATTATTGTTTAGCTACTGCGGGCAGGGATGGTTAACCCTTTCAGTCCCACATTATGAAATCAGCTTTGGGAAAATTAAAATTCAGTCTTTTCTGTATTAATACAGTGCAGTAAACATCAGAATATGTGTTTCAAAACTTGTGGTCTAACTATTGATTTTTTACGTCATGTATTTCATGCACAACAGAGACGTTTGTATCGAGGTATTTTATTACTTGGATGTTACTTTGTTGATAGTTAACACTGCCACATCATTAATGCTAGCATAATCTTCGCCACAGCAACAACGACAAGAAAATTCACGGCTGAAATAAAGTAACATGAACCACTCCCAAGCTCACACTAACAGCCACGTACAGACGGCAACACAGCACAACCTTCACGATGGACAGATTAATACCTCAGAAGTGGCTACACGCCGTACCAAGCGACAAAATGTCGTACTTGAAGCATGTTGTTCATCAACAAATATGCAACTTTAAGGATTGATGGACAAAATACGGTATAAATCAACTTTTAATACGTTGTTGTCCAGCAACAACACTGGTAATGAGAGGGTTAAGGAGGGAGGGGGTGAGGCGTGAAGAAATCACTAACATTAAAAACAGGGATAAACAGCCTTGATAGCATTTAAACCTTTATTTGAAGTACAAATCGATTTCAGTCAGTGTCTGACCATCTTCAATGCTAGAATCTAAACCCTGTAGGCCCACAAATACTAGCGGTTTGCATGTTAACATTATACAAGAACTGAATACAGTGGATGTCAATCATATACACTATATAATTGGCATCCACGGTATTCAGTTCTTGTATAATGTTAACATACAAACCGCTAGTATTTGTGGGCCCACGGGGTTTCGATTGTAGCACTGAAGACGGTCAGACACTGACTGAAATCAATTTGTAATTCAAATAAAGGTTTCAATGCAACCAAAGCTGTTTCTACCTGTTTTTAATGTGGTCACTCTGCACCGGACTCCAGATGGAGTCGTCAGAGTTTTAGTCTGCGTACGAGGAAATTTTCTAACTGTGCTATCCTTAAATTTGTTGTTTAAAATTTAGAGGAAATTTCTCATGTTCTCTGTCTCTCTCGCTCGCTCGCTCTCTCTGTAGCGTGGTCAGGGGAAGCTAGAACGTCCCCCTCTCCTCCTGGATTCGCTACTGATCCGATTTAATGTTTTCCCAACCTTTAGCTTGCTTATAGAAATCTTAGATGTCCGACCAGGTCACATCCTATTTACTCCGCAATATATCGGCAGAATTACACTTGCTATCTTCAGGGAGTCACTGATAAATGATGCTACCATCCACAGCGTTAGCCGCTCTGATAACGAAAGGAGTGAAATGGTGGAGGGAGTGACATACAGATATCGAAACAGTTTTGCATCACTTGTGCATGCTATAAATACATCCGTCCTCTATGTTCTTTGACATGCTTTAAAAGCCTTGTTCCGTTGAACTCTCATTAAATGTGAGCAAACTATCCATAATTCCACCTATCTAAAGCTTATGTAGGTGATGTGTACATTCATTCAATACACAGTGTAGGAGCAATATATGGCATTTGTAGACATTGCATCGACCTTCTCCGATGTCAATATGAGGAAGCCCAACTTTGGATCGTAGATGGATTGCTCCTTTATGTAAACAAAGACCTTCATTAAGATGAGAAGTTGCTGGTCGAACACTCGCGAGTCTGAGTGGTATGGTGACGACCAGGAATCGTTTTTTGCTACAGACACTGTTCGTAACTGCTCCTTATTGCTCACAATAGGCCAGCAAAGGAAGCATATGACCGGTGTCTGCGACTTCTCGCCCGAATGATCTCCTACCAGTCTGCAACCATGATAAATACCGGGAGACAGCTGTCAGGCCTTTGCAAAGATAAGGCCACCACGTCCCACCGCCGACAGCACTCACACTGCAGAAGCACCCCAACGCCGCCTGAACACCAGCAACAGCATTGCCAACGACTGAACTTCACCTGAAACGTGCACTGACTGCAGTTTAGTTTCATCGCTATCATCGTCAGAATATCCTCTTCAGGAAATCTCCAACAAATGTCGAGGATAACACGTGACCAGAGCATAGGGTGTCCTTCCATTCTAACCGAACTAGATGACGCAGTGGTAACACACTGGACTTGCATTCGGGAGGACGGACATCCTGATTCAGGTTTACACCCTAAATCACTCCAGCCGAATATCGCTGAAAAAAAAATTCCAAGCGTGAACTCAGTATCTAATGACCACAATGTCGAAGGGACGTTAAGCCATAACCTTCGCTCCATCTTCCTTCATCTATCTTGGCCGGCCCAGATAACTTCCAGAGGAAAATTTAAAATAATAACTGTCAAGCGAATCATGTTCAACTACTAGAGATGGGACGTGGGTAAATGAGAGTGAAGTATTCAAATGTTTGTATAGCTTATGGGACTTAACTACGGGGTCATCAGTCCGAGTGAAGTATTCAGACCCAGTGGCGAGTCCTGGATTTGCGTCTGGGAGGGGGCTTGAGTTCATAGAAATTTTCTGTCACCATGCTGTTGCCAATCGTATTTTCTAGAAAAAAGGATGAGCGAGAAGTCTCGATAGACGCATTGACTATTTTAGAGGTGAGGGCTGCAGTGGGTTCTGGATCTACATCTACATCTAAATGCATACTCCGCAAGCCACCCGATGGTGTGTGGCGGAGGGTACCTTGAGTACCACTATCGGTTCTCCCTCCTATTCCAGTCACGTATTGTTCGCAGAAAGAAAGGGTGTCGGTATGCCACTGTGTGGGCTCTAATCTCGCTGATTTTATCTTCATGATCTCTTCGCGAGATATACGTAGGAGGCAGCGATATACTGTTAGACTTCTCGGTAAATATATGTTCTCGAAACTTCGACAAAAACCCGTACCGAGCGACAGAGCGTCTCTCCTGCAGAGTCTTACACTGGAGTTTATCGATCATCTCCGTAACGCTTTCACGATTACAAAATGATCCTGTAACGAAGCGCGCTGCTGTCCGTTGGATCTTTTCTACTTCCACTATCAAACCCATCTGGTACGGATCCCACACCGGTGAGCAGTATAGGGAAATGGCAAGGGTCTGATTCGTCATTATCCGATGTGATATTTTTCCGACGTATTTCTAGTTCGTGGATGTCCAGCCGGGTCACATCCTATTCACTCCACGAAATTTCGGCAAACCTACACTTTGCCATCATCCGGTAGTCACTGATGAATTACGCCACGTCCACAGTTCAAAATTTTCCAATGTTTGTAAACCTGTTAGACCAAACTGTTATGGTCATCAGTCTCTGGACTTACAAAATACTTAAACTAACCTACGCTAAGAATAACACTGGCGCCATGCCCGAGGTTGGACTGGAACCTTCGGTGGGAATGACCGCCCAATCCGTAGCATGATGCCTTAAGACTAGGCGACCACTCCACACGGACCGTCCACAGTGGCGGCCGCTCTGATAACAGAAGAAGCTGAGTGGTGGAAGGGGCAACGGTCAACACACACACATCAGAAAAAGTTTTACGTGTATGCCGTAATCACAGTCATTCAGTGCCTACAATGACATAGATGGAGAACCTTCTCATGAAATGTAGTTTGTACCTTCATTCAATATGCAGTTTAGGAACGTTCTTCGATGTCAGGAAGGAGAATATCAAGTCTGATGGCACACAGATTGTTCATTTATATCAGCAATGATGTGGTAAGAATCAGAAATCGTTTTCAAACTACAAGCACTTCCCCTTACTGGTCACCCTAGACCAGCACATGCGGGAGGCAATCGGTATCTGCGACTTAACATCCGAATGAACCCAAGCCAGATTACGAACATTGTAAACAATGACTTTGTAAGCGTCACCTGGAGGCAGGTGGCAAACAACACTGTACGAAATAGACTGAACAACAACTCTGTGCATTCGAGACGGCATTGGAGAGGTCCCAGCCCTTAAACCAGATACCATGCTGCACAGTACACGTGGGCCCAAAAGCACCTAGACTGGACTATGGACATCGGCGCAGTTCTCTTCACAGATGAAAGCTGCGTATGTCTCATACCAGATTAACGCCGACAAAGTGTGTCTAGCGAACCTGGTAATGCTGTACGCCGGATATATAACGGCAGTCGATTACAGCAAGATGGCCGATCTGAGCGGGTATCATATGGGGGTTCCGGACGCCATAGTTTCCCATCATGAGGAAGACCACCCACCTACCTATTTCTGAACCGTTTTCAGAATTTCTGAGGAGGATGCAAGTTTTTGGACGACAATTCCCGAATCCATCCTGTAGGAATTAATGATTTCATCAACTGCGCATTTCACGATTGAATTGACCCGCACATTCCTCCCAGTATGAATCCAATTTAATGTGCTTGGGAAAAATTTAAAGGAGCTATGCGAGTACGTCCTAACGAAACACAAAATCTAAGAAAGTTAAGCAACATTACCATTAAAGAATGAAGTATGTTAGACGAGTAGTGGTTAAAGAAAACTCGCGGGCTCCGTAACACCCAAAGTAGCAGTCTTGCATTCATACAAGGGGTCATACCATTGAGTGAGGTTACTACACAGTGGGATTACCTCAAGAAAAGTGATATTAGGCTCTATTTGAATAAAAATAAGGGATCAGTTTTTGCTCGAAGGCAAAAGGTACTCTAGTAAGTACCAGGAGAGCTTGTGGCAAAAATTGGGGCCTGAGCCCCAAGGGTATGCACTGGATATACACCACAGTGATTAGACCCAGAATCACCTATGGGGCGGTCGTGTGGTGGAAGAAGGTAGAACAGCAGGTTGCTGCTAAGGAGCTTGGTAAGGTGCAGAGATTAGCCTGCTTAGCCATTACAGGCGGAATTAGCAGCACACCAACTGCTGGGATGGAAACCATGCTGGATATGCCCCCATTACACCTTTGGGTCAAGATGGAGGCAGTGGCTGGTGCATACAGACTCAAAACTGGCAAAAACTGGAACTCTTTGGGATATCCAGAATCTCACACTAAAATAGTGAGTGAGGTAAATATAGAAAAGGTTGGGGAAATGCCAGCCGACTATATTATAACCCCATACTGCTTCAACAAGCCTTTCAATATAACAATTGGAAGTAGGGAGTAGTGTGAAAAAATAGTTCGACACCGTACGGGGGATATTGTCTGGTTCACAGACGGGTCAAAATCAGACCAAGGCGTTGGGGCCAGGTATGCGGGGTGCAGCCAAGACTGGAGGGCGTCATCTCTCTAGGGAAACTGGCCTCAGTATTCCAGGCCGAAATCACTGCCATCAGGGTCTGTGTGGAGGAGAATCGTAGCATCCTACAACAAGCTCCTACAACAAAGTCTATAATTGTTGCAGAATGTCACAGGGTTCTGGTGGAGCTAGGGGAAAGCAATAGAGTAAACCTATTGTGAGTCCCTGGCCACTCGGGGATCAGTGGCAACGATCATGCCGACAGATTAGCCAGGATGGGGGCAGAGACTCCATTTATTGGACCGGAACCTGTCCTGACAATCACCAAGGGCTACGTAACTGGCTCAGAAGACAGCACATAGAATATTGGACCAAAGTCTATCAACAAAAACATGGCAAGGTAATGATGCCAAAGCCATGTTTTAAAAGAAGCTCTGCAATCCTGGGCCTGAACAGGAGAGAGATTAGACTCATGGTTCGATTGCTGACAGGCCATGGGAATTTCAAAAAACATCTACATACAATGGGAATAACAGAAGAGGACCCAAAATGTAGGATCTCTGATGACGGTGATGAAACTGCATCACATCTAATCTTCGAATGCATTGCACTGGAGAGTAAAAGGCACAGAACATTTGGGACAATCAGACCCAAAGAAATTGTGTCTAATAAAGAACTGGTAAAGGGACTCCTTGCACTGTTCAAGGACATTGTTTGGCTTTATTAGATATACAGGGAGCGATACCGCGCAACAAACTTAGTTTCGGTGCGGGCACTGGCGGGTTGGACCAAGACTGTTTTGATTTCCCTGAGAAAATCAAATCAAATCAAGGGATCAGTTGCGGTTTGTTTGTCAATAAACTGAAAGATTTATTACATTATAAACACCAACTCACCATAGTATAGAATATCATAGAACTTTTGTTTAGTGCATGATGCAAAACTGTTTTTGATGTGTGTATAGAACGCCAAGAGGAACACAGCAGTGCTAATCAGGGACCACCTAAAGATGACATCGTGTTGGTTTGCTGATATATCGTGAAGTAAATATGGTGACCGATAGGTCACCCGAAAATTCTACAAATTAAATAGCATTGCTGCCTCTATTTTTCGTCTGATCGTTACGAAAATAGGCGATCAGTAGTATTTTTAATTGGCAACCTGCAATTTTTTATTCGATATCCCACTTTCTGTATTCAAGACATTTTCAAAATTGTTTAACTTGTTCCCTTAAACACATCATTCCACGTGATAAGGAAAAGGAATAGGGACCTTTAATACCACTTGGTAGTACCGTAATTTATTTTGGGCAGAAAAAGATGTAAAAAAGTGAGTATGTGAAGAGTGAAAATCGTAAATGGAGGCAGAACCTAACTAGACAACGAAACACTCGTAAGATCAAAGCAGCTAAATTGAACACATTGAAAATATGATATCTTAAGATATGGCTCCAACACTGATTCCTAAGAAGGGAGACTGCGATAACATTATTTCGCTCCTGGACGAAAAGTAATTTTTGCTGTCAAAGATAAATGGGACATTTTCACAGTACTTGGGACAATATTCAAAAAACTGCTATATTCTTCCTTGAGTAAATCTACAATCAGTGCTTGCACAATACGTTTTATTGCCCGTTAGGTTGCTTATATTTATGCTGCTATACCCAGTTTTTGCTCCCTTATATAATCTTCAGAGCTTAAGTGCGTGCTCAAGCATTCCCAACGCTGAACAGCACTGTCTCATTCACAGCTGACCCAGTTTTAACCTAAAAGAACTGAGTCACAAGTACTACAACGATAATCCTAGTATTAAATAACATGTCTATACGTTTTATTGGCATCTCTAACTCGTGCCATACAAAGCATAGATATGGTTATTAGTGTCGCAGTTCTTTCTCTTCCACTGGAAATATTAATCCGTATATAAAACTTTTGAGAGCACCGCAATGCCATATCAATTTAACGTTAATTCACTTCTGAAGTACAGAAAACTTTTCAGTCTTAGTACGAACGGTTTTCTGTGTTATGATGTATTTACATCCTGTGAGAAATTTGTGGCCTGTCCCTGACTTTATAACTTTTTAGTAATATTAAGTGAAATTAGATAGAACATTTTATAAAACGATCTCATTCAAGCGCTCTGAAATTAAAAATGTTTTCCGACGTGTATTAATCCCACATACAACAGGTAAGCTACTAATTATTTCTTCTCTGTAATCCGAACATCATCTCATTGCTCGTTTAACTTACCACTCTCAGAGCATTTTGCATAACGCATGGACAGTTCCTTTCTCAACTTTCAATATTTTCGTAAAGTAAAAGTTTTGGCTATAGTTCGTGCAGTACTTTCTTTTCCATTAGATGCTCGTAGCAACGCGCTATACGAATCATTTGCGTTAGTTACATTCCTTTTGATGCAGATATAAGATATGACTTTAGCTTCACTGATAAATTATGGCTTGTGAAACCACGTTTCTTACTTTTTACTGTAAAGATTTTTATACACCACATGTTCAGTTTTGTCTTGCAATATAAGATTTTTTCCGTATTTAAAAAATATTTAAGTGGCAACAGAAAATTTTCAACATTAAAAGATGCTTTCAGCAACTATAATCTTCGGAAACCACCAATCAGGAACAATAGGTAATGCTTTTTTTCGTAAACATTTGAGAATGACGTAACGACCAAGAATACGTTTTATTCTTAGAAAATGCTAAACTTTTATTTAAACACAGAATGTGGAAATAAGTACAAATGAGAGCCAATATCTGAACCTCTTTTGAATACGTTATTGTGACATAATAGTAGCTTCCTTTGTCATAGCCTTATGATGTCATGTTTCCATGACACTTCTAAACTTATATGTACATTTTTCATGCAGTCTGAAATAATCTCGCCTCCTCTAATATCCTAATGCAGTGTCCAAATTTTTTGAAGGAATAAGTAATGTTTTTTATGACTCTTATTTATACATCAGTATCTAATAACCGTCAAAGTTGCACCGAAGTTGGATTTATTATTTAAGACCGGTTTCGAATATATTTTATCAGTATTAGAGTCAATCAATAATACAGTATTATGATAAGGATATCACCACCTTGTATGACACCTTCGTGGGGGTCATCAATTCTTGTGAACTGCAACACACCCGGTGCCTCCCTTCGGCATGGTGTGGTTGAGATCATGATTTGTCTGCCTGCTTCACCTTTCACCATCGTTCAGTATCAATTTCTGGTGGTTGTCGACAAATTCTAGCCGTTGTGAGCGATGCCATAGTGTTAATAGAGGCACCCGTGTACGGCCAATGCCACCTAGTTACAAGGCCTGTGCGCTGCTGCCAACAGCAGTCGTAACAAAGCAAACTATTTGCCTCATGAAGCATTGTGCTGAGTATGGGAATATGTACACATTGCATAATGACTCTCTCAATGTTTTTTGTGTTATCTATGTGGTTCTCCGTGCAGATTTTTACTGGCATGAGAGAAAATGCCTAATATGAATCTCCCGATTCCAACATTTGTAAGATATCTCCTAATAGTTCATAAACATCTTATACCAAAACAAATTTGTCTGTGAATCACATAAATAACATTAAGTACATTCTGAATCACCGTGTGTAATGTGTATGTATTTCAAACTCATCATAACGCTACATAAGACAAATAGTTTGCTTGTATTATGACTACTCTTGGTAGGCAGCGCACAGGCCTTGTATCTAGGTGGCGTTGGTACGGCGCCAGCTCTCATTCCCCTTGTAACCACAGTTCCTACAGACTGTCCACAAGAAGAGGTGTTTAAAACATCCTGTGTGAAATGAGCCATGATTAGCTATTCTGTTACCCTTCTATCACTAGTGACGAAACGTATCAGATTTTGTCTATTACAGGCATCGATGGTGACTGGGGGGGGGGGCAGTTCATCTGTTGTGGTGTGTTACACCTACATCCGGCCATTCATTATGCTCTCTGGACACGGTTTAGCGCGTAAAGCCGAATCCCTGCACCACTGCCGAAATCGAAATTCTCATTCGTCGGGCACTGACCACCATACTCTGCTAGAATAACGACCTTGTACGTAACGCAAATCACTTGCATAACCATGTCTCATGTGGTGCGCAAACTTCACACCTGCGCCACTTGTGCCTACTATCCCATGACACTTGCTATTATGTGCTATTACACATGTGCAATTGTTGAAATCAAGTAAGTTAATATAGGTGCTAAATGATTTAGGTCAATAAACATCGTGTGGCTTAGAAAACGATATAAACTTAATATCTATAGTTCCATCTTTTTAATTTTTCCCTCATTTAACTTTTGACACACAGTTTTCTTAAATCTTTAACATCATCGTTTGGGTCTTTGATATTGTTTTGCTCAAATCCAACATTAGCAAAAGCAAGAGAAGACAAAATAGTAGAAAAATACGGGCTGGAGGAAAGAAATGAAAGAGAAGGCTGCTTGGTAGAATTTAGCGTAGATCACCGTTGCTGAATCGCTAGACTGTTTGCGTAGAAGAGTCTCGAAAAAACACTGGAAGGTTTCAGATTTATTTTATACAGGTAAGACCGTTTTAGGAATAAAAATGTAAACTGTAAAACATTTTCAGTGATAAATGCAACTTCTTGCCAGTGGTTTGTGGTTATTTAGTGCTGATAAAATTGAAGATATTACAGTAAGGTAAAAATCAAGGAGATGGGACTACAACTCTCTCCTTCCGTTTGCAAGATGTACCCCAGTCTCTGATTGTGTCAGAGCAACTCTACACGTGTGGTTTCGGTTGGTGGTGTTCAAATCCGTCACACCTACTAACTTTGCGTTTAAAAATTATGTCCCATTAGCTGCAGAAGATGCGCAATTCAATTGGCTCATACAGTAATGTTGGATGAGACTAATTTCGATCATTCGGGTAACTTCTAATCTATTCGCCTTGTAGTAAGGAAAACACTTTTAGAGCGTTCTGAGTTGCTATTGTTAATTATATTTATAATCGTACTCCATCATACTCTCATCCAATGACATACATTAACGATGGTCACCTATTAAGTACTTTACACACTTCATTTAGCGAACACTTTTGGAGAACCAGCTAACATGACCGTCCCCCGTGGCTTACGTCTGGCGAACAGCCGAGTGTCAGAAATTGTCTGCATCAGCTCTTACCCCTTTGTACAATGACAAGGCTAACATTTGCTCGTGTTCTTATTTAGTAATCCTGCCAGAGATCTGGTGATTTTCGTGTCTACACCCCTCTGCAAACTCTTGGCCTGTCTCTTGACATATACCCGTATATGAAAGTCTTGGTCCCAGCGCCCAACTTGCAGTAACACATACAAGTCACGCCATCTTGCGTGTCCCATTGTTGTACCGCGTAATGAAATCTTAATTATGACACAGATTGTAGACATTTTACTCTTTGAAGTATTCAAGTATTACTAGATATTTATAAGTTGAAACGATCAGAGGTTGTTGAGTGTCTGTAGACAGATGAAGGGAGTATTAGGCAACTTTAGCTGAAATGGGTAAGGAATACAGCAGAAGAGGTGTAGGTAGCTTTCAGGGATGAAATAGTTCAGAAATCGTGAGACTAAATAAGAAAAGTCAGGGCCTACTATAAATCCTACGATATCACAGGTAATGTTGAGTGTAATTAGTGAAAGAATAAAACATTCAAATGAGGCGATTTGAGTAGGCAAAAGGAAATTCAGACGGCTAAATAATGACACTAACAAAAAGTGCGAAATAGCTCAAAATAGATAGTGGACAAATGTCAGTCTATAGAATCTTATATACTTATGGGGAAAATAGACTCCAACTACATTAGAGAGACCTTTGTACGAAAAAGAAGCAGTGGTATAAATATCAAGAACCCGGATATGAAACCATTATGAGTATATAAGGGAACATTGGAAGGTAATACAGAGAGACGATACAAGGAAAATGATGTTGACGGCAATATCTCAGAAAGAGATGATGATATAGAGGAAGATTAAATGGAAAATAATTTCACAGATTACTGGAAAATTATGCCTAAACAACACCCATGGAGTTGGGGAAAATGCATCAGAACTACTGATAAGAGCCAACTACGACGGACTATTCCACCTGGTGTTAAAGATAGAGGACATAGGTAGAATATTACCAGACTTAAAGAATAATGTGATAATCCAAATTCCAAAGAAAGCGGGTCGTGACAGGAGTGAATATAACCGAACAATGAATTTTATAAGTTATGGTTGCAAAGTACTGATTTATTTATAGGAGAATGGAAATTAATGCAGGAAAATTAGTTCTAGCTCCGGAAAATTCGAGGCAATATTGATCCTATGGTTTATCATAGAAGATATATTATTGAAAGAAAAGTCCATATTTATAGTATTTATAGACTTAGCTCAAGCATTTGACAATGTTTAGTGGAATACACTCTTTGAAATTCTGAATGTACTAGGGGTAAAATTATGGAGCGTAAATTTATTTACAACTTGTACAGAAACCAAATGACAGTTACAAGAGTAGAAAGGATTTAAAGGCAAGCAGTGGTTGAAAATGCAAAACACGCGATTGTGGCTTATCCTCGGTGTTATTCAATTTGCATATTAGGAAGCTGCGAAATAAATTAGAAAGGAAATATGAAAACGAGAGGGATACTAATAAAGTTTCGTGATTTGCCGATAGCATTGTAAGACTTCGAAGGTCAGTTAAACGGGCTGGACAGTGCCTTGAAAGAAGGATATAAGATGAACATATACTAAAGCACAAGAAAGATAATGGAATGTAGACGTATTAAATCCGGTTATGACGTAAAAATGAGACAGTAGAAGGAGAAGATGAATCTTGCTATTTGAAAGGTTAAATAACTTATTACGACCGAAATAGAAAGGAAGTAAAATGTCGGTTGACAAATTCAAAAAAAAAAAAAAAATCGAAGAGAAGTTTGTTAACATCATAAACTGACTAAAGGAAATTATCGGAAGATATTATACATACTGAGGGGTCAATTTTTTAGGGAAATGTGAAGGGAAAAATTGGAAGAAGGCCAAGAAATTAATACAATAAGTAAGTTGAAACTGATGTAGATTGCAGTAGTTGTTCGAAGATGAAGACGCTTGTACAGGTTTTGGTAACATGAAAGTTAGATCAAAGTAGTGTTCGGACTGAAGACCACAGCTACCCAACGATTCGCATTAGACGATTTGGCAAGATACAGAAATGCTAATAACTAGTATTTTCCATGAGATTCCAATAATGCAGATAATTCATTGTAATTGTAAAACTGGGTGTTATTAGATCCTTATTTAATGAAGTACCGCAGAACTCATAACAGACAGACCTCAATAATATGAGAAAATTATCTTCTTAGAATTAAAAATATATTGCACTAGCATATATGGTCTGAGAATTTTATAGCTTCAAGTATTAATTGTCGTAGGTAAAATTACTACATCAGTTTCTCTGAGATATTTCTGTTTTAGAAACCTAAACAGCTTGCGCGCAGATTAGTCTTGCGTAGAAATTTTCAGAAAGCTGCTGCTGATATTTATATGCACCACTGCCTGAGTGTTGAATGAAAAATCACCGGTTTTTAATGTAGATTATCTCAGATGCAAGAACATGTAAGCTTCGTCGTTCTATTCGGTTGCACTGTTGTGAGAGTTGGCACAAAAGATGCATGCCAGCACTGCATTTACACATACTTGAAGGTAAGGACCGAATAGGTAGTACTTTTGTTTCGCTACAGTGACGTAATACTTCACACGTAAACACGGTGTGTTGCCTCTTGAACATGTTTAATTTGTATTTTAGACCAATTTTTGCTATCAACTGCATTGGAGCTCACATGCACCTGAACGCGAAGCAGACATACTGTGATTATCATTTGCACTGGCATGGCTTGACGTGAAAGCAAGTTTTGTATACGATTTCATTGTCTAGTACAATATAACACTTGTCTACAGTATCTGTGTTCCCCCCAAAAATGCGACGCAATTTCCAAAAAGCACCATTATCTGAGATCCAACACACGAAATCAATTATCAAATAGAAATTCGTAAGCAGTGTTTCATTCGTATCAATACTTATAGTTTGTTGCGTTCCTTAAGATTGTTGTTGTAGACTTTGGCGTATCATTTTAATGTGTAAGTAGTAAACGAATTTAAAAAAAACTGCTAAAATTTCAATCAAATAATACTGATCCGTTATTTATAAGTTTACTTCAGACTTCTAGAACTCTGCATGATTTCTTCCAACCTGCAGCCTGCATTCTGTCATACACTTTCCCCGTAAATATTTCTTTAGTTTATCTTCTTTATATTCTTCACAAAAGTAGATGCAAGAAATGAAATGATATATTAAACAAATCATTCATGTAACTTACTCATTGTGCTCGCGTTACTAATTTCTGTAATAATCAACCTACTAACACATCAGCAGAAAGCAGTATATTTCGAAATAAACTATGTACTGTAGACAGAGTATACATGATTTCAATTAATGATTTTTCAGTCTTGTATTGCAAACAACTTCCATTCCTATGATATAAATATTGTTTGGTAGATTATATCTTACAGATTTTTTTTCCTTTCTTGTACTGTATTGTAGAAATTGGCCGTGCTGAACTGTACTGCGACTACAGCTCTAGTGTATGCAATTTTGTTTTGCAAGGAAATGATGGCAGAAGATATGCTCTTATTTAAATTTGTCTATAAAATTAGCGTATGCATATCTTTCTTTTGCAAGACGAATAACTGCAAGATATTTTAATTGTATTTTTCACATTTCTTTTTTCTCTTCACTTGCCTTCTTGTAATATAATTATTTTTCTTCTTTCCTACACCTTCTGTATCAACAGCGGACAAAGTGTAGCACGTTACCATGGTAAGCTCTTTCTCTCTCTCTGTGTAAGACTTTCCTTACTGAATCTTTCCACCAGCTTTTCTGTCTGCCTTTCTGTCTGTGTGTGTGCCTGTCTGTCAGTCTCTCCTTCTGTCTGTCTCCCTGTTTCCTTAAGTATTTCCTACCTTTTTGGCCTCTGTTTGTGCTCGGTCACCCGCCCTTCCCCTTACCAACTGCGTAGCCAGCATGTACGCCCAACTTTTAATTGGTTAGCAGCGCGCACTCTAAACTGGGCATCCGCGATAAGACTCTGGTAATGGTTAATTCAAGTGCTCCTCACAGAAAAGTTTCTAAATTACTTTATCACCGATCTCCATTAAAACTGAGTATATTAAGTATATGGAAATATTAAAATTAGTTTCCATCTGTTTCTTGTAGTCTATCTTAGTCTTAATTAATTCACATATCGGCCCAATTTTTGGTGGTCTATTTGTTCCTGAAACTGGACTGTTTTCCATATAAGAGTTGGGTTTGCATTTACGGTTTTTAATTTTTGTACATAATAAATTAAATATTATGTAAATGATTCTGTGTATAATAACTTTTATAAATAACTTCTGCATGTTTTTTTGAGTCTTTACTCTAAACATAAATCATTAATAAGGAATGGATATCAGTTTGGAAATAACTACATCAATTTCGAGATAATTGTTCCTGTCTCTTTTCATTTAAACATCTTGGGTAGGGCAACAAAGCTAACTGATTTTGAAAAAAAAAAAAAAATCATATGTAAATACTTGTAAGGAGTTCCAATTATACTGATACCAGAATTTGCCTTACAGATTAAAAGTGAGAAATCTTTTTGAGGTATTACATTTACACATGATGCCAAGTATTGTCTGAAGATGATCGTATCCTAGAGTCGATTTCTCTTAGGAAATCAGTAAGTTCCGGGTACAGTAACTTCACATGTGAATATCAGTTTTTGTATATTCCACCAGTGAAGCATCAGATGAAATGGCTTGCATCCATCATTACGGCATGAATCTATAACTATAGCATCAGTTATGATATACTGCTCGTGCTTAATATAAGCCTGAAGTAAACATCAACAGTGTTGTGGTAAGTCTGTGTCATCAACTTTTCGAAATAGTTACAACATTTCTTTCTTAAGTCACTAAAATGTGTTATGTTTTCCGTATTTTATTGAACATTGATGTAAGTAAAATTGTTTTCTCAAGTGAGTGAATTTCACTGCCAAGCCTAAGGATGTATTTTACCATAAGTGTTCCCAAATTTCCATTTGAACCAATGATAAGTTATGAACAAAACACGTGAATACTGGAGTTACTGCTAAAACTGTTTACGATTGCCTAACAAAGGCTAAACTGTCACTGAGTACTGAGGTTGACGCACAATAATAAATCGAAGTTCTATGAGTGGCATCATATTGTCTGAAAAAGAACGACAACTCGTGACAGTCTTTACATCCTAACGTATAAGCTCGAACTCAACGCTAAAGACTGTTTTCTACCTGAAATCGGAACTTGCTTTTGGCAAGTAACTTACAAAAAAGTTAGGTCTGTCACGTCACAAATTGTGATGGCACTGAATTATTGCAGAGAGATATTGATTGACACTTAAGAGTAGGAGGGTTGGTTACCTACGATTTAGTTTCTAACACATGAACGGAACTTAAGGAAATACAAAGACCGTGCACTTCAATCTTCCTCGTGCATCTCATTCGTTTCAGCGGACGACGACATTCTATTACAGTATGAGAAAAAATAAGAAGTCCTGTGAAGTTGGTGTTGATTACAACATTACTGTCGATGGACCAATTGTCAACGACCATATCGTACACGGTACACCGGTCTTCGTTAAATCCCCGAAGTCGGGCTTCGCTAGCAGATGGTTCATCTTGTAAGTTTGCTTTGTGCTGTTGGCAAGCGGGGTGCACTCAGACTTGGTGAGGCCAGTTAAGAAGCTACTTGACGGAGGATTCTAACAATCGTGGGAAGAGTGGTGTCCTGACATATTTACCCTCCATACGGAGGGCTGAAGATGAGACGACAGCCGGTCGGTTTCGTTGGGTTTCCGAGGCCTGTTCTAATTAGTAAACTAGAGCATACTGAAAGATCTACAGTCTTTCTCTTCTCTTTTCTATTCGAATAACAGCATTTATGAAGTATATATAAGAAGATAACAATTTGTACGTCTGACATCCACATTAGTAGAACTCAATCTTAAATGAACGCCCCACTGCAGTTTTGTATATACTTTATGAAAACCACTTCCGGTTTCCTAACATTATAGTTAAATCCTCAGATGGATACCTTTAAATAAAATAAAATAATAACAAATGGTTCATGATTCATAGGAAACTGGAAATGGGTTTTAATCACCAGCATGTTTCTTCCCTCCTTTTTTTTTTTTTTTTTTTTTTTTCCCCTTCTTCTTCTTCTTCTTTTTATTCTACAACTTTCACCTGATGATATAACTATAATGTTAAGCTACAGGTATGCTTTTAATAAAGTATATACACAGTTGCAGTGGTGTGTTCATTTAAAATAAGCAAGAACAACAACACTTAAACAGTACATCACATCTATTTCAAATCTACGAAGAGGCACAATACGACTCGGTGTAAGACCTAGTCCTAATTATAAAGTCATGAACTAATAGCAGTCTTCGGAATAGATAGAGAGTTTGAAGGAATGAAGTGATAGATGTACAATCACGTAAACTAACTTTAGAAGATTAATACAAAGCTAGAATTAGCAAGGAAGCAAATTTACTAATGGATAATAAGGATAAACAAGAGATATTGATGTGTCGAGTGTTTGTAATATTGGGCAGCCATGTATGAAGTTGCCACGGGAATCTGCCATTATTTAGAAAGTATGTAGTTTGGTAAAACAACCTATGGATGAGGATGGATCTTGGGAGTTTCAACTGTCAAATGTCTTGATCACCAAACTTTTATTATTACTCATTATTTCTAGTCTACTGTTCAAAGGTTCTTATGAAATGGGATTAAGAATATAGCTTTGCAGGATATCATGAGAGCTCCGAAGGCTCAGATCGAAAGTCATTTAATTCTTACATACAAAAATTGTGATTTTTTTTAAAAGTGTATGAGAAGTAAAAGGTCTCCAGAACAATCTCTGCGTACAAACGTAAAGGCTTAACATCAGCAGAGGAAATATAAGTTTCGGAGGGGCGTTATCCTTCTGGCAACATAAACAAACAAACGTTAATTGTTTCTACTTTCCTCATTAAATCAACTATTCTCATTCAGATGGAATTTTCATCGCCATAAGAAGTGAATGGGCGACAAAATAAAAACATACTGTTTTCCACAAAGTGACATAAGTTAATTCAACTTGTGAATAGCAGGAAAACTAACTTTAACTGATATAGACAATTCAAATTATTGAATAGTTTGTAATATATTGGAAAAAAAACTTCTCTTGTTATGATTTTTTTTTTTTTTTTTTTTTTCGTGCTGCCGGTGATTTTGCATTGTGTTTCGCTGGAGTGAATACTGCTGTTTTGTGTGAGCACGCAGTACAGCATTAAAATTAGAAGACTCTTTATTGACAGAGTCGTTTCTCTATTAAAACAATTCGTTCGTTAACGATATGTATTGGTTAGAAATACCGTGCATTGTTCATGTGGTTTAACACTGCTGTACCCTGATGAATTTTTCTATTAACTTATTGCTAAAAGCGTTAGGATTTATCACCTTATAGAAATCACTCATTTGCTGCTGTTATCTTAAAATCTACTGCAGCTCAATAATGACTTCATGTTGAAGAGTTTGCTATTTAATGAAATACACTATTACGAAACGACTCATAAGTCACGCATTGCAACATATTGCGAAGTATCACATATACAGTGATTAATATAGGCTATGACCTTTCGACAATGGAACAAGGTCAGTCGAATATTCCTAGTATGAAATAGTCAACTGTGACGCCACCGTTTGAAGAAAATTACACGTTCATACTCTATCCCAAACAGCTAACCGTGAGGAATGACTCCGTCATGCTACGGACTGGTCGGCCGTTCCCACTGGAGGTTCGAGTCGTACCTCAGGCAGGGACTAAATTAGTTTAAGTAGGATTTAGACTGTGTGTCGAAACCTGGATTCGAACCTCGGACCTTAGCCTTTCGCGGACAAGCACTCTATTGACTGAGCTATCCCGGCACGCTTTGCGGTTCGTCCTCGCAGCCTTACTTCCACCAGTACCTCGCCTCCTACTTTCCAAGCTTGGCAGAATTTCTTCTGCGAAACATGTTAGACTAACACGCCTGGAAGATATGATGGACACATGGCAAGGGATGTTTCCAGAATGATAATTTTCACTCTGCTTTGATATGAAACTTTCCTGGCGGAATAAATCTATTTGCCAGAACCGGGATTTGAAAACGCGACCTTTGCCTTGTCTCGACCATATCCTTTCTCCTAGGAGTGCTAGTCTTACAAGTTTCGCAGGAGAACTTCTGTGAAACTAGGAAAGTAGAAGGCGAGGTACTGACGGAAGTAAAGCTGTGAGAACGGACCGCGAAGTCTGCCGGAATAGCTCAGCCAGTAGAACGCTTGTCCGCGAAAGACAAAGATCACAGATTCGAATCCCGGTTCCGGCACACAATTTTAATCCTCCCGGAAAGTATCATATCAGCGCACATCCGCTGCAGAGTGAGTTGTAAGGCTAGGGACTGATGACCAAAGCAGTTTGGTCCTTTAGGTTTACAAGCATTTGAACATTTGATTTGAACAGAAAGCTAGAGACGAATGACAGTTGGTTGAACTCACAATTTTCGGCAGATGAATTCTGGGAGTAAATTGTTTCTGGTCGAAGCATACTCTAGGTTAAAAAAATGTTCCATTTTAGTTACAGGTCAATACAAAAACTCCCGAATAACTCAGAGTAAAGCAATCTTTGAATTAGGCCCTCTGCTGCAACACATACTGAGTTCCTAAGTACAAAATTATTTTTTAGTAATGATTTATAACGACACCGAGGATACCGTGCTCCTAAAGGTGGCCACTACAAGGAAAAGCTCGTTCATTGCAATGTTTTTAATGGTCCCAATCTGCTGGTTGTAAGGCCACACATTGTGGAGAAGCTGAGTCAATCCAAACAAATCGCGAGACTATAAAATGTTAGTAGCCTATATTTATTTCGATTAAAAGAAAATTAATTTTTTATAATCTGATGACGTCACTTCATCAGTAAGATGCGAAATTGCACAGCTGAAAGCTCTACAGTTTTTGCACTAACGCCTAAACGAAAACGACCACTCAGAACAGACGAGACTCAGTACGGAAATAACCCGCCAGTGGCGCTGCAGTAGACCCACTCGACTCGAGTAGTCAACTGAGACGAGAAAGTCGATCGTGTAAAAGGGGCTTGACACCTCATTACTGTTCGTTCACAAAGACAGTAACGAATGCTCCCTAGTTCTGAATCTGCAGTAGTCGGTAGAAGTCGACTGACTTCAGTCAGCTCTTGTCACGCGTGCAGCTAGTTACCAACCTCAGTGATCTAGCACAGATGCTTGCTTTGTAGCCATTGTGAAGTGGCTGTTGTAAGGTGTTGTCTTTATTGTCATAATGTAAGCTCTGCTAATCGCAGTTCTGAAATATCGGATTGTATGTAAGAATTGATACGGACTCTCATTCAATGTCATTGAAGCCTTGTTTCGAGTGGAAATTGATGCAGGTATTGAGCGCAAATGTAGTGCTTAGAACACATGACCTAGGCGCGCCATGTTCTCCCCTCCCCTCCTGAACGGCCAATGAGCTGTAAGTTAGTGGCCTTGCTTCCTTCACTTTCTGCAACACCCCTTCCCCCTCTCAAAATTCGCTCTTCTCGTGAATTCACTGTAATTGATACTTTCTGCGCACATTACTGCGTTATGTGATATGTCAGCGATGTTGTATATCATTATGCAAGGAAACTGTTCTATGAACTCTCTGCCATGCATTTGGACATCATTTGCAGAGTAGATCTGCCCTGACGAAATGCAGCTCCACATCTGTCTCAAGCGAATCCCAATAGCAAAGGAAAACGCTGTTTAACTTCTCGTTACAAACATTATGAGTTTTAAAGTGAAATTTCGAGTGATCAGTCAATAGCGTGGTCCTGAATCAGTCTATTGCGATTTACGATTTCAAGGTAAATAAAAAGGGGCGACAAAACTTTAAGGTAAACCAATACTCTATCAGCGACTATCAGCATTTTACTCGAGGTAGCACAAGACAGAATAGGTGAGGACGTTTTCTTAGGTTCAATCTAAAGTTATAACTATACTGGGATGTATTGGTAAAAAATTTTTGGTCATGTATTCCTTCTTCAGTTTCTCACGTCGAGAGAAGATATCCGAGCAGGCTGCTAGATATGAAAATATTGCTGTCCTCTTTTGTTTGATAAAGTCATCAAAATTTTATACAGTACCTGCATGGAGGGAATAGTGGCAGTTGATTTATATTGATAAAATAAAAGTGTGAGGTCATCCACATTTGTGCTAACTTCCATTAAATTTCGGTTACACTATTAGCAGACATGTTGATACTAAATACGTAGGGATTAAATTACAATCGGATTACATTGTAATAGTGGTACAGAAAATGTTGCGGGAAAAGCAAACGAAAGACTATTTTATTAGTAGAACAATTACTAAAGACACTGCCTACAATATGCTTGTTCATTCACTTTTGTATATTTCAGGCCGTATGGGAGCTTCACCGTATCGGATTGACTTAAGACATCCCAAAAGTTCGTTTTACGTTACACAAAAGAAGGCTAGAACAAGCGGGATTCGTATTCCTTTATTTCCGAAAAGCATTTGACATGGTGCCTCACTGCGGACTGTTAATGAAGGTACGAACACAAGGAAAAGGTTCTCAAATATGTTAGAGGCTCGAATATTCCGAAGCAGTAGAATCCAGTGAGTTAATCTAGACGACGAATGTTCATCAGAGATATGGATATCGTCAGGAGTTCCCCAAAGAAGTGTGTTAGAACCGATGTTACGTATTCTCTGACGGACAGTTGAATAGCAATCTGCGGCTGTTTGCTGATGATGCTGCCGTGTATGGGAACATGTCGTTGTTATGTGGCTGGAGAAGAATATAAGATGACTAAGGCAAAATTTTGGGTTAGTGTGTTGAATCGCAGCAAGATCTAAATGCTGAAAAACGTAACTTGATGCAGATGACTAAGAAAAACAATCGAATATAGTATTAATAGTGAGATGCTTGACAAAGTCGCGACGATCAAATATGTAGGCGTAACACTGCAGAGCGATATGGAACGAGCATGTTACAGCAGCTGTGGGGAAAAGCATATGGTCGACTTTGCGTTATTGGGATAATTTTGGGAAGATGTAATTCATCTCTAAACAAGGCCACTATAGAATATTAATGCGACCCAATGTCTAGGACTGGTCGAATGTTTGGGATCCCTACCAGGCCAGAGTAAGGGAAGTCGTAAAAGAAATTACATAAACGGTCTCGCTGTCGGAGGTTCGAGTCCTCCCTCGTTCATGGGTGTTAATGTTATCCTTAGCATAAGTTAGTGTAAGTAGTTTGTTTTCTTGGGACTGATGACCACTGCGGTTTGGTTCCATAGCTTCACAAACATTTAAACATTTACCGGGTGATCAAAAAGTCAGTATAAATTTGAAAACTTAATAAATCACTGAATAATGTAGATAGAGAGGTAAAAATTGACACACATGCTTGGAGTGACATGGGGTTGTATAAGAACGAAAAAAAATTAAAAAGTTCAAAAAATGTCTGACAGATGGCGCTGGACAGCAAAACGTCAGTGACTGCGCGTGAAAATCGTGTATAAAAGGAGCTGTAATGTGAGAGAGAATCAGATGCACCAGCAGTCGCAGCTTGTTGACGTTAACGGAAAAGGCGCTTTTAGTGAAGCTATAATATCAGAATGGAAAGTGTCCCCATAGGAAGGGGATTCGAATGGGTAAAGGTCCGTTGACAAATTCAGCTGTGGCGAGAATGGTTTCGAAGTTCGAGGCCACGGCTGGTTTAGACGATAGACCCCGTAGTGGCCGACAATGCGTAATGCTGCTGAGACAGTTCAGGAAGAAATGGAGACTGTAGCGGGTTTGTCTATGCACGGGGAAGTCAGCGCTCGTGCAGTCGCACGTCACACCGGCATTCCATACACTACTGTTTGGTTGGCACTTAGACGTACCCTCCGATGCTGTCCATACAAAATCCATCGGCATCAAGAACTGTTACCTGGTGATTTAGTGAAGTGGTGGACATTTGCGGTGGGGGCGTTTCAAAAGATGGCGGAAGAGACGATTGGTTGAGTAACGTGTTGTGGATCGACGAAGCTCATTTCACGCTCCGAGGGTCTGTCAGCGCCCACAACTGCAGAATTTGGGCTACCGAAAATCCTAGAACTGTCGTGGAAACTCCATTGCATGACACGAAAGTCACGGTATGGGTTGGATTTACCACATCTACCGTTATCGGGCCTTTTTTCTTTGAGGAACTGCGTGATTCTGATGTTGTAACTGCTACCGTGACGGGTGAGAGGTACGCCGATATGTTACAGAATCTCATAATCCCCAGCCTGACTGATAAACACCTGCTGGAACGTACGATTTTTATGCAGGATGGCGTTCCACTACATATTGCTAGACGCGTGAAAGATCTCTTGCGCGCGTCGTTTGGTGATGATCGTGTGCTCAGCCGCTACTTTCGTCATGCTTGGCCTCCCAGGTTCCCAGACCTCAGGCCGTGCGATTATTTGTTACCTGAAGTCGCAAGTGTATTGTGATCGACCGACATCTCTAGGGATGTAGAAAGACAACATCCGACGCTAATGCCTCACCATAACTCCGGACATGCTTTACAGTGCTGTTCACAACATTATTCCTCGACTACAGCTATTGTTGAGGAATTATGGTGAACATATTAAGCATTTCCTGTAAGAAACCTAATATTTGCTTTGTCTTAATTTGTTATGCTAATTATTGCTTTTATGATCAGATAAAGCGCCATCTGTCGGACATTTTTGAGGCCCTTTATTTTTCCTAATAAAAACCCATGTTATTCCAAGCATGTGTGTCAATTTTTACCTCTCTATATACATTATTCCGTGATTTATTAAGTTTTCAAATTTATACTGACTTTTTGATCACCCGGTACTTAAAAGAATACGGTATCTTGTAAAATACATATGTAGATCTAAGTGTATTGTGCCACAATAACGATAAAGTAATTGCAGTAATACTGATGAAAACAAAAACATTTTCAGGATTTTCATTGTGTGAGCAGGATCAGTAACTTTATTGTCTGTTACAGTGAAAATTGTTTTATTATTGGTGATCTATATCCGTCATCAGACTAATGTCTTAATAGCAAGTGATTTTCTTTATTCATGTCAATGATCACAATTTTTTAGTTATTAGCAAACCGGTTTTAGTCTGCTATGACTATCAGCAGATCTGCAGCAGAAAATGAGCAAGAAACAAATACACTACCACGCATTCTATATCTTAAAAAACTGGAACTATATAGGAATATGTTACCGTGATACTTATATAAAAATTCGCTTAAAATACATTAGAAACGTATTCCTCATTTGTATAATTTAACTCATAGCAGCGCCATCTAGCATCCTAATGACCAATGTACAGTTAGTGGCAACTGAACTAGTTTGTTTTGATCAGTAGCTCCGACAACAGGATGTATGGCAGCATTGGGGCCTGCTTTTCTATATTTATAAATACACAACACGACGAAACACTGACGGTGTTACGTTTATTTTGTGACGGTGCCATTATGGCTCAATTGTATGAAGAGATGTTATGGAAATAACAAGTATCCTTTAATAAAATCTTCTCGGGTTACAAGCCGCGTCATGTGGTTTACTGGCCACGAGCTTTCGACAGAGAACTCCTCTGCCATTGTCAAGTGGATGACTGTCGTTTCTCGGGCGCTGCCGTGCTTATATAGCCGCGCCCCCGCCAGTGACGTCACTGGTGCTCAGTTCCGTGACCATATAAGGCAATGTTTTGGTCGCGCGTACGCCGCGCCCGCTTCAACGCCGCAACTACGGGATCCCAAGCCGTACTGATGTGCAAACCGGCGTCTTTATTGAGGGTGTTTTCTGAAATTTTGATCTGTACTGCTTCGTTTATTACGCTGTCCCAGAAGCTGTTGGTCCGTTTAATAATAGAAGTCTCGTCGAAAGCAATTCGGTGTCCGTTTTCTAAAGCATGTTCCCCCACAGCTGATTTTTTAGGATAGCGTAATCGAAAGCACCGCTCGTGTTCTATGCGTCGCTGTTCAATAGTGCGAACAGTCTGGCCGACATAAAACTGCCCACACTCACACGGAATTTTATAAATGCCTGGTGTTCTGAGACCTACATCATCTTTCACAGGCTTCATGAGTTGTCGGATCTTTGCTGGAGGTCTGAAGACTGTGTCAAATTTATGTCTCTTCAGGAGCCGGCTGATTTTCCCTGTTGTGGAGCCATATAACGGCATAAATGCGGTCTTCTTGACTTCTTCTTCAGATGTCTTCTGATTTCGTGCTTTAAGTGACACTACCTGAGATATTTGTCTCTTGCTGTAACCGTTATCCTTGAAAACTTTTCGTAAGTGGCTAAGCTCCTTCAGAAAACACCCTCAATAAAGACGGCAGTTTGCAGCTCAGTACGGCTTGGGATCCCGTAATTGCGGAGTTGAAGCGGGCGCGGCATACGCGCGACCAAAACATTGCCTTATATGGTCACGGAACTGAGCACCAGCGACGTCACTGGCGGGGGCGCGGCTATATAAGCATGGCAGCGGCCGCGAATTGACAGTCATCCACTTGACAATGGCAGAGGAGTTCTCTGCCGAAAGCTCGTGGCCAGTAAACCACATGACGCGGCTTGTAACCCGAGAAGATTTTATTAATGGATATCGTCGCGAAAACATGCACTTATATATAACAAGTATCCTCTAACGCATTTTAAGCGAATTTGTATAAACATATCAGTACAAAATTATCTGTATATTTCCTGTTTTATAAGATATATAATGCGCGCTATTTGTTTTTTGTTAATCTTCTGCTGCAGATCTGAAGTGGCTGAAACGTCGAATAACGCCTAAAAATTGTATTTGGCGTTAATAAAGAGAATCAATTTACTAACGGATCACTGTTTTCTTCGTGACCGTGTCTCAGCTTGTAAACTGCGAGTGTGGCATACATGATTATCCAACTAAAAGTAAAACGTGTTGAGCCACATCCAAATGTCATAAATTAAAATTCTCATTACTACGAGAGCGCTGCAACGGGGGAAAAAGTTTCTCTGTGGCGCCGGTATCATAGTTATGAGCATTTTTATTTATGACAGTTGAATGTCGCCCTAGTGTTTTACTAGTGACTGGCTAATCATGTGTACGACACTTTCTGTTACAGCACTGACCTGATAATAGGTCTAGAACCCGAAACTGGTTACCAGTAGTAAAAGCAACTTAATTTGCAACTGTGCCGGACAATCAAATAAACATTTCCATTACAGCATGACCTTTTGACATAATTTCGATCGGTAGCTTCCTCCTTAAGATTGCCACAATAGTGTGATTTACGTAAGAAGACAAATAAGAGCTTTTTTTCTTTACTTATATTTTAGAACTCCTTTCTATAAGCAGTTCGAGATTGCAGTAGCCTTTTATGCCACTCTTCAGCTAAGTGACACAACTGTTACATTAGTATGAAGGTGATAACATATACAGGGTGAATCACCTAACTCTTGCACCGAAAATTTGCGGAAACGGAATGTGCGATTCATGTGCGGTTTTCACAGAATGGGTTGGTAGTCAGGGGCTCGTATTTTTAACCAACAAACAGATTGTAATATTACTTAGAAAGTGTATTTTTATGCAAACATACAGTTTTTTAAATGGAATAATGCCTGTAGACATTAAGATACTAAAAGCAGGGTGCACTAGAATATCAGTAGTGTTTGTTACAGGATTCCAGTGTAAGTCGTTTACCAGATATCGCCTTTGAAACGTTCTCACACCGATACTTGTACAATACCTGTTGTAACATACACTAAAGAATAACACAAGTGCATACACTAGTTACGTGGATTCCAAGCAGTAACGCGACAAATGATCATCACAGGTTGTGTTCAAAATGACTACCGGCAGCAGAAATACACGCTGTCAGTCTGGTATGGAACGACCGCTGCACACATGCTAGCATTTCAGCGGATATGTCCGAGCAGACTGCAGTAATACGTCGTTGCATATCATCGGGTACGGTTGGTATGTCCTTCCAGGCAGCATCTTTCCCCACAGAAAAAGTCTACAGGCGTCAAATCCGGGGAACGGGCGGGCCAAGGTACAGGTCCTCTGCGTCCAATCCATCGATTTGGGAACAATTCATGAAGACATGCTGTAGTAATGGCTGGACAGCCATCATGTTGGTACCATAGATTCCTCCTAGTCTGCAGAGGAACGTCTTCTAGCATCTGTGGAAGATAGACTGTTAAGAAGACTGCGATACCTGTGCGTGGTCAGTGTTCCGTCTATGAAATACGGACCAATGAGCTGCTGGTTCACTATACCACACCACACGTTTACACTCGATGGGCATTGACGGTCCACCTGTCAAAACCAAAAGGTATTGTCAGCAGACCAATAGTACATGTTTCTGCGGTTTACCTGGTCATGATTGGTAAATGTGGCTTCATCACTAAACAAGATATATGATACATCTGGAGTATCCTGTCGAAAAGCCCATCTACAGAACCTAACATGCCGGCCGCGGTGGCCGAGGTGACTGAGGCGCTTCAGTCACGGCCAGCACGGCCACTACGGTCGGGGGTTCGAGTACCCCCTCGGGCATGGATATTTGTGCCGTCCTAGTTCGTAAGTAGTTTGTAAGTTTAGGGACTGATGACCCGTAGTTAAGTCCCATAGACTATACAAACATTTGAACATTTGATTTTTGAACCTAACATGATTCTCAAAATCGTTTCCATGCAGCTCTTAATGGAGAGAGATGTGATAGGGATGGAACCTGTGTCGATGGAGAATGCGTAGGACACTTGCCTGACTCATGCCACTTCCTCGTGCGATTGCGCTGGAGCTGACATGCAGATCAACTGCAACAGCAGCAAGAACATCAGTTTCCCCCTCGTCTGTCGTCACTTCTTTCCTTCTGTTACGTTGTATCGGTGTTACACTACCACATTCACGTAACTGGTTGAAGAGGTTAATGAATAATTGCCGAGATGGGTGACGTCTATTGGCATATCTTGCCGCATACACTGTACAAGAACGAAAGGATTCTTTCTACACTCTCCATACACCATGAACATGTCGGCTTTTTCTGCATCGGTAAAACCCATCGTACACTCAGACCTACCGCTTGGACTGTTACACGCTGACTAGCGAGCCACAGTGCACTCAAGGAACACACAAGCACGCTGTAAACAAACATAACATCATCGTTCCTAGCAACTATGCGGGTTGACTGGCACACCCAAATGTCGGTGTGGCAACTTTTCAAAAGACGATATCTCGTAAACGACTTGCACTAGAATCCTGCAACAAACACTATTGATATTCTAGTGCAATCTACTTTTTAGTTTCTTACTGTTTACCGGCATTGTTCTATTTTAAAAAAAACTGTATGTTGCATAAAAATACACTTTCTAAGTAATATTACAATCTGTTTGTTGGCTCAAAATACGAGCCCCTGACTACCAATCCATTCTGTAAAAACCCCACATCAATCGCACTTTCCGTTTCCGCAACATATGCGGTGCAAATTAGGTGATTCACCCTGTATAAAAAGAAGATTAAAATTTGAATTTAAAAGTTTAAAACTGAAACTTATGGATGATATTTAAAGTAAAGAAGTAGAATTATAAAAACACTGACGCGATTTAAAAATAGATCCACGGAGTAAGAGGTAACAATAAATGATGCAATACACTGAACAAGGTTAAAACACACTCGGCGACATTTGTTCTGTCGTGGATGGCGGTCGCAGTATTAAAACACACGAAGGATGAAGCACGAGAAGGACAGTGACACTGACAAGAGAACCACATGTGTATCGTATTTAGAACTTTTTATATTTATGCTATGTGAAGTTCACAACTTAAATAACAAACAGCAAAGCCATTCGATGCAACTCTCAAAATCGCTCGAAAAAATCGACTACGAAATTTTGCAAGTACATGTAAGTACCAATGATTAAAAAATTGCTGCATCTGTCGGTATAGCTCAGCGGGGGGGGGGGGGGCGGTCAGGGGGCTGATCGCCCTCTGAAATAAAAAAAAAAAAAAGCTGAGCCGAATATTTCACGAACAATCAGAACGAGCTGAACCGACGAGCGCAAAGCATAGATCCAACAGTAGAAAAAAGGGGCTAGCGATCTGGCCTTCTAACAATCGAGTCGGTGGTTCGAATCCTGCCGTGACCAATATATTTTTTCGTTGTTTATTTACACTATTTTAATACACAATGGTAATTTTTATGAACAATGTACGTATTTTCGTTTATTCTATAATTGTCTATATTTTTGTTTTATCGATATTTTATAAAAGGTTGTCAATAACAATGATTTAAATTAAAAAAAGAAAACAAAAATATTTGTGACAATACTGAAAAAGAAAAACTCCTTCGTTTCGATGAGGTCTCACACATTCCAAGGTGATAAGCATCGTAAAAACATGAAAAACAAGAACTTTCACGGCATCGAGCAAATAGTACAAGTGCTGCATTTTTACACTCGCTATTTTTCTTTGATATGTCAAATGGAAAGCAAACTTCATTTACGTTCAGTTTAGAAGCGAACCACACATACCTGATCATTTCACCGAAGACTGAAGAAGACAGCTGGTTATGGAAAATTGTATGAAGTTTGATGCAACTCTATCACTAATTTCACGTCCTCATTTGATCAGATAGGCAGAGTTTTGCAGGCTCTTAATGAAATGTTTTACTCGACGGTAGAAATACACGTCACAAGGCAGCACGAATGGTGTGGATTTTGGCGGAATTACTGCACGGTGCAGGTAGGCAGATGGCGTGTTTCAAAAGCTTCATTGTACAACACGTGATGGGTTTGCCCATCCTACAATGAATCAATGGAAGAAGTCCAAACTTTTATAAAATATAAAAAATTACGAATAAACAAAAAACGTGCATTTTTTGTAAAAATTACCACTAAATATTAAAATTGTGTAAGTGTTCGAGCACAACGGAAAAAAAAAAAAAAAAAAAAAAAAAAAAAATCTGTCACGGCTGGATTCGAACCACCGATCAATCCTACGGTTGTAAGGCCAGAACACAACCAACTTTTTTCTTTATTTTAATAATTTTCGTACTTGATTTCAAGAACGAAAAAAAAATATCTGTCAAAGTCGGACATTTTAACATCTATAGCAAAATCAACTAAAGTGCCACCGCCAGTTAGACCCTACTAAAATAAAAAAATAAAAAAAATAAAAATAAAAAATAAACTCAACCTATTCAGGCGTTGGCGCCTAACTAAAACTATCCCTGAAAACCAACTATATACGGGAAAGGAAGGGGGAATGTGTGGTAGGTAAGAACAAAACAAAGAAAAAAATATTCATATTATTGTGATTTTTTAAATAGATCTTGGTGTGCGTTGTATAGTTCAGAAGATCTCGGCTCCCTGCGGCTGGTAAGGTTAGTCACGGCTTCTCGTAGAATCTACATTCCGTTGAACAGCTGAAGTAGGGACAGCAATTCGAACATTTAAAATCCTTCTCTCTTGACTGAACACATTCCAGTTGCGGGGAGGGTCGTTGAAGCTACTCCCAAGTAAGTTTGAAAAGTACTGTCTTGTATTTAAGGTGACGTACAACTCCATAAAGGCGATCCGTGAGATAGGTGCAAGAATCAAGTTTCGATTTTGCAGTATGTCCAAAAAGATACCAACTGAGCTACACCGACAAACGCTGAAACAGTGTTAATTATTGAACTTACTAGTACATGCAAAACTTCAAAGTCGACTTTATCGAGATTTTTCAGAGTTATCAGGAATGGCTTTGGCTGATTGTTATTTGGGTTCTGAACTTCACGTACCATAAATATCAAAAATTCTAAAATCCGATGCCCATGTGGTCTCCTTGTGAGTAACGAACTTAGGGAGGACATGTGGGAGGGGGAGGTCGTGGGGAATCTCCATGGGGTCAGACATTGGAATAGCAGTCCGGAATGGTGGGAAGACAACTTACAAGGAAAGTACTTGGGCTGGAACAAACACATATATACCAAGATCGTATGAGACATAATGTAAGGATCCCTTATTGCACTAGTGATACTCCCGCATCTGCAAAACTCTGCAGTCGTCCGTTAGAGGCCTCTGCGTGTGCCATGCCGCATTGCACGTTGACCTGTCGGTTCGCCAGTAGGGACGGTGCAGTGTGCCTCCGAAGTTGCATTTTGTGATGTTATTTGTGTGGTGAAGCGTCAGATGGGGCGGCGATTGCTAATCAATCCTGCTAATTTATTGCGATTAGTTGAGATGAAGTTACGAAGAACCCTTCTTTGTGAAGATGGTATTAGTGTAGAAGATGGATCATTCGCATGTTTTCTCGTATCTGTTGTGGTACAGAAATATGAGCATAAGTTAGATACTGTTGTTACAAACTCATAATAATGATAATAGGGATGATAATGACAAACAACTCATTGCAAGTGGTAGTGCTGCGGTAAGTGCGGGAAGAGGCAATGGAAGCAGTGGCAGTGAATACCAACAGTCTTTCGGGAAGAAGGTTAAAGTTGCAACTATCATCACGGCTTTTGATGACAATTCGCTAGAGAACATGTACGATGATTATTACATAAGTTAGAGTTAAAATATCTGCATTACGTATGGCGTCTACAGTTACATCTACAGTGCTATCTAGAGCATGGTTGCAGAGCTTTGCAGAAAAACGACACCCACCAGAACATTGAAGTGTACGTAGAGATCCTGTAACCAAACGTTCATACAGATATGTTTGTTCGAGCCCATATACTTTCCTTGTTAGTAGAGGTTTTTATTTTTCTTTGTTGTAAATTTCACCCTGCGGAGGAGCGGGCTGGCAGCGGCGTGCTGGCTGCTCTTGACTACAAGGGCTTGTATGGAACGATTTAGGTTTCCCTTTCTCCCCTGAGTGGAACGGTAGATAAACAGTGCGAAGATGGTTCTATGCGACCGCTTCGGAACAGTTAAATGTGCATGATTTGGCCCAGCAGCCTTAGGCTTGGCAGTGGAGAGCGTGTCGGTCGCAGTGTGAGGTGGCCGTGTTGCAGACGTTGTGTGCGTGCCGTTGTAGGGGGCAGCAGGCGGGAGTCGATGGTGGCGGGCGAGCTGCCGGCGCTGCCCCAGCCGGCCACGGGCAGCCCCTCCGACGAGGAGGACCGCTGGGGGTGAGTAGTCGAGCCGCAGCCGCTAGCTGTGTGTGTGTGTGTGTGTGTGTGTGAGAGAGAGAGAGAGAGAGAGAGAGAGAGAGAGAGAGAGAGAGAGAGCCCGCCCAGCAGCGCTGCGGCCACACTGAAGAGCACAACCGTCATGTCCACTGTCCAGCGCGAGATTGTCTGTCGTCTGGTGATGGTGGGCATGTCATGCGGTGGCGGAAGGTAATTGTGGCAGAAGGTAATTGTCACGGCGATACCGGCCGGAAATGGAGAAATCATTTTTTTTTTGCTAAGGGAGAGGAGAGTCTTAGTACGCAGAACCTCCTTGAATTAGACATAAGGAGAGGCATTGAATTAAAATTTATGCTGTGGCCGGGATTCGAACCGGGACCTCCTACTTACTAGATAGGTGCTTTAGACCACTCAGCTAACACAGCATTGCAGCCAAAGCAACAACACGGACTGTCTTAATACACGTCTCCAACCACACCATATACTTTTAATTCTGCCTCATGTTGCCAGGGCTCTCCTACATCGGAATAGCACCGCAGCAAAGAACGCGAATAGGAACAATCTCGCCTTGTTCCTCAGGCCGAGGTGATATAAATATCAACAAATAATACAGTTCCTTGAGACAACATTGTCTCGTTATACCAAAGGTATTAAACATAAGGAGAGGCATTGAATTAAAATTTATGCTGTGGCCGGGATTCAAACCCGGGACCTCCTACTTACTAGGTAGGTGCTTTAGGCCACTTTTTATTTATTTATTTTTATTTCTGATGGATGTAAGTTTTGCGGTCGTTATTTCAGTTCGTTCTTGCTTGTTCGTTGTATATTTAATTCAGCCTTTTTATTACAGAGGACGTTTAGCTCCCTAACGGGCGCGCTGAGCCGCGGCGCCTGTCAGACCACTCAGCTAACACAGCGTTGCAGCGAAAGCAACTTCACGGACTGTGGTAGCCGGGCGCCATAGCTCAGCGCACCCGATCAGGGGGCTGAAGGCCCTCTGTAATAAAAAAAGCTGAGCCAACCATTCAGCGAACACCCACGAAGAAACTAAACGAACGACCTCGAACCATAGATCTACCAGATGAAAAAAAAAGTCGTCTAAAGCACCTATCTAGTAAGTAGGAGGTCCTGATTTCGAATCCCAGCCACAGCATAAAATTTAATTCAAAGCCTTTCCTTATGTTTAATACCTTTGGTATAACGAGACAAAGTTGTCTTAAGGAATTGTATTATTTGTACTTGAATTAGCTTCACAGGAAAGAACATTTTGGTTTAGTTCGGACCACTGCCCATTTGTGTGCGAGCTTACACACGGAATCTCCAAACACAATGTAGGAAAAACACACTATTCCGTGCATGGTGACAAAAGTTTTAAGTTATTTCCTTCAGTTGACTCGAGCCCCCAGTCCTACAGCACGAAAAATAAAACAACATAAATCAGTCACCCATTCACAGCCTGTGTTTGCTTGGGGTTCCGTGATGTGCGGCTGTAAACCCTATTTTATTATACAAACTGGCTGCGTCGTGTCTAGGGGCCAGCCACACCCGCTGCAATGTCAGTGAAATGTTTAGCTTTAAATAAATTCCGACAGAAACAAACAAAAAATTCACTAACGACGTATTCACTTTTAACTAAATTGATGTTTATTCCACCTAATATCCGTCGATGAATATTTGTTACACCTGACTTCAGAGCAATGCCGGCGCTAAATAAAAATTAAAGTCTAGCAACGATCCTAAGAAACTCTCTAAGTTCCAGTGTCACAGAATATACTTAGAGTCCACGAAGCACCACTGAAGATTTTTTTAAGTCCCACAAACGCAGAATAAAATCAAAGTTCTCGAAGCAAGTTCCACACTGAAACACTTCGCTGGAATTTTACAAGTCCTCAAACGACTTCACAGTCACCCAGCGTAACGACACGTCTTGTCTGTCAAACCGACACCAACAGATTGCCCCTAACAAGCCAAAATGGCCGCCTTAAGTACCCTTGCTGGCTTACTCTGAAGTCAAGTCAGTACCTTATTTTTCAAAATCACCTCTTTTACATAAAATACAAGTCAAATAAAAACATGTGATGATAGTATTTAATGGAAATTTTCCGCCGAAAAGAATATGGCATCAAAAACAATTTACATATCGTAGTTTTGTATTATCGAAAAAATTAAACTTTTTTACGTTTGCTTTTTCAGTATTTAAACATAGGTTATTCACTGTACAATTGATCCGGTGGTTTCATTAACTATTTACTTAAATCTAGTTTACCGTACTGCAGCTAATACTACAGTTATTATTATTTATTAAAAATACATCTTTTATACCTGGAAACGACATTACTGGCCTCTAATTCAGATTTACTGAATTTGCGCAAAAAAACTAAATATACATCTTAGTAGTACTCACATCTATCATTTGACACCTAGTACGTAATATTTGGTTAAGCCGTTTTTCAAGACATGTCGTTTACAAAACTTTTATTTCATAATGATTTTCGATTTACTATAACTCAAAAACTATTAAAGTGACAGGTGGCGCGCTTAAAAAAAATGTTCAAATGTTTGTAAAGTATATGGGACTTAACTACGGGGTCATCAGTCCCTAAACTTACAAACTACTTATGAACTACTTACGAACTAGGACGGCACAAATATCCATGCCCGAGGGGGGATTCGAACCCCCGACCGTAGTGGCCGTGCAGACCGTGACTGGAGCGCCTCAGTCTCCTCGGCCACCGCGGCCGGCGTGGCGCGCTTATATCAGCGCATCCGTTTAGTCTTTATCTTTAAAATGAGCCTACGCGCTTCTTTGTATCATATATGGATCAGTAGTTATTAATTTTTAAGTCGTTTATTGCATATTTCTCCAAGACCAAACAGGGCTTCTACGACCGATCCCTATTGAGTCTCATAACCCCCAGGATTTTCCAGTCACGTGTCTATACACAAAGGGACCACACGCTCGTTTGACAGATGAGATACTAAGAATGTGGTCATAACGGCATGCTCATCAGTGTAGGTCTGCGTTCGCGCTGCAGCTACGCATATGTGTATATAAGAAACAACAGTTTCAAAATCCATGTAGCTGCATATGTGTGACTGTAGTCATAAAACAGATACAAATCCGATATTGGACATGTGCCAAACGTATAACTGAAGTCATACTGTATTTGAAGTGTGACCTGTAATTAAAAAAAAAAATTATAAAAGATTGTGACCTAGCTACCTTATCGGCAGCACTAGCAATTAATTCATCGTGGTCGCCTGCCTTTTCCACGACTTCATGTAACATTCACAATATGACAGAACGAATCTGGGAGCAACATCATTTACCCATAATTCAACTCCAACTCCAGGCTCTCCGAACACCCACTGAGCGTTCCGCTCGCAACAACCAAAACTCTACTCTCTTCACATAATGCTTCGTAGCAATCAAAGACATTTACCCAAACACAGTAACCTTGTAGTGTTGAAGCTGTAACGTGTGTTGGCAGCGTGGTGGACCTGCAGCTGGGGCCGGGGCAGATCCAGCCGCGCGGCTACCGCCTGACGTCGGCGCGCTACGGCGAGGTCTACCTGGGGCTGCTGATGACCAAGGGGCAGCTCGAGGTCGAGGTGGTCAGCGCCCGCAACTTCTGCAGCGAGGACCGCGAGAACCCGCCAGGTGCGCCGCGCCACACCGCCTCCACCACCTACTCTCTACGGTCTCATTTAAATCTGTTGCCATTGGACTGGGACACAGCTACACAATTTGCATCAGTTGGAACATTCATAGTAGAGGAAGGCTCCGCTTCAGTTGCACACTTGCTTTAGTATGTCACGTACGACCGGCTTCAGGCATATTAAACCCCGTCATCAGGTGTACAACCAAATCAAAAGCCGTGAGGCCGGCGCACGCTTCCAGTGGGAGGTGTTGGACCCTACCCGTGAACTGGGCCCAGTCCGCAAGTAAGAGCCCAAAGCCTCCAGTTTAGTCTCTAATGAACACGCTGTCGACAGGCCGTTAAACCCTAAGCTTCCTTCCTTCCTCCAATTTTAGCATGCGGCGACTCCCGGCTGTTGATTTCGATATACATCTGTGAATCATTTTACGTAGGTCAAACTGGTAGGAGCTTTGCTGCTATGTTTAGTGAATACTAAATAATTCTGCACTTTCTAACACAGAAGACACACCTCAAATTACCCATAGACTGCAGACATACCACATTAGGTCAAAAGTACGCAAGCTAGATATACCGGGTGATCAAAAAGTCAGTATAAATTTGAAAACTTAATAAATCACGGAATAATGTAGACAGAGAGGTAAAAATTGACACACATGCTTAGAATAGCATGGAGTTTTATTAGAACAAAAAAAAAATTAAAAAAGTTAAATAAAAATGTCGGAGTAAAATTGAGAGTCGCAGCAGATGACAAGCTCTCACTACTAAAATCCTTCTAGGTCATAGGTTTTACCCTCGATTAATCTGGTGTTGAATGTTTCGGTAACAGTGTATGCACCAGTGCTGTAATACAGTTGTTTATACAAGACTGGCATTCAAGTGAATCTTCCGATCGAAACTGATAGTGCCTCACCATAACTCCAGTGCTGTAATACAGTTGTTTATACAAGACTGGCATTCAAGTGAATCTTCCGATCGGAACTGATAGTGCCTCACCATAACTCTGGACATGCTTTACAGTGCTGTTCACAACATTATTCCTCGACTACAGCTATTGTTGAGGAATGATGGTAAAGATATTGAGCATTTCCTGTAAAGAACATCATCTTTGCTTGGCCTTAATTTGTTATGCTAATTATTGCTTTTCTGATCAAATGAAGCGCCATCTGTCGGACATTTTTTAACCTTTTTTTTCTAATAAAACCCCATGTCATTTGTCATTCCAAGCATGTGTGTCAATTTTTACCTCTCTATGTACATTATTCCGTGATTTATTAAGTTTTCAAATTTATACCGACTTTTTGATCACCTGGTATTAGAAGAATTACAATTTTTATTCATCAAACACACAAGCCAGTTTTAGTTCTGAACCTCTAATGTTCTTAAAATAGTAGGTCACATACTAGATCTGTCTCTTTGTTTATGATAGCACATATAGCCTTCTCAATTTAGTTTTCATAGCCCCACTACTTGCTAACAGAATCAGTTTCAGTGTTTGGTCACAACCCTGAAACACTTTTATGACACGCTATTTTCCTGAATACTTGTACTCTGACATGCTTTCTAATGTGCTATATGATTCTATGCTAGCATCTATTGACATGATTGACATTATCAATGCTCTAGACCCGTCATAAAAGTTTAGCAAAAAATGTTTGTTCAAATGTTTGTAATTCTATGGGACTAAACTACGTTGCTCATCAGTGCCTAGACTTACAAACTACTTAAACTAAGTTAATCTAACCTAAGGATAACACACACATCCATGCCCGAGGGATGATTTGAACCTCCGACGCGCTGGACGCGCGATCCGCAACGTGGCGCTCCAGACCGCTCGGCTACTCCCGCGTGACAAAAGTTTAGCATTCATTCACATGAGAAAGGAATAAACAAAAATATTTTTTTTTTAATTTAAAAAGTGATGAAAGTGTTTATGCACTTTGTTTGTGTACCCCCTTATTATTTTTCTTTACCTTCCTGTACCTCATTACCCCATTTCCTATTTGCTCTAATGAGTACTAATAATGATTACCACATATATTTATATGTAGGTTTCTATCCTTGCCTTATAGAATGGTTTTGTTATTGGGATTTTATCAGCTTTGGCATCTTACGCATTAACATATTTATTCTCTCATTTTCAGGATAATTTGTTCTTAAAATATATTATCATCTTACATTGTAAACTTTGAGAAAAATGTTTTACCTCCATCTGTTTTTGTTAATACATACAGATTAAGTTCGATACTCTTGCTTAGTACATTATATGACGTTACATACTTACGCTATTTGCTTATCACATGACCCCAACTTTGTGAGAATACTTGGCCCTACCTCTCTATTTACTCTTTTTCTCATTGTTTTAATGTATATTATTTCTTCCTCCCCCCCCCCCAAAGTATCAATAAATAATACATTAAAGAAGAAATACAAATTAAAATAAATTGAATAATAAAATTTCTAACAGTATCAGAATTCTTGAATGATAGTCAATTTTTCGTTATTGGCTGTTGAGGTTTTTCCAATACAGATGTATTTAGTCATTTTCATGGTATCTGTTACTTTGCATTCTGGTACAGTTCTCAAACTTTTGATATTCTGCTATTTTGTAGTTTCCGTACATTCTAATGATGGGTCGTACCCGAGACAATAAGATGCATTCAGTTGGTGCCGTAACTCGTGACGTTGTATTCAGAGACCAGTACCTCAAATTGTGCAGCATTCCTATTAAATTACAAGATTGGAACAATATTCTTGCGTGACTTCGGTGACAGTAATTAATGTTTATCAGAATGTGTACATGCAGTTCCTTGCTGAAGTCGTGGTATGTAGCTCTAATTCAACCACTCTAATGGCTCAGTCTATCTACCACTAAGGATTCTTATATACTGGCCAAAACAACAATTAGGGGATCAGTTGACATATCTAGTTTCTGAACTTCATCGGCAAAATGAACGAAAATGCTTCGACGTCTTTCCGTTGGTTCTACGGAGTGGAGACAACAATATTAGAAAAACGAAGGTGTAATAACATGAAGTTGCAGCAGAAAGATTGGTGTTCACCTGCGTTACCTCTACCAAACGAATTACAAAATCAGTTGGGTTTAGATAGTGTAGTGAACAGGTAGTGCAATGCAACAACGTGACTTGGGGTGATTTGGAACTACTGGGGTGAAATGGAACACTGTGTCCATTTCAAGAAATCATCTTTGCTGCTGAGATATACCTTGGTGTAACTAATGAAAACCACCTCTCATAGTCACCAGATATACTATTTGTTATACTGATAACTAAAATTGTGTGTTTGAAAGAGGTATATGTCTCGAAAAAATATTTATATTTAAGTGTAGAATTTCCCGTAATATGAAAATCTGAAAACAAACTACTGCACAGCTACTCTGGTAATAGTAGTACAGTTTTCTGACATTGGTATGTTAAGGGCATCTATCAGTCAAGATTTGTGCCAAGTTAGGTTATGTTTGCTTATCTTATTTATTAGGTAGCGATGTAAATATGCAAAATCGTATTTTTTCAGGTTGAATTGGAACATGCCGCGAGTGTACAAAAAGAAGATTGGGTCAGCTGGCTATCAAAACTATACCGAGATAAGTCTCCAGAAAGCTCTGAATGAAGTCAAGACACATAAAGTACCTCTTAGAAATGTTTCAAAAAATTAATACCTGTTAGTACACTCTCAAGGAAGTTACATAATAAAAATCCTTTGAAAGTAAGTGGACAAATCGTCTTGACAGTAGAAGAAGAGAGGGCTTTAATCGGTGGTTTATTCAAATGTGCAGAATGGGGTCAGCCAATTACGACAAGTGAGTTTAGGAATATTGTGAAGTGCGATTTGGACCGAAGTGGAAGAGTGGAGAAGTGGTCTGATGGCAACAGGCCTGGATATGATTGACTGAAAAAACTGCTTACAGTACGTTTAAGTGAAAATGTAAAGAGAGCTAGGGTGCAAGTTAACAGAGAAGATAGAAAACTATTTCAGGAATTAGGAGCAGACAGTGAGAGGTATTCCACCTAGTAATCAGCATTAATGAACATTAAACAGAAGTAATATAAGGCATCCTCCACAACAAAGTTCTGTTAGATGTGTTTACTGTGTTTCAATTAACCTCTCCACATGTTTTAAATGCAATTATTTATCAAAAGAGTTAGTGTTCCAAATCACCCCAACTCCTGAGTTGATTTCGAACACAATTTAGATTAAAATATAAGGAAGGGTTTTGATAGAGGATTTTTATCCTTGCAAAGCACTAATGTAAGAATAACTAGAGATGCTGTATTTAAATGTTCATAGTTGTAGTGCAATATTTAGACATTAATTTTCAGTAAAAATTACGATTTCTGTTCCATTTCACCCCAAGTTACGGTACACTAAGCTATGGTATGGAGAAGCATTGGGAGGTTGGAAAGGGGGACAGACATAGAGGGAGGTAGCTGTAGCTATTGGAGTTTCCCAATCGTAATTTCCACGACTTGGACGCGATTGCAGACGACAGTAATCGTTAAAGGAAGGCAAGGCCAACGTCGTCCAAAGAAAACAACAGCAATAGATGACCGTTAACTCGGTTAATAGCCCCTGAGACGAGAAGCTGAATGCAACTTAGCTGCAACGCAACCTCCAGGCAGCAAAAAGACGCGCAGTGCCAACACCCACAGTCCAAACTCGCCTTCGGGAATGTGATCTCTACGAACGGAGGCCTATTCTGTGTGTACCATTAAAACCACGACACCGCTTAGGCCACAAAAACTGGGCGGAAGAACATCAGGATTGGAGTCATAACGCATGGCGCCAGGTCTTGTTCAACGACGAGTCAAGATCTTGTATTCAGCCGGACAATCGTCGTTCCCCATGTGGAGAGAATATAGATATTGGAACAATCCTGCTTATGTGCAGAAAACATGACCATATCATACTGGTGTACGTACGGTGTGGGCATGAATCAGTAGTGGCGGACGTACGGACCTATATCTCGTTCGTTCAGAATGGCGCTTTAACTGCTCAGAGGTATAGATAAGAGATTGTTGGACTCTTTTTGTGTCCTACGCTGGTGTCATAGGAGATGAGTTCCTTCTGGTGAACGATAACCCTCATCCCCATGGAGCTGCACTTGTAGACAGCATGCTTGAAGCTGAGGGAATTGAACGAATGGAGTAGCCAGCTTGTTCACCGATTGTGCATGTCTGGGATGCACTTGGCAAATGCATTGCAGCCAGACCAGCACCTCCTACAACGGTTGCAGAGTTGGATAGTGCACTCATGTATGAATGACCAGATATCCCTCATTAGCTGATTGATAACCTCATACTGTCCATTCCACGCATGTGTGCAAAAGTCCTGACCGTCGGAGGTGCCGGGCGCCGTGGCTCAGCGCGCCCGGTCAGAGGGCTGAACGCTCTCTGTAATAAAAGAGCTGAGCCCAGAACACGTCGAACCAAAACGAACAAACACGATCAGCGTCCGCAAGGACGAAAACTACCCATAGAGCAAAAAAAAAGGTGATCATACTCCATATTAGAGGTCAAGGACAATGACGTTTTCAATATTATGGTATAGCCGCACGGTACCTCGCTCTAAGTAAACGTCGTGTAAACCTCAAGTAAAACGTTGAGCTAGCAAAATATAGTTCTGTATCACACACAAATTACAATTGAAACCATACATTTCGCTGAGACCTCGGATTTTATCTCTGAAAGTGCCTCCCAATCGTGTCACTAATATCTGCTTCAACTTTTAAAATACTGACGATAATATATGTATGTTAAGTAGCTATTATATTTATTTTTCATTATACTACCAATGAAGTAGCAGGGCGTTGACAGTTATTTAATTCATTACATCGAAGTTTCTACATTCATACGTTTTGACGCACACACAGTCATAATGTCGCATTGAATGGGAAGCAGGCTTGACTTAGAAGGCAACTGAACACAGCACTTATACTGAAAGCACGTTTATTACGAACTTAACATACATGCAGCACTGACTGCCTCTCGGGCAGAGTGCTCGGCTATTTATACACAGAATGTACCAGAAATTAGAAGAACAATTAACATAAGAAACAACTAGAATTTACAAGTGAACAAGTTTCATTCCATTGCAATGAAACTTTGGTGAACTGTTCACGGTACGCCCACGAAGGTTTCTGACCCAAAAACAAAAGAGCACGACACATCACAAAATGATGAAAAGAATTCTACCGCTCACAACAGTTTCGCTATAGAGGACGTGAAACTGTCTCATCTGGCATGACCTTGTATCCACTGAAGTTAGCTTTACAGATTTGCATGTTATTACTTATTTTTTTCTGAAAGTTTCCGTTAATTCTCTTGCATACAAAATTAAGCGAAAGGACACTCACTCAGTCACTGACTAAACACGTAATTTCGAAAACTACCTCACCTATTAAGCTGAAAGTTGACAGGAATGTGGTATATAGGTATAAAACGTCGGCTAAGAAAGTATTTTGTGATAGTGCATGGCGGAGCATACGTCTCCTACAGACTCAAGTGTTGCATGAAATAAAAATGGAATATTTGAGAACAACAAAGTGCGTTTTTCAATGTGAGCCTGCGTTTCTATTGCATAGAAATCTATAGTTAAGTTGCGAAGTTGCGATATTGATGAAATTTTGCACACTCTACCTTAAAAACAAGAGGAATGTCACTGTATGTATAAAATTTCGTTCGGTGCATGGTGCAGGGTATTTAAGGTACGGAATTTTACAAAATGCATAGTTTTGCTCCAATCTTTATGAATTTTTACACACATGACCTTTAAACCGAGTGGAAGTTCACTGGGTACATAAATGTTTGTTCCGAGAGAGAGGGAAAGGTGGAAAAGAACAGAGACATGGGAGAGAAAGAGGTGGATGTAGAGAGAGGGGGGGGGAAGGGCATGTGGACTACGATAGTATAGGATAAATAAACACTCGGGCAACGCCGGGTTTACAGCTAGTATAATATATTTGTCCTATGAATACCCGTTTATCATCTGCATTTCTGCCACTGGATAGGGGATTTCCTCTCAGAGAGGACACAGTTCGTAGTAATCGATGGTAAGGCATCGACTAAAACAGAGGTGTTTTCGGGCATTCCACAGGGTAGTGTTATTGGTCCTCTTCTGTTCTTTATTTACAGAAACGATTTAGCGGAAAATCTAAGTAGCTCTCTTAGGTTGTTTGCAGATGACGCCGTCATTTACCGTCTAGTAAAATCATCTGAAGATCAAAACCAACTGCAGAACGATTTGAATACGATATTAGCATGGTGTAAAATTGGCAGTTGGACTCTAAATAATGAGAAGTGTGAAGTCGTCCACATGAGTACGAAAAGAAATCCGTTAAACTTTATTTACATGATAAATCAATCAAATGTGAAGGCCATAAACTCCTCAAAATTCATAGGAATTACAATTACTTCTGAGTTAAATTGGAAAGAACACGTAGTTAATGTCGTGGCAAAGGCGAACCAGAGACTGCGTCTTATTGGCAGAACCCTTAAAAGATGCAACAGAACTACTAAAGAAACTGCATCACTACGCTTGTCCGTCCTTTTATGGAGTATTGCTGCCCAGTGTGGGATCCTTATCAGATTGATTTGACGGAGGACATTGAAAGAGTCCAAAGAAGGGCAGCTCGTTTCGTATTGTCACGATACAGGGGAGACAGCGTTACGGAAATGATACACGATCTGGGATGGGAATCATTACCACAACGGCGCTTATCGCTGCGGCGTGGGCTACTTACGAAACTACAATCGCCAACATTCTCCTCCGAATGCGAAAATATATTGTTGACTGTCACTTACAAAGGTAGAAATGATCATCAGAATAAAATAAAAGAATTCAGAGCCCGAACGGAGAGATTCCGGTATTCATTCTTCCCGCGCGCTATTCCAGAATGGAATGGGAGATAAAATAGTATAACGGTGGTTCCATGAACCCTCTGCCAGGCACTTAAATGTGATTTACAGAGTATCCCATGTAGATGTAGATTTCTTCTTGGTGTAGCAATTTTAATGGCCAGTAGTGTATATTGGAGTTTTTGTTCACACTCTATCGATATACAATGTATGGTACCAATCTGACTGACATCTGGAGGTTTGGCTGTAAGGCCCTGTCTCCAGACGCTATTGCCATGCTATTCACTATCTGTTGCACACTGCCTCTCGCTGTAATTGTCTCCAAGAGCAAGTGACAGCTGTTGGTTTCTGTGGTGCCGCAGACACGTACGTGAAGACGTACCTGCGGGACGGCGAGCGCTGGCTGCAGAAGCGCAAGACGCGCGTGGTGCGCCACAGCCTGGAGCCGCAGTACCGGCAGACGCTGCGCTACAGCGCGTGCGACGTGCTGGGCCGCGCGCTGCTCGTCATGCTGTGGGAGCGACAGCCCGGCTTCGAGCACAACGTGGGCCGCGGCGGCGCCGAGGTCGCGCTCGACAAGCTCACGCTGACGCAGCCCACGCACGCCTGGTACCCGCTCTTCCCGCTGCACTCGCTCGGCTCCGACTCCAACGACTCCCCATGACCGCTCTGCCCTCACCCCGCACACCACTGCTCGCCGGCCCGCCGACCGACACACCGGCCTCCTCCGGACGGGAACGGCAACGCTGCTCGTGACGACGTCTGTGCCCTCGAGATGTCACCTCGCTCCGGCAACAGCTCGTTCCACTCTCCAGTGGAACACCCCTGCTCTACAGAGCATCATCTGGCGCCCTCTGCAGCTTTGAGCCGCGGCACAGTCGGCGAAACCAGCACTGTGCTACGGAGCAAATCCCTCTGCTTCTCTGCCTGGAGCGAGAGCAGCTGGCCTTCAGATTTCACCGAGACCGGTAGCGCATTTGTTCAGCTGACATCAGGGAAAGTGAACACCGACAAGGCTTCGTTTACTGCATCGGATCCTTTCTGCGTCGCGGTGGGGGAAGGTCTAAATCGGGTAGGTCGAGGTCGTTCGTAGTTCGCCACAGTGTACCGCATCATTGACGGTCACTGCGGTAAACACACTTCCCATCTGGAAAATAAGCCCGAATTTTCCGAAAGATCTTACCTTCAGTTTATTCGCCTATTCTCGTGCCATCGGTTTGATGCACATCGCGTACTTCCACCTCAGGCTTATGGCAAGGAGAATAGACGGCGCAATAGTCATGTCGGTCGGTATTAAACACAAATACGCCACGGTGTTGCTACTGTAAGCATTGACTAATATCACAGTGTAACATATACAGAGGAGAAGCCCCCCTCCCCCCCCCCCCCTAAACCACTGTCCTACGCTCCCCACGTAGTTCCGTAAGATGCTAGCAGGTGTCAGGCGGTTCCCTGGCTTAGGGTGCCTCTCGCACCACGGAGGGTAGCGTGGAGGGGAGGCTGAGGGGAGAGCTCATGCCGCCTTCCATGAGGCCATGGCTGAGTCCGGCTTGCTGGCGTTTGAGGGGAGGTGGTCGTGGGGACGGCCGCTACCTGCCGCCTGCTCTGGCCAGTTTAAAGGGCTGCTTCTGACCGCAGCACCATAATGGTACATCTTACGGAACTGCTGGAAACCCTCCCTCCCCGCACCCCTGGGCGTGGGAACGGGCCCTTACGGAGGTTTCCCGTCTGTATATATTTGTCTGTGCTTATATCTACAGTGTAATAAGTAGACTAGACTCGGGCAGTGCGTCAACCCCTTTGCTTCACTGGTTTATGTAGATCACAGACAAAGAAAGGGGTTGCGCCCAATCTTATAATAATGCAGCACACTGTTGCTCACTGCGTCTTTCCTTCCGCTTTACGGCATTCCATTAAGTCGTTTCTGATATAAGCCAAAAAGGCTGTCTGAAATTATGCGTAATGTTTGCGTTTTGAAGGGTTTTAAGTAATTCACAGAACAAGAGCAGCTCACTTGGTGTCAAGCTAATAAGTGAAAAATAGCTCACTTCCACAAAGTAAATGTTTCGTAATGTATCAAAAAAATTTGAACAAACACAATGGACGTTACATCACTCAGAACAATATCTCAATTCTACATACCCCTTTTTCATGATGATTTATGGTGTAATGACTACATTAGATAACATAAATTCAGTAAAGAAAATATCATGCCAAGATTTCAAGCTATCTTTGTACTGCATTTCTATAAAGAGAAGTACACCTTTTAATGCGTTCATATATTCCTCATATTCTGAACCCGTAGAAAGTAGTAATTTCACAGCTTATCATAATTTCGGATTTATAAACTTTCATTCGTGTTCGGCCTCTACACTGTTGTCTGTGCACCAATTACTTGGTTTAAATGTTACGAATGGAAATCATTATCTTCGTAATACAGTATGTATTCATCGACCGTTGATGCATTCTTATAACACGATTTTGCTGACTATTTGTGTTTTCAACATCAGTTTACAGGTACAACATGCTGAAATGGAGGTTTTCGACTATTCCTTTTTTGTAAGTAGGGTCATCTGAAGATTCTTGCAGTAATTTCTGATAGCATATTTTCCCACAACACACTGAGTCTTACAGTTGACACGGCTCCTTCTCGATGATTTTTTTATACTCTGTAACTCCCTATCTCTTCGTCCTGTGTTTCTCATATGTTCCTTTCTTCGCCGACCCTGCAAATACCCTCTTCTTTTTTTTAATTAATTTATTTATTTTTGTTATTAGCAGTTCATCTACTTTTCAGCAGTCGTCTATAGCGCCACATTTCACATGCTTGGACTTCCTTCCGTTCCTTTACTGGGTCAGAAATATCTTTATCAAATTAGGGCAAATTCTGGACACAAATTAACTTTTCTTGACTAGGAATGCCCTCTTTACCAAAGTTAGACTGCTTTTTATGTCCTTGCTTCGTCCATCGTGGTTAATTTTGCTTCCAAGGTAACAAAATTCCTTAAGTTCATCTGCTTATTGATAGAGTTCTTCGTTTCTCACTTTTGTTACTTCTCATTACTTTTGTCTCTTTGCGGTTTACTCAAAAGTAATCCCTGCCCTCTATTCATTAGACGGTTCATTCCATTCAACAGACTCTGTAATTTATTTTCACTTCCTTAAGGAACGCAAAGTCATCAGCAAATCATATCATTGATGTCCTTTCAACCTTAAATTTTAGCCAATTTTTTAATCTTTCTTCTATTTCCGTTATTGCTTCTCCGTTATATAAATTGAACAGTAGTGGCGAATGACCGAATTGCTGTCTTATACTGGTTTTAATACAAGTACTTTGTTGTTCCTCCAAATTTATTGTGCTCTCATCTTGCTCCTAATCATTGTATACATGCAGAATTATTTCTTTGATGCATTCACCTTTCCTACAGCGAAACAGTTCTTCAGTTTTGTTACCATTATTATTCTTATCAGCATCTTGAGTACATGCTGTTTAACAGACAGTGGAATAGTCTCACACGTATCCGCTCTTTCTGTCGTCATTATGTGATAGACGAAGTCTAATGTTATGTCTCCAGCGTCATAAATTCTTCGCATCAGATTGGATAGTTTTTGGGTTGTTACTTCTCCCAATGATCTTAAAACTTCCAAATAAATGTGTTCAGTCCATTTTGCCTTATATGTCTCCAGTACTCGAAGCTCCGTTATACTGTGACTCTAATACCAGGTTTCCCCTCTGTCTTTCGTATCAAGTTCCACTTTTTGTTCTACCGAATCATTAGTCTTCCATTTCTTAAAAATCTTTTAGCTATACCCTCTTCTGCGTTTAGCAACATAATTCCCACTGCAAATTTTAATGTTGCGCCTCTTGCTGTTAATTTCACCAAAACATCCTTAACGAGTTCTTCCCATTACCATTCCTTTGCAGATTTCTTGCTGTCATTGCGCTTTTTATTTATTTTTTTCTAAGTAACTGGTACATTTCTGTCCTTGAACATTTTTGTACTTCTTCGTTGCGTCGATCAAATTAAAAATTTTTTTGTAACTCAAGGTCTCTTTGCAGCTACCTTCATGGTAACTATATCTGTCTCTCTGGCTGACGTGTTTGCTGTTTTCAGGGATGTCCCATTTAATTTCAACTGCCTATTGTTGTTTTCATTATCGCCAAATCTACAATCTCAGAGAATATCAAATCCCTCTCAACATTCCTCTATATTCCAGTATTCCACTTCTTAACACTTTGACGTTATCAGACGATTCTCTTAAACTTCAACTCTGTTCTTCGTCATTTCTAAATTGCAATATACATATAGGCCTACATCTGCTTCTGGGTAGGCCTTACAATTCAACTTCAGAATTTTCGTCTCAGCATTGTGTAACTCAGCTGGAATTTTTCTGAGCCTCCAAGCCGTTTCAAAGTCTACCTCTTCCTTTCGTGATTCTAGAACGGCGTAGTTGAAATACGTTGCACGAACCAATTATTGTTTCTCCCGTCTCGCATTCTAACTATTAAGTCCATAGCCTCATTCTCCTGCGTTACGTTCCAATTATTCATAATTTTTAGATAATACATACTGAGTAACCGTCAAACATAGTATGCACAGAAAAACATCAAAAGATAACTTTTAGTTTCTTTAGGATAAACGCCATGCAAAAAAATATTCATTCAGTCATTACTCCTTAGCTAATGATTACACATGTAAATTTACTGGGTAGTCTACGTCTTGCGGCAAAAAGTTGCAAATCTTAACGAATCGAATTTACCGTTTGTTACAGGCATAAATATTATATAAATAGCTTACTCTTAATTTAAAATGAAATTCAGTACTATACAACGAAGATAATGACGAAATAACCACACTCACAAGCACGGAGATTAGATAACACACTGTTCGATATTTGACGATACGTGCAACAACGCAGATACAAGTATTTGTGCAAATATTCCTGCCCTAGTGTAAATGTTACCTTGAAAATAGCAATCCTAAACGGTCTTCGTCGCAAATGAGTCATTTTGCAGTAAATCAAACCAAAAGATTTCGAAGCTTTCGTTTCTTTTCATCTGTATCAAACACCATTATTAACTTGTAAGTGGCATCTTCGAGCTTGTGAGGTTTACGAATATTATTTTCTATAATTAATTCATAGGCATTTTCTGATAAAATGTCTGAATAAGTGTGCTAAAATGAGGTAAAAATTGTTGCTTGCCTTCTGTTTATAACGTTTGTGAGTTATAATCGATATGATCCGTAATATGTACTTGTACTTAGCGTACATCATCCCATTTACTTCATATTCAAATTCTCCATTTAGTGCATGATGTGGTAGATGCAATGTTCTTTGTTCCTGGGTAGTATTCGCTGTTGCACAAAGAGCTGTTGCACATACCGTAATAGTGCCCTTGTAATATTGAACTGATGCCGACGTAGCGAGGGTTATAGAGCCACAAATGATAGTAATCACTTTTGTAGCCTCCGAAAAATGCAAAGAGGTCCTTTTCTACCATGTTTTAACGCTGAGTGAAATCATATTACGAGTCAAGTTATAACAAAAGACAGCCTTTTGCACTCGTATGTGTGCATCAACGACAGGTAACACCCATCGTTTGTGCATTGTATTGTTCCTATGCTTGTGTGTGCTTACTAGTGTTAAAGCTAAAATAGAAGCGCCATGCTTTCTTAGCAGGTGTACAGTAATATCAGTACCGCTATTGTAGAGCAGTCATAACTGGAACAGTTCTTTGTATTCTTTATTCCTTAATGTGCACTGGCACATCATTATAATGCGCTATCAGGACACTAAATACTTTTATTATCCTCAGAAAGTCTAGATAAAATATATGTGTATGTATAACAATATATGTAGGCTAATTACAGCACGATTACGTGCTGGAGTCACTGTAGATAAACACCAAATTGTTTAGTGTTATTTACGTCTGATGAAGATTCAGACAGCCCTGAACCTACTATTATCTTGCTAGTTGCGTATAATGAGTCAGATTAAAGTAATTTCTAATATTTACAACAAAAACCAGATTAACTTGTTTAGTTTTCTTAGAAACTAGCAAGAAAGTTTTAGCATTAAAAGTAAATAATGAAATAAATCAGAACAAGTGCTGCTGCAAGAAGCAGAAAATTCTACCGTATGAGCTAAGTGAAAACTACATATTTATTTAAATCACAAAATAATATTCTTTAATTTTCTGTAAACTGTCAACTATAACCATCCCAAGTAAATTGGCAATTTTATTTATCTTTTAAGCAATGTAAACGTTTTTCACGAACTAATTTATGTTTTGTAACTTAAAGAAGGGATTTTTCACAAACACCAAATATTATGACTATTTTCGAATATAATGTGATTTGAGAGGTGCTATGTTGAAATGCGTTCATATGTTGTTAGATGTATAAAAATAAAAATGTATATAAATATTTTTAACGAAAATAATAATATGTTCCTTAGATTTTATTATGTAGTTGAGATGAAAGGATGAAATCTGTGACAACCACACCGTTAACATTAATATGTGAAGTCTGCGAACTAAGAACACCAAATACGAAACAATGAACGTCTGTGACCTACATAAGCAAATAATTGCGATTTTTTCGAGGCTAACTGCATTTAGTGTAAATCAACTCTGGCTAAAGTGCATGAATTTTTTAGTTCAAAACGGTGATTTATATTTACAATAGTCACAAAGAATGTGACACTCACCCTACGACAAGTCACTACTGAGGCTACTGATACGAGGACATCAAACAGAAGTATCCAATTAAACACCGCGTTCTAGTAATTTGGTTCTATAAGTGTTCTGTTCTATTTTCGTTAAACGTCTCTGTATCAGACATGGAAAATAATACATTTCATACAAAAGATATCGTGCACATGTGTTTCAGCTCCTGGTTTCTACGGTTGTAGAAATAATTTCAGAGTGCATCGTTACTCAAATTACCTTAGTGATCACCTTGCCAAATTAGACTTCGGTGTACTTAAGCGTAAATATACGTACCTGTAATGTCCTTTCCCAAGCGCAGCTCCAAAGCGAGCGCTTCCGTCTTAGCAGAGGAGCCGATGTAGTTTACTTGCTGGACACAGACCTTCCTTTCACCGCCGCAGTACTCGCACAGACCCGCCGTGTAACTTGTAACTGATGCCACCCTCACTGTTCTTCTCTGAGCGGTTCCAGGCGGCGTCCGATCGGAAGCGCCACGCTGCCGCCCTGACGACGCAGACATTGACGGAGCGCCGGTCACGTCCCACGTCTCTACCCGAAACACTGTCTTTCTGGCCTAATGACTTCGTCCGCGCGATCACAATCAGAGAGACCGGCTGGAAATGTGATACAGGCCCCTTCTTGTATCCAAGAAACGATTTTTCTATTTTCATGGCTAGTTTTCTAAACTCTTTATTTTCTTTCTAGCTTGTATATTGGCCTAATATATTATAGTTCATTAAAATAAGAAAGATGTACTTAGCCAGAGAAAAACTGTAATAAAACCATTGTTCTCTTAGAGAACACTTCAGAGACTCAAAGAGTCTACCCGACACAGACAATCATATTGTTTATAATTGTGTATAAGTATCATCGAAGTTAAGTAATAACATTAAGGATATGATGCCAGCTTACTGAGTTTAGTGGTACAATTTTTAGTATTGGTAGTAACAAAGGCAAATGAGACAAGTACCAAACTAATGGGAACGGTGCAATTCTTTCATAAAGTGCAAAGAAATCTACAAAAATACAAGTAGTTGTTTGCCTGTATTATTTGGCACATCTTAGGAATTATGCACTCCTACTAAAATTTGTGCTCCAATGTCTCTTGATAAAACTGAAAATAATCCGCTTGGATCATTGCCTATTGGAAACAAATAATGGGATCATTCTGATATCATTATCTTGTTATACACTGTTATAAAGCATACCATAAACCACACTATCTGTTTACAAATTTCTTGATGAATTATTCAATTAAAAAAGTTTATATTTGAAGTCTATTCCGTCTACCACTCTTATAGTTCCATCATACACAGGTCTTTATCAAATTTGGCAATTTTAAATGAAAGTTATTTTGAAACTTTAGAAAACTGTTCTAGCGTGTTTACCTTTTTAGTGTAACACGACTGTAAACTCATACGTACATCCTAATCTAAGTTGCAGCGTTTCCTGTTAATGAACGCATTGCTAAGTTTAAAAAAACGGAAACGGTGCAGATTTAGAGTATCCTGTATAGGCAGTGGGCAAGAATGACAAACTAACGTCCCAGAGTAGAAGTGTAGAAATATTTCTCAACTCTAATCACTGTGATGGAACTGCATGTTCAAGATTATGGCATCATATCCTAATGTTACCTGGCGTACATTGTGAGGCCTGTCAGCAGGCAAAATAAATTGGTTGTATATATAGAAAGAGAGACATATATTTTTTTTAGATCCAGAAGTGTACCACAAAATATCTGTAGCACATTAATAGCACAGACTTGATGCAGAATATTATTTCGAACTAGTGAAAAGTTTTTGTTACTTTATGATACATTAAAGAAACAAAATCAAGATTTTCGTTTGACTGCTTAATTTCCTCCAGCCCCCTGTCTTAATAGCGGTCAGGTTCCGCAATTAATCGAGGTGGCCGATGCAGATATAGGGTATATACTAAATCTTCGTACATAGTCCGATACTACTTTAAAAATATTATGCATTTGTTTGTTCAAATAATTTCTTCCAATGAAGTTGCATACAAAAGTTTTGCATTAATCTGTGCTAATTTTGTGCAAGAAATGGAGTATATTCTGAAATTGTGAAGGACAAGACGCTGTATCTTAATTCGCTCTACCATATCACATTCAAAAAACAGAAAGTTTAGTGGAGCGACGAAAAATAATCTAGTTTAAATGAAAACAAAATTTAAATCATTATAATAATTATATAACTTGTTGTTTTAGATGATTGATGTTTCGTTTCAGTAATTTCATGTCCGTTTAAAACGTAGATATTAGTGTCTATCTAAGGATTTCCTAATTAAGCAATTTTATGTACAGTTTGATTAATAATAATTAAGAAATACAGTTGTACATATAAATATAACCCACATGCAACACACACTATGTAGTTAACTATTTCACAAATAATCTTTCTGTTGATTTTGGGTATAGTATGCCCTAACAAAATAACTTACCGTCACGTCTTCTGATGGTCTGAAACTCACCAAATAAATCTCTAAATTATTCTCAAATACTTGTAAGATCTTTCATTGTACCTATAGTAGAATGGCTGCGTGTTTCTTAGAAGAAAATAAATACGGAAATACTTTATTGCATCGTAACGATATTTACATATATATATGTAACATGTACTGTTTAAAATATTTTTATGTTCATCTACTATTGACAGATTAATATGTATAAATGTATTTCCCGTGAAATAATAGTTGATCAATACTATATAAATAGGTAAGATTTACATAATTAGCTATATCTTCAAAACGAAATTACAGAGGGAGAAACTTCAACGCACAACCTCCCCATGACAATCTCCCAGACAATAACTCTTGAAGCGAAACATGCGATGCTACTACCTCACACTTAAAGAAGTCTCTTGACCCTCAGTTCGACTGTCTTCCTCCATCTCCTCCATTCCTCCAACGTTACCTTGAAAAGATTACAACTAGTATTGCGGATGTGAACCGGGAATATTCCAATGTGTAAAATCTTTCTATGTATCGAGGTAACTACTGCAGTAAATGTAAGTGATCATTTGAAATTGTGTTCCACATCAGTTTTCGAAGTCCTACATCTGTATTTCCTTGACAGTTGCCTGGAGAAATTCGAAGGCATGGATAGTATCTACATATTATATGTAGCTTCGATTTGATCCAAAATGATTTCTCAGCTGGCTCAAGTGTATGAATAGCACCTACGACAGATATCCCATTCATATGACGGCGCACTACCTTGAAAATTGCTCCTTGTTACAAAAAAAATAATTATTGAAAATTATGTATTCGTAAATGTTTACCATGTTTTATTATATGGAAAAATTTGAGACCAAATGTCTATCAGAATTATTTGCTAAATTTCGAAGCCTATGACTTTGTATTCAAGTGGCATACGATTTAAATTTTAACGCTGTTACACATTTTTTAACCTATTCTTCAGCAGTTAAACGTTTGTTTTTCCAACTTGAATCCACGTAGATAGTTTGAAAAGTACTTTACAATTGATGCCTAAAAGTGAAATAATCGATGCTTGCACAGTGAAAACTTGCAACTTCATAAGGATCAAAATGAAATAGATACTGCGAAAGTTATTCTCACTTAAGTATACTCTTGTTACCTGATATGCTTTGCTGGAGATCAGAGTCGATCAGTACTCGCCTAGATTCTCCACCAGTTATGTTTCACGAGGACAAATACAGAAAAGTAGTAGCATCTCATGGTTCGTATCATCCACTCTGTAGTGTCCACTACATCGCCCCTGCTGTGACTAGCGAAATTTTTTTCGGTTCCACGTGGAAGTTCTATGGTAATTCGAGAAAAATACAAAAATATATAACGATAACATATATATATAAATATACATAAATATATATTTCTTAGTTATTTACATCTGGGATATTTTCTTTTCAGATTGATTAATTTCCCAGTACTTATACGAATGTATGGGAAAGCTATAAACGCTTACGATATTTATGTGAATATGTACAATCCAGTACTCTAAATGATAAAAATAAAGTCATCAGACATTTATGTTGACGAAGGCTTGTATTTGTATCCACAATGTCAGTTCATCAATTATATCTAAGTTTTCTATTGCATAAGTGAAAAATTATCGTTAAGACTTTTCAAATTCAATTCAGCAGTGCCAGTTCTGTAGTGCCATTAATTCCTTGAATTACTTCATGTTTTCTAGCACAAACATTTTACTCTTGGGATCAATGTAAGTAAAAAAGAACAGCAACCATTTTCTGGTGTAATGTTCTCTTGACAATGACTTTCTGCATAGTCCCATGACATTTCATTTATCCTTGTCCACATGTCACATTATTAAATTCGTTACTTCTTTTATTGGGACACAATAGCAGATGTGACTGAAAAATTACAACATACATCGGAATTATTAAATCACATGCAGTATCCTAAGGATGCCTTTAAACGTAAGTACATATCTCATTGACTGTATGTGTAACAGTTACTCGAGTCTTTATTACGTATTCTTGTTTCTTAAGTCCATCTAACTGAACTTTCAGTGTCAAACTACTTGTTTAAAATTCTTAAAGCCTGTTAAAACGTACAACAGACTCCACGAAAACAAATTCAACGGTACGCATGTAACCTAATAATAATATATAAGATTTCTTCCTCTTCATGTTTACTGATCCTACAGATCGATTATTCTTGTGTCCAACTGGGGAACAATCCGTGGAACAGTGCCGTCATCTGAGATGAACCCTCTGAAACTCAAACCCTCACACCTTACGAAGGGAGTAAGATATTCACATTTTCACTGTTAATAATCATTCGTGACGCGAATATTTCTTCTATTGCGGTAAATTACAGTTTACGATATTATTTCCTTTCATTTTATACGTGCAGTGAACTATAATGAGCAGTGGACACATACAGTATTTTATTGGTACTTCAGAATGAATTTCCTGTGAAATTCCGTTTGTTCTGATTGCTCTTGGATTTCTTTTAAATTTTACGTTAATTAGAACTAGCCATCCCTTTTCCTTTCCATGTGAAAAGCTCTAGGTATAGATTTGAGTTTCCTGGAAACAAACTGTAAAATATGTGCACAGTAATAATAAGTACTAAGACAATGCCTGCATGTAACTTCAATAGTTCATCGCAAGTATAAGTGGATATTCCGAAAAAGTCTATGTTTCATACTAGTTTGTTGTAACAAATAACTTTGATCCTAGTACCTTCTTTTTCAGGTTTTGTGTCAAGTACTACGCAGAAGTGCCCCGAAGTAAATTCGTGAATATATTTTCTCGAATTAAACTAAAGTTTAACACTACATATTTTCTTCTATTGAAGAACGTCTTTTCCATCACTACAGTATTTACATCCAAATTTCCACAAACTGCACTCCATATACGCACACCAAACAATTGTTGAATCACCATTATTCTAAGGGTTCATGACCCTCACAATAAAAATGGAATAGAGATATACAAAAACAACATCTTAGTTCTATTTAATGCGCATGAAAACAGAAACGGACGAATTGTACAATACCTCATACATTCTGAATTTGTGTTCCAGAGTGCAGCATACCCCAGTACCCCTAATACCTGGTAACACGTTCTCTTGCCCTGATGCAGGTTGGTCCAGATTGTCCCACTCCTTAACGGCAATTCGGCGTACATCTCGGATTGGTTGTTCGGTAGTCTCGTCCAAAATCAGTCCTTTTCAATATATCCCAGGCATGTTCGATAGGATTCATGCCTGGAGAACTTGCTGGCCATTCGAATCTTGCTACGTCGTTAACATGAAGGAACACTTTCACAAGATTTGCATGATGAGTGCCAGAATTTTCGTCCATTTTCATCCCTGTACCATTTTGCCTTCTACGACCACATACGATGGCTTCACATAGTGCCACCGCAGAACATCAAGGCACCACCACATTGCTGCACGCGCTGGACAGTGTATCTAAAACGTTCAGGCTGACTAGCTGCCTCCAAAAAGTCTCAAATTATTATCTGGTTGCAGACAGATCTCACCTGTAAACAGCACTAGATGCCAGTTTTCACGAGTCCATTCAGCATGCAGTTGGATCCAGCTGTACCACGTGCATGATGTCTAACAAGGAGACGACATGAGTATCGGATTTTAGAATTTTTTATATTTATGGAACGTGAACTTCAGATCTTAAATAAAAATCAGCCAGAGCCATTCGACGCAACTCTAAAAATTCTCGAGAAAATCTATTTTGAAGTTTTGCAAAGTACGCGTAAGTATCAGAAATTAAAAGAGTTGCAGCATCTGTCGGTGTTGCACATGAGGTAGAGTTCTAGCCCTCACAAGAAAAGAGTCGGTGTTTCCAATCCCACTATAGCAGTTTTTTTTCGTTTTAGAATTCGGTTATATAAAACATTTTGGGATCTTTAATTCCACGTGTTGTGTCTGTTTTTGTTTATGTGTAAGTAGACAAGCTGGAAACCTTGTCACGTAAAGCCATTAATAGCTATGGAGATGACTATACAAAAAAAAAAAAAAAAAAAAAAAAAAAAAAAAAAAAAAAATAGTGTCGCAGGACTTCACAATCTGAAGAATCAAAGAATACCGTCGTCAACTAATAGTGAAGCCAAACATTGTAAAAACTGTATTTTTTTTAATTGAAACCATAGTTATTAACAATCTTCTATAAAATATAGGAAATTACTAATAAACAAAAATGCGTGAACGTTTCATAAAAATTACCATTAGATATTAAAATTGTGTAAGTTTTCTAACAGAATGAAAACATATTTTAAAAAATCTGTCAGCACAGGATTCGAACCACTGACTGTATGGCCAGAGCGCTACCATCTGACCGACACCGACAGATACTGAAAATTATTTACTGATTGGTACTTACGCTTACTTGCAAAACTTCAAAGTCGATTTTCTCAAAATTTTTGAGAATTGCGTCGGATGGCTTTTTTTGGCTGATTGTTATTTGAGTTCTGAACTTCACGTACCATAAAGATTTAAAAAATTTAAAATCCGATATCCATGTGGTCTCCTTGTAACTTTCAAAGTTGAACCTCGCCATGGACGTCGAGAATGAAGTTGTATGTCATGAAACCTATTACGTATAGTCGAAACACAACGTCCTGTGGTTGCACGGGAATCATTTTTCAGCATGGTGGCGTTCAACGCAAGATTCTTTCGAGCTGAAATCCGTAAGCAGCGACCATATTCTGCTGTGGTAGCCTTTGGGTGACCAGAGCAAGGCAAGTCATCGACGGTTCGTGTATCTCTGGAACTTCTCAACGTCTGAACAACATCCCTTTGGTTCACGTCGAAACGTCTGGAAACTTCCATTGATCAGAGTCCCTCCTGACACAAACTAACAATACGGATACGATCCTACGAGGTGCATTCAAGTTCTAAGGCCTCCGATTTTTTTTTTTTCTAATTAACTAACCACCCGAATTCGATGAAACTGGCGTTACTTCTCGACTTAATCGCCCTGCAGACGTACACATTTTTCACAACGCTGACGCCATGAGTCCATGGCAGCGGCGAAGGCTTCTTTAGGAGTCTGTTTTGACCACTGGAAAATCGCTGAGGCATTAGCAGCACGTCTGGTGGATGTGCGGCCACGGAGAGTGTCTTTCATTGATGGAAAAAGCCAAAAGTCACTAGGAGCCAGGTCAAGTGAGTAGGGAGCATGAGGAATCACTTCAAAGTTGTTATCACGAAGAAACTGTTGCGTAACGTTAGCTGATGTGCGGTTGCGTTGTCTTGGTGAAACAGCACACGCGCAACCCTTCCCGGACGTTTTTGTTGCACTGCAGGAAGGAATTTGTTCTTCAAAACATTTTCGTAGGATGCACCTGTTACCGTAGTGCCCTTTGGAACGCAATGGGTAAGGATTACGCCCTCGCTGTCCCAGAACATGGACACCACCATTTTTTCAGCACTGGCGGTTGCCGAAATGTTTTTGGTAGCGGTGAATCTGTGTGCTCCATTGAGCTGACTGGCGCTTTGTTTCTGGATTGAAAAATGGCATCCACGTCTCATCCATTGTTACAACCGACGAAAAGAAAGTCCCATTCATGCTGTCGTTGGGCGTCAACATTGCTTGGCAACATGCCACACGGGCAGCCTTGTGGTCGTCTGTCAGCATTCGTGGCACCCACATGGATGACACTTTTCGCATTTTCAGGTCGTCATGCAGGATTGTGTTCACAGAACCCACAGAAATGCCAACTCTGGAGGGGCGATACCCCAAAACAATTCTCTCCACTTTCTCAATCATGTCGTTAGACCGTCTTGTGCGAGCCCGAGGTTGTTTCGGTTTGTTGTCACACGATGATCTGCCTTCATTAAACTGTCGCACCCACGAACGCACTTTCGACACATCCATAACTCCATCACCAAATGTCTCCTTCAACTGTCGATGAATTTCAATTGGTGTCACACCACGCAAATTCAGAAAACGAATGATTGCACCCTGTTCAAGTAAGGAAAACGTCGCCATTGTAAGTATCTAAAACAGTTCTCATACTCGCCGCTGGCGGTAAAATCCCATCTGCCATGTGGTGCTGCCATCTCTGGGACGTGTTGACATTGAACGCGGCTTCATTTTAAAACAATGCACATGTTTCTATCTCTTTCCAGTCCGGAGAAAAAAAATCAGAGGCCTTAGAACTTGAATGCACCTCGTACTTCGGAATTGACCTTCCAGGCTTGGCAGATCTACAGTCAACACAAGCAGTATAGTTCCTTCCTCGTGTTATTACTGGAACTAAATGCCCGTCTTATCCACTCCACCGAAAGGCACTGCTCATATGTGGTTGTTAATAACTTTGTTCTGTTTGAATGACATCTATGAACAATCTAAGGAACTATGTTTTTGATACAATATACATATTTAACGTCCTGTCCAGGAGACCTTGGAACCAAGGTGATGGAACATTTTTTTTATGTTTGTGTCTCCGACTATTTTTTATTATTATTATTATTTTCTTCATAGGTAACAAAATTTCACCACTGTTATGAATCACCTGCAGTTTCAGGCTTCTCGTGTCAATTTACATCAACAGATAACTTGCGATGAGCCCTTGTAATTCGACCTATTTAGGAATACCATCACATATTTAAAGTTTATTGTTTACTTATTTGATATTCACTCCCCACTCGATGAAATTTTCTAGTTAGAGTTCCTGCTACTCAGTGCCTCTAAATAACTTCCTTCCAGTTTAAATTTAGTCGAGCGTCTTCTCCATAAAAATCATTGTTAGAAGAGAGAGATTTGAGCACACCACACTTTCTCACTCATGAAATGAGAAGAGTCTTCCTTTCAACGTAAACAACATCTTGGGTTTATTTTTCCCTTTTTACAGTGATTAAACCGACTTACAGTTCTGATTTACAATATTACAACCAGAACACATATACAGTCTTGTGACCTCATTATGCTCAGGTCAACTTTACAACAATGGTAACTAATTATAAAACAACACACTATCAATCACAGTTCCTTTGTTTGTTTTCCATTGCAAACACTTCTCCAGGTTCACAGAGTTTTTATTATGCACAGTGGCTTGCCTCTGCACATTCCATGCCCTTAGTGAAGTTTTTGTCTGTGCCTTCGCCTGTGAAATAAAAAGCCCAGGACAGTAACAGTCCCAATAAACCTCCCTAAATATATAAAAAAAGCTACTTCATCTTGTAGAACTGCAGAGAGCATCAGGAGAGTATTCCGAGAGCATGTAGTGTTTGATACACTACAAACTGTGTTGTTCACTTTCAAATGTCAATGGCTACATTTATCTCCATATTACAATCGATATTCATAAAATCAACTGTTACACCTAACGCGAAATGTTCCTTCTCATTCCTGCTTCTTCTATCCACTTATCTTGTTTCCTTTTTACTATTTTTATACGGTAATCTACGTACGTAAATGTCCAGTGCACCTGTTCGCTATACATCTTTGTTCTCTTGCAGATTCAGCCTTCTAGTACGAACACAAATGTAAAGTACTGGAGTACTATAAAGCCATAGAAAGAATAATCATTTAATATACGAGTGAAAAATTGCATAACAACTACTGGAAGTCGTTAATTCGATAAAATTTCTAGGAGTAAGCATGAGGAGGTATTTAAAGTGGAAATACCTCATAAAATTTCATTTTTTAGGAATCATAATTGCGCTAAAGCGATCGGAGTGAAATGTTCCAAAAAATATTCTATAAAAAGCTCTCCTTGTACAAGCTGCGTCACGTCAATAAAATTCTCGTGCTTTCGATGGCAAGCTCCGCCATCGTCATTAAGAGTATAACTGACTGATAATATTTTATAAAATAAAAATAAAATGTTCAAATGTTTGTAATCCTATGGGACCAAACTACTTTGGTCACAAGTCCCTGGACTTACAAACTACTTAAACTAAGTTTAACTATATATAATGTGGCGTCTGTTCCGAAAGAACAGACGTCATTTCTGATCCTGCAGTTGTTATTATTTAATATTCACAGAATATATGACATCAAGTGCGATTGGGCAAAGCTGAAAATGTGTACCCAGCCGGGATTCGAACCCGGATCTCCTGCTTTCTAGGCAGTTGCGCTGACCCTTACACCAGTGGAGAGACAGCGATCACTGCACCTACAAGGACTACCTAAGCACGCCTCCTGTCAGATAGAAATTCTTTCGGAACAGACGCCACATTATATATATAACATGCCGGTGACGGGTAATGATCCTATCGTTAGTGGGGAGGGGGGTGCAAGTTTGAAGCCCTTACTGTTACGGGAATTAGTTTCATAACTACGAGTTTGAGTACTGTGGGCAGGGTGAAGCCGGGAATTTTTATCTGACGGGAGGCGTGCTTAGGTAGTCTTTGCAGGTGCGGTGATCACTGTGTCCCCAATGGTGTAGGAGTCAGCGCAACTACCTAGAAAGCAGGAGACCCGGGTTCGAATCCCGGCTGGGTACACATTTTCAGCTTTGCCCAATCGCAGTTGATGTCATATATTGTGTGAATATTAAGTTAAACTTACCTAAGGACAACACACACATTCATGCCCGAGGGAGGTTTCGAACCTCCGACGCGGGAGGCCGCACGATCCGAAACGTGGAGCTCCAGACCGCACGACTACTCCCGCGCGGGCGTATAGAAGAATGCTACCGCGAAAGATTGTGACGACACTTTCCAAAAATATTTAAAAACACTGGCGCGTCAGATATGAAAGCGACCGAGACTGTGTTTGGACATAAAATTAATTATGGGTAAGGCAGTTATCTGACTGAAGTTCAATGGAAGATTCCTCGGGAATTTTAATCAATCAACAAAGGAAGTAGCATACAAGCACTCGTTAGACCAAGACCTAATCCGTACTAAATAGGATTTATAGAGCAGTTAGAGAAGATTCAGCGAAGAACAGTACGCTTCGTTACAGGTTCATTTAGCAAGCGCGAAAACGTCACTGTGGTGATCGGCTTAATTTTGTGGCAGACACTGCTAGAGAGTCATTCTTAGTCACGGTTTGCGCTCCTGTTAAAGTACCAAGAGCTTACGTTTCGCGATGAGTCAGACTATGGTGCACCGCTATCATTTCCTCTTTTTCCATCGCACACTGCTAGTCGGCTTGAGGAGTACGAGTAAACTGATGTACCGATAGATATCTCTTCAGCCATCCATCTTCTATGGCAAGCTCTGCGGCAAGTGGCCCCGAGCTTTGGTTGGTAGTGAGCATATTTTCGTGTTTACGTTAGTAAGGGATATACGATGCCTTCCATGGAAGAATATCGTGTCTTTATATATTTTTTTTTAATTTAAACTTGGGAAAACAGTTTCAGGAATGCACCAAATGCTAAAGTAATCCCCTCGTATATGATGCATTATTGAAAATATAGACTGGCGACTGAAATTAGCTTTCCGAAACATCAGCTGATGTCCAGCTCCTCTAAACAATCAATTCTGGTGCGTGTATTTCTGAAAGTATGTTGTCAGAAAAATTGGACGCGAGGATTGTGCTATAATTGCTACAAGACACCCAGAAGAAACATCAGATTGTGCTATAATTGCTACAAGACACACAGAAGAATCATCACTGTGAGGTTCACGGGGTGCTTGTACAATTTCTTCAAAATGATTCAATCCATATTTCAAAACGTGTAAAGAGAGCGGGATATTCTAAAATATTTTAGAAACGACGCCACGACAGAAGATTGCAGAAGAGGGCAACGAACGACGAAGTAGCCATCCGTGGCAATGGACGACCAAATTGGACTTATAATGGCGCATATTTACTACAGTAACTAAAAAAAGAGTCTGTTCGTATTCGCCGTACTCCTCAGAAACTGCTCTGACTGATGCATTTCCCCCCATTAATATCAAAATCGTATTGAAAAGGATGAATATATGAAGTATAGGAGGAGAAAATAGAAATCACAATGAATAAAGACTACCAGGATGCATTTCAAAATCTGCACAAAAGTTGGAACCAGTGCATTTGCACTTATCATTACATTTCAAGAACACTTTTCAGTGATATCTCCTCTCCATAAGTTACTGGGTTTCTTTTTGTTATTTGTCATACCCCGTATATAAATATATCGAGGCATAGAAAGGAATTTTCTCATCTTTACTGATACACAGAATTTGTTTTATGCAAGCAGTACACCCTGCTGTTCCAAGGAAATGAAGAGAACCAGCTGAAAAAGCTCCTGTTGGGGCACAAAACCTTAAATATGTTCCTGTTTAAACAACACTGATAGAAAAGTGGGAACGTGCTGCCTCCGTCCTAATAACGCCTTCCTCGCCAAAATTTTGACATGCGTGCATATTCGCGCTTTTTTTTTTTTTTTTTTTTTTTTTTTTTTTTTTGCTACAAGAGATTAGCAGAGTGGCGGTGGAAGAAATACGAGGCAGTCTGAGTAGGAGAAAACAGATAGTCATTGTGGGAGAGAGGCAGTGACAGTAAAAATGATAAAAGTATCAATACAGTTACAGTGAGAGCAAGAGAGAGAGAGGAGACAGTGAAATTGGAAAAGAGAGACGAATGTAGACTATCCTAGACTCCTAGAAAAGTTAAACAATTAAGCTAATTCATTTTTTTTTCTTTATTGAGTCTTTTCACTTTGTCTTAAGATTGTCGTGTGCAAAGGACTACTTAAAAATTTTCTATTACCATTCTTGTGTAACAATTAATGTATTGACTTGTTCCATGACCATGGAGTCTCACTCCTCAATTGGGTCCTATGGAACAGAAAAACCAATAAATAAATAAATAAATATAGGCTTAGGGGATCTGGACTGATGTGAAAAAAATTGCTTAACGTTTTAGCCAAGTTTACTGTTATCTCCTTCAAAGTAGTTCCCTTCTGAATGCACACACTTTTTCCAGCGCTTCTGCCATTGATGGTAACATTTCCGAAACTCATCTTCTGTAATATCCTCCAAGACCCTCGTCACAGCTTTTTGGAGTTCTTGTGCTGTTTGAAAATAGTGTGCTTTGACCCCCGTTTTGACTCTTGGAAATATAAAAAAAAGTCGCACGGAGCGACATCTGGTGAATAGGGTGGATGTGGTAGTACAGAAATTTGTTTTGAGGTTAAAAATTGCTTTACAGACAGAGCAGTATAGAATGGCGCATTATCGTGATGCAGAATCCAATTATCAGCAATAATGGCATGGACACAAAGAACTTTCTTACGAAGTCTTTCTAAAATTTCTTTGTAGTAATATTCGTTAAGTGCTTTTCCAGTAGGCATACACTCTTTATGAACAATTCCCTTGGAATCTAAGAAGCACACAAGAGTGCATTTCACTTTTGACTTTGACATGCGAGCTTTTCTTGGTCTGGGTGATCTCTTTGAGCACCATTGCGAACTTTGGCGTTTTGTCCCTGGATCACACTGTGAAAACCAACTTTCAACACCAGTGGTAACACGGCTCAACAATTCTGGATTGATTTCCGTTTGCTCTAACAGATCAGCTACCCCATTTTTCCGTGTTTCTCGCTGTTGTTGGGTGAGATTTTTGGGGATCATTTTTACACAAATCTTTCTAATACCAAGATCTTCAGTTATTATTAGACGAGCCGTTTCTCGACTGAGGGTCAGTTCTTCTGGAATCATTTTCACGGATAATCTTCGATCAGATCATACGAGTTCATGCACCCTGTCCAAGATGACATCCGTCTCTGAGGTTGATGGTCGTCCACTGCGGTCTTCATCTTCAACATTCGTTCTGCCTTCACTAAACATTTTATGCCAACGAAAAACTTGAACTCTTGATATAACCTCCTCTCCAAAAGCCTTCTGAACCTTACCGTAAGTTGTCGTCGCGTTTTCATCCGTTTAACGCAAAAAGAAATGGCATACCTTGCACAATATTATGCGGCTCCGTTTCCGTGACGAGAGATACAAACACGTGTTAACTTATTACAGCACAATTCACGACTAAGCAGTTGAATCGATGTGCCGCTTGAACTAGAAGCAGCTTATAGACAACGGCTACAGATAGTGTGCATTCGCAAGGCTGCAGGATTGCCACATCTTGCAAAGAAAAATCAGTCTCATTACTTTATTGTCGCACCTCGTACGCTTTGGGGATCTGGATATTCCAAATCGGTGAACTTCAATAACAAAAAATTTGTCCACTATGTCCCATGTCCGAAACCAACATGTTGTTTCATTCAAGTAGTTAGAAGCCCCTAGCAAAACAGCCGCAATGATAGGTACAAAGATGTGAGAATCGTGATTGAAGAAACAGAGAGCAGTCTGTGAGGAAGAAAGAGGCAGTAGCAATGTAAGAGGAAAAGAATGGAACATGGGCAATGGCAGAAGGCGGCAGCCAAAATATAGAGAAAGGGATTAAGGCAGTGACAGTGGACAAACAGTGCTAATGGAGGAAAGCGAGACAGTGGGGGAGAGACATAGCTACTATTTGGCCACGATAAAAAGTTATTCATTTATTTACAAGTGCTGCCAACGTTACAATGGTCCTAGAAGCGAAAGATTACTGTGCACATTGATAGAGTAACGGTTCCAGCACTGCAGCAAGCTGCCTTCCCCTCAACCTCCACTCCCCGCAGCAGCCATAATGGAGCTCCCAGCAACCACCGCGCAAATCGTCAAGTTATCGTGCCCAAATAGTAGACGGTGGCAGGGAAAGCAGATGTTGTGTATGAAACTTTCTTTACGATGGTAGATGGGTAAAAGGATTTAGCATGTTCTGTGCTAAAAGATCGCGAATCAGGAGCGTGTAGAGATATATAATGTTGGGTATTCTAGCAGTATTGGTTCTAGAAGTCGGTCAAGGGGATGGAGTGTTAGGGAGACACGCAATGTTTCTGAACAAAAGGGAAGTTGGGGATCCTTCCTCCCCCAACGAAGTGGTAAAATTTTGTGTAAGGTAAAGTAGTTTTAATTTAAATAAATACCACACTCAGGTTGTATTCATACTGTAATGTCAATTTGGAACGTAGGTAAGCAATTCCAATTCATACTTCACTTTCACTTGAGAAAAATCTTTCGCTATGCGTAAGGTAACTACATCTATCCCGCGACTTATTTTGTTCGGGAGAGCAAGAGCCAATAGGATTGCGTACTGTTAGTATCTTTACCTCGATGCGGCGTTTTGAACCGATTCTGGCGCTTTCTTATGAGCGTAATACAATTTTATTCTAAAGTATTCGATTTGCTATTGTGCAATGCTATTGGTTGCTCGTGTTTCGCCTCAAGTCTCCCTGACGATAAGTTTTCCAACGCCGCTGGATATCACGCCTGCGGCGCTTTCGCTCACGTAGGTATAACGACGGATATTAGAATCCGTGGGTATAACAAGCTGGGCAGCGGACGGCTCACAGCTTCCCCGGTCTTTGATTACCTGGCCTAAAAGACCTACATAAACAACATAGACTGGTCACAGCGCCGCTATAGTTGAAGCCAACTGGAAAGGTTGCCGCCATTTTTGAGAACGTCAGTGTCACGCCAGGTGTTACTGGGCTTCTGCTAACGATGAGTCATAGGTTTTATATTAATCATTGCCAGTCCTGGTTTTTCCTTAATTTCTTGGCGAAACATTTCGGAAAGTGATTGCCACTACGAATAAGCATTTCTCGTTTGCTACTGCATCCTAAGTGTAAGGTTTATAACCGTCGAACTGCTGCATTATTTGATGTTACTATAATGTTAATAATCGTTTGTATTCGCCAACATATCTTCCCTATAAATACAGGCGAATTTCTTTAATGTCTTTAATTACCTTTATTCTGCCTGTGGTTCAAATGATGTTTCATGCTTTGAAATACATTTCGTATTTTTCAAGCTTTCCACAATTTGACGTTTCCTTGGTAATCTCCTTACAGCTTTTGGTTTTTGTAAGAGCTCAGCAAACGAAAATAGTGTTGGAATGGCATTTGCAAGTAGCCGCTTTCGATCGGTGGTAGCATCCATAACTTTTCTTCAAAATGACAAGAGCATGTGTAAGTATACTTTGTAGGCTGCCACTAATCACGCCTCAAACTGGTTACCCATTGGGTTGCAACTCCTTGTTTTTCAAAGGAAATCTGAATAAATAATAGTTTAATTACAGCTAATATACCTAGGCTACTTACCCAATGGTTAATACGCTTTTGTAACTATATAAACAAGTGTCATTGCCTAGCTTTTTGATGCTCTTGAAGTAAACATAATTTTGAAATTTGGTAAATGCGGAAGTTAAGTATAATGAGTGTTTATAGGCAAATACACGCTGATACACCACGACCTATATAATTACATATCTCTTCCTTTATGTATGATATTCCAACAGTTTTAACGCTGCAGTTTTTGCAATTGTACGCCGAACATACACTGGGCTTGATTTACCACTAATAATCGCGCTTACGCGTTGGTTTAGATGACAAACAGAAGCGTCTGCTCACGCTGCTGCTACAAACTGACGTTCTCAAATATGGCGCCCAGTGTTGCTTAGTGCTGCCACCCAGAGCGCTGTAACTTGTCAAAAAAATGTTCAAATGTTTGTATAGTCTATGGGACTTAACTACGGGGTCATCAGTCCCTAAACATACAAACTACTTATGAACTACTTACGAACTAGGACGGCACAAATATCCATGCCCGAGGGGGGATTCGAACCCCCGACCGTAGTGGCCGTGAAGACCGTGACTGGAGCGCCTTAGTCCCCTCGTGTAACTTGTCTGAAGCCTCTCTATGTTGTTTATATACCTCTTTGCCTGGCCTACTGCACATGCGCGTACGCTTGCGCTCCAGCACGAGTATCATACATGCAACAGCCCTCGGCTCAGCGGTAAGAGATGCACCTTTTCCACTGCAGAAACACGATTTGCGAGAGGAGCTTCTGCGTTTCCATAAAACAGGGAAATGATTAACAGTAAAATCTAAGTTCTTGTTCACCTTTCATTTTCAAAATTCGTTTGGGTAAGCGGCGCTTACCTAGCATACCCAGAATGCACGCCTCTGTCGCGAATATATTCGCATTCCAAATTTTTTGTGGAGGAAGGAGTAATGAGAACTGAGGCAGATGTTTCTCACTTTCCTGCCAGTGTTTTTTAAACATGAACATATTTGCCTGGTTGTGCTCCGACAGGAGCATTTTTCAGCTGGTTTTGTTATAAAGCTATTCATTCCATTAAATATTAAATACACTAGGGTAAGGTGGTACAAATTCGATATAGGTACAATTCCGATCAACATAGGTTTTCGCGCCATTTGTCAGTCTCGTAGTGTCTCGTTGGGTGGCGTTGTAGTGTAGCAGGTTTCTACAGCTCCTCCTGTCTTTTCCAAGAATACACTACTTTGCGCTACGGAGATACAAATTTTTTCCTGTTAGGAGGTAAGTAAAGCTACTTAGTCGGTCGCGCTCTTATAAATTTTTAAGTTAAGGGTGATTAGATTCTCTACCAAAAATTCAATGTTTGGTACAACGAAGTATGCGTTGGTGCCTGACGGAAAAACTGCTTTTTATGTGGAACATGCCCTTAGTAAACTTAGTAGTAATGCCCTTAGTAAGTGATTACAATTGTACCTAGTCTGGTACATTTTCGATCGATTTTTCTCAATTCTGTAACCTTTTTTTTGTGTTCATACCAACATTTGTAACTGTCTAATATTTGTGTTGCATATTCGTTAAACATCCAAGAACAAGTGCTACAGTTAAAATTATTTCTTTTCTCAATATATTTTCAGTTACAATAACATATTTCCGAAATGATCGAAATTGTACCACCTTACCCTATGCGATCAGAAACCTGGCTGAAAATGACAGTGCCCTTCTTGGGTAGTACTGAAATTCAATATGGTGTTGGCCCTCCCTTAGCCTTGATGACAGTTTCCATTCTCGCAGGCATCGTTCAGTCAGGTGCTGAAAGGTTTCTTGGGGAATGGCATCCCATTCTTCACAGATTGTTGCCCTTAGGAGAGATACCGATGTAGGTCGGTGAGGCCTGGCACGAAGTGGACATTCCAAAACATCACAAAGGTGTTCTCTATTATTCAAGTCAGGACTCTGTGCAGACCAGTCGATTGCAGGGATGTTTTTGTCTTTAACTACTCCGCCACAGGCCGTTCATTATGAACAGCTATAATCGCCATCCCCGGAATTGCTCTTTAACAGTGTGAAGCAAGATGGTGCTGAAAACGTCAATATAGGCCTGTGCAAGGGGTGCAAGCCGCCTCCATGAAAAACACGACCACACCATAACACTACTGCCTCCGAATTTTACTGTTGGCCCTAAACACACTGGCAGATGACGTTCACCGATCTTTCGCCATACCCACACCCTGACATCGGATCGTCACATTGTGTACCGTGATTCGTTACTGAACACAACATTTTTCCACTGTTCAGTCGTTCAATGTTTACGCTCCTTACACCAAGCGGGGCTGCGTTACGCATTGACCTACGTGATGTGTGGCTTATGGGTAGCATTTCGACCGTGAAATCCAAGTCTTCTCACCTCCCTTCTAACTGACATAGTACTTGGACTGGATCCTGATGCAGTCTAGAATTCCTGAGTGATGGTCTGGATAGATGCTTGCGTTTTATACTGTACGACCCTCTATCAGTCAACAGACGTGATCGGCCTATACACTTCCATGGTGTATGTGTGTGTGTGTGTGTGTGTGTGTGCCTTCACGTTTCCACTTCACTATCACATCAGAAACAGTGGGCCTAGGGACGTTTAGAAGTGTGGAAATCTCGCGTACAGACTTCTGAAATAAGTGACACCCAATCACCTGACCACGTTTTAAGTCCGTCAGTTTCGTGAAGCGTCCTATTCTGATCTTTCACGATGTGTAATGATTACTGAGGTTGCTGATGTGGAGTACGTGGCAGTAGGTGGCAGCACAATGCACCTATTATGAAAATACTTTTGATCATAATATAATGAGCATTCCTCACTTTCACATGTCATCAGCAAATTTATTGATATCCTTATCCTGAATTTTATACCTATCTCGTACCTTTCTTTCATTCCCGTTATTGCTACTCTGATGAGTATACCCTTATATTATACCCTTTTTAACACGAGCACTCAATTCTTCATCTTGCAGTCTTATTATTCCGTCTTAGTATTTGTTTGTTTGTTTGTAAAGCTTAAGTGACTTAACGTCTTAGTACTTGTATAAACTGTATATCACCCGTCTTCCCCGATAGCTCATTCCTACTTTTTCGGAATTTCGAACTTCTTATACAATTTTGTATTGTCCAAGGCATTTTATAAGACGCGGGCGTTAGAACGATTACTGATGCTACAATGGAAGGTAATGATTTAAGTTAGTATGAACGCCATGTTATAGTCGAAGCACGAGAGATGGAACACAGCATCTCCGAGGTTGCCATGAGGTAGTGATCTTCACGTACGATTGTTTAACGAGTGCACCACTGTGACATTACAGATACAGGGGGAAGCTGATTGCTTCCATGTGAAAGGCGAGTTTTGTAAGGCTGTTGGGTTCCCCAGCCGGTTGGCTAACAGTTTGGACCTAGTGAATGGAATACAGTTAATTAGGATTTTCCTAATCGGCTTGGAAAACGGAAACGGTCTTGACTGAGCGAGGGTGGTTCTCACATATTGCAACTGAAATACAATATAGCCACACACATTATTCTAAAAATCATATAAAATCAGGGAATGTTCATACGGTAAATATAATTATATGAATGGATTCAGGAGACACGTGAGAAACATACGCCGTAATAACAATTTCAATATCCCTTACAGATAAAAAAAGGCGATAAATTTCAATACTATAGCCGGCCGCGGTGGCCGAGCGTACTGCGGCGCGTCAGTCACAGTCTGCACGACCACTACGGTCGGGGGTTCGAATCCCCCCTAGGGCATGGATATTTGTGCCGTCCTTAGTATAAGCTAGTTCATAAGTAGTTTGTAAGTTTAGGGACTGATGATCCCGTAGTTAAGTCCCATAAGTTCTACAAACAATTGAACATTTTTTCAATACTATAATAATAATACTATAAGACTTATATTTACAATTATTGATACGTAGTGTTTATCAGTAACAATTTAAGAGGCAAATGGGCAGCATTGCACCACGCTACCTATCTTAAAAGACGCACCACCTTATTTCCGTTTTCTTTCAATAAACTTTGTTTTGCTCTCTTGTTCTGCTTTTCGTTGAGGTAGTAATATTCTTGTGTCAGAACATAGATCCCACCACAGAAACACAAAACATGAAACCAGCAAAGCGCATTACATTCATATATGTATTTTGTTATATTTAATATTATTCTTAGTAACGTTCGTTTTATGTTGTAGACAGCCACTTAAATATTTCATGGCCGACTAAAAATAGTAGATATACAGCATATAATTTATATATAAACAATTATATGTATTTGTGGACAAGAACTAAATACATTTGCATAAAAAGCCATGACAAATTAAATATTAATTGAACAGTGAGACGCCACGATTAATAGCTATGTAAGCTAGGAGCTTCAGTCTCAACCGTTTTTAGTATTGTTAAATATATATTTGTTTGTTAAATGTAAACAACACATGTAGGGAGGTGGTCAAAGCATTTAATTCTGTGATATTCAAATGTATAATATTTTGGAAGGGAAATTGTATTTTAAAGATGAGGCGTTAGGATGCGCCGAAGGATACAATTTTGGGAGCAGGCAGAGCACGATTTCGAACGCTTGGGAGGGGACTCGTAACGTGGACGTTGTGGTGAAAGGTTGTGACGCTGGGCGGTCTGAAGCCGCGTTACAAACTTGTGATTTGAAGAGATAGACTTGTGTGAGAAAATTTACGGAACTGTGACTGCAGAACTTAGTGTCTGGTGAAAAGTGATAAACTATGCACGGTAGTAGTGCTGTGGAACTGTGATAATTCAGCAATCGTGTACTGGTATGATGACAAACTGTGTTTTATAACAGATACTGTAAGTAATCACGGATTAATTTGGAACTGTAATGTTCGATGGACTTAATTAATTAACGAGTGATAATTTGGAACTTTTACTCTCGAGTGCGTGTGATATTTATTGTGCCTCTCATGAACAATATTTGGGAAAATATTCAGTTATTTACCGATGTATAAAGTAGGACCACCTCCGCATTTTCATGTCCAAGAAATGAGTAATAAACTCCATTTATAAATAATTACTTCGCGAGTGAATCACTTCTTTATCTTAGAATCCATTTTGTCGGTTATTCAGAGCTTTAATTTATGTTTGTTTAAATATATTTTCGCATCTTCATATGCAGATTAATTGACTGGCTAAACTACAGATTAATTATTGATCTTGTTTGAACAGATTGGGTAGTTGTTTAGGGCATAGAAGCTGACATACATAACTCATCCCTACGAACAGAGACAACGAGCCATAAATCTTTTACTACACTGAGTTATGTATTGCCCAATTCTTATTGGTGAATACCGATATTGAAAGTCGCACTACGAATCTTGAGAATCCGGTGAAACATCAAATCTCCGATATCATTGCGGCTGAAAAAGATCCTGCAAGTGTGCGAACCATTCAATGAAACATCATCGATATGGGCTTTTGGAGCTTAAGGACCACTCGCTGCTTTCTGTACGGCACAAAGCTTTACTCCTTACCTGGGCCCGTCCACTGGACTGTTGATGAATGGAAACACGTTTCCTGGCTGACGAGGGGCGTTTCAGTTGTATCAAATGTTCAAATGTTTGTTAAGCGTATGGGACTTAACTACGGGGTCATCAGTCCCTAAACTTACAAACTACTTATGAACTACTTACGAACTAGGACGGCACAAATATCCATGCCCGAGGGGGGATTCGAACCACCGACCGTAGTGGCCGTGCAGACCGTGACTGGAGCGCCTCAGTCCCCTTGGCCACCGCGGCCGGCCAGTTGTATCAAGTAGATGGACGTGTACGGGTATGCAGACAACCTCATGAATCCGTGCACCTTGCATGTCATCAGGGATCTGTTCAAGTTAGTGGAGGCTCTGTTGTGGCGTGTGTGGGAGGGGGGGGGGGGTGTGCAGTTGGAGTGATATGGGACCCCTAATACCTCTAGACGCGACTCTCACAAGTGACACGTACGTAAGCATCCTGGCTCCAGGATTACTGAGTTCAACTACCTCCACTGGCTACCATACTCATCAGACATTAACATTATTGAGCTTCTCTGGGATGTCTTGCAACGTGATGTCCTGAAGAGAGCTCCCACCCCTCTTATTATTACAGATTTATGGACAGCCCGGCAGAATGCATGGAGCCGATTCCCTCCAGAGGATTCGTCGGCACCCAGACCAGCCAATAGCTGGTACGGGATACGGGTACGAACAAACTACTGAAAACATTAGGTGAGTCCGTGCCACGACATGTTGCGGTACTTCTGCGTGCTCGGCGGGGCCCTGTACGATATTAGACAGGTGTACCAGTTTCTTTGGTTTTCCAGTGTAGACTTAAGTGAGATAAATGCATATGTTCTTTACAACACTCAATTTAAAATTCTTCGCCGGCCGCGGTGACCGAGGGGACTGAGGCGCTCCAGTCACGGTCTGCACGGCCACTACGGTCGGGGGTTCGAATCCCCCCTCGGGCGTGGATATTTGTGCCGTCCTAGTTCGTAAGTAGTTCATAAGTAGTTTGTAAGTTTAGGGACTGACGACCCCGTAGTTAAGTCCCATAGACTATACAAACATTTGATTTTTTTTTTTTTTATTTTTTTTTTTTTTAATTCTTCCCATTCTATTTCTGCGTGGTGTGGAACAGCAACCGTGTTAAGTCGAACTCTTAAATAAAATCTTGTCTTGGTTGCAAAAACTTTTATTGAAAGAAGCGTTTCGCCGGGTTAGAGCATCTTCAGACTTCTGACAAAGAAGAAAAAATGATCAACATCTTACAATTTTTACGTGGCAATATTACAAAAAAAATTTAATTTTGTTAGCTACAAAACAATGTTGAAATCAATAACAAGGGATTGCAATAATGTAGGTACTGATGTTTTACCCACTCTGTGATAGAGGGTGTTTAGGTCAAAATGCAGCCATAGGATATCTTACGGAGACAATAAATATGTAATCCGTTGATCAGCGGTAACACTGACCGCTAAACAAATTGATAAAAGTATCAACTGACTGGATATTGAAATAATTTATCCTGGAGGCGAGGTACTGGCGGAAGTAAAATTGTGACGCGGCATCGTGAGTCGTGTCGGGATAGCACAGTCGGTAGTGCGCTTGCCCGCGAAAAACAAAGGTCCCAGGTTCGAGTCCCGGTTCCGGCACACAATTTTAATCTGCCTGGAAGTTTCAATAATAATAATGTTTTGCAGCCTAGATCGCATGTTGATGTATTTTTATTTTTGTTTGACAGTATTCGAAAGAATATACGTGACATCTTGACATGTTACGTAAATAATTTTATGATACACGAATCTCGGAACCACAATCAGAGAACATTTCACTACTAACAAAAGCGCCGCATAGCTTGTCATTTACATAAAATAGTCTAAATAAAACGTCCATAGCACACACAGTGACCAAGTTTAGAGATGAGTTTGTCAGAGGTTGCATTACAGCTACGCTACATTAACCAACAAGATTTACTCAAGGATTAATACTTGCACATCAGAAAAATTTAATAGTAGCGCACAAAGAGGAATAAAATGAAAATTGGGATAAGAGATACCGATTTTGATCGACGAGAGTTTACTGCATCAGGAAGGAAATCTTTTGAGTTAGAAACTACTAGACTATACCACAGATTACAAAGGAAAAACTTATTCGACTGAAAACAACCGACTGTCCCAGTGGATATAGGGACACACAAAAACTTCAAGAAATCGAGGCTCGTACTGCAAAATACGCCTGAACTATTTAGATCAAGCGGAGATTGCGATACGCATTTCTTAACATACGTATTTATCAGGAATAGACCGAATCGGTTATCAGAGAAAGACCTTCAAATTCTTATCGCACAGAAAATAACTTGAGTACTGTAAACACTCTTCACCTGAAGTGAACATTATTATACTCAATAGCAGCTTTTTAATGTTGGTAGCTTACATCGCAAAATAAATTTTCAGAACGCAATTCAAGTGGAAATTAAGATACCTACGTTTGGCTATAGGTGAATCTTAACAACATACAAGGGGTGTGCAAATGAAAATTAAGAAACGACACTGTGGGTATAATTGAAGTCTTTATTCAAAAGTAATCACCAGAGGCCAATTGTTTAACGAGCCGAAGGATTCCATGTTCCCAGAATTCCTATTGTTGTGATAAGAACCAGCCCTCTACTGTGTCCTTCAGTTCGTCGTTCGTGTTGAAGTGCTTCCCTTTGAGATGTTTTATTTATTTATTAGCGGATCAATTCAAATGTTCAAATGTTTGTGTAGCTTATGGGACGTAACTACGGGGTCATCAGTCCCTAAACTTACAATCTACTTATGAACTACTTACGTACTAGGACGGCACAAATATCCATGCCCGAGGGGGGATTCGAACCCCCCGACCGTAGTGTCCGCGCAGATCGTGACTGGAGATTAGCGGATCAAACAAATGTAAAACACAGGGCGACATGTCCGAACTGTAGGGCCGATGCTTGAACTTGGCCATTATAGTTTGTGTGACCCTGAAGACGTTCAAATGTTTAAATGTTTGTGAAGTCTATGGGACTTAACTACGGGCTCATCAGTCCCTAAACTTACAAACTACTTACGAACTAGGATGGCACAAATATCCATTCCCGAGGGGGTATTCGAACCCCCGACCGTAGTGGCCGTGCAGACCGTGACTGGAGCGCCTTAGTCCCCTCGGCCACCGCGGCCGGCCCTGAAGACGTGACGACGTGTCGACATGCTTTATCATGAAGCAGAATAAAAAAAATGTTCAAATGGATGTAAATCTAAAGGACTTAACTAAGTTGGTCATCAGTCCCTAGACTAACAAACTACTTGCACTAACTTAAAGTAACTTATCGATGGTGTTAAACAGCAACCTCGTATGTCAAAAAACTTCCGTTTTACAGGAGAGTGAATAATCATAATTATTTTTGTGGTGTCGCACAAGTCTAAAGTGCGCGCCACCTACTTTCGCCGCGCGCCGCCATGCACGCACGGCGCGTCGTTCTTACGACGTCAGCCACGAGCGCCCTCTGCTACAACTCTGCTCGTGGCCACGACTGAACGACATCGTTTACTTGGGACTGAGATAGGAACCAGTTAACACTTCGGAATCAGATAGGCACCAGTGAAGACTTAGCTATCGGATAGGCACTAGGCTGGACTCTAGCTCAACTATGTATCAGCATTCTGCAGTACTGAGCTATGTAAAAGTTAAGTATTACTAAGTCTCTAAGAAATATATATTTCGTTCTAATTTACTCTAATGCTTCTAGTTTCTGCTGTCCCACTGGCTGGTCACCTCCTACCTGCACAAGCGTGCATCCTTTATTCCTGTGTCGGTCTTTCTACTCGGCCACCGACACCTACGACGGAAACGAGACACAAAAGCGGCGACGAGGCTGGGACACAAAAATTTTACAGTTACCTCGATAGCAAATAAATAAAAAAAAATTATCACTGTAAATTATTTCATTAATAAAATATTCCAAGAAAACGTACTGGAAAATAATTTTCAAGCCATAAATTAAATAAAAATTGTCAACGATGTTCTTACATGAACAAACTGACATACGAGGTTGCCATTCAACACCATCGTTATGCTATGGACAACACAAACACCCATGCCCTTTTTTTTTTTTTTTTTTTTTTTTTGCGTCATGCCTGGTGCAGCTGCCGCCCCCGCCCCCGCAGGAAGGACTCGAAACCACGATGGGGAACGGCCGCGCGCACCGCAGCCGGGCGCCTCAGTGCGCACGGCTATTCTGCGAAGCGAAATCACTCCTTCCGTGAGCAGCCCAGGAGGCCGTTTCGTCTTGGTGTTCCGTAGGCTATGAAGTGTTTCACAGTTCACGACATTGTTGTTTTTCCGTACTCGATGAATTCGGTGCGTATCGGATCTCGGACAGTGAGCATCACCTTGCCTGTTGAGAGCATAGCGTTGAATGTTTTAGAGGGAGGTGACGACACATGCTTCGCGTTCCTAGATGACTTTATCCCAAGGCGGCATATTCAGACTTTGACCGGTTTGGTTGCTAAGACGTTTCGTACCTTATAATTTGAACACTCCTCATATTTCAAATAGCAGTAGAGCAACATTTGCGTAAAGCACATACTGCTAACAAATAAAATGTTTGTAAATCTAAGGGACTTAACTTCCTGGTTAATGTCCCTAGGCTTACAAGCTACTTGGCCGGCCGCGGTGGCCGCGGGGACTGAGGCGCTTCAGTCACGGTCTGCACGGCCACTACGGTCGGGGATTCGAATCCCCCCTCGGGCATGGATATTTGTGCCGTCCTTAGTCTTAGTTAGTTCATAAGTAGTTTGTAAGTTCAGAGACTGATGACCCCGTATTTAAGTCCCATAGACTATACAAACATTACTATTTATTTCCAAACTACTTGAACTGACCTAAGGGCAAACTCACACACCCATGCCCGAGGCCAGCATCCGCGCGCTCTGTGTCAAGGCACTTTAGAATACTTATTGTAAACCCGCTGGAAAAAGCAGGAATTTATAGGATTCCGTGTAGCTGTGGAGACGTATACGTGGGTACCACCAAAAGAACAGTCAGAAAACGACTAGATGAGCACAAGGGGGAGAGACTGACAGATCAGCTGTTGCTAAACATGTTTTTCAACCAGGGGACCACCTTATTCAATTTGATAAGACTCAGGTTTTAGCATCCACAAATGGATACCACGAAAGACTGTACAGGGACGCTGTAGAAATTGTAAAACACCCCAATAATTTCAGTAGGATGCAGGAGGGTGTGAAACTAAATGAAATCTGGATTCCGGTTTTGAAGAAGAAATGTAACAGTCTTCCACCATGGGACGATATTAACGGACGGCGGCAATCGGCAACGACGAATTGCGCGCGCATGTCACACATCTGACGTCACACCTTCGTGCGAGCCCTCGTAAACGGAGTTTGGCTTAGTCAGTAGCGAGCCAGGGTGCGTATCGGACATTCAAAGTGCGACGATCCCCTTGAGAATGTCCTCCGCAGTCGGGGACGAAACGTTGGGTTTCGACAATAATTTTTAGTAATTTTGACTTTAGAATACTGTTAACAGTCAAGCCACAATGTACGAAATAACCGAAGAATGTATAACGAACGTATCTTGTAGGACATTGTGGGGCAGTTTGGCGTTATGGGCTTACAGCATGTGCTCGTGACCATATAGACTGGATCCTAATCTCCGAAGCTACACTTTTTTTTCGCTTATATTCTGTAGCTGAGAACTAAAATGTTGCTACAACGCCGTCGAATTGACTCACGCTCCCCCCTGCAGCTATGATTTCTGCAGCTCGAGTCTCTTCTGAAAGAGGGATTCAGCTCCTGTAATGGTTACTGTAGCCTGAGTATAGTACCCAAGACTCCCTTTTTCTCACGACCATGGCAACGTGATGAAGCCGACTGGACACTTAATGAAATCAGGCAGATTTCTCAACCATACAAGGTGCATTCAAGTTATAATACCTCCGACTTTTTTTCTCGCAAACTAATCAAATGCTGCTGTAAATAGATTTCACAACAATCACGCCATGGCCGGCCGCGGTGGCCGAGGTGACTGAGGCGCTCCAGTCACGGTCTGCACGGCCGCTACGGTCGGGGGTTCGAATCCCCCCTCGGGCATGGATATTTGTGCCGTCCTAGTTCGTAAGTAGTTCATAAGTAGTTTGTAAGTTTAGGGACTGATGACCCCGTAGTTAAGTCCCATAAGCTTAACAAACATTTGATTTTGAATCACGCCATGATTCCATAACAGCTGTGACAGCTTCTTTAGGAGTCTGCTATGACCACCGGAAAATCGCCGTTGTATTTGAGCTGAGTGGCGCTTATTTTCAGGATTGACAATCGGCATTTAGGTCTCATCCATTGTCATAATCTCTTTTATTGTTATTTCATACCAACCG